>JAUAMA010000002.1:27303232-29703232 GCA_030819835.1 Acmispon strigosus
CTTCCACGCCATGCCGTCGTCTTCTCTAGCGTCGTCATCTTCTCCGGCGCTGCACGTTCTCCATTCGGCCAACCCTTCGTCGTGCCACTTCATCAGTTCTTCACCAGGACTCATCACTCATTTTCACCTTTGAATATCTTTTTTTTCCCTTTCTTGTAAATTGCTCCTATTTATCATACTCAATATGGCACACAAATCTTCCTTTTCCTTGTTGCGGCCGTTTTTCTCCCTGGGTATTGATGTCTGATTTTTTGAGACTGAAGGTCTTGGCTTTTTCTTCCATACTTGCTTATTGGTGTTTTGAGGTTGAATTAGCAATGGTTATCATTGGCTGCTATAGTGGGTTTCATTGGCTGTGCTACATTGGGTTGGTTGTTGATGGTCTCTGCACCTTTGTACCTCAGCTACATGAAGGTGATGGATTGATTCTGCAACTGGGTTTTGGAACAGCACTGTGATTATATTATTTTGAAGGGGTTTATAATTTCTTGTTCTGATGGTAGTTGAACAGCACTGTGAACTAATTGTTCTTATTATTTTGAAGAGTTTGATATAACACACAAATTTTCAAGGCATTACTGTAGTGAATGAACTAATTAAACATGCGAAATATCTTTCGAGCTTACGAAAATGCGAGTATATATATTTTTTAAACATGCTAAGGCGGAATCTATACATAATATCCCGTATTTACATTACCATTGTTACCAAAGTAGCCCGAGTGCATCATAATTACATCATTGAGTTTTCAAAAGTCATACAAGTGGTAAAAATAGTTAAGTTGTATTACAACCCAAATAGTTAGAGCAGAAGTTATACCCAAACATGAAACCTATGACTAGACCCCATAGTTCGGTATACTCCCATGTGAACTCCCCTCAGGAGGCCCACACAAAAAGCAACGTACGAGGAACCTACCCTGTCCCTAGTTAACTATCATGTTAGACCATCAAAAGTGGCAACCTACTCATCTAATGTCAGACGCCCACCCCGATCCGGACCACTATCCTATGCTCCTCTGGATTGTCGCTCCATCTCCTTTTAGAAGCCTGGGGGAGGTGGCAGAGCCAAGTCAAAAGAGATGCGATAAGTCTGCCAACTATATCGTCAACCTAGGGGAGTAGATCTGACCTCGAACACTCGACCCAAGTATCGACCTCACTGGACAACAGGTCAACTGTCCACGACGCCGGGTCCCCAGAGTTAGCGAGGTGGAGGGTCAGACCTCCTCGAGGGAGAGGGCCAACCGTTGGAATCTCGAGTCGCTGATCTATCATGGCGTAATGAGGCATCCATGATTCATCCAAATAAACACAGAGAAAATGGTCACTTCCAAAACAATATCAAAAGCATCAATAAGAAAACCAAAAGATAATAACCAAGTAACGTTTAGTAAGAATACTACTCAAGGTATAAGACACTGGTGGTCGATCAGCCTACAACTCCTATATGCACATACAATCGCTCATTGTACAAAAGTTTCATCCGGATGTAACACCAATCCTCGCAGGCAGGTGGGACACTCAACTGACTCCACACTCGACTAAATAGTAGTGCGAGTCAGTCGGGAGTTGCCACTTACACGAGTACGCTCTGTATAACGGCTCGATATTCTCCATCTCCAGCCCGGTGCCAAGTTAGCCTCGAACCACGACGACTCTCAATATGCTTGACATGACATGAAAACAACAACTCGAATTCAAGGCTTAATCATCCGAAGACGTGGCCTAACATAGCTTCATAATTAACAAGGAATCATGTAGAGCATATGTACATATCTAAATTAGATATAAATCATGTCGCAAGGAGATCATGCTTAACATTTAGCAGTATAGCAAGAAGCACTCAATAAGTTAAGCCACAAATGCAAACCAATTTCACATCTCAAACAATTCTAATCCAGCATATCAGATGCCTTCAGCTCCATGCATTAATATTTCCATCAATACAATTCTAATCGAGTCGTTCTCAGAACGCCGTCAACTACCAATCTTAATATCATAGTATATACATTCACATAATCATATACATATGCTTAGTAACTAAGAACAGAGAAGTGCCCTTACCAAAGTGATAGTCGATCCGGTTAGCTACGTTAGCTCCGCTCGTCTTGGCCGGTCCGATGTCCCGTAACCCTTCAAAGAATATAGCCTAGTTTAGGACTTAAAACTTAATTCTAAGGCTTAAATACTGGACCTATAACGTAACCAACACTTGGGTAAAAGTCCCCATTCACCATAATGGATTCATGGAAGTCAAAACATTTTAGCAACTTTGGCAACTTTCAAAACCTTTGGAAAACACTAAGTTACAATTTCCAAATTTTTCCAAAACTTCAAAACCTTTGAAGAGTAATTAGACTAGATGTTCACTTATAAATTGGAGACCCTTAAGCAAGCTCTTGAATGCAAAAACACACACAAATCCTAAAAGTCTCAATTCTGTCCAAAATTTGCGAAATCATAAAAACTTCCTATTTTCACCAAACAATTCAATAAGTCCCTCAAAACAACTTCACAACCCAAAACTTAACTTCTCATACAAGTTTCTAAATCAATTTTCAAGTCTTGAACTCAAGAAATTCCAAAGTGTTAAAAACACAAAAATCGATTCAATTGTTAACTTTTTCAATTCTAAATTCCTTAGGCCGAGTAGCAGGTTGATGGCCAGGCCTAGTTAATTTTTTTTACCTACAATACAAAGTATCTTAGTTTGTCTAGAGGAAACAATCTAGCTAAATCTATTGTGGAATGCAGAAGAGCTCCAAGCCCCAAGTCCTAATTTCGCTGTCGTTGGCGAGCAAGAACACCCTAAAACTATTGTAATTTTAGGAACCCTAAGTGAGAATCTGAAAATGTCTTAGTAAAAATGTGTATTATGAAGAAGTTGGAGAATTACAAGTGAAGTTCCCCTTATATAGAGGGTGGAGACTAAAACCCTAAAATCACCCTAAAAGGCCACTTGAGCCTTGTCACTTTTCGGCCCCAGTGGCATTACAGAAACGACAGCCCTGGCCTCACGAGAGTCCTCTGGAATCGCCCTCATAGGCTCTAGTCTATCTTCTGCCGGACCATTCTCCTGTTTTATGGTTTGATCATCCCAGCAACCGCAACTTTTATGGTTTCGACATTTCATTTCAATTCTCCATAACGATTTGATCATCCCAGCAACTGCAACTTTCATTCCAAGTGATTATTTTTATCTTTTAAAAAGAAAGGTTATAAATGTATATCACAACCAAACATGTTCTAGATGTCGTGTGCGATTGGCCTTTTAAACCGTATTTTCCATAAAGTGTTATCCAACCTAGTTGGAATTATGACCCTGTTCTTAGTTCTGCCATGACTACAACTAGCAATAGAACATGTCCATGTGCTACTAGTTAAGAGGTGTGGTCTACTTTCCCCAAAAACGATTGGAATTTGCCTATGGAAAGCTCGTTCAAAGAAACATGAGTTAGCATAACTGGTATACTAGACAAAATCTCATTCACACACATGTTTTATGTGCTTCTAATCTCAACTACCTTCGCTGGACTAAAAGGTCAGTGTGGGTTCATTTAAAATATGGCTAAAGTATATTTTGATTGGATTCTCAAAGTGACTTGCCTTGCCAATTATACATGTAGCATGGAGTCATATTCAAGAAAGCTAAAAGCCCTAGACAGGTTATTAGTGATGCCATTATATTCAGTGTGCCGCACATGTTTGTCAATTACTAGAGCCTTTTGTGATGAATTAGACAATTGATTAATTAGTGATGCCATTATCTTAAGTTTACCGCACGTATTTGTCAATTACTAGAGCCATTTATTCAATTCATCATTAGAGAATTGCATGAGATTTGGGTTACTAAAGAGCTATTGTTAGAACTATTAGTTTATGTTATTGTTAGTTTCTATTATTTAGTTAAGTGTTTAAATGACCATAAACAAAGTATGAGTTAAATCACCTTAATATAGGTGGACTAGTGATATTTAAATTAAACAAATTAAAAATTTCATATTTTATTTAAAGTGAGGTAAAACTATCCTCATGAATCATTTAGAAAATCGAGTTAAAACTTCTCTTAAAAACTAATTTGACTGCTCTATTATATAATGTAAGTATAGATAGCAATCTGAGAGGGGGGTGTGAATCAGGTTCTTCCAATTTTTGCCTTTTCAAAACTTGTTACTTCCAAGATAATGATAATCACAATTGATGATTGTGAATGCAACGGAATAAAGCGTTGCTTGAAAGTAAAAGATGAAGGAAGAGAGAATCACACAATGATTTTATCCTGGTTCACCTTCTATCCACCGAAGGCTACGTCCAGTCCCTCAAGAAACCCCTTGAGGATTTTTCCATTATGATCAAGATTTCTTACAAGCACTTACACCAAGGACCTTAAGAACTCTTGTCAAACCTCAGATGACAAACCACCAACTGATGACGCCGAACCCTACGGCGGACTTTGAATCAAACCTGATTCAAAGGACCTTTTCCACTATCACCGAACCCTACGACGAACTTTAAATCAAACCCGATTCAAATGACCTTTTCCACAACCATCGAACACTACTATGGACCTTTTTGCAACCACCGAAAACCACGGTGAATGAATCAAACCGATTCAAGAGATGAAGAAGAAGTTCTTGCAGTGGCTGATGCAATCCTTTAATCTAGTTGGATTGCTCTTAGTTTGTATGCTCCAGGCAATTACAATGAAGGCTCTTTTATTCTGAGTTTCTCAAAAGATGAACAACAGGTGTGTTCTTATGAAAGTTGTGGACCAAGTCATTGTTGTTTCTGAGCGTCTATGGACTTTATATAGGCACTAGAGGTCGTCCATGAACCATCACAAGGCTTCCCAAACGTTTTGAGATACATTGGTTCATGAAACAACACATCTGTCGACCTGGTAATCGATTACAGTAACCTGGTAATCGATTACACTTAGCCGTTTCAGTTTGAATTCAAAATTCAAACTGTGTAATCGATTACATGAATGTGGTAATCGATTACTGCCTTCTTATAATCGATTACTTACAACCTGTAATCGATTACAGATAGTCCAGAACTCAGTTTTTTATCGTTCAAGACCTAATTGAGTGTTCCTACCAAGATTTACTTGTGAGAACATATTATACTCAATTAGTTGATTTTTTATGAGCCTTAAAATGTAATATTAACCTTAATAAATCATAGCACACTAAGTTAACAAGACTTACTAATAGCAAGAACCTTGATGATTGATCTTGACGTTCTGAGTCGGTTCTTGAAGTCTTTCCTTTCTTTTCTGAAGTCTTTCTTCTTTTTGTGATGTGTTTTTCTTCATCAAAACCTCAGCCGAGTCCAAGGACGAGACCTTCTTCATAATCTCCCCCTTTTTGATGATGACAAACATCATGCTTGAACATTGATTGATCATTTGACTTTCTCTCTTGTCTTGTATATCACCCCCTTGGTTTTGCAATTATATCTCCCCCTTTGTTTTGCAAATGAAGCACCGTATCCTGAAAAATGATCAAGCATGCACAAGACTTTTCTCCCCCTTTTGACATCATCAAAAAGAAGATAAAGCCATACAAAGTATTCTAGGATAATCGAGATAAAGGGAAGCATAATGACAAAAAGTTTGATAATGACGTATATCAGAACTATTCTCCCCCTTTTTATTCCACTTGTAGCTTTCCTTGTAAGTAATCTTTACAAAGCACAGGACCTTTTCTCCCCCTTTTGACTTCATCAAAAAGAAAAAGATTCCAAGCATATTCCATACATTCTAACAAGTAGTATAGACATATAAATTGTAGGGAGAGGGGGTTGTCAAGTCATATTTTGAAAATCGTGCATCACACATAATTAAAGCATAATCATATCAGTTTAGAGTGCATAATTAATCAAACAAGCAGCATCCAAAAGTTAAATCTAAACTATTACAACCCAGAAATGTAAATAGTCATGATAATAAGTAAATGTCTAAAGGTCATCAGACCCGTCAGAAATATCAGAGAAGTGTAGAGGAGAATGAGTCATCTCATCGACGCGGAGGCTCAGACTATCCATATCTGTACGCAAAGTGGTGTACATGGATTCTATCCGGCCTTCCATGTGATCAAAGCGCTGGTTGATTAATTGCTTCATGCTATCGATGTGAGAAAGAATAAGCTGAGTAGAAGCATCAATACCAGCAGATGACGATGGAGCACTGTCAGAAGGAGGGAAGTAGGCTGCAGGAGTAGGAGCAGGAGGACCCTCAGTGGACAGGTCAGACTTGTGCCTGAATGATCCATCAACATCCTGAAAGAATCCCATCTTGTTCAGAATGTCCAGATCAATGCGTTGAGCCTTACCATCCATAGTAATGGAGTACTCCCCATGAGTAGAGACACCTTTACGCTTCAGAATAATGGAAATTACATAAGCAAATGGAAGAGGGCTAGTTCTCTCCTTGTGCAGCAACATATGTGTCATTACCAGATAAGCCCAATTAATAGACTTCTGATTAATCATGCCATATAGAATTTGTAACTCTAAATCGCTGATCTGAGCATGATTTGAACTCTGAGGTAAGATCACATAACTGAGCAAGTAGTGAAGCAGTCTATTTTCAACAGTGAGAAACCCAACAACAAGGGTATCTCTAGAACGGTTAGCATCAACCCGCTGCTTATTAGACTGAATTTTCTCTTCAGAGAAGCGACATAAAAATAAGTAGAATGATCTCTTATCGTATTCTTCCCAAGGGAAAACCAATTCAGAACTTAATTTTGCTCCGGTGTTGGGAATAGAAAGACAATTTCCCAACTCTTCAAGGGTCATGGAAATGTTAATACCCTTGACAGATATACAAATTTTACCACCACGTTTAATCAGATTACAGTAGAAAACTCTGACAAGTTCGGGATAGTATTTACCGTTTATTTTGACGAACGAGTGAAGACCCTGATGATCAAACAGAGTGGGGAATTTCATCCCTGCTGCCATGAAGGGATCCAGAACACCATATTTTGGTGTGAGAACTGGCCGATCAAGAAAATGAGCAAGGAAGTATTGCTTCTGTTATTCGGTTGCCAACAGCCTTGAGAGGTCCAAAGCATCTATGGACGGGTTCTTAGAACGATGAGGTTTGCGGGAAGAGGAGGCCATGGAAGCTGAAATTTAGAATATTTCGAGTTCTAGGGTTTGAAAGGACCAAATTGGGGCTTTTTAATCCAGACCAATTCAACAACAATTGATAGGACGAATGGATATAGACTGAAATGAGGAACAAAATCCACAAAGAATTCTTGAAAACGAACAAGAATTGAAGGAGATATGGGGGAATGAAAGTCTCTGGTATCGCAGTTGAGAGAGGAGAAAGGAAGGGGCTGTAATCGATTAAGAAAAGAAACCCAAGAATATATACTATCGGGCATGTAATCGATTACTCCTTCCATGTAATCGATTACATGCTGGAAAATTTGAATACAGATTAAAATTTCGAGGAGGTAATCGATTACACTATCTGGGTAATCAATTACCCACTTTTCTGGAATTGAAACAGGGCCAAAAGAAATCCCTGTAATCGATTACTAATACTATGTAATCGATTAACATGTCTAAAAACTTGAAATTCCAGATTTGATAAGCACTACATGAATGATATATCTAACAGAGAAATATGATGTAAATGCAGATGCCTAAGAATGCATTATTCTTCTACTTAATATCTTTTGAAAGATGTAAAGTTTTAGAATTTCTCTCATCAATACCACATTCTAATATTGGGTCTTGAAAGACCATCCTTTGTATATGACATTTCCGATCACAAGGTCTTCAAGCACACCTACACAGTAAGCTTAATGGTATTTTCGAGGTACCCAATAGACTTTGGGTTCTTTTGAGTTAGCACCTTTCACATCCCATATGAATCGTTCATTGGGATCTCCATGAAAACTAGGAGTATAGTGAAAGCACTTTGGCTTCATGTTAGGTACTTTCACTTTAGGATAATGGAAAGTTTTGATATATGCCTTTCTAAGTTGAGCACCATCATGTACTCTCCTTGTGTGACCAAAGTTATATGAACTACTTGGTCTAAAAGTGATTTTCTTAACATCACTAGGATGACTATAATCAAATAAACCTAAATCACTTTTATGAAAGGCATGTCTTTGATTACATGACAACTTATCCATATCATCTTTACCTTTGTTTACCACTTGAGTTAATTCATCAATCTTTGACTCAAGGGTTATGCATGGATCTAAAGATGTAAAATCACTTTGAATATCTACTCTAGATTTTACTTGATCTAATTCATCTTGCATGCTTTTAGTTTTACTTTGTAGAGATGAGATGATCCTACTTTGATATGCATATACTTCATAAATATTCAAGAAACTATCATGCAATCTATCAAAGGTACTTTGTAATTTATCATGTGAAATTGCATTACTAACCTCTTCATTTTCATCATCAGAATGATGTGTTGTCATCAAAGCGAGACATACTTCTCCATTTTCTGAATCGGATGATGAACTCACTTCATTTTCTTCCATGTATGCATTCCTTGATTTAGAAACCTTTTTCTCAGATTTCTTCTTCAAGCCATGCTTCTTTCTTTGAAGATTATGACAATCTCTCTTTTTGAGGATTTTGCAAAGATTCTTCACAATGATTCTTCTATCCTCATCATCATCATCACTCTCGGATTGAGAATCTTCCTCTTGTGCACTATCATATCTTGTAGCTTTAGTTCTCAATGCAATAGGTTGAATGTATTTGTCAACTGCTTCTTGTTGTTCCATCTTTTTGAGTTCAAGTTCATGTTCTTGCAACTTGCCAAAAAGTGAAGCCGATGACAATTTTGAAAGACTCTTCTTTTCTGAGATTGTTGTTACCTTCGGTTGCCATTCTCTTGATAATGATCTTAGGACTTTTAAGTTCAGATCACTATTGGAAAAATTTCTTCCAAGAGCAATTAGATGGTTGATCAAGAGAGTGAACCTTTTCTGCATATCTAGCACTGTTTCCCTTGGTAACATTCTGAACATCTCATACTCTTGTGAAAGAGTATTGATCTTTGATCTCTTTACTTCTTCAGTGCCTTCATGAGTCACCATTAGAGTATCCTATATTTCCTTTGACGTTTTGCACGTGGATACTCTGAAGAATTCATCCATGCCAAGAGCAGATGTAAGGATATTCATTCATTTAAGATCATACTGAACCTTCTTCTTTTCTTCTTCACTCCATGTGTTTTCTGGTTTTGGTTGTCTGCTATCACCCACTTCATTCATATGTATAAACAGACCTTCTTCGATGGCTTTCCATATTTCCACGCCCAATGACCTTATAAAGATTTTCATCTTAATCTTCCAGAAGTCATAGTGGTCTCCATTGAAGTATGGTGGCCTGTTTATGTTGAATCCCTCAGTAGTTCCATGACTAGAAGAGGATGCCATCTTCTCTCGGATCTTAGGAGCAAATTACCTAAACTTACGCTCTGATAGCAATTGTAAGTATAGATAGCAACCTGAGAAGGGGGTGAATCAGGTTCTTCCAAGAAGGTAGGGTCATCACATGTTGTCTTCTCCCATGTGCTTTCTTCAGGGACCACATGCTCTTTCCCCTTGTTCTGTCTCAAGTTCCCTCTGCCTCTGCTTCCTCGACCTCCACGCCTTGAAAACCCACTTGCCATTGTGAGAATCTCGCCTTTCGTTTGGGATGGACAAAGCTTGGGGGTGAAAATCGAACTGGAATTCTTCAGGGTTCACAGCCGCACTGTTCTTCTTCCTCTCCTTTTCCTCTTCTTTGTGTTTTGTTGCTAACTAGGGATTTAGGTTTCAATTTGGGAATCAGGGTTTAAAATTCGAATTACAAATCCTATGTGCTAATCACGTGTCCTGTTTTTTAATTTCAAAGATAAAAAAAATTAACTCACCTAATTTCCACGTGTGCAGGCCCATGTCATTAAAAAAACTCCAGGTGGGTCCCTTCCGTCCATATTGTAATAGCAGATTGACAGAAGGGCAAACGCTGTTCTTCTGAATTCAAAGAGGGTACAAACCGTGTCAAATATATTTGAGGGGTACATTATGCAAAAGTGCGAAACATCCGAGACTAAAATTACTTTTAAATCTAATTTGTAATCATAATATTTGTATTAGACATTGAAATTTTGAGCTAGACAATATAAATTTTTGTTTGAGCTAGACAAATTACGAATCCTTGGATAAGTTACAAACTATTTTTATTACAAGCTACTCCACCCCACACCCTATTCTATAAATTACAAAGAGTGTACCTACACTATACATTAAAATGGTGTACCTTAGACACCCCATGCTTTTAAATATCCTAGGTATGCAATTCTTTTGAAATTTGTGATGGTTGATTGGGCTACCCTAGTGTTTTTTTTTTTAAATGTGTCCGCTCCACATGGAATGGAGATTGAAGCACTGCAGTATTCATGTTTTACTTAGCTTTCCGTTTGGGCTTATCAAAAAGAAAAACTTAACTTTCCGTTTGGTGGATGAGAAAAGACCCTAAAGAAGAAAAGAGGCACCAACATTGCATATTAATCAAATTTTCATCATTAATCTAAGTGGGTCTGTTAATCAAGTATCAATATGACTTTGAAACTAACATGTTACCTAGAGGGAGTCGCTGAAAATTTAACAGAAATTTGGATGATTTTAGCTTATTGCTTAATTTCACTAAAGTGCAACATACATCTCTGGATTTCTTAGAATATAAATTTGTAACTTTTGTTGCCTTGTCCAAAAATTTAAAAAGGGCAAAACTGAAAAAGTTCACAGTACAAGAATGAACACGTAGAAAAGGCTCTTGGTTCACATGGTCGATTATTCATATATGATAACGATACGATTCTGACTTTAGATCTAACACTATATTTGGTTTAAAAAAGAGTTGGAGAAGAGAAATTGAGAGGAGAGAAGATAAGTAGAGAAAAAAAACTGAAAAATAGAGTAATATGATCTTGTATGATAAAAAGATGATAAAAAGAGAAGCATAGAGAATGATGTGAATAATAAATAATGGAAAAAAGAAAAAAAAAATTCTTTATCAATTGACAATTGTATCCCGTAAAAATAATTACTGGCAGCTCAAATTGTAAGGACAAAATAGTTAACAGAAGAAAAAACTACAACAGCGACTCACTTTCTTTAAGGAGAAATAAAAAAGAGTTAAATATGTTTTTGGTCCTGAGCGAGATTTGATTTTCGTCTCTCACCGACGGAAAGGTGGATTCTAGGCCTTAGACTTTTATTATTGTTTGGTTTTCGTCCCTACCGGTGTTAGTCGTTGACCGTCGTGCCTATGTGTCATGGCAGGTCCTATGTGGCAGTGACCACATCATTTAATGAGGCCAGGTGTAATTTTTTTTTACCCATTTATTAATTAAAAAACTTAAAAATTTAAAAAAAAAGGAAATCATAACCTATTGCTCTTTTGCCCTTTCCTCTATTTGCCTTGTTTTGATTTCTTCAGGCACACCTAAGGGGGCATTTGTTAGGTGGGTATAAAAAAATATACCCGGGAATGAGAGTGTGGGAATGAATATTCCCTTGTTTGGTAGGAGATTAGAAAAATATATGCCCGGGCATCACTCATTCCCGGGAAACTGATTTTCCCATATTCACCTGGCTCAACATTCCCATCTCCAGGGGGGCGTTTGGTAGACGGTATTAAAAAATATGCCCAGGAATTGTATTCCCGGGAATATTAGGATCGGAATGTTATTCCCGGGCATCTTCAAAAATTGTGTTTGGTTAACAAATTTGATTCATGGGAATCTTTTCCAACATTATTGGGAACAATTATAACATGCGTTTGGTAGGTAATTTTTATTCTCAGGAATAAATAATGAAATTATTAAAATACCCTTTTTTTTTTGCGGCTGTTAGAAATGGATGGAAAAAGATAAGGGCAAAAGTGGATTTTTATGCTCACCCACTATCTCTATTCCCTAGGAATCTTTCATTCCCATGCTCCAAGATGGGTATATCTTTCTGTTAAATCATGGGTAATCATGGGTAAATTATTTTCCCGGGTATATTTCATGCCTGGGCATCTTATTTTCTAATCTGATACCAAACACAGGCATCCACTTTCCCATACATCATATGCCCAGGAACCTTTTTTACGCCTGTCTACCAAACGCCCCCCAGGTATGGGTATCAAACATTCCTGGGTATCTTCTAACCTGGTGAGTAAGGAAAAATCAATTTTATATTTTTATTCACCACATTTCCATCAATTTCGTGGCTCCCTCTCTTCTTGTTACAATATATTTTGTTCCCTTAATTTTCGGTGATATTCCTTCCTCAATTTCGTCTTCTTATTGGAGCATTGTTACCGTCAATTTCGTGGCTCCCTCTTTTCTTGTTGCAGTAGATTTCCAAGCCCCCAATGTTCAGTGCTATTCCTTTCGTCAATTTCTTCTTCTTCTTGGAGCATCGTTACCGTCAATTTCGTGGCTCCCCCTCCTCTATTTTTATATTTTGTATTGGATGAGAAACCATTTTTTGCTAGGGGAATGTGCTGTTGATTTAACTCGATATATACTATAGTCAAGTGTTAAAATGGTCATGTTAATTAGTCTTACTGCTACTGCCAACTTTTTTAAATCATTATACATGTGTTGCCATTTTGGAAAATTAATTTATTTTATATTGATATGCAAATGTAATTTTTATTAATTTTGTATAGTTTGATTATGCGAAATACATATAGGGTTCTGTTGTATGTTATTTAAAAAAAGGATAATTTAGGAATTTCGTTATATATTCCCGAGAATATGAAAAAAAAATCTCAGGAATAAAATTTGTTAACCAAACACATTTTTTAATATATGCGCAGGCATAACATTTCTATCCTATATTCTCGGGAGTCCTCCTACCGGGAATGTTTTTTTTATAACTTATAACAAACGCCCCCTAAGGCTTCTCTCAATGTGATACCCTCCTCCAATGCTAACTTCCCTCTCCAAATGGCAGCAATAGCTCTCGAACACACACTCACATTCACATGCAATTTGAAACCTATCATGAAGAGGAATTCAAGCTCCAACGCATTCGATTCATTTGTTGCTAACCCACCAACTTTTGCAAAGTATGAATTTCTGTAATTCCTGTCAAATAAGAAAAACCCCAATTTAGCATCCCTTGTTTTTTTCAATTCAAGAAAACGAAAAATTGATGGAAAAAGAAAACGACCCATCATTGGTAATCAAGAAAATTGCCCATTTCATTGCCTGTTAGCTAATACCCTCGATGATTCAGATTGAAAAAAACAAAATTTACCCCAATTTAACAAACCCATCACAAAATTTTATTATTCACTCAGATTGGAAAAAGATGAGTGCACTGCGTGGAGATGGAAGAAGAAAGGATGGAGATGGAAGAACAAGGGCTGGCGACAGAAGATGAAGAATCCGAAGAAGGGCTGTCGGAGATGGTTTTCGATGAAGACTATGAAGAAGAAAGAAGGGTAATGTCGAAGAAGAAGAACAGGACCAACAAGGGGCTGAAACGATTCAAACCTCCTTTTGTTTTTTTTTATTAGTTGGATTTACAGCTAACTTAAAATTATTGTGTGTGAAATGATATATTTTTATAATTTTTTACACATGTTGTTGTGAAGTCAACAATAGTGGTAAATACTGTAGTCGTGAGAAATAGTTACTTAGCAGTAAACGGTTGACGACAATTTGTGCTTAACTCACATGGGCAAGGATCGAAACCCCATCATGCATGATCGAGGGATAAAGTTAGCTAACTACCACGCCACATCTTGTGCTAAATTTAGATGTTATTTTGTCATGTTGATTCCTCGATTATTGGTATAAGAATATTTAGCCTTCAGTAGACCGTCCTCTCTCCGGGCAACAACAGTGCAGCAAACCCCTCGAGGTAAAATTAATGACAATATCACTTCTCGATCTAATGGATGCCGATCAGTTCCTGTTTGAGTTGTGTCGCGCAATGGGTGAGTAACTATGATTCCTTTCCACCGCCTAATCTTGCCTCTTCACCGATATCCATTACCTGCTGGCTCCACCCTCGCATCACACCTCTCCAACGCCCTCTCTCTCAGGAACGAACACGCTCGCTCCCTTCTCCAGGTAGCCGCTTATTTCGGTCACTCCCATATATGAATGCTTATGCGAGACTCGCTCAGGGGGTGATCAAGTTTAATTTTGGTGCTTCATGTCTGAATGCAAACATTGCTGGTTTGGGGTGTGTGGCGAGATTATAGCGTCGGTGACAAATTTTCTCATTGTTGTGAATATTCATTTGTTTAGAAATAAAATTAAACCGTGCAAATGCACGAATAACTTTTGATAAATCAAAGCTAAAATGTGTGTAATGTTATATTTTTGTAACGTTTTATACTTCTAATAATTGTAAAAAGATATAAATGGTTGTTAGAGAAGTATATTTAAAGTTATGTTAATGTTAAATTTAAAAAAAGAAAACTTTGGATGATAATTTTTAAAAAAATGAGTCTAGGATATCCACGCTGTTAATTAACCTATTTATAAGGATTTACTAATTTATCATGATTTCTTTTGAATTACTAAGTATAAATGCTTTGATTATTTGATCCCAAATCGCAAAAATACTAATTAATATATTAAACTAAAAATCTTCTATTCATTTTTATATCAGATTTTTTAAATTGTGAATAACAATAGGATGCATCAATACTATCATTTGACACCAACTTTTGAAAATTAACAGATGAATATTATTTTTTTTGGAATTCTAAATATTTGTCATAACAAACAGTAAAAGCAAAAAGATTTTGTCAAATTTAAACGAAAATATGATTTCAAAATAAAGATTTCAAATCCTTTATTTTGTAAATATTTAGGTGGGGCCATATTAATCACGTTATAATGTCTTTAGATCCAAATTTAATTTATAACGGGGTTAAAAATGATTTTGTCAAATTTCATTTTTAGTTACTTTTTAATATAAATTGGTTCAAAATATCGTGTCGTTCTACAGAAAAATAAGTTAGATGCCACTAATAAAACAATTTTCCTATGACGCTAAAGAGCACAAAATTGTTCTAAAAGGAATTAAATAATTTACGAAAGTATACACACATACCTTAGTGTCAACAATGGTAATTTGCTACGTACACTTGTTGCTCATTCAAAAAAATAAATTTAATTAACTTAAATTAAAAATTAGTTCTCATTTGAATAATTTTCATTATTCATATGTGTCAATGTTATATTATTCATTAGATTGATGCTAAATAGCTCGAATGATGCATGTTTTGCTCGAAAATCAATTCAACATCCAAAAATGTGTTTTCAAATTCAATATTTTCCTCCTTATATTTAATGAACCGGCTCTCACAGAATGATCCTTACTAATTTCATCTTCTTCTTGTTGTTGTTCGGCGCTCCGCTTCCAAAATCATTGATGCATGTCTATAGAAAGTGGTCAGTAGAACCCAAAGATACAATTATGAGAAGCAAGTAGGAAAGAGTTTATAACATGAGAAAGTATCAAACAAAATCAATTCGATAAGGTTAAGCATAGCAAGCCAGAAGAAATCAAAACTAAGATGAACCAAATGATCAAAAAGCAATAATATCTTTCTTACCTCTAACATTAGTCCTTTCCTTGTGCCTTCATCTCCTAAACCCAACTAAAAAAATATGGAGAAGATAAATATTACAATTGAGATAAAAATATAACCAAAAAAATTATTGTAACATTAGAATGAATCAAAACTAAAACGAATTGAAGAATTCAAACATAATAACTTTGACATGAGATCTATTTCCTCATGACGGGATTTGAGTTCGCTGATCCTTTAAAAAGAGAGGAACTCCTTGTCTCTCTCTTGTGGAAGAGCGTGTTTCCCATCCCATTCATCTCCTATACACTACAAAATTGAGGAGAATGTGAATATTGCAATCAAGATTAAAAGAGAACCAAATAAAAAATAGATAAAATTGCAACATGTGAAGGAATCAAAACCAAAATAAATTGAATGATTAGAACACGGTAACGCGTGCAGAATAGAAAAGCAAAGTTTGTAAGAATGAACAGATTGCTTACACAGAGATTTCTACTTTGAAACTCACCACCATAATCGATTAATTTCAGAATGATGTAGCAGAAAAACAATTTAGAAGTATGCAATAGTTCTCACGATTGATTTTTGAGTTTATTCTTTTAAAACGATATAGGAGAGAAACCGTAGTGGTACAATTTATAGCATCAAGTGAGGAGACTAATTGTTAATAAAAATTTCAAAAAAAAAAAATTTAATTTGGTATTAATAAGTTATGATTCGTTCCTTATTTTAAAATTTGGTTAAATATTTGGTATTAATTAGTTATGGTTCGTTCCTTATTTAACATTTGTAGTCAATATCAATTTTTGTTCCTATTAAAACTTGGTATTAATTAGTTATGGTTCGTTTCTTATTTAACATTTGTAATAAATTTTATAGATATTTTTGTTCCTATTAAAATTTGATATTAATTAGTTATGATTCATTCCTTATTTAACATTTGTAATAAATTTTATAAATATTAATTATTTAAAAAATATTTTTTTAAAAAAATCTTAAGATTTGGTTAAAAATTTGATATTAATTAGTCATGATTCATTCCTTATTTAATATTTAGGGTATGATCTTAGTGGGTATGTCATAATAGGGGTAGTTAGGATTTATACCTTATGTTAGTAGGCAAGTTGGTATAAACCTTCTTTTATATAATATATAGATATAGATTTCGTTATTTAGTTTTTTAATTAATAATTTAAAAAATTTACCTCCTTACTCCCTCACACCCACCATCTCCTTCTTCCCTCATTCTACAGCTGTTGCTGCCGCTGCCAAAGCCACCATCGCCATCCACCGCCGTTGCTGCTGCTCGCCGTCACCATCTCCAACCTCAATCCCAACCTCGGGCATTCAGTTATATGGAGCTAAGCATCTCAAATTCGAATTCGTCTCCCCTCTTTTTTTTGTCGCTACTGCGATCTTCCACAGTTTTAAATTGCGCGACTTCGCAGTTTTAAACTATGAGTAATTGTAGTTTTAAACTGCGGCAGGTACGCAGTTTAAACTGCGGGTCGCCTGACAAATTAATTTCTTTCAGAGTGGGCCAATGAAGTCTGAGGAGGTTGAAACTCATATGTTTCAATATAAAACACTTTACGGGTCAATGAAAGAGTTTCATAAAGTAGTTGATGCTCTGCATATTCTTCCAAAGGAAATAATCATTTTTGACAAGTGGATGACCATCCCGGATATGGGCCATCTAATTGCCACAAGGTTTCAGGTTGTTTTTGTGACCTTGTCGCATAAGTGCAGTACATTTTTACCTCGTACTAGTTCGCCACCTCATGCACTTAATCAGAAAGTCATAGTTATTGGGCATGTCAACAACTGTCACTGGGTGCAGGTATACATTTCTTACAATGTTAATTTTATTTTAATTAACAATCAATTTTGAACAATGTCAAAAACTAACATTACATAACTTGTAGGTGCACTTGCAGAATGGATTTCCTATGCCAGTTACTGCTCCACAATGGCGTCATCATCGTGCTCCAGAAGCTCACGAGTGGGAGATACCCTATTTGGCCCACATGACTCAATATCAACAGTATCTTTTTGAACTAAATACTAACACCATCTCTGATTGTATAGATCTTAGCAAGGATTAATTGAAAATTATTTTGTTTCATGCCATTCCTTTGTTGTAATAATGCTTTTACCAAACTATGTTAAGAAGCATACTTCAGTGGTTGTTTGTGTTTTTAGGTTCCTATTAATAATGCTAGTTTCCACATTTTGTTTATCAGAACGCAGTTTAAATTGCGGACTACACGCAGTTACAAACTGTGGTCTGCAGTTACAAACTGCGGAATGCAACTCAGTTTAAACTGCGTGTGCCCTGCAGTTTAGACTGCGTCGCATTTCGCAGTTTGTAACTACGGAAAATTAACATTTTTCGCAGTTGCAAACTACAGACAGAAGGTTAATTTTGGGTGGTTACAAAGTTGGGATGGCTCCAATAGCAATGCCCTCATAAGACTAATCCCTTTGAGATTCAACATAAGTGGGTGAATCTCTCTCAACATAAATCATTATCCATACATACGGCACATAAATCGAACTCTATACTAAATGCTTAATGAGCACACCTATCTACTAACTTTACTGACTTTATTGGTTATTTTACTTTTTTTTTTCATCTAACATGTGTACCTTTCACGGGGGCAATATCGTTTGAGTTATGAATATTCACATTCTTGTGCGACTAACTAATTTTCTAACGGATTTATCCTATATACAAAATTTGAACCAAATGTCTTACTTAAAATAAACCAAACATTAACTACTTGAATCAACCACTTATTTGTAATTATTTTTGTTATAATGAAGGTAATTAAGGTTTCATATGCAAATTACCCAATTCCCTCAATATTTCTAGCTGTAATGTGGTTGTATTAACGTTAAAACAGGAAGAATCTCTCTAGTTTGAATATTTTCCCCTTAAAAGAACACATAAGTAAAGCAAAAGAATGGGAAAGGACCAGTATTGCAGACCAAATAATGGACCACAAGATTATTAATTTTACAGCACAAAGATTTGGGCACTCCCTCCCTATTATGGTGGTCCATTATTAAAATTTTCAGGCCAAGTCTTTAAGATTCTCCATCTTTAATATTCTCGTGCATCAGCTTTAATTACTTTTCAACTCGTAAACGGTTAGCTTCTCTCTTTACTAAATGCTTGCCACCCCTGCAAATATTTCAGATAGGGATTGGCATAAGTCTCCTATTAATTATACAATACAGAATATTAATTTTTCTGATACACTCAACGGTAGACTTGGGTGTTATAGAATATATGAACTTTTTTCTGGTCATAAGTACTCTTATCTCGTCACTACGATCAACAAGAATATCCTAAAGCAAATGGGTATTCATGTGATTGAGAGATCGATCGAGTTTAAGTAGAAGAAAAGGACTATTATGACAAAGGCAAGTAATATCCAACAAGTTCCACCTCTCAGAGTAGAAGGAGGAAACTTGACTCAAATTAAGCCTAAGGAGAGGAGACAGGGGACTATGTTCATGTGTGTCGTCCACTAAGGCGAGTTACTTAGAAAAACTATTAAAAGTAAAACTTTTTCTACCAAGTATTTAAGCAGCTGCATTCACATTGACTTGAACTCGACACATTTGTGAAATTAGAATAACCTCATCCCAGTTGATTTACGTGTTTGGTGATAACATAATGATTGTGAGCAATTCATCCAAGTCTCACATCAAGTAATGTGAGAAAGAATGAAGTAGAGAAAATAGGTTATAATCCAAGTCTCACGTCGAATAGTGTAAAGAAGAAATAAGTGGAGAATTATTATAAATATGATCAGTAAGGTTGAGTTTTATTCAGCACAACAACACTAGTCATTTTGATGTATTGAGCTTAGATAGTTGTGTTCTTGTGAGAGTTTATTATTCTTGCTTAAATTGCATTGTAGAGGGTTTGTTGTGTTGTTCTAAAATTGCATAGCTTGTAGTTTTATTCCTGTAAAAATAAATGCGCGGTTGGATAATAAAAATATTTAGATGACATCATGAACTATACATTGTACGTCGAATCACGTTAAATTTAGGAGATGCTAATTTATTTATCTATTACTTATTTTTTTCTTCATATAAGTATGTTTCCACAAGTGAAGTGAAAATGGAATAGTTTGTGAGTTAATCATAGCTCAATCTACGACTGTTGGATTTGCCAAACCACATGCATGCACCACCCTCACGTGCACTGAGAATTTCTACAACGTAATAATTTCCAAGTCAACGAGGAGACCCAACATATAAATGAGCCCAATGAGTGGACAATGGAAATAGCTGGGCTATCAAAAGGAATAGATACGTCAAAGTCAAATTCTGAAGGGGTGGGTTGCACTCTGGGCCTGTGGTTGATGAAGTAAATAGGGGCCTTTTGGTGGGTGATGTCATAGTGGAGAGGTCTTTAATTCATGTGGCGATTGCTTTAATGATTTTGGAAAACCTTGTATTGGTGGTGATGGTGAAAGCTCCGAGGAGGCCCAACAACGCCCTGCTAAGAGGAGTGCTCCACGAATTCCTCTCCACCTTGGAAAGGGTAGATGTGCCACTAATGATCTGTTTGTTTGAGTGTAAGTTTTAGGGATGGAAGTTGGTAGAAAGGATAATGAATGCAAAATAGGATCCTTATATGTTTGGAACTCCTGGCAAAGGAAAAGTAGTGAAAAACAGTACAATTAGAGGTGTCAATATGAATTATAACCCGCGGGTCAACCGTCCCAACCCGGGCCGTAGGCGGGTTGGTTAAATTACCGTCCGGATAGAACATGGGCTAGCACAGCCCGGCTTGTTAAACCCGCGGGTCAAGCGAGCCAGCTTACCAGTTGGGGTAATTAAAAAAAAAATTGGGCTGATTTTTCTTGGGTTCTGTTTCTTTAGGATTGGAGGAAAATTCATATGCTTAATTCGGTGTTTTTGTTATGGTTAATTGGTCATAATTTAATTAATCAGTTTATATCCCTAATTCTCCCTCTTTCAACTAGTGTGATTTTTAAAGATAGGTCTATGAAAGTTCTAATGTGTTATTAATAAGGGTTAATGGTTCAACAGGTCCCTGAAGTTGTACCAAAATTTGTGTTTGGTCCCTCCTTAGAAAAAATAACGTTTAGTGGCGGTCAAAAACCGCCAGTAATTGTAAAAAAATCGCCACTAATCGTCATTTTTCTGAGGAGGGACCAAATGCAGATTTTGATACAACTTCAGGGACTAGTTGAACCATTAACCCTATTAATAATGGTGACAAATTGAGTTATATTCATAAATGTATAATCATTGATAACTGTCTGCAATATTATGCCGAAGATGCATGAGAATTATGTTGAAGATGCATGAAAATATCTTTTTCTTTTGCTTTTTATTAGATTTATTACACTGATATTGGTTGTTGGGTATTTTTTTTTTGGGTACTGTAATTAATTTTAATTTTCAAAATGTGTAATTTAATATACACAGAAGGAAAAGCAATGATTACTAATCATGTAAAGATGAACTTACATCATATTGATCTTTATCAGGAAGCTCTACGAAGAAATGGTCACAGAGCACTTAATACCACATCTACCCTTTCCAGGGCGGAGGGGAATTCGTGGATCTCTTATGGATGATGATGTACTTGCAGCAGGAGGAGGAGCACTCCTCTTAGCAGGGCGTTGTAGGGCCTTCTCGGATCTTTCACCACCACTAGGTCCTTCGGTTCAGTCAAATGATGTTGATTGTTGATTTTGGTCTTCAATAAGTATTTGTTCATGCAACTCCAACCACACTCACACCAAGACAGACAAAGAAAGAAATGAAAAAGAAATGAGAGATATAATATGTGATTTGATGGGAAAAGAAGGGAGAGATAAGAAGTGAAAGTGAGGGAAAATAAGATGAATGAAAAAAGGAGGTATGAATCAAAACCCTTCTTCAAATTAGTTAGGTCCTGTGTGTCCAGAGTTTATATACATGAAATTGATACAACTAACACATAAGGTACAATGATAACAAAATATAACTTACTAACAAATTCTAACTAACTAATTTAGTTGACTCATTAAGTTGGAGAGTGGATATTGTGCTGTGCACTCCCAACTTGGACAAAAGAGAATAAAAGGGAACAGGATCCAACGGCTTGGTTAGTATATTAGCTAACTGATCATTAGAGATAAGTAAAAGATGAAATAGCTTCGGTTGAAGCTTTTCACGAACCAAATAACAACCCAATTTGATGTGCTTCGTTCGTTCATGGAAGCTTGAATTAGCTGCAGGTGGTGGTGGCTCATGTTAAACTTCAAAGGGCTTGGAGTTTTGGGGTTGCCCACCAAGCTGGTTCAATTTATAGTCTTGTTAGTTTCCTAATCTAACCACAAAAGAAGTTTGGTTTTGTTAATTAGTGTGCATTCTTCAAAAGCTCAAGAAGGATGAAGATGATGATTTGAGATTAAGAAAAATATGATCTTTCATTTTTCAAAATATGTAAAAAAGTTAAATTTTTAATTATACACATCTCATTTAAATTTTAATTTTAAATATATGTGTCAGTCACATAAGCTTTGATGAATTAAGTGACAAAACCAAATGAGCGCTCACCACACGCATGAGCATTTCTTTTACCTCAGTCTTAGACGAGGATAAAACTCAAATAAATTTTTAGTTGTAGAGATGAAATTGCAACTTTGCGAATGAGGGACGAAATTCAAAACTGGTTACGAATGTTGGACAAAAACATATTTACCCTATACTATTTAATGGTGTTAATGTTATTTTAAATTGTTCAATATTAAATATTAAGTATATTTCAAATTAGAAAGAAATTAAATATGATTTAAAAAATACTCAAAATCAAATAATTAATTATTGTTAATTTCATCACTATCAAGATATTTAAAAAATAATGATCATTTATATAATATAAATATTTATATTTAATTTTTTATTGGGCATGCACTAATTATGAACAATCATTACTGAAGTAATATCAATGTACTCCGCACAAAAATGTCTTTACTCTCAAGCTACTGAGCCACGATACAATGCATGTTAAGATTAAAAGTTCTGGCTTAGCTGGTCATAATTCCTTGATAACTGCGTCATAATTATTTCACCTAGGGTTCCCACCACATATTTATGTGAAAGGATGTCAGTTTAGTTATTATTAATTTCTAAAACATAAAAGTAAATGATGACAAAAGTTTAAGTTGGAATCGAGTGAAACATATGATGTTGTGTTGTTTTCACTTTACTGGTAGAACAATTCAAATTTTTTTCATAAAAGAAAAACATTCTATAAACACATACCCTAGGGTAAAAGCTTATCACATTGATGACATAACGTACTACACATTGATCACATTGTGTGACCGGAGTAGATTGCGTGATCAATGTGATGAGCTCTTACCCCAACGTATGTATTTATAGAGGGTTTTACTTTCATGAAAAAAATGATATTTTCTTTCAATAAAGTGAAAACAGCTCAGCATCACACATTTCACACGACTTCCAGACTAGCTTTTGTCATATTAGTCACTTCTACGCTAGACTTGCAAACCCCTGAATATGTTTTAAAAAATAATATAATAACTAAACTGGTACCCTTTCAGATAAATATGTGGTGGATCTCTAGGCGAAACAATTATGACAAAGTTATCAAGGATTATGTACAACTAAGTCCGAACTTCAACCTTAACGTGCACTGTATTGTGGTCTAAAAGCTTAAAGTAAAGACATTTTTGTTGAGGGGTCATAGATATGACTTTAGCAACGATTGCTCATAAGAAGTGCATGCCCTGTAATGTGAGCAACATAAGTTTTTTCAAACATGATAAAAAATTAAAAATAAATAGTTATATGATATGATGGAAATCTGATTGATTGTTATTTTTTTTATAAATATTTTGATAATGACGAAATTAGCAATATTTATTTATTTGATTTTGAATATTTTTTAAATAATATTTAATTTCTTATAATTTGAAACATACTTAAATTTAAAATAATTTAAAATGACCCTTGAGGAAATTAAATAATATTTGTTAAATTATTTTTGGTCGCTTCACATTTGTAGTAAGTTTGAATTTGGTCACTACGATTATATAATTCGCCTTAAATTAAGTTCAAGTGAAATGCTCATGTGTCCGGTGAGTGTTTATGTGGTGTTTTCCACCTCATTTTATGAAGCTTATGTGGCTGGCATATGTATTTTCAATTAAAACTTAAATGACACGTATATAATTAATAATTAATATGTTTATTAAAATATTAAAAAATAAAAATCGTAATTTTCCTAATTTGAATTCATCATCTTCATCCTTTTTGAATTTTTAAGAACACATACACAAAACATCCAAATACAGCCCTAAATTAACAAAACCGAAATTTTTTAATGGTTAGATTAGGAAATTAACAAGATTATAATTTTTTTTAACAGAACAAGATTATAAATTGAACCAACATGTGAAACACAAATCCCTTTTAAAGAACAACATGAACCACCACCATCGAATCTTTCTCCACAATCTCCCTAAAACCAGGAATTTCCTAAATTCCGAAATTTCTCATATTTTCTTATCAAAATCAAATCGAAATAGTAAAGAACCACATTTGAGATCCCAATTTTTACTTTATTTTCAAAATCTCAGAAATAGAAAAGCATGTACATTAAAAAAAAGTAAAAACCATATCCATCTTCATTTATTTTTCAATTGGAAAATTATTTACGGAGAAGCCAACAAGATTCCAAAACAACTTCTACTGAATGATAAAGGGTAAAATGACTGATAAAGGAACATATAGAAAGGAGATTGCACTCACAAAGAATATTTGAGCTTTTGGCATCCATCCAAAACATATTGTCATCGTAATTCTTTTGACACCCCAAATAATAAATACTAGTCCTGCTCTGAGTTGTAAGCTCCTGTCTTTTAGTCTCAACCACTCTTTTCTTCCTTAGAGTGTGGTTCCCTAAACTTTTTTACCTCAAACCCTGCACATTTGATTGAAATTTGTTTAGTGTTTACTTTATGATAATCAGAAAAAGAGATTGATACAAGTAAGAGATAGGTTAAGAGAGTAGAGTACATTATGTGATTGATGTGATGAGCTCATACCTCAAAATATGTTATTTATAGAAAGTTTTGCTTTTATGGGAAAAAATTGAATTTTCTTGCTAATAAAGTTTCACTTGACTTTCGGTTAAACCTTTGTCATCATTAGCCACTTTTATCCTATACTTACAAACTTGAATTCGAGTGTATTTATGAAATCATAGAAATAGAGAAGCATACACATTGAAAGAAGTAAAAGCAATATCCATCTTCATTTTTTATTTTTTTTGCAATTGCAAAATTATTTAGGGAGAAGTCAACAAAATTCTGAAACAACTTTTATTGACTATAAAGGGGAAAAAGGAAGCGAGATTACACTCGTAAAAACTATATCAACAAGGTATAAGATGAGAATAAGAAGTTATAAGCCACTACTAAAAACAACTTTAAATTGAAAAAATAAGAGATAGGTAGAGAGTATGGAGTAAATTATATGAATGATGTCATAAGCTCTTACCCTAGGATATGTGTTTATAGAAGGTTTTGCTTTTCTGAAAGAAAAAAAAATTGAACTTTTTTGCCAGTACAGTGAGAACAACTCAGCATCACACGTTTCACTCGACTCAGTTAATCATTTGTCATCATTAGCCACTTTTATGTCAGATTTGAAAAGTTTTAAATATATTTTAGAAAATAATAATGATAATTAAGTTGATATTCTGATATCCTTTCACATATATATGTGATGGATCCCTAGGTGAAACAATTAAGACAGAGTTATCAAGGAATTATGACCTGTTAAGCCATAACTTCAATCTTAACATGCACTGTAATGTGGCCCACAAGCTTGAGAGTAAAAACATTTTCATGGAGGATGAAATATTTTGGATGAATGCCAAGAGTTCATGGCCAGTTCGGAAGAAGCACTCTCGCTTGTGCATGTGGCATCCAAAGCGGGTACCACAAGAAACATGCTCAGAAATTTCTCAACTTTTCTTATCAAAATCAAATCGAAATAGCCAAAGCAAGACTTTGAGATCATGATTTTCAATAAATCTCACAAATAAAAAAGCATGCAAAATAAAAAATAAAATAAAATAAAAAAGTAAAAACCATATACATCTTCATAAATTTTTTTTAAATTGGAAAATTATTTAAGGAGAAGCCAATAAAATTTCAAAACTGTTTATACTGACATACAAAGGGTAAAATGACAAATAAAGGAAAAAATAGAAAGGAGATTGCACTCACAAAAAATATATGAACTCTTGACATCCATTCAAAACATATCGTCCTTGATCGACATCATGATCCTTTTGACACCCCAAATATTGAACATTAGTCCTGCTCACAGACTCACAATTGAGGGTTCTTGTCTTCTAGTCTCAACCACTTTTTTCTTCCTTATAGTGCGGCCTCCTTAACTTGTTTACTTCAAACCCTGCAAAGATGATAAAAATGTTTTATGTTTACAAAATAATAATTAGAAAAAGAGATTGAGACAAATAAGAGATAGGTGGAGAGAAGGGAGTACACTGTGTGATCAATGTGATGAGCTTTTTTCCCTAACATATGTATTTATATAAGGTTTTACTTATATGATAAAAAAATTGAAATTTTTCTCCAAACAACTCAGCACCACACATTTCCCTCGAGTACCAATTAAGTTTTGGTCATCATTAGCCACTTTTATGCTAGACTTGAAAACTCGATTTTGAATTTATTTATGAAATCTTACAGATAAACAAGCATACACATTGAAAAAAGTAAAAACCATTTCTCTCATTTTTTTTTTCAATTGGAAAATTATTTTGGGAGAGGAAAAACTTTTATTGACTGATAAATGGTTAAAAAATAGATAAAGAAGAAAAGGAAATGAGATTACACGTACAAAAACTATATCAACAGGGTATAAGAAGAGAATATGAAGTTATGAGACTTTTGATAACAAAAACAACTTTAGATTGAAACAAATAGGAGATAAGTAGAGATAGTGAAGTACACTATATGATAGATGTGAAGAGCTCTTACCCCCCGGATATGTATTTATAGAAGGTTTTGCTTTTTTGAAGAAAAAAATTTTAAACTTTTCTGCCAGTAAAGTTAGAACAACTCAGCATCACATGTTTCACTCGACTCCCAGTTAAGTTTTTGTCATCATTAGCAACTTTTATGCCAAACTTGGAAAGTTTCAAATATATTTTAGAAAATAATAATAATAACTAAATTAATATCCTTTGACATAAATATGTGGTGGGATCGGAGAGGGATTAAAAAAATTGTGTTGTGAGGGCAATATGTACATATAAATTTATAACAAAAAGAAAACATAGTATATTGCTTAAAAGTTTGAAAGCATATTATAATTGTTAACATTGCACAAAATTTTCGTTCTTGACATTATCAAATGTTGCATCTTCATTTTGACTATATTCTAACCAATTGTCATATTTTAAATACCAATAAGGATTGAACCTACGCAAAGTATTTCCAAATTAATTTTGGGGAAAATTAATCTCTTTTAGTTGACAAAAATCTTTTTATAGATCATATGTCATAATTTTATCTCTATCATTAAAATGAATTCCAATTTTTTTTTCATGGTTAGATCCAATGTCTTTGCTTGAGGTTAGGAGAAGAAGGTTGCTCA
Organism: Acmispon strigosus; assembly: GCA_030819835.1. Taxonomy (NCBI): domain Eukaryota; kingdom Viridiplantae; phylum Streptophyta; class Magnoliopsida; order Fabales; family Fabaceae; genus Acmispon; species Acmispon strigosus. Next base: position 27,330,529 of record JAUAMA010000002.1, read on the forward strand.
GGTATTCTTTTGAAAAAAAATTCTGTTGCTAGATAAAGTTAAAAGAATGGGAAAATTATTAGCTTTGAAATTCACTCAAATGGGCAAATTTTCACAATGATTTAATAAATTAATCAACAAGGATATGGACATTAAGGACAACTTAGATGTCCTCTATTAAGTACAAAGATCAAGTCATAACCTTTCTAACAAAACTGGAGATATCCTTTAATCAAGCTAATTTGAAGGATCAATTTTCTAAAAATCAAACATGTTCTAAATTCCTAAACTATATCTGAAGCGCTTGTTTCAAGACACACTACTAGATTGCTTTCTAATGCAAGAATTTTCACAACACAAGCTAGGAAGAGGAACACGATTTATCTAACAAGCTATTGATTATTATTAGACACCCTAAAAAATTTACTTCTATTTCACATCTTTGTCTCTATTCATTTTTTATTTTCTATCTTTCTCTCCCCAAAACCAAACAAAGTTTAAGAAAAGTGTGGGGGCAATGATGGGAGTGTGGGGGCAGTTTTTATTGGATGGGGCAACATAAACGTTAGAATCTAATTACTTAAGCATATTACCAGTGACTTTTTTGAAAATCCCCCACCCCCAACGTGCATCCGTCATTGGGTGGGATCCCTAGGTGAAACAACAATGATGCAGGTATCAAGAATTATGACCAACTAAGCCTGAATTCAATCTTAACATACACACTATTGTGGCCCACAAGCTTTGAGAGCAAAGACATTTTCATGGGGTACGCTGATATGCGGTGGTGGAGGGAGATAGTTGGTTGGTGCTAATATGGACCAACATGGTTTTTTATAAAAAGTGAATGAAACCAACAAGTAATTTTTATACAAAGTGAGTGAAATCAACAAGTAATTTTATACAAAATAAATGAAACGAACAAATAAGGGGGACCATGGCATAACCATGTCCCTCTTGCCACTGCTGAAATGAGTTCAGTAACAATTGGTTATAAGTAGTGCATAACCTATAATGTGAGAACCATAATCTTTTTCTATGATTAAAAAATTAAAAATAAATATTCATATTATATAATGAAAATTGGTCGTTATTTTTAAAATATATTGACAATGATCACTAAAAAGAAGTGTTTTTAATGGCACCGCATTTGTGGCATTTGGCAAAAACTGCCAGTAATTGAGATTATTGTGGCATTTAATTAAATGTCAGCAGGTAAGCCACGTTCACTACTACAAATTCATTTATGGATTACCTGCGACTTTTCTTGCTACATTTTTCATAAACATTTGCTGCGAATTTTGCTCCCACTATCTGCAAGATTCCTGCAAATATAAACTCGCAGGTGATTCAACAGGTGTTTACGATGCTTGCTGCAAATATTCTTTCGACTTATCACTACAAAAAAATTAATAAATAATGGAGGTTATTTAACGGAGGTTTCAGAGCCTCCCTCTAATAAATATAAATAAAGAAGTTTATATCAATCGCCTCAAACACAAATAAATTGAGGAGATTAATTAAAATAACAGGGTTTTTTAAATACAGTTTTCAAACGCTATTTTTCAATCTCAGGATTAAGCTTGAAAAACCATAAGCGTCATTTACAAATCAGAAACCCTAAGCTCAGTTGGTTTCAATCTCCGGCGCCATCGCGTCCAGCTTCCGCCTCGACTTTGTTCGCTTCAACCTCCGCGACCATTGCTTCTAGCTCCGCTTAAGATCTGTTCGCTTCAAGCTCCACCACCATCGCTTGAAGCTCCGTTCAACCTGTCCTGTTCAGGAAGCATGGGAACGGTTCCAGGACGAATCGCGCGATCGAGTGGTACTTCTACACTGGCCACACTGTCGAGATGAAAAAGATGCTCGTCTACCATGGTTTATTTTCGAGTGCGTGGGTTCATTGGCAATGAGGGTTACCTTTCTCGCGAGTGTCGTTGTTCACCGCCGAAAGTAAGGTGCCTCACCAAACACCACATTCTTATGAGTTTATGCATGTGAATAATAACACTTGAATTTGAATATCAATGATCCTACATTCAAAGGTTGATCTGCTTGAATTTCTTTGTGAACATTGGCTCTATTCTAGTTTATTCCTATTGTATCCTAAGCCCCTTCCTGTGTCTCGATGAATTCTTTGCTATTTCCTTTCAATTATGCAGAAAATATTGTATATCCGTTCTGTTCTGCCACTTAAAGTGTCCTGTTGCCCTGAAAATGTGAAATCCGAGAGGAACAAGGACACTCTCCTTGAATTTATTTGTTTCATGTAAGGCAAAAGATAAAAGTTTCCAAAAGAGTTTTGAGACCACTAAAATTGCCTTGATATTATGTTTCATGGAAAAGGCAAAAACAGAATGTAGTGAGAGAGCTTTAGCTTTTTTAATTCTGATCAATATTGAGTTGCTACATAACTAATACTGATTGGTTTAGTGGATGGTGATTGGAAAACATATATATATCTTGAATCTTGTTTAGGATCTGTCATCTGGAAAAAAGTAACTTTGTGAAGTTGGCTAATGATGCAATCCAAGCCAGCAGAGAACTACAACGTCGCATCACATTAATGGACAAATGAAGAAGGAAAGGTCTTGTTATCTGACCACAGTTGACCTGAGAATGAGCACCTTCAAGGTAGTATCAACTTATGTATCGAGTGATTTGTGAGTGTTACTATAGTTTTAAATTGCAATTTAAAAGAAGCGTGGTAATGTCTAGTTCTGTTGTCTAAGTTTCTGTATTATAACTACCATTTTTCTTCATCGAAATTTTTATTTTTTATTTTCAAGCTTAATTTTACTCTCTATACTTTATATGGTGTAAAACTCTTCATAAATTGAACTGGTTCAATTATATTTTCTGAAGAAAGAAGGATCTAATTGCAATATTTTTGTAGCATTTTGTGGCATTCACAAGCTGCTAGCAAAATTTGAGCCTAATATCATGGTAGTTGCATTTTGTGACATTTTTTTTTAGCATTTAAAAGGTATCGGTAACTATTAAAGCAATTTGTGACATAAGAAACCGGCATTTAAGCAAAAATTGCCACAAAGCAGTTTGTGGCACCCGTGAAAGTGCCATACACTCGTAGCATTTATTAAATGCCACAATTTAACAATATCAATGCCACTAAAAAATCATTTTTTTTGTAGTAGATGAAATTAACAGTAGTTTTTTATTTGAGTTTGAACATTTGTTAAATAATATTTAATTTCTTTGAAATTTAAAAATGCTTAATATTGAAATTTTAAACAATTTAAAATGACCCTTGACATTAAAGAGTTAAATATGTTTTTGGTCCTTGCATTTGTAGTGATTTTGAATTTGGTCCCTCTTGAGAACAAAGTTGCAATATGGTCTCTTTGATTATAGAATGTTTGATTTTAGTACTCATGAAAGACTAAGCTAGGCAAAATGCTCATGTCTCTCGTGAGCACCTACGTGGCGCTGTCCACTTCATTTAATGAAGCTTATGTGGCTAACACATGTAGTTTCAATTAAAGTTTAAATAACAGGTGTATTATTAACAATTAAAATTTTCAAAAATGAAAAATTTAAAATTTTCTTAATCTCGCTCCACCATCTTCATTAGGGTTGTCCATCGGTCGGGTTCGGGCTCGAACTTCGGTTTTGGTCAGGTGAAAACGACCAAACCACCAGATCTGCCGCCAACCGCCGTCATTTGACGAATGGCTCGAGTTCGGGTTAGGCGGTTCCCGAGTGCCTTGGGTAGGTTCATGCGGGTTAGGGTTTAGAACTTCAGATCCATGAAATTTGGGGGGGGGGGGGGGGAAGAGATGAGATGACATTGAGGAGGAGAAATAGAGAAATCAATTCCATCCCAATTTTGCATTCAGATTCAAGTAAGAATCTGAGAGACGCGGATGAGAGTTGCGATGGCGATGGGGATGGCGAGCTACGATGTCTGAGAGCTTCCATGGCAACTGCGACAATGATGGCGTGGCTGAGAGCTGCGATCTGCGTGGATGAGAGCTAAGATGACGATGGTGAGCAGCGATGGCGAGCGACGATGGTGAGCGATGATGGTGGGCGATGATGGGAGCGATGTTGTGGCTATGTGAAGATGAGATGCGTGATTCACTTGGTAAGCAAAAATGCATGCTCTCACTTGGGCTGGACTTTTATTTATTTTATTTTTAGACTTGGTTCGGTCGGTTGACAGCTCGATCCGATTTCGACCGAACCAGACCGTCTAGAACTAATTTTTTCCAACCGAGTCACCCGAGGTCTGAACCGAACCAATCAGTTCAATGAAAAACCAGTTCAATTTAGGCGAGTTCGATCGGACCGGGTGATCTTGGACAACCCTAATCTTCATCCTTCTTTATGTTCTAAAGAACACACCAAACTTAACAAAACCAACATGGTGAGCAATCCCAAAAACCCAAAGCCCTTTGAAGAACAACATGAACCACCATCAAATCTCCCTCCAGGACCTCCCTATACCAAAACTCCAAAAATTCCAAAAATTTCCCAATATGTGCTTATCAAAATCAAATTGGACAAAAAATCAAGACCTTTGAGATCTCGATTTTGAGTTTATTTCTGAAATCTTAGAAATAGAAAAGCATGCACATTAAAAAAAAAGTAAAAACCATATCTATCTTCATATTTTTTTTAATTGGAAAATTCTTTAGGAAGAAGCTGACAAAATTTCAAAAGAACTTATACTGACAAAGGGTGAAAGAATGATAAAGGGAAAAAAAGGAAAGGAGATTACACTCGAGCTATACCAACATGGTATAAGAAGTTATGAGCCACTAGATAACAAAAACAACTTCAGACTGACTTAAAGTACTTTTCCCCTTCAAAGACATCCAACTACCACTAAAGATGTCTTGCATAACAATCATTAGATTGACATTCAAAATCATAAAACCAAAGTAGGGAAAGGTCCAAAATATAAACCAAAAAGAAAAAAGGTTCAAAACATATATCACAAGCTTTCTGCGATTGTTCATATATAGAAAAAGTCCTCAAGGTCCACTAGTTGATGGTTCGTGAGAAGAGTTGCAGTCGCGCATAATCACTTCAACCTGAACATGATTCTTGTGGTTTGGACACCACACATGCAACACAAGTCAGAGCAACATGTCCTTATTCCTCACTATCCATGAACTCTTGGCGTCCACCAAAACATATCATCTTCGATTGAGAACATGATTCTTTTGACACTCCAGATTCTAAACAGTAGTCCTGCTCACAGCTATGGGTTCTTGTCTTTTGGTCTTAACCACTTTTTTATTCCTTATAATGCAGGTCCCCTAAACATTTACTTGAAACCCAACAAAGATTATTAAACTTTGTTTAGTTTTTACATAACAATAATCTAAAAAGGAGATTGAGACAAATACGAGATAGGTAGAGAGTGGGGTACACTTTGTGATTGATGTGCTGAGCTCTTACTCCAGAATATGTATTTATAGAAGGTTTTGCTTTTCTGAAAAAAAATTGGAATTTGTTGCCAGTAAAGTGAGAACTCGGCGTCACACCTTTCACTCGACTCCCAATTAATCTTTTGTCATCATTAGCCACTTTTATGATAGAAAATAATAATAATAACTAAACTGATATCCTTTCACATAAATATGTGGTGGGATCCCGGGGTGAATCAACTATAATAGAGTTATCTATGACCATCTAAGCTAGAACTTCAATCTTAACATGCACTATATTGTGGTCCACAAGCTTGAGGGTAAAGACATTTTCATGGAGGATGAAATGTTTTGGATGGATGCCAAGAGTTCATGGCCAGTTCGGAAGAAGCACCTGCTGCTCTCACTTGTGCTGCATGTGGCGTCGAAAGCGAGTACCACAAGAAACATGTTCAGGTTGAAGTGATTGTGCGTGAAAATTCTAACGAACCATCAACCGGTGGATGTTGAGGACTTCTTTTATAGATGAACAATCGCATGAAGCCTTGTGATATATGTTTTGGACCTGTTTTCTATTTGGTTTGGATTTTGTACCTTTCTCTTCTTTGTTCTTATGATTTTGAATATTAGTGTAATGATGAACCAAGACATCTTTAGTGGTAGTTTGATGTTTGTAAAGGGGAAAAGTACGGTAAGTCAATCTGAAGTAGTTTTTGTTATCTACTAGTGGCTCATAACTTCTTATTCTCTTCTTATACCCTATTAATATAGTTTTTGTGAGTGCAATATCCTTTCCTTTTTTTCCCTTTATCAGTTATATTCGATTATCAGATAGTATAAGTTGTTTCAACTTTTAGTTGGCTTCTCCCTAAATAACTTTCCAATTAAAAAAAAATATGAAGATGGCTATGGTATACTTTTTCCAATGTGAATGCTTTTCTATTTCTAACATCTCAGAAATAGACTCAAAATCAAGATCTCAAAGGTCATGCTTTTCTAGCATGTTATGTGGCACTTGAGTGTATCTTCTAAGCTAGGGAGAAAATATTCTCTTAGCCCGCAGGATGTGTAGCTCAATGCAGTGATGGTTATAACCAAATCAAATGGTTTTGATTCATTCACATCATACTTTCTTTTTCATTCAATTTCCATATACTTTACATTCTTATCTCACCTCTTTTACAATCTCAACATGTATCATATTGTTTCATTTTTCTCTCACCTATCTCTATCTATCTCTCCATGGTGTGTGGGCGGAATAAATGTGGATGAACTATTATTGCAAATCAAATATGTCAGAAAGGAAGAAAAGGGGAGAAGAAAAAGAAAGAAAGAAAGAATGAAAGGGGAATGAGGATAAAAGGAAGCAGGAGGCTCGTAGGAGAAGGGGGTTCTATGCTGGTAGAGTTGAGAGAGGTCCTTTCCCTCTTTTGAGGGGCAAAGAGAGCTTCTAAACAAAAGGAAAGGGACTCATCTTTTAGACCCTCTTCCATTTCAAAGAGCAGACACTTGGAAGGAACACACAAAGCAAACCAAATCAGAAGCATACAGAGGGGGGAAGCATGTAGATAGGGGAAGCATACAAGCAGTGAAGAGAAGAGCAAGTGCTGGGAGTGTGAAATCATAAAGGTTCGCAGGTACAAAGTTTCAAACTCAAAATTCTTCAAACTGGCACCCTTCGTGCTTTACAAGTTTGCTAAGTTTACAGACTCTAATATCATCATTTGCCTATTCAGTGCTCCACTTATCTGAACTATGTAAATCTTTTAAGAGAAGACCAAAGAGAGCACACATGGCTAGGAAGCCAAAATAAGAATAAAGCTCAACTTGTTAAAAAATGGTCACCAAATCATGAATTCAAGAGAGCTACAATGTTTACATTACAAAGTAAAATTGAAAGAACGTATGAACTTACTCTTCTCGAGCTTTTTGCCTCATCCATGAACCCTTGACTTTAGCCTCTCTCTGAATTCTCCCAATTTGAGCTCCTTCTGAAATTACAAGTTCAAACATGTTAAAATTGATGAAAGGAAAAACAGAGTAGATCAGAACCAACCTGAAGTCCTGAAAAACCGCGAACGCAGTCCGTCGCAAACCCCAGAGACAGCGTCCCTGTTAGAAGCTACCTCGGCAAACCTGCCATAGCCAACCAAACTAGGCTCATTCGGGTCGGGTCTCCGTCGTTGGGGCCGCCGTCACCACCTCCGCGACAAACGCCTGGTCTTCCCCATCGCACCCCCGGAGACACAGTGCTGTGATTCGCGTCGCCGCTATGACCACCTCGCGCGGCCAGTGGCTATCATCTCTTCTGCGGCTGCGTCGCCGATTCCATTGAATCCGGTTTCCACCGTCACGGTTTCAACCCTCTCTATCACGAATTCTTTCTAATCTCTCGTGAATCTCCCTTCCCTCCCCTCCCATGAAGCGTTTTTGTTGTGAGAAGGGGGATCTTTGGGTTAATTGGTTTGCTCCTATTTAGGCCCATTTGTGTTGTTCCAAACCACTTTGTTCTTGGTTTTTCTTTCATTTTATTGTGAGGAGTATCCTAGAGCTGGGCCAGAAGGGCCCAATATGAGGCAACCCCTTTTTACCAATTTATCTATAATAATAATAATAATAATAATCTATCTATCTATATATATATATCTATATATTATATAAAACTAGTTGGATTTACCTGTGCGAGGCACAGGAAAACTTTGGATAAACTAAAATTATTGTGTGTGAAATGATATATTTTTATAATTTATTATACTTGTTGTTGTGAGGTCAACAATAGTGGCCAATACTGTAGCCGTGAGGAATAGTTACTTAGCAGTAAACGGTTTGCGACAATTTGCGTTTAACTCACATGGGCAAGGATCGAAACCCCCTTCTGCATGATCGAGGAATAAAGTTAGCTAACTACCACGACACATCTTGTGCTAAATTTAGATGTTATTTTGTTATGTTGATTCCTCGATTATTGGTATAAGAATATTTAGCCTGGAGTGCACCGTCCTCTCTCCGGGCAACAACAGTGCAGCAAACCCCTTGAGGTAAAATTAATGACAATATCATCTCTCGATCTAATGGATGCCGACCGGTGGTTCCTGTTTGAGTTGTGTCGCGCAACAGGTGAGTAACTATGATTCCTTTCCACCGCCTAATTCTGCCTCTTCACCGATATCCATTACCTGCTGGCTCCACCCTCGCATCACACCTCTCCAACGCCCTCTCTCTCAGGAACGAACACGCTCGCTCCCTTCTCCAGGTAGCCGCTTCTTTCGGTCACTCCCATATATGAATGCTTATGCGAGACTTGCTCGGGGGTGATCAAGTTTAATTTTGGTGCTTCATGTCTGAATGCAAACATTGCTGGTTTGGGGTGTGTGGCGAGATCATAGCGTCGGTGACAAATTTTCCCGTTGTTGTGTTCTCTCCTGAGATGGCTGAGGCTATTGCTTTTCGGTGGTCCCTGAGATTAGCTATCAGTTGGTTTTCAACCGTATCTAGTTGAGACCGATTGCTTGCCGTTGGTGGAAAAGTGGAAGAAACCTTTGATGTCATCTTCTTATTTGCATTCTATTTTGTTGGATTGTAAGAATTTAGTTTTGACTTTTTCTGTCTTTAAGTTTGGTTTTGTCCGCCAATCTGGGAATTGTGTTGCAGACTTCCTCTCTCGTCAGGCTCTCTCTTTTATCAATCGTGTTTGGGTGGAAGAGTGGCCTCCAGGGTCCGGGCATTGAAGCTTTCTTGCTCTCTGATGTAATTGCATCTACGACTTCTTCTTAGTATTATTTCAGCTTCCTAAAAAAAACATACTTGATTTGTTGAAAATCTTTAAACTTAAGTATATTTATGTAAAATGTTCATTATTTACATTGTTTGAACTGGACATTAAAGCTTTCACTACAAATTTAAAAATGAATTTGAATTCAATCTCAAATTACCTGAGAATATTCATTTGTTTAGAAATAAAATTAAACCGTGCAAATGCACGAATAACTTTTGATAAATCAAAGCTAAAATGTGTGTAATGTTATATTTTTATAACGTTTTATACTTCTAATAATTGTAAAAAGATATAAATGGTTGTTAGAGATATATATTTAAAGTTATGTTAATGTTAAATTTAAAAAAAAAACTTTGGATGATAATTTTTAAAAAGATGAGTCTAGGATATCCACGCTGTTAATTAACCTATTTATAAGGATTAACTAATTTATTATGATTCCTTTTGAATTACTAAGTATAAATGCTTTGATTATTTGATCCCAAATCGCAGAAATACTAATTAATATATTAAACTAAAAATCTTCTATTCAGTTTTTTATCAGATTTTTTAAATTGTGAATAACAACAGGATGCATCAATACTATCATTTGACACCAACTTTTAAAAATTAACAGATGAATATTTTTTTTTGGAATTCTAAATATTTGCCATAACAAACAGTAAAAGCAAAAAGATTTTGTCAAATTTAAACGAAAATATGATTTCAAAATAAAGATTTCAAATCCTTTATTTTGTAAATATTTAGGTGGGACCATATTAATCACGTTATAATGTCTTTAGATCCAAATTTAATTTATAACGTGAGGCTTTCTCATGGTATCCCTATTATCTCCCGTCAGGATTTGGCCAATGAGGCGAATGTCCAACGGGTGTGTGATCTTATTTCTGCTGGGAGGTGGAAATCTGATTTGATTGATATGATATTTCATCCTAATACGGCTATGTATGTTTTATCAATTCCTCTTCCTTGTGTTTCACATAATGATTATTTGTTTTGGCCTTTTAATGAAAATGGTATCTATTCTACAAAATCTGGTTATAATTTTATTATGCAGGATCAGGTTTCCTTCGTGGCCTCCTCTTCGGGGGTTCCATCGTTGCCGTCTCAGGCTTGGAAGCGTCTATGGCGGTCTCGTGCACTGCCGCGGTGCAAGGAGTTAGTATGGCGTGCAGCTCTGGATATCTTGCCGGTTAGAGGTCGACTGCGGCACCGAGGTGTGGACATTGACCCTTCATGTCCTTTTTGATGCAGCTCTTCGAGATTCGAGCTTGGCTGGTTTTGGGATGGTGGCCCGAAATTTTGAGGGTGAGGTGCTCGCTTCGGCGACTGCAGCTACTATCATGGTCTCGTCCCCCGTCATTGCGGAAGCTCTGTGTTTCCGTTGGGCGATCTCCTCTGCTATTGATTTGGGTTTCAGAAGGGTCATGTTCGAGACTGATTGTTTGAAGCTCTTTGATCTCTGGCGTCGTCCGAAGCCTGGGGGTTCTTATCTTTTTTCTATCATTCGGGATTGTCGTTCCTTTTCTGGTCATTTTGATTTTATGGATGTTACCTTTGTTAGGCGGGGAGGCAACATGGTTGCGGACTCCCTTGCCAAGTTATCTTTTTCTTCTTTGTCTTTTGTTTGGGTTGAGGATGCTCCTCAAGAGATTTTAGCTGCTTTGCAGCAGGATGTTGTGGCCTCTGGCCGTATTATTGATTAATATATCTTTTCAGTTCAAAAAAAAAAAAAAACGATTTTGTCAAATTTCATTTATAGTTACTTTTTAATATAAATTGGTTCAAAATATCGTGTCGTTCTACAGAAAAATAAGTTAGACGCCACTAATAAAACAGTTTTCCTATGACGCTAAAGAGCACAAAATCGTTCTAAAAGGAATTAAATAATTTACAAAGGTATACACACATACCTTAGCATCAACAATGGTAATTTGCTACATACACTTGTTGCTCATTCAAAAAAATAAATTTAATTAACTTAAATTAAAAATTACTTCTCATTTGAATAATTTTCATTATTCATATGTGTCAATGATATATTATTCATTAGAGTGATGCTAGACAACTCGAATGATGCATGTTTTGCTCGAAAATCAATTCAGCATCCAAAAATGTGTTTCAAATTCAATATTTTCCTCCGTATATTCAATGAACCAGCTCTCACAAGATGATTCTTACTAATTTCATCTTCTTCTTCTTGTTGTTTGGTGCTCCGCTTCCAAAATCATTGATGCATGTCTATAGAAAGTGGCCAGTAGAACCCAAAGATACAATTATGAGAAGCAAGTGGGAAAGAGTTTATAACATGAGAAAGTATCAAACAAAATCAATTCGATAAGGTTAAGCATAGCAAGCCAGAAGAAATCAAAACTAAGATGAACCAAAGGATCAAAAAGCAATAATATCTTTCTTACCTCTAACATTATTCATTTCCTTGTGCCTTCATCTCCTAAACCCAACTACAAAAATATGGAGAAGATAAATATTACAAATGAGATAAAAAGAGAACCAAAAAAATTATTGTAACATTAGAATGAATCAAAACTAAAACGAATTGAAGAATTCAAACATAATAACGTTGACATGATTCATTTCCTCATGACGGGATTTGAGTTCGCTGATCCTTTAAAAATAGAGGAACTCTTTGTCTCTCTCTCTTGTGGAAGAGCGTGCTTCCCATCCCCTTCATCTCCTATACCCTACAAAATTGAGGAGAATGTGAATATTGCAATCAAGATTAAAAAAGAACCAAATAAAAAATAGATAAAATTGCAACATGTGAAGGAATCAAAACTAAAACAAATTGAATGATTAGAACACGGTAACGCGTGCAGAATAGAAAAGAAAAGTTTGTAAGAATGAACAGATTGCTTACACAGAGATTTCTACTTTAAAACTCACCACCATAATCGATTACTTTCAGAATTATGTAGCAGAAAAATATGCAATAGTTCTCACGATTGATTTTTGAGTTTATTCTTTTAAAACGATATAGGAGAGAAACCGTAGTGGTACAATTTATAGCATCAAGTGAGGAGACTAATTGTTAATAAAAATTCATATTTCAGAAAAATATATTTAATTTTGTATTAATTAGTTATGATTCGTTCCTTACTTTAAAATTTGGTTAAATATTTAGTATTAATTAGTTAGGGTTCATTTCTTATTTAACATTTGTAATCAATATCAATTTTATAAATATTAATTATTTAAAAAATATTTTTTTAAAAAATATTAAGATTTGATTAAAAATTTGATATTAATTAGTCATGATTCGTTCCTTATTTAATATTTAGGGTAGGATCTTAGTGGGTAGGTCATAACAGGGGTAGTTAGGATTTATACCTTATGTTTGAAGGTAAGTTGGTATAAACCTTCTTTTATATAATATATAGATAGATAAGGTTTAATCCCACCTACCCCAATATGTCCTACCCACTAAAACTCTACCCTAAATAATTATTTCCTACCCCAAACAATTATTTTTATAACTATTTCCTAATTTGATTTGCCCAACTTGCCCAGCTATATTTTTCAATTAAATATTAAAATAGCAATGTGATATGAGATAAGATATGAGATTAGATAAGAGATGAGATAAGAGATGAGATAAGAGATGAGATAAGAGATGAGATATAAAATGAGATATGAGATAAGAGATATGAGATATAAGATATGAGATATGAGATAAGATATGAGATATGAGATAATAGATGACATATGAGATGAGATATGAGATAAGAGATAAGAGATGAGATATGAGATATGAGATATGAGATGAGATATGAAATGACATAAGAGATGAGATGAGATGAGATATGAGATAAGAGATGAGATATGAAATGAGATATGAGATGACATAAGAAATGAGATGAGATGAGATGAGATATGAGATAAGAGATGAGATATTAGATAAGAGATGAGATATGAGATGAAATATGAGATATGATATGAGATATGATATGATATGATATGATATGATATGATATGATATGATATGAGATGAGATTAGAGATTAGATAAGAGATATGAGATATGAGATATGAGATATGAGATATGAGATATGAGATATGAGATAAGATAACATATGAGATATGAGATATAAGATATGAGATGAGATAAGAGATGAGATATGAGAGATATGAGAGATATGAGATGAGATATGAGATATGAGATATAATATAAGATATGAGATGGGAGATGAGATAAGATATGAGATGAGATAAGAGATAAGAGATAAGAGATATGAGATAAGAGATAAGAGATAAGAGATATGAGATATGAGATGAGATAAGATATGAGATATGAGATATAAGATATGAGATGAGATAAGAGATGAGATATGAGATATATGAGATGAGATATGAGATATAATATAAGATATGAGATAAGAGATGAGATAAGATAAGATATGAGATGAGATAAGAGATAAGAGATATGAGATAAGAGATAAGAGATAAGATATAAGAGATATGAGATGAGATAAGAGATATGAGACATGAGATATGAGATAAGGTAAGAGATGAGATAAGAGATAAGAGATAAGAGATAAGAGATAAGAGATAAGAAATGAGATATGAGATATGAGATATGAGATATGGGATGAGATATAAGATAAGAGATGAGATATGAGATTAGATAATAGATGAGATATGAGATGAGATGAGATATGAAATATGAGATGAGATATGAGATATGAGATATGAGATATGAGATATGAGATATGAGATGAGATGAGATGAGATATGAGATGAGATGAGATATGAGATATGAGATATGAGATAAGAAATATGAGTTGAGATAAGAGATAAGATATATGAGATGAGATATGAGATAAGAGAAAAGAGATATGAGATATAAAATATGAGATATGAGATAAGAGATGAGATATGAGATGAGATACGAGATGAGATGAGATATAACATATGAGATATGAGATATGAGATAAAATATGAGATACAAGATGAGATTTGAGATGAGATGAAATATGAGATATGAGATATGAGATATAAGACATGAGATATGAGATGAGAGATGAGATATGAGATTAGATGAGATATGAGATATGAGATATGAGATATGAGATATGAGATATGAGATACGAGATACGAGATACGAGATATGAGATATGAGATATGAGATATGAGATATGAGATATGAGATATGAGATATGAGATATGAGATATGAGATATGAGATATGAGATATGATATGAGATAAGATATGAGATGAGATAAGAGATGAGATATGAGATGAGATATGAGATGAGATATGAGATGAGATGAGATATGAGATGAGATATGAGATGAGATAAAAGATGAGATATGAGATATGAGATGAGATATGAGATATGAGATGAGATATAAGATGAAATATGAGATGAGATATGAGATGGGATGGGATAAGAGATGAGATATGAGATGAGATATGAGATTAGATGAGATATGAGATATGAGATGAAATAAGAGATAAGAGATAAGAGATAAGAGATATGAGATATGAGATATGAGATATGAAATATGTGATATGAAATATGTGAGATGAGATGAGATAATAGATGAGATATGAGATGAGATGAGATGAGATAAGATGAGAGATAAGATATGAGATAAGATATGAGATGTGATATGAGATGAGATATTAGATGAGATATGAGATATGAGATAAGAGATAAGAGATAAGAGATAAGAGATATGAGATGAAATATGAGATATGAGATATGAGATGAGATTAGAGATGAGATAAGAGATATGAGATATGAGATATGAGATATGAGATATGAGATATGAGATATGAGATATGAGATATGAGATATGATATATGATATATGATATGAGATAAGATATGAGATGAGATAAGAGACGAGATATGAGATGACATATGAGATGAGATAAGATATGAGATTAGATATGAGATGAAATATGAGATATGATATGATATGAGATTAGAGATGAGATAAGAGATATGAGATATGAGATGAGATAAGAGATATGAGATATGAGATATGAGATATGAGATATGATATGAGATAAGATATGAGATGAGATAAGAGATGAGATATGAGATGAGATATGAGATGAGATATGAGATGAGATAAGATATGAGATGAGATATGAGATGAGATAAAAGATGAGATATGAGATGAGATATGAGATATGAGATGAGATATGAGATATGAGATGAGATATAAGATGAAATATGAGATGAGATATGAGATGGGATAAGAGATGAGATATGAGATAAGATGAGATATGAGATATGAGATGAGATAAGAGATAAGAGATATGAGATATGAGATATGAGATATGAGATATGAGATATGAGATATGTGAGATGAGATATGAGATAATAGATGAGATATGAGATAAGATGAGATGAGATAAGATAAAAGATGAGATATGAGATGAGATATGAGATATGAGATGAGATATAAGATGAAATATGAAATGAGATATGAGATGGGATGGGATAAGAGATGAGATATGAGATGAGATATGAGATGAGATATGAGATAAGATGAGATATGAGATATGAGATGAAATAAGAGATAAGAGATAAGAGATAAGAGATAAGAGATAAGAGATAAGAGATATGAGATATGAGATATGAGATATGAGATATGTGAGATGAGATGAGATAATAGATGAGATATGAGATGAGATGAGATGAGATAAGATAAGAGATAAGATATGAGATAAGATATGAGATGTGATATAAGATGAGATATTAGATGAGATATGAGATGAGATGAGATGAGATGAGATGAGATGAGATGAGATGAGATGAGATGAGATGATATGAGATATGAGATAAGAGATGAGATATGAGATATGAGATATGAGATATGAGATATGAGATAAGAGATAAGAGATAAGAGATAAGAGATATGAGATGAAATATGAGATATGAGATATGAGATGAGATTAGAGATGAGATAAGAGATATGAGATATGAGATATGAGATATGATATATGATAGGCTTAAATGCACTTTTTGCCCCTGATAATTCACATAGTTGCAAATCGTAGCCCACCAAGTTTTTTGTCACCAAATGTACCCCTCTGAATTTTGAGATAAGCACTTTATGCCCTTCCGTCAGTGTGCCGTTAAAAAAATTAACGGAAAGGCTGACGTGGCATGCCACGTCATTAAATGAGTTTCAGAAATTGGAAAAAGGGGTGGGGGAGATTTGAACACAAGACCAGATATTGGCAAAACACAATTTTTGCCAGTTGAGCTATATAACCAATTAGTAATATAATGAACAAAGTTTAATTTATACCATCAATCATACCAATAAAAGAAAAAAAATGAAAGAACTATACCATCAACATAAACTGAAAACCCAGAAAATAACAAAAACATAACAACAAAGGAGGAATGCAGATCTGGTCTCTAGTTCCCCAAAACCTTCATTCCCCAACCACATCTTCTATGTTCCTTAATCCACCAAAACCCCAAACCCATGCCTGCTATTTGTTTTAGCATCCTTCAGTTCCCCAAATTCTTGACTCATTCATGAGTTTTGGGTTTGTACTATCCAACTCTGAAAATACAAGCAATTAAAGATCAGCATGTGAAGATGTGCTATTTCAACGAGAACAACAACGAGAACAACAACGAGAACAATGAATTTAGTGCATAAAGATCATCTCAAAAAAATCCAATGCTTGCCTTCGTTTGTCATTGAGTCCATCATTGTCATGTAACGCTTAATTTTAGCCCGGCTTTCCTTCTCACGGCTTCCGAAGTTGCTCCTCCGCGCCGCCTCCACCATCAATCCGCCGCCACCTCGCCCCAAGTCCTTTATCCCTAAACCTTTTTTCTCTAATTCCCCTCATCAACACAACAACAGAGAAGTAGAGCGCGCGCGGCGACGCTTGCGAGGGAGAATCGATGATGGAAGAAGAAGAAGAGTAGAGAGCGATGTAGAGGTGAAGGGGTTCGGGAGTGAGGCTGGTTATCGAAGGTCAAGGAAGAGGAATGGTGGCTGTGAAGAGAAAAGTGACGGTGGTGAGGGGGAGAATGAGTGGCGGCGGCGGCTTGTGTGTTTGGAGAGAAGAGGATTAGGGTTTGATGTTAGTAGAGAGGGAGAGCAGATTTCGAGAGAGAGGAAAGAGGAAGAGGCACGGTTAGGGTTCCAATGGGTGCTGTGAATAATTTATTTTATTTTTCTTTTATTGTGATGATTGATGGTATAAATTAAACTTTGTTCATTATATTACTAATTGGTTATATAGTTCAACTGGCAAAAAGTGTGTTTTGCCACTATCTGGTCTTGTGTTCGAATCTCCCCCACCCCTTTTTTCAATTTCTGAAACTCATTTAATGACGTGGCATGCCACGTCAGCTTTCCGTTAATTTTTTTAACGGCACACTGACGGAAGGGCATAAAGTGCTCATCTCAAAATTCATAGGGGTACATTTGGTGATAAAAAACTTGGTGGGCTACGATTTGCAACTATGTGAATTATCAGGGGCAAAAAGTGCATTTAAGCCTATATGATATGAGATAAGATATGAGATGAGATAAGAGACGAGATATGAGATGACATATGAGATGAGATAAGATATGAGATGAGATATGAGATTAGATATGAGATGAAATATGAGATATGATATGATATGATATGATATGATATGATATGAGATTAGAGATGAGATAAGAGATATGAGATATGAGATAAGATATGAGATGAGATATGAGATGAGATATGAGATGAGATATGAGATATGAGATGAGATATAAGATGAAATATGAGATGAGATATGAGATGGGATAAAAGATGAGATATGAGATGATATATGAGATAAGATGAGATATGAGATATGAGATATGAGATGAGATAAGAGATAAGAGATAAGAGATAAGAGATATGAGATATGAGATATGAGATATGAGATATGTGAGATGAGATGAGATAATAGATAAGATATGAGATAAGATGAGATGAGATAAGATAAGAGATAAGATATGAGATGTGATATGAGATGAGATATTAGATGAGATATGAGATGAGATGAGATGAGATATGAGATAAGATATAAGATATGAGATAAGAGATAAGAGATAAGAGATAAGAGATATGAGATGAAATATGAGACATGAGATATGAGATGAAATTAGAGATGAGATAAGAGATATGAGATATGAGATATGAGATATGAGATATGAGATATGAGATATGAGATATGAGATATGATATATGATATGAGATAAGATATGAGATGAGATAAGAGATGAGATATGAGATAAGATATGAGATGAGATAAGAGATGAGATATGAGATATGAGATTAGAGATGAGATAAGAGATATGAGATATGAGATATGAGATATGAGATATAAGATTTGATATATGATATGAGATAAGATATGAGACGAGATAAGAGATGAGATATGAGATGAGATATGAGATGAGATAAGATATGAGATGAGATATGAGATGAGATAAAAGATGAGATATGAGATATGAGATATGAGATACGAGATGAGATATGAGATAATAGATGACATAAGAGATAATAAATGACATAAGAGATGAGATATGAGATAAGAGATGAGATATGAGATATGAGATATGAGATAAGAGATGAGATGAGATGAGATATGAGATAAGATGAGATATGAGATAAGAGATTAGATATGAGATGAGATATGAGATGAGATAAAAGATGAGATATGAGATGAGATATAAGATGAAATATGAGATGAGATGAGATAAGATAAGAGATAAGAGATATCAGATATGAGATATGAGATATGAGATATGTGAGATGAGATGAGATAATAGATGAGATATGAGATAAGATGAGATGAGATAAGATAAGAGATAAGATATGAGATGTAATATGAGATAAGATATTAGATGAGATATGAGATCAGATGAGATGAGATATGAGATATGAGATAAGAGATGAGAGATGAGATATGAGATAAGAGATAAGAGATCAGATATGAGATATGAGATAAGAGATAAGAGATGAAATTAGAGATGAGATAAGAGATATGAGATGAGAGATGAGGTATGAGATAAGAGATGAGATATGAGATATGAGATAAGAGATAAGAGATGAGATGAGATATGAGATAAGAGATTAGATATGAGATGAGATATAAGATAAGAGATGAGATATGAAATGAGATATGAGATGTGAGATTAGATATGAGATGACATAAGAGATGAGATGAGATATGAGATAAGAGATGAGATATGAAATTAGATATGAGATGAGATATGAGATATGAGATATGAGATGAGATATGATATGATATGAGATGAGATTAGAGATGAGATAAGAGATATGAGATATGAGATATGAGATGAGATAATATAAGAGATATGAGATATATGAGATGAGATATGAGATATGAGATTAGATATAATATAAGATATGAGATGAGAGATGAGATAAGATATGAGATGAGATGAGATAAGAGATAAGAGATATGAGATGAGATAAGATATATGAGACATGAGATATAAGATGAGATGAGATATGAGATATGAGATATGAGATATGAGATAAGAAATATGAGATGAGATATGAGACATGAGATATGAGATGAGATGAGATGAGATGAGATATGAGATAAGAGATATGAGATATAAGATAAGAAATAAGAGTTGAGATAAGAGATAAGATATATGAGATGAGATATGAGATAAGAGAAAAGAGATACGAGATATAAGATATGAGATAAGAGATGAGATATGAGATAAGATACGAGATGAGATAAGATATGTCATATGAGATATTAGATATGAGATAAAATATGAGATATGAGATATAAGACATGAGATTTGAGATGAGATGAAATATGAGATATGAGATATAAGACATGAGATATGAGATGAGAGATGAGATATGAGATTAGATGCGATATGAGATAAGAGATATGAGATATGAGATATGAGATATGAGATATGATATGAGATAAGATATGACATGAGATATGAGATGAGATATGAGATAAGATAAGATATGAGATGAGATATGAGATGAGATAAAAAATGAGACATGAGATAAGATATGAGATATGAGATGAGATATGAGATATGAGATGAGATATGAGATATGAGATGAGATATAAGATGAAATATGAGATGAGATATGAGATGGGATAAGAGATGAGACATGAGATATGAGATAAGATATGAGATAAGAGATATGAGATAAGATATGAGATAAGAGATATGAGGTAAGATATGAGATGTGAGATGAGATATAAGATGAGATGAGATATGAGATGAGATAAGAGATAAGAGATAAGAGATAAGAGATAAGAGATAAAAGATAAGAGATAAGAGATATGAGATATGAAATATGAGATATGTCAGATGAGATGAGATAATAGATGAGATATGAGATGAGATGAGATAAGATAAGAGATAAGAGATAAGATATGAGATAAGATATGAGATGTGATATGAGATGAGATATTAGATGAGATATGAGATGAGATGAGATGAGATGAGATGAGATGAGATATGAGATAAGAGATGAGATATGACATGAGATATGAGATATGAGATATGAGATATGAGATATGAGATATGAGATATGAGATGTGAGATATGAGATAAGAGATAAGAGATAAGAGATATGAGATGAAATATGAGATATGAGATATGAGATGAGATTAGAGATGAGATAAGAGATATGAGATATGAGATATGAGATATGATATGAGATAAGATATGAGATGAGATAAGAGATGAGATATGAGATAAGATAAGATATGAGATGGGATATGAGATGAGATAAAAGATGAGATAAAAGATGAGATATGAGATGAGATATGAGATGAGATATAAGATGAGACATGAGATGAGATATGAGATGAGATAAGAGATGAGATATGAGATATATATGAGATAAGAGATATGAGATAAGAGATATGAGATATGAGATGAGATATGAGATGAAATATGAGATGAGATATGAGATGGGATAAGAGATGAGATATGAGATGAGATATGAGATAAGAGATATGAGATAAGAGATATGAGATAAGATATGAGATATGAGATGAGATATGAGATGAAATATGAGATGAGATATGAGATGGGATAAGAGATGAGATATAAGATGAGATATGAGATATGAGATGAGATAAGAGATAAGAGATAAGAGATAAGAGATATGAGATATGAGATATGCGATATGTGAGATGAGATGAGATAATAGATAAGATATGAGATAAGATGAGATGAGATAAGATAAGAGATAAGATATGAGATGTGATATGAGATGAGATATTAGATGAGATATGAGATGAGATGAGATGATATATGAGATAAGATATGAGATATGAGATAAGAGATAAGAGATAAGAGATAAGAGATATGAGATGAAATATGAGACATGAGATATGAGATGAAATTAGAGATGAGATAAGAGATATGAGATATGAGATATGAGATATGAGATATGAGATATGAGATATGATATATGATATGAGATAAGATATGAGATGAGATAAGAGATGAGATATGAGATAAGATATGAGATGAGATAAGAGATGAGATATGAGATGACATATGAGATGAGATAAGATATGAGATGAGATATGAGATTAGATATGAGATGAAATATGAGATATGATATGATATGATATGATATGATATGATATGATATGATATGATATGAGATTAGAGATGAGATAAGAGATATGAGATTAGAGATGAGATAAGAGATATGAGATATGAGATATGAGATATGAGATTTGATATATGATATGAGATAAGATATGAGACGAGATATGAGATGAGATATGAGATGAGATATGAGATGAGATAAGATATGAGATAAGATATGAGATGAGATATGAGATGAGATAAAAGATGAGATATGAGATATGAGATATGAGATACGAGATGAGATATGAGATAATAGATGACATAAGAGATAATAAATGACATAAGAGATGAGATATGAGATAAGAGATGAGATATGAGATATGAGATATGAGATAAGAGATGAGATGAGATGAGATATGAGATAAGATGAGATATGAGATAAGAGATTAGATATGAGATGAGATATGAGATGAGATAAAAGATGAGATATGAGATGAGATATAAGATGAAATATGAGATGAGATATGAGATATGAGATGAGATATAAGATGAAATATGAGATGAGATATGAGATGAGATAAGAGATAAGAGATATCAGATATGAGATATGAGATATGAGATATGTGAGATGAGATGAGATAATAGATGAGATATGAGATAAGATGAGATGAGATAAGATAAGAGATAAGATATGAGATGTAATATGAGATAAGATATTAGATGAGATATATGGTCAGATGAGATGAGATATGAGATAAGAGATAAGAGATGAGAGATGAGATATGAGATAAGAGATAAGAGATGAGATATGAGATATGAGATAAGAGATAAGAGATGAAATTAGAGATGAGATAAGAGATATGAGATGAGAGATGAGGTATGAGATAAGAGATGAGATATGAGATATGAGATAAGAGATGAGATGAGATATGAGATAAGAGATTAGATATGAGATGAGATATGAGATAAGAGATGAGATATGAAATGAGATATGAGATGTGAGATTAGATATGAGATGACATAAGAGATGAGATGAGATATGAGATAAGAGATGAGATATGAGATTAGATATGAGATAAGATATGAGATATGAGATATGAGATGAGATATGATATGATATGAGATGAGATTAGAGATGAGATATGAGATGAGATAATATAAGAGATATGAGATGAGATATGAGATATATGAGATGAGATATGAGATATGAGATTAGATATAATATAAGATATGAGATGAGAGATGAGATAAGATATGAGATGAGATGAGATAAGAGATAAGAGATATGAGATGAGATAAGATATATGAGACATGAGATATAAGATGAGATGAGATATGAGATATGAGGTATGAGATAAGAAATATGAGATGAGATATGAGACATGAGATATGAGATGAGATGAGATGAGATGAGATATGAGATAAGAGATATGAGATATAAGATAAGAAATAAGAGTTGAGATAAGAGATAAGATATATGAGATGAGATATGAGATAAGAGAAAAGAGATACGAGATATAAGATATGAGATAAGAGATGAGATATGAGATAAGATACGAGATGAGATAAGATATGTCATATGAGATATTAGATATGAGATAAAATATGAGATATGAGATATAAGACATGAGATTTGAGATGAGATGAAATATGAGATATGAGATATAAGACATGAGATATGAGATGAGAGATGAGATATGAGATTAGATGCGATATGAGATAAGAGATATGAGATATGAGATATGAGATATGAGATATGATATGAGATAAGATATGACATGAGATATGAGATGAGATATGAGATAAGATAAGATATGAGATGAGATATGAGATGAGATAAAAAATGAGATATGAGATAAGATATGAGATATGAGATGAGATATGAGATATGAGATGAGATATAAGATGAAATATGAGATGAGATATGAGATGGGATAAGAGATGAGACATGAGATATGAGATAAGATATGAGATAAGAGATATGAGATAAGATATGAGATAAGAGATATGAGGTAAGATATGAGATATGAGATGAGATATAAGATGAGATGAGATATGAGATGAGATAAGAGATAA
Organism: Acmispon strigosus; assembly: GCA_030819835.1. Taxonomy (NCBI): domain Eukaryota; kingdom Viridiplantae; phylum Streptophyta; class Magnoliopsida; order Fabales; family Fabaceae; genus Acmispon; species Acmispon strigosus. Next base: position 27,354,340 of record JAUAMA010000002.1, read on the forward strand.
GAGATAAGAGATAAGAGATAAGAGATAAGAGATAAGAGATAAGAGATAAGAGATAAGAGATAAGAGATAAGAGATATGAGATATGAGATATGAAATATGAGATATGTCAGATGAGATGGGATAATAGATGAGATATGAGATGAGATGAGATAAGATAAGAGATAAGACATAAGATATGAGATAAGATATGAGATGTGATATGAGATGAGATATTAGATGAGATATGAGATGAGATGAGATGAGATGAGATATGAGATAAGAGATGAGATATGACATGAGATATGAGATATGAGATATGAGATATGAGATATGAGATATGAGATGTGAGATATGAGATAAGAGATAAGAGATAAGAGATATGAGATGAAATATGAGATGAGATTAGAGATGAGATAAGAGATATGAGATATGAGATATGAGATATGATATGAGATAAGATATGAGATGAGATAAGAGATGAGATATGAGATAAGATAAGATATGAGATGGGATATGAGATGAGATAAAAGATGAGATATGAGATGAGATATGAGATGAGATATAAGATGAGACATGAGATGAGATATGAGATGGGATAAGAGATGAGATATGAGATATATATGAGATAAGAGATATGAGATAAGAGATATGAGATAAGAGATATGAGATAAGATATGAGATATGAGATGAGATATGAGATGAAATATGAGATGAGATATGAGATGGGATAAGAGATGAGATATGAGATGAGATATGAAATGAGATAGATATGAGATGAGATAAGAGATAAGATATGAGATAAGATATGAGATAAGATATGAGATGAGATATTAGATGAGATGAGATATGAGATAAGAGATGAGATATGACATGAGATATGAGATAAGAGATAAGAGATAAGAGATAAGAGATATGAGATGAAATATGAGATATGAGATATGAGATGAGATTAGAGATGAGATAAGAGATATGAGATATGAGATATGAGATATTAGATAAGATATGAGATGAGATAATATATGAAATATGAGATGAGATATGAGATAATAGATGAGATATGAGATGAGATATGAGATGAGATAAGACATGAGATATGAGATAAGACATGAGATATGAGATGAGATATAAGATAAAAGATGAGATATGAGATATGAGATATGAGATATGAGATATGAGATATGAGATAAGAGATGAGATATGAGATGAGATATGAGATAAGAGATGAGATATGAGATAAGAGATAGGAGATGAGAGATATGATGATAAATGAGTTAAAAGACAAGAAATTAGATAAGAGATGAGATATGAGATAAGTGATAATATATGAGAAATGAAATTGAGATAAGAGATTAGATATGAGATATAGAGATGAGATAAAAGATGAGATAAAAGATATGAGATATGAGATATGAGATGGAAAATGAGATAAAAGATGAGATATGAGATAAGATATGAGAGATAAGTTGATAAATGAGATAAAAGATGAGACATAGGCTGAGGGATATGAGATGATCCACAAATGAGATAAGAGGTATGAAATGAGATATGAGATAAGAGATATAGGAAATGTGGTAAGAGATATAAGATGAGATAAGAGATATGAGATGAGAAATGAGATAAGACATGGGATAAGAGATAAGAGATATGAGATGATATAAGAGATATGAGATGAGATAAGAGTATGAGATGAGATAAGAGATATGCGATGAAATATGATATGGGAAATGAGATGAGATTTGAGAAAAGATATTAGATATGAGATAAAAGATGTGAGATAAGAGATATGAAACGAGATGATAGATATGAGATGAGATATAAGATATGAGATTAGACATGAGATATGAGATGAGGTAAGAGATAAGAGATAAGAGATATGAGATAAACAATAACGTGAAATGAGATAAAAGATATAAAATGTGAGATGAGGTATGCGATATGAAAAATTAGATAAGACATGAGATGATATATATAGGCCCTGTCCTATCTTTCGTACTTTTCCCTTCTCCTTCCCTACCCACCCATATATTTAAATCTGCAATATTATAGTTTCTGCGTGACATTGTTTCTGCATGAAACTTTAAGAAGTTCGAAGTATATTACAAGTTAGTATCCCGTGCATCGCACGGGTCACAAACTAGTATATTATATAAAAGAAGGTTTATACCCACTATCCACTAAAATAAGGTATAAATCTTAATTATCCTCATTATGACCTACCCATTATGACCCTACCCTAAAGAATTAATATTTATAAAATTTATTACAAAATATTAAATAAGGAACGAATCATGACTAATTAATATCAAATTTTTAACCAAATTTTAATAGGAAATAGTTAACATACAATCTTAAGATATAAAAAAAATCTTTTAAATAATTAATATTTATAAAATTTATTACAAATGTTTAATAAGGAACGAATCATAACTAATTACAATTTTGAGATTTTTTAAAAAAATATCTTTTAAATAATTAATATCTATAAAATTTATTAAAAATGTTAAATAAGGAACGAATCATAACTAATTACAATCTTGAGATTTTTTTAAAAAATATCTTTCAAATAATTAATATTTATAAAATTTATTACAAATGTTAAATAAGGAACGAATCCTAACTAATTAATACCAAATTTTAATATGAACAAAAATTGATATTGATTACAAATGTTAAATAAGGAACGAACTCTAACTAATTAATACCAAATATTTAACCAAATTTGTGAATAATGATCAGATCAACTAAATGATACGTAAAGAGATATAGAGTATTTTCTCTCGTATATTTAAGTATCCAATGAATCTATTGAATCTTTTGGGATTTAATATTCATATAAATTTCTAGTTCTTCAGGAACTGTGTTCTTTGCGGATTCATGCTATCGTATTTCTGGACTCATAGCATACATTATATTTCTCAAAAAGACAATATGAATATCATAGCAGTTCTTATGGATTCGTAGTATATAAATATTCATAATTCATATTTTAAAAACAATATTTCAGTACGATACTTCTGGACTTGTAGGATATGGATTTTTCAGGATTCATATTTGAAAAATTCCACTATAGTACTTTTGGACTGGTAGGACATAAATCTTCAGGATTCCTATTTTAAAATTCTACTGCAGTACTTCTGAACTCGTAGGACATGAATCTTCAGCATTCATATTGTAAAAATTCTAGTACGATACTTTTGGGCTCGTAGAACGTAAATCTCGTAGAACGTAAATCTTCAGGATTCATATTTAAAAATTCCACTATGGTATTTCTAAACTTGTAGTTAAATCAATATCTAAAAAAGTATTCGAAAATAAAATAAAATAAAATAAAATAAAAGGAATTATGCATAAGATAAAATTATAACTTCTCATGCGGTTGCTATACTTACTTGCTTAAAAGAGAAGTGGAAGAAGTTAGGAATTCTGGAGAGAACTATGGTGCTGATAACATGTTATGAATAAAGAGTAAACAAGTAAATAAAGAGAGGATAAGAGAGGAACAAGAGATAGAGAAATAGTTTGATGGGATACTCTGTTTGGTGTAGCCTCCCTTGTATTTCTAATATTAGGTCAAGAGTGTAGAAACAAGTATACATGAGCTTGGTCCATAGACTCTTCATCAAACCCTAACTCTTAACTCTGATGGGCATTCATATATTTATAACATTTTCCATGTAAATTGCAGAAATGACTTTTTCAAGCATTGGTCATAATTTCAGAACTACGTTTGCCTTGACTTCTCCTAGAGTGATACATAAGAGCGGGATTCAATTCCCGACGGATACCCACAAAATAAAAATATTCTTTAAGGTCCTCTCAAGAAAATCAAGTTAAGAAATCAGGAACTAAGTGTGACTTGATTACTCTCCAAATTCTTATCATATACCCCAAAATAAAAATATTCTTTAAATCTTAAAAAAATTCAAGAACTGCGTATGCCTTGATTTCTCTCCATAAAGAATATGTAAGAGCGAACACATAGTTTATCAGACACAAATATAAAAACATAAGGTCTTTTCTTGCAGAATTATGTGGCTTTGAATTCTCCAGTGCACCAGGGAATACGTGGGAGCGAGCTTTAAAAAATCGTCGGACAAAATTTGTACGTAACATATTTTTGGGTTAATGGTTCAATAGGTCCCTGAAGTTGTATCAAAATCGGTGTTTGGTCCCTCCTTGGAAAAATGACGTTTAGTGGCGGTTTTTTTGCAATTACTGGCTGTTCTTAACCGCCACTAAACGTCATTTTTCTAGGGAGGGACTAAACACAAATTTCGGTACAACTTCAGGGACCTGTTGAATTATTAACCCTATATTTTTTTTCTTGGGGTAAAACAAATATATTCAAAGTCGTCATATTCCACACAACTAACTAGAGGTAATAGTTTTTATGTTCAAATGTTGTAGAGTGTTAATATCTTCCCTACGCATAAGCGACTCCCGGATTCAATCGGGTTTCAAATGTCATTTATTCATGGATTTTCCAGTGTTTCCTATTTAAACAAATATTAGTGGCGACTCTTCTGATTTTACTTTTTATCATTGTCCCACCGCTAATTTAATAATAAAATCATACATAATTAATTTAACATTCAATATTAAATACACTTGAATATAAAATATACTTAAAACATATTTCTTCTCACTGAAGTAATAACTACTTAATACCATCAAAAATGTTTTCTACGAAGAATTTCATATTATTTAATGTGATAATGGTAATTTTAAATGATTCAAAATATAATTATTAAGCATGTTAGAATAAAAAAATTGAATATTTTTTCAAAAATATTAAAGAATTAAGCACACAATTTTAGTTAATTTCATTGTCAGAATATTTAAGAGTAATAACGATACGTTAGAATTGTCAATATATAATAGATTAGATCAGCGTCAGCTTTACCGATGATAAAAGTTAGCGTCGGCAAATAGGCGGACGTTAAAAACTTATCTGCAACCCCTTCAATGCTTGCTCAGGTTTAGCGTCGATTTTAATTACCCCATTAGCATTGGACTTTAGCCCACTCAACCACTAATTTTCTTGTAGTGAGTGTAAAGCGTGTTAGGATTGACAATATGACTTAGTTGATCATAATTACCCGATAACTCCATCATAACTGTTTTTCACAGGAAACCAACCACTATTTAAGTAAGGAAAGATCCTTTCAAATCAAATACGTGACTATTAATGGCCTTGGTCACATATGGGAATAAAAATGTGAATAAATGATAAGGAATAACTAACTTATTTGAGGGAATGATATGATGTAGCATTCAATGTTGTTATATTTTGTTGAGAATGCAAGTGTCTGCCTAAAGTCTCACATTGATTAAGAATGGGTTAATTGAAAATAATTTAAGAGAAAATGCTCAACACTCAATGTATTATGGTTTTGAATAAGGATGTGGTGTTAAGTTGTCTTAGTTGCTTGTGTATCTTGACCCATTTTCTTTTTAGGATCCACATTTGACACATGCTTGGAGAATGAGTCTCGCTTTGATGGATTGGATGCTTTGAGCTCATTTGAAGGACCTACTACTTGATCTAGGGAAAAGAAGGCTAGGGATGCCTTACACACTTTGGTAGCATTTTTTCCTAGCTTTGAGTCTTCCATTATAGTTGAGGAGCCTAAGAGTTTGATACTATTTACTATAGAGTACTAGAAAACTCTTAGGATCTCTTCCTCTAATTGTATTTTTCTTTGTTTTTTATTTGGACTTGTACATCAGCCTACTTAAAATAAAAGTTTGGGATTTGGGCCTTCATGATATTTTGGGGCGTGTAATTTTGGCCCATTAGGATAGGATATTGAGCTTGTGCTTTGACCCAATTAGGAATAGTCATTGAGTCATATTGGGCCAACTGTTTATATCCATCTTGTTGAGTCTTGTGCACCGGTTTCCTTCCTTTTATAAGGAGTGGTTGCTTCGTACTTTATTCACCTATGTTTCATTTTATGATATACACATTTGTGAGAATAAAATTTCTCTCTAGTTTCTCTTAGGAAGCTCCTCTAGGGATTTGATCGAATGAAAACTTCACTTGTGTCATTCCCCCACTTGCCTTATTATTGTTCAACCATGAAGAAGTAACGCCTCACCTTCATCTCCCCCTTCCATCCTTTTTTAATTTCTTCCTTTTGATTCCTACACCTTTCTTGTGGAGCTTTGGTTGATTGTGTTATAAGCAAGGTGGATCGTATTTTGGTTGATTCATGGCTTGGAGTGCTTGGATCTACACCAACTTCTCACCCCAACAATTCGACATATATGTTAGAATATGATAGAATAAAACATATAATATTTCATAATTAATGCATGTTAGTAACAACTACAAATATTGGATCGGGGAATATATAGCCCTAAGATACTTAAATTTCTAACCATGGGAACATCTATTAACAGAAGAAATCCACTGGTGACTTGGTGAGTAACTACGGTTGGTTAGAGCTGGGAAAATAGGCCAACTCGACCTGTTTAACCCCAAAACTATTTAGCCCACACATTAACGGGTCAGGGTGAGTTGACCCATGAAATGAACAAACCAACAATATGGTTGACTCACATTTGACCTACATAGCTAACAAGTTAGCCAACTGGACTGCGGGCCATTTAATCCAATAAAAAATTATACAATTTTAAAAAAACTATGCAAATCTTAAAAAAAAAAAAATTTATCCAAAAACATAACAAATATATATTTATTTACTTAAATTTGTTAAAACTTTATTATTTAACTCTTTAAGTATATCAAATATAATCATCACCATCGCATGAATGAGCTGTTTAACTTTGAATCATAACCCGTAAAATCATGGGTTAGATAGACCAGGAAAAAAAGCTCGCGATTAACGGATGTGTATGTTATATGGTCATAAAATTCTTGGTGCGCCTAGAGAGCAAATATTTGATGTGATTTGAAGTCTTCCTCTTAAAGGGTTGGTAAAAAAATGCTCAATTTGAATGAATTTTTGGAGCAAAATAATGTAGCGTGGATATGAGCTTAACAATTAATTAAAAAGAAAATTGTACATTTCCATTTGTGATTATGCCTTGGGGTTAAGTAAGGGAACTTACTTGAACCAAAGTTTTAAAATAGTGTTGAAATACATTGAATTTAATAATATTGCTAATGTATGAGTTCCATGCATATATGTGATGTTCGTCTGCGAGTGTTCTGGTGTTTTTGCTCCTTGGGTTTTCATCTAAATCTTTTTTTTAATGAGTTTTCATCTAAATCATTTTTTACCTTTTAATTATATTTTCTAATGTACGACTATGTGTTTTTTATGCATTTTGATCATATTCAGAATGATATATGATATGAATTGTATATTAATAACTTGTGACTGTACATGTATAAGGAAGGAGGATATAAGGTTTTGGGTTATGCTATATATGAATTATGATGGAACCCTAATTTAAATTTGGGTTTGGCCATTTTAAGCTCACACAAGAGAAAGTTAATTTGTTTTCAATATCACATACTTTCAACTATTTTTTCAAAAAAAAAAAATCACATGCTTTCGACAAAAAAAACATGTTACATATCTACCAAATTTCACCAAAAAGTTTTGAAAAAAAAAAAAAAACGTTTCAATTGCCTGTTTTTTATCATAAAAATGTTGAATATTTGGATAAAAATCATAAAAATGTTGCACTTTTTAGGTTATTGGAATTTCCCAAAACCGGATAAGATCATATTGTGTGTTATGAGTGTTTATGCTAACATGGATTGATACAAACTGTGCACAAGTTCCGATTTTAACTCTCACATCCTCATACGTCCAGGGTTTGGATCCTCTTGCGCCCAGAAAAATTCCGATGGTGGGAAACCTTGAAACCTACCATCCCCTCCCTGGGTTCGAATCCTCGCGAACGGAATGAATAAAATTGGATCAGTAAATTCCACTTTTTCCTTGAAACCTATTATAGTCAGATCCAACATACACCTGATTGGGTTAATATCATTTCAAAATTGAATATAATGAAAAGGGTAAATTATTCCTCGCTCCTCTGAGAGAAGCTAAAATTACACTCACCTTCCCACTTATTTTAAAACCTACCATCCCCTCCCTTGAGAGAAATTTAAGCTAAACATGCTTCCCTTCTTATTTCGAAACCTGCACATCCCACTCTTAAGAGATAGCATATGTTAAACTAAGTTCATTTTAATACAAATAGGGTTCTTATTTGTATTTATTTGTGATTTTATCATATCATTAATATATAGTTTTAATTTTCTGCTATCAATTTTCTCCAATTAATATAGATAAGGTGATTTATATAGCAAAAAGTCAATCACCAAAAGCAAAGAGGAGACCCCAAAGCCCAATACAAAAAGCCCAATACAAAGAGCCCACCAAAAACAGCCGAACAAGAATATTATGGATAATTCATATTATAAAGCAGTAATTCTTATTTAAATTTAATTTACACATACACAGTTTTATGTTAAATAAATATAATACATATTAATGTAAAATATTCTTAAATTCAAAATTCAAGTACTTACTCAATAATGCCATGAATGCTTTCTAAAATGAATTTATATTATTAAATAGTGTGAGAGGTCATTTTAATTTATTTAAAAAAATTAATAAATTTCATATTTTAATTAAGAAAGAAATTAAATATTATTTTAAAATAGAAAAAAATAAAAAACATAATCCTACAAAATTTCATCATTTTCAAATATTTATGAAAATAACGATCAATTAGAGTTGTCATTATATTATACTATCAGTTAATTCTATTTTTCATCATGTTTGCAAAAGCTTATGGTGCTCGCATTATAGGCATGGACAATTGTTACTAAGTTATATCTATATCACCATTCATTATAGCTAGCTTCTTTAGTGTGCCCAGTGTATCTCATGTGGATGGACAAAAATAATTTTTGTAGGTTATTGTCATTTCCCAAACCAAATAAGATTATATTGTGTGTTATTCAGTCGTGAGTATTTATCTGTCTACGCAATGGAATGAATGCAACTGAATTGATAAATTGCACTATTTCCATGAAACTTATTTGAGCCAGCTTCAATAACAAAAGATTGGGTTAATAATCTTTCAAGTTTGAATATACAAAAAATAGTTATGGTAAGAAAATTCGTCAAACACAGTATGAATAAAATACAAAATTCTATAATGAAATTTATGAAAAATAAAATTTGGTATAATAACTACAAGAATATAACAAGTTTGGAGCATCATAAATAGATTTAAAACAACTTTATTTGAGTGGTAATTAATATATAAAATTATAATAAAATATTACTAGTGAAATATTTATTATTTTAAGTAATAATTTAAATTAAGGGCTATTATTAATCATATTTAATACTTAGAATTTTAATTATACGTAAAAAATTTGGATTTAACAATATTTACGTGATAATTATACTCTATTTAATTAATTTCAGATAAACTTTGTGATGTTATATTGTTGATAATTCATAATATGGTGAAGTAATTTTATTATTTAAATTTATTTTATACATACTTTGGATTTAGGAACATTCTCTACATATTTCTTATGATTTTGAATTTCAGTGTAATGATGGATTATTATGCTGGACATCTTCTTTGGTAGTTTGATAATTCATAATATGGTGAAGTAATTTTATTATTTAAATTTATTTTATACATGAGTAGTATGATGTTAAACAAATATAATACATATTAATATAGAATATACTTAAATTCTCAAATCAAGTAATTACTTAATAATGCTATGAATGATTTATTAAATGAACTATATTATTTAATGCTGTCAGGGATCATTTTAAATTATTTTAACTTTTAATATTATTTATATTTTAAATAATAAGAAATTAATTTTTATTTAAAAATATTCAAAATCAAATAAATAATTAAAAAAATTATCATTTCGAAAATATTTAAGATTAACAATCAAACAGAACTTTCATTTTATAAAAAATAATATTTTATTTTATTCTTTCATTATGTTTGGAAAATCTTATGGATCTCACATTTTAGGTATAGATGATCATTTCAGAAAGCTAAACTTGGTTCGGCTCCTATCCCTACGCTGCCGCTGCAAAATAACTCACAGGATTGTACCAAACTTTATCATCTCTGACCTTAGCTGCAAATATGCCACCGTATCCACAAAGCCATTAATAAACACAGTACTATCTTGGCTTGGTTCCTTCTCCTTTGTCCGCCCAGCTCTTCACCTCTCTGTTAATCCCAGCTACACACCACCATGCCGTGGCGGTGCCTTAGTTCAGCTTTCCGGCGCCATTCCTTGGAGGATATATATATATATATATATATATATATATATATATATATATATATATATATATATATATATAATGAAAAAAATAACATAACGTATTTGGAGCATCACAAATAGGTTTTGAGTGATAATTAATTTATACAACTATAATGAAATATTAATAGTGAATTATTAATTAATTAAATAACAGTTTAAATTTAAGCTATTATTAGTTAAATTTAATACTTAACATTATTCTTATACGTAAAACAATTGGAGTTAATAATTATTACATGATAATTATAATTTTATTTAATATTTTCAATATTTTTAGAAAGCTTAAGGATGTAGTGATTAATGGCTTTGAGAACAAAGTTTAAAAGGAGGTAAAGGTAAGGTGATTAGTATACCAAAAGGCCAATCACCAACAGTAAAGAGCAGACCCCAAAGACCCAATACTAAAAAATCCCAATACAAAGAGCCCACTAGAAACAACTTAATAAGGATATTGTTGATAATTCATATTATAGTGAAGTAATTTTTATTAAAATTTAATTTATACATATGAAGGTTTATGTTAAACAAATATAATACATATATTTTCAAAATAATAATAATACATATTAATGTAAAATATACTTAAATTTAAAAATCAAGTACTTACTTAGTAATGCCATGAATGCTTTCTAAAATGAATTTATATTATTTAATGGTGTCAAAGGTCATTTTAAATTATTTAAACTTTTAATATACTTTATATTTTAAATAAGAAAGAAATTAAATATTATTTTAAAATATTCAAAATAAATTAAATAATCATAGAAAATTTATCATTTTCAAAATAGTTATGATAAATTAGAATTAGCATTATATTATATTAGTAGTTAATTTTATTTTTACATCATGTTTGGAAAAGCTTAAGGTGGTCACATTATAGGTATGGACAATCGTTACTGAGTCATATTTTTCTATCCCTCACAAAAATATCCTTACTCTCAAGCTGGCGGGCCACAATACAATGCATGTTAAGATAGAACTTCTGGTTTAGCTGGCCATAGTTCCTTGATAACTCCGTCATAAGTCTTTCACGCAGGAAACTGACCACTAGTTATGTGAAAGCATATCAACTTATATATAAATGTTACTTTCTAAGATACGTTAGAGTTCCCACATATGACAAAAAATGTTGATAATGATGATAAATGCTTATCTGTAATATGAGTTGGAAAGTATGCTTCTGAGTTGTTTCTTCACTGCAAAAAAAACTCATAACTTTTCCAAAAAAAGTTGAAACCCTTATTAATACACATCCTTGGGTAGATGCTCATTACATCCATGCCATAGTGTACATCACTCTCTCTATCTATCTTATTTGTGCCAATCTCTTTTATTATCATTATTATTATTATTATTATTATTATTATTATTATTATTATTATTATTATTATTATTATGTAAAAACTTAAAAAGGTTTAATCTTCTTTGCAGGATTTGAAGTAGAAAATATTTGGGGAACCGCACTATGAGGAAGAATAAAGTGGTTGAGAATAGAAGACAACAACCTGCAACTGTGACTAGGACTACTGTTCAATATTTGGTTTGTCAAAAAAATTATGCTGTCGAACAAGGAAGATTTGTTTTTGATGGATGCCAAGAGTTTTTGGCCAACGGGGAAGAAGGAGCTGCAGCTCTGACTTGTGCATCATGTGGATGCCAGAGGGGGCACCACAAGAAACAGGTTCACGTGGAAGTGATTGTGGGTGACAGTGGTTGTTCTAAAGAACCATCAACTGTTGCACGTTGATGAAATGAAAAATCGCACGAAGCCTTGTGGTGTATGTTGGTTTCTATATTATTTGAATTTAGGAATATTCTCTAAAAAAATTCTTATGATTTTGAATTTCAGTGTTATGATGGAATGTTATGCAAGACATTTTCTGTTGTAGTTTGAAGTTTGTAAGGGGAAAAGTACTTTTAAATCAACTTGAAGTTGTTTTTGTTATCAGAATTACTAGTGTCTCATAAATTCTTATTCTCTTATCATGCCCTATCGAAATCCTCCTTGTGAGTCTTTTCCTTGTTTTCACTTTATCATTCATTCCTCTTTATCAGTCAATAAAAGTTGTTTCAGAATTTTGTTTGTTTCTCCCTAAATAACTTTCCACTATAAAAGAAATAAGATGAAGATGGACCTGATCCTTACTTTTTTCCAATGTGTGTTATTCTTTATTTGTGAGATCTTGATTTGAGTTTATTTAAGACCTCTGAGTCCTCCACACTACAGCAACCCTGACTATCTTTGTCATTTTGTCTAGTTTGTTTCCCCACTATGGTAGTCCCTTATGCTGAATCAAAATTTATAGCATGCCCCAAGGCTTTTTGGGAACTCAACATTCCTTTTAGAGGTGTTCGCGGTTTGGATTGGTTCGATTTTGAGGGGAAAAGTCATCTGATCCAATCACTTCGGTTTTGTCACTTCATCATCCAATCGTTTTTTTTTCTTTTTTTAGATCCGATCCAATTTATATCGGTTTGGATTGGATTGGCTTTCGGTTTTTTAAAGACATTGTAAATATCAAAATCAATGAAGAAATAAAAATTAATTTGAATCATATAACGTCACATTACAAGCCTAAACGATGAGAGTTTGGAATAAAAAAATAAAGACGAACCAAAGTCTCAAACAAATTTCCACATTCACCATTCTTGGCTTAGTATCTCTAAAATACGAAGAAGAAAAATTAATTTTGCATAGTAGATGACATATTTTTTAAATATATGTTTACTTTGATGCATATTTTTCAAATTATTACTTGAAACTTTATTTACCCAAATATATCTTCATAAATAAGTACGTGTCATATAATAATTATATAAACTTATAAGGTCGGATATATGTAAGTAAGTATCTTTACAAATAAAATTATATATATTTGCAAACATTCAGTTTGGATAGGATCGGTTCGATTATGAAAAACAAATCCGAAATCCGATCCAATCCGACAAAAAAAATCGGTTTTCTCGATTTTGGATCCATTCGGTTTTCAATTTAATTGGATTTCAGTTTATTTGGATCGATTTTTCAATTTTTATTGGATTTGATTGATTATAAACACCCCACCTTTTACTATATCACCATTCATTATAGCTAGCTTCTTTAGTGTGCCCAGTGTATATCAGGTGGATGGACAAAAATGATTTTTATAGGTTATTGTCATTTCCCAAACCAAATAAGATTATATTGTGTGTTATTCAGTCGTGAGTGTTTATCTGTCTACGCAATGGAATGAATGCAACTGAATTGATAAATTACACTATTTCCATGAAACATATTAGAGCCAGCTTCAATAACAAAAGACTGGGTTAATAATCTTTCAAGTTTGAATATACAAAAAATAGTTATGGTAAGAAAATTCGTCAAACACAGTATGAATAAAATACAAAATTCTATAATGAAATTTATGAAAAATAAATTTTGGTATAATAACTAAAAGAATATAACATGTTTGGAGCATCATAAATAGATTTAAAACAACTTTATTTGAGTGGTAATTAATATATAAAATTATAATAAAATATTTCTAATGAAATATTTATTATTTTAAGTAATAATTTTAAATTAAGGGCTATTATTAATCATATTTAATACTTAGAATTTTAATTATACGTAAATTTTTTGGATTTAATAATATTTACATGATAATTATACTCTATTTAATTAATTTCAAATAAACTTTGTGATGTTATATTGTTGATAATTCATAATATGGTGAAGTAATTTTATTATTTAAATTTATTTTATACATACTTTGGATTTAGGAACATTCTCTACTTATTTCTTATGATTTTGAATTTCAGTGTAATGATGGATTATTATGCTGGACATCTTCTTTGGTAGTTTGATAATTCATAATATGGTGAAGTAATTTTATTATTTAAATTTATTTTATACATGAGTAGTATGATGTTAAACAAATATAATACATATTAATATAGAATATACTTAAATTCTCAAATCAAGTAATTACTTAATAATGCCATGAATGATTTATTAAATGAACTATATTATTTAATGGTGTCAGGGATCATTTTAAATTATTTTAAATTTTAATATTATTTATATTTTAAATAATAAGAAATTAATTTTTATTTAAAAATATTCAAAATCAAATAAATAATTAAAAAAATTATCATTTCGAAAATATATAAGATTAACGATCAAACAGAACTTTCATTTTATAAAAAATAATATTTTATTTTATTCTTTCATTATGTTTGGAAAATCTTATGGATCTCACATTTTAGGTATAGATGATCATTTCAGAAAACTAAACTTGGTTCGGCTCCTATCCCTACGCTGCCGCTGCAAAATAACTCCCAGGATTGTACCAAACTTTATCATCTCCGATCTTAGCTGCAAATATGCCACCGTATCCACAAAGCCATTAATAAACACAGTACTATCTTGGCCTAGTTCCTTCTCCTTTGTCCGCCCAGCTCTTCATCTCTCTGTTAATCCCAACTACACACCACCATGCCGTGGCGGTGCCTTAGTACAGCTTTTCGGCGCCATTCCTTAGAGGATATATATATATATATATATATATATATATATATATATATATATATATATATAATGAAAAAAATAACATAACATATTTGGAGCATCACAAATAGGTTTTGAGTGATAATTAATTTATACAACTATAATGAAATATTAATAGTGAATTATTAATTATTTTAAATAACAGTTTAAATTTAAGCTATTATTAATTAAATTTAATACTTACCATTATTCTTATACGTAAAAAAATTGGAGTTAAGAATTATTACATGATAATTATAATTTTATTTAATTATTTTTAATATTTTTAGAAAGCTTAAGGATGTAGTGATTAATGGTTTTTTTTTTTTGTTACATGATTAATGGCTTTGAGAACAAAGTTTAAAAGGAGGTAAAAAAGGTAAGGTGATTAGTATACCAAAAGGCCAATCACCAACGGTAAAGAGCATACCCCAAAGACCCAATACTAAAAAAGCCCAATACAAAGAGCCCACTAGAAACAACCTAATAAGGATATTGTTGATAATTCATATTATAGTGAAGTAATTTTTATTAAAATTTAATTTATACATAAGAAGGTTTATGTTAAACAAATATAATACATATATTTTCAAAATAATAATAATTCATATTTATGTAAAATATACTTAAATTTAAAAATCAAGTACTTACTTAGTAATGCCATGAATGCTTTCTAAAATGAATTTATATTATTGAATGGTGTTAAAGGTCATTTTAAATTATTTAAACTTTTAATATACTTTATATTTTAAATAAGAAAGAAATTAAATATTATTTTAAAATATTCAAAATAAATTAAATAATCATAGAAAATTTATCATTTTCAAAATAGTTATGATAAATTAGAATTAGCATTATATTATATTAGTAGTTAATTTTATTTTTACATCATGTTTGGAAAAGCTTAAGGTGGTCACATTATAGGTATGGACAATCGTTACTGAGTCATATTTTTCTATCCCTCACAAAAATATCCTTACTCTCAAGCTGGCGGGCCACAATACAATGCATGTTAAGATAGAACTTCTGGTTTAGCTGGCTATAGTTCCTTGATAACTCCGTCATAAGTCTTTCACGCAGGAAACTGACCACTAGTTATGTGAAAGCATATCAACTTATATATGAATGTTACTTTCTAAGATACGTTAGAGTTTCCACATATGACAAAAAATGTTGATAATGATGATAAATGCTTATCTGTAATCTGAGTTGGAAAGTATGCTTCTGAGTTGTTTCTTCACTGCAAAAAAAACTCATAACTTTTCCAAAAAAAGTTAAACCCCTTATTAATACACGTCCTTGGGTAGATGCTCATTACATCCATGCCATAGTGTACATCACTCTCTCTCTATCTATCTTATTTGTGCCAATCTCTTTTATTATCATTATTATTATTATTATTATTATTATTATTATTATTATTATTATTATTATTATTATTATGTAAAAACTTAAAAAGGTTTAATCTTCTTTGCAGGATTTGAAGTAGAAAATATTTGGGGAACCGCACTATGAGGAAGAATAAAGTGGTTGAGAACAGAAGACAACAACCTGCAACTGTGACTAGGACTACTGTTCAATATTTGGTTTGTCAAAAAAATTATACTGTCGAACAAGGAAGATTTGTTTTTGATGGATGCCAAGAGTTTTTGGCCAGCGGGGAAGAAGGAGCTGCAGCTCTGACTTGTGCAGCATGTGGATGCCAGAGGGGGCACCACAAGAAACAGGTTCACGTGGAAGTGATTGTGGGTGACAGTGGTTGTTCTCAAGAACCATCAACCGTTGCACGTTGATGAAATGAAAAATCGCATGAAGCCTTGTGGTGTATGTTGGTTTCTATATTATTTGAATTTAGGAATATTCTCTAAAAAAATTCTTATGATTTTGATTTTCAGTGTTATGATGGAATGTTATGCAAGACATTTTCTGTTGTAGTTTGAAGTTTGTAAGGGGAAAAGTACTTTTAAATCAACTTGAAGTTGTTTTTGTTATCAGAATTACTAGTGTCTCATAAATTCTTATTCTCTTATCATGCCCTATCGAAATCCTCCTTGTGAGTCTTTTCCTTGTTTTCACTTTATCATTCATTCCTCTTTATCAGTCAATAAAAGTTGTTTCAGAATTTTGTTTGTTTCTCCCTAAATAACTTTCCACTATAAAAGAAATAAGATGAAGATGGACCTGATCCTTACTTTTTTCCAATGTGTGTTCTTCTTTATTTGTGAGATCTTGATTTGAGTTTATTTAAGACCTCTGAGTCCTCCACACTACAGCAACCCTGACTATCTTTGTCATTTTGTCTAGTTTGTTTCCCCACTATGGTAGTCCCTTATGCTGAACCAAAATTTATAGCATGCCCCAAGGCTTTTTAGGAACTCAACATTCCTTTTAGAGGTGTTCGCGGTTTGGATTGGTTCGGTTTTGAGGGGAAAAGTCATCTGATCCAATCACTTCAGTTTTGTCACTTCATCATCCAATCATTTTTTTTTCTTTTTTTAGATCCGAACCAATCCGATCCAATTTATATCGGTTTGGATTGGATTGGATTTCGGTTTTTTAAAGACATTGTAAATATCAAAATCAATGAAGAAATAAAAATTAATTTGAATCATATAACGTCACATTACAAGTCTAAACGATGAGAGTTTGGAATAAATAAATAAAGACGAACCAAAGTCTCAAACAAATTTCCACATTCACCATTCTTGGCTTAGTATCTCTAAAATACGAAGAAGAAAAATTAATTTTGCATAGTAGATGATATATTTTTTAAATATATGTTTACTTTGATGCATATTTTTCAAATTATTACTTGAAACTTTATTTACCCAAATATATCTTCATAAATAAGTACGTGTCATATAATAATTATATAAACTTATAAGGTCGGATATATGTAAGTATGTATCTTTACAAATAAAATTATATATATTTGCAAACATTCAGTTTGGATAGGATCGGTTCGATTATGAAAAACAAATCTGAAATCCGATCCAATCCGACAAAAAAAAAAAATCGGTTTTCTCGATTTTGGATCCGTTCGGTTTTCAATTTAATTGGATTTCAATTTATTTGGATCGATTTTTCAATTTTTATTGGATTTGATTGATTATAAACACCCCACCTTTTACTATATCACCATTCATTATAGCTAGCTTCTTTAGTGTGCCCAGTGTATCTCAGGTGGATGGACAAAAATGATTTTTATAGGTTATTATCATTTCCCAAACCAAATAAGATTATATTGTGTGTTATTCAGTCGTGAGTGTTTATCTGTCTACGCAATGGAATGAATGCAATTGAATTGATAAATTACACTATTTCCATGAAACTTATTAGAGCCAGCTTCAATAACAAAAGATTGGGTTAATAATCTTTCAAGTTTGAATATACAAAAAATAGTTATGGTAAGAAAATTCGTCAAACACAGTATGAATAAAATACAAAATTCTATAATGAAATTTATGAAAAATA
The DNA here is from genome assembly GCA_030819835.1 of Acmispon strigosus. Classification (NCBI taxonomy): domain Eukaryota; kingdom Viridiplantae; phylum Streptophyta; class Magnoliopsida; order Fabales; family Fabaceae; genus Acmispon; species Acmispon strigosus. The sequence goes on from JAUAMA010000002.1 coordinate 27,372,624, forward strand.
AATTTTGGTATAATAACTAAAAGAATATAACATGTTTGGAGCATCATAAATAGATTTAAAACAACTTTATTTGAGTGGTAATTAATATATAAAATTATAATAAAATATTTCTAGTGAAATATTTATTATTTTAAGTAATAATTTTAAATTAAGGGCTATTATTAATCATATTTAATACTTAGAATTTTAATTATACGTAAAAATTTTGGATTTAATAATATTTACATGATAATTATACTCTATTTAATTAATTTCAAATAAACTTTGTGATGTTATATTGTTGATAATTCATAATATGGTGAAGTAATTTTATTATTTAAATTTATTTTATACATACTTTGGATTTAGGAACATTCTCTACTTATTTCTTATGATTTTGAATTTCAGTGTAATGATGGATTATTATGCTGGACATCTTCTTTGGTAGTTGGATAATTCATAATATGGTGAAGTAATTTTATTATTTAAATTTATTTTATACATGAGTAGTATGATGTTAAACAAATATAATACATATTAATATAGAATATACTTAAATTCTCAAATCAAGTAATTACTTAATAATGCTATGAATGATTTATTAAATGAACTATATTATTTAATGGTGTCAGGGATCATTTTAAATTATTTTAACTTTTAATATTATTTATATTTTAAATAATAAGAAATTAATTTTTATTTAAAAATATTCAAAATCAAATAAATAATTAAAAAAATTATCATTTCGAAAATATATAATATTAACGATCAAACAGAACTTTCGTTTTATAAAAAATAATATTTTATTTTATTCTTTCATTATGTTTGGAAAATCTTATGGATCTCACATTTTAGGTATAGATGATCATTTCAGATAACTAAACTTGGTTCGGCTCCTATCCCTACGCTGCCGCTGCAAAATAACTCCCAGGATTGTACCAAACTTTATCATCTCCGATCTTAGCTGCAAATATGCCACCGTATCCACAAAGCCATTAATAAACACAGTACTATCTTGGCCTGGTTCCTTCTCCTTTGTCCGCCCAGCTCTTCATCTCTCTGTTAATCCCAACTACACACCACCATGCCGTGGCGGTGCCTTAGTACAGCTTTCCGGCGCCATTCCTTGGAGGATATATATATATAATGAAAAAAATAACATAACATATTTGGAGCATCACAAATAGGCTTTGAGTGATAATTAATTTATACAAGTATAATGAAATATTAATAGTGAATTATTAATTATTTTAAATAACAGTTTAAATTTAAGCTATTATTAATTAAATTTAATACTTACCATTATTCTCATACGTAAAAAAATTGGAGTTAAGAATTATTACATGATAATTATAATTTTATTTAATTATTTTTAATATTTTTAGAAAGCTTAAGGATGTAGTGATTAATGGCTTTTTTTTTGTTACATGATTAATGGCTTTGAGAACAAAGTTTAAAAGGAGGTAAAAAAGGTAAGGTGATTAGTATACCAAAAGGCCAATCACCAACAGTAAAGAGCATACCCCAAAAACCCAATACTAAAAAAGCCCAATACAAAGAGCCCACTAGAAACAACCTAATAAGGATATTGTTGATAATTCATATTATAGTGAAGTAATTTTTATTAAAATTTAATTTATACATAAGAAGGTTTATGTTAAACAAATATAATACATATTTAGGTAAAATATACTTAAATTTAAAAATCAAGTACTTACTTAGTAATGCCATGAATGCTTTCTAAAATGAATTTATATTATTTAATGGTGTCAAAGGTCATTTTAAATTATTTAAACTTTTAATATACTTTATATTTTAAATAAGAAAGAAATTAAATATTATTTTAAAATATTCAAAATAAATTAAATAATCATAGAAAATTTATCATTTTCAAAATAGTTATGATAAATTAGAATTAGCATTATATTATATTAGTAGTTAATTTTATTTTTACATCATGTTTGGAAAAGCTTAAGGTGGTCACATTATAGGTATGGACAATCGTTACTGAGTCATATTTTTCTATCCTTCACAAAAATATCCTTACTCTCAAGCTGACGAGCCACAATACAATGCATGTTAAGATTGAACTTCTGGTTTAGCTGGCCATAGTTCCTTGATAACTCCGTCATAAGTCTTTCACGCAGGAAACTGACCACTAGTTATGTGAAAGCATATCAACTTATATATAAATGTTACTTTCTAAGATACGTTAGAGTTCCCACAAATGACAAAAAATGTTGATAATGATGATAAATGCTTATCTGTAATCTGAGTTGGAAAGTATGCTTCTGAGTTGTTTCTTCACTGCAAAAAAAACTCATAACTTTTCCAAAAAAAGTTAAACCCCTTATTAATACACATCCTTGGGTATATGCTCATTACATCCATGCCATAGTGTACATCACTCTCTCTCTATCTATCTTATTTGTGCCAATCCCTTTTATTATTATTATTATTATTATTATTATTATTATTATTATTATTATTATTACTATGTAAAAACTTAAAAAGGTTTCATCTTCTTTGCAGGATTTGAAGTAGAAAATATTTGGGGAACCGCACTATGAGGAAGAATAAAGTGGTTGAGAACAGAAGACAACAACCTGCAACTGTGACTAGGACTACTGTTCAATATTTGGTTTGTCAAAAAAATTATGCTGTCGAACAAGGAAGATTTGTTTTTGATGGATGCCAAGAGTTTATGGCCAGCGGGGAAGAAGGAGCTGCAGCTCTGACTTGTGCAGCATGTGGATGCCAGAGGGGGCACCACAAGAAACAGGTTCACGTGGAAGTGATTGTGGGTGACAGTGGTTGTTCTCAAGAACCATCAACCGTTGCACGTTGATGAAATGAAAAATCGCTTGAAGCCTTGTGGTGTATGTTGATTTCTATATTATTTGAATTTAGGAATATTCTCTAAAAAATTTCTTATGATTTTGATTTTCAGTGTAATGATGGAATGTTATGCAAGACATTTTCTGTTGTAGTTTGAAGTTTGTAAGGGGAAAAGTACTTTTAAATCAACTTGAAGTTGTTTTTGTTATCAGAATTACTAGTGTCTCATAAATTCTTATTCTCTTATCATGCCCTATCGAAATCCTCCTTGTGAGTCTTTTCCTTGTTTTCACTTTATCATTCATTCCTCTTTATCAGTCAATAAAAGTTGTTTCAGAATTTTGTTTGTTTCTCCCTAAATAACTTTCCACTATAAAAGAAATAAGATGAAGATGGACCTGATCCTTACTTTTTTCCAATGTGTGTTCTTCTTTATTTGTGAGATCTTGATTTGAGTTTATTTAAGACCTCTGAGTCCTCCACACTACAGCAACCCTGACTATCTTTGTCATTTTGTCTAGTTTGTTTCCCCACTATGGTAGTCCCTTATGCTGAATCAAAATTTATAGCATGCCCCAAGGCTTTTTGGGAACTCAACATTCCTTTTAGAGGTGTTCGCGGTTTGGATTGGTTCGGTTTTGAGGGGAAAAGTCATCTGATCCAATCACTTCGGTTTTGTCACTTCATCATCCAATCGTTTTTTTTTCTTTTTTTAGATCCGATCCAATTTATATCGGTTTGGATTGGATTGGATTTTCGGTTTTTTAAAGACATTGTAAATATCAAAATCAATGAAGAAATAAAAATTAATTTGAATCATATAACGTCACATTACAAGCCTAAACGATGAGAGTTTGGAATAAAAAAATAAAGACGAACCAAAGTCTCAAACAAATTTCCACATTCACCATTCTTGGCTTAGTATCTCTAAAATACGAAGAAGAAAAATTAATTTTGCATAGTAGATGACATATTTTTTAAATATATGTTTACTTTGATGCATATTTTTCAAATTATTACTTGAAACTTTATTTACCCAAATATATCTTCATAAACAAGTACGTGTCATATAATAATTATATAAACTTATAAGGTCGGATATATGTAAGTATGTATCTTTACAAATAAAATTATATATATTTGCAAACATTCAGTTTGGATAGGATCAGTTCGATTATGAAAAACAAATCCGAAATCCGATCCAATCCGACAAAAAAAATCGGTTTTCTCGATTTTGGATCCGTTCGGTTTTCAATTTAATTGGATTTCAGTTTATTTGGACCGATTTTTCAATTTTTATTGGATTTGATTGATTATAAACACCCCACCTTTTACTATATCACCATTCATTATAGCTAGCTTCTTTAGTGTGCCCAGTGTATCTCAGGCGGATGGACAAAAATGATTTTTATAGGTTATTGTCATTTCCCAAACCAAATAAGATTATATTGTGTGTTATTCAGTCGTGAGTGTTTATCTGTCTATGCAATGGAATGAATGCAACTGAATTGATAAATTACACTATTTCCATGAAACTTATTAGAGCCAGCTTCAATAACAAAAGATTGGGTTAATAATCTTTCAAGTTTGAATATACAAAAAATAGTTATGGTAAGAAAATTTGTCAAACACAGTATGAATAAAATACAAAATTCTATAATGAAATTTATGAAAAATAAATTTTGGTATAATAACTAAAAGAATATAACATGTTTGGAGCATCATAAATAGATTTAAAACAACTTTATTTGAGTGGTAATTAATATATAAAATTATAATAAATATTTCTAGTGAAATATTTATTATTTTAAGTAATAATTTTAAATGAAGGGCTATTATTAATCATATTTAATACTTAGAATTTTAATTATACGTAAAAATTTTGGATTTATTAATATTTACATGATAATTATACTCTATTTAATTAATTTCAAATAAACTTTGTGATGTTATATTGTTGATAATTCATAATATGGTGAAGTAATTTTATTATTTAAATTTATTTTATACATACTTTGGATTTAGGAACATTCTCTACTTATTTCTTATGATTTTGAATTTCAGTGTAATGATGGATTATTATGTTGGACATCTTCTTTGGTAGTTGGATAATTCATAATATGGTGAAGTAATTTTATTATTTAAATTTATTTTATACATGAGTAGTATGATGTTAAACAAATATAAAACATATTAATATAGAATATACTTAAATTCTCGAATCAAGTAATTACTTAATAATGCTATGAATGATTTATTAAATGAACTATATTATTTAATGGTGTCAAGGATCATTTTAAATTATTTTAACTTTTAATATTATTTATATTTTAAATAATAATAAATTAATTTTTATTTAAAAATATTCAAAATCAAATAAATAATTAAAAAAATTATCATTTCGAAAATATATAAGATTAACGATCAAACATAACTTTCATTTTATAAAAAATAATATTTTATTTTATTCTTTCATTATGTTTGGAAAATCTTATGGATCTCACATTTTAGGTATAGATGATCATTTCATAAAACTAAACTTGGTTCAGCTCCTATCCCTACGCTGCCGCTGCAAAATAACTCCCAGGATTGGACCAAACTTTATCATCTCCGATCTTAGCTGCAAATATGCCACCGTATCCACAAAGCCATTAATAAACACAGTACTATCTTGGCCTGGTTCCTTCTCCTTTGTCCGCCCAGCTCTTCATCTCTCTGTTAATCCCAACTACACACCACCATGCCGTGGCGGTGCCTTAGTACAGTTTTCCGGCGCCATTCCTTGGAGGATATATATATATATATATATATATATATATATATATATATATATAATGAAAAAAATAACATAACATATTTGGAGCATCACAAATAGGTTTTGAGTGATAATTAATTTATACAACTATAATGAAATATTAATATTGAATTATTAATTATTTTAAATAACAGTTTAAATTTAAGCTATTATTAATTAAATTTAATACTTACCATTATTCTTATACGTAAAAAAATTGGAGTTAAGAATTATTACATGATAATTATAATTTTATTTAATTATTTTTAATATTTTTAGAAAGCTCAAGGATGTAGTGATTAATGGCTTTTTTTTTGCTACATGATTAATGGCTTTGAGAACAAAGTTTAAAAGGAGGTAAAAAAGGTAAGGTGATTAGTATACCAAAAGACCAATCACCAACAGTGAAGAGCATACCCCAAAGACCCAATACTAAAAAAGCCCAATACAAAGAACCCACTAGAAACAACCTAATAAGGATATTGTTGATAATTCATATTATAGTGAAGTAATTTTTATTAAAATTTAATTTATACATAAGAAGGTTTATGTTAAACAAATATAATACATATATTTTAAAAATAATAATAATACATATTTATGTAAAATATACTTAAATTTAAAAATCAAGTACTTACTTAGTAATGCCATGAATGCTTTCTAAAATGAATTTATATTATTTAATTGTGTCAAAGGTCATTTTAAATTATTTAAACTTTTAATATACTTTATATTTTAAATAAGAAAGAAATTAAATATTATTTTAAAATATTCAAAATAAATTAAATAATCATAGAAAATTTATCATTTTCAAAATAGTTATGATAAATTAGAATTAGCATTATATTATCTTAGTAGTTAATTTTATTTTTACATCATGTTTGGAAAAGCTTAAGGTGGTCACATTATAGGTATGGACAATCGTTACTGAGTCATATTTTTATATCTCACAAAAATATCCTTACTCTCAAGCTGGCGGGCCACAATACAATGCATGTTAAGATTGAACTTCTGGTTTAGCTGGCCATAGTTCCTTGATAACTCCGTCATAAGTCTTTCACGCAGGAAACTGACCACTAGTTATGTGAAAGCATATCAACTTATATATAAATGTTACTTTCTAAGATACGTTAGAGTTCCCACATATGACAAAAAATGTTGATAATGATGATAAATGCTTATCTGTAATCTGAGTTGGAAAGTATGCTTCTGAGTTGTTTCTTCACTGAAAAAAAAACTCATAACTTTTCCAAAAAAAGTTAAACCCCTTATTAATACACATCCTTGGGTAGATGCTCATTACATCCATGCCATAGTGTACATCACTCTCTCTCCATCTATCTTATTTGTGCCAATCTCTTTTATTATCATTATTATTATTATTATTATTATTATTATTATTATTATTATTATTATTATTATTATGTAAAAACTTAAAAAAGTTTAATCTTCTTTGCAGGATTTGAAGTAGAAAATATTTGGGGAACCGCACTATGAGGAAGAATAAAGTGGTTGAGAACAGAAGACAACAACCTGCAACTGTGACTAGGACTATTGTTCAATATTTGGTTTGTCAAAAAAATTATGCTGTCGAACAAGGAAGATTTGTTTTTGATGGATGCCAAGAGTTTTTGGCCAGCGGGGAAAAAGGAGCTGCAGCTCTGACTTGTGCAGCATGTGGATGCCAGAGGGGGCACCACATGAAACAGGTTCACGTGGAAGTGATTGTGGGTGACAGTGGTTGTTCTCAAGAACCATCAACCGTTGCACGTTGATGAAATGAAAAATCGCATGAAGCCTTGTGGTGTATGTTGGTTTCTATATTACTTGAATTTAGGAATATTCTCTAAAAAAATTCTTATGATTTTGATTTTCAGTGTTATGATGGAATGTTATGCAAGACATTTTCTGTTGTAGTTTGAAGTTTGTAAGGGGAAAAGTACTTTTAAATCAACTTGAAGTTGTTTTTGTTATCAGAATTACTAGTGTCTCATAAATTCTTATTCTCTTATCATGCCCTATCGAAATCCTCCTTGTGAGTCTTTTCCTTGTTTTCACTTTATCATTCATTCCTCTTTATCAGTCAATAAAAGTTGTTTCAGAATTTTGTTTGTTTCTCCCTAAATAACTTTCCACTATAAAAGAAATAAGATGAAGATGGATCTGATCCTTACTTTTTTCCAATGTGTGTTCTTCTTTATTTGTGAGATCTTGATTTGAGTTTATTTAAGACCTCTGAGTCCTCCACACTACAGCAACCCTGACTATCTTTGTCATTTTGTCTAGTTTGTTTCCCCACTATGGTAGTCCCTTATGCTGAATCAAAATTTATAGCATGCCCCAAGGCATTTTAGGAACTCAACATTCCTTTTAGAGGTGTTCGCGGTTTGGATTGGTTCGGTTTTGAGGGGAAAAGTCATCTGATCCAATCACTTCGGTTTTGTCACTTCATCATCTAATCGTTTTTTTTTTCTTTTTTTAGATCCGATCCAATTTATATCGGTTTGGATTGGATTGGATTTCGGTTTTTTAAAGACATTGTAAATATCAAAATCAATGAAGAAATAAAAATTAATTTGAATCATATAACGTCACATTACAAGACTAAACGATGAGAGTTTGGAATAAAAAAATAAAGACGAACCAAAGTCTCAAACAAATTTCCACATTCACCATTCTTGGCTTAGTATCTCTAAAATACGAAGAAGAAAAATTAATTTTTCATAGTAGATGACATATTTTTTAAATATATGTTTACTTTGATGCATATTTTTCAAATTATTACTTGAAACTTTATTTACCCAAATATATCTTCATAAATAAGTACGTGTCATATAATAATTATATAAACTTATAAGGTCGGATATATGTAAGTATGTATCTTTACAAATAAAATTATATATATTTGCAAACATTCAGTTTGGATAGGATCAGTTCGATTATGAAAAACAAATCCGAAATCCGATCCAATCCGACAAAAAAAATCGGTTTTCTCGATTTTGGATCCGTTCGGTTTTCAATTTAATTGGATTTCAGTTTATTTGGATCGATTTTCAATTTTTATTGGATTTGATTGATTATAAACACCCCACCTTTTATTATATCACCATTCATTATAGCTAGCTTCTTTAGTGTGCCCAGTGTATCTCAGGTGGATGGACAAAAATGATTTTTATAGGTTATTGTCATTTCCCAAACCAAATAAGATTATATTGTGTGTTATTCAGTCGTGAGTGTTTATCTGTCTACGCAATGGAATGAATGCAACTGAATTGATAAATTACACTATTTCCATGAAACTTATTAGAGCCAGCTTCAATAACAAAAGACTGGATTAATAATCTTTCAAGTTTGAATATACAAAAAATAGTTATGGTAAGAAAATTCGTCAAACACAATATGAATAAAATACAAAATTCTATAATGAAATTTATGAAAAATAAATTTTGGTATAATAACTAAAAGAATATAACATGTTTGGAGCATCATAAATAGATTTAAAACAACTTTATTTGAGTGGTAATTAATATATAAAATTATAATAAAATATTTCTAGTGAAATATTTATTATTTTAAGCAATAATTTTAAATTAAGGGCTATTATTAATCATATTTAATACTTAGAATTTTAATTATACGTAAAAAATTTGGATTTAATAATATTTACATGATAATTATACTCTATTTAATTAATTTCAAATAAACTTTGTGATGTTATATTGTTGATAATTCATAATATGGTGAAGTAATTTTATTATTTAAATTTATTTTATACATACTTTGGATTTAGGAACATTCTCTACTTATTTCTTATGATTTTGAATTTCAGTGTAATGATGGATTATTATGCTGGACATCTTCTTTGGTAGTTGGATAATTCATAATATGGTGAAGTAATTTTATTATTTAAATTTATTTTATACATGAGTAGTATGATGTTAAACAAATATAATACATGTTAATATAGAATATACTTAAATTCTCAAATCAAGTAATTACTTAATAGTGCTATGAATGATTTATAAAATGAACTATATTATTTAATGGTGTCAGGGATCATTTTAAATTATTTTAACTTTTAATATTATTTATATTTTAAATAATAAGAAATTAATTTTTATTTAAAAATATTCAAAATCAAATAAATAATTAAAAAAATTATCATTTCGAAAATATGTAAGATTAACGATCAAACAGAACTTTCATTTTATAGAAAATAATATTTTATTTTATTCTTTCGTTATGTTTGGAAAATCTTATGGATCTCACATTTTAGGTATAGATGATCATTTCAGAAAACTAAACTTGATTCGGCTCCTATCCCTACGCTGCCGCTGCAAAATAACTCCCTGGATTGTACCAAACTTTATCATCTCCGATCTTAGCTGCAAATATGCCACCGTATCCACAAAGCCATTAATAAACACAGTACTATCTTGGCCTGGTTCCTTCTCCTTTGTCCGCCCAGCTCTTCATCTCTCTGTTAATCCCAACTACACACCACCATGCCGTGGCGGTGCCTTAGTACAGCTTTCCGGCACCATTCCTTGGAGGATATATATATATATATATATATATATATATATATATATATATATATATATAATGAAAAAAATAATATAACATATTTGGAGCATCACAAATAGCTTTTGAGTGATAATTAATTTATACAACTATAATGAAATATTAATAGTGAATTATTAATTATTTTAAATAACAGTTTAAATTTAAGCTATTATTAATTAAATTTAATACTTACCATTATTCTTATACGTAAAAAAATTGGAGTTAAGAATTATTACATGATAATTATAATTTTATTTAATTATTTTTAATATTTTTAGAAAGCTTAAGGATGTAGTGATTAATGGCTTTTTTTTGTTACATGATTAATGGCTTTGAGAACAAAGTTTAAAACGAGGAAAAAAAGGTAAGGTGATTAGTATACCAATAGGCCAATCACCAACAGTAAAGAGCATACCCCAAAGACCCAATACTAAAAAAGCCCAATACAAAGAGCCCACTAGAAACAAACTAATAAGGATATTGTTGATAATTCATATTATAGTGATGTAATTTTTATTAAAATTTAATTTATACATAACAAGGTTTATGTTAAACAAATATAATACATATATTTTCAAAATAATAATAATACATATTTATGTAAAATGTACTTAAATTTAAAAATCAAGTACTTACTTAGTAATGCCATGAATTCTTTCTAAAATGAATTTATATTATTTAATGGTGTCAAAGGTCATTTTAAATTATTTAAACTTTTAATATACTTTATATTTTAAATAAGAAAGAAATTAAATATTATTTTAAAATATTCAAAATAAATTAAATAATCATAGAAAATTTATCATTTTCAAAATAGTTATGATAAATTAGAATTAGCATTATATTATATTAGTAGTTAATTTTATTTTTACATCATGTTTGGAAAAGCTTAAGGTGGTCACATTATAGGTATGGACAATCGTTACTGAGTCATATTTTTCTATCCCTCACAAAAATATCCTTACTCTCAAGCTGGCGGGCCACAATACAATGCATGTTAAGATTGAACTTCTGTTTTAGCTGGCCATAGTTCCTTGATAACTCCGTCATAAGTCTTTCATGCAGGAAACTGACCACTAGTTATGTGAAAGCATATCAACTTATATATAAATGTTACTTTCTAAGATACGTTAGAGTTCCCACATATGACAAAAAATGTTGATAATGATGATAAATGCTTATCTGTAGTCTGAGTTGGAAAGTATGCTTCTGAGTTGTTTCTTCACTGCAAAAAAACTCATAACATTTCCAAAAAAAGTTAAACCCCTTATTAATACACATCCTTGGGTAGATGCTCATTACATCCATGCCATAGTGTACATCACTCTCTCTCTATCTATCTTATTTGTGCCAATCTCTTTTATTATCATTATTATTATTATTATTATTATTATTATTATTATTATTATTATTATTATTATTATTATTATGTAAAAACTTAAAAAGGTTTAATCTTCTTTGCAGGATTTGAAGTAGAAAATATTTGGGGAACCGCACTATGAGGAAGAATAAAGTGGTTGAGAACAGAAGACAACAACCTGCAACTGTGACTAGGACTACTGTTCAATATTTGGTTTGTCAAAAAAATTATGCTGTCGAACAAGGAAGATTTGTTTTTGATGGATGCCAAGAGTTTTTGGCCAGCGGGGAAAAAGGAGCTGCAGCTCTGACTTGTGCAGCATGTGGATGCCAGAGGGGGCACCACAAGAAACAGGTTCACGTGGAAGTGATTGTGGGTGACAGTGGTTGTTCTCAAGAACCATCAACCGTTGCACGTTGATGAAATGAAAAATCGCATGAAGCCTTGTGGTGTATGTTGGTTTCTATATTATTTGAATTTAGGAATATTCTCTAAAAAATTTCTTATGATTTTGATTTTCAGTGTTATGATGGAATGTTATGCAAGACATTTTCTGTTGTAGTTTGAAGTTTGTAAGGGGAAAAGTACTTTTAAATCAACTTGAAGTTGTTTTTGTTATCAGAATTACTAGTGTCTCATAAATTCTTATTCTCTTATCATGCCCTATCGAAATCCTCCTTGTGAGTCTTTTCCTTGTTTTCACTTTATCATTCATTCCTCTTTATCAGTCAATAAAAGTTGTTTCAGAATTTTGTTTGTTTCTCCCTAAATAACTTTCCACTATAAAAGAAATAAGATGAAGATGGACCTGATCCTTACTTTTTTCCAATGTGTGTTCTTCTTTATTTGTGAGATCTTGATTTGAGTTTATTTAAGACCTCTGAGTCCTCCACACTACAGCAACCCTGACTATCTTTGTCATTTTGTCTAGTTTGTTTCCCCACTATGGTAGTCCCTTATGCTGAATCAAAATTTATAGCATGCCCCAAGGCTTTTTAGGAACTCAACATTCCTTTTAGAGGTGTTCGCGGTTTGGATTGGTTCGGTTTTGAGGGGAAAAGTCATCTGATCCAATCACTTCGGTTTTGTCACTTTATCATCCAATCGTTTTTTTTTCTTTTTTTAGATCCGAACCAATCCGATCCAATTTATATCGGTTTGGATTGGATTGGATTTCGGTTTTTTAAAGACATTGTAAATATCAAAATCAATGAAGAAATAAAAATTAATTTGAATCATATAACGTCACATTACAAGCCTAAACGATGAGAGTTTGGAATAAAAAAATAAAGACGAACCAAAGTCTCAAACAAATTTCCACATTCACCATTCTTGGCTTAGTATCTCTAAAATACGAAGAAGAAAAATTAATTTTGCATAGTAGATGACATATTTTTTAAATATATGTTTACTTTGATGCATATTTTTCAAATTATTACTTGAAACTTTATTTACCCAAATATATCTTCATAAATAAGTACGTGTCATATAATAATTATATAAACTTATAAGGTCGGATATATGTAAGTATGTATCTTTACAAATAAAATTATATATATATTTGCAAACATTCAGTTTGGATAGGATCGGTTCAATTATGAAAAACAAATCCGAAATCCGATCCAATCCGACAAAAAAAATCGGTTTTCTCGATTTTGGATCCGTTCGGTTTTCAATTTAATTGGATTTCAGTTTATTTGGATCGATTTTTCAATTTTTATTGGATTTGATTGATTATAAACACGCCACCTTTTACTATATCACCATTCATTATAGCTAGCTTCTTTAGTGTGCCCAGTGTATCTCAGGTGGATGGACAAAAATGATTTTTATAGGTTATTGTCATTTCCCAAACCAAATAAGATTATATTGTGTGTTATTCAGTCGTGAGTGTTTATCTGTCTACGCAATGGAATGAATGCAACTGAATTGATAAATTACACTATTTCCATGAAACTTATTAGAGCCAGCTTCAATAACAAAAGATTGGGTTAATAATCTTTCAAGTTTGAATATACAAAAAATAGTTATGGTAAGAAAATTCGTCAAACACAGTATGAATAAAATACAAAATTCTATAATGAAATTTATGAAAAATAAATTTTGGTATAATAACTAAAAGAATGTAACATGTTTGGAGCATCATAAATAGATTTAAAACAACTTTATTTGAGTGGTAATTAATATATAAAATTATAATAAAATATTTCTAGTTAAATATTTATTATTTTAAGTAATAATTTTAAATTAAGGGCTATTATTAATCATATTTAATACTTAGAATTTTAATTATACGTAAAAAATTTGGATTTAATAATATTTACATGATAATTATACTCTATTTAATTAATTTCAAATAAACTTTGTGATGTTATATTGTTGATAATTCATAATATGGTGAAGTAATTTTATTATTTAAATTTATTTTATACATACTTTGGATTTAGGAACATTCTCTACTTATTTCTTATGATTTTGAATTTCAGTGTAATGATGGATTATTATGCTGGACATCTTCTTTGGTAGTTGGATAATTCATAATATGGTGAAGTAATTTTATTATTTAAATTTATTTTATACATGAGTAGTATGATGTTAAACAAATATAATACATATTAATATAGAATATACTTAAATTCTCAAATCAAGTAATTACTTAATAATGCTATGAATGATTTATTAAATGAACTATATTATTTAATGGTGTCAGGGATCATTTTAAATTATTTTAACTTTTAATATTATTTATATTTTAAATAATAAGAAATTAACTTTTATTTAAAAATATTCAAAATCAAATAAATAATTAAAAAAATTATCATTTCAAAAATATGTAAGATTAACGATCAAACAGAACTTTCATTTTTTGGTTACAAAACAGAACTTTCATTTTATAAAAAATAATATTTTATTTTATTCTTTCATTATGTTTGGAAAATCTTATGGATCTCACATTTTAGGTATAGATGATCATTTCAGAAAACTAAACTTGGTTCAGCTCCTATCCCTACGCTGCCGCTGCAAAATAACTCCCAGGATTGTACCAAACTTTATCATCTCCGATCTTAGCTGCAAATATGCCACCGTATCCACAAAGCCATTAATAAACACAGTACTATCTTGGCCTGGTTCCTTCTCCTTTGTCCGCCCAGCTCTTCATCTCTCTGTTAATCCCAACTACACACCACCATGCCGTGGCGGTGCCTTAGTATAGCTTTCCGGCGCCATTCCTTGGAGGATATATATATATATATATATATATATATATATATATATATATATATATAATGAAAAAAATAACATAACATATTTGGAGCATCACAAATAGTTTTTGAGTGATAATTAATTTATACAACTATAATGAAATATTAATAGTGAATTATTAATTATTTTAAATAACAGTTTAAATTTAAGCTATTATTAATTAAATTTAATACTTACCATTATTCTTATACGTAAAAAAATTGGAGTTAAGAATTATTACATGATAATTATAATTTTATTTAATTATTTTTAATATTTTTAGAAAGCTTAAGGATGTAGTGATTAATGGCTGTTTTTTTTTTTGTTACATGATTAATGGCTTTGAGAACAAAGTTTAAAAGGAGGTAAAAAAGGTAAGGTGATTAGTATACCAAAAGGCCAATCACCAACAGTAAAGAGCATACCCCAAAGACCCAATACTAAAAAAGCCCAATACAAAGAGCCCACTAGAAACAACCTAATAAGGATATTGTTGATAATTCATATTATAGTGAAGTAATTTTTATTAAAATTTAATTTATACATAAGAAGGTTTATGTTAAACAAATATAATACATATTTATGTAAAATATACTTAAATTTAAAAATCAAGTACTTACTTAGTAATGCCATGAATGCTTTCTAAAATGAATTTATATTATTTAATGGTGTCAAAGGTCATTTTAAATTATTTAAACTTTTAATATACTTTATATTTTAAATAAGAAAGAAATTAAATATTATTTTAAAATATTCAAAATAAATTAAATAATCATAGAAAATTTATCATTTTCAAAATAGTTATGATAAATTAGAATTACCCGGAGTTGGTGGCCTCTGCTCTTCCAGCCCGTAGAGGTAGAGGGCGACCTAAGAAAGTAAAGCGTGGAAGGAAAAAGAAAGCCATTAAGGACTTGATAGAAGAGGATCTGAAGCCGCCTTCTTTCTTAGAGCCATCGCTAGAGGGTGGGAGTGCTGCGTTTGTGGCGGAGGGTCATTATTATGACTGCGCTTTTAAAAGTGCAAGCTCAATGTTGGCGGTTGGGAAGCGTTGCAGTCTTGTGTTTCCCGGATCTACAAACGAGGAGGTCATGCAGGGCTATATTAGAGAAGTGTATTGTCTGCTGTGAAGACATACGCAGTATCAACTGTGGTATCGTCTGATACAATATTCTATCATTCGATCCTATCGTCTGAGTAGGATCATCTACACAAGGAAGCATCGCCTGCCATGCTAGAACGTCTGGCCAGAAGTATCGTCTAACCAGCACCGGTGCCAACTGTAAACCATTTATCTAGTAATAATTAATATTACCTTGTAACCGGGTTATCCCGGATAGTATCTTGTATTTATTATTGTTTATGATTCCCAATGTAATAGTTGCAATAGTTGACCTCAGAATATCCGCTGGTCTCTCTGTATAAATACAGAGCTTGTAAACTTGAATAATGAGGAATTGAAGTTGCAGAATAAATAATAAAGAAGAACCTACACAGAGTTCACCCTTTGCATCTTCGATTTCTCATTTTCTTTCAAGAATCGACTTCGGTTCTTAACATGGTATCAGAGCCAGTTTGGTCCATGGTTTCCTTTTTCTTCGTTCTTTTCTCCTTTGACCAAAGCTGCACCTTCGTGTCAAGCTTTATCTTTTTCTGTCTTTAATTTTTCAACGCTGAGATTCATAAATAGAGGGTTAACACCTGTTAACGTTTCCCTGAACTCAAGCTTTATCTTTCCTATCCCTTTCATGTTTTAGCCTCTTAACGTTGAGACTCATGAACAGAGGGGTAACACTTGTTAACGTTCCTCTAAGCTCAAGCTATGGCAGTGGTAAGGCCTTTGAGACTCAGATGCAAGAGCCCAAGTCAACAACCTCTGAGGTTCCCACTACAATACAAGCCTAGGCAAAACATCCTCGGAATGGCATGGAAAGATCATTGCTCTAAAGTGCCTTTCTGAAACCAAAAGTATGTATTTTCTTTGTCAAAATAATGCAACTTCAGCAGATCTGAAAACATACCGTATCTTCCTTTATGTGCTTCAAACAAAATCCTTTCCAACCCCTTTGCATCCATTTCAAAGGGGCGCAACTGTTCCTGGCATAATGTTCAACGCTTATCAGTTTGATCACGGATCTTGTATCCAGAATCAATAAGAACAAGCCAGGGTGGATGCTACATCATGTTGCAGTTATGAAGGATCAAACTCAAAGTACTTGCGAAGGCTTCGCCTTCTCATCCTAGTTGAGTTTGCGAGGGGATATTAGAAAAGTGTATCGTCTGCTGTGAAGACATACGCAGTATCAACTTTGGTATCGTCTGATTCAACATTCTATCATTTGATCCTATCGTCTGAGTAGGATCATCTACACAAGAAAGCATCGTCTGCCATGCTAGACCGTCTGGGCAGAAGTATCGTCTGACCAGCACCGGTGCCAGTTGTAAACCATTTATCTAGTAATAATTAATATTATATTGTAACCGGGATATCCAGGATATTATCTTATATTTATTATTGTTTATGATTCCCAATGTAATAGTTGCAATAGTTGACATCGGAATATCCGTCGGTGTGTATAAATACAGAGCTTGTGAACTTGAATAATTATGAATTGAAGTTGCAGAATAAATACTAAAGAAGAACCTACACAGAGTTCACCCTTTGCATATTTGATTTCTCATTTTTTTTAAAGAACCGACTTCGGTTCTTCACAGGCTATGTTGAGCACTTGAGGAGTTCTCACTCGCAATGGTATGGGGTGACCGAGTGATCATGCTTTTTTTTATTTTTGGCGTTTTTGTGTCTTTTCGTCTGATGTTCTTCTTGTTTGGTTTGTTTTTTTTTTTGGGTGAACTCGTGTTTTGCGTTCTTTTATTTGTTTTATACTTTTCAAGTTTTGCATCTATTGCGTTGTATTGTGTCCATTGTCGAGAGGATAGTTTCTCAACCCATTAATTCCAATATTCTTTTGCTATAATTTTTTTTTATCATTCTCATGTTTTTCTTATAGCATTATAAGCTAAATCTTACACAAGCAAATGTAACCCAGACCAACTTTCCTCTCATCTTCACTACCGTGGCATCACAAAAGCACTTTGAGTGTCCAGTACCCCTTTTTCCTTGCGACACATAGCTATAGTCATTGACGCATGCATAGAAAAATTAGCTTCAATCTCTTATTTTCTGAACACTCAGACTCTGAACCTCACGTTCTCGTCCCTCTCTACATCCTCGTTCCTCTCTCTTTCTAATTACCATTTTCTTCTTTTCCATCTCAACCAACAGAGAGCACAACACGGCAGCAAGGGTTTCCCAAACAACAGCTGGTAGAAGCCACCTCCGTGAGAGGAGCTGGACTACCGCGGTTCTTTCCACCATCACCGGCCATCATTCTGGGTAAGCTCTTCTCTTCCCTTTTTGATTCCTATTACACCGATTGTACGTGCATCTCCATGATCGATCTTGGATCCGTGACCTTGTATGGCCACGGTAAGCTCAATCCGTGACATCCACACCCTTGTGTGTTGATATTTCCACTTAGATCACAATTTAATTGGTGAAAAAATTAGCAGTTTATCAACAAGAAATCAATTGGTAGAATATTTTTTTAATCGGTAGAAAATTGTTATTTTAGCCTTCAGCAGATTTTCAATCGGTGGATATACAGCGTCATTTTGGCATACGTCGTATTTTTAATCGGTAAAAAATATTGTGTTGGGATGAGTTGACAGTATCAGGATGCTTGCATGTGAGGGTTGAGCTATATTGAATCCCTCAATGCTTGTGGGTTCAAGAGCCTTAAGCTTGAACTCCGTCATTTTGATATTTTATAGTACGTTTGATCACATAGAGCATCGTTGTTTAGCATTATGTTTGGTAAAATTGGCTTTACACTACGCCAACAACGTCATTGTAAAGATGAAACACCATCGAAATAGCTCACGGAGTCTAAAATAGCCTCGTTCGAACCTATCCAATAGGATATCCTCCACCGTTTTAATTTATAAATTGTATTCTGAAATACTGGACTGTCGCAAGACGCATTCGGCGAGACGCCTGGAGTCAATGCCACACTCCCGACATTGACATTGACATTGACATGAGGCTTTGTACGATGAGGACGAGTGATCCCAGTAATGTGCACTGTATGACCATGTTAGAGATTAGGGGTTACCTCTTGGTCAATACCGAAAGGTTTGTCATAATGCTTACCTTGAGTTTACTTGTTGACCGATTTGTCTGTGATTGTTTGCTATTATTTACTGATCCCAAGATTATGTGTGTTATTGATAGCAGCCCAATTAATCCAAGGCCCCAACGTGCTGCAAGGCAGCCCAAGTGGATGAGAGATTATATTTAATTTAGTTTTATTATTATGTTGGTTTGAAATTAGTTGCTGTTTTATCTGCTGTTTGGGCCTATGGGCCAAGACCAGACTTTATTTTCTGCTTTCAATCAAGGGATCCATTGTAAGTACTATTTGAGAACCTTATCTCAAAGGAATGGATAAGAAATATTCAGCAAAAACTTTTATTTTATTTACAATACTTTCTCTCCTAGGGTTCTTGCACTGATATTTGTGATAGAGATCAAAAACTCTCTATCATTATGGTGCTTTCATCTTGCTTACCATGCCTCCTACCGATTCTGAACTGTTGGCCACCATGGCTGCCTCTTTACAAGCTTTCACCCAGCGTCAAGAACAGCTACAACAGCATAATGAGGCCATTACTTCGGTGCTTACCGGTCTCATGGATAAAGTCTCTACCTTGTCTGTCCACACGACGCAAAGGCCTCCTCCTGGTTTCGCCCCCACCACTCCAAAGCTGCAGCTCAACTCTTTTGATGGCTAGGACCCCCTAGATTGGGTTTTCCATGCTGAGCAATTTTTTCACTTTCACCAAACCCCTATGGAGCAGAGGCTGGATCTAATCTCTTTTTACATGAAGGGAGAAGCTCTAAGTTGGTTTAAATGGATGCATAATAACCATCAACTTACCACTTGGGAGGAATTTACACGTGCTCTTTCGCTCCGTTTTGGGCCTTCAATGTATGAGAACCACCAGCAGACTCTGTTTAAGCTCACCCAAACGTCCACTGTTGCAGAATATCAGAGCCGTTTTGAACGCATCTCAAACCAGGTGCTGGGTATGTCTCCTGAATCTTTGTTGAACTGTTTCCTTTCTGGCTTGAACCCTGAAAAAAAATGAGTTAGCAATTTTACGCCCTTATTCTGTATCACAAGCTATTGGTCAGGCCAAACTCATTGAATCTAAGCTCAAAGACTCTAAAACACAGCCCCCGCGCTTCCATAAAACCCCCTCCTCATCCCAAACACAACATTTCAACACCACCCCATACCCCTTTTCCCAGCCCAAAACAGTCCCTCCTAAAGCATCTACCAGCTTACCCATCAAACGTCTGACCCCTGCCCAAATGCAAGACCGTAGAGCTCAAGGATTGTGTTACAACTGCGATGAAAAATATGTTTTCGGTCACAAATGTCAACCTAAACAGTTTTTACTGCTGCTTTGTGATGATATTACGGAAACAGAGTTACTACCCACCACCACCGATCTTCCTCCTACTAGTGCAGTTTTACCATTAACACCAATGGAAGAGCTGATTTCACCCGACGGCATCCATTTCCAGCTTTCTGCTAACGCACTACAAGGAACACCATCAGCTAAAACTCTGAAGTTTAAGGGTTCGATTGGGGGACACCCGGTGAATATTTTGGTTGACACCGGTAGCTCACACAACGTGCTCCCTCCTCGTTTAGCATCCTATTTACAACTTCCCGTTCAACCAGTGGCTGTTTTCCCAGTCATGGTGGGCAATGGAGCTCATATCTACTGTTCTGGTTTCACCCCTCACACACCAGTCTTAATTGAGGGACAAACTTTTTCCATACCCTTTTATTTGCTTGATATACAGGGTGCTGATGTGGTCCTAGGTATGGACTGGTTAAGCTCTCTAGGCATGGTCAACTCAGATTTCTCAATTCCTTCAATGTCCTTTACTTTCCAGGGTAAACAAATCACCATCACAGGCCAACCCCTATCCCCACCAACACCTGCATCATTCCATCCCTTACGCCGCCTCCTCCTAACAGATTCTGTGGCAGAACTACACACTATCCATTTCATTCACAACACAAACAACCTAGATATCCACCATTCCCCAACCTTTTTCCAGTTCGACTCCCTAGCTTCACTTCCACCTGATTACAACAAACCACTAGGTGACTTACTACATGAATTCCATCAAGTCTTCGCAGACCCCCACGGCTTACCTCCATCTAGAACCCATGATCATCACATACCCCTCATTCCTAACACACCCCCTGTTAATGTTCGGCCCTACCACTATCCTCACTCCCAAAAAGAAGCCATGGCCACTATTTTACATGATATGCTACAAGAAGGAATTGTGAAACCAAGCACCAGCCCTTTCTCCTCCCCAGTTCTCCTAATCCGTAAGAAAGATGGCTCGTGGCGATTCTGTGTGGACTACCGTAGATTGAATGCGGTAACTATTAAGGACAGATTCCCAATCCCAACAATTGATGAGCTACTGGATGAACTAGGCGGGGCGAAATTTTTTTCTAAGATTGATTTACGTTCAGGTTTCCACCAGATTCGGGTTGCTACGGAGGACACCCACAAAACAGCTTTTCGCACTGTAGACGGCCACTATGAGTTTTTAGTTATGCCATTCGGTTTAACTAACACTCCCTCTACATTTCAAGCTGCAATGAATGATCTACTTCGCCCCTACCTGCGTCGGTTTGTCCTATTTTTCTTTGATGATATACTTGTTTATAGTCCTGATTTACCTACTCATTTATCCCACTTACGCATTATTTTAGACCTGTTAGTCTCTAATCAATTTTATGCTAAGTTGTCTAAATGTGAGTTTGGTGTCAGCACTATCAATTATTTGGGACATATCCTATCTTCTGCCGGGGTCCAACTAGATCCTTCTAAGGTGCAAGCCATTGCAGATTGGCCCCCACCTCACACTATCACTGAATTACGGGGATTTCTCGGCCTCACCGGGTTCTATCGTCGTTTTGTTCGAAACTACGCCACTCATGCCGCTCCCCTCACCGACGCACTAAAAAAGGGTGTTTTTACATGGACTGAGGAAGCAAATACATCATTTACAAAATTAAAAAATTGTGTGCTTTCTGCTCCAGTCTTGGTGCTGCCGGACTTCTCCCAAATCTTTGATGTCGAGACCGACGCCTCCGGAGTCGCAATTGGGGCAGTTCTCTCTCAGCAAGGCCACCGTATAGCCTTCTTCAGCAAGAAGTTGTCCCTCCGCTGGCAGGTACAATCAACTTATGTGCGGGAACTGCATGCAATTGTAGAAGCTGTTAAGAAATGGCGACAATATTTAATTGGACGCTATTTCAGAATTTATACTGATCAGCAGAGCCTCCGTCACTTGATGCAACAGAACTACCAGACTCCGGAACAACAAAAATGGGCTACTAAATTACTTGGTTACAATTATGAGGTGTTTTACAAACCTGGAGCCCACAATCGAGTCTCCGACGCTCTTTCCCGTCTCGCCTCTGCTGAGATTCCTCTGTTTGCTTCCCTGTCTTCCTCAGTCCCAGACATTCTGTCTACACTTCGCACCTTTTATGACACTACAGAAGGGGAAAAAATAATTCAAAATTACAGCACCAAGTCAGGGTTCGATTTTAACAAGGGCATGTTATTTTACAAGGGCAGAATTTTTGCACCAGACCTCCCTGAGCTCCGCCAAGGCTTGCTCACTGAATTCCACTCAGCTCCTGTTTTCGGCCACTCTGGGTTGCAACCCACTCTAGCTCGGTTGGCTGCATCTTTCAACTGGCCTGGCATGTACAAAGACACCAAACAATTCATTACACACTGCCACACATGCCAATACAACAAATATTCAACCTAAAAGAAGCAAGGTTTGCTACAACCCTTACCTTGTCCGAATCAGGTCTGGGAGGACCTTAGCATGGATTTCATTACTGGCCTTCCCACTTCTTTTGGACACTCTGTCATTTGGGTCGTGGTGGACCGCCTTTCCAAGTCTGCTCACTTCATTTCTTTACCGGCATCCTTCACAGCTTCCACCCTGGCCTCTCGATTCTCTGTTGAAATCTTCCGGCTTCATGGACTTCCACGGTCCATCGTCTCCGATCGTGACAAAATTTTCACTAGTCACTTTTGGCGAGACCTCTTCCGTGTTCAGGGAACCAAACTCCGTTTTAGTTCGGCCTACCACCCTGAAACGGATGGCCAGACAGAGGTTCTCAACCGATGCCTCAAAACATACCTCCGGTGTTTTGCCGGTGACAACCCCCGCCACTGGTTCAAATTCCTCCACCTGGCCGAACTCTGGTACAACACCACCTGGCACTCCTCCATCAAAATGACGCCTTTCCAGGCTCTCTATGGTCGACCTCCCCCATCTCTGCTCTCTTATGTTTCTGGAAGTACACAGATTCCCTCCTTAGAAGAGCTACTGCAACAGAGAACAACAATAATTACTTCCCTCAAACATAACATGCGTCGGGCTCAGGCCTTAATGAAAAATCAAAGTGACATGAATCGCAAGGATGTTACCTTCGACATCGGCGACTGGGTTCTCCTCCGCCTTCGTCCATATCGACAACAGACCTTGGCTCGTCGAGCATCCCAGAAACTCAGCAAACGCTTCTTTGGTCCATACCAAGTCACTCGTCGCATAGGCTCTGTTGCTTACGAGCTTGCCTTGCCTCCTGAATCCCGCCTACACCCGGTGTTCCACGTTTCTCTGCTGAAACGTTTCAATGGAGATCCTTCTTCAGCCTTTGTGTCGCTGCCGGAACTCCGGAACGACGGAGACCAACCAACGCCCACTGTGTATATGGAGCACGAGGTCTCTGGTTTTCATGAAGGAAGAATAATAAATCATGTTTCCAAACTGAATGAAGACGGAGTAGAGAGAGTAGAGAAAGTCTCTGATTTTCGTGACGGAAATAAAATGAATGTGGAAGGGGAAGATAGTATAGACTTTCTAAACTCAAACACTTCACATTCACTTTCTGACACACTACCCAAGTACCTCAACCCATTTCTCTCTCACGAAATCCCACCCTTATCTCCACCGAGATTTTCCACCAATGGGATGCAAGGTATTGTCACTACCGCGGGTCCACAGCAGCCTCGTTTCAGCCAAAACGCGTTTCGCGTGTCCCAAAGCACTCCTCGCGTCAGTCAAGGCCTGGACCGCGTCAATCAAAGGGCTGCACGCGTCAGTCCAAGCCAGTCACGCGCTCCCCAAGGCCAACCAGCACCGTCCGATCCTCTTTCCCTCCAACGGTCAACACAAATCAACCGTCACCCTCTTGGTGCCATCCAGCTGTTCTCCACTTGCCCAAGGCCCCATGCACTCCAAACACGTGACCAAGGCAGCTCCAGAAGCTTCATCTCGTCCAAACACTTCATTGGAGACAACCAAAAAAAATCCCAGCCTTGAGGGCAAGTCTGCTGCCCCAGGGGGAGGTGATGATAGCAGCCCAATTAATCCAAGGCCCCAACGTGCTGCAAGGCAGCCCAAGTGGATGAGAGATTATATTTAATTTAGTTTTATTATTATGTTGGTTTAAAATTAGTTGCTGTTTTATCTGCTGTTTGGGCCTATGGGCCAAGACCATACTTTATTTTCTGCTTTCAATCAAGGGATCCATTGTAAGTACTATTTGAGAACCTTATCTCAAAGGAATGGATAAGAAATATTCAGCAAAAACTTTTATTTTATTTAGAATACTTTCTCTCCTAGGGTTCTTGCACTGATATTTGTGATAGAGATAAAAAACTCTCTATCAGTTATAATGGATTTGTTGATAGCATGTCGTACTGGTAATATGTAATGTAATATCCTGATATAGTTGATTGAATGACATGTTTGATTACAGAAATTGAGAATATGAGACATGATACCGTGAAGATATGTTATGAATATCCTGTGAAGCATGTGTGACATGATAAATGAATATGTATATATAAAGACAAATGATATGAGGAGTCATGATGTGATAATGTTATGGTAAGTTGTATACCTTGTGATGCATATGTGATACGTTCGTTGTTGCATTTGTGAATGTGGCGGACATTTTCCCACATAGGGATATGGTGGAGCTGTTGTATGATATTAATATATGATGGATTTGACCACGGAAGGCGGTGTTTGTGAGGAGGTAATGTAAATTTGAAATGAATGATATAGTGGATAACTTGAGTTCAAGGAATGTGTAATGTGCGCACTAGGGTAGACACCTTTGCAATTATTCATAGAACTTCAAAAGGTCTTTTAATTCATCAGGAGCTCATGTTTTAAAAGGTAGAGTAAAGTAGGTTTGCGAAGCTCCTAAAGAAGAAATTGTGTGCTTTTTAGCTAATCTCTCTTGTTTTTGAAAGATATGGAAAAAGGAAAAGGTTAATTCCATAGACAGGTTTTCGAGGATAGGGCTCAGAGTTACCACGTACTTTAGACCAACGATCAACATGAATGATACGTGATAAGTAGCATGAGAAGGTTAATTGGTGAAAGCTAGAGGTGTGTTGTAATAAACTTGGATATATGAGGTACCTGTCTAGATTGACTAGTGAGGGTCATTCCTCTGGGAAGACTATGTATGCTGGCCATGTTGGGTCGAGCAATGGATGAATGGTTTAAGGGGAAGATGTTTGAAATGGATGAATGGTTTAAGGGGAAGATTTTTGAAAAGTACTTGTATTTGTGAATCATGCATGAGTATTGATCTTAATAAAGCATTGCCAAAACAGATGAAAAATTTAGAATATAAAACATGTATATTAAGTATGAAATTTTATAATAATAATTCTGATTGATCATTATTATTTTCATCAAGTTTAAAAGGAAATTAAATAAACTATTTATTTATATTTTTAAATTTTTTTAGTAATATATAACTTTCTTTTATAAGTAAAATAATAAGGAGCACACGGAATTCCCCCTGTCCATGCCCATATACAAACATGTTTAGAAGAAGAGAAGATAAAAATTAATACATTTAAAAGGCTTATTCTTATAAGTGGCTAATAATCATCCACCAGATAAAGCCTTCTACCCACACACTCAGAAAAACATACAGAAAACTCCTTCTATCCACTTTAGATATCATTTTCAATCACTTGACACTTGACAGTGTTGGAATTTCTCCACCCAGCATTGTCGTTGATGTAACAAACAACAATCAACACAATTAGCAAAGCCATCACAGCCCGTCAATGCAAACAGAGGGATTTGAGTACCATTCGTATATTGAATATCAGAAGTTCAATAGCAACCCTTCTCCTTCAATGCAAACAGAGGGATTTGAGTACCATTCCTAAGATCACTCCACCAAGCCGAAGGTTTGTATTTTTCAGATAAAACTCTACACCATAAGCTTTTACCCTCTTGCATATATCTCCATCGCTATATTCCTAGAAGGGCTAAATTGAAAGTCTCACAATCCTTCGCACCTAAACCTCCCTCCTGTTTTGGTTTGCACACCTTTTCCCAACTAAGCCATGCCATTTTGGAGTTCCCCTCTAACCCCCTGAAAGGAAATTTTTCATTATTCTCCTACATTCATTGATAATAGAGCTCGGGGCTTTGAAGAAAGATAGGTAGAAAAGGGGGATTGAGGTAAGAACACTTTTTATGAGACATATTTTCCCTCCAAAAGATAGAAATTTATGTTTCCATAAGGAGAACTTGTTTGGAGCTTACTAATGATTGGATTCCAAAGAGATGGTCTCATCGGGTACCTCCCACCGGCAAGCCAAGATATACGAAGGGTACCGTCATCACTTTACCGTGCAAAAGAGAAGCATAACTTCTGAGTTGATTTTCTCCCACGGAAATACCAGCAAGCTTGCTTTTAGAGAAGTTTACTTTCAACTTGGAAGCCAATTCAAAACATCTCAACATACATTTAATTTCCAACACATTCCGAATAGAAGCTTCTCCAAAAAACAAGGTGTCATCAGCAAACTGTAGCATGGATACCTTTACTACTTCATCAAAACCCACGCTGACTCCAAAGAAATTATTTGCTGCCACCGCTTGTCTTAATAGTCCATTAAGCCCCTCCGCAACAACCAAGAATAGGAATGGAGCCATCAGATCTCTTTGTCTCAGCCCCTTCCGCATTCTGAATTCATCACATGGGTTGCCATTAATCAAAACTGAAACCGAATTCGACTCTAAACAACTTTTAATCCAACGAACCCATTTTCCACTAAATTCCATTATGTGCAACATATATAGAAGAAAATCCCATCTCACTGAGTTGTGCGTCTTCTCAAAATCCACCTTGAAAATAAGTGACAGATATTTCTTACATCTAGCTTCATGTACAACCTCATTTGCTGTAACAACACTGTCCAACATGTTTCTACCTCCAAGGAACGCGGATTGATCAATGCTGATTACGTTGGGCAGCACCTTGCTAAGCCTCTTTGCCAAAATCTCCGAAGCAATTTTGTACATACAACCCACAAGGGATATGGGTCTAAAATCATGTAAGGACACAGGGGAATCAACTTTGGGTATAAGAGCAATGAACAAAGCATCACTCCCTCTAGGCCAATGTTCATTAACATGAAATTCGTCCAATACACGTTTCACATCCTGATGAAGTAAATGCCAAAAAGATTTGATGGACCTAAAGTTGAAGCCATCAGGCCCCGAGCTTTCATCGCCATCACAGTCCCACGTCGCCTCTTTTATTTCGTCTATACTAAATCCAGCTACCAGTAAATCATTATCCCCTTGGGATAACTACCCGAAATGTATTCCATCCAGCTTGGGAGCTTCCACACAAGGACCTTCGAACTTAGATTTAAAGAAACCTTTAACAAATTGCTTCACTATATAACTTCTTTCTTTTAATATACTTAATATAGAAATTTTAAATGATTTAAAATAAAAAGCTCAATGAAATATATAAAAATAAATTTTTGAAAGAATTTATATCAGTATTTAATAGTTACTAGATGAGTCAAAATATTTTCACATTTAAGTATATTTTATACTGAACCAATACCAGGGGAATCAATGGTGACTACTAGGGCAAAGCGTACATTTTTTTTATCATCCAATAAAATTACTATGGTACAAGGGGTACCAACCCATAAGATTACAATGGTTCAATACATCAAAGTAGATTCATGGTCCACTCAAATGTAGAGAAAGAAAAGTGTTCCACCCTAGATTTACAACAAAGCCACGATTTATACTGGATAAAATCAATAGCATTATCCAACTCTACAGCCCTTCCCTTAAAGACTACATTATTCCTCAATCTCCAAATAAATCCAATGGTAACAACCCAAATCAGCCACATTACAGAATTAGATTTCCTTGTACCAATGGCATGTTGAAGAAAGTGAGTCATTCCATCCTTTGGAAGTGCAAGAGATAGACCAAGCAAAGCATATAATATCATCCAAATAATCCATACGACTGAACAGGAAAATAATAGATGTAGTGTTGTTTCCTAATGATCAGAACAGAGCGCACAAAGAGAAGATGCAGCAGTAGGGAGTGCATTTCTTCGTACCAGATTTGATCTAGTTTGAATTCTATTAAGCAAGACCTTCCGAGCTAAAGCGAGCATGTATGATGGGGCTTTGACTGACCATGTTTGATGGGGCTTTAACGGACCATAGCTTCTTGAAAATGTCCCCTCAACTTCATCCAGATCATTCTGAATAAGTTCATATGCAAAACTTACTGAATACTCGCCTCATTTTTCTTTTACCCATATCCATTGATCTACTTGGCCTTCAATTGGACAAAAGCTTCCAATCAGTCTCATAAGAGTTATAAACAATCCACTCTCTCTACCAATCAGATTCCTGCGCCAAGCAAAATTCCATTGCCACACACCATTCGGCCACTTACCCATCTCCCTTATGCACCCATGTTGCTGCAAGGAAAGATTAAATAGCCTTGGAAATTTTTCCTTCAAAATCCCAAATCCATACCGGTCCTCTTCTCAAAATAAGGTGTTGCTGCCATTCCCAATCTTCCTACACATTGCTTCATCAAACCAGCCCCGTTTCCCAACTCCAAAACAAGCACAATTCAGATCCTTCCACCAAATAAAGGCATTAGCAGGTACAAAATTCTTGTATTTAGATGATAGAATACGGTAGCATAAACTTCCACTTTCTCTTAGCATCTCCATCTCCATTTTCCAAGCAATGCCATGTTAAAAATACTCCAATCCTTAACCCCTAATCCTCCAACCTCCCTTGGTTTGAAAACCTTTGGCCACTTGACCCAAGCAATCTTCCCTCCACCTTCCTAACCTCCCCACAAAAAGTTATTCAAGATTCTGTTACACCTTTTAACAATCCTGGGGGCATCTTAAAACGAGACATGAAGTATAGAGGAATTGAAGAAAGGACAAATTTAATAAGGCATAGTCTAAAGAAAGTGTTTTTTTTTTTCCATTTAGATAATCTTTTCCACAGCTTGGAGATAATAGGGTTCCAAAAAGAAAGCCTCATGGGATTACCCCCTACTAGGAGGCCCAAGTATATAAACGGCACCCTCATTTGTTTACACTTGAGAAGTGATGCAAAACTGATTTACGTTCTACCATCGACACAATCCCTGCAATCCTGCTCTTTGTGAAATTCACCTTCAGGCCTGCAATTAGATCGAAACATCTTACGATGCTCTTGACTACAAAGATGTTTTATATTTTTGCCTCCCCAACAAAGAGAGTATCATCGGAAAACTGTAGCAGTGGAACTTCAACTTGCGAACTAGAAACAAATTTAAATGGTGAAATTTATTTTTGGCGACAGCTTGCTTGAGCAATCCATTCAATCCTTCTGCCATAATTAGAAAGAGGAATGGGGCTATCAAATCCCCTTGCCTTATGTCTTTCACCATCCTAAACTCATTTGATGGGCTACCATTTACCAATATCGAGATCGACGAAGACTCCAAGCACCCACGAATCCATCCAATCTACCGATCGCTAAAGCTCATTCTCTTAAGCATGTAAAGCAGGAAACTCCACTTAACCGAGTCATACGCCTTCTCGTAGTCCACCTTCATTATGAATGTAGGAAGCCTCCTTGCTTTTGCCTCATGGATCACCTCATTGGCAATGAACACACTGTCCAACATATTCTTACCACCAAGAAACGCAAATTGTTAGTCATCAATTAGATTCGGCATCACACTCTTAATCCTATTAGCAAGAATTTTTTAGACCACTTTGTACATGCATCCCACCAAGGATATTGGTCTAAAATCACTCAAACCTTGAGGTGAATCAACCTTGGGATCATTGTAATGAATGAGGTATTAGTCCACCTTGGCCGAACACCGTTTGAATGGAGCTCATCAACAACTCTCTTAAAATCAGATTGCAAGATGCTCCGAAATGACTTGATAAACTTCAAATTGAACCCATCCGGTCCTGGGCTCTTATCTCCATCACACTCCCATACCGCCGCTTTGACTTCTTCCATTGAGAATTCATCATCTAGTATCATAGAATCTTCATTGGATAAGGACTTAAACGGAACACCGTCAAGTGTTGGTGAATCCCACCTTTCCTCCTTGGTGAATCCCACCTTTCCTCCTTAAATTTATTGGCAAAGAAGCCCCTCGCCTCCTCTTTGACAACACACGGTTCCTCATGCCCAGGGCAAAGTGTACATGGCTTATGTCGAAGGAGTTAGGTTTTTACTATAAGGGGGCAGAGTCGGTGATTATAGAAGTTTGTCTTTATTTTCTGGAGGGTAGGTGAGGCTTAGGTCGTGGGAAGGTTTTTTTGCATCTTTAATGCTTTTGTGATTTTTGTTTATTTACCATATTAGAGGGATTGGTCTCATATTTATTTCATTAAACAAAGATTTTACTATGAAAAACGTATTTTATGTTAATTTCTATCTAATTGTTAAATGTAAAACTACTTAATGCACAAATAAAATATTAAATATCACTCTTACTTCACCACAATAGAAATTAACAATAGCTTGAGGATAATTGGCAATAATTAAATGCCACTCTAAATTATTAAATAATAGCTATAAATATAAATTTCTAAATTATTGAAATTAGTTCAATAGGATGTTAAATACAATTTTTTATTCTAAATAATAATTAATTCCCTAGTAATATTTATTATATATGTGTATATATATATATATATAGGATGTATATATGAGAAAGATGTTTTTATATGAGAAAGTAAGCATTAAAGATGTTTGCATCTTTAATGCTTTTGTGATTTTTGTTTATTTACCATATTAGAGGGATTGGTCTCATATTTATTTCATTAAATAAAGATTTTACTATGAAAAACGTATTTTATGTTAATTTCTATCTAATTGTTAAATGTAAAACTACTTAATGCACAAATAAAATATTAAATATCACTCTTACTTCACCACAATAGAAATTAATAATAGCTTGAGGATAATTGGCAATAATTAAATGCCACTCTAAATTATTAAATAATAGCTATAAATATAAATTTCTAAATTATTGAAATTAGTTCAATAGGATGTTAAATACAATTTTTTGTTCTAAATAATAATTAATTCCCTAGTAATATTTATTATATATGTGTATATATATATATATATAGGATGTATATATGAGAAAGATGTTTTTATATGAGAAAGTAAGCATTAAAGATGTTTGCATCTTTAATGCTTTTGTGATTTTTGTTTATTTACCATATTAGAGGGATTGGTCTCATATTTATTTCATTAAATAAAGATTTTACTATGAAAAATGTATTTTATGTTAATTTCTATCTAATTGTTAAATGTAAAACTACTTAATGCACAAATAAAATATTAAATATCACTCTTACTTCACCACAATAGAAATTAATAATAGCTTGAGGATAATTGGCAATAATTAAATGCCACTCTAAATTATTAAATAATAGCTATAAATATAAATTTCTAAATTATTGAAATTAGTTCAATAGGATGTTAAATACAATTTTTTATTCTAAATAATAATTAATTCCCTAGTAATATTTATTATATATGTGTATATATATATAGGATGTATATATAAGAAAGATGTTTTTATATGAGAAAGTAAGAATAAATCATGACCATTAGATCTAATCATGAATGGTCAAGATTAAAACATAAACTCATGTGA
The DNA here is from genome assembly GCA_030819835.1 of Acmispon strigosus. Lineage (NCBI taxonomy): Eukaryota > Viridiplantae > Streptophyta > Magnoliopsida > Fabales > Fabaceae > Acmispon > Acmispon strigosus. The sequence continues at coordinate 27,404,601 of JAUAMA010000002.1, forward strand.
CTTTTTAAATTTAATTTTGACCATTCATGATTAGATCTAACGGTCATGATTTATTCTTACTTTCTCATATAAAAAGTATATATATATATATATATATATATATATATATATTATTTAGGGAAAAGTATTTTAAATGATACTCTCAACATGTGAAGCTCTTTTATTTGTTATATATCTTTATTTTTTTTTTTGTTAATAAGAAATTGGTTTACAAATTAGGGACTTCTTTCATGCCATCTATAAGGCACTACGAGACAAAAAAATCTTTTCTGTCTTTGTCATCCTGTTCCCTCTTGTTTTCTGGTTTACCTGTAGCTGTGTTGGAGTTTTGTTTCTGTCTTTATTGTCTTTTATTATTTCTTTGTTATGTTGGGGGTTGAAGTACCCCTTGTACTTCAAATCAATATATCTTTGGTTTATCTAAAAAAAATTAAAAGAAAAAAATTTATTATCCGCAACTTACAGTATAGGTAGAGTAACAATAATGAATAATATATATTCTTTGTTACATTCATGATTAGATCTAACGGTCATGATTTATTCTTACTTTCTCATATAAAAAGTATATATATATATATATATATATATATATATATATATATATTATTTAGGGAAAAGTATTTTAAATGATACTCTCAACATATGAAGCTCTTTTATTTGTTATATATCTTTTTTTTTTTTTTGTTAATAAGAAATTGGTTTACAAATTAGGGACTTCTTTCATGCCATCTATAAGGCACTATGAGACAAAAAAATCTTTTCTGTCTTTGTCATCCTATTCCCTCTTGTTTTCTGGCTTACCTGTAGCTGTGTTGGAGTTTTGTTTCTGTCTTTATTGTCTTTTATTATTTCTTTGTTATGTTGGGGGTTGAAGTACCCCTTGTACTTCAAATCAATATATCTTTGGTTTATCTAAAAAAAATTAAAAGAAAAAATTTTATTATCCGCAACTTACAGTATAGGTAGAGTAACAATAATGAATAATTAACATTAGAATAAGAAAACGTAAAATGAATGACAACTTGCTAACCAGGTAAAAGAGACACCGATGATTATCTGAAATGCAGTGGCATGGAAGAATCTTAAAAATTTAGCATGTCACTAATTTACATGATAAAATTTAGTGTTTTATGAATTGAGTCTTTGAAGTTTTTTGAACATGACTATTTTTATTATCCATTTTTAGTGAATCTTGACCCTATAGTAACTTTTATAATCTGGGAAAGATTGAGATTGAGACATCTTTGAAATAAAATGACACTGCAAAAAAGGATAAACCAAACCCATCTTCATACTTTTTCAAACTGGAAATCTTTAACCAGAATTGATGCAAATTCAAAAGTTACTTATACTTAGCGATGAATGGGGAAAAGGAAAAAAGATTATTCTCAAATAAACTATTTTGATAGGGTATATGAGGAGAAAAGCATGACCAATATTTTTCAGATCAAAAACAACTTCTGATTATCATAACATATGTCTTGGGTACCAGTCCATCACATTCAAATTCGAAATCATAACAAGTAAACCAAAAAAGTTCCAAAATCAAAAGAGATCCAAAGTAAAAATACATCAACTACATTTATAGATTATTGTTCAAATATATAAAACCCTTCTCAAATTCCATTTGTTGATGATTGGCTAGTTGGATTCACGCACCACTTCAACCCGAACCTCTTTTCGATGGTACCCCCTTCGGCAGCCACAAGCCGCACAAATCAGAGCAGCATCTCCTTCCGCTCCACTAGCCATAAACTCCTGGCACCCATCCAAAGCATATCCACCAAGATCGATAGCGTGATTCTTTTGGCAATTTAAATACAACACAATGCGCCTACTTACTGTGGTAGGTTCCTGTCTTCTTCTTTCAACTGCTTGATTCCTCCTCATGCTACAATTTCCTCAATTAGTTTACTTCAAACCTGCATAGATTATTTCAGATTCGTTAGTGATTAGAGAATAAAAACCAAAAAAAGGGAAAATCCAAATAAAAGATGAGAAGAGAAAGTGAAGTACACTGAGAATGGTGTGGTAAGCCTTTACCCAAAGAGTTGTATTTATAGAAGATTCTTATCAAGGGTGTATCCAGGGGGGAAGGCATGAGCCACGGCCTCCAAAGATTTTAAAAATCTTGACAACTATATGTAATTTTTATCTAGGTTATTTTATTCTTATAGCCTGCCCCTCAAGATTTTGTAGATTTTATAACACAATTGTTTGTCCGACCTCCAAAAATTTTTGTAGAATTTTAAATCTAATCCTTTAATTATCAGGAACCTTCATTGTTTAAAAAAAACAAATCAATTGATTTAATTTATCATTTATTTTAAACTTTAATAATTGAAGGATAAATCTTATCTCAATAAGATTAAAATCCAAACAAATATTTTCAATATAAACAAAATATTTTGTAGATTTATCTTTAACAAGAAACTAAACTGAAAGGAAGACAGAAGGAAATTAGTGGATTGCTGGGCGAGATCACTTGATATAACTTACGAGTTCGTTCCAGCAACGGGCTTTGTCGGAGGCCTCCTTACCCTATGGAAATCATCTGTGTTTAATGTAATTTAGGTAAAGAAGCATCAAAGGTTTTATTGTTGATAGTCCAATCTACGATTGATGGCAGAACCATGGTTGTGGGCAATGTCTATGGGCCAAATGATGAAGGCTCGAGGGGGGTTTTTTTTGCTGTCATTGGGACTGAACTTGATATGTATGCAGGGTGATGGTTTGTGGGGGGTGACTTTAACACAATCCTAAACGATGGAGAAATACATGGCAGGGGCTTAAGAACGGAAGGGAATTTTATATTCAAACATTTTATTGAGAACTTTTCCTTCATTGATATGCCTATTGTGAGGGGGGAGTTCACTTGGTGTATTACAAGAGATGAGGTTTGCGGAGCAAACTTGATAGATGGCTCATCAATGAAGAAGCCTTACTATGGTGAAATGGGGAAAACCAAGTTGCTGAGGATTGGGGCATTTTAGACCACAGAGCCATCACCCTCAACCTTGGCTCGAATAATTTCGATCCAAAAACTCTTACTTTTTACAACTAATGGCTCCTAGAAGATGGTTTCAAGGATTTGGTTCAAAAGTGGTGGTCTTCATCACTGGTCGAGGGCTGGTCTGGATACATTCTACAGCAAAAATTGAAGGAACTTAAAGGTAAAATTAAGGAGTGGCATAAAAATAGGGGTGTGTGGGGCTCTGAAAAAATAAAGTCCTTGGAAGAAAATCTTCATGACATTATGTCCAGAGTGGAGAGGGATGGAGCCTCTAAGGCATTGCGTTTGGACAGGCTTGAAGTGCTTAATCAGCTATGGTTAGAATACAGGAAGGGAGAGGGTATGTGGATCCATAAAGCTTGTATTAGTTGGATAAAGGAGGGGGACCGAAACTCAAAATTCTTCCACAAAGTTTGCAAAACCAAAGAAACTAGGAATTCAATGTCAAATCTTAGCTTTGATGGTGTAACTTTTTCGGACCTTGAGGCGATTAAAAGGGTCGTGTTTATCCATTTTCCGATCCTTCTTTAAGAGGGGTAGGAGATGTAAATAAAATATCAAATGCCCTAATATCAGGAAATTACCCAATTTCGTGAAAAATCTGCTTGAGGAACCATTCACGGAAGCGAAAATTTGGGTATCGGTTCAATCATGTGATGGCAACTGAGCTTCGGGGCCCAATGACTTTAATATTTCTTTCTTCAAGGAATTCTGGCTGATGGTGAAAGATGATGTGTTTAAGGTTTTCAAGGACTTTCATGAGCATGGAAAATTAGTGAGGGCACTTAATGCGGCGTTCATTGCTCTAATTTCTAAATCATAAACTCCTTCTACTTTATCCGACTACCGTCCGATAAGCCTCATTGGGAGTATCTACAACCTGATATATAAGGTTTTGGTGGGCCATTTGCAGAAAGCTATGACACTCACCATATCAGAAAACCAGTTCTCTTTCACTCAGGGAAGGAAAATTGTTGATTGTGTTCCCATCGCAAATGAGGTTGTAGATGCAATGAGGAGGCACCAGGAGGGGATATATTGCTAAAGTTGGACTTCGCCAAGGCATATGATAATGTCGATTGGAAATTCATGTCGTATATGCTAAAGGAAATGGGTTTTGGTGAGCAATGGATAAATTAGATGGAAGAATGTGTATCCACAGCCTCCTTGGAAGTGTTAGTTAACAATTCTCCTATTGATTTTTTTGCAATTGATAAGGGATTTAGGCAAGGTGATCCCTTCTCTCCTCTTCTCCTCAACATTTTTTGTTAACAGACTCTCATGCATGTTGGATAAGCTCCTTTCCCTTGAGAATCCATGTGGGTTTCTCATTGGAAATGAATTTCGCATTACCACCTCCAATTTGGTGATGACACGCTAATCTTTTGTGAGAATGAGATTCCTCAGCTAGAGAATATCGAGGGGGTCGTTGAGGCTTTTCTGGCTTTTTTTGGGATGAAGCTAAATTATTCTAAATCCGTGTTAATTGGATGCAACATGGGGGATGAGGAAGTGGCCACAGTTGCAGAGTGTTTGGATATGAGTGTTGGTATCCTTCCCTTTACATACATCGGGGCCCCCCTTAGGGATAACCCTTGGAAGAAGAGGTTTTGGCAGCCGGTAACAGAGAAGATGCGGATTAAGTTGGGGGAATGGAGTTCCAATTTCATGTCTCTTAGTGGTAGGATAGCAATGCTCAAGGGGATGCTGAGTGCAATACCAATCTACCACATGTCCATTTTCTTAGATCCAATTGGGGTGGTAAGCGAGATGGAGAAACTGATGAGGTCCTTTCTATGGGGGAGGAGGGATGGAAGCCATCGCATATCATGGATAACATGAAACTAGGTTTGTAAAAGAAAAGAATTAGGAGGTTTGGGCCTTGGTTTTCTGGGTTGGAAAAACAAATCTCTCCTAGTTAAATGGTTGTGGAGGTTTGAGGTGGAGAGCGGTGCTTTGTGGAGAAGGGTCGTGTATGCGAAATATGGTTGGGAGATGAACGCATTGTTCCTCTATTTTATTGTGGAAAATACTAGGAGCTGTTCGAATGTTGTTCAGGACATTATCAAAGTGGTCATGGAAGACACAGTGCTGGCAAAAGTTTTCCGGGAGGCAACTAGATGTAAGGTAGGTCAAGGGAACGACATTAGATTTGGTTGGATCCATGGGTGGATATGACCCCACCGCACGTGAAATTCCCGCGACTGTTTTTCCTAGCAGAGGAGAAACAAGAAACTATCAGGGAGGTTGGCATCTTCGCTAATGGCTCCTGGTCTTGGACAACACATCTCAGACGTCGTTTATTTGATTGGGAAGTGGAGATTCATAACCAGCTGCTCGAATTGATTAATTTTGTAGTCCCTTGTGCTTCCAGGATTCAATTATCTGGCTTGGTGGCATTTCTAGCCACTTATCAATTCAAGGAGTCTGCAGGGCAGTGGAAAGTAGAATATTTAATGAGGGTTCTTGGTTGGTTCCCAATATGATTCACAAAATTGTCCCCCAAAAGTGCTTCTCTTCTTTTGGCAGCTCATGAAACACAACATAGCGGTAAAATCTAATTTAATGAGAAGAGGTATTGTGATAGAGAAGAGAACCATGGTGTGTTTCATGCACCATCTCATGAAACACAGCATGGCGGTAAAATCCAATTTTGGCAGCTCATGAAACACAACATAGAGATATGTGAGCTGGTATTGGAAACTGAGGACCATCTCATGCTTCAGTGCTCTAATTCTTGGAGTTTTTGGTGCTGTATTCTGAACAGCGAAGGGATATCATGGTGTCCCCATCGTTTTTCAACCATTTCACTGCTGAATGGCCATTGCTGGAATCCACGAAAGATAAAATTTCGTGGGATCTAATCCTCTACTCGTTACTTTGAACAATCTGGCTAGCTCGTAACAGGTTGGTTTTCCAACAAAAGGAATTTGCTGAGGCCTCTGTTTAGGAGCTGCATATGTTAAGGATCATGTGGTGGAGCAAAGCGTGGAAGAAATACTGCTTATTCTCTGCTTTTGATTTCGTGCATCACTTTGACAAGATAAGAATTATCAGCAACATCACAATATCCAGAATCTGCAAGTGGTGTCCTCCCCCAAGGGGATTGCTGAAATTCAACGTCGATGGATCAGCGCGAGGTTCGCCGGGCGTGAGTAGAGCTGGTGGCGTGCTGAGAGATTTTGAGGGAGAAATAAAAGGCTTTTTCTCCAAGGCGGTGGGAGTGTGTTGGGCTTATGAAGCGGAGGTGAAAGCCATTCTCAACGCTCTTCTTTTCTGTAAGCAATTCGTTGTTCACCAAGTCTTGATTTAATGCGATTCATTATTGGCGGTTGGCTGGGTTCAGTGCAATGCAAGGAACATCCTCCTTGGAAGATGCTAAACGATTTGAATATGATAGATTATTTGTTGATTGAGATGAAATGTCAAGGGGTCTCTCACATCTTTAGAGAAGCAAATAGTGTAGTAGATCACCTTGCGCAGTTGGGGTGTGAAAGGGACCTGCCTCTTTGGGGAAATTGTGATTAGTGGAAGGGTCTCTCTTGTTTTCCAAGCTACTGCTGCTGTTATCTGTGCTTTTGTGTTCGCTTTTTGCTGGTTATGCTATTTAATCGTGCATTAGTGCTGATAGGTATTTATCAATATTGTTGGGTTGCTTGCGGCCTGTATGTCCTGGGTGCTTCTTCCCTTCTTTTATGGGGGCTGGTTTTTATTGCCTCTGTGAGGCTTATTTCATTATGACATTATGTACCATCATATTTTTTCATCAATATCATTTATCCTTTTTAAAAAAAAATTCGCTCTATAGATGCTGTTAAAAATGGTAGTGTTAAAATAAGACGTATCAATCTATCAACAAGTGAAAAACATTATCACTTTTCCAATTTCAACTAACCTTTGGTAGAATTCGGATAAACTAGACATTTATCCTCAAGATTTATTTTTTTGGTATAAAATCTATAAAAGATTTATTTTTTGGTACAAAATCTATAAAAGCTTTAATAGAAAAATAATACGCTTAAATATGTTCGGGGTCCCTAACATTTGAAAGACAATCAAATTGGGTCCCTGAAAAAAAATTCTTTGAAATGTCATCCCTAATAATTTTTTCTAATCAAATTAATTCCTTTTGACCAACTTTGACTAGTCAACATGGAATTTTACTTAGTCATCACCTCCACATCATCTCATTTATCCTACATGAAATTTTTATTTAATTTTTGCAGACCTTCATCCTCTTCCTCTTCGTCTTTTTCACTATCTCCAAAAAATAAGCCCCAAATCCAGAAAATCAAACCCTTAAACAAAAAATCATGAACAAAAACCCAGAAAATAACCATAAACTTCATCTTCCTCTTTCTAGATTTTCATCTTCCTTCCTCCTCCTTCAAGAAACTGCACAGAGAGGGAATATGAGGAGATGGGAGGTCCGGTAGTTCGTGTGGAAGAGGAGGGGCGGCGGAGAAGATGAGGGCGGAGCTGGTTGTAGGAGAAGAAGATTAGGGTTCAGATTGGGGAAATGTAAAATTAGAGGAAAGGTAAAATTAGGGGAAAGTTAAAAAAAAATTGAGATTAGTAAAAAAACTGATGTGGATTTAAAAAAAAGACTTAATAATAAAAAATAGTGAATGAGACTGATGATTGAGCTAATTAGATTTCTTAATCAGCTTAAATTGGGATTTGTCCTTAATTTGATTAAAAATAATATGTTAGGGATCCAATTTTACAAATTATTTTTTTAGGGACCTAGAATGATTCCCTTTCAAATGTCAGGGGCCCCAAACATATTTAAGTCTATGAATAAACACTGATAAGGAGTTAAAAGTTCTCAAACTTCTCATGGCAATTTCCTTCAAATGTAAGTTTTGGTGTAAAAGTAGTTTCATGGTGTAAATGAAAAATACTCAAAAAGAACTTGATTTAGGATTTGAATACATGTAAGCAAGTTTAGAAAACAAAGAGAAGATCATAGAGTATGGAAAAATACATACCAGCACAGTTAAAGCTTAAATGATGCAACACCTCCCTTAAAGTAATCTTTGGTTTGCTACAAGTATGGTCAGGATCTATTAGCAGTAGCTGCAAACGAAAGGAATGTTGCAGATCAGAGGTCAGAGGACCAAAATGGAAATAGAGCAGGGTGTTGGATACCAATATGTTTTTTCTATCTTGTATCCATAATAATTCCTCAATTGATTCTCATTGCAGATTTATGGCTTTACCACAAAATTCTCAAACAGCAAATGAGAATCGATAGAATATATAATTATTGTTGTTTTTTGTTGTCCTTCCCTAAAGTTTCTCTATTCTGGTTTCCTTCATACTAACAGTACATGACAATAATACAATGTATAAATTTTATGTGTTCTGATCAGTCTCTTTGGTACTGCAATGATACTAGTACCAATGTATTTATTTACTCCTTTCCTTTTTAACTGGATTGCTACATGTTTGTGCTAGTTCTAGCAACTGATAAAAACAATGACAAAATGTGCAGATATGTGCAAAAATTCTAACTGGAATTATCAGGCAATCTTATAGTTCTACTAACAAATTATGTATCATGTTCAATGTTAGAAACAGATAATCAATTTGATTTGATAACACTTAAGTTAAAAGGCACCCATATGTAGAAACCTTTGACCATCAATTGAAATCAAATGCAAGACACAAGAGTTTTATCCAATGGAAATCAAACAATAAGAATATGTATGTATGTAACTCATTAATCCTAGGCTATCAAACCTGAAATATGTTAGGAGACTCACATTCAAATTGGAATAAAGTGGAATAAAACAGAACTCACATCCAAATTGGAATAAAACATAACTCAGATATCAATAGATTATCACACTTACCTGATCGAAGAACACAACACAAGTGGAGTGGAGAGAGTTGAGAATGGAGAGTATAGAAGGTTTGAGTTCTAGAGAGAGATGAGAGTGGAGAAGAAGAAACTAAAATCGATATTTCCTGAACAAATAAAAAACAGTGGTTACCTTCAATCCAAATCGGAGAGGAGAAGAAACTGAAATTGCAAGATGAGAACGAGGTGCTTACCTTCAATCCATGACTAAATGAGACCGAGACTTAGTGATTTTGAGATAATTATGAATGAGTGAGTGTGAGACGTCACTCTAAGGCTGAGCGAGACTCGAGTTAGGGCTTTTGAAGAGAACGGTACCATGAACCCATGGCTGTGTGGGAATGAAGGATTCAACCCATGGCTCAACGAGAATGGATACATTTCGGAGAAGAGGAACGGTAGATAGGGTTCACGAAAGGTTCCAGAGAAAAGGAGAAGTGAAAAACGTGATGCAAAATGAAGAATTGGAAAATGAAAGAAAAACGCGAAATTTAAAATTATATATATCAATATGCGGCGGTTGATTTGGCCGCCGCAAAATATACCGCCCCAAGTGATGTATAACCGTCGCAGATTAATAAAAAACCGCCACTATTTATACATATTCTGTAGCGGCTGCCCCACACCACCTCTAATCCCGCCTCTAAGCGACAAATTGCGGTGGTTTTAATGTAACCGCCACAGATTGTCCGCCACAAAATTCACGATTTTTTGTAGTGTTAGTATATTTCATGGTACGTATTCTTCTAATCTCAAAAGGTTGTTTAGTTTCCCTCTGTAAACTTGCTTTAAGGAATTAATTGCACATAGAGGTTCACTAAGTGGGTAAAATCACGTTAAATCATAATATTGTACTGGTTTTGAAATGACATGCGTTGAAGTATATAAATAACATGTTTTGAAGTGTACGCTATGCACATCCAAACACATTGTAAGCATAGATGGAACTCCTTGCTTTTCATAGGAACATATGTAGAGTTAGGTAGATAGCCTAGCTAGTTTAATCTTTTTGACATTTTTATTTAAAACTAATTATGGTTAAAGTCATTGACCAATTAATGTGGAGAGATAAACACTCACCATTGAAGCATACATATTAAATCAACTTTTAAGTTTGAGCTAAGATTAAATCAACTTTATTAGTTGCTAATGAAGTTTTCTTTATTTCAACAACCAACATGATTGGATATGTGGACCGGTAATGTATTCATAGTGATCTGCAATGTCACCACTTAATTGGAGGCTTATCATGTGGAACTTACTCGAACCACTTAGTGCCTTTCAACTAGGGAAGAAAGAGCGGAAGAGATGAGGATTTTGTGATTGGAATTATATGGAGTTTGCTTAATTAAGCTAGATGAACATGTGTCGCCTGATCTTCTTATTGCGAAGGAGACTTTTAATATAAGGAGTCATCATTATGAGATATTCGACTGTGAGATACTTAAAATTTTGAGAGATTTTCTCGTTGAGATAAGAGTAAACCACACAGTTGAATATTACATTTTTTTATCTAAAACCTTAAGACATTTTGGGCCTGTTTGGTGAACCTGATAAGCAGACAGGATAGGATAGTAGTAATCATATCCTACTGTAATCGGTTGTTTGTTGCGCCAGCAGGATAGGATAACACTATCCTGTCTCTTATCATATCTTGTCCATCATGTGCAAAAGTTATCATGAGGGGGAGTTGGGATAGAAATTATCCTGACAGGATAGCATATCAGTATTTTGTTTGTTTATTACCATAACTCAAAATATTAACTAATAAATATAATTTTTTTTATTGTAATATTATATTAATTTCATTACTTATCAATTACTAGTTGTTATTGTTAACTTAAAATTATTTAGTTGCTTATAAATTTAATTAAAAAATAAACTGATTTATAAATGGTGAAAATATTAGATTTACTCATATAAAATAATAAAATTTTTACTATCACCTACTACTACTTAGTTAACATTATTTTTTGTTATTTATATTATAATAAAAATACACAAAATAATTCTTCACTAACAATATAAATATTAATTTTTTAATAGTAAATATAGACTAATTTTATATTATATAATTATAATTAATAATTTAAATATAAATTAATTTTAAAAGAATAATAATTTTTGATAATTTTTAATAATATAATTAATTTTTATTGTTGGTCACTTACCCCTACTAAATTAAAACTCATTGGTTACATATATAATAATTTTAATTAAAATAGACTCCCTTTGAAAAACTTAAAATAGCTAAATTAATTTAATTTTAGTTAATATTAAAACATAGGCTCATTTATAAATATGTAAAAATAATTAAATTTAATAGAATATCACTTTTTTCAAACTATTTAGAAAATTAAATTTTAAAAAATATTATGTATTTTTTATTTTAAAGGGAAATTTGATACATTTTTCTTTGTTTATCATATCATATTAATATCCTGTCCACATCAAACGCATGATAGGATAAGAGTCATTCATACTCTTATCATATTCTGTCATTATCCAACCATTTATCATATCCTACTCTTATCCTATCCTAATCACCAAACGGGCCCTTATTGCATGAGTCCTCTCACTTATAATGTGTTCAATAATTTTTTATTCAATGTCAAACTTCTTAATCACACTTGGTATCTCAACACAACACACACTTTGAAGCACGTTAGGAGAAAATTAGCTCTATATTATAACTTATTTATTAGCGTGATTTTGTGTTCTAACGAATTCCAACGTGAAACATGCAACTAATCATTATACAAAATTTGGATTCAAGGATGGCTTCAGCGAAATAGGAAAAAGAAAACTGGACGGGAAGGGCAAAGCAAGTGGGGTTTGGTATGGTATGGTGTGAAAGCCTCAAAGGATCTTGAGTAGATTCAAAATGACAAGGAAATATTGCAAAAGGTTAAACCAGAACCATCTTCAATTATTTTCAAACTGAAGATTCTTTTGACCAGCAGCCAATTAAGAAATCTCAGAAACAATTCACATGTACTAACTGATGAAGGATAAAGAAAAGAAAAAAAAACTCAAACAGACTATTTTCATAGCATAGGTAAGAAGACAATAAGTCAAGAAGTCTCAAATTGACCAAATAAGTTATTATATACAGGGTGTATCAATCCTCACCCCTATCCCAATTTTAAAAGTAAAGTTAGGTCTAACCCAAATTTAAGAAAATAAGAATTCATCGGCTACTTTGCACTTTATATCACAAAATCAAACAACTCATTAACTTTGCTTTTCCTTGTTACAAACATCAAACTATGACTCAAGAATTTTAGAACCAAACAGTCACATGCTGAAATTCCAAATCATTAGAACTAACAACCAAATACAAGTCCAAAGCATGTATCAAAGCACACGGCTACACATGATAGTTGAGAAATTGAACACACTCTAGATCATGTGGAGGAAGAACAGTCACACTCAGCTTCTGTCCACACCTCTTTCTTATGGAAGCTCCTGTGGCATCCACAAGCAGCACAAGTGAGAGCAACACTTGTTCCTTCTGCACCACTTGCCATGAACTCCCTGCAGCCATCCACAGCATATCCTCCAACACTGACTGCATGGTTCTTTTGGCACTCTCCATACCTCACGTTCCTCACAGTGGGAGGTTCCACTCTTCTCACAACCACATGACTCTTCCTCATGGTACAGTTATTCCCCTCAAATTCTTCTCTACTTTCCTCTATTTCAAACCCTGCAAAGATGAAATGAAATCAATTTGTTAGTCTCTTGAGAATCAAAATCATATACTGACTGAGAGAAATCAGAGATAGAGATAGAGATAGAGAGAAAGAGGATTAAAGAAGAGAGACAGTACAGTACTGTTTGATGTGTGTGATTAGCCCTAACCCTAGAATGTGTATTTATAAAGGATAAACCAGAAGATGTCCAAATTAAGAATTTCCTATAGCTGAAATGAAACAACTCAGAATCACATTTTTATAGCTCTAATCACGGTTAATCATGTAATTATGAACTACTGTTTTTTTGACTTGAAAACTATAGCATTAACCTTAGTGGTGTAATGATTAGTTCACTTCATCCTTAACTATGAGATCGGGGGTTCGACCCCCGCCAAGGAGAATGGAGCGCACGCATATTATGGTTAGCTGTTTACCGCTTAGTGCGAGCATCCGCAGTGAGAAGATTAGTCGTAAAGAATATGATATATGATGGGTAGATGAGGTCTAGAGATCAACTCATAATATGAAAATTTAAATGTTTTCTGATGTAAAAAAAATTCTCGAGAAGAAATGATTAACGAGAATCTCATATGGAACTTGAAGCTGCAATTTTAAAAATTAGTAATGTTTTAAATGTAAAATTAAGCTAATTCATTACAAAGATCACTGATGCTCTTATTAAACTTTGAGGACCTCCATAAAAGCATCAGAAAATAGATATACTTGTTGAAAGTTATTGATATTATGTGCTTCAATATCACTTGAGTGTAATACGATGGACTTTCATTCAATTTGGTAATAAGACTTTCATTTAGTTTTTACTTTTAAATACGTGCTAATTGCATTCGTTACACCGAGACTAATGAATATACGAACAATTCCTACCTGATTTGCGAAAACAAAACAATTAAATAAATAAAAACCAATTAAGGAGTAGTACACACGAACCCAAAAAAATGAGACAATATATTTTGCTCTCTTCTTTTATTATTCTACCTTCTAGAGCGATTAAAATTTACTCCTTCCGTTCCTTAATAACTGTCACTTTAAGGTTTTGCACATATATTAAGAAATTGTATTAATGTTCTTGTTTTTATCAAAACTACTACCTAACTTCCTAACGTACCCTTTATCTCTCTTCTTAATTTAGACTCTTTAATTTCCTATCATCATTAATTGAAGGGTAGAATTGGTAAAACATAATTAATACTCTCTTAAACTTTGTAAAGTGACAGATAATTAAGAAAAAAATTATAAAAATAGTGACACTTAAATAGAAACGGAGGGAGTACCATTTTACTATTCTATATCCGGAATTCTATTTTAGTTGTAACATGCACTCACATTAAAGTCGAACATTTTACATTGTATTATGTTCTGTTTTATTCTATATATGTACCGAACAGTATCTTCAGTAAAATGCCTACCTTTTTCCTTAATAAATAATTAAGGCATTTCCTGTCATATTTCATTTCATGATTTAACATTTAAGGAAATCCTTTAACAGTGATGGGTTCAATTTGGAAAGCCATTATGAGCAGTTGAGCCAGATTTTCAATCCTAACACAGATGTGGCCCACTAACTTGATAGTAAAAGGCATTTTTGTGGGGTGCACTGATACGATGCCAGTAACGTTTGTCTATAGCACTTGACCTAAAAGGCCAGCATCAAGGGCAAGCTTTGCCAAACCTTACATCACATTTTAAATTATTCCTTTAGTTGCATATACATGTAACTATAAAGGGTCCATCTTTACAATTTTAGGGCTGATTCATAAACAATGAAACACATCCTGACACCTACAGTTTATAGCCGCTACAGACTGCAGATATCTAGACGTGGTCATTTTTTCGATGTTTACAAATTATTTTTATTACAAGTTTAGGAAAATTATTTAATTATATTACAGGGATTCTAATGTACATCAGTAAATAAGTGCTGTAACAAAACAATTCGTAATTAGCTGCACAATATCTGTCTATTAGTTAGGAATTACCGACTAATATATATCGGTTGTTAAGTTCTTAATTAATCGATAGTTATTTCAAACCTAACTTACGGTGTACACTTTTTAATAGTAGAATCTAGACAAAGCCCTCAATTACATATTTTGATTTTCTCATTCATCTCAGAGTAGAGACATCCGAGAGAAAAGAATGAATAGAAAATTTATTTTGTATTACAGAATGAATGGATGAGAAAAGTACATAGGTGTTGTGCATTTACTAGAGATCAGTTTGTGCTCTTGTGTATTTTAGGATCATTACATAGTGATCGGACTAATCCGGTCAAATCACCCCGAGAGGTGTTGATTGAGGAGGAACGGCGAAACTCCGGTGAGGCGGGATGGTGGTCTTCACGCACTCCGTCTTTCGTCGAGTCCAGGAGGGGTCCCTGCGAGAACACTCCGACGCTCAAGTTAGAAGCGTGGGGTTTTGAGGGAAAGTGAGTTTAGGAGAGAGAGATTGTGTACCTTATGGCTTAATGAACTCCTCCTTATATAAAGGTTTGAGAGTTGCACGATCTTCGAGGATTTGTGATGATGACATTGCGCATGCCTTTCCCTGGGTCGTTGGATCTCCTGCTATGTTCAGAGGATCGGACGGCGTAAGGTTCCTCAAGAAGCCATTGTAGATCCTGGGGTTGTCCACCTACAAAGGTAGCCTGGTGAGATGATTGCTAATTTGACATATAGGAGTGACTGGCGGCCGGTGCATCTGCTAGGGCCTCTCGGCCTGTCGTCGTAGGGTCGAGGGAGTGCTCACATTTCTTTGGCCGGTCAGGGTTTGTCGGGGGCCACTCGGGAGGCCCGAGGGACCTGACGCGGGGCCGGGAGGGTCACTCCCAAAACACATAGTATCTCTACTTCCTTGTTAACTGACTTTAAGGGTGTGTTTGAATGGGGTAATTTTTTTGGGGAATGTAATTTTAGAGAGTATTTAAAATGTTTTGTCCTGAAATACATTATTTGGTTAAATTTTTAAAAGGAATCGTAAATCCATGATAATTTAACTATGTATTTTTACTAACTAAATTCAAGGGAATTGAAATGACCCCAAAAATAAAGGAATTTCAAATTCCTCTCTCTCATCTCTCCCTTACCCTTTTCTCTCTCTCAATATTAAAAACCATAAACCTAACCTGAACCAGCCGAGCTGACCCTAAAACCCTAAAATTGAGCCCAAACTCGAAAATCTGGCTCGAATATGAAAAATCGATTCCAAACTCAAAAATCAGTCTCAAACCCCAAAATCAAGCCCGAATCTGAAAAATCGGTCCTAAACTTGAGAATCAGGCCTGAATTTGAAAATTATGCCCCGAATTTGAAAATTGGGCCTGAAATTGAAAATCGGTCCTGCACTCAAAAATCAGTCTCGAACCTAAAACTCTGTCCCAAATATGAAAAATCGGTCTCGAACCCTAAAATCGGTCCCAAACTCGAAAGTCGGCCCCGAACCCGAAAATTTGGCCGAATTCAAAAATCGACCCCGAACCCAGAAATTGGGCTCAAATCTAAAGAATCGGTTCCAAACCCAATTCTGCAATGAGGCCTCACCAAAAAATAGTGTATCGTCCACAAACTGTAAAAGAGAGACCTCAATTGGGTTCCCCCCCCCCCCAATTCTCAACGGGGAGAACCTACTAGCTATGGCATCATGACGGACAAGCCCATTCAGACCTTCGACCACGATAATGAAGAGGGAATGAGCTAACGGATCCCCTTCCCTCAAGCCCTTCTCCATTTTAAACTCCTTTGTTGGGCTCCCAATGACCAAAATTGAAACCCAAGAGGACTCCAAAAAACCCCTAATCCACCCAATCCACGAGCATGCATAGTAAGAAAATCCATTTAACTGAATTATAGCCTTCTCATAATCCACCTTAAAGGCTGGATATTTCTTCCTTCTCACCTCATGCACCACCTCATTTGCAATCACAAGGTTTTCCAACATATTCCTTCCCCCCACAAAGACGAATTAGAAATCTTCAATGAGTTTGTGAAACACCTTCTTGATTCTATTAGCAAGGATCTTTGAGACCACTTTGTACATGAAACCAACCAAAGAAATTGGTCGGAAATCATTAAGATTATGTGGAGAGTCAACCATAGGGACTAACGCAATGAAAGAAGACTTAGATCCCTTCAGCCATACTCCATTTTTATGGAAATCGTCTAGGACTCTCTTAAAGTCCATCTTCATCAAATCCCAAAATGTTTTAATGAAATTAAAATTGAAGCCAGGCCTCGGGCTTTTATCCCCTTCACACTCCCAAAATGTCTGTAGTTCATCAAGCTCAAAAATTTCTACCAACATTCGGTTATTGTCAGCAGATAGGCTTCCAAAACGGAACTCCATCCATTACTGGAGAATCCCAATAATCCTCCCTGAATTTTAGCTGGAAAAAATCTTTTACCCCCTTCTTTACCGCAAGTGGTTCCTCCTACCATACTCCATCGAGAATAAGGTCCACTATATAATTGGCCATTCTCCTCCAGTTCATGGTGCCACGAAAAAATCGAGTGTTCGCGTCCCCCTTCCTCAGCCAATGAATTCTAGAGTTTTGGTGAAGGAGAGACTCATTAAGCTTAGCTACACGCCAAAATTCCCCCTGAATTTCTTTTTTTTCCTGTCTTTCATCTTCACATAGGTCCATCGTTTCAGCTTTCGTGTCCAGCTCATTTAGTCTTAATACCAAATCTTTTTTCTTATTCTTTAAGTCGCCAAAAACTACCACATTCCACACCTTCAATTTCAATTTCAAAAATTTCAGTTTTTCTTTCAGGACATAAGCACCCCAACCCTGAATTTGATAGTCACTCCAAGCATTTCCCACGAAGTCCTTGACTCTCGAATCCTGCAACCAGCAATTCATAACACGAAAAGGTTTCGGCCCCTAGTCTTGATAAGCCCATTGAAGGACCCCATGGGCAATGGACCGAGATATTCCTATTTAGAAGATATTGAACACTTCCAAGCCAGCATGACAACCATTCATTAGACACCAAAGCTCAATCCATCCTACTCAAGGCCTAACCATATGGCCTCATCCGAGTAAACTTCCTCCTTATGTATGGAATATCCATCAGTTACACAAAGTCAATGAAGTTGTTAAAACCATCTACGTCTCTTCTATTATGGGAAGATACAGATGAGACTCCTTTATGATCGTCAAGAGACCTAACTGCATTATGATCCCCAATAAGACACCATGCTTAACCTCCATTTCTTTCCCTCCAATCCACAACCCTCGCAAGCCAATGAAAAATGGTTCCACTACACACTCTTGTAGTTTCAGGATGCACTGAGTCTCTTGTAGTTTTCTATTAACACTATAATGGGCTTTCGAGACCACTTTTAAGGAAAAATGTCAGATAGAAACACCCAAATTTCTATCAACCAAAAATTTTTGGCTCATATTTTCTGCCCTATTTTTTCCCACAAGGTTCAACAAATATTTTCATTTTATCACTACAAGAAAGGTCTATTTTAGATTCAAAAAATTGTGTCTATCCCGACTCTGACACTATTTTTCTCTTTAGCGTCGCCAAAGCTGACATAAATTGAAGAGATTTTTTGTTAGTTAATATTAGAATTGATCAGGTTGATGCTAATTAGACTCACCTTAGCGCACTCTACAAGCAGTAATAGCTGACATTACTTCATTTTGTGATATAGTCTTGGCTTCAAGTCGGCGCTAATTAAATTAAAGCCCTAATCAAATGGCTCACATCTAGGATCGAAAGGGCTTACACTAAAGTTGAATGAAAAGGCATCCCCTTAACCCCGCGAAGCACGCTCTTAAAAATAATATTGCAATCAAATTATCGAGGTGGTAAATATTACCTCGTAAAAAAAAAAAGAATTGCCGCCAAATCACTGACAATTTTTCTTGTGAAATGTCATGTTACCAATGGTAACAATGACTTTTTTAAACGGCTTAGGCAATAGGTATTTGACAGTTTTCTTGAAGTGAATCCTAACCTGAACTATATTGTGGTCCACAATTTAATAGTAAAAGTCAATTCTCTGGGCATAGATAGCTAGTGGATTCCATAAAACATTAGCATCTAAAGGTTTGCCAAACTTGATAAAAAGTTTAAACTATAAATATTTACATTAAGTATTATTATTGTACAACAACAATTATAATTGGTCATTATTATTTTCAATAATTTTACAATAAATTTATTTATTTAGTTTTTTACATGGTTTAATTAATATTTTCTTTATTTCTTCTAATATACTTAATATTGAAATCTTAAATCACTTAAAGTAAAAATTACTATGAAATAAAATGAAATTAATTTTTTTAAGCATTAATTCATGATATTATTAAATAATTACCACATGAGTGAAAAAACTTGCACATAGACATTGCAATAAATAGTATTAAAGTTCTCTTCGTGTAAACAATTAATATTACTCAAATTTAATAGCTGATATTTAATAATTAGTATTAAATTTTAAGTAATTTTAACAATGTAATAATTTATTTATTTAATAATATGAAAAATTATTAAGTGAACTTGAAATATTTTAAATCACATAATAAGTTTTTAATATAATCAAATAAGGCCCCGTTTGGAAAAACAACTTAATTAAGAGCTTATGGTATAAGCACTTATGGCATAAGAGCTTATGACGTAAGCGCTTAAATTCTACAAGTTGTTTGCATTTGGATGCACATATTGAAAATATCTTATACAGAATCAAAGCGTTTGGATGCATTTTTACATAAGCACTTATTAGTAGTTGAGATTAAAAAATTATAAATTAAAGAACTAAAATTATTGTAAATAAAATTAATGTTTAAAAATTAAATTTTTAAAAATTATACAGTTTTGAGTTATATCATGCACCTATCAGTCGCATATAAACACATCTATTTTTTTTTGAATAAAACACAATTTAAAATAAGCAAATGAATTGAAAATTAATATGAAATCATCATTAAAAATAAAATAAAATACCAAAAAAGAAGGAGAGGTTTCAGATCGCAAGGTTTGTGAAAAAATAATAGGTGAAAAAATAATGTTTGTTAGATGAAAAAAGTGAGGCTACAGGATTCGAAATGAGAAGCTCATTAAAAGGACCAAATAAGCTCCTTATAAGCTCCATATAAGCTGTTTCTATCAGCTTATGGAAATAAGCTAAAAAGAGCTTATGGAGGGCTTATAAGCTGTTTCAACAAGCTCTGTCAAACGCATACAAAAGAGCTTATTTTATAGCGTAAGCTCAAATAAGCTGTTTATAAGCTCTTCCAAACGGCACCTAAGTAATAAAAACATATTTGTTTTATACTTTTAACAACAATTAAGTAGGTTTGACTTTTAAAATTATCATAAGTTATTACTTTTATAGCGTAAAATACTATGTAGTAAATTCTGTAACACCCCATTAGTTACCTGCTAGTTATATATTTAAGAATAATTTGAAAATAGCTAAATATGTATTTATGTGGTTACATATGTGTGTTTATGTGTGATTGTTTGATAATTAGTTTAATAAATCCTATAACTAAAATATATAAATTATTTTAAGAGAACTTATATGACATGTTGTTATCTCATTGAATCTCAAATTATCATCCAATAGTTATATGAACTCTTATCGTCTTTTATTTAAAGTTTAATATCCTGTAGAGGACCAAAGTATAAAGGAAAAAATCTAAAAGGACGTCCAAAGTTAGAAATTCTCAACAACCATCACTATTCATCTTTCACATCACCATTCCTCTCATAATCATGAGCTTCTTTCTTAGTTCCTCATTCCCGACCTCTAACTCTAATTTCTTATGAATTCTAGAGAAGAAAATCATGCATCATGATCAAATTTCATGAGTTCTAAGTGGTGAAAGTTCACATTATGAGATAAAACTTGATCATCATTGTAAACATGTCTATATAAAGGCTGAGGATTCAGAACTCTTCACACAACCCTCATTTTGTCTCCTAAGCTTCAGAGACACTTCACTGGCTTCGGACTACCTTCAACATCCACCTTCATCATCAACCTCGAGCTCGACCTCACTAAAACCTCAAACCAACTTGAGAATTCTTTTTCCTTTCTATTTTTGGACCTCTGCATGCTTGATCTGGTCGAGAAAAATGAAGAAAAAAGTGATGAGAACGACGAAGGAATAAGAACCTAGATTCCAACGTGTTTTCCGACAGCCACCATGACTGTAACTCGAGTTTTCTCTAAAATGGTGAGGCTTTAGGACCTGAAATTACTACAAAAGGACTCTTGAGAACGAAAGGAAGAAGACCCTGAGCTTAGTTATGATTGTCGCTCTGATCACCGTCGACATCCACTCTCTTCTCCGGAGAGGTTGGTCAAAAAACTTTCCATAACCTAGTTTTCTTTGTATTTTCTTGTTCTGTGTCATTCCTTGAACTCAAATATCATATTTGTTTGAAGAAATACTGAGATTTTCCTAATGAACTTCACAATCCAGGGTTTCATTAAAACGCCTCTTGCATGTGTCTATAAGGGTCGAGAAAGGCCTTGGATGGAACTTGCCATCAACCTCTCGGGTTCATCATCTCCTCCACGAGGAGGATGAACCCTAGCCAGAGGAGACTTTGCATGTCCCTAGAAAAGTAGCTTTGGCCCTGGATTGTGATTAAATTTAGGTTTTTGTGAAGAAATCATAATTAATTAAGCTTAAAGAATTGATTTGGGGAAAATTGAAGCTCAAGAGCTTAGAGAGTTAGTTTTTAATATCATACCCCACCCTTATATCCTTTAAACATATATTTATTCCCTTATTAATTTCCAAACTATATTAAATATATGATCATCAAATAATAGAAGAAAAATAATATCATCAAAGAATATATTCCTATATTATTTTCAAGAAAAGTCCTTCTTATTTTCAAGAACAACGATGAACGAAGCACCAAAACTTCAACGTTTATAAGAAAACAAGATCTACCACCCCAAAAACCCTTATGAATTTGATGATTCTAACATGATCACCACATGCATACTATGAACAAATCATAGAGAATAAAACACCAACCTCGATCACAAGAAGAAAAGAAGAAAAGAAGAAAAACTCTTTCAATAGTGAAGAAATTCGAGCAAGAGGCAAAAGAAGGCTATGAGCAATTCTAACAACTGAAAAACGAAAAGAGAACTCTCCCGATGTGAGAGAGAACTCGAATTTCTCTCTAGAGTGAGGGGAATGATTTTTCTGCTTCAAGGTGAATGAGAAACAAGGAGGTTTTGCAGTCTATTTATAGCTGGAAACCCAAGCCAGACCTACTTAAAAATCAAGCAACCTCAATATTATCTTTAATCTAAATCTATTAATTAAAGATAAAATATGAATTGATAACCCTAGATACCAAAGAATATTCCTTCTCTAGAAGGTTCCTTAATTCTAATTTAACTAAAACTCTAATTGGGAAAAAATCCACACAAAAATGGACTTAAACACAAAATAGCCCAAACCTACTCAAATATATGAGTAGGCCGCGGCTAACCCATATATATGTATATATTTTTATTTTTTTCCTTTTATATAAACACACAATAACACATAATAAAACAAGAGATATTTCCCATAGGAAAATATAGCATATAAGTCACACGGTTAAATCTCTTAAACAAGGAGATTCAACATGGTGGAAGGATCTTTGGTCTGTTTGCTTTGCAGAGGGCGATGGGGACTGGTTCAATGAGTTGATTAGCAGGAATATAGGTGAAGGAAAGGATGTCTCCTTTTGGAATGATAAGTGGCTGAATACTGAGCCCCTGAAACTTATATTTCCTAGATTATTCTCCATTTCTTTGTAGCAAGAAACATCTGTGTTTGAAGTTGGCAATTGGAATAATGGGTGTTGGGGAATGGAACTTTGTATGGCGAAGGGAATTGCTAAAGAGAGATTTAGAAAGAGTCGATGAATTGAGGAGGCAGATTGCATGCTTTATTCCTAAAATGGGACAGAATGATAAATGGTGTTGGCTACTGAATAGCACAGGGGAATATTCGGTCAAGTCGGCTTTTATAAATCTGTATGGCGAATTAGAGGTGGAGAATGGTAGGGTGTTCGAACGATTATGGGAAGGGAAAGCTCCCTCTAATACACTAGCCCTTGCATGGAGGGTGCTGATTGATAGGATACAAGTAAAGGATAATTTGATCAAGAGGAATGCATTACCTCCAAATGTTGGACTAGCATGCCCCCTCTGCTTGAGTTGCAATGAAACGGGCTCACATTTGTTTCTAACTTGTTCTGTTGCTTGGATGGTATGGATGAAAATCTAGATTTGGTTGGGCTTATCTACGGTGCTGTCAAGATAATGTATGTTGCATTTCTCTCAACAGGGGGGGTGAAGTGGGAAGATCAAAGAAAATGAAACAGGTTGTGATCTCAATTTGGGTTGCAACGATTGGCGCAATATGGTGGACAAGGAATATCGTAGTGTTTAGAGGGGGAACAATGGAAGTGGAGAGAATGGTTGACTTAGTACACTACAAAGTGTGGCTTTGGTTAAAAGCTAAGGAAAAGGAATTCTCGGTTTCATTTTTTGAATGGATTAAATGCCCTGTAGAGTGCTTAAAAATGCTATGAGTTAGGAAAATGTGAAAGCTATTAATAAAGCTATGACCAGTGAAAGCTTTTGCCTAGGATAATTAAACTATGCATGCTTATTTGAGATGCTGCAGAAGTGTGTATTGCTAATTAGTATAACAATGAGTTGGGGTTATTGGCTTGGAATGGAAAGAAAGGATTGAATTTTCCTTGGATTCATTAACCTCTATGTAAGCTTGATGGGTTTGGGCATAAAAGAAGAAGATGGATAACGTGATTCACCATTGCTCAAGACCTTGTTCAAACTCTGTTGTGGTCGCTAGCTTTGAATCCTTAGTTTTGCCGGTTGATTGGTTGAACACACTCAACCACACTTGTTCTACTTTAATCTTCAATTTGGCCAGGTCATATATTCAAGAAGAGGAAGATTGGAGGCGGGATTCTGGCTCTGTTTTTGCAACAAGTTTGTCTCCAATTGTTGCTACATGTAGAGCTAGCTTTCTTTAAGATATATTTGGACTGCTTGAGTTCATAGTTAAATCTGATATTGGGTTGTTCCCTTAGGTCTGCTCTCCCTATATTTCAATTTTCTGTGTGTATATGGTGCTATTGCACTTGTTCTTTTTTCATTGTATTGTGGGTTGGAGTACCCCTTGTACTCCCTTTAATTCAAATTTTGGCTTATCAAAAAAAATGTAGGAATGTCCCGTGTTTTGGTACTGGCAACCGAGTACTATGGTTCCGGGTTATCTTGTATCTATGCCTAGATCGTTTGATTTTATTTTCCACCTCGTTACATGGTACCACATCCAAGATCTGACATTGCACCACCAGCTCCCCCACCAGAGATGCCAACACCAGATCCAGTTCTCGAGCTTGAGGAACTTCCAATAGCACCAGCTCCTGCAAGGAATGGACCATGCATGATGAAGACGGCCAGAAAGAGAGTTCCCACACGTCAGAGGACGGGAGGTGATGCTAGAGCCTACAGGGAAAAGTTCCACATATGAGAGTCATCCAGCATGGTGAGAGTTTCGGTTACCAGATAGGGCACCCCTAGCGGAGAGGATGAGGACATGTAGGCTCATGGGGGAGAGGAGAATGGTGGTGACACTTTCTGACTGACCGAGATGTGGGTATAACTTCTAGTTACTTTTTGTACTGGTTATGCTAGTGGATGACTGTATGTGATGACAGATGATTGCATGCGTCTACGGATGACTTGACATTATGACTTTGATAGGTCATGGACTTGGAAGTGGCCTTGTCTCCTTTGTGAATCCTTTATCTATATATTTGTATGTATGATGTTTAACTGTATGTGTTAATTGATCTTGCTAGTCTTGGTTAGTTGAGGATGGAGAGTTTCCATTACGATTCTGGGTGCTTGGAATTTGATGAGAAAGAAAGAGTGTAGATTAGACAAAATAAATGAGAGTTTAAGATTAAAAGATAAGTGAAAGAGAAGAGATGCAAAAAAAAGTAGTGATTAAAAAAAAAGTATAGCTTATTATGAGGTGTAGAGTTAGTGTATGAATGAAAGTGGAGAAGTAGAGAGTTAAATAAGAGAGCTAGTGGTGTTCGTGTGCGGAGTGTTAACATGGGGATTCAGGCGGAAGAGCACGAGATCCCCATAAATTTAAACTTATTCAACTTGGTTATAATTATTTCATCTGTTATACTCCCTTAACACATTTTTACTAATATATATAATAAATCAAACAAATACTTTAAAAATATATTTTAAATAATACACACATACGTTGATAGTCAATACCCAGCGATCTTTTTTAATTTTAAAATTCTTTTGTATAAATTATTTATTAATAAATAGTATTTTATTATTAACTCTTTTTAATTTTTAATATATAATTATATATAAAAATATTACTTAGTTTTATTCTGTTATCTAAAAAAATTTCTACAATTTATGATTTATAATTATCATTTTAACTATTTTTAATTAATACTCAATAAATTATTTTTATGTATAAAAAACTGAAAAGTTGATTATTTATAGCTAATAAAATTAATAATATTGCTTAGTGTGTTATACTTTCTAAGTCATTTTTACAATATATAATAAATCAAAAATATATTTAAAATATATATTTTAAATAATGCACACATACGTAAATAATAATTTTTTTCGTAAGTAAAGAGAAATTATTATTATTAATAGTAAATACCTAGAGACATTCTTAATTTTAAAACTCTTTTGTAATTTTTTTATTAATTAATAGTATTTTATCATTAAATAATTTTAATTCTTAATATATATATATATATATATATATTACTTAGTTTTATTCTAATATTTTAAAAAAACTCTTTAATTTATGATTTATAATTAATATTTAAGTATTTTAATTAATACTTAATAAATTATTTTTTGTATAAGAAACTTAAAATTTTATAATTTATAGTTAATACAATAATAACATTACTTAATGTATTCAGTACCAAAATTCGAGTAAGTTTTACATTTTTATATTGATTAAACTTTATTTTTTGTAGAAGAAACTGAAAATTTGATTATTAATAGTTAATACAATTAATAACATTGCTTAATATATTTATTACAAAAATTCAAGTAATTAAGTTGTACATATATATATTGATGATTGATTGATATTGATGTGTTTTCTGAAAAAAAATATTTTTGTATTTAATTGTTAAATATAAAACTACTTATGTAAAGTCAAATTATTACATACTAAAATAATTTAACAGGAAAAAATGATTGATAATAGCATGAGAAAAAATATTTAAAAATAAATAAATGACACGATAATTGTCATATAATATCTATTAAATATAAAAAATTTATGTTTAATAATAATAATAATAATAATAATAATAAGTAAAATAATTTGTCAAAGATAATTTTAAATATTAATTATTATTATTATTTAAAGTAATAAATAATTCCCTAGTATAATATTTTATTGCTGTTATATATTTCTATTATTGTTTCATGAAAATTGCTTTATACCTATTTATAATACTCCAAACATGCTATTTTTTGTATATATATTTTTTCTCTTAATAAGGAAATTGGTTTAATTTTTAATATTTCATTAATTTACATTATAAAATATAGTGCTTTATTTATAAAGCCTTTGTTAAATTTTCTAAGCATGTCTACTTTTATTATATTCAATTTTCAATGATTCTTAGCCCTACCTTCCTTTGTTTGAGAAAACTATATTTATTTTTATGGAATAAGAAAGAATGAGATTCAAAGATATTAAAGAATAGTAATTTTTGCTTGATTTTGTTTGGTTTCTGCGTTTTCGTTCGGAAGGTCTTTCGGTTGGGTTCTTGTTGGTTTTTCTTGCCTTACTGTCAATGTTATTTCCCTAATATCTTTGCAGATTATGTCTCTATTATTTTATCAATAAAGTTTCACTTTTATTGTTGGAAAAAAAAAGAAAGCTTAAAAATACCTGTTGTGATTTAGACCGTAAGCATGCCCCCTCTTTCTTAGCCAATAGAATGCTGCTTAGTGTACTGTTATTGCCATATCATGTGACATGCCATGTGTTTGGCTAGTCAAACTTAAGTCTTGTCAATTACTAATTGTAGTCCTTTAAACTTTTGTAATTTTTATTTTATACCCAGCATTATTTATATTGTTTATTTATTTTATAATTTAGAAAACATAAATATATTTTAACGATGGAGCACGATGCAGGGAGGAGGGAGGAGGAAAAGAGGAATTAGGTTATTTTGTCCAAATCGAAATGTTAATAGTTAATTTCAATTAAATTAAAAATCAATTTGAAAATTAGAAAATAAACATTTTCTGGAAAAAAAAAATTGTTTCTTATTTTATAATTTAGAAAACATAAATATATTTTAACGATGGAGCACGATGCAGGGAGGAGGGAGGAGGAAAAGATGAATTAGGTTATTTTTTCCAAATCAAAATGTTAATAGTTAATTTCAATTAAATTAAAAATCAATTTAAAAATTAGAAAATAAACATTTTCTGAAAAAAAAAAAGATTTTTATTATAGGGTAAAATTAATAATAAAAATAGTGAAAGACTAAATTATGAATCTTATAAATAGTTGAATGACCAAATCATGTATCTTAATAAGTTTAGATGACATGACACTATCTTACTATGACATGGTACTTTCTTATGATATTATTAGTAGTTGCTCAGGAGCATCTTAACCCTCTCTCATAAAACAACATTCTAAAGTTTTCTAAAAAAAAAAAAAGAATACTTTTTGTATTGGCATATACCTAGCACATCACTCTTAGACACAACCAATGAAAAAGAGACAACTCACTAAGAAATTAGTTGTAAAATGTAAAAAAAAAAAAAAAAAAACTTCCATCGTTGAACTCCGTTTCTTCCTTAACTCTTGCTACCTTTGTTGTTTCAACCATATGACCTTTGCAGTCATACATCACAATTTTCCATGATCAAAATCACCAAATTCATATTCAAACATAATGCAAATACTAATCGAAAACAAAATAATCAAAAGAGAAAGGAGAGGAAAAATGGTATAAAACCAGCCATAACAATTTACAAGTCATTCAGGAAAGCTATTCGATAGTCCTTTCATAAAAAGATGATGATAATATAAATCAAAAATCTATTAGCATAGTGGATATCCTTTTGTTACATTGAAATTGAAAGAAAACCCAAATTGTATGTGGGGAGAAAAAAACAATCCATCAAGCCCGACAATCATCTCTTTCATGGGTACAAACGAGATTCATGCCTAGCACAGAGGTTGGTGGCATTTCATGCCCTGGTGGTGATCGCGGTCGTATTTCAGAAGCATGCAGTGATCTTTTTTCCGATCTGTTGGAGCCTCTGATTATATTCTCTATTAAAAACTGAGGGGTTTAGTTTAACCGAACATAATTTTGTGATTTATAGCTGTTATTTTTTTTTTTTTTTTTACTTTTATTAGTTGTCTCGTTTTCATTAGTCGTTTCTAAGAGTGATGTGTTGTATTTGTTCTGATGCAAGAATTATTCCTTAAAAAAGTACATTGTATAGTAAAACTTAAAAGTGTTTACCAGAAGAAAAGCAAATTCATAAACTACTTATCCGATCTGCATGATAAAAGTGAAAAACATAAGGTGTTCAAAGAGAATAAGGACTTCAAACGACTAAGCTAGATCAATGGCCTAACTCAAAATGAGCAATGAAAATTTAACACAGGTGCATAAAACAAATAATCCTTAACGTCCACTTGTGGATGGCTCAGAAGAACAATCGCATTCTCCACGCAATCTGACAAATTCAATCTGAACATCTTTCCGGTGGAACTCCCGTCCACAACCACATGAAGCACAAATTAGTGCATCAACTCCTTTTGCCCCTCTACGAATGACGAACTCCTTACAGCCATCCAGAACGAGTACTCCAGGATCGGTAGAATGGTTTTTTTGGCATTCCATAAATTGCGTAGTAGTGATCCTACTCACTTTCCCAGGTTCAGGTTCCTTTCTTCTTCTTCTCTGAACACGCTGATGATTCTTCCCCATTCTACAACTCCGATCCCTTCAAACCCTGCAAAGATGGTTTCAAATTTGTTAGTGTTTGGAGAATAAAAACCAGAATAGAGATTGAGAAAAATGATATGTAGGAAGAGAGAATCTCGTTCGTACACTGTGAAAGTTGTGATGAGCCCTAAACCAGCAATATGAATTTATAGAATTTTTTCACACAGTTACTGTTTTGTCCTCAATGGCTACGTTTTTGTCTGAACTGGATAAGCTTGAATTGATTTTAGGAATTAATAACCTTAATTTCACATTTAATGTGACTACTGTCATTTCATATCACTTTATTGTGAGTGCTGCAATCTTAATAATAGTCTTTATTTTTAATGTGATAGTTTTCGTTTCAGGTTACTTTATTTTAATTTGTGAGGGTTTTAGGAGTGAAAGAATTACATCTAGAAATTATGAGCAACAAAGCCATACTTGCAATCCTAACATGCACGATTTTGTGGCCCATTAGGTTGATAGTAAATAGACAATTTTGTGGGAGTACCATATATAATTTTTGTAACGATTGTCCATAGGGCATGTCCTAAAGCGTGAACATCATCAGCTTTGACAAACTTGCATTATTTAAATATATTAATTTTTACATTAAAAATAAATATCATATAATGACAATTATATTTTATCATTATCACTATCAAATATTTTACAATAAAATTAAAAATTATTGATTACATGTTTTAATTAATATAAGATTTTATATTCTAATATGCCTAATATTGTGAATTTAAATCATTCAAAATAAATCACTATTAAAAGGAATTATAAATTTAAAATTTAAAAGCGTTCATGAAAATATTAAATATATTTATATATAAGTAAAATTAACTTGTACTTATTATTAATGATAATATTATTTAATGTGCATTAATTAGAGTATTTAATGGCATTTCGGTTAGAAGAATTGACTTGAACCATTATATTAAATCTCTACCCAGTGATATTATGACATTAATAAAATCATTTAACTTTAACTTTTCAGTTTGAGATTTTATCAATTGTATAATTTAAATTTAACATGCCAAGTTAAATACGAAAAAAAGTAAATAAAAATATCAAATTGTAACTTTCACTTATTTATTAATTTTCATTCAAGTTTTATAAAAAATCTAAATCAAAATTATTTCCCATTGAATATATATCTTAAAAAGATAGACAAATATATCTTTCAGTTTTCAGACTCAGATTAAAAAACAAATCTTTAAAATTTTAATAACATTTCTAACCTGAGCTATTTTTTTCTAAGATATATATTTTATCATGATCAATTATATTCAGAATAGAATAAAAATATAGTATAAGAAAAAGTATTTGATGAATTTCCTAAACCAATTACAAATTTTACTAATTTATTAAGTTTCTATAAAGTTATATATTTATTTCAAAGAAAGAAAATATAAAGTTAAATATTGAAAAACATCATAATTATCAGTTTCCACTTAAAATTAAACCCATATTAATCATGATAAAATTTCGTTAAAAAATTAATAGATTTTAAAAACTTACAAATTGAGTTTCAAATTTTCATTAGTACACATGATATTATTATGATATATACATATGTATATATATATATATATATATATATATATATATATATATATATATTTATATATATATCTATATATATATATATATATTTAACAGAATAATTTTAAAAATTTATGATGTGCATTTAACAATATATTATTTACTTTATTTTTATATTTCATGTTAAAATGACATTAAACAATTAATAAATGTTCAAACATGAAAATTTTAGATTAAAGATTTTTACAAATGCTCATAAAGTCATATTAGATAAGCATTTAATGAAATTTTACAAATCATTTTTACTAACTGAAATGACATTAAATATTTTTATTAACGCACATAATATCATTATGATCAGAAAAAATTCATTTAAATCTTAGTTTATGAAACCTTCTCAAAAATTAATAATAAATGTCTATCATTAAGATCAACATTTATTAGTTCCAAAATCAATTAAACATTGCTTGAAAGCTTTATGAATTTAATTATGTTCATAATATTAAGTTTTGCATTTATTAATATAAAACACTGCATATATAATTAAAAGTTAAAATTTGATTCATGAAAAAATTAGTTATTAAAAATAAATGAATAAAATATATTTAAAATAATTAAATAAAACTATAAAATATTTAAAACAAATTATTTAGTACTATACAGAATAAGTGATAAAGTTACATGATGATATCATTAATTATTAAACTTTCTATTTTCATATAATATTTTAAAAGTAACTAACTACTCATAAATATTTATTAATAATTGGTATAACATATTTAATAGTAATTTATTCATATATATAAATATTCTTTTATTCTTTTACTATATATTTTAATTAATTATTTTTAATTTTCATGTTAAATTTACGTTAAACAAGAAATAATTTTTCAAACATGAAAAATTGAACTTAAATGGTTTTACCGGTGCACATAAAGTCATTGTATAATAATTTAATGCAATTGTTCAAGTCAATTTTACTAATTGAAATGAATTTAAATATTTTTTTATTAATGCGCATAATATCATTATAATTAGAAAAAATTCATTTAAAGCTTAGTTTGAAAAACCCTCTCAAAAATTAAAACTAAATGTCTACCATTAAGATAAAAATTTATTAATTATAAAATTAACAAACATTGCTTGAATAAAAACTTTATACATTTAATATTAATTATTGCATTTATTAATATTAGTATTGTTCACTATAAGAAATTTGACTTTTGGCCACGCTAAAATTTGCAACGGTCAGAAAACTGTGGCCTAAAATGGGCAAATGCCACGGTTTTTGAATGGTAGGATAATTTTACAAAAATTAAAATCATAACAAAGGAAACCGTAGCCTATCTCTTTAAACCGCGGTTTGGTACTCATGGCTATATTGTGGCCGCGTTTTGCCAACTGTGGACACTTTATTCCATACTCATCCAAACGCGACAGTAGGATTTTAAATTAAAAAACTATTAAAATTTGGCCTGCCAAAAACTCCCGGTTTTTATTTCATTTGAGTAACTTAACCAAAATTAGAATTTCAAGAGCTAATCAAAACCTAACCCCTCGCGCCTCCATCGTTCTGTACGTCGACCTCCCTTTCCTCACCCCTCACCTCCATTGTTTTGCACGTCTGTGGCCTCCATTGTTCGTTTGTGACCTCCATCGTTCTGCACCCACACCCGCGCATTCCGTCTTCTCCCTAATCGTCGACGATGAAGCTTCCTGCATCCTCTCCACCTCTCATCGTCAAAGGTGAAGCTGCTTGCGTCCTCCACCACTTGTCGTCGACAAAGCTATCTAGGTACTCTATTTTCCTCACCGTCGACGGACCCTTGTGTGCGCCTCGTCTCAAGTTTTGGGATTGCGTCGACGACGAAGCTTCCTGTATCCTCTCCACCTTTCGTTTACTCTATATGAACCTACATGATTTTGACCAATTGATGTTATTTTATTATTATCAGGGAAATTTGTTTATTGGATCTAACTGGAAGTTTAACCTGTTTTCCTCTTTCAAGTACATAATGAGACACATGTCAATATATACTTGAATCTTAGTAGATGTAATCTTTCAGACAATGGATGTCAAAAGTTATCACGTAAGTTGTTAAAACATGTACAGCTACCAAGTATATGCTTATTGAGATTCACTTTTTGACACCATAAGAATTATTGTGGGTACTAATTTTGAAGGAATGGCTTTTCTTTTTCAAGACTGGAAAATTTGAATGTCTTAAACTTGGGATTCAATATCATAACAGAAGCATGTTTAGCACACTTGAAAGGTGATTTCAGTCAGATTACAACTTGAGAGAAGTGCTAAAATATCTCTAACGGATGTATATATCGGTTCCTTTATTTTTCACTAATTTAGCTTTTGGTTCTTATTGTTAAATTTTTAGTCTTTAAAATTTTCACTCATTTGGATTTTAAACTTCTTATTCCATATAGTTGCTTGGAGCTCTCAGATACAGATGTTAGAAGTAATGGATTACAACATTTATCAGGTCAGATATATGCCACATTTTATTACTTTCAATCTAAGTTTATAAACTTTTATAGTTATATTACTTTTACTTTCTCAGTAACTTGTCCGTGGGCTTTCGTTGTTATGCATTATGATTTTATTTTTATCCAATGAGCATTGTATGCATGAGCATGAGCTATCCTGATATTAAGGTGAATCATCTTGACATTAATATATATATATATATGTTCTCTATTTTTGTATGGTCAATGATGAGAAACCAAATTGTGGTGAAGATAAATTTAATAAGAAGAAGGATGGTCATACAAAAGGGAGGAATATGCAATGTTTGTGGTCAGGCCCTATATTCTGCAAGCAATTTGGTCTTTCTCATGTGCTTATAAAAAATGTTAGTGCTTATTGAAAGTGATCTTTCCATTAGCGGTTGGGTGGGTTAACTATATATCATGGGCACTACTCAATGAACTAAATTGAATTGTTAGGCTTATGAGAGAGGCATCTTGTATGGGGGTAGGTCACAGCAACAGAGAAGCAAAGGTGTTTGGAAACTAAACAACTAAGCTGGGATGTGATAGAGTCATTGCCTTTTGGGAACTCTGATTTGAGAAGTTTTTTGTTTTTGTATTTGTATCTGTATTTACCATTCTTGAGTAGATTTCTGCTCAAGTCTTTTCTAATAATATTTCCTCTTTCTAAAAATAAAAAATATATATATGTTCTCTATTTTTATCAAGTACCATGCATCGTCGTTAAAGGTTTCAAATTCGGTCGTGTACCTTAGCTCTGTGATCACTTGCATTTCCCCATTCATTATATATATATATATACATAGAGATATGTGAAATGGGGCAAAAAATAGGGAAATGACAATGATCAAATGGCCAAGCTACATGACCGAAGTCAAATCCTTCAACTAGAGAAACAAATGAAACGAAAAGAGTTAGAATTCAAGAACTATCGACCCAAACAGGAATTTGATGTCGACATAATGAAAATAATTCAAACATATTTATAGAAATTATAAGACATGTATTCAATTGCAGAAATATCCCACATTTCAACGGTAACCAATGGCAATACCAAACACAATTTAACAAACAACAATAACAAACACATTTAAAATATTTATATCATAATATAACATTATACATTTAACTTGTCTTATTACTAATATTACTTTTTTCCACCACTGGATCCAAAACTTTCACCCTTTTTTACATCTTTAGCTTTGAACTTTATCAACCACTTTTTAAAGTTTCAAAATCTATTTTGCAAGATCATATTCAAGGTCTAATGTTTGTCTCTTTTGATCTCCATTATGAAATAAGCCGACCCAACTTATTTCCTCTAGGTTTCATGTAGTTAAGTGAAGCTCAATTGAATAACAACTAGTAAGTAACCCGTGCAATGCACGGGTGTTTTTAATATTTAATTTGCAATATTTTTTTAGTTGATGTTGTAAAGCTAATAAATATATGACATATGTCAACATTTTAAAACACGCGTAAGATCACATGATATATTGAAGTCCTCAATTGATAAAACCAAAGTAGACACAATGACTAATATTAAAATTGTTCATCTAAAGTTTATGTCATACCAAAATCAAACAACGTAATTAAGTTTTGATAGCAGAAATAGAAAAACATCCAACAAATACTTATGTAGCAATAGTCTTAACACAATGAAGATCTTATTTCACTTCTCTATCTTGACACATTTTAATTCTTTAGTTGAGGAAGCTTGTGAAGATCTTATTTCACTTCTCTATCTCAACACGTTTTAACCATAGTTCAAAAGTTATTTTTCATAATAAAGAAAGTTAATATAAGACTGATAAAAAATGAAGATTTTATGGTCGTTTGAAGTTAAGGATGCAGTGTCATCATCAACACGTTTGGAAGGATGAAGCATAGACAAAATTGGGGGATATTTATTTCTTTTAAAAATTTATTATATTTAATTACATTTTAATATTATTGACTTCTTTTGTTTTAAAATTTTGTGAGGTTAGATCAATACAAAATAAATTAAGCAAGCAATATAAATAAAGAAATAAGAAGAATATCTAAAGATTAAAATATTTTTCAATAAATAGGAAATAATTTTATGACACATTAGGCTAATATTGTTTTGCAAAGAGAATTGACAATATCTGGATAAAGAGTAGGTAGCACTGAGGATAATTCACAATCGATAGAGCTGTAGACGGTACTTTTCTTGTCTTCAGACGATACTTCTCTAGACAATACTTTCCTTGTCTTCAGACGATACTTCTCTAGAGTAGACAGTGCTGCCGAGTAGACGATAGGGATAATTCCGCCTTTTATTTCTTAGAGATGACGATAGAGTTAATGAGCTATTTCGGCCTTCTATTTTGTTGAGCAGACGATAAAGATATTTGTTGAGCAGACGATAAAGATATTTTTTGAGCAGACGATAGAGCTGTAGACCATACTTGAGATATGACTTTGACGTTGTAGTCTCTTGCTTTTCCTTTAGACGATACTTCTATCTGAGTAGCAGAAGATACTTCTCTAGACGGTTCTTTCCTTGGTGATTTTATTTTATGGAGATGTTTGCACATTTAATGGATAAATCAACATGTTGACAAAATCTTACTTTAAAATAAGCTAGTTAGTAGCAATAGAAAATTAATGATAAAACCGTAAATAAATAAATAGATGTGAATTGAATATAATTGGTAACATCAACAAACAATAATTATTATATAAAAAGAACATTATTATATAAAAAGAACAATAATAAATTACATGATTTAAATTTGTAATAAATAATTATTTGAATTCCTTAATTATCGTAAATCATGATTTAAATTCGGAAATTTGATTTGATAGAGAGAGAAATTGTTGGGTTGATAAAGTGACACGTGTCGACATATAAGAGAGTCTTTTTTTTAAGAGTTGCTGAGGTTTGAGATTGAGGACTCACAATTAGTAGATACAGTAGTAGATAAATTACATGATTTAAATCTGTAATAAATAATTATTTGAATTCCTTAATTATCGCAAATCATGATTTAAATTCGGAAATTTGATTTGATAGAGGGAGAAATTGTTGGGTTGATAAAGTGACACGTGTCGACATATAAGAGAGTCTTTTTTTTAAGAGTTGCTGAGGTTTGAGATTGAGGACTCACAATTAGTAGATACAGTAGTAGATAAATTACATGATTTAAATCTGTAATAAATAATTATTTGAATTCCTTAATTATCGCAAATCATGATTTAAATTCGGAAATTTGATTTGATAGAGGGAGAAATTGTTGGGTTGATAAAGTGACACGTGTCGACATATAAGAGAGTCTTTTTTTTAAGAGTTGCTGAGGTTTGAGATTGATGACTCACAATTAGTAGATACAGTAGTAGATAAATTACATGATTTAAATCTGTAATAAATAATTATTTGAATTCCTTAATTATCGCAAATCATGATTTAAATTCAGAAAATTGATTTGATAGAGGGAGAAATTGTTGGGTTGATAAAGTGACACGTGTCGACATATAAGAGAGTCTTTTTTTTAAGAGTTGCTGAGGTTTGAGATTGAGGACTCACAATTAGTAGATACAGTAGTAGATTAGATACTACACTAATCTCATCGTGTCTTATTAATATAAACAATGATACCCTATTTTCACAGACCTTGTTGATATTAATCTTGATGATTGTTATTTACTGGAAGGGAAAATATCTTAATATGTATCTTGAGGGTCATGTTAGATGATTTATTTATCGTGTAAATAGTCTGTTGGGTTTGGGTGCGTGTAGGCCCAAAATCTTGTGGTTGGTTAGAGAGAGTATAATGGTGGAGTGTTAGTCTAGCCCAGAATGCCTTAAGGCAATTGGGAACGTAACACTCTACCCTATAAACACTGGGTTTTGCTTCCAACCCACTCATGTGGACTTTGTTTTACATATTTCATCACTCCCCCTCAAGTCTAACTAGAGTAGTTAAGTTAGACTTGTTCTGTCTGTACTTGTATTTAAGTGGAATCTCAGAGGCTGTTGTCGTGGGCTTGTGCTCATTATGAGTGAACCTGAGCCTTAGAGGACCATGACTTTCTTTATTTTTTTTAGTCGGCAATTTATTTTTCCTATTGATCGAGCCCACTTTTTATTTTTTATTTTTTATTTTAGTTTCTTTTCTTATTTTTTTGGGGGGAGGGAGGGGGCTATTTTTCCTTTTGGATCATGGGCCGTTGGGCAAGTAGGTTCTAATATCACTGTTGGGTTTGGGTGCATGCTACCCAAAATTTTGTTGTTGGTTAGGGAGAGTGTAATGATGGAGTGGAGTGTTAGTCTGGCCTAAAATGTCTTAAAGCAATTGAGAACATAACATTCCAACTTATAGTCGAGTTAGACTTGCTTTGCTTGGACTTCTACTCAAGGGGAACCTTGTGGTGGAGAAGAGTGTTAGAGCCCACGTCATCGTGAGCTTGTGCTTCTTTTGTGTGAACTTGAGTCTCAGAGGGCCATGACTTTCTTCCATTTTTTGTTACTTGGTATTATTTTTTTCTATTGGCTGAGCCCATTTTTTTTTTCATTTTTTCTTGTGGTTAGTTTCTTTTCTGTTTTTTCAGAACTCCCTTTTTTTCTTCTAGATCATGGGTCATTGGACAAATGGGCTCTAACACTATTGTGGTGGAGTACAGTGTTAGTTTGGCAGAAAATACTTTAAAGGAATTGGGACATAATACTCGAGCTTATAAACACTAGTTTTTCCTTCCAACCCACTGATGTAGAACTTTGTTTCATATATTTCTTCACAGTCCATCGTGTTCCAGCAGATTATCAATATGCTGATAATCGACAAAACCATTAGCATCAATCAGATTTATTGAGCACCTTGAGTTTAAGGGGAGGGGTGCGTTATTATTGTATACATAATAACTCTAGTTATGTTGTTAGTTAGTTAGTTAACTATATACATTTTTGTTATTGTAGTTAATTAGCTAGACTATGTAGTTATGACTTAACCACATATTTTTGCTTCTATAAATACATGATGTAGGTTGCAGCTCCCCTAAAGTAAGTGGTTTCACTTTATATGGTAAAACGAACATTACAACTATTGATTGAGTTCTTTTATTAACCTTTTAAAATAGACAATCACTATTAACGATTATGATGCTTATTTTACCCTGTAAAGTGAAACCACTCATTTTAGAAGAGCTACAACCCATGATTATTCTTTTATGGATTGAATAAACCACATAAGCTAAATATTAGGTAAAATTACTCTAGTCTTAAGTGACTCAATAATATTTTAACATGTGTCATGAATTAAATTTTTTTATAACACATTAAAATATTATTAAATCACCTAAATTAAGGTGATTTTACTCGAGATAAATCAAGGAATAACCTCATTCTCTCATTCATGTCAATGAATTCAATTCACATTCAGTTCATACTTTAGTTTCTCTGTTTTCTTTGTTTATATTAAGTTCCGAGACCATTTCAAAGAATAAGTTCATAGCCCATCATTTCAAATAATAAGTTCATAGCCAATAAGTTAGGACATTTTGTCTCCCCAACGGTAAGATTATTGTCAGAGTACTATAAATGAGACAATTTTGATTGGAGCAGGTTCATCACCAAAATAGGTTGTGCACTAATACATTATTTATATTATTTATATTTATTTTTTACTCTACGGACTTATTTAGTGGATAAGACAAGCAGAAACAGGATATGAGTTGTAATTTGTTGTTTGTTGCACCAGCATGATAGGATAACACTATCATGTCTCTTATCATATCTTGTCTATCATGTGTAAATATTATCCTGAGGGGTAAGTTGGATTAGGACTTATCCTAACATGATATGATAACAGTTATATATTACTTTTCGGTATCCTAACCCCAAATTAATTTATTTTAAATATTTATATGTTATATAATTTATAATAATGATGAAAAAATAATAATATTTATTTTAGTTCTTATTGCAAATTAAAAAATAATAATTTATTAATGATGAAAATGTTAAAATTATAAAATTTTCATTATCACTTGCTACTACTTAATTAACATTATTTTCCTTTTTTGTATTAAAATAAAAATAAATAAAATATTTATTCATTAACAGGGAAATAGACTACTTACTTATAAATATTAATTTAGTAATAGTAAATATAGACTAATTTTCTATTATCATCTCCTATTATTTAAAATTATTTCTCTACTAAGTTAAAACCAATTGGTTAACTAAATAATTTTAATTAAAATAGGATTCTTTAAAAAAAATATAATAGACTAATTAATATAAATTAATTTACTTTTAGTTATTTTAAAACATAGACTCATTTATGAAAATGTAAAAAATTAAAATTAATGGAATAATCACTTTTTAAAAAAATTAATTTAAAAACCAATTTTTAAAAAGAATTTTTTTCTTTTTATTCAAAAGAAAATTTGATGCATTTTTCTTATTTTATATTATTAGGGGTGGGAATAGGTCAGGCCGCCGACAGGGGCCTATGGCCTGGCCTGTTTAAAGCCTAGTCTGCCCTAGCCTGTTTAATATAAAGGCTAGGCTCAGGCTTTTTAAAAAGTCTATTTAGCTAAATAGATCAGGCTTAGGCTTATAAAAAAGCCTATTAAGCCTATCAGGCCGGCCTGTTTATTAGCATCTTAATTTAATATATTAGTTTAATAAAATATACAAATAGATCAAAATATTAAATTCAATTTACATCCATCTAACCTGTCACCAGTTTTGGTATTTGTAGAAAATTTAATTTTACCTTTTTGAAACTTGTCGATTGACAAACATAGTTGGCTTATTTAGATGTAGGCTTTTTGGCCTACTTAGATGTTGGTTTGTTTAGATGTAGGCTTTTTGGCCTACTTAAATGACTTATACGAAAATAGGCCTATAAATATGCTTCAGGCCAGGTCAGGCTTTCAAAAATGCCAGGCTCAAGCAAAATAAAAAGCCTGTGATAGGCCATAGGCCAGGCTTAGGCCTTAAATTTTTTAAATGGGCCAGGCCTATTTACGCAAAGTCTAGCCTAACCTAGTCTATTTCCACCCCTATCTGTTATTATCTATCATGTCCTTATCCAACTCTCTATTCTATTCTGCTCTTATCCTATCTTGTGATAGGGCTCGTTTGGTGGACAGGATAAACAGAGACAGGATAGGATAGTAATCATATCCTGTTGTTATCTGTTGTTTGTTGCGCCAGCAGGATAGGATAACACTATCCTGTCCCTTATCCTATCCTGTCCATCATGTGTAAAAGTTATCCTGAGGGGGGAGCTAGGATAGAAATTATCCTGACAGGATAGGATATCAATTTTTTATTTGTTTATTACCATGACCCAAAATTAATTCAATGTTTACATTTTATATAATTTTATAATAATATAAATTTTTTATTTTAATAAAATATTAATTTTAGTACTTATCAATTACTAATTGTTATTGTTAAGTTAAATTATTTAATTACTAATAAATTTAATTAAAAAATAAACTTAATTATAAATGGTGAAAATATTGGATTTACTCATATAAAATAATTAAATTTTCATTATCACTTACTACTACTTAGTTAACATTATTTTTCATTATTTATATTATAATAAAAATACACAAAATAATTCTTCACTCACAGTAAAATAGGTTACTCATATATATATATATATATATATATATATATATATATATATATATATATATATTAATTTTTTAATAGTAAATATAGACTAATTTTATATTATCATATGATATTATTTAAAATTATTTCTCTACTTATATAATTATAATTAATAATTTAAATATAAAATATTTTTGAAAGAATAATATCTTTTAATAATTTTTATCATTAATCACTTACCCCTACTAAGTTAAAACTCATTGGTTACATATATAATAATTTTAATTAAAATAGACACCCTTCGAAAAATTAAAATAGCCGAATTAATAAAAATTAATTTTATTTTAGTTAATATTAAAAAATAAGCTATTTATAAAAATGGAAAAAAATTTAAATTTAATAGAATA
Source organism: Acmispon strigosus (assembly GCA_030819835.1). Taxonomy (NCBI): domain Eukaryota; kingdom Viridiplantae; phylum Streptophyta; class Magnoliopsida; order Fabales; family Fabaceae; genus Acmispon; species Acmispon strigosus. The sequence continues at coordinate 27,445,308 of JAUAMA010000002.1, forward strand.
ATCACTTTTTAAAAAAAAAGCTATTTAGAAAATTAAATTTTAAAAAATATTATGTATTTTTTATTTTAAGGAAAATTTGATACATTTTTCATTGTTTGTATGATATCCTATCAATATCCTGTCCACCCCAAACGTAGGATAAGATAAGAGTCTATCCTAGGATGAGAGTCTATCCTGCTCCTATCCTATCCTGTTGCAATCTAGCTTTCATATTCTATCCTATCCTATCATGTCTTGACCACCAAACGGGCCCATATGTATAATAATAAAATGTATAACTGAAACTAAAGTCTGTAAACTGTAATGAAATAAGTCACCACTCAATTGAATGGTGTCTAATTGTTGGAAGATGAATCTTTTACTAACATTAAAAAAAATTATGGAAAGATTTTGTCATTAAATATATCACTTTCTTCTAATTACGTGTATGACAATGCGATCTGTCAAAGCACATATGAATTCACATGGTGCACTAAATGCAGAATGAGTTGGGTTCTGATTTCTAAATGTCATATTTGGGCAGCACATGATTCTGTCTTTATGAAGTTAATTCTGGTTGGCTACTTGCCAAGATGCACTAGTCCTGGCACTGTTTTTCTCTCTTTATTCTCTTTCCTTTAATATCCATTGAGGCGGTGTGTATTCTAATATCTAATATCTAATATGTATAATAATAATGCAAACAATTATATGTTTGGAAGACACTTGTTTCTCAATGGTCAAATCTAACAATTAATACTAACAAGTGTTGTTTAAATGGTGCATGCTTTATTTATCTTAAATAAAGTTTTAAAATTGAGTCCATTGGGTAGAACAGAACCGAATTGAAAGATAAATTATCTTAACAATAATTAAAATATGAATATTCGTGACTCCAACATGTTATAACTCAATAGAAATTACATGTGGTCAAAACAAAATCTAATAATATGTTTAATGGTTTGTTAAGTGAAACATAACAGAATCACATATCTAACATGTTATAATTTTAAGACTGAATAAAATAAATGTAATGTATTCAGGTACTCTTTGACCCAACATGTTTCTCTACCGCAATATTCCCTCGCTCTAGATTTTTTTAATAAAAAACAAAAACAAAATCTTATAATTAATGGTGAGACTTTATTGTGTGTGTGATGATGCCATATATCTCCAGTTTTGAAATATGTGTTTGATTCTTTAGCATGAAGAAATATGTATTTACGTTATTAAATTAGTGGGACCCGATGTGATTTGATGTGTTAAACATGGCTATTTTCATTGAATTAATTAGTAACATAACCAAAAGTTAATTCACATTTCTGTTTTATACAGTTTTTTAAAATCCGGCTCGGGCCGGTCGATCCGACCGGTCTGATCGAGAACCGGTGTCAAGGTTGGTCTGAGTCAGTGTTCAGATCGGTTCTGCAAACGAACCAGATCAAATCGATGCGACCCAGCCGGTTTGACGGTTGGACCGGTGAATCGATTCGGTTTCGGTTAGATCGGACAGTCACCAACAATTTTTTTCCACCAGATCAGAGCAAAACAACGTCGTTTTGCATGGGGCCTTGTTTTGTCACTAACCCTAACTGGTAATTCCCCCAAATCGAGCAGCTGAAGACATGGTTTTCTTCTTTCTTCGTCCCCCGACCTCGAGCTTCGTTTTCTTCTTCCTTTTCTGCTGCTTCGACCACCGTCTGCATCTCCCTGCCACTTGCGTCGTTTTGCATCGTTTTCTTCTTTCTTCGTCGTTCTGGGTAATTGCTTCGTCGTTCTTCCGTTTCTGCTTCTCGCCTTCTCCCTGCCACTTGCGTCTTCTTCCTGCTTGAACAGAGGAGTCCAGCACTAACCATTTCCAAGGTTTGATTTCACTTTGCTTGTTTATCTTGACATAAGTTGTTATTGTTATTGATGTTGGTATCTATAATTTGCTATTATTGGGTAATTGCTCGTGGGTGCTGAAATTAGAAACTACAGAATTAGAAACTACAAGGGTGTTCGTGTGTTGGGTGCTGAAATTGAATTTGAGTTTATGCTTAGATTAAGGGACAAGAGTTTATGATTAATTAGAAAGTACAAGAGTTTGTGCTTAATTGAATTGAATTGGTGTTCGTGGGTGCTGAAATTAGAAAGTAGGCAGGTTAGGAACACTATGGAAGATGAATTGGTATTCATACTTAATTGTTACATGACATCTAAACTAATTTACTTCACAAATAAATTAAATTTGGATGATGATGATGATGATGTACAAGATAACACTATGGAAAATGCAATTGCTAATGAACTTGACATTATTGTATTTGTGTTGTCATTTGTTAGCTTATGATTGTTTAATTATGTTTGACACTTATTTGTACGTTTTTTTTTTGATTAAAATGTAGAACCTTATAATTAAAGCATGAATTTATCAATTAATGTTAGCTGATATTATTAATTTTTAAAATTTTATCATATCCACCGAGTCAAACCGGTCCGACCAATGACCCCTCAGTCCGACCATTGACTCATTGACCCAGTACCTCGGCCGAGTCAATCACCTGTTCGAGTTTTAAAATTATTATTTTCATATACGTGAATCGTGATACATATGTACGAAAGCGGAACCCCTGTAGATATGTCATAATCTCAAATTCCTTCCTCCGTCACATATTCCTTCCTACGCCACCACCAATTTTATTAGTGCAACCATAATGACATGATCATCAATTCATGTTTGATTATAAGAACACTGATTTTAATTTTACTTCATAATAGATAACCTAAGCTATCCTAGACTTGACAACATATTGTAATGAAGACAGGTAGATATTATGTATTTCATAATGAACTGGTCCCCTATTCCCGTTGATCATTTGTAAAGTGAGAAATTGGATAGCTTCAATTTTGGTTTGCTATAATGGGACTCATAAGAGGAATAAGGTTTTCCTACCCATCCATCCCTTTACAGTGAGGTTGTTACTTGCATTGCCAGAACAATGTTCTAAGACAACCTGAAAAAAAAACAAGTATTGAGAAATGCATCATATGAACATTTATGGGTGATCGATGATAAGAATATTTCTTCTTATCCCTGTTCCTGTGAGGTAAACAAGTGGGTGAGGCTCTTACAATTGATAACATATATGTGGTCATACTTTTAAAGAGTTTAATGTACATGAGAGAGATACCTATATATGCAGTGTATATGATGCAACCAACATAAATTCAATGATTGGATTGAAAAGCATATTTTACCAACTTACTTTTCAGGTAAAATATGTTTTCGTTAATTATTTAATATTAATTAATTTTAATTCCTAATTTTTAAAACGGAATACTTTGTTCATTTATATTCTAAAATAACATTATCTTCGTCCTGAACATTTAAAATGATGAATTAAATCATATAAAAAAAGGTGGTAAAAAATTAAACAACAATTTAGGCATTACATTTATTCGTTACAATTGTCTAATATATATCAGTTTATTGGCAGTGTCTTTTCGTACTTGCTCTATTACGACCTGATTAAACGTAGTATACGGGTAGTATAGTTGGCTCATCTTTGGCCAGGTTGTTAATTAACAAAATTGAAAGAGAATCGAGTATTTGGAAAGTCGCTCCTAGCTCGTCCCTGAGAGGGCTGTTAGGATTAGGCTTTACTGAATTTCCAACTCATCTAAGGTATCACGAACCATGAAATATCCCCTAGTCATCTTCTCGGCGCTTCTTGACTATTCCACTCTAGCACATCTATTTAAGGCCTGATTTAGGTAGTGGGGTCTAGGATAGAACTGTCAACTGGGTTAACGGTTGTCACATCTTTGCACCTTGAGAATATAATCAATAATCATAAAATTCATAAATTGAAAAATAAACTAGGGGAATCTGAACCTATTACCGCTGTAACCTTGAGACTTCTTTGACCTGAGTTGGTCTTTCTTATTATTTTCTTTCTTGTATTTTCTTGCGTGCTCATAAAAAACAAACTCAAATATTGATTCACCTAAACAATGAACTCATCTCATCAAATTAGATATTCATGCCTTAGCCTCTTGAGTATGATAGCTGAAACTCAACTATTGTATTACTTTTGTGATAGAGAGCACTGCTCTTTACGTATGTTCTTCAAACATGACAAGTTTTTGGTGTTGTTGCCGAGGACTAAGTTTAAATACTTTGTTTTAAGAGATTTGTTGATTTAAGTTTTTTTTTCTTTTTGTTGCTAAAAGAATAAAAATAAAATATTAATATTTATTCCTTTTGTTGTTTGTCTATTTTTCTTTGTTCTTTTAATTGTTATTTTTAATATTTTTTTTGTTATCTTAGTGATGTGGTGCAAGTGCATGACGACCTATTATGTTAAGTTTGTTTTACAGTCAGATAGTGAGATTGAAAGGGCACCTGGAGACTAGCCAGATAGAGGAGAGAAAGGCTATATATGGTGAACAATCCACCACAACCAGAGAAGACTTTGCAAGAGTACTTTGCTCATATTGTTGGAGTGGATGACAACATACATCGCCCTGTAGTGACGGCTGTAAACTTCGAGTTGAAGTCCGTGCTTATCTTAATGGTTCAGAACTATGGACAGTTTAGCGGCCTTAGACCAAGATCCGTTGATGAACTTGGAGAAGTTAATAGGATCACAAATTCAGTGAAGTACAATGGCATTTCTACCAACATTATTCTTTTGGGGTTATTTCCGTTCTTCATTATGGATAAGATGTCGGCTTGGTTATCCTCCTTGCCCGAAGGATGCATTACTATATGGGAGTGCACCAAGAAATTTTTGGCCAAGTAGTTTCCATCCTCCAAGTCAAGCAAGTTGCGACAGGACATTATGAATTTTGCTCAGCTGGAGCAAGAGTCCCTATTTCAGGCTTAGGAGAGATTTCAGGAAACACTCAAGCACTCACCATGTATATTCTGAGGGGCAGAAAGTTCAAGTTTTTTATAGTGGTCTATTCATCGGAATAGGTTCAGTAATTCTTTCTACATAGGGACCATTATGAAGAAGTCTCCATCTAAGGCCAACCATGATTCAAGATATGGCCTCCAACAATTTTCATCCTAGCACAACTGACAGGCACATTCTGAAAAAGACTGTAGTAACTTATACCAAGCGGAGGGTCATCCTTCCTTGACCATAAAAATCGATGCCATCATTAAACAATTGGAGACACTGATACAAACACAAAATAACATGATGCAGGAAACATCCTCACCTCTTATGTGTGTTCAATGTGGAGCGCATATCAGGTGCAGGAAGAATCATTTTCTAAAAACTACAACCAAGGTTAGAGGAACTTTGGAGACATCCTCACCTGATCTTATGTGTGTTTAATGTAGAGCACATATCAAGTGCAGGAAGAATCATTTACCAAAAGTTAAGAGATGAAGGGGAATATTGAGTTTCACCTCCCACTGTAAGTATTATTTTCCCTCAAAGGATTAAGGAAAATAAAAAGGATGAAGAATCTATGAAATTTCTTAAGCTTTTTAGGAAGATAAATAATATCATTCCTTTAGGTCTTCCACACCTATTCCTCCTTCACTTTTATCTCTGCAAACATTTTTCCACTTCACCCAAAAGCCACCATACCATCACCCTCCACCCTCGTCCATAGAAATCTCTGCAAGATACCATTACATTTTTCTATAATCCTCGGTGGCATCTTGAAGAAAGACATATAATAAAGTGGGATAGATGACAAGACTGATTTAATTAAGCAAATCCTCCCCCTGAATGAAAGCAATTTTTGCTTCCACTTCGTTAATCATTTATGAAGTTTATCAATGAACGGATCCCAAAATGCAGCCTCCTGCGGTTACCACTCACCAGTATGCCAAGATAAGAGAAAGGAACCCTCATAAATCTATAGTGCAACATTAACACGAAGCTCTCCATCTCATTCTCCTCGACGACAACACCACCCAATTTACTCTTGGAAAAATTTACCTTTAGCCTTGAAACCAACTCAAAGCAGCGCAGTATGCATTTTACGACAAAAATATTTCTTACGGAAGAATCCCCTATGATAAGGGTATCATCCGCAAATTGCAACAGCGAGACAGCAATATCAAGAGAATTCCTAAACTTGAAAGCAGAGAATTCCCCTAGCAAGGTCGCTTGCTTGAATAACACACTCAATCCTTCAGCAGTTATAAGAAGTAAGAAAGGGGCCATAGGATCCCCTTGTCTCAAACCTCTCTCCACCCGAAATTCCTCTATTGGGCTACCGTTCAACAAAACTAAAATAGGCGTAGAGACAAGGCAGCTCTAGAACCACCCAACCCATTTTTCACTGAACCTTAGTCTCAGAAGCATGTATAATAAAAAGTCTGATTTTACCGAATCATATGCTTTCTCATAAGCTACTTTCATAACAAAAGAAGGTTGGTTATTTTGCTTAGCTTCATGGAGTAATTCATTAGCAATTATCACATTGCCGAGCATATTCCTCTCTCACATTAAGGCAAACTGACTATCATCAATTATCAATGGCATGATATGCTTCACTCTATTCACCAAGGCTTTCGCCAACACCTTATACATACAACTTACTAATGAGATTGGTCGAAACTCATTCAATCCTTGCGGGGCATCTTCGCAATCAAGGCAATGAAGGAAGTATTCGTACCTCATGGCCAAACGCAATTCGTATGACACTCAGCATCCAGCCTTACGAAATCTGTCTTAAGGCAATCCGAAAATGTCTTGATAAATCTGAAATTGATTCCATCCGGCCCAGGGATCTTATCACTATCAACACTCCATGCCACTTCTTTGATTTCCTCCACGGAGAATTTATCCTCCAAATTCTTTGATAATTCAGATGATAGCGATTTAAAGGGCACCCCATCAAGACGAAGTGAAACCCCTGGCTCTTCTTGAAATTTGTTCACAAAAAACTCCTTCACCGCCCCCTTCACTTACATCGGGTCCTCACACCATCCTCCATTAACAAGCAAGCCAGTTAGAGAATTAACTTTCCGACTATGATTCACCATAGCATGAAAGAATCTAGAATTAGCGTCTCCCTCTCTCACTCAATTAATCCTTGATTTTTGGTGATACAAGGATTCAATTAAGTAAGAGACCCTCCAAAGTTCTGCTCTAAGTGCTTTTCTTTTACCCAAGTCCCTCTCCTCCAAACCTACAGATTCCTCCCTCTTCTCTATATCATTCAACAGCTTCACCACCTCCTTCTTCTTAATTGAGTCCTCGAACACCTCCTATTTCCACTCCTTCAACTTTCATAAATTTCAATTTTTCTTTCAACACATATGCGCCCCATCCTTCGACCTAAAATTTTTTCCAAGAATCTTCAACAAATCCCTTGAATCTCGAGTCCGCAAACCAGCAGTTTAGCAGTCTGAAGGGCTTTGGGCCCCAATTATCATTAGATCTTCTAAGGAGTAAAGGGTAATGATATGACATATCTCTATTCAGTACCTCTTGAATATATCCCGACCATCTTTCCAACCACTCCAAAGATACCATAATCCTATCCAACTGCTCATATGCTTCCCATTAGGACAAAACCATGTAAAATTTCTTCCCACCAACTATATATCTTGAAGCTCCATTTCCTCTATGAAAGAGTTAAAATCCTCAATTTCTGCCCTATGGATCTGAGAGGGTACTCCTCCTCCTTTCCTTTCACCAGAATTTCGCACTGTGTTGAAGTCTCCAAGTACACACCAACACACTACATTATGAGTATTCTTTAGCTCAATCAAAGTTTCCCATAACTGTCTCTTCTCATCTCTATCACATGGAGCATACACATTCTAATGTCGGTGAATACTCCCAGCCAAAGTCAACATCTCCCCAAATCAATCTGCATAATCTAACATCCACCTCCTACAATTTCGTCTCCTGAAGACACATCGGATCAACTTTTTCCTAAACAATAAGATTCTTCACAGTTTTTTTGTTTTAGGCTACTGCCTATACCCCTTGAGTTCAGGCTTAACACAATATTAGAAATTAGCCTGAATCCAATCCTCCTTAGTCGCAGTCATTATAGAACCCTCACCCTTGTCTCTACTCTCCATAGAAATCAACGTGTTGATAACACCCCTTTCCTCACTAGAAAAATAAACCCCTAGAACTTTGCCCAGCTCCCCGAAATTTCAGGCTTCCTCTTCCTTGTTCCTTATCCAAAATCCCTATTACAGTTTTGAGTGTTTGAACCAGATAGAGATGAGTACACAAAAAAAAAAAAAACCTTCTGACGCACTTGTTTCCTATTTCTTAGTCAATTAAGGTCCTTAAATGAACCCCTCGAAGAAGAGTAGCGATCCACATCTGCTACACCAAAGGAACCTATTGCGCGGCAATTTTTGGTTCACCATTGTGAGACCCATGCTATTCACCTGCGTTGCAAAGTCTGAAACTACAGTACCAGATCCATCATCATCAACAATTTTCTCCAATGACTCTGGAACATAGCTTGCACTGTTATCTGATACCAAATCATTATATACACTTGCTACTGGAACGCAGGCTTGGCTTCCCGAATCTGATGATGAAAACATCACCCCCCAAACTGGACCATTCTCCTTACCCAAGCCCAAACTTTCACTACCACCAGCTTCTACTGCAACCCAATTAAAAGGCCCATTTTGCATAACCGGCCCACCACTTTCATTCCCCTCCTCTTCTAAATTCCCGACCTGCAATAGTGTTCCCACATATTGACTTTTCACATTATCATCACCATGCTGCACAGGCTTCCCCACCTCATCATGGGGAGATAATTCTCATTCCCCATACTCACCAGCAAGTGGGCCAATTGATGTAGCTTTCAATGTGAATGGTGGCTGCATGATGGGAGAATCCCTAACCGTCGTACTTTTGTCGCCACTGCCCCTTTCGGAATATCTCGGCCCTGACATCTCCGACGTCTCCTCCTCTACATGTTTGACCAACGACCATTCAGAGGAATCAGAATCTGATTCCCTCTCATGCATACGTCTACACCCTGTGCACACCCCTTATTCGATTTCTTCTATTAGCCTCACCCCTAACACATCATCATCCAACTTAATCTTGAGAGTAAAATTCACAGATTTCAGTCTTGTCGTCTTCACACACAAACGTGCATGACTAATTTTTTAGAATGAAGCGGTATCATCATCCATCATTATAATGGAACCAAACGAAAAAAACAAGCTTTTCAAAATTCCTCTGATTCTAGAATTAGAGCGGTAGGCCCTCACATCTTATCCAAAGAACACTGCACCTAGGCGTCAGTGATGGACACCAGGGTGTTAACTCTTCAAACACCTCCTTCCACCCTTCACATGATCCTTTAATGGATTCCATCAAATCCACTGTTTCTTCCCCTGTTAACAAGGCCAACTGATCGCCCATATAGCGCACCCTCGTAGTATGTAGACCTGCCAACACAAAACAATCCTGAGCGTATTACATTGAATTTAGAGATTTTAGTTTTCCCACCAGGCTCCTTTCCATCCATTCCTCAATAGTTCCTTCCAACTGCAAGTCTTCCTCCCCCCACATAAATTTGTTCACGTTGTTAGAGGCCACCCCTATTTTCCCACTGGCTTTCCCCCGAATTCAAGATGACTTGTTTGAAAGACCGCCCAGGACGTTGATACGCCACTCTTCGAGAGCAGTCCAACGGAAATCCATGACCAGAATTCCCATTGGTAACCAATGGAGGATCCTGGATAAAAAAACTCCTCTACTCCCCTCTATCATCCTCTACAAGGGCCCTCAAGCGATTCTTCCTTCCTTCGTCCTCTCTTCCATGGTGCATAGGTTCTGTAGCGGAAATCCATGACCAGAATTCCCATTGGTAACCAATGGAGGATCCTAGATAAATAAACTCCTCTACTCCCCTCTATCATCCTCTGCAAAGGCCCTCAGGCGATTCTTCCTTCCTTCGTCCTCTCTTCCATGGTGCACAGGTTCTCTAGCAAATCTAGGGACATTGACATAAAGCTTCTTGTCCCCAATATAGGTTATATCAGTCCTTCTGGCCAGTCCAATTGGATCTTAAACACCCATCATCCTTACGAAGCCAAACCAGTTCCTTTCCCTGTTCCTGTTCTTAGGGATGAACATTTCTTCCACCTTCCCCCATCTCGCAAAGATCTTCCACATATTTCATTCATTGAAATTTTCAGGGAAATGAGTGAAGAAGAAGGTAGCCATGGGAACCCTTGATCTTCTATGCCCATTGACAGGCGACCATTCGCGTTCTACCCCCTTCTTTAAAATCTCTCTTTCTCGCTCTGACTCTCGCAAAGATCTTCCAATATTCCATTCATTGAAATTTTCAGGGAAATGAGTGAAGAAGAAGGTAGCAATGGGCACCCTTGATCTTCTACGCCCATCGGCTCTGATACCACTTGCTGGGGAGACAATGGAAAACCAAAACAATAATAGGCCTACACTGAATACTAATAAGAGATTTTGATACGACATTTTTACCCAAAACCTAAGGCATTTGGTTTATGGATCTCACTCACATCTCTTGTATTGTCTTCATCTCACTCAGCCTTAACTAATGTGGGACTCTAACTCACACTTAAATTCTCAACATCTATATATCTTTGAGCAGCTAAAACGAGTATTCACTCAAAATTATTTCTATGGAGGCTATCCTAATCTAACTAACCCTATGTAGATCTTCTTTATAATGTCAAAGGACATATTATATGCATTCTCAAATACTTGTATGTTGTTCATGCCATAACACTAAGGTAGAAACTAGAAAACCTCAAACCAAAAGTCAAGCCTTTCTAAGATATGGCTCAGCCAAGAAGGTTCACTTTCCTCCAAGCTTCAAGTTCAAGGGATGAAGGAGCTTGAAATGTAATAGGGTGGGGAAAAATAAATGAAATAGGTGAAATAGGTGATCGTTCTCATTGCTGATATGACACTAAACTCAATTCTTCTCTAAAATTCACACTCCATCTCAACCTCTTTCAACTCTTGATACGGATTATCGGAATCCGCCACAAAATCGATAGACTCAAAATTAGTGATAGATTTTATTGAGAGACTTTTTCCGTCGTAATTTCGTCACTAATTTACAAATTGACAACTTCATCATAAAAAAGTTGATATTAGCAAAGGATTTTATTTCCATATGTAAAATACGTCGCTGTTTTAAAATATTTGTTAAAATATGCATGTATTAGTAACGAATTTTAAATATGGAAAAAACTCATCGCTAAAATAAACAGATTTAAATTAGTGACGATATTTGTGAGGGAAAACATCTCTCTATAACATCCATCACTAATTTCATCTCTATTATTCATCGGCCATTGATTTGTAATAGATTCTAATATTCCGATGCAATAAAAAGGGGTTTGGTGGAGTACATATTTTGGAGAAAAATGAAGTTCAGTATCATATAAGCAAAATTGAAGATAGTAGAGTGTAATTTGCTCGGCATTTTTTTTTAAAATAATGCAATTAAAAGAAAAATTTAACAAAAACAGTTAAAAGAAAATTAAATTGCAAAACTATGGCACTTTGTGCCACGTTGGATTCAGAGAAGAGGGAGTCGCAACACCCCATGCGACTCCCAAGGCCTAGAAAGAGCAAGTCGCAGCCTTTCATGCGACTTGCCTGTGCAGGGGAGACAGGGGGACAGGGGCCTGGAATCGCGTCTGAACAAGCGACTCCCAACCTGAGTCGCATTTTTTAAAAGTGTGTATCGCACCTAAGAGTGCGAAATGGGCTTCCAAATCGCACTTGTAGGTGCGAAATAGTATTTTAATTTTTTTTTTTAAAGCAGCAATCGCCATAAGCCCGGTGTCCCGAAGCCAAATTCCATCGTTTGCTATTTTTTTTTTAATTTTCGAAATTTTTTTATTTCACCATAAATTTCTAAATATGTCAAATAGACTAACTGTGGTGGTCCCATAATTTTTAAAAATCATTTGGGCATTTTTTGAATTTTTTTAGATATTTTTTAAATCACACTCCAAGATGCGAATAATAACCAGGCTTCAAGGTTTCTTACTTGCCCCTTCTTTTACATGATAACATAAAGGGAGATGACAATGAAGTGGATGGAGAAAAATGTTGATGGTGATGAGTTGAAGAAATTGGAGTTTTGAAATTTTTATGATTTTTTTTTTTTGGTTTAGAAATTGGAGATGACAATTTTAGTTTTTTTTTTTATGACATGCACGTGAGTCGCTTGTGCAGACGCGATTCCAGGCATTGGGAGTCGCTTGGTTGGACGCGATTCCATGCAAGTCGCATGAAAGGCTGCGACTTGCACTTTGCAGGCCTTGGGAGTCGCATGGGGTGTTGCGACTCCCCCTTCTCTGAATCCTACGTGGCACAAAGTGCCATAGTTTTGCAATTTAATTTTCTTTTAACTGTTTTTGTTAAATTTTTTTTTTAATTGCATTATTTTAAAAAAAATGCCAATTTGCTCTATCTTTATAAATGGTAATCTATATATTTTATCAAGTTACTGCTACTGTCATCAGGTTGGATATCGTTTGTGGCAGTGGGGTGATATAGAGCAACGAATCATAATTTGTCTCAGATGCTAGGATCTTATTATTTATATCAATTTTTTTTTTAGTCTGTCAGATTGATTCAACTTTCTTTTTATAAGCCAAATTAAATTAAATGATGGAGAAGGGTGCTTTAGACCTTTTGTGTTTTCTTCATTTGTATATGGGTTATGCATCCATTATGCATATATCCATATACATCTTTGGTTTATAAAAAAAAAAATCTCAAGGGGTAAACTGAAAGGATTTAACTTTTTTTTTTTTTTTTTAATTGTCATAGATATTTTTTTTGTACGTTTTTATTGGCTTATAAAAAATGAATAAACCTTAAAAATACACTAATCAAAAACTTAAAATACATTAAGATAACTCTCTCCGTCCCAAATTATAAGGTTATTTTCAGACAATCACGCCTATTAAGAAAACATGTAATAAGCTAATTAATATGTTGGTTTTGCTACTTTTTATACAAATCTTCCAAATATGCCCCTATTTAAAAAAATCTGGAAATTATTAATGTAAGTATTGGATATACCAAAAGTTAGTTGAGAATATGAAAGAAGTAATTGGTAAAGGTGGTAATTAAAGTTTTGAAATTTAAAATATAATGAATGCAAGGGGTAAAAAAGGAAAAGCTTTTTTTTTTTCCTGATATCTAAAAGGGGTCTTATAATTTGGGACACCGAATTTGTCTCTAAAAAGTCTTATAATTTGGGACGGAGGGAGTAGAACGTTACATTGAATTTTTTAGTCATTCTAATTGTGTTCATTCATGACTATCAAATGAAACCTTGTGCTAACTCAACTACTGAAAAATAACCAAAATTATTTTGTCATATTACTTAATTAAGAGTTTAATTTTGATGCACTGAAATTGTAAAAAGTTTTACATATGCATTTAATCACATTTCTCTATTATTCATTTAAAATCATTTTAAATTAATTTTAATTATGACATGGAAAATCGATGGATTCTAATTGAATGCATCTGTAAAACTTATTTACACTAACATCAAAATTAAACTCCCTAATTAATAACAAACAAATTTGTTAAGCAACCGGAACTTCAATCACTGTTCTAGGAAGAAGAATGAAACAATTAATTCAAAAAGCAAGATCTCATCCTAGGAACTTTACATAAGCAAGCTTTTCCATTGAGGTACTTAGTATATCTAATAGTGTGATCATAATTATGTTAATAGTGAAAAAATATACACGCCTAGCAACCAAAAGATTTAAAACTTGTCCTTGAACAGATGAAAGAAAAAATTGCAAAAGTCCCACATCTAGAAAATCTGAGCATCACCACCAAAGCCTACTACTTTATCTGTATTAAGACTGCACTCATCAAGAAGCCATTTCTCAAGCAAAGACAAGGGCATTTCTGCACCAACAACAACATCTGGCTTTCTTTCAGGTGACAAAGGTGGAGAAAACTCAGAATTTGGTGACTCCAAAGACTCAAAACCAAACAAGGACTCAAATGTCTCAGACAATTCAGCACTACTAGTGCTTATTCCTTTTGCTCCACTTGAAGAAGCAGTGTCAGTCCCTGCAGAAACCAAATTGTTGAAGGAGTTTTGTGTTGCAACTGAGTTAGTCCTAGAGGACTTTATTTTTGGTGTGTTTTTCATCCACCCTTTCAACAAACGCGCTATGTTGTCGGCACTTGAAGCATAGCATGATGAAGATTGGGTTGGTTTTGTGGAAGAGAAAGTGGTGCTACTATTAGAAGGGTTATTGTTGTTATTACATGAAGATAAAGTACAAGATGGTTTCTCTGGTGAAAGAGCTTCACTGAGAGCTATCTTGGCCATTTGGATGTCAGTTTGGAGCCTCCTTTCCCACTGACCTCTTGGAATCCTTTGTGATGATGATGGTGATGAAAACCCTTCTCCCAAGTTTCCTTCAGTGCCTGCTTGCAATTTCTTGAGCTTCTTTTTCAAATGGGTGTTCCAATAGTTTTTTATGTCATTATCTGTTCTCTGTGGAAGGTAAGAAGCTATTGCAGCCCATCTGTTACCATAATCAATTTGATCCAGGTTAAACATGTGAATTCAACAAAAGAACTTCCCAAATTAATTAACCAAAACAGTTAACAATAATCATAGCATGTTTGGATCAGCTTATTTTTCATCAGAATCAATTCTGGTGTTTAGAAGTTACTTACATAAGCTAATTCCAAGAATTAATGTTTACTTTAGAGTTTGTTTAAATGCGGACCAAATAGCACTTATAAGAGCTTATTAGTGTTTTTTTAGTTGGAAGTTCCAATAAGTGTTATTTGATCTGTATCCAAACAAGCTCTTAGAATGAATTGCTTAAGAATTTCTAAGCATGAAATTTAAAACTCATTTCATCAAGTAGGGTGCTTGAAGATTGATTCACATATGTACCTGTTTCCTAGAAGATCTTGAAGATGGATAATCATCTTCTCCTCTTGTTCAGTGAAGTTGCCCCTTTTGATTCCTGGCCTCAGGTAATTTGTCCATCTAAGCCTGCAACTCTTGCTGCATCTTGACAACCCTGAAAAGTGAAAACCACAAAATGAAAAAATAAATTCAGATCACAGTGGTGTTGGATCAGAATTTAAGATCTATGGGACATAAGAACAAAGAATAAGTAACTAATATGCAAAATCACCAAAAAGAGTGGAGGGTTAACCTGTTTTGGTAGGAACAGCCCTCCAATTGCCAGGACCATATTCCTGTATATAAGTGACCAGAATGATATCTTCTTCAGGAGTCCAAGGCCCTTTCTTCACACCTTCTTTGTCACAACAAGGTGGTCTTCCCATGTCTCTCCTTGTTTCTTTTGCTTTATTTCACCGCCTTTATGCACCTGTTTTCTAACTTTCTAGCTAGCCCTTTTCTCCCAAGGGAAAATAGGTCTTTCTCCTCTCCTCTCACAGTGAGTGAACTCTTCTCTTTTTATTTTTCTGTATCTCGCTTGACTTAATAGGTTCTAAGGCAAGTGTCCAAGCTTAACCTTTGTTTGGTGTACATATATAGCAAAAAAGGAAGGGTAAAGGTATGGTGGGGTGTGTGAGGAAGGTTAGGCTTAGATTCTCTGCGGTCATCAAAATCTCGGTAGTTAAGCATTATTAGTCGCTCGATGTTGATCAAACAATTCATATTTTAAATTGTACTAAGCATAAGACTAATATCTTAGAACGTGACTCATCTGATTTTAATTAAACGATTAAATATACTTGATGCATGAAGCAAGATTTTCGTGACAGTAGTGAATCCAAATTCAGGTTAGGGTTAGTTTCTCTGTAGTTAGGGGAATCGCGCATTACGTCTGATTTTAATCGAACAATTTATATTTTAAATTGTACTAAGTAATTTAGAATAGTATTTCAAAATGTGAGTCGTCCGATCTTTAATCGAACGGTTGAAAATGCTTGAATGCATGAAAGCTGGATTCTCCACCCCGTAGGGAATCCAAATCCATGAGGAAACTGACCACTTAAACAAGTTAAGAAAAAGGCAAGAGTCAAAATTTGACAGCAAGAGCATTAACTGAAGCAGCAAGGCCAAATTATTCACCTTAGATGGTGCAATACCACTAGCATGTTGTTGTTCTACCTCTCAAAACCGCGTGGCATTCAATGTAGCTGCTATGGGAAAGTTCAATTATCTCATGCAGCTTTTAAAGTCTCTTTAACCCAATCAGACATTAAATGTAAATGAGATAAAGCTGACTTTTGAAAAGCCTAATAAGCTATCGCCATTTATGTCTTTCTATTGCGCCCTGCTGGTGATCTCAATGAACCACCCCTTTCTCTTTTAACTTATCTCTTTAATAATTTAATTGCATTTATACTTCCATTATACTACTATTGACATTTTCGACAGCGACCATAATTAACATCGATCCTTGCTTCTTCTAGAAGGGGTTTAGTTCAATTGATTCAATATTTGCCTAAGTACTCCGCGATTCTAAAATTGTTGTTTAAGGTTGTGCAATCAGTTTAAAAGTTTATTAATTAATATAATAGTAATTTGACTAAAACTTTTTTATTTAAGTATTGAGTTATACTCCTTCCGTTTCAAAATAAATTGAGAGAAAAAATATATTTCATAATAACTGTCCACTTAAAATTTTTATAGAGTATTTATTGATTATTTTTTCTTATAATGTCCCTATAAAAACAATAAATGAGAAAAGATAAAAATACACTTTGAAGGTTAAAATATGAAAACAAGAAAGATATTTTAAAAAGCTAACAATATTAATTACATTTTTAATATGTCTGTTTCTTCTCTTTCTTGACAATTATTTTAAAACAGGGAAAATATTAAAGAGAGAATGATAGTTATTGGTTAAGTAATTGGTGAGGATTGTGAAAGATGAAAATAGAATGAAATATATATGTAACAGATATAATATTAAATAAGAGTATATATGAAAGAAAATGTGAAAAGTAGTTTAAAAATCTAAAACAACAATCATTTTAGAAAATATGTGAAAAGAAAAAATAAGAATTGTTTTGAAATGGAGGGAATAAGATCTTAGTTAGTCCTATAAAGAGTAGGTTAATTAGGGCAGTGAAAATTTGACCCCTTTTTTTTTTTTAAAATTTAGGGCCTGTTTGATTTCTGTTTTTAAAAACAGTTTTCTATTTTATAAAATTAAAAAACAAAAAAACTTGTTTGGTTAAGATGTTTTCTTAAAATTAATTTAAAAACAGTTTCCTGTTTTTTTGTTTTTAAAACAGAAAAACCAAAACAGAAAAAAGTTGTTTTTGTTTTCTATTTTCAGCTTTGTTTCATTAATGGCATTACTGTAATTAAAAGAATTTAGAAAGTAAGGGTTTTTTATTTTTTTATTTTCAAAAATGTTTTTAAAATCATATTACCAAACAAGTTTTTTTCTTTTATTGTTCTAAAAAGTAGTTCTTAAAAACTATTTTAGAAAACAATTTTGAAAACAAAAAAATCGAAAACAAAATCAAACACACCCTTACTTTTTTATAGGGTTAATGGTATGGTAGGTCCCTGTGTTTGTACCCAAGTTTGCGATAAGTCCCTCGCCGGAAAAAAATTTGATATAAGTCCCTGTGTTTATACCAAGTTTGAATTTAGTCCTCGCCGGAGACCGGAGCTCCGGCAAGTGCTTACTTGGACTGCTGACTGTATTACTAATGATGATGTGGAATTTTTATTTATTTTTTAAATTACAAATAATAAAAATCATTATAAACTTTAAACCCCTTAACTTAACTAAATCCTAAAATAACCCCTAAACAAATAAACCCCCAATTCCCCAATTTCATCTAACCTAACCTAAATCTCCAATCTGAAAGTTCAGTGGGTTTCCTCTGTTCTTCCTTATTTCTCCTCTTCTTCTTCTTCTTCTTCTTACCTCAATAAAATCACTTGTTTATCAAATATTGCATTTCGATTCGGAATTACAGGGATTCCAGAATCCTCATCAAAGTTTACCAATTTGGCTCGCCCTTGATTATTTCTTTCCTTTCACAGTGCTTCAATTTCGTATTCCCAAGATTTCTTAAGCTACGTGTATATATGTACCACCCCTGACAGATTGTTGAATTCCTTGGGTAGTTTCAGTGGAAGGGACTTTCTTAGCGTTTTCAGGTTCAAAACATGGTGGTCTACCCAGTGGGTGGGAAACTCTGGTTCTGATCTTCAAATGGAAACCCAGTGGGTTCTTCTTGACATTCTTGAGATCAAATCCTACGCGAAGATGCTGCAGATTAGGAGCAAGAGAAACCCAAATTCGTAGAAGGAGAACACAAAAAACCCAGAATTCGTACAAGAAGAAGAAGAAGAAGAAGAAGAAAAAGAGAATGAACACGCAGAAGAAGAGGAGAAAGATTCAAAATTTCACTAAGAAGAAAAGAAAGAACACCAAGAACAAGAAGAAGCAATCCAATGAAATAAGGAAGAACAGAGGAAACCTACGAAGAAGGAACTGAACTTTCAGATTGGGGATTTAGGGATTTAAGTTAGGTTAGATGAAATTGGGGAATTGGGGGTTTATTTGTGTAGGGGTTATTTTAGGATTTAGTTAAGTTAAGGGGTTTAAAGTTTATAATGATTTTTATTATTTGTAATTTAAAAAATAAATAAAAATTCCACATCATCATTAGTAATACAGTCAGCAGTCCAAGTAAGCACTTGCCGGAGCTCCGGTCTCCGACGAGGACTAAATTCAAACTTGGTATAAACACAGGGACTTATATCAAATTTTTTTCCGGCGAGGGACTTATCGCAAACTTGGGTACAAACACAGGGATCTACCATACCATTAACCCTTTTTTATATTGAGGAATTAGACCTTGTTTATTCATGCGCATTGTTCATTTATTACCATTACTATTTTAAGCAATTACCGATATGTTGATCTATTAGTCATTGACTTGCTCTTAGAATTAATGTTACAACCAACAAATTAACACACTAATTAATGTTATAACTGCATATGATCAATCAAGCCTTCAAAACCCAAGAATCAAGATCTCGTTAATTAGGGTATGATAATTAATGGACAAAACTTAAATACACTTCACACTGTTTTTCAATTATAATCAGACATGCATATGTACTATGTGTTTAAAAAAGAAAAAAAATACCATCAAGTGATAGCTCCATTGGCAACACATGCTCGGAAAAAAAAATTTAGGTTTGATTCTTGCACAATACTCCAAGAAGAGTCTTAACGCCAACGGTGTTAAATCTCGAACCCGGAATAAACAGTATTGTCTGCAGGATGATCAACACTGGGTGGTTTAAAAAAAAGGAAAAATTTAGGGAAATTATAACATTAATAAAACTAATAAGTAGTTGATAGCTAATTTTTTTGAATTAGTGGTCTAAGCTTTTTAGTATAAATTTTTTTTACATAGATCTCCAATTGATTTCTGTTAAATTTGAAAATATATTTTTATTTTAACTAAAATTAAAAACGAATGTAATTTTTCCTCTTAAGTGGCATAGTATGATTAGATGTCAGTGTAAAATCAGTGCATCACAATTAAACCCTAATTTTTTCATCAGGTAACACGGCAAACGGTGCCTAACATACTGTAGATAATTTCTGTCCTTAATCAATGGGTGGCTTCACTATCTTGCTTAGCGACCATCAATATAATGCATGGATGTCGACTGGTGAACAATAACGAGTCATGCAATCAGTAATGGAAAACAAAACACCCAAAAACTATTAGTACGTTGAAAACATTATTCGTATTAAATTTCATAAATGACATCTGGAAGAGTAGGCACCCATACACTGGTCCAGTAGCCTTAGTATGTGTCCCAGGTGCTGTTCATTTTATATAAATGTTAGCGTACTAGAGGTTCAAAGTACCTCAAGTGTCAAACTCTCTAGATTCCTCTATTGAATTGAAACAAAACAAGCAGCACTTAATTTTCATAAGTGACTGAGCACACAGTTTAATTTTAGGGATTACAAGTTGTTTATGTTGTGCATCACATGTATCTTATAGCGAATACAATCCAGTTCGACCTAGGAACATTTAGGTAGGACTAGTTAGCCCTAGGATTTGCTTAAGGAGAAACAAGCATTACCACCTTACATACTCCAATCACACTCATTGGTAGGGTCGGGTTTAGGATCGTTTATCTGGCCAGATTTCAATTTCATATACAAGGTATAAAATATTCAGTGTTGCTAAAATCAAGTGGGGCATGTGATGGTATCGAGGGGGGTTAGCGGTTTGCAGTGTCTCGTCCCCCCTCAATCAAGAAGCCATCAGGAGAATTCCTCGCTCTGTTCATTTGATGGAGGACTGAGAGCTTCCCACCCCTCACGAAGGAAGCAGCTCCGTCAAAGCATTCTGTCTACATGCGATTCCATCTCTGATTCAGGTATTAGAAATTGTAATTTAATTTTCTGGCTTAGAAACAGGGCTGAAGAGATTAAGAACATATGGGAACTGGGCAAAGAGCTTGGTGTGTCCCATAGTGGAAATGAAAAGGAAATAATTGGTAGATTGGAAGAACTGGAAAGAAGAGATGAAACAGGAACTGGTGAGCAAAGGGAAGGGGGTGACCAAGGTTTCCAATGAAGATTGCAACCTATAATTCGAGGGGCCTTGGGAGCAAGGCAAAGCGGAGAAGGACAAAAGAATTAGTGACCCAAGAGAAGATCGATATGATCTGTATTCAAGAAACAAAACTACAGGCAATTGATAATAGAATCTGCAGACAAGTTTGGGGAGATGATGATTTTGAAATGTGTTTTTGCCCTACAGAAAATAGAAGGGCTGGATTGCTATGTATCTAGAAAGAGGGATGGTTCAAACTCCTTAACTGTAGTCAGGGAGATGGATTCTTGATTCTTGAAGGTCAATTGGAGAAGCTGAATACTCCCTGTGTTTTTTGTAATATATATTCGCCCTGTGATCTGCAAAGTAAAAGGCAACTGTGGGCTGAACTGGTGGAGAAACGCAGTAACAGCAGAATCTCCCATTGGTGTGTGCTTGGTGATTTCAATGTTGTGCGGAGCCTTGATGAACGGTAAGGATCTTTGACTGATGTCTCCAGTAACAGGAGGGATATGGAGGCTTTCAATGATTTCATTGATGAAATGGAACTTATTGATATTCCGCTAGTGGGCAGAAAATTCACGTGGGTCCGTCCTAATGGCCTTGTGAGAAGTAGTTTGGACAGAATACTTGTGTCGACAGACTGGATATCTACTTGGCCTGAAAGCATTCAGGAAGTACTAAAGAGAGGACTTTCAGACCACTACCCATTACTACTACGTTTCGCTAGACGAGACTGGGGTCCAAAACCCTTCAAGGTACTAAACTGCTGGCTTAAAGATCATCGGTTCAGAGATTTCGTTCTGAAAGAGTGGAAGCAGATTCAAGTCAATGGATGGGGAGCTTTCGTTTTAAAGGAAAAATTAAAAGTTTTGAACTTAAAATTGAAATGGTGGAACTCTGAGGTCTTTGGGGACTTGAATTCCAAGCGGAAGTCTCTGTCTAAAAAATTGAAAACTCTGGATCGGAAAGCAGAGTCCACAGGATTATCTCAGGATGAAATTCATCAATTACGAGAAATAGAAGCGGAATTTAGGCGGGTTTCAAACCTGAATGAGTCTCTTCTTTGCCAAAAATCGCGCCTGCAATGGATCAAAGAAGGTGATGCGAATACCAGCTTCTTTCATGGCACAGTTAATTGGAGAAGAAAACATAATTCACTGGTTCGACTGAATATAAATGGGGAGTGGCACGATGATCCCCATGTGGTAAAAAAAGAAGTAAGGGATTTCTTTGCAAGAAAATTTGATGATGAAGTTTGGGTTGTGCCAAGGTTAGATGGAGTCAACTTCCAGCGTGTTTTTGAATCTGATAGTGAACGGCTTTGTGCTGCTTTTGATCTAAATGAGATTAAAGAAGCTATTCGGAGCTGTGCAGGTGATAAAAAGTCCAGGCCCGGATGGGTATAATTTTACATTTATCAAAGCTTTCTGGGATTTACTGAAACTACATTTTAAAAGGTTGCTAGATGATTTCCACAGTAATAGAGTCTGGCCATGTAGAACAAACTCTTTCTTTATTGCGCTGATTCCTAAATTTGATTCGCCGCAAAATCTAAATGAATATAGACCGATTTTACTTGTGGGTTGCATGTTCAAAGTGGTTTCAAAGATTTTGGCTCAAAGGTTGAAATCAATATTATCCAAACTGATCGATCCAGTCCAGTCAGCATTTGTAGGGGGCAGAAGCATGCTAGACAGTATTGTCATTGCTAATGAGATTGTTCATGAGGCGAAGCGAAAGAAGTCCCTGACATTGGTATTCAAAGTAGATTATGCTAAAGCGTATGATTCAGTCAATTGGGCTTTTCTGTTTTACATGCTTGCTAGACTGGGTTTCTGTGAAAAATGGATAGCTTGGATTAAGAGCTGTCTTGAATCTTCAATGGTCTCCGTTCTTGTTAATGGCAGCCCTACGGAGGAATTCCATATGAGAAAGGGACTCCGACAGGGAGACCCACTGGCCCCTTTCCTCTTTTTAATAGTGGCGAAGGGTCTGAGTGGCCTTATGAGACAAGCTATGCATTCAGGGAATTTTGAACCATTTGTAATTGGCCGGCAAAATCCAGTAAGTATCTCTTTGCTCCAATTTGCAGATGACACGATTTTTGTTAGGAAAGCCTCCTTGAAGAATATCATGACAATAAAAGCTATCATTCACTGTTTCGAGCTAATCTCAGGCCTAAGAGTAAACTTTAGCAAAAGCAAACTCGCAGGTATTGCGATGGAAGATGAACAGGTAAACAGATTGGCGGCATTACTTCACTGTAAAAGAATGTTTGTACCTTTTATTTATCTGGGAGTCCCTGTTGGAGGTAATCCTAGTAGAATCCCTTCTTGGGATCCAGTGGTCCAGAAAATTCAGAATCGGTTATCTCGCTGGAGAAGCAAGACCCTCTCTTTCGGGTCGACTGTGCCTTGTCAAAAGCGTCCTAACAGCCCTTCCTGTCTACTATCTTTCTCTCTTCAGAATGCCTGAGGCAATTCTCAAGAAACGCAAAGGCCTTATGAGGATATTTTTGTGGGGTGGTTAGGAAGAATCCAAGAAAATTGCTTGGGTCAACTAGGATAAAGTTTGTAGACCAAAGGAGGAAGGTGGCCTTGGGGTGAGGGACTTTAAAAACTTCAATAAAGCTCTATTGGGAAAATGGAGGTGGAAGTATATGACAGACAAAGAATCAATTTGGTGTCGAATCATCTGTGTCAAGTATAGGGGCAATATTTCGGTAAGTGCTTCCAGATGGTGGAAAGATATCAACCAGTATTGTGCTGGCCACTCTGAAGGCTCTTGGTTCGAAGGAGAATTAAAAAGGCAAATAGGAGAGAGAAACGAAATTCTCTTTTGGGAGGACGAGTGGGTTGGAGATTGCAGCATCCAAAGTAAGTATAACTATCTCTGTTCTTTATCTTGCTAACATCATAAACTTATTCTGGGAGATGGGGGATTGGAACGATGATAATTGGTCATGGAGGTTTGAGTGGATTTCAAAGTTACTGGTTGAGGATATGCAACAGCTGAATGAACTAAGGAATGATTTAATTGATTTCATGCCGATACGAGGCAGGCTTGACTCATGGTCATGGCCTCGTGAGTAGTTGGGCTGTTATTCTGTTCAATCAGCATATAAACTGCTAAAGGGGGTTGAGGAATCCACTCCTAAAAATGTGTTCAACTCCCTGTGGTCATTAAAAATCCCTTCGAATTCAACTCTACTGGCGTGGCGAGTATTACTAGACAAAATCCAAACTAAATCAAATCTGCAAAGGAGAGGGGTCTTCTTAACTAATGATGCTCTATTATGCCCATTTTGTTCTTTATTTGTAGAAGACACTACTCATCTATTCCTGTATTGTCAAATAAGCTAGAAAGTTTGGATGGGAGTAATTAAATGGTGTGGTATGTCATCTGTGCTTCCGGCATATATTATGGGGTTTTATCTCCAATTTGGAGGATTGGGGAGACAGACTCAACGCATGAAGAACTTCTGGATTATTTGGGTAGCAGTTGTTGGGGAGATCTGGAAAAGTAGGAATAGGCGTATCTTCAACGAAGGAGAAATTGACGTTGAAGGGATCTTGGATTTAGTTCAATTTAGAGCTTGGTCTTGGCTAAAAGCCAAGAACTCCAATTTCAACTTCTCAATGTATGAATGGTCCCTAAACCCATTACTCTGTATGGATGCTTTATGAATGTCTTGTTCACTATAAGGTAAATTGTCTATCCAAGTGCTGCTGTTTGTTGCGTTACCTGGACTGTTTGAGTTCATTGCTGGGTTGAATTCATTTTACTCTCCTACTCACAACCTCCCTGTGTCAATAATTGATTCGGCCATGTCCTTTGTCAAGAAAGAGGAAGCTTTGGATGGTGGCATCTTTTTTGGTTTGCAGTAAATTGCCTTCTAATTCTGCTTCCTGCTGCGCCAGATTACTTCAATTTCGGTCTCGATTAGTATAACATTATTGTTGGATTGATTTCAATTTAATCACTTGGGAATTCTCTGTAATCCTTTGTTTTTGTTTGTGATCATTGTTCTTGTTTTACTCTGGCTCTATTTCTTTGTATTAAGGGTTGGAGTACCCATTGTACTCCCTTTTAATTCAAATTTTGGCTTATCAAAAAAATCTAACGCAAATTTAATTCCCTTAGTTTGGAAATCAATATTTCGTGTGAGGGAAAAGTATATATCAGCCTTTGTTTATTGAGTTTTGATACCTTTACACTTTCATTTTCTTTCATCTCATTTTCACTTATTTTTTCTTTCTTTCTCACTCTTTTTTTCCTATCACATTATTTATCATATCTCACATTTCTCTCTCTTTTACCCTATATTTCAATAGGTGGAGGTAAAATAGAAGTATGTATAAAATATTTTCCTTATTTATATAAAGGATTCATCACTTGTAATAACATGTAGAATTTGATTAATACCAAATACAAGGATACTCAAACGGACCTTAAAAGGTATACAAAGTAAAGGATTGATTACTTTTTTTTATAAGCCAAAGATTTATTAAAAAAATGCATACAAAATGCTTCAACCCATGTCAATAAGAAAAAATATACACTATACAAGTGAATGTTACGGTTCCTTTGGGGAGAAACAACCATCACATTGGTAGACGTGAATGTTTGCTATGATTATTCTGTTATGGCAGATCTTGTTTCTAATCCTCTTGAATTCAGTGTTTGAGGGATAGAAGCAAAACAAGTTGAAGGTTGAATAATATTTAATAGCTTTAAAGTCAAAAAAGGTGGTACATAAGTAATTAATGAAGCATTTCATGATGAATGGAAGTCAAGTGAAGCATGAGGTTTTTAGGTTCTGTCAAGCTTTGTTTTTCTTTACAAATGCATTCACTGAAAGAAAAACGCTCAATAGCGTCGGCTAGCAAAAATTTGACGATGTCGTCGATAGAGCGTCAACGCCGGGGTGCTTTTAAAATGTTCAAAGCTAACGTGTAACGTTGATCGTGCAATTGGCGCAAGAAGTTAGCGTCGATTCAATTAACTCTAAGCTGACGTTACACACTTGTTGTGATGGTCGACGCTAAATTCTGAAAGCACCAGGGCATCTGAATGTTGTCTTAAGTACATCTTCTTTGGTGATGAATATCTTATTTACCCAGAATACCCCGAATCTACCAACATATTGACTACATGCATAGGATACTCATCCTTTGGTGTTGCTAGGTTTAGATTTTGGTAGTCAGTACATACTTACACTTGCCCATTTTTCTTGGTAACTGGGACTATATTAGTTAGTCATTCAGCATAATGAGTCGTTCTAATGAACCCTACGTTGAGACTTCGTTCTACCTAGATCTTCCTTCACTTTAGGAAACACTTCCGAGTTACACCTCCTTAGTGGTTACTTGTGGGGCTTGAATCCATCCTTTATAGGCACTCGATGTTCCGCCAAGTCCCTGGAAAATTTAGGCATCTCATGGTAATCCCGTGCGAAACTGTCTTTGAACTCTTGGATCACCTCCAGTATGATTTGTTTATCATCTAGCGACAAGAGACTATTGATTCTAGTGATTCTAGGTTCTTGTTCAGTTCCTAGATTGACATCTTCCAAAGGATCCTGAGCCTAAAAGCTCGGGATGTGTTGCCTTATAGGGTATGGATAATCCTCATCCGTTAGTGCTCTTTCACTGGATGGATCTTCCGATTTGACTGGTGGTCTGGTACTTCCATTAAATCGACTAACATGTCTAGTACATCTTGAAGCACTTTAAGTTGTGTCTCCATTAAATCGACATATTCATGTTCACTGATTTTTTCTATCTCTCTCTGTATTTCTGCTTGAGCATGACTAGCATAATCTTGGGAGAGTAGAGCACCACTTTGGCTATCTTGACATCTGAAGCAAATGGATTCTTATCTGCTGGAATGATCTCAATCCTATCTCCTACCTAGAATATTAATACTTTGTGTAAAGTGGCAGTTACACACAAGCTTGGATGGACCCAATCCCTTCCTAGCATAACGTTATAACGGGCTTACCAGCCACCACAAAGAAAGCAGATCGGTTATCATTGGGACCTATCGTGATATCGGCAATTAGTACCCCGAAAGCCTTCGTAGGTCCTCATGTGAAGTCATACATTTTCATGCTAGCTTTAAACAAGTCCTTCAAGGACTTCCCCAGTTTCCTCAAAGTGGATAATGGTATAATGTTGAGCACAACCCCTGGATCGACAAATACCTTTGGCATGGCTTTGCCATTTCTCTAGTAGGTTTCTCGAACGGCACAGCTACCTCTGAGGTGGCCACAAGTGATACTCACTCTGCTTCATCCACAAGCACATCCCCTTCCAATGCTCTAGCTTGACCTTATACTGAAACAAATTCGTAAGGGATAACACCTGCAGGTGCTATGTCCAATAAGTTTTCATCCTTTAATTAGGCTTCCAACTCTTCATCGGCTATGAAGAAGTCGAGGTTAAGGGCTTCCTCTTATTAATTTGGAGTTAGGAGTGTTTGCACACTTAGGTTCAGCTGATTAATTCCCCTTCTTGGAAGTTTTGGAAATGGCTTCTCTTTCTGGATTGGAGCGGTCACCTCAACCATTCCTCCAATGTACCTTTAAGGGATACCACTTCTTCCATTTCAACGTTTTTTGCCGAGCCAAGCATACTTATCATCTGTCTCATTTTCTACATTTTTTTGGTAAGCAAAATATTATTAATGGGAGCACAAGGGGTGCCCCTTAGGTATGACAATGGGTAGGGTCTGGGTAGGGTCTATAGTACCCATCCCCAAATCCGTATTTTTAAATAGTGCCCGTGCCCGTGCCCATACCCACGTGGGTAGCAATTTGAGTGCCCATCCCCATACCCTCTAGGTACCTATATGCCCGTACCGGTACTTATTACCCGCAATTTAGTTAAAAAAATATGATTTTCACTATTTATATTCTAAAATTTTAAACCCAAATTATATGGTAGTCTACGTACTAATTTAACTCACTAAAAAATTTATATATTAAAAAAGCTACGTGCTACTTTTATTAAAAAAACTTAAATAAAATTATTATCGATGGTAAATGCTTATGTGCAATCAACCTAGACAATAGAAGATGATTCATTATCAGAGGTTGCATTGATATTATGATCTTCAGGCTTCACAGTGAGAACTAGTTCTTTCCTGTCATCCCCTACTTCGTCCACATTTTCCACATTTTCGAGCCCTTCAATTACATTATCAATCTTATCAACCTCCTCTGACAACACAATTTGCATGACTGGGATGCCTGAAACAATTATGAACGTTAAAGTAGCAATAGGTCCACTCACAAAGATAGTAAATGCTAACAAAATTCGCACTTGCATGTGCAATAACCAAAATCGCACATACAAGTGCGAAATTGGTGTAATTTCCTTTTTACAAGACTCATCGCACTTACAAGTGCGAAAAAGACACAGTGTGTATTTCGCACCTATAAGTGCGAAAATAAGGGTCGGGGAAAAAAGAAAAGAACAAAAAAAAGAGAAACGAACCTCGAAAATAAGTGTTGAAGTGCGAAGAACAACTCCCAAAGATGATGGGTGAGATGGGAAAGATGATGGGTGAGATAGAGAAAATGATGTGAGAGGTTGGTTTGAGGTTGGAAGAGGATGGTGATGAGGGAAGGTTAGGATTGACGAAGAAAAGAAAGATGATGGGTGGTTGTGATGATGGGTGGTTGTGAATATGAATATTGAAGAGGAAAAGGAAGGGGATGGTGGTGAGAATGGTCATGAAGAAATGAAGGTAGGGGATGGTGAAGATAATGTATAAGTAATAAAATTTATTTTTAAGAGTAAATTAGTAATTGACTAATTAATGAGGGTGGCATATGAACAAGTGAGAGCGCATCAAAACCAATTCAGTAATATTATTAATGGTTTTAGTGATTAAAACAAATTTCGTAACATTCGAATAAAAAAAGTGGAACAAAATGCAACAAATTACAATTGTTAAGATTTAAAATGAAATGTAAAGATTAGTTAGGGTCAAAAAAGTTTTTTTTATCAGCAGTTTTAGTTGCAAAAACGCAAGAGCCAAGCAGCCATAAGCCTAACTCAAATAGCTTCTTTTGGTCAGAAATATCTTTCTTTTTTTGTGAACAGTTCGCATTTGATTGATATCAAAGGGCACAAGGCCCAAACCCGAAGCGGTTACAATAGGGGCACCAAACAAGCCAAGGCAGCAGAGGCACATAACATAACACCAAGAAGAAAGAGAGGGAGGGAGTGGAGCCATGTGCATGCAGCCAAAGAGGAACGCAGAAAGAAGCACCATGTTTACCAAATCAGAGAACCTTAGTCACAGTCACAGAGGGGGAATGTTGTGGGCATCTCCCACCAACGCATCAACAATGGCACAAGGAGGCCAGAGGTTCCATCCTAAAGGAAGCCACACTCATCAAATAATACAGTAGTACAAGCAAGTACATCGGCTCACCCAGACTGGGGCAAATAACGATACGAAACTGGCCCATAGGAATTTGTTCAAACTTCATGATTTTACATTCGTGGGACCCAAAATGGTCTAATCTATTATATTATATGTGAGCATGTAATTTTTTATTCTTTTAGCACATAGATGTTTGTTGACAAAGAAAGTTCTTTGCCTTGTTAGGCTGCTAGTGACTTGTTTGAGTGAGCATCACCTAGGGCGTTTTACTGACTTGAGGAAAGCTTCTGTAAATGACGATTGTTAGGCATGGTTTACTATTAACCCTGACCATACTCCATGTGAGAACTATGTAAGGATATTACTGTCGCCATTGGTGACTTTAACAAGTTGTTTTCATATCAACTTTTGGATGGTCTTGAGATTGATTATTTTCTGCTTCCAAGTATTGCTAAAGAGAATGACCAGTTATTGATTAGTTACTTGTTAATTCCTCAAATCCATCTAAGTTTGTGTGTCAGGAATATCACACACCCATTATACAGACTAAAACTTGTCAAGTTTGCCATTGCATACTTCAAAATTATTTGGTTCATACTCCTCATAGTGGTTATATTTGTATCACCACTGGTATGATGAATTTGGAGAAAAACTCTCCTCTAGAACTTGGGGTAGTGAAATTATGATGGACAAGAATTACTTTGAACATAAGCATGTAATTATTTGTTATTGATGTTTATACTTAGCTAAATTAATTACTTCTATTATACCACTAGATAAATTAACCTGAGCATCAAGCACAAATAATTGTTTACTTTTGTTCAAACTACTTCTTGTACGTAATAACTTATAGAGGGGGATTTTCCATCCAAAATTCATCATACCAGTAGTGATATAAATATAACCATTATGAAGAGTACGGACCAAATAATTCTCCGGCAGGGTCGAGAATGGTGATGAAGCAGTGGCTTGTCCTTTTGCTGGGTTACAATAGCAACTCTTCACTTTTGTAAGCATGCTGGAGCATTGCATAAGGGTGGTAATTTGCCGACGAAAATGACAAAAGATGCTAGGCCCAATTGAAAGGCTATACTTGTATCACTTGTTAAATAGTAAAAGCAAAAATCAAAGAACACAAATAAAGGGATTTTAACCCATCCCTAAAACTAGTGAAATTAAGATGTATTGCTACTCTCGTGCCTTTTTTTTTTCTTTTGTTGATTTGCGTTTAAGAAAATGTTGTGACTGGTCCTCGCCAGAACCAAGAGATCAAGTCACTTGTTTACGTGTTCGGCTAAAGCTTGCATGGCATGTTGACATGATGGGTGAAGTGTCCATAGAGTATAGAGGGACTAAAACTAAATTTTACTAATTTCTGAGGGGCCAAAAACTTATTTTACTCATCTTCGTCTTTATCTTCAGCTTTTTCATCATCTTCACTTTTCACCGTTAAAAATATTCATGAAACTCAGAAATAGAAAAATAAAAACAAAAAAACCAAAACCTCATCACTAAAAAGAAGTTCTTCATCTCAACTAAAAAGAACTCTTCATCTTCATGAACTTTTTTTTTTTAATTACGGATGAAAATTGAACCAAGTGACCAATACCGGGACCACTTGATAGTTAACTCATAATAATATCATGACTTCATGAGAATTAAAAATGATGACATGGTTTTATATAAATTGAAAATGAAGACTTAATTTTCATATATTGTGATGAGTGTACAAAAATTGAACCAAGTGACCAATACAGGGACCATTTGATGGAATTTTTTTTTTTCTTCTATTCATACCTACATGTAAATGTGAGTATAATGGGCGTGTTAACCAAAAAATTTCATTATATTTATCCCTTCATCATTGATATGGTTTGTAACCAACATTTCAGTGGATATGGAAGATATGGATTATGAATGTTTAAAGCTTTACATTTATGATCATTAATTTATGTTTTTATGCAAAATAGTAATGGGCACATGAGAAGAAAGTTTTCCTCTTTTATGGCTTTATATTAATTGTATCCAAAACCTTGCGCTGTCAGACCTCTGCTAAGGTTTTCCTAACAGTACTGGTGGTGGCTGCGTATAGTGCCATCTTCTCCGGTTCATACGTGCGTACTCTATGTCTGTCGTGTGGTCACTCTTCTAGTTCTTCCGATGGAGGGCCAGGGTTATGTCTACCATTGCATAGTAATTAAATTCGAATAGTATTTTATTTTCTTAGAATTCAAACTTGTGCTCTTATTGGTCTAACTTATTTACTACTAAATCAACAAGTTGTTTGTTTTACATTTTAATTTTAATTTTGTTTTGGCATAAACATATAAAGGGTTATATACCTATTAAATAATAGTTAACAAATTAAATTGTGTCATTTTCGGTCATGCAAAAATGGAGAGCAGTCTTCAATGAGGAGGATATCGAAGAAGCGGTTTCTGTCGATGAGAATAGCCTAGTGGGGAAGTTAATCATGGATTCATAATCCAATATATCAACTAAGACTAACTCAAATTATTGAGTAATTCAAGGCAAAGTATAATCACTTATACTTCAAAGGATCCAAACCATATTTATAAAAACCCCAGGGACTAAAACGCAGTTACCCAAAAATTGAGGGTCTTACAATCATCATGTGCTTTGTGGCTTGAATATGGTGACAAAAGCACCAAGTATTTTCATAGCAAAGCAACCCAAAGACAAAAGCAAAAAAGCTTGAAGAAGATTCCAGATGAGGAGGGTAATTGGGTGTTCAAGCAGGATAAGATTGTTGAGATTTTTAGGAAATATTTTACTAATATTTTTATGTCCAGCAACCCATCAAATACTTTTGAGGCCTATAGCAGAATTCATCTCAAGTTAAACTCGGATATAGTGGAGGAAATTCAAGGGCCTTTTTCCAAGGAAGATGTTAAATTAGCTTTGGATAAGATGCACCCCTTTAAGGCACCAAGACCTGATGGTTTTCCAGCTCTTTTCTATTAGAAATATTGGAATACTGTGGGGGAGAAAACCTCTAGAAAGTTATTATCCATTTTGAATGAGGGAGAGGATCCTACAGGTATTAATCAGACGCCTATTTGCTTGATTCCTAAGGTTAAGACCCCTGGAAGTCCTAAGGATTTAAGGCCCATTAGCTTATGCAATGTCATCATGAAGATTGTAACAAAATGTATAGCTAACGTAATTAAATACATGTTAGGGGATGTGGTAAGGGAGAATCAAAGTGCATTCATTCTGGGGTGTCTTATCATGGATTATGCATTAACTAGATTTGAAGTGTTTCATTATATGAAGAAGAAAAAGAAGGGAAGAAAAGGCTATATGGCTTTGAAACTAGATATGTTAAAGACATACAATCGCATAGAATGGACTTTTCTAAATCAAGTTTTGTTGACTATGGGTTTCCCATAAGCTTTTACAAATCTCATCCTTAGATGTGTTTCCTCTGTTTCTTATGCTCCTTTGATCAATGAGGAGCCCACATCGTACTTCTCACCTCATAGAGGTCTAAGACAAGGAGACTTGCTATCACCCTACTTTTTTATTCTTTGTGTTGAGGTTTTTTAAGGACTTATTTTGGACCAAGTGCAGAAAAAAGCTATTCATGGTGTTCAGGTGGCTAGAGGAACTCCACACATCAGTCATTTGTTCTTTGCGGATGACAACTTGATTTTTGCTAGAGCCACAAAGGAGAAAAGAGATTGTCTTTTGAAGGTGGTCAAAATGTATGAGCATGCCTCAGGTCAAGTACTCAATCTAGACAAATCAGAGATCTCTTTTAGTCGAAATGTGCCAAATAACAGTATGGATATGATATGAGAGATAGGATGAGAGTAAAGACCGTTGATGTCCATGAAAAGTATTTTAGGTTACCTAAAATTATTGGTCGCTCGAAGAAGATTCTTTTTGGCAAGGTACAAGAAAGAGTATGGTGGAAACTTCAAGATTGGAAGGGAGAGGCTTTATCCAAGGTGGGGAAAGAGGTCCTATTAAAATTGGTAGATCAAGCTATTCTAACTTATGTTTTGAGGTGCTTCAAATTACCATCCAAAATTTTCCATAGAATTGAAAGCTTACTTGCTAAATCTGGTGGGGACAAAAGGAAAATGAATGGAAGATACATTAGGTGAGTTGGAAGCACTTGTGTAAGCCTAAGAATAAATGTGGTTTGGGATTCCGCGGCATAGACGACTTTAACAAAGCTTTACTAACTAAACAGGTATGGAGACTTTTCATGCAGAAACCTCTTTGCTCTATAAGGTGTGAAAAGCTAAGCACTTCCCAAAAGGTAATTTGTTAGAGGCTAGGGTGGGTCACCAACCTAGTTTTGCTTGGAGGAGTATTTGGGGGGCCATAGATATTGTGAAGGAAGATCTAAAATGGAATGTTGGAAATGGGCTTACCATTGATATTTGGAGTGCACTGTGGATTCATGGACCAAGTGATGGCTTGGTTCATATGCCTCCTAGACCATGTATTGGAAGTGGGAAAGTAATCAATCTTATCGATTCAAATATTAGAGCATGGGATGGGCAGCTGATAGATAATTTCACCCCACCCCACCCCACCCCACCCCCCCCCCCCCCCGAGGAGGCTAAGGTGATCAAGGCCATTCCTTTAAGCTGGCAGACCTTAGATGAAAATGTTTATTGGAGGTGGAGTAGAAGTGGTGAGTTCAGCGTCAAATCAGCTTACTATCATCTTCAAGATCTCAAGGTTATGAATAGTGCAAAGGCTTCTTCAGATGTGGCTTTTCCATGGATGAAAGTCTGGAATGCAAGAGTACCAAGCAAAGTGAAACATTTTATCCATAGGGCCATCAATAATGTTGTTCCCTGCAAGGCCAATCTAATAAAGCGTGAAGTGGTGGTACATAATTTTTCTCCATTATGCGAGCCGCAGGTGCTTGAGACCCAGGAACAACTATTCTTCCATTGCAACTGGACTAAAGTGGCATGGTTCTGCCATCCAATGAGTCTCCGGTCTGATAGTATACATGGTAGTACATCTCAAAGGCTCACAAACATTGCTGTCAACTATGATCATGACCAGCTTGGGCAGATCTTCCAAGGTTTGTGGGCTTTTTGGAAGGCTAGAAAAGATAGAATGTTTAATGTCAAAACTGTGGAACCAGGGGTATGCTTCTCCATTGCTTTGTACCAATTACGTGGGTGGTATTTGGCACAAAATTATCGTGACTTTGCCCGGAGAGATGCTTTTGCGACTGTTCGATGGAGTCCACCTGTGTCGGACCAGATCTAGGTCAATTTAGATGCTAGTTGGACTAGCCAAGACAACACATGCTTGGGCTTCACTGAAAGATCGTATTCAGCAGAGTTGATGGTCGCAACTACTCTCCTATACACACAACGCCAAGCTCCCCTTGTTGTTGAGGCATTGGCATTGCGGTAGGGACTACATGTGGCCCTTGAGTTGGAATTAGACAATGTGATCTTTGAATCTTATTCAACATCAGTGATCAAGGCAATGGAGGCTACTACTCGTTCTTCCGAGATTGCAGTGATTTGTTAACTTAATCATTAATAGCATGTAGAAGATGGATCTTAAGAATTCATAGTCTTCACAAATATTAATGGTTGTGGGGTACTAACCTTTATCCATGATGTGACATTGATTCTCTTTGATGTTCTTGCGAACCATTTTTTATCAACAATGGAAAAACTCTTCGATCTCCTTTCCTTTCCTTCTTCGCTCTTCATTCGTGATGACAATTATTTAGAGACGATCTTTATGGTAGAGATAGGTACAATGTTCAAGTCCTTCATCATAAGTATAATGCTTCCATCAAGCACTATATATACACATCATTCCATACAAAGAGCCACACTCCTCTATTCAAGAGTCATGTCCCTTCCAATAGTCACGTCCTTTTTTTTTGGTACATCGGAAAGCTAGCAAGAAAAACAGAAGGAACTTTGGCGCTAAAACAGAGTCTCTCATAATCCGAGTCTCCAACTCAAGAATAGGAACGTGGACAACTGTCACTCCCTCGATTGAACCTCGAACACCGGTTTTAGCCAAGAAATCCGCCGAGGCGTTACACTCACAATGAACCCGACGCAACTGAACATCTCAACTTCTCCCTAGCAACACACAGATTTGAACAATAGCAGGGAGAAACCGCTCAGCCTCTCGGTCATCAAGCATTGTCAATACATGAGACATCTCTTTATTCAAGAATCATGACCTTTCACTTAACTATCAAACAATGTGTTCATTCACATGAAACATTTCTTACATGATTATCTAAGATTGCAAAGCTTTTGGCCTCTCACTTTAGGGTGGTTAGGTTCTCACATGTCAAAAGACAAGCTAATATTGTAACTCACATGCTTGCTTCACTTGCTTATGATTTTCCTTCTAATATGTGGTGGGATAATCCCCTCATGATGTTGCTCATACAATTTTTGCAGATGCTGCTCTTTCAAATTAATGAATTACCTACTTTCCCTAAAATAAAAAATTACATGTTCCATATAGGCTTGATATGTTGAGACATGGGATCCTAATTAGTAAATATTGGATGACATACTAATATCGAGATCAGATTTAACCGATTTTGGAAGTATCCGGAATTGATTTGGCATAATTAAACTTATACGCCAGAATCACTCATTTATGAAGATGTAGAAACCAAAAGTATGATTATATAAGTCAAAATTGTATAATAAATAATGCTCGACTATTAGCTACATTAATGAAACTAGTCAAAGAAGGCAAAGTATTTAATATTTTTTATTAACAATAAAATAATCAATATTTCTGAGTTTCTACTGGGTTAAAAAAAAGAATTCCTATTGGTTGTGATCTTTATGTTTTTTTTTTTTACAACTTTATGTTATTTGTTAATTACTAATACATAATAAAATTAGAGTTTTTTTTATGGGGATACCCCATCATTCTAGAAACTGCAACTATTCTCTTCAATTAAGCCCCGTTTAGAAGAACTATTTGAGCGTATTTTATAGCATAAGCGTTTATGCAAGTGCTTGTGAGAACTTATGTAAACAACTTATGACCTATCTATAAGTTGTTTTGTGCTTATTTTCATAAGTTATTCAGAGTAACTTATGAAAAAAATCTTATGCTTATATATAGTTTATTTTCAATTTATTTCAATAAATTTCTTAAAATAGCTTATTAATAAGCGTTTATGTCATAAGCGCTTAATTAAGTTGTTTTCCCAAACGCGGCATAAATGACTTTCCTGATGAACGAACTTGTGCTCTCACGCTTAAGAGGGTTTAACTTGCTTATCACTAAATCAACTCCTTGTGGGTAATAAAATTAGAGTTTAATTTGGATGCATAGACATTGTAAAGATTTTTACACTTTCAACCAATCAGATTTTAAAGAAATATCACATATCAAATAAATTAAATAAAAAATTATTTTTTCAAATCATTGAAATCTAATTAGTTGACAGTGGAAAAAATCTTTATACCATTTTTTATTACACTTGGAAAAATAAAAATCTTTTACACCGGAAGATCACGTTCCTTTTTCTAATAAAATAAAATTAAGATTCTGGTCTTTTTCCAAGCCACGATTAAATTAAAATAAAATTAAATCATTATTTTTTTTACTACAGAATTTCAGTAATTAAGTTAACAATAAATCGTCAATATTTCTTAGTTCCTATTGGTTAATATGATCCTTATACTTATTTTTTAATTACTAATACAAAATAAAATTAAGATTGTGGTCCTTTTCCCAAGTCCAATTGGTTGAATCGTTCTTCTAAGCAATCAATTTCACATTGAAAAAAAAGAAAAACAAGAGGTGTGAAATATGAACTTTCACCCTAGACCCTCTTCCCCACACCTTACAAATATAGGAAACAATAATAATATAAAAGTATAATTTTCTAATGAGTGTACATTTTTTTTACTTTGTCAATCAATCAAAATTTGAATATGCACCGAATCAATCAATTATATTAAATAAAAATAACTTATTTTTTAGGTTTCTAAAATATAATTGGTTTACTTCCTTATGTAACAAAAAAATATATATATAATTGGTTGTTGGGGTAAAAAAATCTTTACACTAGAGGTGTACCTTTTTCTCATAATATACTTTGTTTTATATGCATAAGATTGAAATATAATATTTTTATTAACAATAAAATAATCAATATTTCTTAGATCCTATTAGTTAATACAATGTTATTAAAACCGAACCGATCATTGAACCGATTGAGGTACGGATTTAAGATTCGATGGTCAAACCATAGTCAAACCGTAATTGAACTGGTAGTAATTAATTCATATTTTTAATATATTAAATATTATTTAACAAATATATTTCACCAATAAGTTCTATATATTTAACTGAAATATGAAAAATCCATAATCAAATCTAATTGATGTGAGTCATTTAGGTCCAAAATTTCAATGATCCGAAAATTCCACCAAGAAAAAATAGTAATAAAAAGAAAGTGATATAAAATATTGAATAGAAAAAAGCAAATAGGAGTAATTTAAGGGGTGTTTGTTTCAAGTTTTGGAGAAGGATACCCAAGAATTTTATTTTCGAAAATATTAGAATGGAAATACTATTCCATGACATCTTTTAAAAATGTATTTGATTAGTTAATTCGATTCCCGGAAATATTTATCAACATTCCTAAAAATAATCATACCATGTGTTTGGTTAAAAATGTATATTCCTAAGATTATATAGTGAAATTCTTAAAATATCCTTATGTTATTAAGTATTTAAATATTTTTTAATATAATTATTAAAAACCAAGAGAAGTAGTCCACCTACAAACCCAGCATGAGAAGTTATTAACCTCAAGCACCAACGAGAATCTAATATAAATAACGTCCAATAGACC
Organism: Acmispon strigosus; assembly: GCA_030819835.1. Classification (NCBI taxonomy): domain Eukaryota; kingdom Viridiplantae; phylum Streptophyta; class Magnoliopsida; order Fabales; family Fabaceae; genus Acmispon; species Acmispon strigosus. The sequence continues at coordinate 27,483,102 of JAUAMA010000002.1, forward strand.
CCTCCCAATAAGAAAAAGGTTTGTAGAAGACATGAAAAAAATGCTTAAATAAGGGCCCCAACTGACAGTACCCAACCGAACCCATTTTAACCAATAAGAATTGTTGCAATCCAAGAGGACTTAAACAGCAAATACATATAGGAAGCATGAGGGAACTACGCAGCAAATTGCAAAGACTGCCACCAAATTTTTTTGAAATGGATAGATCAAAAGAAAGTGGGCAAATTCTGGGCAGTGTGTCACTAACAAGTAGAAAAATATGATCACAAATAGGAAAATCACAAGCCTAAGCAAGGTGAGCCAGCGATGAAGAGGGATGACGAGTGATGCTAATGGAGTGAAATATATATACAACTGAATGAGAGAAGAGAACAGATACCGATCTGGTGGGATACGTCCAGAAAAATTACGGGTAGTGGAAGCATAAATGGGTTACGGATTAGGCAGGATCCGTTCATGATTCGCAGTGGGTTTGGGATTTGGCGGGATTCGCTCATGACTTTCACGGGTTCCAGATCCATAACAAGATGTGGAGGGATTCACTCATGACTTTCGTGGCTTCCAGTTCCAGAACAAGAAGTGGGTAATGCAATTGTGGGTTTTCACAAACAAACAAAACGTGAAAAAACTCATTCCCTGGTCTTCAGATTCAAGTTCCCCACCCCTCTACCACGGAAATGAAAAAGGCCTATGAGTGAGAATATTACTTACCTGGGAATGAAAGATACCCAAGAGTATTTTATTAAATCTTCTACCAAACGCAAGTATGCTAGATGCCGGACCTATATTCCTAGGAATTTTTTTACAATCCCCCAAACAAACGCCCCCGAAAGGGTTACACAAACACTTGCAAGCTTGCAGGTGGATTATTTTAGATTCATATTAGTGGTATGGCCCATGGTGGAGATGACTTGTATAGTGTGGCCCATTCCTAATAAGTTTACCCTAATTTCAATTCACATAATAAAATTGGCAAAATCACAAAAACTTCAACACAATGGATTTGTATAAAACGGCGCAGCCTCACAACCTTATACATTAAGGGATGAGAGTAACAGATAAACAAGTAACAACTGAATATGAAGGGGGAGATGAACAACTCCGACGAAGCAGAAGAATGACAACACGACGACAAAGAGCCTGATGTGAACGAAGAACATATTTCTCAAGCTGGATCTAAATTTTCTCAATCACCGATTTCTGGATCTGAATGAGAGACGACCATGGTTTCTGGGATGAGAAGAGCTATCATGAATAGAACGATGTCATCTGTTGCTTTTCAGAGTGAACCAGATCTGACCAGTGAACCAGATCTAACCAGTAAACCACCGGTTTCACCGGTTCTTGCCTGATTTCATCGGTTGTCATCCGGTTCATTCGAGCTCCAATTACTAGCGCAAACTGAACTGCCCAGAACACCAGTTTCCAATTAATCCGGTTAGATCGATTAGTCCGGTTCAATTTTGGCAACATTTGGTTAATATGATCTTTATATTATTTTTTAATTACTAATATAAAATAAAATTACTCTGATGCACTTAAAATGTAGAGACTTTGTTTTCCGATGTACCAGAAAAAAGTGTAGAGATTTTAATATTTTACACTAAAAACCAATCAGATTTAAAAGTATCAAATCAATAAAATTAATTCATTAAAAAAAGAAATTTCCACATATCTAAATTTTAATTAATTGTTTGGGGTGTAAAAAATCTATACACTATTTTCTCATAAAATTAAGAAGGTCCTTTTCCAAGCTACAATTGGTTGAATTGTTCTTCTAACCTATCAATTTCACATTGACCAGCAGCAAAACAAGAGGTATGAAATATGAACTTTCACCCTACATCCTCTTCCGCCCACCTTACAAATCTAGGAAATAATATAATATACTCCTATATTTTGTGTTTGTTTAATTTAGGCAGAATACCAACTAATGGTATTAGAAAAAATTCATTATTTAACTTTTTTCCATTTAGTGCACTAATTATAAAATAAAAGATTAATTTCATATTTATCAGATGTCAATATATCTGCCTAACAAAAAAAAATAAAAATGAAATAGAATGAGACGTAAACATTCAACCTAGCCCAATTTTGTTTTTGGTTCTCTGAGTTGAATGAAACCGATGAATCATATAAAAGAGAAGGCACAACAACATTCCCATCTCCTGATGGAAAATTCTCATAACGGTACAGAGGAAACAGAACAGAAATCCCTTGGTTCTAAGCAACCGAAAGATTAGCTCAAACACAAGTCGCTGACATGTTCTTTTCCTCTCACATGTTCTTTTTCCATTCAATTTCCCTCTAAACCTCATCAATTAGGTCACACTTCAACCTCTGCTGAATCGGAAAAAAATAAACTCTTGGGGGTAGTAGGGGTTGTACGTATATCTTTGTCTCTGCAGGTGCAAGGTCCCAATCCTTCTCGTGAAAAATTTTCAAAGTACAAATCAGAGTTTGCATGACCCTGCTCTGTTTTCCCTTCCTCTGTTTTGCTTCAAAAGGAATGAACTTCATTATGGATTCACTTCCAAAGTGCCCATATGATGTTTGCGTAAAATACCCACTTGCTTTTCAGTGAGTATGGGTTCTCAGAAAGGGTTTTTCCACCGAAAGATGGAATTTTTCTCTGGGTATTTTGGGGTGTTTCTTTCTAAGCTTGTACAAACTCTGTTCTGGGTTTTCACCAAAGTCTTCATAAGGTATTGAATTTTCTTCCATTACAAATTTAATTACATGGTTCAATGCCCATTAGTTATCAATTTTAATCTTCATCTATGTTTTAATTTTATTGTTCAGATTCTATAGCCCTGAAGCAGTGAACTCTATTTGTTCTTCTGAAACTTCCCATGACAATCATCAAATTGAGTCCAATCATTCTGAGCCAAAAACTGAGGCTGAAGCTGGATTTTCTGATTCTTCTGATTTTGGGGCAGATGCTGATAGTCTCTCGCATGAAAGTAATCAAATTGAGTCTATTGGGTACCGGCCAAAAGCAGAAACCATTGAAGATTGTTGTTCTGAAACTGTTGATGGTAGTGAGAATTTTGGCATTGAAGAAGAGGAGACAAGTAAGTTGGTTTTCAAATTCCAATACCAAAGTTGGAATTGCAATTTCAATGAAGAACTCAAGGGAGATTATCATGAAAGTAGTGATTTCGTGAAGAGGGATATTGTTTCTGAAAGCACCAACAAGTATGAGTTCATCTCTGGCAAGAGTTCCACCCACTTCTTGGAAGAACCTGAGGCTGCAAATTTTACTGTTGAAGAGTTTCATGTTCATTCACATGTTGATTCTCTCTTGGAGAATCAGGTTACCAATGATTCTGGGAGAAAATTCATGCCTGATAATTGTGAAGGGACTGTTGATGCGGAAAATCATGACAATGTCACAGAAAGTGAAATTGTAATCAAAGAGGAGGTGTCATCAGAGAAGCTCAAGACTGTGTTATCTGCAGAACAACAATCTTTGCTAACGGTTGTGCGTAATTTTCTTTCAGAAGATGATTTCATTTGCTCAAGCTCTGATTCAGATTCAGTCACTTCTATGGATGATGGGTTTTTGTCAGACACAGACTTTGGAACCACTACTGAGATTGACACATTGGGAAACAATGAAGAAGAAAATGCAACAGAAGAAGATTTGGACTTCTGGGATGAGAATTTGGATGTTGGATATGAGCCTGATGATTTTGCTGAAGAAGATGAAGATATAATGGAAGAACTTGGAAAAATAGAAGAAGAGTGTAGGCTTGAGAAATCTTCAGGTGACAGTTTTCAAGATGGCATCAAGTCCAAACCTGAAAATTCTGTGCAAGCCAAATCACAGAATTTAACAGGCATTGATCTTGAGGATTCTAACCGATTCGACACCCTGTGGGAGCATCAGGATTTGATAGAACAGTTGAAGATGGAGCTTAAGAAGGTAAGGGCCACTGGTCTACCTACCATCCTTGAGGATTCTGAGTCTCCAAGGATAATGGAAGATTTGAAGCCATGGAAAATTGATGAAAAATTCCAGCATGGTAACACCACAAATGAGCTTCCAAAATTCTACAAGAGTTACAGAGAACGAATGCGAAAATTCGATATCTTGAATTACCAGAAGATGTATGCTCTAGGTAAGTGTTTTCAACCCATTATCAAGTTATTTTAATTTCTTCAGCAGCATTTTTCAATTTTTCTTATTTACTGTCTTGTTCAAAGTGAGTGTGCTTAATGTATGAACAATTTTATTCAACTTACATGATCACTAAAACCCACCTCATCTAAGAGCATATTTGCATCAATTTCTGTTTCTCAGAATCAATTCTGAAATTCAGATGCTTCTCTTCCATAATTGATTCTCGCTTTAAAATCAACAGTAAACAAATTTCCAAACATGCACAAAATCATTAGAACTAGAGAGGTAACTAAGGACCCACTAAATATAGTTTGTTAGGCACTAGGAAAACATGAATTGCACAAATATCTTCTGGCACAAGAATGAAATTAGAAACAATTTACATTGCTTTTTTTTCTCTCTTTCTATATGATTTTGTATTGGGTAAGGGGGATACTCACCTTCAAATATAGTTTTTCATATGTTAATGCAATTCATTTTTATTTATTTTGTTTATTAAAAGAAAGAGAGGTTGAATTGGGGGTTGGGCATTAAAAGATTGAGCAACTTTTTTCACCACATGCTTGGTTCTGCACTTTGCATACATAAATGATAATACTCCATACTAGAATTCCAGCTAGCCTTGATTGCTAGTAGTAGTATTCTGTATGCATTTTTCCCAAAGACTGCCGTAGTAAGTGTTAGGACTCTTTCATTGTGCATTTTTCTAGGAAGGAGTTAGCAAACAAATTTATAGCACTGATTGTTACTAAAACTACCCACACTCTTATTCTGGCTAGACTTGCCTAGTTTCCCAAATAAATCAGTCCTTGCAATGACCTAGCACTGCTCCACCAAATTTTTGTATAGCCTTTTCTTCTTTTTTAACTGTCTTTAAACAACTCTTACCATGATCCAAATTACCTTGAGTCAAGAAATAATAAATTCACGGGGTCTGTGTTTGTATTTCTGTTAATTAGCACACATTCCAAGACAATTTCATGTCTCTTATGTCATTGGGGTGAATGTGCTTTTAGCTAACTTGAATGTAAATACAAATACACACTAAATAATCCGATCAAATTTAAAGAGGTCAACTATAAAATACGAGGTAGATTCATATTCCTGATATGACTGCAGTGAATTCAAGATTCCCTATATCCTTCCGAAAGCAATTCTCCGAAAATGTTGTTATTGATGCTATTAACGAGTGCGATAAGGATACTAATTATGAGCATGTTCGGATCAATATTATTTTTGCTTGTAATCAATTTTGACACTTAAAAATCACTCTTAATTTTAACATTAAAATCAATTGTAAAATGGTTTCCAAACTTCCAATTCCTAATGAAGGAATAGATAACATTAAATACTTTGCTTTTCAATAATAACCTATACCATTTTTAATGTGTACACTAGTTAGCACTTACTATATATTTTTATTTTTATTATTTCTGAAGTGGCCTTTGCATATTATGCTTAACTATTAAGACTCCAATCATAGTCACACAATAATTTTTATCTTTTAAGTTCCTTGGAAACTTGTAGGGTTCCTACAATCAAAGGACCCACTTCAATCATTTTCAACTCACAAGAACCCATCTCCACCAATCACACGCATTCTTAATCTCCCACGCGGCTTTCACATTTATGGACGTAGAAAAAATGAAGCTTCTGACCCAACTAAGAAGTTCATGAGAGAATTGTACTGTGACTTGGAAATGGTTTACGTGGGACATTTGTGCCTTTCTTGGGAATTTCTTCAGTGGGAATATGGAAAGGCATTGAAATTATGGGAAACTGATGGGTACGGGTTGAGAAGGTTCAATGAAGTTGCTGGGGAATTTCAACAGTTTCAAGTGCTTCTTCAGAGGTTTATGGAGAATGAACGTTTCCAAGCTCCGAGGGTTGAAAATTATGCTAGGAATCGTTGTGCCATGCGGAATCTTCTTCAAGTTCCAGTAATAAGAGGTCAGAACATTTAATAACAATGAAAGTAACATTGTTTTACTTTCATTCCTAATCTTTTGATGCACATAGTAATAATTTCTGAGACTCGTGATTGGTGAAAAAAGAGGTATTAGGTAAGAGATATTATTAATTACTCTATTTGATTTACCGTTAGAAAGTATAAAAATGTGAAAATATAGCATCATTTAACAAAAAGTGTCTTAAGATGTGTAATTTTTCTATTTTCATACTTTCTAATGTTAAATTTCTAACGTTAAATCAAATGAACTTTGATAAGTTGAGTAGCTCTAAATTATTAAATGAGGGTTTATAAGGCAAAAATTGAGATACATAATAATAGAAGTTTTGAAAAAAATAGAAGAGGGAACTAGTGGATGTTTGATTTTAAAATTTGAACATAAATTAAGATATGTTTACTGTGTAGCTTCTAATTAGAAATGATTTTTGAACATTGGAACTGAACCTGTTAGTAAATTTAATTGTAGTTGATTGACTTATTTTAAAGGGTGTCTCGTCCTAGATGGATCACTTTATAAAAATTTAAGTAAATAGTTCAATATAATTCTCAACACACTTATTTTAATTATATTGGTCTAACCATAATGAAATTATTTAGTAGTACTTCAAGTAAGTTAAATAGTGTGTTTGATTTTCAATTGAAAGCGCATTCAACTTGCATATTTGACTTTTTCAAGACAATTTTTTCTAACTGAGCAAAGTGTTGGGTTAAGAAAAAACACATCCAATCCAATAGATAAATAAACACATAGAATTAAATTTGGTTAGTGCCTTTTTTTTCGAAATGGAAATGAGTGGTTACTTTTATTGTACTCCACTTTCTTAGAGTCCTTTTGAACTATGTGGGGGGACCATTATTTGAAAGTTTCATATATGAGACAAAAGAGTTCTTCATTGCTGCATAATTAACTTAAATAATTGCATGCAGAAGACAACGCCAAGGATAAAAATAAGTACAAAAAAAGAGAGTCTGATAAGGATGCCATCACAAGTGACATGCTAATAGAAATTTTGGAAGAATCAATCAGAACAATTTGGCGTTTTATAAGAGCGGATAAAGATGCATCTAGTTTGAAAGTTGCAAGAGAAAAGCAAGTAGAGCTCCAAGACCCTTCAGATTCTCAGATTCTAGTGGAGATTCGAACAGAGCTTCAAAAGGTAAATTATAAAGCTTCAAAAGTCATATTTTTAAATGTCAAATGTGAATCAACTTTCTTCTTTTGCTTTTTGAGAAAAGGTTGTGTATAGAAAACTAATTATTGCAATATGTTCATCCGTAACACTAAAATAACTCTAAAATTGAAAAACAAAATGTTATTTGGGGAATTCGGATTTACCGCAGTAGCTGGTTCATGTAGTCACTGCAGTCAAGTTTTTCACTTTCGAAATTTCAACTCTTGTAACCTAGTTTTCACTTTTGAAGTGCATAGTTTGAGAAACCAACGACTACGGTAAATTCAGATCCGTCATTTGACATGAGTGCGACATGACACAACAACTATTTCCAACTGTTCATGCCATTCTTATTTACTTTTCTTGTCTATAATGTTATTGTTTGGATTTACAGAAGGAAAAGAGACTGAGAGAGCTTTTGAGGAGTGGAAACTGCATATTGAAGAAGTTCCAAAAGCACCATGAAGATGGGACGGATCAAGTGCTTTACTTTTTCTCTCAAGTGGATATGAAATTGGTTTGGAGAGTGTTGAACATGTCAAGGATAACGACGGATCAACTAGCATGGTGTCGTAGTAAATTAAACAAGATCAGTTTTGTAAACAGAAGGATACAAGTAGAACCATCATTCTTACTTTTTCCTAGTTAATATAGTCAATTACAAGATTAGCACATATGCTCCTTCACGTTTAGAATGTCATTATCGAAATAGAAAAGAAATTTATCATACAGCCAGATATCTTTTTAGATGGTTATATAAATTTCTTAAAAATAATTCAAAATAAATTGAGTTAAACTCATTTCAATAGTTAGCATATTGTGGCATAAAATTCTCATTTATTTTATCTTAAATCAAAGAAAAACTTGCAGAATAAAACCAACTTTCATTCCAGGTTTTTTTAAAGTCCAACTTGAAAATAATATTTCAGGGTTGGTCAAGTGGAGCATGATATGGTCTTATACCTAATGGGCCGCAGGTTCGAACCTCCGCTTGTTTCCTTTGGATGAAATAAATGTAAGGCTTATGTAAGTATTTTTTGAGTTCGACAACTTTCACTGCCTTGAATTGGGGCACCATCCCGTGAGTCACCCTAAATTTTTTATAAAAAAAAATGATATATTTTTGTGTTTTCCGCTTCTTCGATTCATGTGGTGCACTATTTCTTGCCAAATAGTAGCATTATATCCACTGTACCTCTTCCGAGAAAGAAATTATTATGAAGAGGAAAACATTAGATCCCGAAGAAAAGGGTGCAACCTAGCCACCATGACCTTAGTAATAATCTTGTACGTGACATTTAATAAGCTTATAGGTCTGAACTCCTTAAAATTTACATGGACATCCACCTTTAGAATTAAAGCAATGAGAGTTTGATCTAGCAAAGGATCAAAGGAACAATATTCAAAAGCTTCACTGACCCCACACCAAACCTCACTACCCACGATATTCCAATATTGCTTAAACATATAGCTTGGAAACCATCTGACCCTGACAATATAAAAGAACTCATATGAGACAAGGCAAACTGAAATTCCTCCTTAGAGACAGGTTTACTCAAAGCATGGATCCCGTCCACAGATAGCCCAACAACTCCAAGGGCATGCAAGACATTAGGTTGAGCATTATTCAGTGAATAAAACAGAGTCTTAAAGATCCCTACGCCTCATGTTTCAATAGCTCCTCATCATCACTCCAAGTACCGCAAGAAATGTTCAGAGCATAAACCTTATTTATTTCCTTCTCACAAGAGTTTGGGTGCGAAAACCAACGAATTACAATCGCCAAATTTCACATATTGTTTCATGGATTTTTGCTACCACAAAACTCCTCCTGCCTCAAAGTGTGGTCCAACTCCTTTTGTAACTAGTTGAGAGTGGGTGAGATAGATACAAACTAAACTCGCTCAAGCTCTTGTTGTATGCCTTTTATCCAAGTCTCCAACATCTTCTTTCAAACAAAATCACTCCCAAACTTCTCTTTATTAAACGTTATGAACTGCTTCCGGACATATAATAGTTTAGTAGACACATTGCTTGCCAACTTCCAAGCGTTAGACACAAGAGGTTCATACTCAAGATGAGAGACCGAAATCCTATAAACCGAAAGGGTCTAGAACCTGTACCTGCAGAACGATAGTGCAACAGACCCGAATAAGATGGTGATATTAATACAGTCTATGGAGAACTTGAGCTAATCCTTTATAGAAGAGGGATCTCCACTAGAGGTCCACAAAAAACCAATCAAGATTCTTGAGAAGTAAATTTTCTCCAGCTCATTTTCTTTCCTAAGTGAATGTGTTTCCCAAATTATAAATATCCACCAAGTTGCGCTCATCTATCATGTTTGCAAACTTCTCTACTCTTGATTGAGGGAAAGAACCGCCTTTTTTATTTGATGGAAAAAAGGTTTCGTCAAATCTCACCCACAAGCATCCAAGGTTCCACAATAGATTGCTTAAGAGCTTTGAGGCGATTTATCCAGAGGATCCTATTTGAAGGAATTAGGCTGACATAAATCCTTGTTCAACACCAAGAGAAGTTTTGTGAGCTAACACTAATCGTCATAGCTTGTCTGCAGGAAAACAACATGGTGAAATTAAAAAGAGAATCAAAAAAAGTTTTAACTGATAGTGCATTTGTTCCTGAATAAAACCCTAAAGCTAAGTCGGCTGAGCAAAGAAACCTTAGAGTTTTATTCAAGTGAAAAAGTGAACATGCGGATTGGCCCTCTTCGAAAACCATATTGACTATAGGTACTCCCGAACATGCACCTCTTCGTTGTCGATCAACCACAAACCCTCAAAAGCATCACAGTAAATCACGTCGATGGAAGATCCTTGATATATCAAGACTCTTTGCACTTCAAAATATGAAATTCACAACTTGATGACCATGGAGTCATCCTCGTGAGGAGAAATTCCTTCGTAATCCTCATCCCTAAACGTGATTCTTGGCTTGCCAAGGTGTTTAACTTGTAGTATCAGACAATTGATGGACTCCACCTGTTTGGGCGACCTGGCGTACCGCTTTCTGGCTGAATTAGTAGAGCCTCCACCGGTGAATCCTCCCACAATAAAATTCATGTGGCCTTTAAGCTTCCCCAACCTTAGCGGGTTTGTATCACTGGCCGTGACTGCTTAGATGGATTGCTTTGGGGCTCCTCCAGACTTTGATCTTTTAGGGGGATTAAGGCTCCTGCTTCTGCTCTGACCTCGACTTTACTGAATGTATTTCTTCAATTGTCATGCCCGGACTAGCTGCTCAAGTTGGTATTTTAGTGCCCAACAACTGTCCGTGGAAAGGCCAACGTTGTTGTGAAACTCACACTAGATGGACCTATAGGCATTTGGAGAAACATTAGCATTCAAGGAAAATTTAATTGAATCAAGCTTCAATTTAACCAAGTCCCTCAGTATCAGACTATGCCGCGTGTTAAGGGGTATGAGATCTTCTTGGCTCCACCTCGTCCATACGTTGCTACGGAAACTGTTGGTATGCTGGTGTTGGAAGCATTCGCAATCTTCTTTTGGCTGTCCAGCTCTATCTGCAGGTTGGTCAGTCGCTCTCTCAGATTTCTTTAAGGGATTGACTAAGGTTTTCACTGACTCCTTTTTATCTCGTGTTGTTTTAAGGACATGTCTCTCTTCCTTAATAATGAAAGGCGCTGTCCTCACACGAATCTCATCCAAGGACTGGGCATGTCATACAAATAGGTTGTTGTTGAAGTCTTTGGTCTTCAAGCTATTCTCGAAAGCATCGGCACATATTGTCAGATTTTGACTCTTTGTCTGCATGGCCACATTAGTAGTTCTGAATAAGTAGTCTTTTAAACTCTCACCCGACGCCTGTCGGATGTTAAAGAGGCTAGCTGATGTTATCCGGTGCGATAACTTGGCTGAAAATTAAGTGAGGAATCGCTGAAAAAATCTCTGAATGTTGTGATAGACCTCGTTGAGAGCTTGGTGAACCAGGTGAGTGTCGCCTTCTTTAGTGTTCCCGGAAACGTCTTGCACTTAAATTAGTCAGTCGCACCATTGATCAATATTTTGGTGTTGAATACAGCCAAGTGTTCTCTTGAGTCGGTCGTGCCGTCGTAAGAATTGAGCAACAATGTTTTTCAAATTGTCAGGGATCACTACCGTGACTAGGGCATCTGAGAAAGGTTGAAACTCCACCACCACTTCTCTCAGGATTTTATCTTGCCTCCTTTCTCTAGTCAAGTCGACCAGTTCAATATGAAATGTTTGATTCTTCCTCTAGAGTTCTTCTACGCCGGCAATGTGGGTCTGCATCGTCTGTTTTTGCCGGCGTAACTCCTCCATCGCCTGATTTTTCTGCTCCATTTGGGTCATCATGGCTTGGAGAGCCTCCTCGGTAGACTGTTGCGTGGTACCACTGTTGGTTCCATACCTTAGTGTCATAGTCATTGTGGAAGGATGACCTTGAGGACTTGGGAAACGTTTTACTAGGGGCCCACAGTGGACGCCAAATGTTCATGAATAAAACCCTAAAGCCAAGTCGCCTGAGCAAAGAAACCTTAGAGTGTTATTCAAGTGAAAAAGTGAACAAGCAATGTATGTTGACGACCACCCTTATATAGTGGGTATACTGTTTGCTCTAATGTCTAGATAAATTGGATTCAATTGGTTAGCCGTATGAGCCAAGTAACAAGTATCAAGGAGCGAATCTCGGCATCCTTAAAAGACTAAGCCAAGCTGGCAATTGGCGCGCTTATCACTTGGCTAACCTGACGCAATCGCTCGGATGGGCTTGGACTCCCCTCCAATATTACCACGCTACTCCTACTGAGCCGGCCCACACCCCATGTTTTAACCAAGCTAGTCATCCGAAACCCATGACGGTACAACATTAAAGTTAAAGATCATTAAAAATATCTCAAATATTGAAGATTCCTTAGAATAATTATTTTGTAAATATAATCAGAAAATCCATAAAATCTTTTTTACAAAGCTCACATATTTAATTTTGTTTAAAAAATAGTCAACTTAAATAAAGTTGTTATAGCTTAAACAGAAGTGCATACTTGCGGTTTAAACCAATTATGTTTGAGTCCAGACATCCACATTATGGAGTGAATAACTCTTTTAAAGAGTTTTTTTTTTATATATAGGAATCAAACATGTTTCACTTGAATCAATCACCCATTAGTAAAATAAGATTTTTTTGTGGATAAAAGAGTTTTATGAATTTTTTTTCAAAATTCCTTATGACAATGCGGAATTAAAAATTCTATATCCCGTTAAAGACTAATGGGTTTCCCTTTTTGGGTCAAATAAGAGTAATGTGTGTAACCTATGATTGAAACCAACTCAGGCTGCTTTTGATTTGGGCTTAAAGGAAGTGATTAGCCTTGTAATAATATGAATAATAAAAAGATAAGGCCCAATGGAGCGGAGTGAGGATAACCATCAGATCTAGGGTTTTGAGAGAAACCTCCATTTATACAACAACAACTTCACATTTCATTCTTCAGACGCACCTTCACAACGCCCCTCTCCACAGTTCCAAGCTTCTTCCATCTCCACCAACATGGTGCAGAGGCTCACGTATCGCAAGAGGCACAGCTATGCCACCAAATCCAACCAGCATCGGGTTGTCAAGACCCCTGGTATGCTTTTCTCTACCCCCAATTGTGTTTTTATGTTCCGATCTATGTCGTGATTCATCATTTGATGTCAAAATTCGGTTTTGTTGCTGCTTTTCGGTGTTTTAACCATTTTCTGGGAATGGGTCTGTCTCAGGTGGGAAGTTGGTGTACCAGACCACTAAGAAGAGAGCTAGCGGACCCAAGTGCCCTGTCACTGGCAAGAGGATCCAAGGGGTATGCATCTATAACATTGTCTCCCTTTTTTCTTACTTGCACTCGTAAATAAGGTTGAGTTTGGATAGCAAACATGCCTTTTGTTTGGAATCTAATATAGCTTTTGTAGAGTCAGTAAGGATAAGTGATTCATTGTGAAGAATGTTTAGAGAGGGGGAGGGATCTGAGGTATTTATATAAGTATTGGGTGCTCCAAACAGTCATGATTTGTATGCTTTGGGTAATCTAGTATATCCTGCAAATGAGTGAGATAGGAAATTTCAGGGTTGTTCTCTATTTTGCTTTCAACTTTAATTGGATGCTAAGCTGACCTGAACACAATTTTCTGTTAGGGGGTATGTATCTATATGAATATGAATGTTATATAGGTGATTAAGATGCGTGGTGGTAGTGAGTGTGAGCTCTTTATTTTTGATGATTTATCTGGCTGGAGTGGAATGAGTTTGTTATGTATGGTATTCGTGGGAAGCAGATTGTTTGATGTCATAATTCTTTTGTGCTTTTGGTGTTCATTGGAAGTCTTAATTAACTGAATTCAGCTAAGGGTATTGATGGAGCATGCGTTGAAATGTTTTACTCCATTCACTGCTGGAGCTTGACCCTCCACTGCCTACTGCACTTCTTGATTGTTATCCTTTTAATTTTCTTTATAATTTTTCATCATTATTTATTCTCATGATATTCTTTGCTTATAACAATCCATTTACCATTCTTTGCATCAAACCAACTTGAGGTTTCGTTTGTTCTTTCTGTCTGTGTCCTTGCTTTTCTTGGTACTAAGTAGTGATGATGAGCACTTTTCTACCTTTGTTAGTATTTTCTAATCCAAACGTAATCTGCAGATTCCACACTTGAGACCTACTGAATACAAGAGGTCTAGGTTGCCTAGGAACCGCAGGACAGTGAACCGAGCATATGGTGGTGTATTGTCCGGAGGAGCTGTTAGAGAAAGGTATGTTGCTCGCAATATCATTGGAAGGATAATTTTAAATTTTTTTATTGATTAAACTAAACTTCATGGTTATTTAATCTTGGCACAGGATTATCCGTGCTTTCCTTGTTGAAGAGCAAAAAATTGTGAAGAAGGTATTGAAGATTCAGAAGGCTAAAGAAAAGCTAGCATCTAAGAGCTAAGCTGAGTTATATCATGGTTAAAGAATCCTTTAATTGAAATCTGTGGTCAGAAAGTTTTGACTTTGAATGGTGTTAATTATGAATGTGGAACTTAATTTGAAATTGAGTTTATGCTTTTTTGTGCTATTTGACGGTTTAGATTTTATTATACGTTATTGGATTCTGTTGTTCCATTTCATATTCGAAAAGGAAAACCTCCTATGAAGTTGAAATAGTCGCTATTTACTTAAGAATTTTAGTTGTGTTAAGATCAGTGTGTATCTTAAGTTGAATGAAGGACAGGTGTGCAACTACTTGGATGCAACTACTAAAGCACATATTCATGCAACTACTAAAGCATAGGGATAGCTTTTCATCAATATTGATGTATCACTAACCGGAATTACCTCAAATAAATGCGAGACTGCCTGCATGGTATGATGTAGATATAGTGCATGGTTAGATAAACGGTAGAAATTTTTGTTACAAGAATTGGTTATGGGAGAAACTACTCCTAGTAGCTTTTGTGGGAGCTCAAATTGGTTCTAGAGATTTGAACACTCAACTTTGTTTGAACAAGTGTTCATCATTTGATCAAGCTGCTTCTGTATGATACACAGCTTGCAAAACCAAATCCTTCAGCTCTTTAGGTTCTAGCATGTGTTGAACTTGGTGATTTCATCAATGGTGATATTACTGTGGTGCACATGCACGTAAACTAGTTCAGCACTAGCAAATTCTATTAAGAGCTGATGTGGTAGGATGACTCTGTTTTCTTTAAGAGTGATTCGTGACATTGCTGACATGAACTTTTTTAGCCACGTAAGCTCTTATCAGAGTTAGACAGATTTACAGTGCATGAACTAGAGTGAGTTTAGAAAATGAGGGATTGAAACCAAAGTAAATAAATTTTGGAGACCAAAATCCATGACGCCCAACATTAAAAATTTGATAAAAATTTTGAGAGACCAAGTTGTAACTTATAAAACTTGAAAGTCAATAGGTTAGCTATAAAATATGTGCATCATTCATTACGGTAATACATCTAATCAGTGGTAAGGCTACCAACATTCTTCCAAAGAATGATCACCGAGTTAAAAGAGGTTTGTCTGATGATGCCTCTTGTCCTAGGTGTCCAGTGTAAAGAGAAGATGATATTCACATTTTTAGTAAATACATAACAGCTGTTGAAATTTGGTAATCCCTCCTTCCTTCCATGAATCTCTATAATTTGAGCATTAGCTGGTTTCTAATCTGTGTGACAAAAAAATTCTATCATTAAGCATTCCTTGGTGTCCTGTTTTTGGAATTGCATTGGATATACTTTGGAAATCTAGGAGTGAGCTTATTTTTGTGAGAGTTGGTAACTCATCTTTTGCCCTTGAGGATTTACGATACTCCTCTCTTTATGTTTAATTCTCGACTTAATTGTTTGATTCTTGTAATACTCTTTATCCAAGGACTTAGTTCCTTGTTTTTGGCCATTTAGCCCCCTATATATAAAAAATTATATCTAATCTCTAAAAGTGGGCGTTCACCCTTGAAGGATCGGTTTCAACGCAGATAAAGCCTCATAATCTATTTAAAATTAAATTATTTATTCATTTTAAAGATAATATCACTATCACATTACCTGTTAGTAGAGTTTCCAAGGAGAGCAAAAAATTGTACATACATTGGATTGCATGCATGTTTTATAGAAGAAAACATATGGGGGAGAGAGAAGAATGCGGCATTTACTCTTCTTCACATAATGCCAAGGAATTGGACAGTGTAATGGTATTTTTTTTTATAGAAATGAAATTTGTACTATTTTATATCTCTATGGAAAATTGTAATTAGTGATAATTTGATATTTTTAAGAAAAATAAATTTTGTTCTTTTCAATTTCTCATACTAATCACAAAATCTATTTATTCTTACCATTTTTGCAGCAAACAAAAGAAGTTTTTATTTTGCTAGAAAGAGTCTTCTCTCTGATAAAATAACAATTAACTTCTATATGTTTAATTCTCTCATGAAAGACTGGGCTTGAGGAGAGGTGCAAAGTTTGGTTGCCACACATCACCTCCATAGGACCAACATCACATTACAGCAACTTCCAAATTAAATGCTTCAACCATAAGAGCTTAGTAGTTGTATGAGTTGTTGCCCCGATACTCATCTTCCATACTTGATCTTATTGGGAATGTTGCAAGCCAAAGTTGATCCTCTAGAATTTTCGCGTGGTTAGTTGATTCAACGAACAAAGTAGACAGTGAACTAGGACGAAGAATTAGCAACCATATGCCTAAAAATAAAACAGGGTTAAAACAAAAGCAAACCAACACCAACTAATAAAAGTATAGAAAGGAAGATAAAAGAGAAGCTTGGTGCAAACAAAAACAATGGAACATATGAGAGATGACACACTATCAAACTAGGAAATGTGAATCGAGTTTAACTAAATCATGAAACGGACCATTCACTAAACCAAACAAACACAATCAAGAATTAACCAATCATTACTAACCATGAACGAGAGAAAAGAAGAAACGTACGCTAAACTAGACAGCTAGAACCCTAAAATAAGGACACAAACAAAAATAAAGTACCTCAAAAGATCAAGATAAAAATGGCCAACCATATTACTTTTGTACTAGGAGATAATGATATTTGTAAACAAGAGTTCCAAACTTTGGGAAACTCAACAAAGAAACAATGACATGACAAGTCACGAAGGATGATACTATGATACCATCTTGAAATTGGAAGTATTGAATAATTGAACGTACGTTAAATTGAAGGGTGACAAATTCAAACATTAAACGTACGTTAAATTGAAGGGTGACAAATTTAAACGTACATTAACACACACATAAAAATAAAAGTTGAACGAAACTCTTGTCATAGATTAGATTCATTAGATAATTTAAAAATTATGTTAATTTAAGGTAACAAGTGGTGGTACATCAAATAATTTAAAAATTTCTTTTTCTTAGCATAAGAATATGTTAATCTTCATAATACAAATCTTAAATTTGTGAAAGGAAAGGTATGGGTTCATACTTATTCCGTCCACACAAACATGAGAGAAATAGAAATAGAAGAAAGAAAAATGAGAGATATGATTTAATAAGAAAAGAAGAAAGAGAAATGAAAAAAGTATGTTGAAATAAGAAGTAATAAAAAATTAAAAAGTGAGTGTGAATATATGCTTGGAATTTCTAGTTGGTAGTTTGTGGTTTTTATGCATGGCTGCTCTTTATAATAGGGTCTTTCCTTCCATAAGGCAAGGCAAAAATTGTCAAGAATGGGATTCGAACCCATGCCCTTTCGGACCAGTACCTGAAACTGGCGCCTTAGACCAACTCGGCCATCTTGACTTGATGTTAGGAACTTGTAATTAAAATTAATAAAACTGTATACACGCTATAACTCAATCGAACTTTATTTTCTTTTCTCAGTGAAAAAAAGTTTACTTCTAACTGGATAAACTTTATTTAAGATTATATTTTATCTGCATTAAGTACTAAGAAGTAAGAAAAATAAAATAGAAAAAAGCTTAATTGAAAATTAAAATATGGATTTATATACCATCAATGATTCGAACCAACTATCTTTTGGGAACTAAACTAGTTTTTATAACCCTAACAAAATAAAGTTTCTAACTTTTTTTCTGGGTCAATGAAAGTTCATTTCCCAAAAAATCTTTCAGGCTAAACCAGCCCAATCTAATTAACTCGATTCAGAAATTTCATTTTTTTTTAATTCATCGGAAAATTATTTAGAGTTTCACTCGGGACATTTTGTAAGACAAAAACAATGCTACTTCTTTTTAGGGGGTAGGGGTAATAAACAGGCTTCGTTCAGCTGGAAGTCGATCAAAATGAATTTGACAAAGAAAAAAAAAAAGATTGAAATGAAAAGAATATTATTCTCTAGATTCATTTTGGTGATGATGGTGGCGACATGGGTGATGGTGGTGGTGGTGGTGGCAGTGGCAGCGATGGTGGAGGGTGGTGGTGATGGTTGAGAATGGTGGTGGTGGTGGAGGGTGGTACGTGGTGGTAGTTGTGGTCGTGGAAATGGAGATGGCAGCGGTGGCGGTGTCAGTGGTGGTGGCGGCGACGCTTGTGATAGTGGTGGTTGGAGTGATGGAGGTGGATGTGGTAGTGGTGGTGACGATGATTGTATGTCAGATTAAATATTTTCAAGTAATTTATACGTTACAACTTTATTAGGTTTTATTTCATATCTATAGGCTAGATTAAATAATCTATCATTTTAATGTATTAAAGTGGATTGATGAATAAGTCTATAAATATAATGTTAGCACATAACGATGAATAAACCCATAATATATTGTACGAAATTATACTATTATGCCTAATACAGTGTACCAAATAAGCTCTTTAGCTGTTGGATATCCCAAACCACTTCACAATCCCATAGTTTGCTCTTTTCTTGAAGAAGGAAAAAACGACTTATAATTACTGCTCTTTCTTTATATTTATTACTTTTGTGATCTAATTTTAGAATTTAAATTTTAATAATATTTTTGAGTTAAATATGTTGTTAGTCCCTATAAAATAGAGGTGAATTTGATTTAGTCTTTTAAAAAAAAATTCATAGCGTTGAGTCCCTAAAATTAAAGAAATAGGTGAAATTAGTCATTGTGGTGCATTTTATGGCGGTTTTAACCGTCATTAATGCATTTTGTGGCGGTTAAAACTGTCATTAATGCAAAAAACTGTCATAAAATAAACGTCAAACACTAACTACACATATTTCATCAACGTTGAGGACTAAAAACTATAAAAAAAATAGGGGGACCAATTCCAATTCACATCTATTTTCTAGGGACTAAAAACATATTTAACCCCTTTCTTTCTGAGTTGTTGACTCTTATGACCTAATACTTGTGTGTTTGTTAAAGCTTGAAATAAGAGTTTTAATAAAAAAATAGAAGTTATTTGTCAATTTTAACTCTTAATTTAAAACTTATAAGCTAATTTTAAATTATAAGATGTTTGGTAATTTTCTTTAAAAAATACTTCAATTTTACTTAATGCTAGTAAAATTACTTGTGTAGTGTAATGATATATTTATAGTCGGGGCAACCCAGAGTCCGTGGGAGTTTATTAGTGTTTCCCCTAGTTAGGTTTTGACGGAGATGAACCAGACTCGACTATACATTCTCGTTTCCAGTGGCTCCTAGATGTTAGCATTGCACGACTCTATGAGGGGAATTTGGTATCTGCAGTTAGGGCCTTATGCTACACCTCGTGGGTATGACACTATTTGCTAACAAGAGCGACACTTTTGTGTACATAGTGTACTTATCACTCTTCTATAACCTATACGCAGTAGACACATATGTAGGGGGTGCAGCTTCCTTAGTGCTTTTAACGCTCTCATCTCTCATAATAAACATCGCTCTCACTTGATACACTCTTTATATATATATTATGATTTTCTGATTGTATTTCATTTTAGGTTGGGGTGGGAGAGTGCACTTTGAGGCTTACCTTCCATATGACAGGTAGATTGGGCAGTTGTTAACTAGGTTTTTTCAAAAAAAAATTAAGCAAATTTATTAAAGAGACTTAAAAAGGTGCCTAAACTCATGTACAAAAAGAATCACTCGGACCGGTGATCTCAACACAAATAATTATATAGAGAAGAAGGAATCTTTAGAAAAAGAGAATGGAAACAATGCTCCCACAGCATTCTTAGCTCACACCCTCAATCTTCCACTGACTTCCAGCAGTGTCCATTGAATCATGACAAATTGAAGGGAGCCTTAAGCCCCTTCTCAACGCAATTTCACAAACAGGGGAGAACAAATCAAAATTCAATTCTTTAGACATAGCACCAGCAACAACAGAGCATTGAAAAATCGCAAGCAGCACCATCACGTTAAAACAAGAGCAATACCAAGCAGCAACACTCGAAACTGATCAGCACCCCAAACGCTAATCCACCGGATCCACTGCCAACCCCTTCCTTTTCCAAGCACAACATGGGATTCTACTTAATGTAAACACTTACAGTAAAATGATTAATTATTATTGTCGACGTGACTTGGACTCAAAAAAGAAACTCGTGCTAATTAAATGCTACTCAATGCAAGAGAGACCTTGTTTATTCACAGATGAAAATATTTGTTAATGTATTATGTACAGACCTGTTGTAATTACTTGGACATCGTGTCAGCAAAGAGGGGTTCAAGTTCTACAATAATGCCCAAACTGAAAGAATTTGACCTAAATGGGGCTATTTTGATTTGCAGTTTTTATTAATTATTGTGGCTAAAAGGAGAAGGACGTGTCCTTTTAGAAGCCAAGCAAAAGAAATGGCTTTGAGTAAGCCAAGTTTGTGGTGGTGTGTTGCATGCTTTTCCACCACAAGATCTTGTAGATTGGCTGTAAATAGCCATCTTGAAGCCCATGGTGATACACACCAAAAAAACTCAACCGTGAACCTTAGTCTCTTGTTCCTTTAGTGAGTGTTTAAGTGAGACTATTGTGAGAGTAATATTAGGTGTAATTTGGTTTTAGGAAGTGAGTGAAATAGTGAGTAAACTTGTAATTCTATCATAGTGGAATTCTTCTCACTGCTCTTCAATCATGGACTAGGCAAATTGCCGAACTACGTTAAATTCTCAGTGTTATATTATCTCTATAATTTTTCTCTATGGGACTTCCGCTCCAACAAATTGGTATCAAAGCTCTCAGGGCTCTCGGATGCTAAGCCAAAATTTCATATTAGTACTGGGACCATGCCTTTCTCACCACCACCTTTCTCATAAACCGATTGTCTACCTCTGTCTTAGACAATGTTAGTCCTTACTATAAACTTCACAATGTCCACCCAGATTACAAATTCTTGAAAGCCTTTGGGTGTGCATTCTATCCCTTTCTCCGTCCTTATAATGTGTCCAAAATTCAGTTCCAGTCTCGAGAGTGTGTCTTCCTTGGTTATTCCCTTGCCCACAGAGGTTATAAGTGCTTGGATGCTAGTGGGAAAATCTTTGTGTCCAAGGATGTTATTTTCAATGAGTACAAGTAAGCATACACTGAGATATTCCAAGGCTCCCATCCCCCTACCCCATGGAAGGACCTTCTCTAATATAATTTATTCCAAGGTATAATGTACATTCACATCTAGGGGGCAACAGTCTCTACCTGTTCATCCTGTTGCAGTGTTGTTTGGTACGTTTGAAACGTTTGTCGTTCCTTCATCCACAAGTGCTTCAAGATCGTCTGGTGTTATCGAATCATCCGGTAGTCAGCAAGCACCAGTTAACACTCATACCATGCAAACCAGATCGAAAGCAGGGATCACTCGGCCTTAGGCATCATCAGTTCCTCCTCCTCCAATCAACACTCACCATATGCAAACTCGTTCGAAGACTGCCCTTGTTCAACCACAACTTCTGCTAACTCAGGTTGAACCTACCTCTTACAAGAAAGCTCTTCAAGATCCCCACTGGAAGCAGGCTATGCAGGCAGAGTTTGATGCCTTGCAACAAAACACCACATGGTCATTGGTCTCCTTACCACCAAACAGAAAATTGATAGGTTGCAAGTGGGTTTTCAAAATCAAACAAAAAGCTGATGACACTGTTGAAAGATACAAGGCTCGGTTAGTGGCCAAAGGATACAATCAGATTCAAGGTTTCGACTATTCTGAAACCTTTTCCCATGTTGTAAAGCCCATCACTATCTGTCTCATTCTGTCCTTAACTGTCACTAAACGCTGATCAACTTGATGTCAACAATGCTTTCCTCAATGGCACACTTGATGAAGATGTCTACATGGACCAGCCACCGGGATTTCAAATTGATAACTGCACCTTAGTCTGCAAACTCCACAAAGCTCTCTATGGTCTAAAACAAGCTCCTCGAGCTTGGTTTGACAAATTGAAAGGGGCTCTAGTCTGGTTTGTCTTCAAGGCCAGTTGTTGTGATCCTTCTTTATTTGTCTACAGCCCAGCTTCTTGTTGCATTTACATTTTGGTCTATGTTGATGATATCATCATCACTGGCAGCTCCCTGTCTCTCATTCAACATATTACCACCCAGCTCAATACAGAGTTTTCACTCAAACAACTAGGCATGTTGGATTACTTTCTTGGAGTTCAAGTCCAGCATCTTCAAGATGGGTCTCTTCTCCTATCCCAATCCAAATACATAGGAGATCTTCTTGACAAGGCCAATATGACCAAGGCAACAGGGTAATCTACACCTATGATCAGTAGTGACAAACTCAGCAAACATGGCACTGATTTACATGCTGATCCAACCCACTACAGGTCTATTGTTGGTGCATTGCAATATGCCACTCTCACCAGACCTGAAATTAGCTATGCAGTAAACAAAGTCTGCCAGTTCATGAGCAGGCCTTTGGATGTTCATTGGAAGGCTGTTAAGCGCATTCTAAGATACCTCAAAGGTACTATCTCACATGGTATGCTTCTCAAGCCTTGCAATTCCCAAGCTGTTGTACCCTTAACTGCCTATTGTGATGCTGATTGGGGTTCAGATCCAGACGACAGATGTTCCACTTCAGGTTCATGTGTTTTCTATGGACCTAACTTAATTTCTTGGAGTTCGAAGAAGCAGACGATTGTCGCATGGTCAAGCACTGAAGCAGAATATCGAAGCTTGGCCAACACCACTGCTGAACTACTTTGGATTCAGTCTCTCCTCACGGAACTAAGGATTCCTTTCCAAATCCCCACAGTATACTGTGGTAACATGGGCGTTGTGGCCTTAACTCACAACCCTATTTTGCACACCACAACCAAACCTATGGAATTGGACATCTTCTTTGTTAGAGAGAAGGTTCAGAACAAGTCATTGATTGTGCATCACATTCCTGGACAAGATCAATTGGCTGATATCTTCACCAAACCACTTTCGCCTCAACACTTTGCAGTAATGAAGAACAAACTCAATGTGTTTGCACCGGATGCTCATTTTCACCCACCTTAAGTTTGAGGGGGGCTATTAGAGAAATACAGGATCGTCTGCTCCACTCAACAGTATATCGTCTGACTGCCTCAACATTCAATCGTTTTCCTTACAGATCATCTGCCTAGCTGAATCGATTGCATAATGCATCGCCTGGTCAGTAGTTGTGTCAGCCGTATAAGTTGACCATGTGTGATAGGTGTCAGCTCTCATTAATATGATCATAGTGGAATTCTTCTCACTGCTCTTCAGCCGTGTACGTAGGAAAATTGCCGAACCACGTTAAATTCTCGGTGTTTTATTTTCTCTATTATTTTCCTCTATGGGACTTCCGCTCCAACAGTTTTCATATGTTCATAACCATTTTTTTATCTCATTTCCACACATTTTTCTTTTTATTTTTTCTTCGTATAATGGAATTCATTAAGATTAGTTAGATTTTTATATTGCTTTAATCAGACAGTGTAATCATTGTTTATTTGTGTGTAATTATTGTTTATTTGTTTAGATTGGTGTTCTAAATTGACCAACCACTCGGTAGAGTATAAGTGAGGATGGGAATGACAGTATGAAGGTTGGTCTTTTGACAGCTCTGTCGTGTTTTGACCTTCGGGGGTATACTTGTAATAACACTCTAACACCCTAATTAGGGAGGTGGGTGATAAGCACACACGAATTAAGATGAAAGAGTGTGTACCTCGTAATCTTGCTCCATGCCTTTTATAGGGTCGGGTTCGTGGAATACGAGCTTGAGTCGTATGGGGATGTGATTTCGAGGTACGGATGGGGTACCCTGGTAATCGTTCGATTGTCTGACAAAATTTGTTGTTTTAGACTCTTTTCATTTTTTCCCAAAATATTTGTTGTTTTAAAAAGTCAAGACATTCTCTCTCAATTTTTTCCATTTATACCCTTATTTAATGAATTTTACCTCACCTGACATCTTTTATATTAACCAACCATAACTCTTCTCTATCCACTATATTCTTATCTATTTAAGGTAGTACTTATTATTCTTGTTACTATAATTAAGATTTAAGGTACTAGTAAAAGGTTGGCGAAAAATAGAAGAGTATGGATAAGAGTACTTTAGTCAAATTGTAATATCAATAATTGTTATCTTACGTACTCTTGATCTCATAATCTTAAATAAAAAACCTTGTGAACGCAATGGTTATTACAATTTCCTCAATTTCAAAATAATTGCACAGAAAGAGAAAGAACAATCATATTAAGAAAAACAATTAATATTGTAAATTTTTAAAATATATTATTTGTTTTACTATTTTAACCCTAAAATTGTATTATCTCCTCATTTATTGTTATCATATGGGTAATATAAGAAAAATATCAATTAAATCTCCATTGAAATTTTAAGTGGACAATCATTATGAAACAAATTGTTTTTATCTAAATGGACAATTATTTTGAAATGGAGGTAGTATTATACTCCCTCCGCTCCTGACTAACTGTCCAGAGAGAGAAAAAACACACGTATTAAAAAGCGCAATTAATTTTGTCGATTTTCATAAAAATATATATTTTTTTATTTTATCCTCTCAAATCTATTTTATCTTTTATCATTTATTGTTCTCATAAAGACATTACTTAGAAAAATATCATATTTAATGCTCTCTTAAAATGCTAAGTGAACAAATATAAGAACAAATTTTTCTTCTTCTAAGTAAACAGTTAATTAGGATTGGAGGGAATAGTAGTTAGTACATTTGTGCAAGCATAGAATGATGATGCACAAGACAGTTAAAAATGGCACGCGCGTGAGATTACGGTATCAACTTTTTCCATCAGACCAAACAATCCAATTCTAGTTTGGATTGGTAGGCGCTCTCTTTCTTCACACCACACACACACTCCCTCCCTCTCTCTCTCTCTTTCTCTCCTTCTTTGAGAATTGAGGCTCCTCTGCTTCAGTTCACCAAGAAGAACTGATAGGTAATGAACTGGCCTTTTTCACCAGTTTCGATTTTGACATGCTCCTCTGAACCCCTTTTGTTTTCTCACGTTGTTCTTGTCTTTTTTTAGTTGTTTTGTTGATCCTATCAATTTTGCAGTTGGGTTTTTTTTTATACTTGAATTAAAAATCCCTGTGTTCTGTTGATAGGGACTCTTAATTCTCATTTGTGATAACTTATGATGTTCCTTTGCATGCCAAGAGATATGTTTTCTCAAATAATAAATAAACAATTGATTGAAGTTATGTGATTGGTACATCATTTTCTGTGCTGAAATTGAGGTTGATTTGTGTTGGGGATCACTGAATGTTTTGGAAACTGGTACCTGTGGTAGATGAAGTGAATGCTTCAAAGTGATAGATAATGTTTTCTATTCTTCACTTTACTGCTGCTTATCTTCATTGTTTGTTCTAACAATGCATGGTCTTATTAATAGAGCAATCAAAGGGAAAACCAAACCTGTGCTGCTCAGTTCTCAAAGTTTTGATTTGCATTGCTCTCTGAAGATTTGTTAAATCCGGTTCCTTTTTTTCCAATTTGAGATTTTTAGTCACTTGGTAATTATGTATCCTGGTGGTTACTCTGCTGAAGTTACAAGCTTATCCCCAAGAGCTACAGAGAACGATGTACGCAACTTTTTTGCATACTGTGGTGTAATTCAGCATGTTGATGTGATAAGGTAATGTTAAACCCTAAAACCTAGACCTTATTTAATGATAAAATTCCTCTGGCTCAAAATGGAACCTTTTATAGAATTTACTGATTGAACTTTGACTAAGTTTGGGTTTAATGGCCACCACTGTTATAATTCTTTTGCATTTGTTCTTGATTTATGAATACATATTGGACTAGTATTTTAATTACTCTTGATATCGTCAAGATATATAAAGGAGCATATCAAGTAAGAGCATAGGAGTCCCTAATCTTGACGATCCGTGTAATATGAGACAATTAAAAAGAGTTCTATTCATACTCACACTATCACATGAAAGTATGTAGAAATAATGGGTCCGAACTTTCCCTTAATCCAGTCATGTTTTGGAGCTTTGTAGCTCCAGATTGCCTTTTTATATATGTATAGAAGATATATGGATATAACATGCTTAATCAACCTTATAAGACCAATAGGGCTCTTTCTTATGAGCCCCTCTAAGATTAGCATAGTGGACTATTGTCCAAAATTGATATTGATAGAACTTATTTTGTTGAAATGGATTATGATAAACGTGCTTTGAAAGTGATGTGGTTTATGTTTTGATACATTCACGCGAAAAGTGGATTTAGTAGGGTAATGTTGTGAAATTCAGTTGCAAAATCTCAAAATTGATTATGTTAAGCGCAAAAGCTACTCTCACTAGCTTCCACTAGAATTGATTTTAGGGCTGAAATCAATTCTCCAAAATCACACCCAAAAACATCTATACTCATCCAGAATTGATTTTACCTATTAGAATCGATTCAGAGGTTCACGTTGGGCGATCAAACACACACTACAATCAGAATGATATACCAAAATTAGAATTTTCAGTTTCCTTTTGGTGATTGTTGATTTGTGCTTCACCAAATATTAGTTCTATGATACTATCTGTTCCTGCCAGGCTGCAGCTAAAATAGTTGTCTGACTAGTTAATGTGACAAATGTATAGATAGACAAGGCAAGGAGTTTATATGTTAGTTAGAGATGTCTGAATCAATATTGGTTAATGACTATCCTTCACATAGTCTCTGCCTACTCAAAACTTGATGCTTAAAGAGAAATAAATAAGTGTATTCTGTATTTAACCTGCTGTTTGGATTGTCTATTTTGTGTCCGTAACTTTGTATTAGACGGATTCCAGTTTATCTCAACTTCTATGTTGATACAATGTGTTCTTGTTACTGTTTATCAGGAAATAATCTAGGTTTAACATTCTGCAATGCGTTTTTTCTATTAGTCCATTAAGGATTGCCTAGATTAGTCCATAGCTTTACTAATTATTGTAAAGACCAATCAAGGAAACTGGTAATTTCTCTTTTTAGATGTCATTGCCATAACAATTTTTTTAATCTGTAACAGTTAGCAATTAGCATGCTAATCCATCTCAAGAAGATTCGAGAAAGTTCAATCATAATTAGCATGCTGATATAGAATATTTTAAAGATGTTGATAATTTGTTCCTTCACTTTATTTCAATGTTGTTGAATAGAAAGATTATGTACTTGTAAGTTACAAGGTTTAAATGATAGAAATATCAGTTGACTTATTAGTTATAATCTATGAAGAATTCTCAGAATTAATAGGAAGAGTTGTTCTTTTGTCAAGATACAGGTTTGGTGAAGATGATTCTACCGCATATGTGACTTTTAGGGATGCTTATGCCCTGGAAACTGCATTATTGCTTAATGTAAGGTTCTTATTCTCTTGTTTCCTTGCTCTTTTTGTCATATGTGTCAATTATAATTTTAGTCTCTGACATGGCAAGACACAGTATCGACACAGCATGAACAGGACCATTCAAAATTGAACACACACACAAACACAAAGGTTGAGCGTATTTTGAAGTTTAAAGAAAATGTTAGTTCGGGGCAGGCTCGTCGGGTGGTTTTGATTTTGTTTTGGGCTGGCCTTTTGGTTTTCTCTTGCGCTTTTGTATAGGGAGCTGCTTCTTGTTTGGGGTTCTGTTTTGCCCTTTTTGGTCTGGTTTTTTTGGCTCCCCCTCTCCTTTTGTTGAGGTTGGCTGACTGTGTTCGTTTATAATTATATATATGCCCTTTTGCTTTCAAAAAAAGAAAAAGAAAATGTTAGTTATAAAAAAACAAAAATTTGTGGGATGTCCCATGACAATTTCATTTCTCCCAACGTTTTTCATTTCATTTTCCCTTCACTTGAATTGGAGTTGGAGAGTGTCTGCACCGGTGAAGGCGAGAGCAACAATGATGGAGAGCAAAGTGAAGTTAATCTTCAGATACTAACTCTAGTTATACATGCACTTGTAAATTGTCATGGCTAGTTCTGCTAGGAGAAGTTTGTTTAGCAAGTTTTTTGGAAAAAGTCAATAGATTTGAGTCATTTGACGGTTCATGCTTTTTCAGAGAGGTATAGTATGTATTTCCACATGACATATATGTCAAGATTTTGTAATACTTGAATTTATGTGTATGATATTGTACATCATAAAGCATCTTCCTTATAATTTCAATTATATTTGCCATGTCCATGTGTTGCAATTTTTTTTGTTAGGTGAGTTTCTGTGTCCATGTTGCTTCATTGTTGGAAGTTTGTGTCGATGTCTATGCTTCATAGTTTGTTATACATGGAAATTTGATTTCCTAATGAAATGCAGGATGGATCTGGAATCTCTTTATATTGTAACATTTGTACCTCTTAAATTGAATTCATCTTTGTTGCCGAACATTTGCAAATCAGTAACCTGGTATTTTCAGATTTGAGTATTTTGGTTTGCTGACTTGCATATTTTGTTCCCATGCTGTTTCAGGGATCCATGATATTAGACCAATGCATATCCATTTCACGCTGGGGAGCTTACATAGATGACAGCAATATTTGGAACAGTCATGAATCACAGCCTGAATACAGCATTACAACCTCACAACAAGTATGCCTGAAATCCATCCTTAGGAAGATGCAAAAATAAGTTTTTTTTATACATGTTCATAAACCAACTATAAAATTCAGATTATAATTTTGATCCTCTGGTGCTACTCTTGAGAAACTATATATTATGAAGAAATTAGATGCTACTTGAAACATGTGTTTTTCTGCAATATGGTTCAATTTTAAAAGGGGGGTTTGTGAAAATTGGATTCTTTTAGAAATTACCAGTATTTCTTGTCTCCTGGATGCTTATCACAGTTGGGATTGTTTCCTTCCAAATGAAAAAGGAAAAGAAATAGCAGGCAGATAATTTGAGGAGGTCTCAGTAGTACTAAAATTTGATATTGCTTGAATATCATAATTTGATTAAGATATATGTGAACAACCCACAACGGGTAGCTCAGTTGGCAACGCAGACTTCGTGTGTGAGAAGAGCTCTCGAGTTCGATCCCTACCTCCCCGCATGATACACCCAGGGAGGGATGAAGAGTTTTAATTGTGACTAAATCTAGAATCCGAAATAGTCGTCATCTGAAGGGTGACCGGATACTAGATGGTTTATACCAAAAAAGATACATGCCAACCATTGTTTTATTTTCATTTTAACTTGGTATGGTATGGGATATGGTGACACCATGAGTTAATGAGGCATGATAAATGCATTTTGTAGGTTGCACATGGAATTCTACCATGGTTCATTGCTTCTTTTATTAGTAGTTTTCACAATTCTATTACCTCATTTTAAACATTTCAAATAATAGTAATGAAATGATCTGATACCAAAACCCAACTTATCTGTAAATATGCATAACAAATCTTACGATGTTACTCTTGGAGTCAACCAGGGATTAAGATAACTTTGTTTTCTTTGACAGGATATTCACATGTATAAGTTTACTTCTTCCCCTG
This sequence comes from Acmispon strigosus, assembly GCA_030819835.1. NCBI lineage: Eukaryota > Viridiplantae > Streptophyta > Magnoliopsida > Fabales > Fabaceae > Acmispon > Acmispon strigosus. The sequence goes on from JAUAMA010000002.1 coordinate 27,512,761, forward strand.
GTGAAGCATTAACTATGGCCCAAGAGGTTGTCAAAACAATGGTAGCTAAGGGATATGTGTTGGGAAAAGACGCATTTGTCATGGCAAAAGCTTTTGATGAATCTCGCAGTGTATCATCTTCAGCAGCAGCCAAGGTTGCTGAACTCAGCAACAAAATTGGGTTGACTGATAGCATTAATTCCGGCATCGAGACTTTTAAATCGGTGGATGAGAAGTATCATGTTACAGACATCACCAAATCAGCTGCGACGGTGACGGGGACAGCAGCTATAGTTGTGGCCACTGTTACGGGGAGAGCCGCTGCGGCGGCTAGTAGTGCAATAGTCAATAGCAGCTATTTTGCAAAAGGAGCTCTCTTGGTTTCAGATATGTTGTCTCGCGCGGCCAAAGCGGCGGCTAATTTGGGTCAGCATGAAAAGAAGTGAAACTCGAAACTCAGTGTATGTTTGAAAATTCTTCTGTCGTTATTAATTATAAAGTCAAAATCTATTTTGTGTAGAAGTTTGTGTAAGTAGCTCTTGGGTGTGAGAGTTGATTTTGAGGAAAGAAAGTTTATCCAAACATGCTATTAAACTGCCTTCTACTATGTTAAGTTGTTGTTCACAAACAAAGAGCAACAACTGTTTGTTGATACTGTAACAGAATGTGGCTACTCATCTGGTGTAAATGTTCATATCATGGGGGATCATGGTAAGCAGCCCACATCTTTGATGTATCCTTTTTAGATATTAGAGCACTTTGTAGAGTTTGAAGTTGTAAGGATTAACAACATCTTTGGAAATTCTTCTACGATTAATTTTAAAATCAAAATCAAAATCAATTATGAGACTAAGTTTATGTGAGTAGATATTGAGTGTCGTACTTGATTCTGAATAAAAAGAAGTTGATCCAAACATGCTAAATTTCTTGTTATCTTTACCTTCATATTCACCGGTTTATGCTATGTTAAGATACGAGTTGACACCAAAACAAATGGATCTTAGCACTCACTTCGAAATAAAAAAATAAACAAAACTCTTATAATTTGAAGTGAAAGTCCGCTCACATTGCACTCAAATAACACATTTAATAGTTGCTTAACATCTTTCCACACAAGTCTTCCCTTTGAGCCTAAAATGAAACTAATGTCTGAATTTTGGAGCATGTTGAGCAACGTACGAAAGATGGCACCCCAACTAGATCTCTGGATTGCTGTTAACACAATCACTTAACTGATTTATGTAGATTTGTTGCATCAACACTCTTCATTGATGCTGCCAACATAGGGTTGTTACTTTCAAAACATAAGCTCTCAACAATTTACATAATAACATGTGAACTACTTTCTAATATTTTAATGCTGCAACAGATTCCCTGCCAACCAGATTGTTATGATTTTATAGACATTCCCAGCAAACTTATCATATTGCAAACTATCTATCTATCATTCTCTTTACAACCCAACCACTACTTTGCCGTAGCCGACCTACTTTGTGCAATAATAACTAGGTACTACATGGATTGATCTCAATTATCTTATTATTTCTTTTTCTCATGAATCGTTCCAAAAGGAAACTATAACCATATTTATGCAAGTTTTTCTATGAAAAGTCTCTTTGATTACAAGCATGCATGGACTTGGTTTTGTAGGCTTAGTTGTATTGGTAGTGAGGATCCTTTTTTTGTATCCATAAAACAATATGCTAGTTGCAACCCTTTATTTTCTGCTCTCAGCCGTGTAATGGTTGGTTTCTTCTTCTTAGATGGACGTTATTTCTTTAGTTATGAATGGCATGGTGCTGGCTAATATAGTTGACTTTAAAATATTGAACTGCTATGGTAGCACAATAAAAATTTACTACTGGAAATATACTTAAAAATTGAAAAATTGGGATTGAAGATTCTAAAGCTGCGGAAATGATTGGTAAATATATACATTTGTATATCTATGTATAAGAATTTATAAAGTAATGAGCGGTGTGGCCCGACGCTCAAACTAAGAATGAGGGTGAGAGCGGAATTAGGTGTTGGTGAGATTGAAGAGTATTATTATGGAAGACTTCGTGAATCATATTTTTATAGTGTATATTTGAATACACAGTGAAAAACAACACTGAAGTTATAATTATGATGCACACCCGAATAGCTAAGGGATGTTGCTTATGCCCACTTTGTAGCATGAGCTGACGAGAGCATGCACTGCATGTGTTTGCATTCCCGAAAGCACCCCTCTCTTTCAAGAGGATTCGAGCCATGTTGTGATTTTGACTTACTGTGGTTTATTTCAACAAATCTGACGCTCCATATGTATAACCCTAAGCGTGAGGGTGTGCGGTAAAAAATCTCACATTAACTAGAAATATTGTCAATAGGATTGTCCATAACAGCCCAGCTTGAACCGAACCTGGCTAAACCGAGGCCTTTTTGGCCAAATCGGGCAGTTTGGGCTGATTTTCAGGTCCAGCGGATGGCCAAAATCGGTTTTTGGTGGTCTGAGTCATTCGGCTTTGATTTGGGCTGCGAAGCGATCGTACCGACCAAACAACGTTAGAAAAAAATAGAAGCTTCGCAGCATAGGCCCAATAAGCTACTTAACTTAACCAAGCCCAGCAACATGACTTGAGAGTAGAATGCATGACAAAGAAAAACGTGTGTTCCCACCAAAGAATTAACGCATCCAACTGTCGTGGGATCCACACGAAGTTGTGCTTCTCCACACGCGTTCTGCGCCATCAAATCAACTGGCATCAACGCCTCTCCTTGCTTTGTTAGAATCAAACAATTAAATGAGTTACTTTATTTTGATAAATAAAAATTTCGCTAAGTGTTACTGACTTCTTCAAAGTTTTCATATTCCGGAACACTTGTTAATTGGAGACATGCTGCGAGGATTTCGACAAAGCATTATCAAAAAGCAAATTGTCAAGAAAAGGACAATAGAGAAATCCGTCCGCCTATGTGAATCAGTCTGCCATTAGAGAAGAATTCGTCCGCCTGTGATGAACGTCTGGTTGATCAACTACTGAATTTATGAAGAATGTTGAGTTGACTAAAGCAATGATTGAAGACTCGTGCAAAACGAAATATCCTGAAGGTGATCGTTTGTTCAACCTAAAGATGAGCTGTCGTGCACCTCTTGGTTCTTCAGAGCATTAATGGCGAAAGAGATAGAATTAAGCGCCTCATTCCTTGAAGATTCAAATCCTGACATTCCTTAATTCAAGCTGCTTTTGCTAAATTAGCGGCGATACTTTCTGATCATCGTATCTCCTCAATGGTCAAATTCAAATATTCTGGTCAGAGCATTAATGACTCAATTAGCTGTAAAGCATGAGCATTAATTGCAGACTCTATGGGTCGAGGCAAAAGGCATCGCCAGACGATACCGTCTTGCATTGTTGAAGAAACATTCATTATCTGGCAGATTGCAACAGCAGATGCAGAAGTATCCGTTACTCACAATCAAGCATAAATTCAAACGGAATTATTTTGAAGATCTTCAGCAAAGCCTCCAGTTATCATCCTACCGAAGATATAAATAGTGGACTTAGCATCAGCTTTAACTTGGCGACTCTTACACAATCAAAGCATTCAAACTTTACAAGTCTATCTACGATCAAACAAGCTTTAAGCCAAGATACTCAGTAACCTCAACTTATCTATTCTCTGAGTTCTGTCGCCAACTAGTGTGAAGCCCTTTGCAGAGTGAAAACTCTTATCCCTTCTCACACAAGCCCTTCAGAGAATCAACTTGTCTATCATCTCTGAATTCTGTTCTTCATATTTTCTACCCACTCTTACTGAAGAGATTTTGTAGAAACCAAGTTTTCTTGCAAAAGAACTGGGAGGAGTCCTGTCTAACACTCGAGAGAAAAAGGAGAAGTCCTAGAATACTTGTAAAGGAGTAATCCTCAGAATACTGGGAGAAGTCCCTGAGAACACTTGTACTATTTTGGTTAAAATAGTGAAAATCTTGGTGAAGCCAAGGACTGGACGTAGCCCTGTCGATTAAGGAGGTGAACCAGGATAAATATCGTGTGTGCTTTATCGTTCAAGCTTTAAGTTTATTTCTGCTGCACTTCTTTGACAAACGTTTTTGAACTTATAATAACTATCTCTCAAAAAAATTAATAAAAATCACACACACACACAATTCAAACCCCCTTTCTTGTGTGGTTCTATTACTATCATGCTTCTCACGCGGATCGCCATGCAGACATGTTCTAGACCCTTAAACTAACATCAACACACTATTGAGTTCTCTTCTCTCTCGCCTTTTCTATATCATCTCTTGTTCTCTATCTTCACTTCGAACATTGGTAATCATGCTCAGAATCTATTATCCATCGCCACTGTCTCTTACTATCTTCTCCTTCTTCCACCGATTCGAAGATGCCATGCTACACCGCCACCTATCCACCCATAATCACCATGCAAGGGAGTTATTGGAACCCTAGCGCCATATATGTGCTCCGTTGCATGCTCCTGAGCCCTGTCATATTTGGAATCATTGCCTCCTTTTATTTTCTTTTTGTGATCTTTTCTTGTATTGTGAGAATTTTTTGGATTGATGGCATGTATGATGCATGAACTACTCTTCTTCTTTGTTGTATTTTGTCTGGATCCAACATTGAAAAGCAAAAAATTTCGTCCTCCTCGCATTTTTTTGTCGCATCGGATACCAATTAACCGACAAGATTAACCCACACTCGTAACACTCGAGATCCGACTAAACCGACGTTGTACATGGACGGTGGTGGGCCTAAATTTTTGGTGACTTTCACCAGACGAAACCGACGCTGGCGGCCCGAAACCGACAGTAATGAAAGTCGTTAAACAACACAAGAAAGGGGGGTTTGGATTGTGTGTGAGGTTTTAAAAACTTTTCTTTCAAAACAAGTATAAGTTTTAAATATTATTTTCTAAAACTTGTGCAGCGGAAAATTAACAGAGCTGAAAAGTAAAGCACACAAAGAGTTTATCCTTGTTCGCCCCTTAATCGACAGGGCTACGTCCAATCCTTGACTTCACCAAGATTTTCCACTATTCACACCGAATAGTACAAGTATTGTGCAGGACTTCTCCTAGTATTCGAAGGACTTCTCCTTACAAGTATTATACAGGACTTCTCCTTACAAGTATTAGATATGACTTCTCCTAATTCTTTTACAAAGAATGTTTCTTTTCTACAAAGTCTCTTCAACAAGAGTGAGAGTAGAAAGAGTTTAAGTGCAGATTACAGAGAGAATATGAAAATGAGTTCTCTGTTTTAGAAGTGTGAGAAGGATGAGAGATTTCACTCTATGAGGATTTCACACAAGCAGACGACTTAACTCAGAATGATATGACTATAAGTTTCTAAGTGGGTTTCAGAGCTTGATTGCGATGAAAGACTTTGAACGTTTGAGATTTTGGTCGTTGTAAGTCGCCACTGATTCCAGTGTTCAAGTCTTCTATTTATATCTTCGGTAGGATGAACGTTGGTGAAAATCGTGAAGTTCCGTTTGAATTTCTTCTTCTCTGAAGGTGCAACGGATACTTCTAGCAAGCTTTCAGAAGCATTAAATGCAAACTGCTACGCATTAAATGCAGCATTTAATGCACTTGCTTCCGTCTTCTGGTCCTTGTTGTTCTGTTTCCTTATATAGCTTCTGAGCATTTATTGCAAAGGAAAGCAACAAAGCGTATCTTCTATTCTGATCACTGTGATTTGATTTTGACCGTTGAGGTGATACAATATTCAGAAAATAGTGTCGTTGACTCTGAAAATGTGTTTCTTGATTTACAGAATGATCAGAGAAGACTTATAGATATGAGGAATATATTATTAAATGTGTCTTTCCTTGATTCTGGTGTGAACAGTGCTTCATTTAATATTCAGACATTTGCAAGCCTTCGTTGTTGGAACACTGAGGCAGACGTTATATTTAGAACGTGGTCAAACGATCTGCATGGGCATAGTCAGACGTTCTTCTTCTTGGATTCATTTGAACACACTGCTTTTGGATTCTTCAAGATAGAGAACAAACATTGTGTTTCTTCCTACTGATAGATACTTCCTGAAATATAAAATATACAAGGTCTTAGAATTTTTTTATCTATCATAATTAAATCTTGAGTAAAATTGTTATTAATCAAAACATGATAAAAAGTGAAATCATTTGAACTTAACAAGTAACTGCCCGATGGACAACCCTAATTGCTGAGATAGCCTTTATATATGTGAAGAGAAACATGCAGGTGCAGGTGCAGGTGCAGGGTTCGATCCCGGTTGAAAGATAAAACACTTTCCCTCCCAATTAAAAATAGAAAAAAAAAACAAAAAAATATCTACATGAGAAGAAAAATCTCCTATCTTAAATTAATTTTTAAAGTAGAGTTAAGTGTTACCCAATTTTTTTTTTCTTTTGGGAGTAAAATTTTTACCAATTGTTTTTTGGACCGGTCTCTACGGTCTTTATGATAGTGCCTAAACCCCCTCTAATCAAAACTGTTTATATCTGTCGATGTCACTGACAATGTTGGTTGATTTAAAAAAAAAAACATTTAAAAAATAAAGTATCATTTTGAGCATTCTTCAACTAACACTATCCTCCACATAAATAAGCTATTAGCACTTCAACCATTTTTTGAACTGTAATAATCATCTACTGCCAACCACCTAAATGGATTATGATTTTGATTGGACGGCAAGGGACACATGTAGCCTATTGGAGTTTTTCTTAACCCAAGGTCCATTTCTTACATGAACATGATTATAAGTAGGTGAGGGAAAAAAGGGTTACTTCTTTGGCACAAATCATTTGTATTATTCACCTATTGCTTAGTCGTGTAATCTTTTGTATATGGCACGACATGGATTTCTAATCCTAAATTCCATGAATATATTAAATCATATAAATGGCTCAAATGTGGCACCCCCATAATGATTAATGAATAAGAAATCTAGAAGATGTCCTTCAAATTTCAAGGCTCCTATTGGAAGATTATACTATGGTGTGATGGCTAAGTCAAAATTGGTGATACCTCATGTCTCCTAATTTTGGACCATCTGCCTCAAGTGTCATTTTCTTAGATTATCAGAAATTCAAGGCAACTGATTCAAATTCTCTAGAGTAATTTAAACTTGATCGATGTCTTTTGTACTTGATCATACTTCAAAAAATTAATCTCTCAATAACCATAGAATCTTGAATAATCATAAAATCTTGGAGATGTAAAAAAAAAACTCTAACTTAAAATGTATGAGATGAATAAAATAAAAATGTTCTCTAACATTATTTGGTGCGAAGAGGGCAGCTTTGGCGAATGATGATTCATGTCCTTTATGTAATTGTAGTCATGAATCATATTCTCATTTGTTGTTCTTTTATTTAGTTTCTCAATCAATTTGACAACAATATCTTAATTGATTTGGTTTATATACAACAATTCATACTGACTTACGGACGAATTTTTCATAATTCACTGAATTCTTTTACGATAAGTTTTTAAAGAAGGTCTTAAAAACTTTATGGTTAGCAATCACCCAGTTTATTTGGTGTGTACATGATTTTCACAAATGTTAATTTATGTAATTCATCTCTTCTAGTATGTATTAAAGTTTTAGTTTGATCTTGAGTTATGAGAGTTTGGATTTCCGTTGGGCGAATATGAAAGCACATTCGCTTTCACATTTGTTCAATCTAATAAATACGTTTCATTGGATGAATGTACATTGAAAATTGTGATATCGATTTACAAGGTACTAAATATAGCACTTAAATTGTTTAGTTTCTCTTATGTTGGTATAGACCACATTTGGTTTGCTTAACATGTTAGTTTTGCATATAAGTGCCATTTTGTACCATTTTTAATTGAACTCTTTAGCTTATAGAAAAACAGCTTGGAAGGCTCCAAACATATTATGTTAAGCAAAAGAATGTTATTAGTCCTCATAGAAGTGCGTCGTAATGTCATTTTCGTTGACAAAACTACAAAATAAACAAACTTTACAGAACATGAGAACAATAAACAACTATAGCCCCTTCTTTTTTGAAATTTCTTTAGCTTCAAAGACATATTTTATGTGCTTTTTGAACTGCTGAAAAGGTCTCATTGGAAGGTTGAAAACATAGAAGCACTCTCTATTTCTCTCTTAAAGAAAAAAGATTAATACTATTATTTTAGGAAGGATAGTGGAGATACATTAACATATGGTGCTTTTCCATCCAAAGAAACATGATTTGACTCAATCAGAACTCTCTCTCGCCGAAGTTGACCCTAGACAATGTCCACCTACTATGCTATTTTGTACCCCACTTAACCTGAGTCTATAATAAATAACAAACAAAATGCGCAAATTGCAATAGTAGTACTTTAAAATATGATCACTCCAAAACAAGTACGAAATAAAAATAAGCCGGTAAACCAGATTATCAATAACATCAAATAGCCAACACTTTCATTTACAAATCACTAGAAATTTTTCTAACTTTCACATGATTCATTGTTTAGTAACCTATGAATTGTAATCCAATATAAAATCACAGACTAGAAAAGGTGTGCTAACTACTAATGATCATAACTCGTGTAGGAGCTATATATAATAATAGCTTAAAGATGGGCAAGCATGGTGATTGTATTGAGCTCATAAACCCCTCATTGGTAAGTGATATATGCATTGGAATCCTCCATATTACTATATATCAATAATTGTATATTAGAAACTAGCTGAATTCAATCACTTGTTGCGGTTACTCTAATATAAGCCTAAAAAGCGTTAAATGAAGTGTAGGTTAGGAAACCTACAACTAATTTTTAAGTTTGAATAAAGTCTGGAAAAAATGTACGTGAACAACTAGTAAATTTTATAATTTGATCCAATGTACTACAAACCCCACGATGAAATAAATTTCAAACATTATATAGCCTTGAAATTGTGAAAAGGAGAAGAATACATTATAAAGTGTAAAACGTAAATGCTAATACATTATGAAGTGTAAGAATGTAAATGCTACTAACTACCTTTCTAACTCTATTTTGCATTTCTTCTTAACTTTGAAGAAAGGAGATTGTATATAAGCCTTCTGTCTTTTCTGAAAAAGGAAAAATCAAAGTATACACTGTGCAGCAAAATGCACTGGTTGTAATCACTCTTAACAAGTTATTCACTCTTAACTAGTATCAAAAACTTCACTATACAACAACAAAATCTCACAAAAAATAACAAAATGCCCTGAATGATGTGATCACCTGAAAGTGGTAACTAGTAGCAGCAATTGGGGCAACGAATTAGTCCATTCTCATTGCAATCAGGGCAACGCTGGAATCCACACTCACCCACCTCATCATCATATTCTTCTTCTTTTTCTTCATCTTCATCTTCACCACCTTCATAGTAGAGTTTGCAGCTTCCATAACATGTTTCACAAGGAACAAACCTTATATCCCCACATGCCTCACAAACTCCTCCACCATCACATTCACCATTCTCCTCAATTTTTTCACAATCAGATAACAATTTCTCAAGTTTACCATCCTCATGCAGCTTATGAATTTCCTCTGCTCCACCAATGTAACTCTTTCCAACAAACACCCTTGGCAATCCTCCTCCACCATACCCTTCACCCAAAAGTTCTCTCAGCTCCTCCTTGAACCCTGAATGCATGGAAACATCTCTCTCATCAATCCTAACTCCCAATCCCTTCAGAATCATCCTCACTTGGCAGCAATCCTCATAAGTCTTTCGCACGCCGCGGAGGCTTGTGAAATACACCACCACCTTGTCCTTTGAAGCAATCTTAACACCCATCACAGCTTCTTCACCTTCTATTTTCTGCTCCTCAGATGAGAACCTTGTCTTAGTCCCTTGTGGAAGATGAAAGGGGCTATCTGGAGAGAGATGTTGTAAGGACTTTCTGAATGAGGAAAGAACTTCAGGATCAAAATCTGAGATTGCAGAGGTGAGCTTTGATTCTTCCTCTGTCATCTGAAGCCACATGGGTTTGGGAGAAGAAGCAGTGACACTGGATTTGGGTGGATCAACATCAACACCACCGACACCAACATGAACAACTTCACCATTGACATCAAAAGAGAAGCTCCTGAAGTGATTTGGTGATCTGAAAGGGCTAATATCTTCAAGACCTTCCATCAATTCCCATGTGTTGATTGTCTCTGGCTCACCAGGGGGCGTTCTAATTGGGGTTTTGGGAACAATTTTTGTTATCTTTTGCTCAATCATGTTAGACCAAGTCTTTGCCTCAATCAACCCCACTGAAAACTCTTTAACTTTCTCACCCTTCTTCTCACCCTCCAATGCTTCATTATTCTCCTTATCCTTCAACCTTTGGATTAAGCTGCAACTATCAAACCTGAAACTTTCAATTTTACTGTCTCCAACCTTGGAATTGGAAAGCTTGAAATCACTACCCCTAGTGGCATCAATTTTCTGAGGTAGTACCCTGTGATTTGAAGCAGGGGAATTGAGTTGTTTGAGAGTGCCTAATGTGGTTGAGGTGAGTGCCACAACATGGTAGCTGTCTCCTTCGGTTTGAGGAGGGTGATGAACATGCATTGAGTAGCTTCTTGGAACAGGGGAATAAGGAGTTTTGCAATGCCGGCATCGCTTTTGCTTGGAACTAGCACAACCCATGAAGATTACCAGAAAGATAAATCTTAATTGATATAAAAAAACTAAACTTTTTGAGGGTTAATTTAGTGGGTCATGAAGGATTAAACCTGAAATGAAGAACAGGAAGAAGAAAAAGAAGAAGAAGAACCTTAACAAAATCCACAAACTGGGTCTGTTTCTATGATTATTGCTGTTGTTGGAGGGATTGTGTCACCAACCAATTAAGGTAGCTCAACTCACCATTCTTGCAAATTCAACCATAATTAAGCATGTTGGTTGGCACAGATGAAGATGACAAAGTTGCAACAAAACAAAAGATTGAAAAATACAATCTTTCCGAACACTTATTTAACAAATGTTCCAATGAGATTATGAGAAACCACCCGTGTGAAACGAAGAAAGAGTGTCAAATTGGGGGCTACAAGAAGAACCCCAGAAAGAGAAAGAAAAGGGAAAATGGGAAATCGAATTGAAAAGTCAAAATGGAAAAAGCTCAGAGATCAATCAACACGTTCATCAAGCAACCTGTTACACCACTCTGATCGTCATCCCACACGCTCTCTCTCTCTCTCTCTCGATTTTTAGAGTCAAAATGGCAAAGTCGGAACCAACAAGAGTTGCAAATTTTAAGGATGCCACAATGCCATTTCTGTTTATTTATACGATGAAATACGGAAATTTATTTTATTTTATTTGCAGAACATATAAAAAAAGTCTGAGAGATAATTTTAATTTTATTTATTATTTTGGTTTTCAGAACAGAAGGATTTTATTAAGCTATATTCACACCTCCCCACCTCGTGGGAGAAAGGAAAAAAAAAAGAGAATGAGTGATGTGATAAAAACTATCAAAAGAAACAAAAAATAAATAAATAAGAAATAAAATATAAGATAAGTAGAATGTACCGCATCTCTTTTGGGACAACATGGCTTAGTTAGTGGAGCGCGACGATCATTGCTTGAATCACTCTCTTTTTCTATCCACTGTCGCCATAAATAATAAATGTAGAGTAAAATCTCTTTTTTTTGTGGTAATAAGTAAAATGTCATTTTAATTGTTAATGTGTATCAGTAGATTATTTCAATTTTTAAAAGAAGAAAATTTAGAATAAACTATATTTTTATTCAAAAATAAATGGTTGGTAATTTAGGTCTGTTCGGAGTGATTTTTGATTTTATTTTTGAAACTTTTAAAAATTAAACTAGTTTTTCAGTTTTAGTTTTTTCTTTAAAATTTTTTTTGACACCTTTGTAAATTCACAATAGTCCACAACAATTATCAACTTCTTTTAAGATGTGGGTGGTAGTGGTGATAGGATAATAGAGATGTTTGGTAGAGTAGCGCTAGAGGTCGATGTTACCTAATGGCGGTGGATACGGTGGCAGTGGCCATGGTGGTCATGTAGGAGGTGGCAATGGTGGCACTGGTGGAGGGTGGTGGCAGTAGAGGTGGTGGTGCCCGCATTAACGGTGGTGGTGGCGATGGTGGAGGTGGTTGTGGTGGAGATAAAGGTGGTGGTGGTGAAGGTGGATGTTACCTGGTGGCAGCGATGGTGGCGGTGGCTGCGACGATGGTGTTAGTGGTCGTGGTGGCTACAATAGTGGTGGCAGTGGCAGTGGCAGTGGCAATGCTGGAGGGTGGTTGTAGCGATGGAGGTTGCAGTTGCGGCGACGGTGGAGGTAGAAGTGGTCGTGTTGGAGGGTCAGTGGATGTGGAGGTAGCAGCGGTGGTGGCGGTAGTGATGGAGGGTGGAATGTGGCAACGAGAGGTGGTGGTGGTGGAGGTAGCAACGATGGTGGTGGTGTCGAGGGTGGAGATGATGGTGGATAGTGGTGGTGGTGGTGGAGAGTAGTCGTTGCGGTAATGGCAGTGGTGAATGGTGGTGGCAGTAGTGTCGGTGAAGGTGGTGGTGGATGGTGGTGGCAATGATACATGTTAATGAAACTAAAAACCAAAACCAGAAAATCATATTTTGTGGTTTTAAAAATAAGGCTAAAACCGTTTTGAAATTGGTAAAAAACCAGTTTAGCATCATTTTTGCTAAACATGTTTTGTTTTTAAATTTACATTTGGAAACTAAGAACTGGCAACCACCCCGAGCCTATAGTTTTTGAAAGATAAAATTTTTATTTTTATTTTTAAATATTAAAGACATTGTTAATTCAATTTTTAACAAAATAAATCAATCTTAAAAATAACTAAATTTATTGCATTTTTATTATTTTTATTTTTAAATATTAAAGACATTATTAATTTAATTTTTAACAAACTAAATTAATGTTAAAAATAACTAAGTTTATTGCATTTTTCTTATTTAAGAATTTTAGAAGCTAAAATAATGAGCACTTTATTGTTGAGATTTCTAAAAACTTATTTTGTTAATCAATTTAGTCGAAATATATAAATAATATCACTTACAAATATTGCTATGAATTTTAATTTTAACTTTTATAGACTAATATTAATTCTCAGAAATTAATATGAACTGATAATTCTATATATGCTTTTTCAGGAATAATACTGACCAATAAATTATATTTTAGAAATGTTTTTTTATAGATTTCCTTTTTTATTATTAAAATAAATTAGTTATACACTTTTCTAGAGTAAAGCAGCTAACAAGGTATTAGTTCAATGGTAGGTAGGCAAATTTTTTGTAAAAATGAGGTTACAAAATTAAATGCCGTGAACTCAAAGCAAAGCAATATTGTTCATGACAATCCTCTCTTGCACGTTATTATTATATTACGAAATAAAATGGAAATTGTTGTTGTTTTCTTAAATTGCTACTATATACTTATTTGGCTACAATTATCTGAGCTTTTAGAATTGCACTAGTTGACTGGTGGGTGATCTTAGCTCTAAATTACATGAGATTATGAATTTCAAATTCAAAGCTCATTGTGAATATTAAATAAAAAGGGCGATGTCACTGCCACTCGCAATTTGCAGAGCATGTAGTAATAGTTTCTAGATATCAATGCTTGTCCTTCTGGTTGTTTCCGCGTAGGCGCCTTAGCTCTAAAGGTAAAAATGAAACAACTACTTTATTACGCCTTATTAAAAAAAGCATGTAATGAAATTAATTGATACTCCATCCGTTACTTTACATAAAAATTAAGAAACTATTTCATCTAAGAAATTTAATTAATTTAGTTTTTTTTTCTTCAGTGAACAATGTGGGTTAGAGGCGCTCAGAAGAGCGAAAGCAAAAAGAACTACAAGCTTCGACAATAGAACGTAGATGGACTATCTAAAAGAAAAGCAAGTGAACAAAAATTAGGGAGCGCCTAAAAAACAAATAGAGGACCCACTAAATCTAAACTATACTTACCTAGGGAATCTATCACGGAATTTGCCTCGCTGAAAATGTGTCCCCATGTAATGCAGGAGAAGCTATCCAGAACAACTCGGATGTGGTCGACCGACTGCGCACACGGATGAGAAGGCGCGCAACCGAAGCTCAACAGGCGAACACTAGACAATGAATCTGTCTCAATGACCACCTTTTGAAACCCCTCCTAGAGAAGAATCCGCAAGCCCACCAAGATACCCTAGAGCTTCGCATGAAGAGCTAAACACGAGCCTAGCAGTTTGGAGAAAGCGAAAACAAAAGCACCAAAATGATCTCTCACCACTCCACCGGAAGCTGCCATATTCCCAGAAGATGAGTAAGCTCCATCAGAATTAAGCTTAATACAATCTTGTTCAGGGGGAAACCGGCGAATAGGAAAACAGCCGATGAACAGGTGAAATTGCAGTTACGAGGTCCTTACGAAGAGCCTCCACAATAGCCATTGATCTAGCTCTCACTGCTTGAGCCAAACTCTGATGATGCACCCTTCTATTGTTAAATACCATATATCATTCCTAGTGTGCCAAAGCACATCAAGGCCCACACCAAAAATTGTACCCCAGTCCACCATATTCACTCTCACATTGGAAACCAAGAAGTTCTGTCCAAGCCACTCTACTAAAGACGCAGAGAAGAACAACGCAGGGAGGGGATTTTCCGACACCTCACACCAGACGCTCTGAGCCAGATTACAGTCGCGGAAGACATGTAGCAGAGTTTCATCCTCTTCACAGAATGGATAGTCCGCTGTTGCAGCCATATTACAACAGTAGCGCTGCAAGTTGGACGACAAACCATTACACGAAATACGCCAGAGCAAGAGATTAATCCGATAAGGTCCCTTCCAATCCCAAAATATCTCCACAAGCTTCCGACGAGGTAAGGAAAGATGCTCAGCAATGGAGTCATAAGCAGGAGGGAGCACTCTAATTTTATCCAACACTCCCATGGGAGATATTTGAGAGAGTAACGCATGGTTCTACTCTCCCCTATCATCAAACAAATCCTTCACATACTGGAACTGAGATTCCTTCCAACTACTAGCCCAATCTTGATCACGTAAAGGCCCCATGCAAGGAACCCATTGATGATGCCAACTGTTGACTGCAGTACCATTACCAATGCCCCACCCCATTCTATCCTGAAGAAAATTCCAACCACTAGAGAGACCTTTACAAAAGAAAGATTCTTTCTGCTGTCTCTTGATGATTGGCACCAGGTCCCTTCCACATTTAAACTTTGCTCGAAAAACTTGGACCCATAAATCCCCACGATTCTGATTTAACTTCCAAGCCGCCTTTATCATAAAGTTGTTATTCACCAGCCTTGCCTGACGTAAGCCAAGACCACCGGCTTGCTTCAGCTTGCACATCACATTCCAACTAACCCAATGGGTCTTCCTTGACTGCGCATCTTCGCCCCACACAAAATAACGGCAAATCTTATCCAAAGTACCGCATACAGTTAAAGGAAGAGGGGTTGTCTGCATGACAGAGGAAGGGAGAGACTGTAGGACTGACCTACCCACAAAAGATAAATTCTTACTTTTCCAACTGCTAAGCCTTTGTTTGGCTCTCTCAATAATATAATTATAACTTTCTTTTCTTGAGGAACCCCAAGTATTTCCCTAAGTCGCTTGTTCGGAGGAACCCAAAACCACCACTAATTTGATGTCGACATTGAATGAAAGGATCCCACTTTTTCCTATAAATAGGGGAGTTTCATTGAATGAAAGGATCCCACTTTTTTAGGCATTTAATACTTCTTGCAGCTTTCCTACTACTCTGACTTAGCTTTTAGGGTTTCCTGATCTAGTAGTTTTAATGTTGTAGCTTCGGCTAGAACAAACTTGAAGAAGGGGAAAGACTCTCTTAGCAACTTCTTTCGCAAGAAAGCCAAGGTTGTTGTGCTTGAGAATTCTCAACTAGAAGAGAGTCTTGGTCTTGAGCTTCCTAAGGATATCCACCTAACTGCTACCTTAGATTTGATGGCTAATCAAACACTGAGGGCGATTTCTATCTCTCAGTTTGTGAGAAATAAAGTTTTTCCACGTTTCAAACGAAATCTTTTTAAAAGTGCTTCCTTATACCTTCAAAACATCGAAGAGTCTAAGAAACTTTCTCTCTAACTTAGTGAACTTGAAGACGATAAAAAAAGGTCAAACTCCAAGGTCAAAGCTTTTGAATCCAAAATAAATCCTTTGAAAGCTTCTACCAACGAGCTGATACACCAACGCGTTGAAGCGGAAGAAAAGGAGAAAAATTCTAAAACTGCGAAAGTGCAAAGAAAAAGGAGAAATCCGCTCTCTCCTTAAAGCCGAGAAGGAAAAAAATTATAAACTTCAAAGGACATTGGATAGCTTGGGAAGCTAGATTCATGCTCTAGACAACACCCTTTCTAATTGGTTCATTGTGTCCTTTAATAACTTCGTTGAATAACTATCAATCTTAAATCCTAGATTGAAACTGAGGGAGCAAGTATAGAAGCAAAGTGGTATGAGATGGAATGATCGGTAATATGAGAACGATTTATTTGTGCCTAGAGTTGAATTCTTGAAAAAAATTTAGTTCTTCAGGGTTTTCAACTCTTATTGTATTTCAACTTCTATTGTAATTCTTCAACTCATCTTTTTGGGTAATCTCCTTAACCAACAAATCATACAATATTACAATTTATAATTTGAGTAAAAACTTTAAGCTAAGGAGAGTGATACAAGTTGCACCACACTTAAAACATTCTAGATTACTAAAATACTTTTTTTTGTTGAATTGAGTACTAAAATACTAACTTAATATTTTTTTTATCAATGATGTATGGAATAAAACTTAAAGGGTTGCTAAACAACACTTACAACATATGAGAAAGAATCTTTAGGAGCGCTATAATAATGAACAAAAACCTAAGGAAATGAAGAGTTAGCATGCACACACACCTAAAAACATGATGTTAAAATCCTAGAGTCAAACAAAAGCCCCTATAACCCCAAATTTAACAAGCAGAATTTGTAATCTCTATTTTGGGCCTTTGTTGACACCAAGCAAATTAGGCTGCTACCAACTGGTTACATGAATAAATTTAAATTACAGTGTTTATTTATTTTTAGGACAAAAAAAGTTTATTTATTTTGAAATCTCCAATGTCTTATAAGTTTGGCTTAATAGCACTTTTAGTCCCTCACTTATCACGATTTGGCACTGTTGGTCCCTAACAAAAAAAATTAGCCTAAATGGTCCTCAACCTATACAAACGGTTGTAGTTGTGGTTTTCCATCCAAATCTGTTAATTAATTAACGGTTTCTGGGTTTTTAAAAAAAAATTCCAGAATTTTCATCAATTCATCATCATATTCAACCATGTTCATCATCATCTTCAAAATTAAATAAAAAAATCCAGAAAAATAAACTTTGGTCCAGTTAATGTAAAAAAGAGGAAAAAAGGAAAAATAAGAAACAAATGACTAAAAAAAGGAAGAGGAACAGATCAGAAGCAGCGAGAGAGAGATGAAAGAAAAGGGAGAAAAGGGAGGGTGAGAGAAAGAGAAACAGAGGCGAGAGAGGTGAAAGAAAAGGGAGAAAAGGGAGGGTGAGAGAAAGAGTAACAGAGGCGAGAGAGAGGGAGAAACAGAAGGAGATTGAGAGAAGAAGGAGAAGCAGATCGGGATCGAGAGAAGAGGGAGAAAACAGATCGAGGGAGAGAGAGGGAGGAAACAGATCGAGGGGGAGAGAGGGAGGAAACAGATCGAGGGAGAGAGAGGGAGGACGGCACGACAGGGCGAGGAACCGGATCTGCCGGCAGAAGCACGATGCGGCGACGGTGCGGTGCGACGGCGGTGGAACCGTGAGGTTTCTCCTACTGCGATTCACGGATTCGCCCCTGCTGTTTTGCCCCTGCTTGTCTTCTTCTTTTGTTCTTCTTCATATTTTATCCTGTTGTTTTGAATTCGCCCCTGCTGTTTGTAAATCAGGAGCAGAATTTGGAGTGAATTTGTTTCCATAATCAGAGCCCTTAAATTTCGTCCCTGTTGTATGTAAATCAGGAGCAGAATCAGGCGCGGATTTGTTTCCATAATCAAAGCCCCTAAATTTCGTCCATGTTTGTTTCACGTTTAATGTAGGAGCAGAAATAGGAGCATAATAAATGGAGTTGTTTCCAAAACCACATTCCATGATTTTCGCCCCTACTTGTTTCAGTTTTGAATTTGATACAGGATGATGAGGATGATGGTGAAGAAGATGAATATTGATGAACATGATGAAGAAGCAAGAAGATAATGAGTTTCTTCTTTTATTTTATTTTTCTATTATTTATTTTTTCAAAAACCGTTACTTTTTTGACAGAAGTTGGATGGAAAATCAAAATTGTCAAAGTTTGTATTAGTTAGGGACCATTTAGGCTAATTTTTTTTGTTAGGGACCAAAAGTGTCAAATCGTGATAAGTGAGGGACCAAAAATGCTATTAAGCCTATAAGTTTTCAATGTAATTCACTTTCTTATGCATGTTGAACTCCACTTATGGGTGCTTTCTATTGGTTTTTTCATCATGTCAAAAATCACTTAAAATGAGGCTCTCGTATTTATTTTATATTGGTAATGATCACAACTTTCACTCTAAAAATTATCTTAAGTGTTAATTATCAAATTGTTCATATATTTGTCACTCCCTTCCATTTTCATCCCTCGTTGTAACTTTTTTTGTTTTTGTTTCTGCGTTTTGGGAAATGTTAGTATCAGACCCCGTTTGGGAAAACAACTTAATTAAGCGCTTATGACCATAAGCTCTTATGGCATAAGTGCTTATTAATAATCTCTTTAAAGAAATTTATTATAATGAATTGAAAATAAGCTATATATAAGCATAAGCTCTTTTTCATAAGCTACTCTGAATAGCTTATGAAAATAAGCTCAAAACAGCTTATAGATAGGTCATAAGCTATTTATATAAGCTCTTCCAAACGTTTGCATAATCGCTTATGCTATAATATAAGCTCAAATAAGTTCTTCCAAACGGAGCCTCAGTCCTCGCCAAAAGAGTTATCTTTAGTGACATTGTCTTGTGGCAGGCCAGCAAATAGGTGCATCTAAAACCATATGGTTTTATCAATATGATTGGGTGCATAACAGATACACTTTTGAAAAATTGTTGGGTATTAGAGTGGGACAACGAAAAAATTAGGAGCAGAAATAAAATAGAGAGTTAAAATAACTTTTAAGCAAATTCAACTTCCAACAATGACAATAGTAGAGACAATAAAAATAAAATAGAGAGATAAGAAAATTTTTAACGTGTAAAACTTCCCTAAATTTGAGAGAATAAAAACCACGGGCACAAGCCTGAAAATAACCCACTATAGAAAAATAATGGTTACAAAATAATATATTCCTAGCATCGCTAGAGACATCATAATATCAACACTAGGGGTGTTCATAACCGATCCAATCCAATCCGAAAAATCGATCCAAAAAAACTGAAATCCAATTAAACCGAAAACCAAATGGATCCAAAATTGAGAAAACCGAATATTTTTGTCGGATTGGATCAGATTTCGGATTTGTTTTTCAAAACCGAACCAATCCAATCCAAACAAAATGTTTACAAATATATATAATTTTATTTGTAAATATATCATATAATTCATACTTACATTTTTCCGTCCTTCTAAGCTTATATAATTATTATATGATACGTAATTATTTATGACGATATATTTGGGTAAATAGAATTTCAAGTAATAATTTGAAAAATATACATCAAAGTAAACATATATTTAAAAAATATGTCATTTATGCAAGATTACCTTTTCTTCTTCTTCTTCTTCTTCTTCTTCTTCTTCTTCTTCTTCTTCTTCTTCTTATTTTAGAGGTATTGAGCCAAGAATGGCGAATGTGGAAATTTGTTTGAGACTTTTGGTTCGTCTTTATTTTTTATTCCAAACTCTCATCGTTTAGGCTTGTAATGTGACGTTATATGATTCAAATTAATTTTTATTTCTTCATTGATTTTGATATTTAGAATGTCTTTAAAAAACCGAAATCCAATCCAATCCAAACCGATAAAAATTGGATCGGATTGGTTCGGATCTAAAAAAAGAAAAAAACCGATTGAATGATGAAGTGACAAATCAAAGTGATTGGATCGGATGACTTTTCCCCTCAAAACCGAACCAATCCAGACCGCGAACACCCCTAATCAACACCTTAAAAATGGAAATAGGCACAACTAAAAAACTCTAACAAAAGGGCAAACCACCAAGCAATAAAGAAGGTGAAACCCAAATAAAAAATATCAAATTAACTATCAAGCTCGATAATATCAAATTTCAATTAAAATGCAATATGCGACCAAAATTTGTCATAAAACTCAAAAGCCCTTTTTCTCATCTCAAAATAAGGGTATCATCTCCCTTTTAAATTGAAACATGGGCTTGGCTCATTAAATATTATTTTTCTTCTTTCTTATAAAATTAGATTGGGCTACATTTAAAAAAGTTAAGAAAATGTTGACTCGATGGCTCGATCAATATCCAATACATACATAGAGAGAAGACCTTGGTCTCTATCCAGTTGAATTTGATATATGAAAGCCATAGCCACAAGCCGTATAACTAATCCTATTTGCTGATTAATATAAAAGTCAGTGCCCGGAAAACAGGGAACGATACAGAATAATGTGGTGCACCACAAAATGTAATCAATTCATGCATAATGCTTGGAGAAAGGTGGAGTTAGTTTGGTGTCTTTTAATTCTTGGATGGTATGTTTGTCTGCCTCTTGCTACATGCATCCACTAGTACATAGACTCCATTTCCTATGTTGACTGAGGGTGTAGGCTATTTTTTCTTTTCTTTTCTTAAACTACATGTATCGATTGTCAAGAAATTAGTCTTGGTTAAGCCGGGTTTTATAGGCATTAAAGTTTTTCAATCAAGTATTGAACGCTGAGATAATCAAACATGATATATTTATATTCATGCTAAAACTGTGTGTTGGTTGATCTATAGTGACTATTTTCTTATTGTTTCAAGAGAGAATGGTTTGGAAGTTTGTTGAGTAATGGTGGAAATTTGGGACTCATAAATGGTCCGCGATCTCTAGCTAATCTGATTAATTTTGGGATGACAATCGTGCTAGCTGTGTCTGTCTTCAACTTGTCCATAAGGCCTGAAATTGCGGCCACAATTGACGTTTTTTATCCTCTTCCACAGAATTCAACTATACAAATACTTTAATTTTCTAGACAACCCATAACTATTTCATGTACAAAGTGTTGCAACGTTAAATAGTTTATATAACATGGAAATGGATTAAACGAGACAAGGTGTTAAACTTATATAGTTACATCACTTTATAACTTTTTATATAATGTAAATTTACTCAATCAAAACCACTGAGTCATGATATATTATGTTAATTATCATGCATATAAATTTTCATACAATTTGGATATTCATAGGCATGTAATTAAATTGTAAACATTTACTTATATTTGAATAAAATATTATACGTTAAAATAAAGTGGTATAATGAAGTAGTAACTAATATTTTATTCATATGAAATTCTGCAAACTTGATATACTCTATAAAACATTCAATTCAACGGTTTGGATTGAGTTAATTTGTATTATATAAAAAATTACAAAGTGGTGTAACTGTACAAATTTAACACCTGGTGTCGTTTGATCCCTTCCCATATAAAATTTTGATTTTTTTTTATATAACATTTTGATAAGTGGCAGAATCAGGAAAAAATATATAGGAGTCAAAATTAGACTTCAATACATAAATAAAATATTTTTATTAGCAATAGACACAGTGGCGGAGCCAGGAAAAAATATGTAAGGGAGTCAAAATTAGACTTCAATACATAAATAAAACATTTTTATTAGCAATAGACACGTATGTATACATGAAAAATTAATTCACAAATTCATATACTAATTGAAAATTTATTATAATTTATATCAATTAATTTAAAAAATTTCTTTTCATTTTTTTTCAAATTTTTTATTCTTGACATATTCTTTACCTTTAAATAATTTTTTTTAATAATATAAAAGTTATTGTCAAGATTAATTATGTTCTTTTCAAAAATAATTTAATTATATTTAAAATAATGTAGATCTTAAATAAATTTAAAGAGTTAAACGGAAATCAAATTTTAATATTTGTACACCTTTATTTCAAAAAAAAAAATACATTATTTGGTTAAAAACGAAACAATGGGAGGTAGAGAGAGGATGACATCTATACCGCTAGGACAATCAACATTTTTTGTCTATTTTGCAACCGTTGTATATTTATAAATGCATTTCGTAAAAGAATTTTTATATGTAACCTATTACGTAAGATATTTCTAAACTTTGGGAGGGTCATGACCCTTCCCTGTCTCCATGTAGTTCCAACACTGATTTTGATGATATATATTTGAATTGCTAACATTGTTACTCTTTTATCTTGACATTAGGTTCTCTGTAAAGAGACACTATCTCATTTGAATTGAGAACATTCATATTTTTGATAGCTCTTTTAACGAGTTTTTTCATATACAAAAGGTTTTAATCTACACCATATGTAAAGAAAAACACCCATGTACCACTTAAACCAATTCGAAACCTTGCGTTATAACCATAGTTTTAGCTGTTAATTTTTTTTTTAAGGCACAATGATATATATATATATAAATAAATAAATAAGAGAAAGGTCAGCTAGCCAACCTCAACAAAATGAGAGGGAAATTCAAAAATACAGACAAAAAATGGCAAAACAAAACCCAACAAAAAAGCAGATCCCTAAACAAAACAACAAGAGGAATCCAAAAAAGCCAGCCCAAACCAAAACCAAAAAATCCCGCGAGCCTTCCCGAAAAGCGCCAGTAAGACAAAAACCCCTCAAAACCAACTCAGCACAAAAGACCACACTATGAAGACCTGCTCGACCTAATGTGAGCCACAAGGTGGTTCAGCGCAACCTCATCAGAATCCTCGAAAACAACGCCCACCTGCTTGGCGATCGCAAGAGCATGCCTTGCCCTCGTTAGAACACCCGGAGGCATAGAGACATCAACCGACGGAGGCACCATCAAACGATCTACGACTCCATCAACCTCTGGAGAATCCTCTGTAGGCACAACTGGAAGAGCAGGATCAGCAAGAAAGGTAGGATCTGGAAGCCTAGACACCACTTTCCTGGGCCGACCCCGAGTCCTCTTCACACCAAGCCCACACACCCCAACCGAGGGAGAGGCCTCCAGTGTAGACCCGCCCCGACAAGCTTTAGTTGTTAAATTATGTTAGTCGGGTTCGAGTGAAGAATTAAATTCGATTAGGGATGATGATGAGTACCACTTTGGTCTGAAACTTCTTGACCTTGAGCCCCCTCCATTGATTCTTCTTAGAAAGACTGAGGGCGAGGCAAAAGAGAGGAGACTGTGCAAGGTGCATGCAGGACGATTAAAGAGAGAAATTTGGGATGGTAATGCACATTTCTTTAGGGAAAAACACCGAAAGAGAGAAAAAGGTGCAAAGATAAGGTGGTAGTTAAGAGAAATAGAGGAGGGCAAGCATAAAATAAGAAGAGGTGGAGGAAGCGGGTGAGGTGGAGGCACAATGACAAGCTACAAGGTGGAAGAGAAGAGGAAAATCTCGCACTAGATAGAGCGAAAGACTCACCTCATTTGTGTAGAGAACCTCCCCATCGGAAGGAGAAAACCTCATCTGATGGGGCAACCTAAAGCCTACCATCAAGCCTCCCTCTTGTGTGCAGCATTGGAGAAGGGATGTTAGGGTTTTCAAAAATCATTTTTGTGAAGTTCTATTAAATTGTCTAATTTTTTTGTGTCAAATTAAATTGTCTTGTTAGAATATAACATTTAAGAGGAGTAATGTCAACACTAACTTTATAATTTTTTTTCAATACTCTCTTTTATTGGTTTTTTTGTCACTCTCTTTTATTGGTTGAATTATTTAAACTCATCATATAATTTAGTGGACTTCACATAAATTTCAATCAATAAAAAAAAGTATTGAAAAGAGCACAACTATGAAATTTGTGCCAGTTCAAAAAATTGAATTAGGAATCAGTCAAGTTATCTATTCCAGTCGGCCCTTTAGCCATATGACCCAACAACGTAGCAGCTGACACACTAGGAATGCTCTCAAGCATATGCCTAAGAGGCATCCTACACGACCTAGTTAAGGGACGAGCATTCCCGGCTTAGTGGTACCTTATCCGATCGGCCTGAACATAGGCCAAGGGGAAACGCTTTATAGGCTGCCCGACCTATAGCTACTTCCGCTCAGAACCCTCACTCATGAGCTTCCCCAAAACCTACAGGGACACCTGCGACGCCTATAAATACCAGGTTCTATCGCCTCACTAATGACTTTTGGACTTTGATTATCATTCCACTTAAACGCTTCTTACTCACTCTTTATGTTACAAGTTTACTATGCATTCTTACACGTTTGAGCTGAGCTCTTGGACGGTCTCGGAGCTCCCTTACTAACTTGGGTGTCGGAGTGACTTCTACAGGTCCCCACCGACCCATTGGACTTAGAGACTCCACCTCACTCACGCTGGAGCACTGCGAGCACCACTGCAGCCTCGTCGAGAGAACCACCATCCAGGATTCACGCCTGAACATTTGACGTCGTCTGTGGAGAAGATTCGATAATTCAACATAGTTTTTTCTCTTCACACAGAATAGAAACTCACAACGATTTAAGATCTTTCTCTTTCTACAGTCAAGCGCAACTCTGACATCATTCTTCCTCAAGAACTGCCAATGACTCTGAAATTTTCAAACTCCAAGTATCCTTGGGAAAATACAGACGATGATCACCAATCACAGGATGGAAGAGGAGAAATGTCTCCTTCCTTAAAGGAAAATCTAGCGGCGTGTGTCTTCAAGCCTTTCTTCAAGACCATGCGTGAGTTCCAAATTCCCTAACGGCTTATCAAACAGCTGGATGTGGAAATTTTTTTTGAACATCTGCAGAAGCATTTGGAATGCTTCGGAAGCTGGATTGATGAAGCGCGCATTAATGAGACATAAGAAGCTGACGCCATGAGGTGCAGGTTGTTCTTAACAACACTAAAAGCAGACACTCTTCAGCGGTTTAGAGATCTCCCTGTGTCCAAAATTTCATAGTGGATTGATTTCATCCACTCCTTCCACAATGAATTCAAGGACAGAACAAACGAGAAAGGAAATTAGAAAAGGTTGACCAGATGACCACAAACCCCCAGTGGAACAGCACAATGGGGAAAAACTGCAGAAATTCCTTGAGCGCTTCACTAAGGAGGTGATTCTCTCCTCCAAGTTGACAGAGGAGGAACTCTTGGCTCTGGTACAGTCGACATTACTACCAGGAAATTAATTCAGTGAATCACTTATTCTCGAACCTCCAAATAGCTAGAGAGAGCTTAGAGAAAGAGCCGCAAAATTCCAAAAAGCTTGCGACTTGCACGATTGCGTTAACAACAACAACCGCGGCTATGACGTGGAGCGCCGAGAAGAGATAGAACACCTCCTCAAAAAACTTGACAACACGACAAAACGAGTTCGTTCCTTCCGAAGTGGGGTTGGTATGCATGACACACGGTGAGAAGGGGCAGAACCGTGGCCTCCGAGGAATGCTGATCCCCGTGAAAAACCTAGCAGGAAGAATTTACATTCCAAGGGGGGAAGGCATGAAGTGAGACATGAGGAGAAAAGAACATTTGAACAGCAAACTCCTCGAGCCCGAGCGGCAGGGGGTGACTTCACTCTGGAGATACTAGCCAAGATTGGCGATGAAATATTCCAAAGCGTCTTGGTTGATCCAGGAAGCTCCATGAGCCTAATATCCTTCAGGTGCTTCATCCGGCTGGGATACGAGCCAAGATACATGACTCCCTTGATGACCAACTCCGTTGGCTTAGGCAGCCACGTGGTAGCACTGCCCAGACTCAAAACTTTCTCCGTCACTGTGGGACGAGGAGTGAAGGGAAAAACTATCAAGGAACAATGTATGGTTATATTGAATCTCCCTGAAGCTGAAATAATTCTCTGCTGACCAACTTTTTTCGGATTATAGACTATAATAGCATCAGGCTAGGGAATGCTAGGCTCAGAACGCTCTGTTGACAATGCTGCCTCGTGATTAGTAGGCAATACTCCAATGACAATAGTATATATCAGAGATAGGGTCTTCTCTCTGTACAGCAGGCAATTCTCCTACATAATGACAACATATGCCTCTGACAGAGATCTTTCTGTCCTACGATTAGCTATGAAAGGCCAAGGATAAGTTGTTCCTTTAAAAAATGAATGATCTAGATGCATCGTAATGCAATGCTTTATCTTTGTATTAAGAAATTGAAATTCAATAAAACTTACACAAATTTCTTCAGAAACTCTCGTTTTGTGTTGTTGTTTGTACTTGCGGACAAAAGAAAAGTAATCCATTAAATGAATACTATATGCCCGCCTCGTAGCAACGAATACCATGAGCATAAGTGTTCCTCTTAAGGGACACAGTCTCATTCAAACCAAGCAGCGGACGTAAGTAACCCTCTTAAGGGATACAGTCCCGACCGTCTTAAAGAGCGTTATGGATCCTACAAACAAGTGATCCTCTTAAGGGACACAGTCCGTCAGAAGGGGAATAAGTGACCCTTTTAAGGGATACAATCCTTACCGCCCCGGTTGGAGGTCGAGGGAAAGTGGCCCTTTTAAGGGATAACTCGAACGGTGGATACGATTTCGACCGTCTCGGGGTAATGTATGTTCATGTAAAGGACACAAGTGACCCTCTTAAGGGACGCAGTCCGCCGAAAGGGGGTATAAGTGACTCTTTTAAGGGACACAATCCTTAGTGCACCCGGTTGCAGCCGGTGGAAAAAGTGACCCCTCTTAAGGGACACGAATCACCTGGAGACGAGCACAAGTGACCCTCTAAAGGGACTTTTGGACTTTGATTATCATTCGACTTAGATGCTTCTTACTCACTCTTTACATTACAAGTTTTCTATGAATTCTTATATGTCTGAGTTGAGCTCTTGGATGGTCTCGGAGCTCCCTTACTGACTTGGTCGTCGGAGTGTCTTTTGCAGGTCCCCCGACGCATTGGACTTGGAGACTCCACCTCACTCACGTCGGAGCACTGCGAGCACCATCACAGCCTCGCCTAAAGAACCACCATCCAGGATTTACGCCCGAGCATTATCAATCCATTTGAAGGAAAATTTGGTAGATTTGAGTACAAGTGAGAATCGATTAAGAACTGAGTATCGACCATAACCTGTTTAAACCGGTCATGTTTTTAAAAATTATATTTATTTTAAAAAAATATTTTTATTAATATTTTATTCAAATAAATGTCCGAAGTTAAAATACCCACATGCATGTATTCTATAACCTTTATTCCTAGGATTCAGGCCATCTAAGCGGGTTGAGGCCTAGCCTTAACTATCGTAGTTTCGAGTCATAAAAAGCCCATCTTCAATCTCAAAACAAAGCCCAAGGGATAAAGTGACGTATCATGATGTGGTATTTTTTTTATGGCTGTATCATGATGTGGTATTAATATAATGAATATGAAATAATAACAGAACATATAATAGTAGGCTTAAGATGTTCCCTTTTTCTTGATTTTCTAAGTGAACATTTTCTATAACATGTTATTTTTTGATTCATCGGAAAAAAACATAACATGTTCTTTAAACTTGAAAAGAACAATTGTGACCAAATATTTGTTTTCATAAAAACCTTAGAAACACATCACCCTGATTTTGTAACCAATTAATTAAGATTAAGATGTCAAAGTGGGCCTAAAATTCATGGTTGGCTTATCTGACACTGTTTGTTTGTGGGCTGGAGGAGGTCTATACAAATTATGGGCTTTTTCGTCCTAACTCACTAGGTCTATTCATGTCTTTTTTTTCTTCTTATAGGGCAGTGCTCAAATTCATGTCAACAGTCTCAAAATTAACTTTCTTATATTGATCAAAACTCTTCAAAATAATGTTTTCAATCTCACGTAAAATTTCAAATTCAATATTTGTAAGTTCCTTCTTTATATCAAATCATAAAAACGCTCAAATCGATTTAATAAAATTCACAGTTTTGAGAAATATTTTCAGTTGGGTTGTCTTGTTCTCCATTGAAATGACTAGGCGGTACTACATGAGGACAAGGGAGGGCCATGGCCTCCCCAAGCTCTTAGAAATTTTTTACATCATGAATGGTACTTGAAAAGTTGTTGTATTTACGTGTATATTTATATATGGAATGGTGCACAAGAAACATAATGTAATGTGTTGTCCTAGTGGTTGTGTCATTTGTTTTTCTAGGCATGTAGAAGGTTTGATCCCTTTTAACCACTTTTTTAGTAATTATTTCCACTTCATTTTTTACCATATGCTTTTGATTCAACTCTCTCTCTCTCTCCCCCCTCATAGAAGGTTTATTTTAGTAATTCTTCAACGTTGGCGTAGAAATTTTAAAATTTGTTTCCGCTACTATTTAAATTTATTTGACACTTCATCCATATTATTTTAACTATTATTAATTTTGACAATAACTTTTATACTATTGATTAATGCAAGAATCAAAACAATCACAATGATATTTTTTTCTTTACATAGAAAAAGAGTGATGGAAATATAATCATCTTAGAATATAACAACAATATATACACTTTTCTCTTAATAATCAAGAGTATAAGAATAATTTATTCTTTCAAGGGACACACTTTTGAGAATAATTAGAAAAACTAATTTAAAGGAAAAATATGTCGAGAATAAAAAATTTAAAATATTGTTAAAGTAAATTTCTAAGACTGTACAATATAATTTATAATAAATTTTCAATGAGTAGATGAATTAGTTTAATCTTTATTTTTATTTTGTATATATCATTTTTATTTGAAATCTTATTATGGCCCCTCATATTATTTTTCCTAGTTCCGCCACTTTGGAGTGCCTTTGAGATGATAAAGTATTATGTAAAATCCACTTATTATAGCTAATATTATGTACTACTAGCTTATTGCGTATGTTGATTATTATTTGTTAATGTTTAGGTCCATATAAATAGGAGAAATCGCTTAAAGCAACAGAAGATAAGATGAATGATATTGTTTTTTCATCGCTAATTCAAAATTAGCCAAAAACAAGTAACTTAGGACAATTCGTGTACTTAACCTTGAAGATGTTCATTTGAAGATGAGTGGATTGTGAGCAATAAAGATGCAAACATTGAATCTTTTGATGAAAAATTGAATCAAAGTGAAGCAGGAGTAGAGATTGGTAGCAGTGATGATTATGATGAGAGAGATTTGGATGATTAACATATCTCACATTTCAGTTTCATTTCTTTATTTTTCTCTGGTTAAAAGTGGAAATAAAGTGTGAAGTTGGAAACAATAAGGAAGAGTATGCAATTTATTTCTTTTGGAAAACAAAGACAGAGAAAGAGGAGAGAGAGAATAATTTATGTGAGAGGGAAGCCAGGCACATGGGAGCAGAGGAGGCATGTGGAGAAGATTCAGAGCAGAGCAGTTTTTTTGAGAGAAAGAGCAACAAGGAATAACATGGTTGCACACCTCACTTAGCTTGAAAGCACTTGCCCCTAGACTTCCAATACCAGCTTAATCTGTTGTAGGGCCTGCATGTTAAAGCAGACAGGACACATGAATGGGACCCATGCCAAATGAAACCCACTGTACCTACCCCACCATTATATTCATCACAACCACACAATCCAATGTAAAACTGTGAGTGATTGCAGGTGCATGATGCTGGTGTGGGTCTCTCACTAACTCGAGTTCCCATAGATACGCTTAGCATTGGAAAAGTGAAAGCACCCAATGATTTCTCCATCAATGGATAAACGACACAATATCCCATCCCATGCAATTCTCTGTATCCATCTCATCTCAACACCCTTTTGCTCTCTCTCGTCCTTCAATAACATGACTACTGATCACAAAATGATGCCAGATTCATGATATTTCTTTCAAGCATTGATGTGGGGTATATCATATATGCTATAATGTGAGACCAATCATACTTTCTTTTCTCAAGTAACCGATTATTCGAAAATTTAAAACTATTTGGTAGAGTTAATTATAATTCATAATCTTTTAGGTGTAGACATTTAGAGAGAAAAAGAAGAGAAAAGAGATAAGTAGTGGGTGTAATATATGATTGATGTGATGAAAAGAAAGAGATAGAGAGAAAAATGAATGTATTTATAAGTGTCTGCACTGTTATATGTTTATGAATTATTTTTTAATTTGGTAAGCGTCAATGATTTTATCTTATCATTTCTAACATGCTTCTTTACGTAAAAGCTTGTTTAATTTGAAGAGTGGACAACTCATAAGTCCTCCTAGTGCTGATATTCAACTTTTTATTTGAAAAATATGAAGATCACATTAATTGAATTCTAGACGGCTTGGTTATAAATGTAGCCTATTATCCCAAAAGTTTAATTATTCGGTAAGGATCACATGAATGATTTTATTTTATTACTTCTAACATATTTTAGGTATCTTCCACGCACCTCAATTTGGTTGAACCAGAAATATTCACATTTTAGTGAAATTAATTCTTCAATCATACACATTCAAACTCAAGACCTTGTTAAAAGAGAAATATATCAAACATTATACCAATTGAATTAGATATATCCATCTATTTTTTTGTCTTTAAAAGATGTCATTACTTGTTTGGGAAACAGTTGCATGTTCCTCACAACAAATGTCTTTTTTGGGATTTAAACTTATGCACTCATACTTACGCGGGTCTAGCTTGCTTACTACTAGACTAACCCATTTTTGGTACTAGATATATCCATTTGTGACCAATCATTAGTTAAAGAAATACACATTTATTTGTTCTCAAGTTTTTAATTTTTTTCAATTACATCAATTATAATTTTTTACTTTGATATGTGTGTGTGGAATCAGGGATATGGGCCCATGTTTGAAATTGAAATTATATATACTTGTTTTTTCTGTGAGATATATGAGAATTTGGAATCCGTTCTGTCAACCACATGTTTAAGCCTTGTTTATTTGAGGATGAGGTTAATTAGAAGTTTCTCCATCTCGATCGGATTAAAGAACTGTCAATTTCATAGCTAGAGATGAGCAATAAAATACCGTAGTAGTGATCATACATTCCAAACTTTTAAAATGAGTATCAATAAAATGTTAGTCTAATAGTAAAAAAGTTATACTCATAAAAATAAGACTTCAAGTTTAATCTCTAAAAATGTTATAGTGGGAGAGACACCTACACTTTCCTAAATTGGTGGAGACACCTCTCAAACGTAAAAGAAAAAAAAGAAAATTACAAAATGAGTATCTCACTGGCACAAAATAGCCAAAAATATCCAGCCAACGCCAGCATCATTGTTGAATTTATACTTATAAAATGGCTGCTTGAAACTTGCATCTTTTGATATTTATATGTTTCTCCTTGGATTCTGGATTTTCATGCTGCGGCAGCCTAATGCAAACGTCACCTCGTCACACATGGCCAACAGAGAGTTTGTAGTTAATGTGCTTGTATTGCTATGACATTCCGTTGAGAGCCACGATTAATCATGTTCTAGAAAGTTTTGCTACCACATAAGAGGTTGCTAGGATGGTTTTCACAATGATTGTTATTGTCATTGCCATCGTAAATACTTTTCCATTGTCATAAATAAAACGCCAATTAATAAAATATAGAACTAATCATCTACAAAGAAAACGTTAGATTATCGACAGTCAAAACGATCAACGACAGTCAAAACATCAGTAATCACTCACAATCATTGCTAATGCTAATTTACTAATAAAATAGCGACAAATAGAAATTCATAGGTAACGGACTTGTAGCTAATAATTACCACGAGTATATTTATGAAGTCATTAGTAAATATGTGATGACTTCGACAGTTTGACCGTTGAAAACTTATGGACGGATGAGACTACTGTTGATAATTTTGTTAGATTGAACGAAAAAGCTCAATTGCTAGGGATTAAATTGCTACGTCTGTGAAAAGAGCTTAAACTTAATTTTTTATGCCCTATGTGATAATATTGTAATCTTCATTCATCCAAGTCTCAAATTTTTATGTGTTTCCGAATGCACTTGGCCACAAAATAACTAACATTATATCACCTTAAAGTCATTTGATCATTGTTTAAGGGCCTTTAAACTAGTAGGTACCATACGAGTGCAAAACCTCCCACATCGTGGTTGCTCTACAAGTTGAAATGGACCAAGATATTCAACATTGGTAGTTTGAATGTCTTGATTCATGTCAAGCTACATAGCTACACGACATAAAAGGTGCTACTACCATTCAATATTTTCCAACTCAAAAACCCTCAAACAACAATCAAATAACTAAGTCGATATAAATGATAAATTTGAAGGTCTTTCAAAATTCAATTTGCGGCCTATATTAAGTAACTTTCACCATTCAATAATATCTCATTAATGAAAAGGTAGTTTAATTTTATGATTGTTGAGGAACATAGATAGTAATAAGGAACTCAGATGAGCTGGAATCGGAATATTGTCATAAAAAACGTGATAATTAAAAAATTAAAAGCTCGTCCCACCGACATAACATATCATCCCTAGTAAAAAGAGTGACTGTCGTTCAAGAAAAAAAATATAACACATAGAAGATGCACATACATTTAGAATATTCTTAACACATTAATTACACACAATTGTAATCATACATGTCACAAATATTATTTTCATATT
Organism: Acmispon strigosus; assembly: GCA_030819835.1. Lineage (NCBI taxonomy): Eukaryota > Viridiplantae > Streptophyta > Magnoliopsida > Fabales > Fabaceae > Acmispon > Acmispon strigosus. The sequence continues at coordinate 27,545,464 of JAUAMA010000002.1, forward strand.
TTTATAATTATATATGCTCAATATATATATATATATATATATATATATATATATAAAATAAACATTGATTACTAACTTCAATAATGTGCAATGCATCATAAAGACGTTCTTCAAAACCACACTACTTATACTAAAAAAATTTAGAAAGTAAATAAAACAAATAATAGAGAAGACAAATTGGATGAATAGAAGAGATCGATGTGGTGACGGGCAAGACCCATATATAGGTTATCGACGACTTTGGTCGTCGATAAGCTATAAAAGGTTCAATTTAGTGATGGTTTTGACTGTTAGTAACGGTGTCATAAATGCTTCGGTTGATCAGGTTACCAACATTTAAACCGTAGGAAAGTGACTGGTTTGAGCGACCGGAATGGACACCATCATGGATAAATTTTCCTTCCAATTTTTTCCTGCCACTTATTGACGGTTTGGGCTATCAGTAAAGTTTCTCGCCAGTTCTTCTCTCCACAAGGCACCACTTATCGACAACTTAGATTGTTTGTAATTTTTTTTTTGGAAGAAAATGTGGTTTCAACGGCCGGATCTTCAGTAAATTAGTCAATTACTTGATATTTATGATTGTTGGTAATAAAACGTCGGTATGTAACATGTTTCTCGTAGTACATAATTATAAATCATATAAATCATATAAATAGGAAATACATCAAATTTTCATGGAAACCTCGTATAAATGGGGGGAAAAATCTAAGGTCAACAACTTGAAAATGTCGCTTGTATATACGTATAATTTACAAATAACTTGATTGTTGCTGGAAAATAAATGCATGCCAACTTTAAAATGTCTTGGCATGCAATATACCTATTTTTACTAACAACTTATTCTCACCATGAAATATTTTGTTTATTTTAGTGATAAGTTAGACAATAATATAAAAATCTTATTTAACATTTACATACATTGCTTTTTCAATGAGACCAACTTGTGCATATATACTCAATTTAATTTAATTTTTCACGCCTCAAAAAATATTAGGGACACCCTCTTTAACTAATTAATAAAAAAAGTGTTGGAAAGAGAATATTGAAAAAAGAGTGTTGCTAGCACTCCTCTATCGCATGATCCATTTCGCAATATGTAAATGTAACAAATCATTTTTCTTATATCACACCCATCATTTCTATGTTTTCTCAACCTTTTTCTATATAGGTGTGTACCCAACATTTTTATACACAATGTTACTTCCATTTTCTCTCACATTCTGTCTCCCTCTCTCAGCCTAAAAATCGCTGTCCTTGTGTCTCTGCAGCCATCATCATCATCATGACCTCCTTTTCTGAAACTTTTGTCACCATGAGAGTGAGAGCCAAACCCCAGTGATCAGCACCTCCTTAAAATACATTACTGAGATAAGCATAGAGAGAAAAAGAGAGAAAAGTCACCGATTTGCATGAATGATATCTCAGTTTCTTCAACTATGGCCTTCTCATCATCTCACCCTTTCATGTTTAACACCACTGAAGATCACGACCACCACCTACCTTCAATCTCTCTCAACAACTTCCCCTCTTTGCCACCCCATCACTTTCAAGGTATCAAACTCTCTTTTTGTCATAAAGGGTATCAAATTCAAACATAACAACAAGTTTTTTGATAAATGACAACAATATTCTGTTTTGTATCTTGTGTTTTTCCAGGGGGTGCACCTTTTCTGTTGAAGCGATCCGTGTCGTTTTCCGGCATCGAGAACAAGTGCAATGAAGTTCATGGAGAGGAAGAGTTATCTGATGATGGATTGTTCCAGAGTGGGGAAAAGAAGAAGAGGTTGAACTTGGAGCAGGTGAAGGCCCTTGAGAAGAGTTTTGAGTTGGGGAACAAGCTTGAAGCAGAAAGGAAAGTGCAGCTGGCTAAGGCTCTTGGGTTGCAGCCAAGACAGATTGCAATATGGTTTCAGAACAGGAGGGCAAGGTGGAAAACAAAGCACTTGGAGAAGGAATTTGTTGTCCTCAAAAAGCAGTTTGAAGCTGCCAAGGCTGATAATGATGCTCTTAAGCTTCAGAATCAGAAGCTACACATAGAGGTAACTAATTTTTCTATGTTTGGAAATCATTCTATAATTGATTCACAGTTGATTTTGAGACGAGAGAAGTTCATCCAAACATACTGATATGTGGTTGCTATGGTTCATGTTGGGTTTGTGTATGATACATGGTGTTATGTGTTAACAATTGCTTATCTGCCAAAAACTTAGCTTATAACATGGTGTTAATTGTTCTTATTAATATTATATTTCGTACATGTTTGGAAATTATTTTACTATTAATTATTAAGTCAGAATTAATTCTGAGAAAAAACTTCCGTGAGTAGTTTTTAGATTTCAGAATTAATTCTGAGGAAAGAGAAGTTGATCCAAACGTGCTAATAGTCTTGGATCACTGAATTTTTCAAAATCATAAAGTTTTTGGAGAAAGGATAGCAGGAAACATGGACATGTTGAGGATATATATCTGAGGGTTGGTAACTTCGTATTATTAAACTGGTGTTTTTGAATCTTGATCTTGATTCACATATTCAATATTCATTAAATGACAATTTGTAATGTTCTTCAATTATGATAAGAAAAAGAGTTTTCTTATTCCTCTGTATCAATTGTTTTTCCAATTTTAAATTTGTTCCTGTCTTTTCTTCCTTGACTTGGTGGAAATGAATTCATTATATTCTGTTCCAACTACTCATTAATTGTTCTATACGAAGTTTCATTGCTCTCTCATTTGAACACTAATAATGGCTCTAAATTGGTATTTTCATGAAAGAGAGAAAGCATACACTTGTTTAATGTACTTGTCAGAGGAGGAACACCTTTTCCTTGTTTGAGTTTAGTACTTTTTATTCACTTTTGAAACTCCATTTCAATTGATTATTTCATTGCCATCCCTCATGTATTAGTGACTTATAAAGTGACTAATACCCACATTAACTTTCTGCCTGATTATTAGTTGGTCATTACTCATTCTAATGAAGAATCTATGTCACTGTCAGACCCCATAACTGCAAACTAGTAGTAATGTCTTCCCAAGTTAATTTCTATGAACAAAACATAGTTACATTAGATCCAATTGATGAACATGAAGCAAAAGACATGAATAGTATTATAGTGTGTTAGGATCAGCTTCTATTTCTTCATAAGCTACTCATAGAAACTTCTTTTCAGAATTGATTTTGACTTTAGAATCATCTGTAGAATGATTTCCAAACATAAACGAAGCTAGGAAACAGACCGTGTTGATACAGGATCACCTTGACCTGTTTACCTTGACCTGTTTTAGATTTTTTTACTGTATGGTTTTTGCAGTTACAAGCTTTGAAAAGCAAGGATTGGTGTGAAGCTGGAACTATCAGTCAACACCAATTTAAGAAAGAAACTGAGGGTACTTGGAGCAATGGAAGTGAAAACAGCTCAGACATAAATTTAGAACTCTCAAGAACATCAATTTCAAATAGTCCTGTATCTCCCCAGAACAATAAAAGCCTTCTACCCACTTCACTGAAGCCCACCAGCATAACCCAGCTCCTTCAATTCTCATCAAGGCCAAACCTCCAAGATGAAGAAGGCTTTTGCAACATGTTTCACAGCATTGATGAGCACCAGAATTTTTGGCCCTGGCCTGAGCAGCACCATTTTCATTGACCTTATTAATGATTTTCAATGTTTCAATGATATGAAGGACAAAAGTTAATTAGGCGTTATACAACACAACCTTTTTATATCAGTTTTTCAATTCATGTTGTAGATTTGGTGTATAAAGTATGAACAAATTAATCTGCTTGAGGCATGAGGTGTTGGTGGACTTTTGAGTAGCACAATTTCTTCTCCAATGCAATTTATTGTATTGCAAAATATAAAAATGTATTTTTGCCGGTTTAAATAAAAAAGTGTCACAATTCTCTGCAACTGACAGCATCATCTCATCAAAGGAGGAGGTTCTCCTAAACAGTAAGAGCTCGCAGCTTCATCTGACCTTAATTGTCAGAGAATCTGTCTAACCAAAAGATAATACATGCTGGTTCAAATGTAGTGATTAAGTTGCTATATCTTACTAGAGGACTTTGTATCCCTCTCACAGACATTTCCAAGCCTTACAGAGATTTATCAGAGGATATTCAACAGATAATAACTAGGCTTAATAGCACTTTTGGTCCCTGACGTATCACGATTTGACACTTTTGGTCCCTTATGAAAAAAATTAGCAAAAATAGTCCCTAACAAATACAAACAGTTGCAAAATCAGTTTTCCGTCAATATTCCGTTAATAAAATAACGGAGCTGGCTGACGTGGCAAATTTTAATTGACGTGGCATGGCTCAGGAGAGAGAAACATTCAGAACCAAAAGGACGTGATATTTTTTGCTGCTTCTTCCTCTTCTTCCATGAAGCAACACGTTAAATCCCTAGAAAAGAGGGGTTTTCGAACCCATACCTTTTGCTTCCATAGATCTGGAAATTGCAACAGATTTCGTGAAGAAGAAGAGACTGGTAACCGCAATTGGAAGGGAAACGAATTATAGGATGGAATTTTCATTATCTTCTCCTCCCCCTGCAACAACGCCGTCGTCAGTCTTCTCCTCCCCCTGCAACAACGTCGTCGTCGATCTTCTCCTCCCCCTGCAACACCAACGCCGCTGCTCTCTTCTCCTTACGCCGCCGGTAACGCCGCTGCTCTCTTCACCTTACGCCGTCCTCACTGCTTCTCTCTCGTGCTCTCTTCACTTTATAGGGGTTGCTATTTTGGCCCCAACATTCCAAATTAGGTTTTCCTTTCCCCCTTTCCCCCTTCTGCTCTATCACGTGCCAGGCACGTGTTCTGCTCTCTCTCTCTCTCTCCTGCTGTCCCGTTCTCTCTCATTTCTCCTGCCACGTCATCCTCTGGCGTTATTTTATTAACGGAATATTGACGGAAAACTGATTTTGCAACTGTTTGTATTTGTTAGGGACTATTTTTGCTAATTTTTTTCATAAGGGACCAAAAGTGCCAAATCGTGATACGTCAGAGACCAAAAGTGCTATTAAGCCTAATAACTAAGAAGAAAGATAAACCTTCCAATTGTTTATCTTTTAAGATTCTCTGCCACCCAAGGTTTAAGTCTCATCTTATGTGTATATATATATAGACACACTAATATAAGTAAGCATATGGTGAGTTGGTGACCAAGAAAGTAATTGCCTAAGAAGAAAAAGACACTGTGTAGCCATTATATCATGCTTTATAAGAAAATAAAAACTTTGTAAGATCACTGATCACTAATGTTATCATAATTTTAGTTGAGAATTGAAATTCACAAATTACATCTTGTTGTTCCATTTTCGGATCCGAAACACAACTTATGTGCTGTTAAGAAGTAACTAGTAATACTCATTACTCATCACGAACCCCCACTTCATGTTACCATTCACCCCACCAACATGCACGACTCGCCATTGGTTTGGCTCATTCTTTCATTTGCTTAGAGACAATCAGTCACAGTACTCTCGCCATCATGGTTGTTCAAAGTCACCAAACCTAGAAGGCACGCTCAATTGGGCAGGGACCATCACCCTCAAACTGCATTCACCTAAGAAGAAATGGGGTTATATTATTAAGTGTTGTGACAATAATTTTGCAGATCAATTTCAAGAGAAACTTATGTCGTACGTTACATTGATATTACTTCAGTACCTTATAAAAAAGGATGATTTAGAACCATTTAGATTTTTTTTTTCTTTTTACAAAAAGTTTCAGGGGTAGGTTCGGATACGGTCAGCACCACGGGTCAGGACATGCCTCTAAGATTTTTGATCGTTTACAGAACGCTCACCAACACAACTCTCACATCAACAACGGAATTCGAACACACAATCTTATGACGAGAAGTGGTCCATCCTTGATAACTGAGCCCACGTGTTGGTGTACTATTCAGATTATTGTGTAATATAAGTGACTAAACCACTGAAGATGACATTGGGAAAAATTGTCTATTCAATTCAAAAGGGCACAAAACCCCCTATATTTTACTATGTAACGGAGAAAAATCCTTCGTTTAAAGCTTAAGATGTGATAGATTGGAGGGCAAATGTTGGTCTCAGATACTTGGGTTACACAAAGTAACTTTAGGAGAAAATGGATAGAAAAGCACACTGAAAATTTGTTCACGCAGTTCGACCAATATGTTTACGTCTGCGGCTATAGATTGCTATAGCTCAGATTCTCATTCAGAATGATTTAGGGTTTAAGTGTTACGACATATTTATACTAGGATTCTAATGCTACACGACATCGTATCATTAAATTCTAACGCAATCCCAGTATCCAATCAGATCCCAATTACAGCGTAGTCAACGCTAATTAGCTGTCTTTCACAGGCCACGTGTCCTGACCGGACGAGGCCATCGAATTAGGCCACCGGACGACGCCAAACAATGCTAAGTCAGACAATCTCTTTACCGGACGATCTCTAGCTAAGGTGCAATCTATGCAGACGATCTCCAGGATGATCTCACATCAAACAATCTCCAAGGCGATCTCATACAAGACGAGGAAATAGAAATGAGCCAAACTCAACAACAAAAATACACAATGATTATATAAGATGAGGCTATTAAGGAGACGATGACAAAAATTTGATTATGGAAGCATGAGCATGTACTAATAAGATATTTGGAGGCACTAATGATAAGGATTAATAACATAGTTTCTAGTTGTATGAAGAGGAATAGAGGAAGGCAAAAAAAATGGCTAAATAATGAAAGACATACATACCACGAATGGAGAGTGGAAACCCTTCTAATTGGTAGTACACAACAGATCAAAACCATTTTGGTTTTAAAGTTTTCGTGGAGCCAATCCAATATGGACATGTGTTCCAGACGACTCATAAAGCGAAAAGACTTAATAGCTTCCCAACCAACCCAAAAGACTTACAATTAAGTTGATGCTATAAGGGCGGATGAAATAACCTAGTAAAAGAACGACCCATCTCATCTGAAGGCCAAGCGGCCTTGCAACTACCGAGACCATGACATTAGAGTAAGACGGCCTAAAACTTTTGGAGCTTTAAGTTGTGGGGGTAAAGTTCAAGTGGCCTATGACTTGCTATTTTTTAATAAGGCATGTAATATTGATTTCTACTATGCTATACCATTCCACTGACAAAGACGGAAAACGCTGCAGTTTGGATTGGAGGTGTTCCACCATCTACTACTGAGTATAGCATTTGTTGATTTCTAATATTCTCACACATCTATGGCTTCACAACAACAGGGGCCAACGTACGAATTGATGCTTTGAAACCACTGACCGTATCACGGGGTTGGAGGTTGCAACTTGCAAGTTTTTCTTAATTAGTAGTATATATTCCACGAAAGTAAAGGGAAACTCTTGAAAACTCGGTTGGGAGTTTGTTAGAGATACGCAAGTTTTGAAACTGTTTAGGGAAATTTACATTAGCAAAGATGTAAGATACTAAGATGGTACACACCAGAACCTGCAATATATGGATAAGTTATTAGTTACATTAAGAAAATTCTTACAATTGTATCTGCAACTGGCTCAGAATGTGTTGTTTTCACTTCCACTGCTCCTAGGTAGAACCCTCAATTTCTTTCTTAAAAGTGTTTGTTCCAAGTTCACACCAATCCCTGCTTTTTAAGTTAAAGCTTCTAATTAAGAAGAAAGCTAAACCTTCCAACAGTCTATCTTTAAGATTCTCTGTCATCCAAGGTTTAAGTCTCATCTTATATATATCATGAAAGTTGGTGCTTAAGAAGAAAAAGACACTGTGTAGCCAGAAAACTATATATATATATATATATATATATATATATATATATATATATATAATGTTTTATAAGAAATTTAAAGGCTTAATTTTAATTTTTGTCCCTCACTTATATACTCTGTACGAATTTGGTCCATAACAAAAAAATTAGCAGTTTTCGTCCCTGGCGTTAACAGCAGTTTACAATTGGCTTGATTGTAGTTTTGGTCTCTGATGTAACACGATTGTTTAATTTTGGTCCCATTTGTTTAAAATTGACGATTTTGGTCTCCTTTGTTTTGCGAACGTACAATTTTGGTTTCTCCGTCAATTGACTATCAAAAAATTAACACTGTTAGTCTATGTGACACTGCTATTTACACCACCCTTTCTTCTAATCTCACCCTTCTTTCTTCTAATCTCACCCCATTTAAGCCACATGAGTAGAAAAAAAAAGAAAAAAAAAGTATAACAAAAGAAAATAGTTGAAATTAAGCACAAAGAAAATAAATAAAACACATAAATTAAAAAAAAAAAAAACCGAACCCAAATCTCCTTCGGTTCTTCTTCTACCCTTCTTTCTCTCCTTCATCCCAATTCACAACACCATCACCTCACCAACCTAGATCTTCTACTTTAACCCCAGTCAAAGATGAAAGACGCAATTTCTCTGTCAAAAAAACCACCAAATCGACTTTTAATTTGCAAAATCAACTTTTCTGTCAAAACCTCCCAAATCAACCCCTAATTTTCAAAATCGCGAGGCTGAAGTCCATGATGGTCTAGACGGCACTCCCGACGGCATTCACGATTGGAACTTACGAGGCTGAAGTGGCAAGAGTGGTCGAGAGCGACAAGGCTCCGAGGCGGCGCACCATGCCTTCTGGTGGTTGTGTCTACGCCGTCGTTGATGGTGGTTGTGCCGATTCAATGTGACAGCATGAGATATTGCTCGTGATGGTTGCTGACGGTGGTCGTCGGAGAAAATCGATTCAAATTGGAACTCACAACGAGAAAATTTCGAGATCTTAGTTTTGTTGTTGTTGAAGGAGGCTTGTGGAAGAAGATGAAATTTGGATGTTCATGCTCCTAGAAGATCTGTGATGTTTGTGTTCATGCTCCTTGCAGATCTAGGTTTTTGTTGTTGTAGACAATTGTTTCTTTCTGGTTCTAGATTATTTCTAAATTTTATGTTGTTTTTGGATTTGGGTGAGGGGAAGAGGAAAATGTTGTTTATATTTTTGAAATTTATCTTGTTTCTAGAATTTCTTGTTGTTGGATTTGATTATGTGTTTGTTGTTGTGAAGAACATCAATTTGAGTTCCTGGGAAGAAGATGAAATTCCCCTGTTTTGGCTTGCTGTTGTTGATGATGATGAAGATGAAGATGACAATCAAGAGATGAAAGTTTCAATTTTTTTTGTTTTTTTTATTATTTGTAAAAACAATAATTTTCTTTACTTATATTTAATGTGTTTAATTTTTAATATTTTTTATTTAATGAAGTGGAATCCTAGTCGCACGTTGTTTTAGATCCACATTATTATTTGGGGAATTCTCCCATGCCACTCCCTCAGAAGATGCAGCGATGCATCTCGTATGTGGACCAATGAGGAGATGACATGTGTGTTTTTTAAACATGTCATCAGTTTGACTAATAACTTTCATTATTCTGACTTTTGGTCCTTCAAATTGAAACTTTTACCATTTTCAGTCCTAACCATTGTTTTTTAAAATCTAAATTCATTTTCAATTTCACAACTCATAAGATTTATGTTCAGAAATTAAAATTCAAATTTCATTAACTAAATTGATTATCTCACTTTAGTATTCCTGTATCTGTTCATCTTCTTCCCTAACCAACTGAGTTCTTCTTCTTCCCAATCCATCTTCTTCTCAATCGTCAAAAGCGAAACCACCAGAGTTCACCGTCGTTCCAATCTTCGTCCTGCACGTCCGCCTCTCGTCGTCGTCCTCGTGCGTAAGATAAGGGTTCCATTCAACTTCTTCCCCAAAATGCAACCCTATTCCTCCATTCGTGAATCTTAATCCGTCGCTGTCAACCCTAATCCCGCCGCCGTCAACCCTAATCCTCAATTCCTGAATCGTAATCGTGAAGCTACGTGGTTCGTTCACTTACTGATTCTCCTTTCCGTTCAGCCCCGCCGTTGCGACTTCAAGTTCCGACCCTAATCTTTCTTCGTATCTTCTTAAGTCTAATCTGCCGCTGACACTCATCATTCAACTTTAACGACCATCACGAACCAACCACGACCAACAACAAGGTGGGTATAGTTCTAATATTTGGTTTCTTATTGTTATTCGACATAAAATTTCTGGTGGTCAATTTAGATTCAGTGAAATGAATTATGTAAGTGATGCTTGTTGTAAGTGATTAAAGCAAGTTATTAGTAGTGATTGTAAGGATGCACAATTTCAAGGAATGTTATTGTTTTATGTTAGTGATGCTTGTTGTAAGTGATTGAAGCAAGATATTAGTAGTGAATGTAAGGATGCACAAATTCAAGCAAAGTTATTGTTCACAATTTAGCAGCCCTCTTGAAGTTATTAGTTTCAGTGAAATCTATTCAAGCAAAGTTATTTGCTCCAATTAGTGCATCATTCTTGAGTTTGATACAAAAAGGTGTCCTGATTTATATGTTGTAATAATATGTTCTAATATGTTGTTTAATATGTTGATTTTATATAGTGTATGGAGAATTCATCATCTTCTTCTGCTTCAAAATCCTCATTGCCATCATCACGGGGGGGGGGGGGGGGCAAAAGCATACTCTGCTACTGTTGTGTCCCAGCCACTATCCGCCCTGCTAAGACTGCAAAAAACCCAGGCAGGTGGTTCTGTGGCTGTGGGAAATATGACGGTTACCCCGGACACTGCGATTTCTTTGTTTGGTGTGATGAGACAAGTCCAGGCTTAATTAAGCTCTTCAATGGTTTAATACTGAAAAACAATGAATTGATGGGTGAAGTCGAAGTTCAAAAGAACTGCATTCAACCAACGGGAACTTGGAGTCAACCAACAAGATTTTGGAATCAACCGTGCAAAATGTGTACTCACTTAGGGGGCAATTTAGAATAAGTATGTGTTGTTTTGTTGTGTTGGTGTGTGTACTGTGTTGTCGTATGTTGTAAGGAAACTATGGTGAATGAAGCAATTTATCCTTTCAATGGTATGTACTGCAGTTTGCTCGAATTAGTGCCCAATTCATAAGTCTTATTTTGAATATGTTAACCTAAATTTGTTTGATTCACACCACAATTGTTGTTACCCAACAAGCAATTCAGTTCATGTTCTGGTCTTCCTGACAAAGGTCCCACTTATTATTATTATTATTTAAGAGCACTTATAATAAGGCTCATACGGCCTCTGGCAATCATAAACAAGATTTATAAAATTTAGTTAGTAGTGTTATTGTTACTTAAACATGCTTTCTGAATTTTAAGTAAGCCAAATTTTGTTAATAATATGGGAATATGGTCTTTATATGCTCTTTATGATCTTTTTACAAGGAATTTGAAATGATAAGTGCCAAAGAAGATGCAAACAAATGTAATTGAAAAATGAAAATCGACTAAAGTTGAAGGGGTAAACCATATGTCCATATCCAATGTATTAATAAGCCAAATGTTGGTAAGTCTTGAGAACAGGCTCTCTCAAGTGAGCAAATATTACATCAACAAAGTCAAACTTAGAATTCTTGAGAACAAACTATCTAAAGTGAGCAACTATTACATCAACAAAGATAAAGACAAAATTCTTGAGAACAAGCTCTCTCAAGTGAGCAAATATTACAAACAAAACAATACAAAGTTAAAATACATAGCTACTCCTACGTATCCAACAAATGCTTGTTGCATATCCAACAACTAACTTTTCTGCTACATCTTTCAACAGCCAAAACTGGTAACCTGCACAAGCAAGATTATATACAAAAAAAAAAACAGCAATACCAAATATTATGCAGCATACAATTAAATATAAAACAAGCATAGCAAACACAGTATTCATCCAAACCAAACCAAACCAAACCAAACCAAAATAAACATTATAATTTTGGTGCACACACACCATTTGTCCCCTGTCCATAGAAAACTATGTATTCCTCCAAACCAAAATATTAAACACCTAAACAAAACAATCGTTGGTGCATACACACCATTTGTCCAAATACTTAAATAAAAAAAACATTGTGCACACAGACCATTTATCCAAATAATTAAACCCTTCATGACCAAATTCTACCAAACAAGTAAAATGTTCAACAATTCTTCTTCTTAGGGTAATCATTCCAGTGCTTGAAAGCCGCAGCAATGACCTTATTTGCAATTTCATTGTGCCCTTTTAGAACTAAGTCCAACGCTATCTTCATTCTTGCATCATTCCCGACCTATATTTTTTGAATAAAAATTATTTTTTAGTTAATGACTTCCCCTATATTGCAGTATTAAAGTGAGTGTTGTAAATAAAATAACATAGACTTACCACAATTTGGTATTCATCAGCCCAGTAATCATCGGTCATCCACGTTATGACCCACACACCGCAATCATTTCTGTAATATGATAATAAGGGCATTAAGTTTAGATCAATAGATTATACTAAATTATTTTTAAAAGTCTAATTTCTTACGATCCCGGTGCCTGTTCGCCAAGATTTGTGGGGGTGAATGCTTCGAATTCGAAAAGAACGGGCTTGTTGTTGCAGGCATCAAAAGCTGGCAGCATGAAGCATTCATCCAAGAAAATTGTCTGCGTTAGATGTAATTGTTAGATTTTGAATACTTATGAGGGGGACTAAATAATGAAATGGAATATTACCACTTTAAGGACAACTCTCTTCTTATGGACTGTTCTTGACGAACATGGTAGAGGGTCGAGGATTGCCACTTTACGGTTCTGAACTTCAAACACAGCGAGGTACCAATGTGTATTATCATCATTCATTGGAACAAAAATCTGCATACATTGGGGACAAAGATTGTTACAAAATGAAGGTGGGTATGCATGAGTTTGCATGAATACAATCAAAAACTACCTTTTCCACTCTGTCGAGGTCTCCCATAAAGCTTTCCCTGTACCAGTTAATTATGGTTTCTTTCCTTGTTGCGACGGGCGGTTGCATTGCATATTGCTGTAATTTAAAAGACAAGGTTACTAAAATCTAAAAAATTGCTGATGCATAAGTATAATGACAATAATTTAGAATAAATTAGTGGTTAGGAGTGCTGATTACCGCAAACAAGGTGGGTAAGTACCAGCGGGTCTTATGTTTAAAAAGTTCATTTTGCAAGTGTGTTATCATGCTAACAGCAAGGTTCATGACCTGGAAATGCAAAAACATGAGGAATCTGCATTAGAAATTTCATGTCAGAATAGCAAAACCAAAAATTAAAGGGTTGTAGAATTAGTAATCTTACTTCCATATCCACCCATCCCATGGGGCAGAGTGACTTGAGGGTTTGTCGATCTGCATGAAAATAAGAAGCTTTCACGAGTGTCTCCTTCCTGCAACACCCACAACATATTGAATAATAAGAACAGCGACAACTCACTTGAACAAAAGATATGTAGGGCTAATTTAAGATACCCATCGAGCTCGGATATGGTGCTGTCCGCAAAGACAAACGCTGCAACTGCAGCCTCCACTTGGTTCATAAGAAATGTGTGGGAAGGTCTATACACCACCGGGAGCCACTGCACAATACAACTCATCTAATTAGTTTTACAACATGACAACCTTTAACATCAAAATTCGTCAACAGTTACAGAACCAAATAAATTTATCACCTCAGGTACTCTTATCCCCTCGGTCAATCCAAAATTAATCCCAGTTAGCGGCTGAAAGTTAGTGTATTCAGATGCATTTTCTAACGTGAAATTCAGCTTCTTCACAGAGTTTGGGTGGTTTTGGGGCGTATTGCAGTCTTTGGACTTGAAGCATGGGGCTGTAAAGGAGCCTCTGCGTTCCTTGCTTGATGGGGTAACTTTAGGGCTCTGTTGAAACACAACTTTCACAAGTGTGTTCACAACTTCCCTGATCACTTCCACCGCTTCTTTAACTTCAGCCATGTCTCAGTTGAGATTGTTGTGGACCGGTGATTCAACTGTTGGTTCGTCTATCGGCCTTGGTGCACTGAAATACAAGATAAAACTCATCAACATACCAAGTTGAAATACAGAAACCCACAACATTAGTGGTGGAAAATGGACTCACCTGGACGAAATCTCTATGAAGATGTCATTTTTTTCTTTTTCTCCAGGAGAGGTCTTTGTCCGTTTCTGAGGGTTTCGGGCCTTGCTTCCCTTCGCAGCACCTCCCATGATTATCCTCTTCAATTGGATGGTAGAAACTTGTTTCAGGCTTGTGTTGACAATGTCTATAATTCTCTAGCATATATAGGGCTACCATAATGAATGATGGGGATGATGAATCGTCGAAACAGAAGAGAAGATGAGGAGGCGAGTGGAGGTTTCCACCTCTTGGTTTCGTGTGCGTCTTGATGGAAGAAGACATTATGATTGAGTGTGCTTCAATCGAAGACGGCGCAGCAGCTGATGCAGGAGGGTTATGTCCCTCGAGAGCATGGTTATTGGATTTGGTGGTGTGAAGGTGTACCGAAATAAGATGGGTCTGTGTGATTACAGCCGTTGGATCGACCATCCACGGCTAAGAAGATGACAGTATATGGAATCGATGTAGTACTTACTAGTAGGGGATCAGAATTGCTCAACACATGAGTGGTATTTTAAGTATTTAAGATTTTTCTAATATTTTTTTTATAAGACTCACTTAAGAAAAACATAGAATCACTTAAGTAAAACTTATTAAGAATCACTTAATTAAGAGTTACTAAGAATGACTTAAGTCAATGTTACTAAGAATCACTTAAGTCGTACTTACGAAAAATGGCTTAAGTCGAAGTTACTAAGAATCACTTAAGTGAAGGTTACTAAGAATGACTTAAGTCGTACTTACTAATAATGGCTTAAGTCAAGGTTACTATGAATCCCTTAAGTCAATGTTACTAAGAATCACTGAAAGTCTTTGGTGTTGAAAGATACTTCAACTATACGGTTTGGCCTTGAGTACTTGCTCAACCTGAATGTAACATTGTCTCCATCCTCTGTTCTATCCACAAAATTCAGTGGAGGCACGCACTCAAGCTGATGTCTGACCACTTTAAAATTTTTTCGCGTGAACACCTTCGCAGCATCGCTCTCAAATTTGTATAGTTGGTTAAGGCACACGGGTTCTGTATAAAGAGACTTGTAATCAGCAGCCAACTCGTTGTGCCTGTATCCCCTTAAAGCCAGCTCAATATTGTGCATGAACTCAACAAGACTATTTCTTTTGTTGACATAGGGCTTTATACGGGCATTAATAGCTTCACACCGTGAGGTCGTGCGTATACCAGCAAAAAACTGATCACGGAGGTAAGCAGTGGCCCACGTTGTCCTTTTCTCGTACGTGGCTTTAACCCATTTGTCATCTTGGAGTCCATGTTTGGCAACCATTTCCATCCAAAATTCCTCAAAATCGTCAATTGTAAAATGTGAATATAGCGCTTTCTCAAAGTCATCCAAAAAAGGCTTGTTCTTCACATGATCTTGTGCATTCTTGAACAGGTGCCAGGCACATAGTCGGTGTGATGCATTTGGAAACACTTGCCTAATCGCCTCCTTCATACAAGGATCTCCGTCTATCACAACAGATTTGGGGTGTTTGCCACACATTGCTTCCAGGAAAGTCTCCAAAACCCAGACATATGTATCTATTTTCTCATCACCAACAAGAGCACAAGCAAATATTACTGTCATTGAATGATGATTACAACCGGAAAAGATAACAAGTGGTTGGTTATATTTTGTCTTACCATATGTCCTGTCAAAGGCCAAAACATCCCCGAAGCACTGGAAATCTGCTCTACTAACACCATCTGCCCATAAGAGGTTTTTCATTCTGTTGTCCTCGGTGGTGGTGTATTTTGAAAAAAACATGGGATCTGTATCAGCCTTCGTTCTCAAAAAATTTAGAGCACCTTTGGCATCCCCACCTTTTAATTTTTGATTTCTCTGCCTATTAACGTAGTTGTACAGGTCCTCTTTCAAGAAGTTCATCCCTGAGAATCCCCCTTTCTGGGCCGCCATGTAGCCCATGATGTGACAAGTTCTAACACCAGATGAATGCAGGCTATCCACCTGAGCTTTATCCGCATCAGTCATTGAACAGTAAGCGTCAATCACAGGAACATATTTGGACGGATTAAGTTCATGGTTGTGATCCACCACAAACGACACCACCTTCCATCTCGACGATTCGTACACAAAACGTATCCTCAGCTTAGCTCGACATTTTGTTCGAGTTAGTGCTCTGTGATCTCTTTGCATACAAATTGACGCATTATGACTTTGCCATCTGCATCTCGTGCCCGCACATCTTTTCTGACCACAAATCCAACTGCTTTTGCATAAGCGCAGTACCAATTGTAAGCATTGACATCACTGGTAAACTTTAACCTTTTTATTTCTTCAGCTGTCATGTTTAATAAGCTTTTGAATGGTAATTCACATTCATCAGAATCTACATCTGTGTCTTCACTGCCATCCCCTTCACTCTCATCCCCTTCACTTTCAAACCTTTCACCATTGTCCTCCTCCTCATGGAGTCCTTCATCGAGATTTCTCTTTAGCTCCCCATCATCCCCTGATGAAGCCATCTGCACCTTTTCACGGTCAACAATTTAATTCCTGTGCTTCCTACAATGAACGCTCTTCCTACACCAAACAATTAAACAAAAATACATAACAAAACTGAACTAACAAGAAGAACAACAAAAGCAACTACAAAGGTTTTCAAAAACATTTAACAAACAGTTGGTGTGCAAAGAAACTATGACATCAAAAACCAATAACAAGACAACAAAAGAGATTCAGCCAAATAACAAAACCCAATAAACAATTTTCCATTTAAGCATAGGGTTTTATATACCTTGGGTTCCTTAAGATTCAGCCAACGAAAGAGTTTATTGCCGCGCTTGCACCGTCATTGATGCAGCACAATGTGGTAGCAATTTTCCACGCCAAAGGGACTGCTTCGTACTCGATTGAAGTACGAGATGATCGTCGACTCGACAATGTGCTTACGATGGAAAGGGTTTCGAAGCTTCAAAGCAACCAAATTGCTAGTTGGGGAAGAAGCTGAATGGAACCCTTTTCTTACACACGAGGCCGACAAAGAGAAGCGGATGGCCAGGACAACGATCGATACGACGTGGGGAACTCTGGTGGTTTAGCTTTCGACGACTGACATGGGAACTCGAGCTCCGGTGCAAAGGGTTTGGGAAGAAGATGAACTCAGGTGGTTTGGGAAGAAGAAGAACTCAGTTGGTTGGGGAAGAAGATGAACAGATACCGGAAGAACTGAAGTGAGATTCTGTATTTAGTTAATAACATTTGAATTTTGATTTGTAAAAATAAATGTTATGAATTGTGAAATTGAAAATGAATTTTAATTTTAAAAAACAAATGCTGGGACTGAAAATGATAGTAGATATAAATAGTAGCGCCAAAAGTCAGAATAATGAAGGTTATTAGTCAAACTGCTGACGTGTTTAAAAAACACACATGTCATGTATTTATTGGTCCACATAAGAGATGCATTGCTGCATCCTAACTAAGAAGTGGC
The DNA here is from genome assembly GCA_030819835.1 of Acmispon strigosus. Classification (NCBI taxonomy): domain Eukaryota; kingdom Viridiplantae; phylum Streptophyta; class Magnoliopsida; order Fabales; family Fabaceae; genus Acmispon; species Acmispon strigosus. The sequence goes on from JAUAMA010000002.1 coordinate 27,562,922, forward strand.
GTGGGAGAGTTACCCTTATTATTTTAACCCACATGAGCTAGACTGGTATGCTGATTAGTCAAAATTAATGAAGAAACCAAAATTGCACGTTCACAAAATAAAAGAAATCAAAATCTCCAATGTTAAACAAATAGGACCAAAATTAAACAATTATGTTATATCAGGGACCAAAACTGCAATTAAGCCTTTGCAGTTTTAGTTTTTCAGTCTAAAACTGTCCAACATTTAATAACTTTTAGGTTAAAAAGTTAATTAAAAAGAAAAACCCAGAAGTCATCTAAAAAACCAGAAAGAAAAAAAAAACCAAAAATTTCTTCCATCATCTTCATATTCTTCACCCTTCATAATCATTTTCCCTAAATTTATTCCCCCTTCTACCATCCTCTTCACCAAAACTCCAAAATCTAACTGCTACAACAACCCAGAATCCCTAGATCCTCTCTCCCACCATACGAAATTCACCACCATTCAACCACCCCCAGCAAAACAAAAAGATCTGAAGAAGTGATTAACGTAACCAGATTCAGAGCCAAAGAGGAGGAGGTCAGCGACTATCATGACCTTCAAGTCATCTGGGTCCTCTGCGAAGGGAACGTGATTGGTGGTGCTGGGAACTACTTTGCAAACAGGCGTTCAGGCCCACTCTTCGAATGTAAGAAGAAAAGCCATTGCAATAGCAGAGAAGGCTCTCCTGAAGCATGGGCTGTTTCAACAAGAACAAAAAAAAGAAATCAAACCCATGCTTTTTTTGGGCAACCGACGAACACGCCAAAGCTCATCTAGATATTTGCGCAGATCTGAAAGGACCAAGAACAAGGCATGATCAGGGACAAATACACAAAGACAGGGTGTTGGATGATGTCGTTGTGGCTGGGATGTGAACAGGGACAGTGGTGGTGCGAGAACCACGATGGAGCTTAGGTGTGGACGATTCACAGATCGAGACTCAGATCTGGAAATCGCGCGTGGATCATATCATGTGAAAACGACCCAGATCGGTGACTTACGACTGCGATGCGCGAAGAAGGGAGAGAAAAGAAGATGATGGTGGTGGTGATTCGGCGGAGTAAGAGGAGGTGGTGGTGAAAGGGAGGGGAGAAGAGGATTCGGTTTTGGTGGAAGGGAGAGGAGAAATGAAAGGTGGGTGTTTCTTGGGTTTTGTTTAGGAAGATGATGATGAAAATAACAAAAATGATGAAGATTTTGAATTTTTTAATTAAATTTTTAACTTAGCAATGGTTAAATGTTGAACAAATTGAACGAAAAACCAAAACTCGAAATGACAGAACTGCTAATATTTTAGGTTTTTGCATTTATTTTTTAATGTTATTTTAATTTGTAATATTATATGAAATTATAATGTTCAGCTAGACTGATCCTTCTATTTAATATATATATATATATATATATATATATATATATATATATATTAACGTACTTGTATTTAAGATTTTCTGAAAATGTCGTACCGTGTACCGATACCGTACGCGTACTAGTGCAACGTAGCCGGTCGCTATAGTTAAAAGTGGCTGTTTAAGCCTTTAGGTTGAGTAGAATGATCCGCAATCATAAAGAGACCTTTAGTCTTCACCATACCCGATTGGAATTGTGAAAGTCATTTAATAAAAAAATAATCATCTCGTATTGAGAGAAATCATCAACCAAACATTCTAAGTTATTTTGTCAAACATATAAACGCAAATGATATGGTGACAATAATCCAAATGGAGTGATTGTGATAGATTAATTGCTGATAACAACACCTTCAGTTTGAAGTTTCAATTTCCAGAGTTCACAGTTCTAAGTGATGCTGAGTTCTTGATTCGCGAGTTGCTGCAGTGAAATCTCGCGTACATGAATGTGTAATGGTGCTAGCTTAGTTAGAAAGTACTGAGACACAGATTTCATTGTTGGTCGCAAGCAAGGATTAGGATTTAAGCTTGCCAGTGCTGCGTTGGCAACCTGAACTATGTCAAGTAAAACATTCATGCTTGGAAGCGAAAGGCGTGGGTCCAGTATTTCACATAATGTGATGTTTTCAGTTGAAGCTGATTGAAGTGATGAGAGTATTTCCTTAGGATGGCTTCCCACTAAAGTTTCAAGTGCCACAACTCCAAAGCTATAAACATCACATTTTTCACTCACAACCATAGTATATGCAAGCTCTGCATTGATCCAAAGCAAAAATGGTTGGAAATTAATTGGATTAAGGAAAATACACAATTTCATGAAATAGTACTACTAACTAGTGCTCCTACATGATATATGTATGGAATAGGTATACTCTCCATTAAATCATATAAACAAGAGGACATAGGGAATAGCAGAAGGAGCTAAAAAATGTGAAAGAAAATGAAAAATGTACCTGGAGCTATATATCCAATGGTTCCAGCAACTATAGTTCGATTGGATGAATCTTGTTTGAGGATTCGGGCAGTGCCAAAGTCTGAAACACTAGGCTGCCACTCTGTGTTAAGTAAGATATTGCTGGAAGATATGTCTCTATGAATTATTGGAGGGACGCAGTCATGGTGAAGATATGACAAAGCATGAGCAACACCTTTAACGATGTTAACCCTCTTTCTCCAATCCAATTCCATTGCTTCCGCATCATCATACAAGACAGAGAACAAGCTTCCCCTCTCCATGTATTGATAGATCAAAAACATGATTCTCTTGTGCAAGCAGAATCCAAAAAGCTTCACGATATGCCGATGTCTTGTTTCTGATAGCAACTTAATTTCATTTCTAAAACTCGCATCCAAAGCGGGCACCTCTGCTTCAAAACCATGGAGCTTCTTCAATGCAACTACCTTGCCACTTGGTAATTGTGCCTTGTAAACACTCCCATATGCTCCTGTTCCAATGCAATACCGGAGGTCAAAGTCTTCGGTTGCTGTAATGATGTCTTCATATGCCATGTTTCCATCATAATTCCATATGCAAAACACATCCCCGTTCCTAGTTGTCGTTGTGTTTGTGTGTTTGTTCTTAACTGCAGTGTTATGATGCTTGAGACACATGATTAATGAGAAGGCCATGATCATAAAAATGAGGATAGGAACAACTATGAATAGAACGCGGTTTGTCTTGCTTATTTTGTTACTTGTCTTGTTGTGAGGTAGACAAGGCTGAATTTGGAATTCAATTTGGTAAGGCCAAGTGTCAGTACAAACATCCTTGTTTCCTATTAGAGCATCAAGAGAGAAAATATCTGGAATGGGACCTTTCAAATAATTGTAGGAAAAGTTCACATATTGAGGAGGAATAAAGGGAAACCAACGAATTGTTCCGGTAAGGTTATTGTAGCTTAGATCCAAATAGGTTAACTGTTGCAAGCGTCCAAGCTGTGGTGGTATATCACCGGTGATGAGGTTGTGGCTGAGGTTGATATTGACAAGATTTACTGACAGTGGTACTATGTTCCCACTGATGAAGTTGTTACCTAGCCACAACCTTCGCAAGTTGGTTAATTTATCTAGATTAGAAGGGAGGGGACCAGTGAGAAGATTGTTGGAAATGTCAAGCTCATATAACATGGTCATATTTGAAAGTGAAGGAGGCAAGGTTCCATTGATGGAGTTGTTACCTAGTTTCAAGCTTCGCAAGTTGGTTAATTGGCCAAAATTAGAAGGAAGGGAACCAACCAGTAGATTGTTGGAAATGTCAAGATAATATAATTGGGTTAGATTTGTAAGGGAAGATGGCAAGGTTCCACTGATTCTGTTGTTAGATAGATGTAATGTAGTAAGGTTTTTGAGGAACCCCAATTCATGAGGAATGGAGCCTTGGATGTTGTTGTTAGCGATGTCAAGGCTTTCTAATCGGGTTAGATTTCCTAGTGAATGAGGTATCTCACCTTCAAGAGAATTGTCAGACAGATCAAGATAAGTGAGTTTAGTGAGAGTACCAATTTGTGGCTCACCTTGAAGAAAATTGTTGGACAGATCAAGGTAAGTGAGTTTAGTGAGAGTACCAATTTGTGGCTCACCTTCAAGAAAATTGTGAGACAAATCAAGATGAGTGAGTTTAGTGAGAGTACCAATTTGTGGTGGGATACTCCCTCGCATTTGTCCTCCACTAACAATGAGCTTTTCTAAATTCCCCAATGTAGAGATGTTCAGTGCTGCGAAATGAAAGCCTACTTTAGGATAATCCCAAAAGTAGTAATAGTCGATTTTTGTTATGCTTCCGGCCTTGTTGCAAGCTATACCATACCACTGACAGCGACGGGAGATGTTGTAGATTTCTGGATCAGAAGAGTTGCACCACCATCCACTGCTCAGAATAGCACTTGCTTCCAACTGAAGCTGCGAATGCGACGATGATGATGCAGACACAGATTGAGTCCGCATAATCATAATCATGATCATAATGAGGACTGGGGCGCCATAAAAATTACTAGAAATCAAAGAGTACTGCATTATTATTTATTATTATTCTTTTCTTAAATGTGCAGTGTTGAGATGTCTCAGAAACACAACTTATGTGCTATTTAAGCAGTAATGTAATAATAATACTCACACACGACACTTGAGTACAAGTCAACAAGGGTCAATCAAGTCAACTAACGTCCCCATTCACTCTGCACCAACATGCACGACACGGCATGGCTTTGCTTTGCTTTAATTTGAAGCACGAAATGAGATTCTTTTATGCATATATACGCAACGATCACGACATCCATTTACATAGTGTCAACTCCGTGGAATTGCGCGTAAGCTTGGAAATTGTTTGCACATACGAGCAAAACAAACTTAGATATTGTTGACTAATCAAGTTTTTTTTTTTTGAAACGATTAATCAAGTCTTTTTGAGATGCTTTTGTTATTTTCTGATTAATCAATTTAAATGTAAGATTACTTCATATGAAAATATATTAGATTATACTAATGAGTGGTTAGTTCAAATGGTACATGTTTTATTCTCCTTAAGTAAGATTTCAGGTTCATACCTTTTTGATGGAAAATGATCTCATTGAGAGAGTTAGCCCCATAATGATGTGAATGTTTCGAATTCGAATTCGAATTGGATTGCCTCATGTAGAAATACCTTTAAGCAACAAAGAATACGTTCAATTATGAATTCATTCCACGTTACGTCCCAAGATATGAATGTGGAATAAATCCTTTTTTTTACTAATTTTTCTGTGCAATATCTCACGGCCGATAGCGGTGAGATTAATATTTTACTTCACTATTAGCGCATTAAGTGCTAGGAGGACCAATGAGTTTTTTTTATTCGCAAGAGTTTAAATTCAAACCTTCAGTCACTTGCTTAAAAGATGAAGTCACTTGCTTAAAAGATGAAGTAGTTATTTGACTAATAATCACCTACGCTATGAGCAATTGAATAAATTGTTAATTGAAAAAAATTCCTACTTTTTTGTGTTAAAATTGTTATGAGATATCATTTTATTCTGAAAATCATGGGTACCAAGGGGCACAAATCTCCTTATACACCTTCTCATCAATAATGCATATTTAGGGAGAAGCCTATAATCCTCCTCAAGCTCAAAGTGAACCACCTTCTGTTCCTTGAGTTCTTCAATAGTCACCTTTTGGTGTCAACTACAAGGGCGAGGAAAGGCAGTTTCCACCGTGAAGAACGTTGTTGTCAAGAGGAAGAACAAGAAGGACATTTGTTAGAGAAATGCAGTATCATCTGCCTGGCTCAGCATTCTATCGTCTGTCTGGCTCAGCATTCTATCGTCTGTATGGCAGCATCGTCTGCCTAGCTGAATCGATTGCATAACTGTATCGTCTGATCAGTTAGTCATGTCAGTTGTCAATGTGTGATAGGTGACCCGCTGATTATGTTGACCATGCGTGATAGGTGTCAGTTGTCATTATGTGATAGATGATCCACCGATTATGTTGACCCGGAATATCCGGGATCTTGTCTGTTTGTCTATTTTCTCTCTGTATAAATACAGAACTTGTAACAGTGAGTTATTTAGAATAAAAAGAACATTTCAGTATCTTCGACTTCTCATATTTTCCTTTTCAAGAACCCTTGATTCTTAACATGGTATTAGAGCCTATCTTAGATCCATTTGTTAGTGGAGACTGCCCCTATGGGTCACCCGTAGATGTCCAGTCCTGCAAACTTCACGCTTTAGATGTCTAGCCCTGGGCATGAGGGGGTGTGTTAGAAGTTCCACATTGGCTAGAGATATGGCCAATCAAGTGTTTATAAGGGTAGAGCAAACCTCAATCTCAAGATAGCTTTTGTGGTTAAGTTAGGCCTCCTAATTTCTAATATGGTATCAGAGCCACCAGGATTTCAATATGAAGATAGAACCTTAGTCCGCAAACTCCACAAAGCTCTTTATGGTCTCAAATAAGTTCCCCGAGCTTGGTTTGACAAATTGAAAGGGGCTTTGGTCCGATTTGGCTTCAAGGCCAGTTGTTGTGATCCATCTTTATTTGTCTACAGTACAGCTTCTTGTCGCATTTATATCTTAGTCTATATTGATGATATTATCGTCACTGGCAGTTACTTACCTCTCATTCAGCAAATTACCACCCAACTCAATACAGAGTTTTCACTCAAACAACTGGGCACGTTTGATTACTTCCTTGGAGTTCAAGTTCAGCATCTGCAAGATGAGTCTCTTCTCCTATCACAATCTAAATACATAAGATATTTTCTTGACAAGGCAAATATGGCTAATGAAACAGGGAAATCTACGCTTATGCTTAGTAGTGCAAAACTCAACAAACATGGCACTGATCTATATGCTGATCCAACCAACTACAGGTCTGTTGTTGGTGCATTGCAATATGCCACTCTCACCAGACCTGAAATAAGCTATGATGTCAACAAAGTCTGTCAGTTCATGAGCCAGCCTCTAGATGTTCACTGGAAGGCTGTTAAGCGCATCCTAAGATACCTCAAAGGTACTATCTCTCATGGTCTGCTTCTCAAGCTCTGCAATTCTAAAGTTGTTGTACCCTTTACTACCTACTGTAATGTTGATTGGGGTTCGAATCCGAACGGAAGACATTTCACATCTGGTTCATGTGTTTTCTTTGGACCGAACTTAGTGTCTTGGAGTTCCAAGAAGCAGACGATTGTCGCAAAGTAAAGCACTGAAGCAGAATATCGAAGCTTGGCCAACACCACTGCTGAACTTCTTTGGATTCAATCTCTCCTCACGGAATTAAAGATTCCTTTCCAAGTTCCTATAGTATACTGTGATAACATGGGAGCTGTGGCCTTAACTCACAATCCTGTTTTGCACACCCGCACCAAACATATGGAATTGGACATCTTCTTCGTTCGAGAGAAAGTTCAAAACAAGTCATTGCTTGTGTATCACATTCATGGTCAGGATCAATTGGTTGATATCTTCACAAAACCTCTCTCACCTCCACACTTTTCAGCAATGAAGGCCAAAATCAATGTGTTTGCAAAGGCTGCTCCTTTTTGTAAATCAAGTCTCGTCCTTGGACTCGGCTGAGGTTTTGATGAAGACAAACACATCACAAAAAGAAGAAAGACTTCAGAAAAGAAAAGGAAGACTTCAAGAAGACTTCAAGAAAGAAAGGAACAAAAAGGAAAGGAAGACTTCAAGAAGACTTCAAGAAAGAAAGGAAAAAAAAGAAGGAAGACTTCAAGAAGACTTCAGAAAAGAAAGACTTCAAGAACCAGACTCGGAACGTCAAGATCAATCATCAAGGTTCTTGTTTTCTAGTAAGTCTTGTCAACTTAGTGTGCTATGCTTTATTAAGGTTTAATTGCACTTGAAGGCTCATAAAAGATCAACTAATTGAGTACGATATGTTCTCACAAGTAAAACTTGGTAGGAACACTCAATTAGGATTTAAACAGTCAAAAACTGAGTTCTGGACTGTCTGTAATCGATTACAGATGTGTGTAATCGATTACACGATGTGTGTAATCGATTACCACATGTATGTAATCGATTACCAAGTTTGAATTTTGAATTCAAACTTCAACGGCATGGTGTAATCGATTACACTAACTGTTGTAATCGATTACCAGGTTGACATATGTGTTTTTTCATGAACCATTGTGTCTCAAACCGTTTGGGAAAGGTTGTGTTGGTTCATGAACGACCTCTAGTGCCTATATAAAGTCCTTAGACACTTAGAAACATCAATGACTTGGTCCATAACTTTTATATTCATTAAAGTCATCATTCTGAGTTTCGGTTCTCTCTTTTTCACAAGAACACTCATGATGTTCAATATTTGAGAAACTCAGAATGGAAGAGCCTTCATTGTAATTGCCTGGAGCATACAAACTAAGATCAATCCTTCTTGTCTAAAGGATTGAATCATCCATAGAAAAGGAATCTTCTTCTTCTTCTATTTGAATCATGTTGATTCATTCACCGTAGTTGTCGGTGGTTGTAAAAAGGTCCATCGTGGTATTCGATGGTTGGGAAAAAGGCTCTTTGAATCGGGTATGATTCAAAGTCCGCCGTAGGTTTCGGCGTCATCAGAAAGTGGTATGCTTTCTGAGGTTTGATAGGTCCTTTTAGGGTCCTTGGCACAAGTATTGCTAAGAAGACTTGATCAATCAGAAGTGGGTTGCTACGGGAAGATTGATAAGATATCTTAGGGTCCTTGGTGCAAGTATCCGTAAGAGTACTTGATCATTGGAAATCTTCACTGTGGAATTCAGTGGAGTGGTTCTTCAGAAAGTGGTAATCTTTCTGAGGGGTTCTAACTTTACTGTGGTATTCAGTAAAGGGTTTGACTCAGATAGTGTGATCTGTTCTGAGGGTTGTAATCAGTTCACTGTGTGATTCAGTGAGCGGTGATTCTCAGAAAGTGGTTTGCTTTCTGGTATAGTGGAAAATCTCTGTGTGATCAGAGGACTGGACGTAGCCTTCTGGGATTGAAGGTGAACCAGGATAAAATCCCTGTGTGTTCTTCTTATCCTTCATCTTTTACTTTCAAGCAATTACAATATTCTGCTGCATTAACGTTCTTACGTTACAACTCTAATTGCGCTAAAAGTCATTTGGTACTACTACGCAAAAATCGGGGCAACTCTGATTCACCCCCCCTCTCAGGTTGCTATCTATTCTAACATTTTTCACCTACCTTGAGTTTGAGGGGGGCTGTTAGAGATATGCAGTATCGTGTGCCTGGCTCAGCATTCTATCGTCTGCCTAGCTCAACATTCTATCGTCTGCCTGGCTCAACATTCTATTGTCTACCTGGCTCAGCATTCTATCGTCTGTATGGCAACATCGTCTGCCTAGCTGAATCGATTGCATAACTGTATCGTCGGGTCAGTTAGTCATGTTAGCTGTCAATGTGTGATAGGTGACCCGCTGATTATGCTGACCATGTGTGATAGGTGTCAGTTGTCATTATGGGATAGATGACCCGCCGATTATGTTGACTCGGAATATCCGGGATCTTGTCTGTTTGTCTACTTTCTCTCCGTATAAATACAGAGCTTGTAACAGTGAATTATTTAGAATAAAAAGAACATTTCAGTATCTTCGATTTCTCATATTTTCCTTTTCAAGAACCCTTGGTTCTTAACAACATTAGTGGCAACCCGAGGGCTTTAAGAAGGTTGAGAATCACATGTGAAAGGTCAAAAAGGTCTCTCTCATCCATCGCACACACCACAATTGAAATTGAATCCTTGTATGAGGGTGTTGCTTTTACACTACAATCACTCGTGCTAGATTTGAGGAGATCAACATGGACCTCTTCAGGAAGTGTGTGGAGCCTGTGGATAAGTGTTTGAGGGACACCAATATAGACAAGAGCATTGCCCATGATGTTGTTCTTTCTCGTGGGTCTACTAGGATCCCAAAAGTGCAATCACTGTTGCAAGATTTCTTCAACGACAAGGAGCTTTGCAAGAGCATCAACCCAGACGAGGTTGTTGCATATGGAGCTGCAGTTCAAGCTACTATCTCGAGTAGGGAGGGTAATGAGAAGGTTCAGGATCTTTTTTTGTTTTTGAATGTTACTCGACATTCACTTGGTTTTGAACTTTTCGGTGGAGTATTGACTGCTCTCATTCCAAAGAAGTATACAATCCCAAGCAGGAAGGAGCAAGTTTTCTTCTACAACCAACCTTGTGCGTTGATTCACGTGTACGAGGCTTAGAGGTCCATGACCAGGGACAAAAACTTTTTGAGTAAATTTGAGCTTTCTGGTATCCCTCCTTCTCTAAGTGGTGTTACTCAGATCACTGTTTCCTTTTATATCGATGTGGATGGAATTTTAAATGTCCCTGCTAAGGACAAAACCACCGAGCGTATTAAATGCCTCTCCTTTGACAAGGGCAGACTCTTAAAGGAGGAGATTGAGAAAATGGTGCAGGAGGTGGAAAAGTACAAGGCTGAGTATGAGGAACACAAGAAGAAGAGGCGGAGAAGTATATGAGGAGCACAAGAAGAAGGTGGGCGCCAGAATGCCTTTGCCAATATGAGATCGAAGAAGTTGATAGATCATTTTGATCTTTATGTGTGGATATGTGTCGCAACCGGGGTCGTGGCGGGGACGTCGCTTAACAAAATTAAACAGACAGAGTCGCCACTAATGTTTTTTAAGGAAAACACTAGAAAATCTAAAAATAAATTAAAAGGCCTACGAAACCTAAAAATATAAGTTCGAGAGTCGGTTACGCGTGGGGAAGGTGTTAGCACCGCACAGCGCCCGTTAGAATGGTACCTTTTGATTGATTGTGCCAAAAATTATTAAAAGATTTATTTTACTTAAAAAGAAGATTTCATTATTATTTTTAAGATATATTATTTACAAAGAAAAGAAAAGGAAAATATTTACAAAACAAAAAGGTTTTTTATTTTATTTTATTTAGCCTGATGATAAGTGCCAAATTGTAATAGTTTCAACCTTGTTTTAAAGGCACTTCTCGTATGTTTTTAATGCAAAAAACCCCTAGTTTTGTAAAGATTTGTGTTACAATGAGAGAATGTTGCAATCTTAGCTTGTAAAGATGTTTCTTGATATTTTTGATTTGTTTTGGATGTTTCAGTGCCTAAAAAGATGCAAGGATTCAACAAAGAGCTGAGGAAATCAAGTTCTGGGCGCTAAGCACCGCTACAGGGTGCTAAGCACCCAGCAGGATGAATAAACACAATGTTCTGGGCGCTAAGCGCCGCTATGGGGCGCTAAGCGCCCATAAAAAGGAAAATTGGAACGTGCTGGGCTCTAAGCGCCAGGCGGTGGCGCTAAGCGCCCCTCAGCACCCAAAACATTATGAAAGGCCATCTTTCTTCCAGCTGAAGGAATCACCACGACCCAAAACAGAAAAGGAAAGAGAAAAAGAGATAAGAGAGCTCGAGAGTAAGAGGAAGAAGAAGGGAGTCATCAACGGAAGCTCGGAACCTCACCGGAGTTGTGGGTCATACACCGCGACGTCGCCATCATTCCTGTTTTCACTGATTCTCCTTGTAAGCTAGCTAGTATCCATTCTATGGATCACTAAGCTCTCTCTTGTTGGATTTTAGGCGTAGTATTTTGTTTTGAATGGATTGTAATTGATTCTATGCTTATTTTCTATCTCTGAATTCAATGAAAAGGTTTTGTTCTTAATGCTTGTTTTAGTCTAATCATCTTTCACATGATTTTGGATTTGATTTTGTATGTGGAAGCTACACTATTAAGTTTGACATAAACCATTTCATCTAGGCGAAGCTAATCTGCTAGGAATAGCGTTAGATCACCTAGTCCCTAAACATCGGCGTTAATACGGCTTGCTTTGATTAATTGTCTGTGGAAACGATAATTAGGAAAGTAACCGAATCATCTTCTAATACTAGGAATATGTGAGTTAGATAAGAACTAGTGGGGATGAGTCAGAGGTTTTAAGTGATTATATGAAAAGAACTGGATCAATCCAGGATAGCGAAGTGCGAAACCGAAATCCAACTGTTTTCCAAATCTGTTAATCACTTCAATCGCTATTGCTCTTGCTTTTATGTTTGTTACAACCATTATTACCAAACAAAACAATCTTTCTGAGTTCTTTCTTAATCAACCGTTAAAAGAACGACATTTGTGACCGTAGCTCCCTGTGGATCGATTTTACCCATGCTATACTGCAATCGAATCTTAAAAGAGGTTTGAACACAGCGCAAGTATGATTTTTTTATTAAAGGACGTAAAAATCCTTTTAACACCTGATAGGTGTGAACCTAGTCCTATGTACTCCCTTTCAATAGTAAGATCTAGTTCTGAAGGTTTTAAATTGTATTTTTTAGTTAATGCTTTTTAATTTTGAAAAGATTTTCTTTGATTTTTAGAGTTTTTTATTGGGTTGTCTGACGAGAGTGTTCCCGCTCCTATGTACCTCTATTGGAGGGCTCAAGGCTTACGTAGTTATAAAAGATTAAAGTTGATTTAAAAAGTGAACACTGAACATAATATCGGGTCTACTTGTAGATAAAGAGAGTAAGGATCCGATCATACCTCGATATTTAGTTATGTCCACGGGAGTTCCAGATTCATCTTGATCTAGATATGTGTTGGATCACATTGGTGTTGCTATGGCTTTACAATCATCCATATCATACTTTTTGAGAAGTTCTTGGCAGAACTTGGATTGATTGATAAAAATTCCATCCTTTAGTTGCTTGATATGTAACCCTAGGAAGAAGTTTAACTTCCCCATCATAGACATTTCAAATTCTCCTTGCATCATGTTAGAGAATTCCTTGCACAAAGACTCGTTAGTTGAACCAAATATGATATCATCTATGTAAATTTGGACAAGTAAAGTGTTACCTTTTGATCTTTTAATAAACAAGGTTGTATCAGCTTTTTGAAACCCTTTTTCATAAAGAAAAGTACTTAGCCTATCATACCATGCTTGAGGTGCTTGCTTCAATTCATAAAGAGCCTTCTTTAGTTTGTATACATGAGAAGGAAACTTAGGATCTTCAAATCTAGGAGGTTGTTTTACATAAACTTCTTCTTGAATATATTCATTCAGGAAGGCACTTTTTACGTCCATTTGATAGAGCTGAAAATCTAAAGAGCAAGCATATGCCAAAAGCAACCTAATGGATTCTAATCTAGCAACTGGTGCATAAGTTTTATCAAAATCGATACTTTCTTCTTGATTGTATCCTTGTGCTACCAATCTAGCTTTGTTTCGAACTATAATACCATTTTCATCCAACTTGTTCCTAAACACCCATTTTGTTCCTATGATGTGTTTATCTCCAGGCTTAGGAACTAACTCTCAAACTTGATTTCTTTCAAATTGGTTTAATTCCTCTTGCATAGCTAGTATACAATACTCATATTCTAAAGCATCATTTATTTTAGAAGGTTCTACCTGAGACACAAAAGCCATATTCATAACTGAATCATTAAGATTTGGTCTAGTAGTTACTCCCCTTGATATATCACTAATAATGTTATCAATTGGGTGATCTCTAGGTGGAACCCAGTGATTCCGGCGCGGTGTCATCCGTACAGCAGCGGCAAGGCGAGGGGAGAAGCCTACAGCGAGTTTCAGGGACAAGGTCAGGTGGTCATGGTGAAGGGGGATTGTAATGGCTGGCTTTTGTTCTCATCTTTTCCTCTTCCTTCTCTGATTGTAGCCATGGGGCGATTGGGGTTTTGGTACTAATTTGTTGGGGGTTTGAGAAATGGGTTTGAGATATGCTACTCCAAGTTCATGCTTGAAAGGATGGGTATTTGGTCATGGAAGAAGAAGGGTTTGTGCGATAAAGATGACCCTGATGAAGTTAATACTTCTGCAATCAAGGGAGCTTAGTCGAGATTGGGTGGCTGTTTGGCGTGAGGAAGAAAAGGTGTTTGGGTGCTAATGGTTGAGATGTACCAACGGAAAATGTAAAAAAAGACAAAAAAGACCAAAGTGGTGGGTGAAAATAGTACAAGAACTAAATAGTCATAAGTGAATATCTTATATATCGAAGAACTCTCTCAAATGTTCAACTCAGGTTCTTGATGATTTAATTTATGCATACATTTCTATGAAATCCATAATGATTTGTCGTATTTCAATCTTTGTTTGCATGTTTGTAACCATGTAATCTATAAACATGAACATTATTGTTCTTTTTGATGTTATGGAAAAAACATAATACCCAACTGATCTAGCAACATCGAACTAAATTGAATGTTTGAAGTGAATATAGTAAGTGTTTGGAGATATTTAACAGTGGTAAGAGTTTGAGGAAGTATGTGTTGGGGAGGGCAAGGTTCTAAGATCAATTTCTAAAAAAAAAAAAGTAATTTGGCTGATAAAAAAAGTAAGTGTTTGGAATAGTTAATAGAGGATGATTTGAAGAAATAGTTGATAGTAGAGACTAGAAGTAGGAACCGTGTAGCTCATTGTTTTGATTTTTGTTATATAAGTAGAAGCTAGTTTGCTGCTTAATACAAATACAATGCTTAAGGGCCTATTTATGGGCACAGAACCATGGCGGTTTGTACTAAAAATTGTTTAGTACATTCTGGATGTTTTGACTATAGTTCAATCTTGATTCTTCTAGTTTCCATATACATTGTAATAAGAGAGGTTTCCAGAAGTTTGCAGCAACTTCAACAGTAATTTACACATAATATTTGAAACACATAACAGAACCTTGTAATGTTTTACTAAATTTCATGCAAATAAGCTTACAGAATCTTTATTAAATGTTGATAACACCAACATCAGTTTGATGTTTCTCATTTTTGGAGTTCACAATTGTAAATAATGCTTGAATTGTTGACTCAAGAGTTGCTGCAATGAAATTTCATGTAAAGGAATTCTTAATGGCGTTAACCGAGTAAGAAAACACTGAGAAACACATTTCATTGTTGGTCGAGTGTTAGGGTTGGGATCTAAGCATGCAAATGCTAATATGGCAACACGAACTATGTCAAGTGAAACTGACATAGTTGGCAATGGGAGGCGTTGGTCCAGTACTTGGCATAATGTGATAGCATGAGTTGATGAAGATAGAAGTGATGATAGTAATTCCTTAGGATGCTTTCCCACTAATGTTTCAAGTGCTACCACTCCGAAACTGTAGACATCACACTTTTCGCTCACAACCATAGTATAGGCAAGCTCTGCATTCATCATATGTAAGGATTAGGCATGCTCTGCAACAAATCATATACAGGGAAAAGGGAAATGCCATAAAATGAATGATATACCTGGAGCTATATATCCAATGGTTCCAGCAACTATAGTTTGATTGGATGAATCATATTTGAGGAGTCTGGCTGTGCCAAAGTCTGAAACACTAGGCTGCCACTCTGTGTTAAGTAAGATGTCTCTATGAACTATTGGAGGGAAGCAGTCATGATGAAGATATGATAAAGCAAGTGCGACACCTTTAACAATGTTAACCCTCTTTCTCGAATCCAATTCCATTGCTTCCGCATCATCATGCAAGATTGAGAATAAGCTTCCTCTCTCCATGTATTGATAAATCAAAAACATGATTCTTCTATGCAAGCAGTATCCGTAAAGCTTCACAATATGTCGATGCCTTATTTCTGATAAAACCTTAATTTCATTTCTAAAACTCGCTTCCAAAGCTGGTGCCTCTGCTTCAAAACCATGGAGTTTCTTCAAGGCAACAACTTTTCCACTAGGTAACTGTGCCTTGTAAACTGTGCCATACGCCCCGGTTCCAATGCAGTATTTTAAGTCGAAGTCTTCTGTTACCCTAATGATATCTTCATATGCCATGTTGCCATCAAAGTTCCATATGCAAAACACATTGCCATTCTTAGCTGTCATTGTGTTTGCATGTTTGTTCTTAACTGCAATGTTACGGAGCTTGAGATACATGATTAATGTGAAGGCTAAGATTATAAAAATGAGGATAGGAACAACTATAACTATAGTATGTGTTACTTTGTTTCTTTTCTTGCTTTCTTTGTTACTTGTATTACTTACTTTGTCACTTCTCTTGTTCTCTGGTAGACAAGGTTGGAATTGGTAATATGAAATATCACTACAAACATCCTTGTTCCCCGTTAGATCATAACCATCAATACCATATGGAATAGGACCCTTCAAATAATTGTAGGACATGTTCACACGATCGAGACGGAAGTGAAATATGGGAATAGTTCCTATGAGATTATTGCAGCTTAGATCCAAATAGTTCAAATGTGGCAGATATCCAAGCTGTGGTGGTATACCACCAGTGATGAGGTTGTGACTGAGGTCGATATAGATAAGGCGTTTTAATTTTGACAAGGGTCCCATGTTTCCACTGATGGAGTTGTTACCTAGCAACGACCTCTGCAAGTTGGTTAATTTATCAAGATTAGAGGGGAGAGGACCAATGAGAAGATTGTTGGAAACGTCAAGCTCTTCTAACAAGGTGAGATTTGAAAGTGAAGAAGGCAACCTCCCAATGATGAAGTTGTTAGATAGCCGCAACGAGTGCAACTTGGTTAATTGGCCAAAATTAGAAGGAAGTGAACCAACAAGAAGATTGTTGGAAATAGAAAGCTCTTCCAATTGAGTGAGATTTGTAAGTGAAGCAGGAAAGGTCCCATTGATTTGGCTATGAGATATGTTCAGGTGCTGTAATAGGCTCAAATCTCCTAGTGAAGAAGGCATGTGACCTTCAAGATGATTGAATGACGGATCAAGAGAAGTGAGTATGGGTTAGAATTTGTCCTACGCATATGTCACGGCACTGGATATCTTCAAGATTTTATTCGTAGTATCTTCAAGATTTTCTAGTATGGACTTATAAAATTTGGTTGAAATTTTCTTAGAGGATACAAGTTTTTCTTTGTAGTTGGTTCAATTTTATTTGGTTAATAGATTCACTTCACCATCAACCCGAACCAGTTCCTTGCAAGTTCATATTTGTTCGGAATATGGTGGTGGTTCCTCCTAACAAATGAATTTTTTGGGATTCGATCTTGTAAACTCACTCTTATGGAGATTTAACTTGCTTACCATTACACCTACCAACCTTGTTGGTTTTAAACTATACTATTTAGGATAATGATTACTGTTACGAAAATTTGTTTTACGAAACAGACGAAATGGTTTTTCACCATTCATATCTCTTGATTTCCAACTATTTTGAATTTTAAATTATCAAATCTATTTGTTTTATGTGATAAACAGTACCTTCGTACTTTTCGTTTATGAATTAATTCGTACTAAATAGCATTGCTGTATTATTTATACATATTTAACAACTTTTTATATTTATTTTTTAAAATCATTTTAATGTTGCCATCTTGGTTCTCAAGTGTCAAATTAATACCATATCAACAAAAGACTAATGAGCTGTGCCAAGTAATCATTATTATAAAAAATTATAGTGATTAGAATTGATTTAACTATTGTATAAAATTAGTAAAACTCAAAGAACTCTTTATTCGCAATGACATTTAAAGTTAAATTTATTCATTAAAGATAAGGGATAAAAAGCATTAGCTTCCAATTCAACCTGCGATGATGCAGATGCAACTTGGAAGTGCATAACAAGAAGCGCAATCCATAGTTCTGGGCCATATAGATTTGAAACAAAAGACTGCATTTTTTTTTCAGATTGAAAATTAATAATGTTGAGAGATGTATCATGTTTGTGGATATCACACTCTTTTATTGTCACAGACCAAAATGTTTGATTTCAATATGATTTGTTGCTTTCTTTGACCCATTGGTGTCACCGCGTTGGATAAGTCTAGCGTGGACTTTGAATAATCGGATGTAAAATTAAAGAGATATGTGTGGACTTTGAACAATCGGTTGCAAAATATATTGGTGGATGCAAGTTTTTCTTTGTAGCATGGCCTACCAATCAGATGATAGTCAATTCACATGGCATTGCTATTGGCACCACCCTTACTATTATTGACGTCATCTCAAATTTTGTGAAAATACCCAAATGTTCTTAACTAAAAATACCTCACCCAACTCCCCACGACCCACCACCATTCAGCTTCTTCTCAACCTCACCACCCCATCTTGGCGGCCACCGTCCTCCTCCAAATACCTTCACCATCGGTCACTCATCTCTCGGCCTCACTTTCTGCCTTGTCGTCGTTGTCTGTGGCGGTCGTCGGCGCTGCCATTGTCGTTCTGCAAGTTCTCCCAGTTTAAACTGCGACCACAACTGAAGTTTAAACCGCGGCCACAACCGAAGTTTAAACCGCGGTCACAGCCGGAGTTTAAACTGCGAAACAACATAACAGAGTTGATAAATTCACAGAAATCACAGAAAACAGTTGGAAGAAAGGAAACTCATTTTATTAATCAAAGAAATCACAGTTACAAGCCCTACAGCCCTACAGGGCCAAATTACATTAACATAGAAAACATAAAAACTATCCTACTTCCATGCCGTCTACCATCAGGACTACCAATCAGGACTGGACCCAATCCCGATTACAGTGGTGATGACGACTACCATCAGATGGGATTATCCCTGAATGTTAACCCATTAGTAACTCGACAAGTAGGACGATATTTAGCTTCTTTGATGTTCGTGAAGAGAGGATATCAACACCTACATTAGCTTCTTTGAGTTCGTGAATGTCGAAACTCAACATCACGAACATCAAAGAAGCTAATGTTGGGTATGAAATCCAGGTAAATCAGCCTTCAAATATGGGGGAAGAGATGAAGAACAGATCTGGGTTTGCAATTAGGTAAAAGGACAAATCTGGGTGGACAAGATGGAAGGAGCTTAAAGCTTGAAGGGAGACTCGAAAGTGGAAGGAGAAGAGTGGACAAGAGTGAAGAAGAGGATGAGATAAGTGGAGAAGAACATCTGTGATTATTTTTTTTCTTCTTTTTTCTCCGCTTTCCGCTATGGTAGAAGCTCAGACTTCATCTATGCCTTTCTTTTCATATATAGTTTCAATCAAACTTGATGAAACAAATTTTCATTTATGGGTCCAACACGTTGAAGGTGTTGAGACTCCACTTTACCCAGACTGGATCAAACCAGATTCAGCCCTATTTGCTTAGTCGCTTTCTTCCTTATCGTACTGCTCATGCGGCCTACCCTCTCCGCTCTTGCACGCGTCAACTTCTTGACATGCCAACTATGCTCATGGCTCACCTGTCTAGAATCGTGTCGTGCACACCACTGATGATCAACCGTATGTATATCGGGGTTTCTCTGAGTCGACCCAGATCAAAGGGCTCGCTTGGTGATTATCGTGAACGTGGTGAACGCTCCTCTATTCAGCGTCATATCGTTACAAGTGGGGTCATGAAGCCAACACTTTGCAGCAATGAAGGCCAAACTCAATTTGTTTGCAAAGGCTGCTCCTTTTCACCCACCTTGAGTTTAAGGGGGGCTGTTAGAGAAATGTTGTATCATCTGGTACTTATAGTATGTTAGAGAAATAAAGTACCGTCTGAGTACTTGTCGTCTGAATCGTTTGAGTAAGTCTCAGACAATCGTCTGAGTTAGTTAGCATTCCACTATCTGTATGGCAGCATCGTCTGCCTAGTTGAATCGAATGCATAACTGTATCGTCTGACCAGTTAGTCATGTCAGTGTCTATTATGTCCTATCTGTAATAAATGACGCAGATTGTGTTGAACCGGAATATCCGGGATCTTGTCTGTTTTTCTGTTTTCTCTCCGTATAAATACAGAGCTTGTAACCGTGAATTAATCAGAATAGAAAGTACCTTCAGTTTCTTTCGATTTCTCAAGTTTTCCTTTTTTCCTAGATAACCCTTAGTTCTTAACACATATATATAGGCAAAGAGGCTGCAAGTCTCGAAACACGTCTGTCCGCAGTTTGAAACTGCGGATGCATCTTAATTCCGCAGTTTCAAACTGTGGACGTTAAAACCGTCAAAGTTACCGGTTTTACCATGGAAATTAATGTTTTTGCATTAAATTTAAAAGTCAAATGCATTAAACAAGCCATAAATATGATTAATCCGTATCTGAGTTCAAGAATTGAGGGTTTTCAACATGGTCGGTTACAGGTCGTAGTTTAAACTACGAAAATGTCCGCAGTTTCAAGACGACCTATTCAGTCGTAGTTACAAAATATGGACAGGAGGTAATTTCGGGTTTTTGCGAATTTGGGATGATGCCAATAGCTGTGTGGGTGGCGCCAATAGCAATGCCCCAATTGAGAAAGTCCTTATGTGAGTGCACACCGTCTTTTTTGAATGTTATGTCTTGTTATATTTTGACAAAATAATGCGCAAGTTCACTTACTATGTGCTGAAATTAAATTATTTTTATTAGAAGAATTGAGTGCTGCAGGGATTGAACTCTACACCACTTAGTCATAGAGACTTTCATACTTTGTCAAGCAACCAATTATTTCAAAAATTCAATTTATTGAGTAAAGACACGTAGATGATTTTATATTATAATCTAACAGTTACATTACAATATATTCTATAAGTTATTTGCAGACTTATAGTTGCGCATAATGAAATTTTGTATTGCAGCCACTTGTGAGCACTCCTAATAATCTAGTTTGATGTAGTTCTTTTTAGGTGATCATGAAATGTGCTTCATTCTCATATATGAGGATTGAATTCTTGAATATAGATTACTCTCATCAAATAGCAATAAATATAGATGTCAATTTTGGGAAATGCTCAACTGTACAAATCCATTAAGCAAGAAAACCCACGAATATGTACGTGTCAAACAACCATTTGATACTTGTTATCGGTTTATTTTCACAAGTTTTCTCTTATTATTTATTTCACTTAAATACATTTTGCCTATCGTGAGTTTCGATTCCATACTGAATAGAATCTTTCAATAATGATACAATCTTTTCTATAAGGCTGTCCAAGGTGAACAGTTCGACCGAAAACCACTTAAACCGAGGTATTTTTTGCTGAGCTGGTCGAGTTGGTTTGGTTCACGGGTCATGCGGTTTAAAAAAATCGATTTACTGTGGTTAACAACGGTCGGTTTTGGATTGGGCTCAAGCTCGAACGAACTGACCGAACCAGGTCTTTAATAAAAAAAAGGGACTCATCAGCGGCCCAACCCACTTGTGCACAACACAAGGCTCCAATACCCAACCCCAACCCTAGCACTAGCAGCCAACTCTATCTGTCTGTCTGACTGTCTGTCTGTCTCTCCCTCTCTCTCTCTCTATCTCTCTCTCTTTCTCTCTCTCACTCACTCTCAACATCTCCAACCCTAACTAGCCGCCACACTCCTCTTTCACATGAACCCTCTCTCCCTCTTGAATCCACCGTCGCCGCTGCTCCTCCTCCCTTCTCTTGAAGCCAGATCCGCCGCCGCTACCATCACCCTTTTCTGAAATCACCACAATCTCCAACTCCTCCAGCAACTTTCGAACCCAAAAATTCTTACCATCTCCAATTCCTCTTCTCATCCCTTCTTCAACCCACACTTCCTTCTCCTTCCTCGTCAATGACCAAACCCAGCCACCACCACCGAATCCATCGCTCGTCCCTGCTCCTGAATCTAGATCTGTCGCCGCTGCTATTACCCTGGGTTATTGGTTCGTTGGTCTCGTCCTAGTTGTAGCTAAAGAAAACAGAGTTGTAGATTGTTGATAATCTGGGGTTATGTTATTTTGTCATTGTGCAAGTGTTTCTGAATACCTCCCCTGCTTTTAGCATTTGGGGTTATTCGATCTGTAAGAATTTGTTGTTTATCTTCTCATTTGTTAGTATTTATTTATTCTTCTTTTTAGCATTTTGTTGAGATTGTTCTAGGTCCTATTGTATGAATGTTTCTTTCATCTTCATTTTCTTTTTGTTGCGATTATCTTTTCTGGATGGAACAACAACCGTGCCAACCGACCAATCTAAACCGCCACCTAACATAACAGAACCTGAACAACCCGCAGCCTCCAAACGATCGGCGGCGGGCTTCGTGGTTCAGCGTTTTTCACCCAACGGTTACGTCGCCGTCAGCCTGAAACCAACCGTAACCAGCTGATAGACAGCCCTACTTTTCTATTAGTGTACAAAGTTTGTGGAAATCAACTTGAGTCGAGAGGAGTTGGCAGTAGTGTATAAATTTTGTTATTCCAGAATCTTAATACACAAGAAAATAATTTCACTTCCATGTAGTTAACAAGAAAAAATGGTACACTTCTGAAAGTTCAAATTCCTGAAACATTTTTTTTTAACTTCTTAACTCCGACTTTTGGAAGTGTTTTTTTGTATTTGCACTTTCAGAATAAGTTATCTGAAGTTTCATAGGTTTTTTTTTTCCTTTTTTATTTTACTTTTTAAATTACAATTTTGGAAGATTAAATCTTTGTTTTTGGAAATTCAAGTCAAAAGTTAATTTTATTTCACTTATGGAATTTCAAACTTTCTGAAGCAAAATGACCTTTAATTCTAGAATTTGAAATTTAATAAAATACGTAACTAATAATTTTGTTCTCCTTAAAAAAAATATATTCAAGAGTGTTTTAGGAATTTAAAAAATTTAATAATTATTGGGTGTGTAAAAAGTGATTTTAGAGTGTGCAAAACTGGGTTCTAACAAAAAAAAAATGCAGAACTGATGAGTATTTCTAATTTCTTGGTCAAAGCAAGACTGGTGAGTATTAATAGAGTGAAGTGAGCCATATTTTTTTAGTCCAAAAGTAGCCCAAATGCTAACCAAAAGCAGCAGTTAAATTAGCAATAATGATATATAAACACCAACACAGTAAAAACATAGTCAGCTCCTTTGCCACGTCTGTAAGGTGGCTGTTTATGTTTTTACTGTGTTGGTGTTTATATATCATTATTGGTTAAATTAGGGATATGTTTTCCTAATATGACTATTTTTAACGGTTTTATATCAAGTAAAAACGCAAAAGAAAACTGAGGCAGCACTGCTACATAGCGCTTAGAGTTCATGAAATGAAAATTTTAATCTAAACCTTACAAGACCTTAGAAGTGTTCAGAAAGAGAGCTTTTTTTTTTAAAGCCAGTAAGAGAGCTTATTTTAGTGACTTGTAGCGTTTACGCTACTTAAATGAAAGCAGCTTATAGCTTAAAGGTTAGCATTTGAATTTATTTATATTTATATTTTTATCTTTATTAATCTAAACAAATTCTTCACTACCCCCTTATATCATAAGAATTCTACTATGTTATCTTGTAATAATTATTATTTAAAATTTCATGCAATAATTTTAAAATAAATACTTTACTAATTTTTGAAAAATGAGCTCATGTAATTAAATAAAATATTATATTATGTAATTTAACTTAATAAAAAGGGACACTCAGAGAGGATAAGGTGACAAGTAAGGAGGCATATACTCATAGATGTCCGATTGATAAGATCAGAAATACAAAAATCATTCATAAACATATAAACAATATACACACCTAAAAATACCTAATTTTCTTTCTATCTCTCACATTTTATCATATCACATTATATGTTACATTCATTACTTCTTTCTATTTTCTTCTTTAATATCTCTAGATGTCTACAGCTAAGAGTGGTATATAAATCACTCGGAGAAATATCAAAGTTCTTTTATTCGGTGTCATAGTAGAATTTCCTTTATGCAATTTTCTTGTATTGAAAGTACATGATGCTCGAAGTTTCTCTTTTAGGAGTTCAAAGTTCTTTATACATGATGCTTGAGTTCTTGACTCATTAGCTGCTGCAATGAAATTTCGCATAAAGGAATGCCTAACGGTCTTAGCCGAGTGAGAAAACATTGAGACACACATTTCATTGTTGGCCGAGTTGAAGGATTGGGATTTAAACATGCAAGTGCTACTATGGCAACATGAACTATGTCAAGTAAAACTGACACATTTGGTAGTGGGAGACGTTGGTCTAGTACTTCACATAATTTGATGCCATGAGTTGATGCTGATTGAAGTGATGACAGTATTTCCTTTGGATGTCTTCCCACTAAAGTTTCAAGTGCCACTACTCCAAAGCTATACACATCGCACTTTTCACTCGCAATCATAGTATAAGCAATCTCTGCATTGATAAGATCAACATGAGCAAGTTAAAGGATCCAAAGGAAAATAATTGCAAATGAAGTTAATTTAACAAAGTGTTAGTTCTAAATATCTGGATCGCACAGAGTAACTAGAGAGAAATAAGGTAGAGAGAACACAGAAGAAGTTTGGTCACGCAGTTCGTCCAATTTGCCTATCTTTGCGGCTATAGAGTAGCTATAGCTCCTTTCTCATTCACTGAGTTGCATATTGGGGTTACAGTGTTACAACTTATATAAAGATTCTAATGATATAGATATAGATATTACAAGATATTATCTCATTAAAACCCTATCACAATCCCCTAAAAGATCAGATTCCAAAATAAACAGATATTGACTTAAAACAGAAAACAAAACAAATCTTCAAGATTTTCCGTTATCTTTTATGAGCCAATCCCAACAATCTCCACCTTGGTGAATTCTCAAACCCTCGTGAAGATCAACTGCTCCCCTCCAGGATCTCGACCTTTGGGATTGTGTTCCTCATCTATTTAACACTGTGAAATATGCAACAAATCCAAGCAATGCTTGAACTTGTCATTGGTGACTGGCTTGGTCAACATATCAGCTGCATTCTCAGAATTATGCACCTTCTCAAGTCGTATCTGTCCTGACACAAGCATCTCTCTAGTCTTGTGAAATCTCACATCAATGTGCTTTGTCCTCGCATGATACACCTGATTATGTGCCAAGAAAATGGCACTCTGACTGTCGCAATGCAACCGAACTTCACCTTTCTCAACACCCAACTCTTTCACCAACCCTGTAAGCCACAATGATTCCTTTGCTGCTTCTGCTACAGCCATGTACTCAGATTTAGTTGTAGACATGGCCACTATGGATTGAACTGTCGACTTCCAACAAATAGGTCCACCTGCCAAAGTAAAAACATACACTGTTATAGACCTCCTGTTGTCGATATCACCTGCATAGTCGAAATCAACATATCCACTAACTCTTGGAGCACCTTGTTCACTACTGAACATTATACCATGACCCGGTGTACCCTTCAAGTACCTGAGTATCCACTTGACTGCCTCCCAATGACGCTTCCCTGGTTTGGACATAAACTTGCAGACTTGGCTCACAGCTTGTGCCAAATCTGGTCTAGTGCAGACCATAGCATACATTAAACAACCAACAACACTGGCATAGGGAATTTTCGACATACCTTCAACTTCCTTAGCTGTCTTTGGACACTAATCCACTGAGAGCTTAAAGTGATTCGCCAATGGAGTACTCACAGCTTTTGCACCACTCATGTCGAATTTGTTTATCACACCTTCAACATAGCTTTTCTGAGTCAGCCACAGTTTCCTAGCTCCTCTGTCCCTGTGAATTTCCATTCCAAGAATCTTCTTAGCAGCTCCTAAGTCTTTCATATCAAACTCCCTACCCAACTTGGTTTTCATATCACTCACATCACGCAAGTGGTTAGCAGCAATAAGCATATCATCCACATAAAGTAATAAGAAAATATAGGAATTATCATCAAGGCTCCTAACATAAACACAGCAGTCATAATCACACCTTCTATAGCCAATCCTCAGCATGTATGAGTCAAACCTCTTGTACCATTGCCTTGGTGACTGTTTCAACCCATACAGAGACCTCTTCAATTTACATATCAATTGCTCCTGACCGGACTCCATGAATCCCTCGGGCTGCTGCATGTACAATTGTTCATCTAGATTGCCATGAAGAAACGCCGTCTTCACATCCATCTGCTCTAAATGCATGTCTCGTAGTGCTACCAAGGCCAACACTGCCCTGATAGAAGTGTGTCTAACAACAGGGGAGAGTATCTCATCATAATCAATCCCCTTCCGCTGTGAATACCCCTTTGCAACTAGGCGAGCCTTGAACTTTTTCCCTTCATTTTCTTTTACTGGTGGCTTCTTCCTGTACACCCATTTGCAACCGATGGCTCTCTTTCCCGGAGGAAGCTGAACAAGATCCCAAGTCTGATTCTTCTTCAAGGACTCCATCTCCTCTACCATAGCACCCATCCACTTATCTCGCTCTTGGCTGGCCATTGCCTCACAAAAAGTAAACGGATCTCCAGAACTGGTAAGAAGAGCATAAGCAGCTAAGTCTTCAAACCCATATCTGACTGGAGGAACGATCTGATGGGGCTCCCTGTCACGCAAAAGATTATAATCTGGTGCTCCACCTGAATCAACTGGCACATCTTCTGCATCAGAATTTGAACCTGTATCGGCCTGCTCATTGTGTACTACCTGCATCGGACTGACTGGTGATGGCTCTAGGGATGGCAACGGGTAGGGTCGGGTGCGGGTTTAACCATATCCGAACCCGAACCCGAAATCATATACACGAACCCGAACTCAAACCCTGCTCGGGTAGAAAAACATACCCGAACCCGAACCCGTCGGGTTTCGGGTTCCCCATACCCGAAATCATACCCGTGATAAACAAAGGGAAACCATAAAAAACCCGAAAACCCGACCCATACCCGAACCCAATTACTAATGCAGTATCAGCAACATCTTCATAATGATTTAAAAAATGACTCTAGAAGCCAATTCAAAATTCTATATTCAAGATCATGAATATATATAATGATATATATTGAGAAACTTAAAAGTTGAAACAATTAAATCCTAGTAATCACTACTAAAGTACTAATATATATATATACATATATATATATATATATAAAGACATTTTAGTAATTTAATATATAGAGATCGGGTTTCGGGTAGGGTTCGGGTAGGGTTTCACCATACCCAAACCCGAACCCGAATAGTACTTTCAGAATCGGGTAAAACCCGAACCCAAACAGAATGGGTTTTACCCGTAAATTCGGGTCGGGTACCCACGCGTATGGTTTTTTTGCCATCCCTAGATGGCTCCACGGAAAACTGAATCTTCCTAGCAGTGGAAGTTTCAATCTCTAGAATAGACTCCCCTGTAGAGTCTTCCTGCTTCAACATGCTCTATTCATCAAATACAACGTCTCTGCTATGAATAGCTTTCTTCAAGACTAGATCCCATAATCTGAACCCCTTCACACCCTTGGTGTAGCCAAGAAAAATGTACTTCTTGGATTTGGGATCCAATTTGGATTGTTCATCACTGGAGATATGCATGTAAGCTGGACAACCAAAAATTCTCAAATTATCAAGATTAATTGGCTTACCTGTCCACACCTCTTCTGCAACCTTCCCATCCAGTGAAGCTCTTGGAGACCTGTTGAAGAGATAACAAGCCATGTTCATCGCCTCTTCCCAAAAACTTTTAGACAGTCCCGCCTACAATCGAAGGCACCTAGCCTTCTCCGTGAGAGAACGATTCATCCTCTCTACAACACCATTCTGCTGTTACATCTTCTTCACTGAATAATGCCTCTGTATCCCGTGTTCTTTACAAAACTGCTTGAATGATGCATTAGTGTATTCTGTCCCATTATTAGACCGCAGATATTTGATCTTCTTCCCTGTCTGATTTTCCACCTCCACCTTCCACAATCTAAACTTCTTGTAAACCTCAGACTTGTGCTTCATGAAAAATACCCAGACCTTACGAGAAAAATCATCAATAAATATAACAAAATACCTGGACCCTCCGATAGAAGCCTCCCTGGTAGGCCCCCATACATCTGAGTGAACATAGTCGAGGATCCCCCTTGTCTTATTCATTCCGATCTTGAAACAGAAACGACATTGTTTGCCTAACACGCAAAACTTGCAGAAATCCATCTTGCAGCTACGAACACCCTTCAAAAGATCTCTCTTATGAAGTTCCATCATCCCATTCTCACTAGGATGACCCAAATGCATATGCCAGAGCCTCATTGCATCATTGTCAGTGTCAACTGATGCAACTTCACCAACAACTGTGCTTTCCAACAAGCGATGAATATTCCCTGCAGTACGCTTTGTCGTCATCACTGTCAATGCACCCTTGACCACCTTCAGAGTATCCTTACCACCATCGGAATGGAAGGAGTAACCATTCTCTTGGAGGGTACCCAAGGAAATTAGATTCTTCCGCAACTCCGGAACATACTTCACATTACCCAGTATGCGCATGCCACCATGATCCATAGCAATTTTGATTTGTCATATTCCGGTGATATCACAAGTTTTATCATCACCCAAATAGACAATTCCAAAACTGCTCGCCCTGAACGAACTGAACCACTCCCGGTGCGGCGTCATATGATAAGAGCATCCAGAATCTAGAATCCATTGATCTATGCATTTACCTGACGAGACGCTGAGCATATCTCCTTCACTGCCGAAATCATCAGTCTGAGCCACGTTTGCAGAGTTGGAAGGATTCGGACAATCCATCTTCCAGTGACCAACCTGCTTGCAGTTATAACACTCTGATGTATTCTTCTTCTGCTTGGAGTTAGAACGTTTCTTCTTCTTCTTCTTCTTCCCAGCAGACTTACCCTGTTGCCTCCCACGATCTTGACCCACCTTAGCAAACAGACCATCACCCTGACTTCCCTCCTCTACATTTTGTCTCCTTTGAGAGTGAGACAAGAGTGTAGACGTGATGGCATCAAGCGTGATTTCATCCTTCCCATATGTAAGAGTAGTCACCAAGTGATCATAGGAGCTTGGTAACGAACACAACAAAATAACCGCCTTGTCCTTATCGTCAATCTTCACTCCAAGTCGCAGCAGATCCACAATGATGGTGGTGAAGTGGTTGACATGACTCTGAAGGTCACTTCCCTCCTGCATCCTCAGACTGTAAAGCCTTTGCTTGGCGAACAACTTGCTCATCAACGATTTGGACTGAAATTGGCTCTCCAATTTGGTCCAAACACCCTTCGGAGTTGTGAGATCCGCGATATGAAACATCACCTCGTCAGAAACGCAGAGACAAATCAATCCAGCGGCCTTCTCTTGCATCTCCTCCCAGTCTATGTCAGACATACCTTGTGGTTTCTCCTCGCGCTGCGCTTTCTGCAATCCTTGTTGAGCCAACAAATCCTTGACTTTCCGTTGCCATAATCCGAAGTTACCCATTCCATTGAACTTGTCAACATCGAATTTTGCTCCGCCAGAAGTCATGATTACGTCTGATACCAATTATTAGTTCTAAACACCTGGATCGCACAGAGTAACTAGAGAGAAATAAGGTAGAGAGAACACAGAAGAAGTTTGGTCACGCAGTTCGGCCAATTTGCCTACCTTTGCGGCTATAGAGTAGCTATAGCTCCTTTCTCCTTCACTGAGTTGCATATTGGGGTTACAGTGTTACAACTTATATAAGGATTCTAATGATATAGATATATATATTACAAAATGTTATCCCATTAAAACTCTATCACAATCCCCTAAAAGATCAGATCACAAAATAAACAGATATTGACTTAAAATGGAAAACAAAACAAATCTTCAAGATTTTCCGTTATCTTTTATGAGCCTATCCCAACACAAAGCCTACAATTTGAATAAACTCAATGTTACGAACTAGTTAACTTGTTTGTTATATGTATGGATTAGGCATGCTCTACATTATATCATATAAAAGAAAAATATGAAAAACTTACCTGGAGCTATATATCCAATTGTTCCGGCAAACATGGTTTGATTGGATGAATCATATTTGAGGAGTCGCGCTGTGCCAAAGTCAGCAACACTAGGTTGCCACTCAGTGTTAAGTAAGATGTTGCTGGTAGTTATGTCTCTGTGCACTATTGGAGGGGTGCAATCATGATGAAGATATGACAGAGCAAGTGCAATGCTTTTGACAACATTTACCCTCTTTCTCCAATCCATTTCCATTGCTTCCTCATCGTGATGCAAGACAGAGAATAAGCTTCCTCTCTCCATATACTCATAGATCAGAAACATGATTCTTTTATGCAAGCAGAATCCATAAAGCTTCACAATGTGCCGATGCTTTATTTCTGATAACACCTTCACTTCATTTCTGAAACTTTCATCGAAAGTTGGAACCTCTCCCTCAAAAGCATGGAGTTTCTTCAAGGCAACAACCTTGCCACTAGGTAACAGTGCTTTGTAAACACTTCCATATGCTCCTGTTCCGATGCAATGTCTCAGGTCGAAGTCTTCTGTTGCTCTAATGATGTCTTCATATGCTATGTTTCCATCATAATTCCATATGCAGAACAAATCACCATTCTTAGTTGCCGTTGTGTTTTCATGTTTGTTCCTAATTGCAGCGCTACGAAGCTTGAGACACATGAATACTACGAAGGCCAATACTAGAAAATCGAAAATGTAAAGAACTATGAAATCTGTGCTACTTGTCTTGCTTATTTTGTCACTTGTCCTATTTTGAGGTTCACATGGTTGGAGTTGGTATAGGAATTGGATTTGATCATACGAAGTGTAGACACACACATCCTTGTTGCCTCTTAAAGCATAAGGATTGATACCTTCTGGAATGGGACCTTTAAAGTAATTGTAGGAAATGTCCAAATCCGAGACATAATAAAAGAGATCTCTCGGAACCATTCCAGTGAGATTATTGTAGCTTAGATTCAAATAGCTTATCTTTTCCATGAGTTGAAGTTGTGATGGTATTTCGCCACTTATGAGGTTGTGACTGAGATCGATAACGCGTAGTTTTTCACCAAACAACAGTACTATCTCGCCACTAATAGAGTTATTATTTAGCAGCAACACTTCCAAGTTGGTTAATTGATCTAAATTAGAAGGAAGGGAACCACTGAGTAGATTGTTGGAAATCTCAAGCTTTACTATTTGGGTGAGATTTATAAGTGAAACATGCAACGTTCCACCTATGTAGTTGTTGTTCAGCCGCAAAACTTGCAAGTTGATTAAATCATACAAGTTTGAAGGGAGGTAACCAGTGAGAAGATTGTTGGAGATGTCAACTGTTACTAATGTGGTGGAGAGATTTGCAAGTGAAGCAGGCAACGACCCAGTTATGGTATTGTTATCAAGCCACAACCCTTGTAAGCT
This sequence comes from Acmispon strigosus, assembly GCA_030819835.1. NCBI lineage: Eukaryota > Viridiplantae > Streptophyta > Magnoliopsida > Fabales > Fabaceae > Acmispon > Acmispon strigosus. The sequence goes on from JAUAMA010000002.1 coordinate 27,593,781, forward strand.
GGGCAATTGATATAAACTAGAAGGGAGGGAACCAATGAGAAGATTGTAGGAAATATCAAGCTTTTCTAACCTGGTAAGATTTGTCATTGAAGCAGGTAATGTTCCACTGATGGAGTTGTTACCAAGCCACAACCTTCGCATGTTGGTCAGTTTATCTAGATTAGAAGGGAGGAGACCAAAGAGAAGACTGTTGGAAATGTCAAGATCTTCTAATTGGGTTAGATTTGTAAGTGATGGAGGCAAGATCCCATTGATTCTGCTGTGAGAAAGATGTAATGCAACAAGGTTTTTGAGGAACCCCATTTCATGAGGAATGGAGCCTTGAATGTTGTTGTGAGAGATGTCAAGGATCTCCAAGAGGCTAAGATTTCCTAGTGAAAGAGGTATCTCACCTTCAAGAGAATTGTGAGACAGATCAAGATAAGTAAGTTTGGTGAGAAGACCAATTTCTTGTGGGATAGTAGTCCCTCCTATTCCACTAACAACAAGCTTTTCTAGATTCTTGAAAGCAGAGAGGTTGAGTGTTGCAAAATTGATCCTTGCTTCAGAATAATAAGGGACATAGTTGATTTCTATTATGCTACCAGCCTTGTTGCAAGCTATACCATCCCACTGACAGCGACGGGAAATGTTGTAGTTTGGATCGGAGGTGTTCCACCATCTACTACTGAGTATAGCATTTGCTTCGAATAATTGAAGCTGTGATGCTGCAGATGCAGCTAGAAACTGCAACTGAGTTCCTATAATAAGAAGAAAGGTAGTGATCCATATTTCAAGGCCATATGAACTAGAAAATAAAGAAGACTTCATTGTTTTGAAGAGGGAAGGAAATGTTTATGATATTGAAACTAGAAAGGTTGGTCACTCTTTTATTCTCACTAACCTCGCTTCACAACAACATAGGTCAATGTTTTGTAACCATTGACTGGGTTGTGTATATGTCACGGTATTGGAGAACGACATTGCATAAGTTTTTCTTAGTAGTATACTATATTCCACGAAAGTAAAGCGACATTGCATAAATCTTATGTGTGTGGACTTTGAAAAGTCGATTGGACATTTCAGAGATTTGCAAGTTTTTCTTGGTAGCATGTCCCACAAAATTAAAAAGATATATGTCAGGGGCACTCTTTATCCAGCATTCATCACATTCATGTCTTTACATATCAAAGATTTAAGATGGTACACCAGAACCTGATTATGGATAAGTTATTAGTTACATTAAAAAAATCTTTTAACTGTATCTGCAGGTGGCTCATAATGATAATATTTGCACTGCACTGACTTATTAGCACTCTTAAATATGCAGTTACTTCTGGCATAACCCAGCTACTTCAACACTCATTGCCCTGGCATAAGCAGGGCAATTTCCATGGACTGATGAACCTTTGAAAGAATTTTGGACATATCAAGAATACATATGAGGTTCAAATGAGAAGAAAGATAATTGGTGTATGAAGTTTGAGCAAATCAACTTGAGCCATGAGGAGTTTGGGACTTTGAGTAGTGTGTTAAAAGGGTTTTTACGTCTTTTAATAAAAATCAATACTTGAACTGCGCTCAAACCTCTTTTAAGATCCAATTGCAGTATAGTAAGGGTGTTATCGATCCATAGAGAGCAAATGTGTAAGAGTGTCTTTCTTTACTTAAGAAGTTAAGCAGAAAAGAAATAAGAGTTGTTTGTTTGGAAAGACTTGTATTTGAGAGCATGAAAATAAGAAAGAAACGATTTGAGAGAATAACAGATTGGGAAAACAGTTGGATTATGGTTTCATATTTCACTATCCATGATTTATTTATTCTTGATTACAATCACTTAAAACCTTTAATTTATTCCCGCCAGTTCTTAACTAACTCACCTATTCCTAGTATGAGAAGTTGATTCAATTACTTTCCTAATTACCGCTTCCACAGGCAATTAATCAAAACAATTGTAAATATATAGGCGTTAAGGAACTAGGTGATCTAACGCTATTCCTAGCAAATTAGCTTCTCTTAGATTAAACAATTTATGTCAGATTAATAGAGTAGCTTCCACATACAAAATTAATCCCAAATCAGATGAAAGATGATCAAGCAATCATAAGCAATAAGAACAAAATTGTTTAATTGAAATTAAAAATAGAAAGTAACAAAGAACCAAATAGAATCCTATCAAGATGAAATACTGCGCCTAAATCCAACTAAAAGAGAGCTTAGTTATTCATAGGATGGAAACTAGCTTGCTTACAAGGAGAATCAATTAGGGACTTAGGAGACGATGAAGAATCCAAGCATCCGTTGATGAAAATCCTCTTTTCCTTCTCAAATTAGAGCTCTCTCACGTCCAAGGGGTGTTTAGAGTAGACCAGGGTTGAAAGAATACTCCAAATAGGCCAGAAATCACGTTTTTATAGAGGCTGGGCGCCGCAGGGGCGCTTAGCGCCGCCGATGGACGCCCAGCGGCCTTGGGCCTGGGCTTCGGCGCCTAGCGCCCTCGAAGAGGCGCTAGCGCTCTGTTTCTTCCTTCTGGGCGCTAAGCCCTTAAATGGGGCGCTTAGCCACCCTGTAGCCTGCTGGCCGCTCAGCGGCTTGTAACGGCGCTTAGCTCCCTGAAAACGTCTCCAAATCAAGATCCAACCGTCCATATTGAAGTTCCATGAGTTAGGAACCACATACTCAAATTTTAGCTAAATCCAACGGTTAACAAATGAGATATTGCAATTTTGCTCAGGCTGCTTCAAGATTTCTGCATCAAAAAGTTGGGATTAGAACTGAAATCTTCATTAAACATTAAGAATGTGCATTCTAACCCAGAATTAATAGCAATTCATCATTCCTTTGCAAAACATACATTTCTTGGGGGTTTTAACAATTAAAACTCATAATAAGTGCCTAAAAACAATGTTAAAACTATGAACGTTTGACACTTATCATAGTGTAGTTTCCTTCCCATACACTTTCTTGTATTTCAAAATATAAAAATTAGGGCTGAAATGAAAATATATATTCTAGTTATGGTACCTGTGCCTTCTAAGTGGATTTACAGCTCTGGCATGTAGTGTTGGTATCAATAAAAAAAAAAGGGGATTCATTTTTTACAGCTCATACTTGGAATCATGAGATTGTGCCATGAAAACTGCATGCGAAGGCATTGTTGTGTATTAAAAGAATGAAGTGAATTATCTCACTTATGGGCTCAAAAAATAACAAAATCTAGCTGGTAGTTTTTGAAGCAGTTCCACTACCCAACATGAGGGTAGAAGAGGATGGGGTGAGGGTGTAGGATTTTGAGCATACAATCCACTACAGTTTAGCATTAACCTAATCATAGTGATAAGACAGGGTGCATTTGTATCATCACCACCTTGCAAATGCTTTAATAAAAACTAAACTAAGAAAGCAGATAATTTCAACTTAAGAATGAATCAACAATGTCTTGCAACATTGTACCTGTAATGTAACAGAACAATAATTTCTTTTATTCAAGACTGAAAATTGCTATATAAAGTTTGGTAAAAAAAAAACAGAACAACTCCATAGTTATATAAACAAATGAACTCCAATCTGTCTCCCAGAAATTAAAATCAGGATTCAGGAAACCATAGCAAAACTACGAAACAGTCATTGTCTAGTTCATATTTTGCAAGCATTATATATCCATAAAAGAGAAACACAAGTGAACATCCCCTCATGAACCCAAATCAAATCTCAAAGACGAGAATGCAACTTGTATTACCTTCTCTGCACAATGACATGAACTAGTTAACTTTTCTGTTTTTTTTTTAACAAACAAAGATAAGGAAGAAAAAGGAACTGCATCATGTCATCATAGGAGGAGTTAACGCCAATGGCAATGGTTCACACTTCACAGCTTCTTCATCTGTAAAGTGAAGTAAGTTTCTATACCTTTCTGTATTGAGTTTTTTTTTAACTATCCCTCTCATAGACATGTCCAAGCCTTGGAGAAGTTGGTTAATCTATCTTTTAGATCCAGAGATTGATCAAAGGATATTCAATGGACAATAACTAAGAAGAAAGCTAAACCCATCCAACTTTTTGATCTCAGCGACCCAAGGTTTGAGTTCATCTTTTGCATATATATACTAACAGAAGAAAGGATAGTGACTAAGAAAGCAATTAGTTTTACATTAGAAGAAAAAGACAATAAGTAGCAAGAAATTATACAATGCTTGAAAGGAAAATAAAAACTTTGTAGGATCACTGAAAACATCATGCTAATTGATGCTAGAGCCTTGTGCCAAAGAGGCTGTATAAATTTTCATTTTTATTGCTGTTATGTAATCTATAAAAAGATAAATTAGATTCACTCTGTAAGTTCAAATTTCTTCCAAGTTTAGAGAGAAAACATCAAACGAACATTCAAGACATTTTTGTCCAACTCATTGAACACACAATTGATCTAGTGACAAAAATCCAAATTGAGTGTTTACGATGAGCACGAGTTATAAAGATTCATAAGTTACCTTATAAACATAACTATGAAGTGACATAACAACTCATGGAGATAACTACTTTTCGAATTTTTTTAAAGCCCGCCAAGTAATCGGTGTGCGGTAATTTCAAATTATTGACGATTTTGGTCATCGGTAAATTTCTAGTAACTAATACTGCAAAATAATGTTATCGCCAATTACCAACAATGTAGGCTACCAGTTACATGCTTTTTTGTATTTTTTTAGAAAGTACGTTGCAGGCCGTCGGTAACAACGATATTTTGCAACGGTTTTCAGGCTGTTGGAAATTCGTTGTTTTTTTGTTGTGTACACAAGATGATGTTATTCATTCTCCAAGACTACCTATCCCAACCTCCAACTCACCTAAACCTGCCCCTTCTTCCTCGAGAAAATGGAAGAGATCCTCACATGAAAGAAGAAAAGGAAACACAATAGGAGAGAATGGAGATCTAAGAGGATTAGAGACAGATTGTCTAAGCCTTGTACTGTGGATGATAATACTCAAGATGAAATTCCTCCTCTTAAATAGGATGCCAAACTCCAAACAAAGTTCTCAAACTCTGAAGTAAAGACTGAGGTCGTTAAGATTGGAGGATCTTCTGCAGGTGAAGGTGCTCAATCCACTCCTTCTATTCACAATTTTTGAAGGAGAAGATGACACACGTCCAGTTCACTGACACACTCATCTAGCAGCGTTTGAGTATGGCTCAGACACTATGAGTCGTGGACTTTATCTAATAAGAAGAACGTTTAATAGATTTAAAGCCATGAAGGTTGTTCATAAGCCATTTATGAAACAATTCATGATGAATGAAAGGCAAGTGACGCATGAGGTTTTTGGGAAATATATCAATTGTCAAGGTTTTGTTCCATACAAATGCATTTGAGACCATTTTCCTTATTGTCATGCATCTAGACCATTTTAGTAAGCTTTAATTTTTAGTTCGTCAGTTTCACATTATGTGGTACAGTTATTTCATTTGTTTTAAAAAAATTCCTTGTTAACCTGACCATGGCTGATGCTAGCACATGCATTACATCTAGAGTCCGTCTATATGACCGATGCTGACGGAAGTGCGATAGGGTCAATCATCTTATCAAGTACGTAGTGTCGGCTTAGAGTTGGCTAAACCGACGTTACACGTGAGTTTTAAACATTTTAACGCCACCCCCTAAGCCAATTCTAAATCATTCTTAGTGTCGGTTTTCACCTGCTTTCGGCATTCTGGCCAAGGCTAATTATAGCATTTCCCCTTCATTGTGACCAAATCTCTGTAGCGCCCTATAGGATACTCGTGAAAGACAAGATATGGTTTTTTTCAATAAGCTAAACAAAGTTCTATGAAATTAATGGAACATAATATGATATATCATCTCAAGGCATCTTATTTTATTTTTTGGACTAAAAGAAAACTTCTGAATTTTTTACAACACATGCATATATATAACTTGTCACCAATTCAGCTAATTTACTATTCTACCTTCTCACATCATATGTATCATTAATATTAGTATTAAGCTTCTCCTTACCAGGGTTTATATTATAGCTGGAGCATGTATGGCAAACGGGTTCGAGTCTAAAGTGAATTGTTTACTTAAAATTATAAAATAATTTATCATACTATTGATTGAGTTTATTTATTAATTTTTTAAATTATGTAATTATTATTAATAACTTATTTTACTCTATAAAATAAGTTAGATTCACTTTAATGAAGTCAAATGTCCAACCTTCCATAATATTTATTGTTTGTAATTAATGCCGACCTTTTATTGCATCGCCTGCAAATAGGAATGGTAATTGACGCAGACCTTATGGGTACCCGCAAAAAATACCCACTATGGGTAGGGTAAAAACCCGCTAGATGGGTATGGGGTTGGGTATGGGTAAATACCTGCAAAAATTAGTGAGTATGGGTGCGGATATGGGTACTATAGTACACACCCCGCCTCATACCCGCACACACATATTTTATATATATATATATATATATATATATATATATATAATTAATTGTTGATCCTAATATAATTATTATAACTATACTACGATTTTCTTTTTTTACTAAATTATACTATTATCTTAAATTATAATATATATGTTTGGATAATAGTATTCAAACAAAAAGATATATTCTCAAATTTTGAGAATAAATTTTGATTTAATTTTTTATTAAAACTTGCACATATTTCAAATTTGATCAAAAAGAGATCAAATATTATTGATGTAAATTAAAGTATATCTAATTGATTTTAATTTGATTAGAGAGAAGATCTTGATCCTATTAAAGAAAAAAATATAAATATTATCTAGCTTTTTATACTTAATTAAATGATTTTACTTGTTAAGTATTTTGATGGTCTTTTGTATTTTTAACTAATGTGTTTTTATTTTATAATACCAATCATATTTTAGTTTTCTATTGAAAAATACAAATAGTGAAAATTATATTTTGTTTAACTAAACTACTACCCAGAGGGTATGGGGATGGGCACTCAAGTTGCTACCCACGCGGGTATGGGGACGGGTACGGGTACTTTTTAAAAACACGGGTATGGAAATGGGTACTATAGGACCCTACCCAGACCCTACCCATTGCCATCCCTACTTGCAAAACACCCCTTGGTGAACTTTAGACATAAATAAATTATTATATATCTTATGTGCACTTATTGTATACTACAAATTGATATCAATTTAATTTTCACAAGCTTGCAAGCAATGCCCTTTTATATGCTTTCTTTTCTTCATACCGGCAAGTTAAGTGAACCTCTGGTCTAATATTCAACATTGTCCATATATTTACTGTTTGCATAGCTGGAAAAACCAGCAACATTTGTCCTATATCTCAAAAGCATGTGATGGTAATTGAGTAGAGGACTCGTAAGTCGCGTCTATTTTAACTTCTATTTCGTGAATTTCAGTCATGTACAATAATTGATTAATTGTTTTTTATAAGAATTTTTTTATTTTTATTGTTTTACAGTAATGATACTAATTCCTTTAAAACTCGAGATCATATTAAGTGAGTACACATTTTCTAATAAATACTTATTCATATACACCTCTCAAAGAATCAAATAAATTAGATGGTCAAGGAACTTAACTATCTATAAGTTGTCGGTAGTTTTCTCAATATCCTTTAATTTACTTTAAACATGCAGTATTCAATCGCCAAATTAATTTACAAGCTCTACAACAAATTGTTACAAACTAATCTTCAATCGCCAAATTAATTTACCAGCTCTATTACAAATAGTTACAAACTAATCTCAATAATTTACAAGTGCATCAGTACATCACCTAGTGTTATGCCTTAGAAGCATCACATATGATAAGGTTATATCATCTCTTTGTGCAATTGTTTATACGTTTACTTTCATTTTTAGTTTGTCATATGATCGCTTATGTAATTTGTACAAACCACAAATTTTATAAGTAATGTGACTCACATACTTAATGTCTTAAGGTTTTAATTAAAGATGTGGTGCACACCGTACTCTATCCAATACTCCTTATGTTTTTTTTCTCATACTTATTGGTGCAAGTTTTTGGGCTCACTTTGTCACCCAAACAACAGTGTCATCATGATTGGTGTGATCATGATGCAACTCCAAGTCATGCTAGAGCTCGGCGGCATGTGTCACTGCAAATGTGGACATCTTTCGCTACATATTGTAATGTGAATAATCTTATTAGTATATAAGTCAATTGTTATGGTGTGAGAGGTTATCTCTCACGGTCAAGGGATGAATGGGGCATAAGTATATTTTTATAACCAATTGGATGTGAATGACACCACATTTTCGCCTAAACTCTTAAGGCTCTAATATCAGTTGTTATTGGTGTGAGTGGTTTCTCTCACAGTTATAGCATGAGAGGGTACATGGATAATTTTTTTATAACCACATTGGATGAAGAGTAAATTACATTAGCGAAGGACACCATATATTTCACCCAAAATTTTAAGGCGTATGGGTCCTTTCACATATATACTTTAACACTCCTTTTTCTCAATGTAAGACTTCTTCTTTATTTTATTTTTATTTCTCATTCACACTTGAAGAATTCTCAACAATGTGGTGGTGACTCACACTTGATTGAGAGATTGTAGGTAATTCATAAGTGTAAGTCTGGAGTCTCATATTAGTTTAAAATGGGTAAGATGGAGACAATATAAGATACGTTACCCACATATACTTAAAATCCTAAGATTTTGTTTGGAAATTGAAATAAAAAAAAACAGCACAAGAATGAGAGTTGAATTATGATTATAAAATTCTCTTCAATTTAGAGTTTAAAAACTTTGGTTATTAAAACACTTTGTAAGTGTTATAGGTTAGATATGCAGGAAACATGTTATGACTAGTAGCGCGTACTAATAAGGTTCAGCACCAAAGTGCAACCTTAGAAGTTTAAAGTGAAAATGACTTTTTTAAATCAAAGTGACATTTTATAAACTTTAACTCATTTCTCCTTAAGTTAGTTTAAACAAGTAGTAAAAAGATAAGAGATAGAAAATCACAAGTGATATTAACCTTAGTTCACCCTAAATCACTTGGGCTACATCTAGTCCCTATACATATCACCTAAGACATTTTTCACTATCATCTAGAAAGGTACAACTATATGACACTATCTCTTCAGGTTTATGCATACAGAAGTCTTTTAATAGTCTCTTCAAACTGTCTAGTACAAACTTCTACAAGTTATGAACGATCTAAAGCTCTAAAACTCAATAAATGAGAATGTTTATTAAAGCTTAGCTTCAATAAAGTCTTATAAGAATAAATCCTATCAAATGATTAGAAATGAATGCTAGGAATACACTGTAATAAATGAAATAATGTCTGGTGACAGATTTTGCATTTAATTTTATACAAAAAAAATGACTTAGCAATTCTTGTGTTTTTCATTCTTCAATGGCTTCTTAAATACCTAAAGATGTTCATCTATTTGTGTGAAATCTCTTTCTCTCTAGAAGTTTACGTTAGAGAGAGAGATAATTCATGCATGAGTCCTAATGGCTAATGTACTATGGATAGTAAGATAAACTAACAGAAAAATTAGAGCTGTCAATATTAGTTCTGACCACGGGCTGGCCCGGCCCAACCCGGCCCGAGGGCGGGTTGTGTTGAATAAATCGTAGCCCGTTTCGCGAGTTAAACAGGCTAGCCCGTGTGTTGGGCAATAAAAAAAAATTAGCTGATTTTCTTATATCTTGAGTTATGCCACTAAGTTATGTGGATTTGTTATTTTGTTAAACTATGTTAGATTTGGACCGGTTGTATTTGTATTAGAATTCAACTATGTTGGATGTGAATGACTTGGATTTAGATATGCACAAAGTGTATGGTGCAACATTGTTATGCTCTCGAATTAGTAGGTTTTGCAAAATGCATGTGTTAATATTTTTTTAATATAAATTTTTATTACTTTTTTAACATTTTTTATTTGAATTTCTCATTTTTTAGATTTTTTAATTTTTCTACTGTCAAAATGAGACAGCCCGCAAACCCGCGAGCCGGGTTGAGTTCATATTTTATTGGCTCATTTAAAAACGGGTTGCTCGGACCCAACTCGTATTGAACCCAACCTGTGACGGGCCAGCCCATATGGACCAGGCTAACCCGTATTGACAACTCTAAGAAAAATGCACATAAAATGTCTGACTTTGAAAAGTAGTCTACAAAGTGTCATTTATGCTCGGGTAAAATAAATTGGACCATAAAAAGTTGAGTTATGATTCATATACATCTTTTAGGCGCAGACATTTAGAGAGAGAAATGAAGATAAGAGAAATAAGTAGAGAATGTGATATATGAATGATGTAATAAGAAGAGAGAGATCGAGAGAAAAATTGAGGTATTTATCAGTGTCTACACTTATAAATCATTTTTATAATTTTTTTTATCTTATTACCGCCTTTGTCCAAAAGATAATGAGTTACTTGTATGTTTCCCTTTGCCTACATTCCTACAAAATACTTCCTGTCTTGATATCAGAATGCTTCGCATGATGGATGATCAACATGTTCTCGACCTTCAGAACTCGCCATGCTTGTTTAGAACTTCAGCATTTTCTAACTTCGATAGCATATAAACGTTAAGCTTCAGAACTTAGGGCCCATTTGTTAGAAAGAATAAACAGAAGGATAATGTAAATTTTATCCTGCTGTAATCTATTGTTTGTTGCACCAGTAGAATAGGATAACCCAATCTGTCCCTTATCATATATTATCCATCTATGTGTAAAAGTTATCTGAGAAGAAGTTGGATTGGAACTTATGCTGACCGGATAGGATTGCAATTTTCAAATTGTTTTAGTACCCTAATCGCAAATTAATTTCAATATTAATATTTATATAATTTATAATAATATTAATTGATAAATATAAAATTTTAATTTAATAATATTTAATTTTATTATTTATCAATTACTAATCGTTGTTGCTAAGTTAATGGTATTTAGTTACTCATAAATTTAATTAAAAACGAACTAATTTATAAATGGTGAAAATTTGGATTTATACATATAAAATAATAAAATTGTCATTATTACTTGTTACTTCATATTTAACATTATTTTTCATTTTGTATATTACAATAAAAGTAAACAAAATATTATTCACTAACAGCAAAATAGACTACTCACATATAAGTATTGATTTCTTAATAGTAAATATACTAAATTTCTATTATCATCTACTATTATTTCTCTTCTTAAAAAATAATAATTAATAATTTAAGTGTAAAGTAATTTTAAAAGAATAATATCTTTTAATAAAAAAAATTTAATTAATTATTATTGTTTATCACTTACTCTTACTAAGTTTAAATCCATTGGTTACCTATATCTCTTAAAAAAAGTTAAAATAGGCAAATTAATACAAATCAATTTTAGTTTAGATAATATTTAAACATAGGTTCATTTGTAAAAATGTAAAAGAATTATATTTAATAGAATAATAACCTTTTTTACAAAGTTATTAGAAAATTAAATTTTTAAAAATATTATGTATTTTTATTTAAAGGGAAATTTAATAAATTTTTCATCGTGTATATCATATCTGAGATCATTATCTTGTCTATCTCAAACGCATGATAGAATGTCATTATTCAGCTCTCTATCTTATTCTACTCTTATCCTATTATAATCACCAAATGAGCTATTAGTATTATCTTAAGGCGCCATTCATCTGATTCTAGTATTGTGGAGTGGCTTTCCGAAAGCTGACCTGTAATTAAGACGTTAACCATCACCAACATGATTCTACATATTTGCACTTCCTTCCACTTAAAAGATAATGATGCAAAACTTTCAAAGCAAGTCTTTGCCCTTGGGTGCTTCAAACTTTTCCTATCTCCCCAACCCAACAAATAGTCGATGAATGGTGCGGCGATAATGCCGACTCTTGTCAACCTGGTGTGAATGAAAAAGTTTCCTTCTTTGTAAGGTATGACTAATAATTAAGGTCCTAAAATTTTCAACCACTAGAACTTGTATTTGAATATGAATATGAATATTCAACGAACTGGGAAGAGGGTCAGCTAATCAACGAATCATTAAATCTACAGTTGAATTTATAAGCACATTATGTGTCGTATTACATGATGTCCAAGTGCAGACAAACATATATATACGTTTACTGCGTTCAGATTTCGGTAGTATTTAATTTGCGGCGTTATACAGTTAGCCAGCAAATATCTTCGTTGGAGACTGGTGAACCTAACTCAGACTAAAACTACAACAAAATTAAACTGGCTTTTAAGTCGACATACGCGGATTCTGGCCGTCTCAAATCGCCTCTAATGTGTAAATGAGAAAAAGTCAATATGATGAAATACATTCTACAATTAAAACCCAAAAATGCGAATGTTAATTAGTGGTATGAAGCACTTTAAAAATAATAAAATATATTCTTTTATGCAGAATTGACTCAAAGCTGTTTCGTTTTTTTTTTTACAAAAAGATGCTTCATCAGGAATGCATGAAAATCAAGTAGCATATTTTGACTTTTAATAAAATCGCTGGAGGTTTTAAATGAATTGATATCGTAAATGGTCAAATAAAGAAAAGTCGATTTTACTTGTAATTAATGTGCATTGAGACCAAAAATAATATTATGCATTATTCTCGTACATTTTTATGTATTATGTTTTTACTTTTTTAGAGTTGTTGTTTAAGAGGGAAAACAATGTATTGAGAGCATCAAATAGGGTAAGAAAAATGCTAACAACACACTCTTACACACTCCAACACGCTCATCGTCAATGACAGATTCAGGAATTTTACGTTGTGGGGGTAATGTTCGCATGTAAATTTAAAATATTAAATTTATAACATATTACTAGTAAAAGTTTGAATATACATTACAATTTGAAAACTCAACATAATTTTTTATTCTCTACGCTATCAAAAAATTATATTAATTCCAAAATCTCAATTTTTTCAATTCTCTATCATTAGAGCAAGAATAAATATTCACCTACACTTTAGTTTTGCTCATACCAAGTGAGAGATAGAAAGAGAAGAGAGAAAATGAGAGATATAATAGGTAACATGATAAAAAAACAAGAGAATATAAGAAGAAAATATAATGACAAATAAAATTTGGTGTGAATGAATCAAAACTTGTAGAGAAAATAAGGAACAATATTATGACTACTACAAAGTAGAAGCACTTATTACTGATATTACACAAACTTATAACAATTTGGGTGCATTTTGTGTGTTGCGGGGGAACATATATTACTTAGAATCTTAATCCTATAGTATAGTACTCCCTCCGTGCCAAATTATAAGACCCTTTAGAGACAAACTTGGTGTCCCAAATTATAAGACCCATTCTAGATTTCAGAAAAAAAAAAATAAGTTTTTCCTTTTTTACCCCTTGCATTCATTATATTTTAAATTTCAAAACTTTAATTACTACATTTACTAATTACTTCTTTCATATTCCCAACTAACTTTAAATAGGGGTAAATTTGGAATATTTGTATAGAAAATAACAAAACCAACATATTAATTAGCTTATTACATGTTTTCTTAATAAGCGTGATTGTCTAAACAAGACCCTATATTTTGGGACGGAGGGAGTATGTAAGTATATTATAGTCTATTATCCAAAACTTATGTGGGGCAATTGCCCCCTCCCCCTCTCTCCATGAAGATCTGTCCCTGCTCACTGCGATTAATTTAATTTTTGGAAAGTCAACACATTTTTTAAGAAGCGATAGAAGTTTGTTGACTTTTAAAAAAAGTAATGATTTATCATCCACCTACGTACCAAATAGACCAAATAGAGCTTGTACTAAATGAATAACTAATGCATTCAGTATCTTAAAAGCGTAAAATATATTAAATTATTCTTGCTCCAGAGAGTGGTTATCAAGGTTTGTATTCTCTCTAATGCATTTGAGACCATTTTGAGAAGTTTATTCCTATTGTCATACACTTTGATTATTTCAATAAGTTTTCTTAATTTCATCTATTCCACAATACACGACACTCTTACTTCAATTTTTTTACAATTTTTTCCTTGATAGTGTCGGTCCTAACTGATGCTAATGTGGCAGTTCTAGAGTCGGGGGTAAGGTCTCCGGCTAGTTGTATTATCTTAGAGTTGGTCAATCCGATGCTAATACATAGTGTCAACCTTTTGACCGACTCTACGAGTTAGTTTTGACCATTTTACGTTTGTCCCGACACCGACACTATACTGGATGTAGCATCTCTTTTTGGCTTGTTAGCATCGGTTTTTGGTTGATTGAATATGCTCTTTTCTTATAGTGGTAAGCTCACTCAAACATCTACATTAGCGTTTATAGGTTTGACTAAACTAGAATTAAAGTAACTATTTAAGAATGATGGTCATGTCAAAAGGTAATATCGCATTTGAAACAGTTGAAGTTGCTATAAGTATTAAAAATTTGGAAGCACGTAGTAGTGTGTACTTGTAAGAAATACAATAATAATAATGATTAATGAACCCCGGAATACACAACATTCAATTAATTTTCAAATTTAGCGGTGATTTTTAACTTGAATATAAAAAGAAACATAACTCACCTTTAGCAGAAGTTTAAACCGCTGTTTGAAAACACATGCGTTTACATTTCACGTTTAGCGGTAGTTGAAAACCAATGTGTATCGATTGAATGATGTGGAGTCCTAGGATCTATGTACAAGCACCGTAAGAAATAATTATCCCCATTCATCTTACTTGTTTACATGATTAATCAAATAAAAAAATCTAACTTGTTTGCATCCCCAAATTTATTTGACTGGGACACCTCAATTTCTAATTTTCTACCTGTAGGTGATCTGTCACTCTTGCACTACCTAGTTGTTATAAAAATAAAAATAAAAATAAAACCAATTAATTGTTCAATTTTCAAGCCAAATTATAACACATTGCTGTAGCAAGGCAACGCTAGCACGCGTCTACCGTCTCTGTTTTGTCCTTACTCCACTTTCTTCCATTAATTCTCCTCTATATATTGTTCCATTCCCCTCAATTCTCATGTCTCAACAAAGCTTTAGTGGTTTTGCACTATGGAACAAGAACAAGAGGAGCAAATTACAGAACCTGTTAGTCCTGTGGGCCAATACTTCAACAGCTCTGTGCTGCGCATATACATCATTGCAGTTTTGGAATTTGAAGTTCCCATACATGACTTGCAAACCATGGCTCTTCTTCAACATGTTTTCCTCCCTATCAATCCACGTTTCTCCTCCATCATGGTTCTCTTTCCATCAACCTATATTAACTTGTTCTCTATATATTTTTGCATTTATCAAATTCATATGGTTAATTTGATCTTTATCTTGCATTGTTCACAGATCCAACAGAAAAATGGAGAGAAAAGGTGGAAGCAAGTTGATGTAAGCTTGAAAGACCATGTTAAAATCCCTATATTCCCTGAAGGCAAAACAGTGGAATACTATGACAAGTTTTTCCTTGATTATTTGTCAACCATATCAATGGAGCAACTACCACAAGAGAGACCACTATGGCAAATTCACATAATCAATCACCCTACAAATAATTCATCAGGCACAGTCATATTTAAGCTTCACCATGCACTTGGAGATGGTTACTCTCTCATGGGTGCACTTCTTTCTTGTCTACAAAGAGTGGATGATCCTTCTCTCCCTTTGTCATTTCCCTCTCTCAAACCATCAAAGACTGAGTCAAAGAAAAGGCTTTCATGGATGTTGTCCTCAGCTTTCAACACTGCTTCAGATTTTGCATGGAGTGTTTTGAAGAGTAGTATTATTAATGATGATAAGACACCAATAAGAGCAGGAGATGAAGGAGGAGCAGACTTTCAACCAATTTCTATATCAAGCTTGACATTCTCTATTGACCAAATCAAAGACATCAAGTCCAAACTTGGAGTGGTATGATTACAATTTTTGCTTTTCCGAGATTTTTAATTTTACTGAACATCTTCAATGTCCGTGACACTCTAATAATTTACCTGCTCTTTATTAATTTACCTACTCACTCACGAGAATATGTCAGAATATTAATCTAGAAGTCTTGGATAAGAATAACTAATTAAACAGACATTAATTATGGTTACAACTCTTTTAAATAATACTATTTTTTTAAGTTAAATGGTATTTTTCAAATTCAATAAATTTAAAAATATATCATCATTAAATTTGATTAATTTTTTCCTTATATACATATATGTATATCACATCATAAGTTAAAATTATTGGACTGTTTGCAAAAAAACCACAATTTAAAAAGACTATTTTAATTTTAAAAAATAATTATAATACTTTCAAATAAATTAAATTTATATAAAAAGAAATCTGAATTACTAAAATTTATTTAATTTAATAATATATTTTTCCAAATATATTATTGTATAATAGTTAATATTGTAAACTATATTTAATTTTGTTTTAAAGATAAAATTTTAATTATTTATATTATATTATATAATTATTTTGTCTACCCTACATAATATTCTATTATAATATAAAAAATTGACATACCTAATCAACCCCACTTTTGGAAGTGGAAGAAATAAATCTTGATTATATATATATATATACATATAAAACAGACAATTGGGGTCAAGATATCTCATGTTGATTTTTTAAATGACATTGTTATATTGAAGTTTGTGAGGTCAAAAACTACTAAATACCGCAGGTGTTGTCGGTGTCGTCTAAAAATTGGTGTACACGAGTCATACGTGTTTAAATAATTTGATTTTGATGTACATAACATTAAAATGCGCAGGAAATGTGAATCCTCGACTAAATATTATTTACAAATATGATTAGTTCTTTAAATCCATACAAAACCACAAATTATTTTTACACCATATTTAATGATTATCTGTTTCAAAAAAAGAAACAATCATCTAAATGGAAGTGTAATGGCAAAACAAAAATGTGACAGGGTAGGGTAATGATTTATTAACATCAACTTGAGCAATATTGTATTTGGAAATTGATGATATTCAATCAATATCTTATTTTTGTAGATACCTTGGTTGAAAACCTGGCACTTCAATTTCTTGGTTGCATTTGACATGTCTTTTTTTTTTCTTTTCCTTATATGATTTTATGCAATTGCAGACTGTAAATGATGTGGTCACTGGAATTGTGTTTTATGGAACTCGTTTATACATGCAAGACATGGACTCCAAATCAAAGACATCAAACTCCACAGCATTGGTATTGCTAAACACAAGAAACATTGAAGGTTACCAGTCAATTGGAGACATGCTCAACACCAAAACCAGTGGTCCATGGGGCAACAAAATTTCCTTCTTGCATGTTCCAATTCCAAAATTAAGTGAAACCAGAATTTCAAACCCTCTAGAATTCATTAGGGACACACATAACATGATCAAAAGGAAGAAACAATCTTTAGCTGTTGCACTCACTGGAACACTTTTGGACATCGAGGGAAAATTCAGGGGACAAGAGGTTAGTTACATTTGGTTCAACTGAATTTGATAATCATATTCTAGTAATGATACTCGGTAGAACATACAGCAACAGACAATTCATTTTTTTTTATCCCTCTTTTTACATATATTTCATCAATTACTTCTTTGTTTTCTTTTCTTTTTTCACTTTAATTATTTGTTAGATGTCTGCACTATACGAATGCCTACATGCAAATGCAAATGCAAATGATGATTATATATGTTGGTTTCTTGTGATGGCAGAAAGTAGCTAAACACCTACGTGGGACACTAAGGAAGTCAAGTGCAGTGATTTCCAGTATGGTTGGACCGGTACAACAAATGTCTTTAGCTAATCATCCTGTGAAAGGCTTGTACTTCACATTGGCTGGTGGACCTGAGGTATATCATGAACCCCTTTCTATATTCAATTAGCAAATCATCATATATGTTATCTTTGGACATCTGTTCGCACATTCGCACAGCGCAGACTGAACGTTACCAATCACTTCAAGATCAATAAATAATGAACTGAACACCAAATTCTTCTTATCAATTTGGATGAAAGTTTGTGTTGTGCTCAACTATTATCAGAACACAAAAAGTAAAAAAATTCAATTGGATTTGGTGGCTTGGATTTGATTTGGTTGGGTTAGGGTGGAGGAAAATAATATTGATTTCCCTTTCCTTGAGGGGAAAAAAAGTGTTGTAACCATAATGAAAATCAGAAAGGACATTTAAGAAGTTTTTCTTGTTTATTAGCCTTAAGAAGGAAAAATCTTAGTGTTTTTGAAGTTGGAACTATATACCTAAGCACTGTCATTCAATTTTTTGGTTGCAGAGTCTTGTCATTTCAATGATGAGCTACATGGGAGTGATACGAGTTACCCTCAAAACGGAAAAAGACTTCATAGATGAACAAAAATTGAAGTCATGCATTCAAGGTGCATTTGAGACGATACTCAAAGCAACAAGGGAAATTCCTGTAGAAATCAATTAAACTTTAGTGTACTTCTCACAAATGAGATTTTTTTTTTTTGATATGCAGTAAGAAGGTTAAACATCATGTATTTTATTTGGATACTCAGAATTGTTTATTACAATCTTTTTAATGCCTAAATTATTTAGATAGTTTGTTCTGTGTATGCTTTGAAAATTAATGAAGTAAGCCTACTTATCACTTTTCAGTTTAGATGTGTAGTTATCTCTGAGCAGATTGCAACCCCATGTAGTTATATAATAAAAGAACCCAATAACCAAAGGAAACAGAAACTATAAACTGCCCCATGAAGTTCATAGTATGATAAAAATATTCCTGGACATTCACACAAATGAAAAGAAAAAAGACATGTAATGGATATGATATAAGATATGATGTGATATGGTGTGACAAGAAGAGAGGAAATGATGTGTCTGTGGGGTGTCTACACTGTTTGACTGTATAAGTATCATCATTTCATTAGTGTTCTTGAAATAAGTTACAAATTACAATTCCTGATTTATCATCTGCCAAACTGAAATTTCTTGAAAAGGCTTGGTTGATTGGGGATTTCTTGTGACAAGTTTATCCGCCACTACTTGCATTGTTAGTGTTGCTACAAGAGTTAAACTCTTAGCAGATTGCTGATTGATGGTTGCATTAGTCTTTGGTTTAAAAAATCTATCTTTAAGGAGAACGCTTTGAGTGGATTCAGATCTTAATGAGGAAACAAGTTCTCCAGGGTGCTTTCTCATGATAATTTCAAGAGCAAGCACTCGAAAGCTGTACACATCACATTTCTCAATCACATAATCTGTATATGCAAGTTCTGCATAAAAATGTGAACCAAGTAAGAAAAAGACACACCCTTTTGAAATTATGGAAACTGAGTTTATGTTTAGAAGTTCTTCAGCAATTTATTTTAAAGCAAAACCAACTATAGGAGAAGCTTCTTAGCATGTTTGAAATATTCAAAATTTATGTAACATTGATCTGCCATGTTACTGGCAAAATGAAAATGGGGAAAATAAAACTTATTGTTCTACTTCTCTTTAAACTCTTAATGTGCTTAGTGGATGGAAACTGGAAAACTTAAGTAGTATATAATGTTTGTAAGGCTTTTCTGGAGTCACAATTGTTGAAGGGAAATTAGAGCTATTCACTGAATCAGGGATGGCTTGAGTCTCCAAACACAAACCAGCATGAGCTTGGTACTTAAAGTCGTCTTGCAAAAACACTCCAACGCCCAAGTCAGTGTGAGTGAGAGTAAAGAGAGAGAATCCAAGAGTCAGAGAAGAACAATAAAAAAAGGTAGCACGGTGCACGAAGCTCTTGTATACACATGGTCCGGGAAACGGTCTCACCATTTGGTGTATTGTACTCAAGTTAGTGTCAGAAAAGAACAATAAATTAGTAAAATGAGTAATGGTAAACAACCAATCTCGTATTCTTAGACAAGTTAATTGTTGTTTTTGTGACTCTGGTCGTAAGGAAGTCTTAGTGAAGAACTTCCATCATGGTGATGATTTATGGAAAACCTTGTAATGTCTCATCAGTCATGTAAGGCTTTTCCTTGTCTAAGTCATCTCAACCAACCAACTTGTGCTCACTTTTAGACTGCTCAAATGCTAGCTTATGGCCATTTGAGCCGTCCGAAACAGAAAAACACCATGTGCAGGGTGTCATGTGTAGTCAATGATTCCAAGACATGTGTGGTCAATGAGTAAAAGACGTGTTGACCCTCAGATTCTGGCTTCTGAAATGTGCTAATAAACCTCTTATAAGTTGAGTATCAAGATACAAGAATCTAACATGTTCAAAAGAAGAAATCTTTTATCATTCTGTTAGTGATGGCATTGGCAATTGGAGCTTGGTGTAGCATACTTATTATTATGTCTTGGACTAGTTGTTTCTGCATTGCAATTGCATATGAATCATCATCACAACTAGACCTTTCAGCACAAGCTCTGCAAGAAAGTGGGTGGTGGTGGTGGAGTTATTACACTGACAGTGACAATCCTCGCTGCCAGTGGCCAGGCATTGCTTGCAATGATGTCGGAAGCGTTATGAACATTTCTTCGCCTGCTGAAATTCGATTTGGAGAAGAGATTGGGAGGGTCAACTTCTCTTCCTTCCCAAACCTTGTTCACCTTGATCTTGCAGGACATGGACTCACAGGGACCATCCTAAATGAGCTAGAAGGTACTCTTTCAAAGCTTGTTTATCTTGACCTCTCTTACAATGATATATTCAGGGAAACATGCCATCCAACATTTGGAGTCTAAGGAGTCCGGTGACACTGAACCTAGCTGGAAACAGGCTTGAAGGTTCAATTCCACCTTCAGTGGCTCAATTGACTAAACTGACACATCTGTCTCTTGGTTTCAATCTGATTAGTGGGTCTATTCCTCCTGTGTTAGGAAGGCTGAAAATTTTGATTCATTTGGGTCTGCAGCATAATAGTTTTGTTGGTCCAATACTTGTGGAGATTGGTCTGTTGAACAGTTTGCAGTATCTTTCACTCAGTATGAACAAGGTGAATGGTTCCGTACCTTTAGTAATAGGGAATTTTCATAATCTAACCAATTTGATACAACTGGACTTGTCCAATGATAAGTGTCAATTTGTTATTAGTTTTAGCATGATTTTAGTGGCACTTAGCATGGGTTTTCATTGTAAAATGCCCTAGTTTTGTAAGGTTTTTGGTTTGATGAAAGAACAAGGCAATCCTAAGCTTCAAAACATGTTCCTTGTTGCTTTTGATGTGTTTTCACATGTTTCAGGACTTAAAAGATGCAAAGATTCAAAGAAAAGTTGAGGAAACCTAGTTCTGGGCGCTAAGCACCGCTACAGGGCGCTAAGCGCCCAGCAAAAAGAAGAACTGAAGCATTTTGGGCGCTAAGCGCCGCTACGGGCCGCTAAGCGCGCAGAACGTGGGGAAAATGGCGCTAAGCGCCTCTTTATGCCGCTGAGCGGCCAAAACTTGAAGAACTGGGCACTAAGCACCGCTACTGGGCGCTAAGTGCCCAGAAGGAGGCCAGAACAGAGTTTGTTAGGAGCTAAGCACCAGGCGGTGGCACTAAGCGCCCCTCAACGCCTAAACACTATAAAAGTATCAAGTTTCTTCCATCTTGGGTACACTCCACAAACCCTAGCCACTTGGAAACGGAAAAGGACGAGAGAGAGTTCGAGAGTGAGAAGAAGAAGAGGAGAACCACCAACGGAAGCTCGGAACCTCGCCGGAGTCGTGGGTCACACACCGCGACGTCGCCGTCATCCCTGTTTTCATTGATTCTCCTTGTAAGCTAGCTAGTATCCATTCTATGGATAACTAAGCTCTCTCTTTAGTTGGATTTTCGACGTAGTACTTCGTCTGGAAGGGATTATAATTGATTTTATGTCTATTTTCTATCTTTGACTGCAATGAAACGGTTTTGTTCTTAATGCTTGTGTTAGTTTGATCGCCTATCACATGACTTAAGGTTAATCTTGTATGTGGAAGCCACACTGTTAATCTGACATAAACCATCTCATCTAGGCGAAGCTAATTTGCTAGGAATAGCGTTAGATCACCTAGTCCCTTAACACCGGCGTGTTTACGGCTTGCTTTGATTAATTGTCTGTGGAAGCGACAATTAGGAAAGTAACTGAATCAACTTCTCATACTAGGAATAGGTGAGTTAGTTAATAAGTGGTGGGGATGAATCAAAGATTTTAAGTGATTGTATGCAAAGAACAAGAATAATCTAGGATAGCGAAGTGCGAAACCATAATCCAACTGCTTTCTTAATCTGTTAAACACTTCAACCATTGCTACTTAATTTTATGCTTTTCACCACAAAAATTCTGAACAAACACCATCAATTGTCTTGTTGCTTAACTGATTGACTAAAGAACGGCACTCGCACTCACATTGCTCTCTGTGGATCGATAATACCCGTGCTATACTGCAATCGAATATTAAAAGAGGTTTGAGCGCAGCGCAAGTATCGGTTTTTATTAAAAGACATAAAAATCCTTTTAACATCCAACAATGATATTTCTTGTATACTCCCACCAGAGCTAATTACCCAATTGACCCAACCGCACTAGCTGAATATTTCAGATAACAAAATTTCAAGTGCAATACCTACTGAGATTGGAAAGCTGTCCAAACTAAATTCTCCAGACCTGTCTAGAAACATGTTAACTGAAGAAATCCCACCTGGTCTTTTAACTTGCTCTAACCTGAAGGTGTTGATTTTGAGCCACAATAAGATAACAGGAACTATTCCCTCTCATACTGGTTATATTGCTATGCTTTCTTCGCTTGATTTGAGCAATAACTTAATTAGTGGAGAAATACCTTATCAACTTGGGAGTATGAAATACACAAGTGTCTTGGATCTCAGTCATAATCAACTCATTGGAACCATTCCCAGTTCCCTAATAAGAGTGGTAAGGATAAACTTGTCCTACAATTCTTTACGGGGTGAGATGCCAGACAGGCTCCTACGTAATTGCATGCACGCCTGATGCATGCATTGGCAATGAGCATTTATGAGGCAACATCAAACCCTTCCCTTCTTGTCACTCCGCCTACTGGGCCTGTGTAGCAGCAGTTGTAGCAGCCATCTGGTTCATCGCATTTTGGTCAGCCATTTCTATATTCTGATTCGCTAACCTCTTACTCTTGTTTATAAGAAAGCTAACAGTTAATGCAGAAAACAGAAATAGCAAGAAAATTTGTTGGTCAACCACGTAATAATTAGATTGTCCACTCAAAGGACAATCTCAAACAATCAATATCAATAAGCACTTATTCACAACATTCTTCTTTCGATTGACACCCCATCAATCGATTTCAGAATGCAAAAGTCCTAACTACCCAAAAGCTCTGGTTATCTCAACCATTGCTCAGATACCACAAATGTAACGCCCCAATTTCCGATCAGGGGTCACATAGTAATTTCGCGGAAAATAGTTTAATAAACCTCTAAAAAACAACTGAAATTTTCAAAAGAAATTTGACTCTCATTAAATATGTAGCATAATATTATTCCCATAAATAAATAATTCAACGCATAATGAAAATCAATAATAATAGTTTGCACCACACTTGTGCTAAGTCATTTTAAAAGAAAGGCTTAATAGCACTTTTGGCCCCTCACTTATCACGATTTGACACTTTTGGTCCCTAACAAAAAAAATTAGCCTAAATGGTCCCTCATTTTATCAAACGACAGCACTTTTAGTCCCCCGTCACTATTCTGTTCAAAATTAACGTTTTCTGTTAAAATTTAACAAAAAAACTTTGATAAAATTTTTTTTTATATTTTTTTCTGGTAAATGAGGCAACACCCATTTCCCTTCCCCAAAAGCCTCAATTCTCTCTTCACAGTTCACACTGCACAGACATCTTCTCTCTCTCCAAACACAAAAAACCCTAGCCCTCTCTTCTTCTCCACACAGCCGCCGCCACCCATTCCTCTTCTCTAGACCCCCGTCCCTTCCTCTTCATCTCCAGGAACACCGCCGGTATCCCTTCCCTTCTCAAACCTCCACCTTCGACCGCTGCAGCGCCGCTGCCATCACTCCAAGCACCACCGTCTCCGAACTGAAGCACCACCGTCATCCCACCACCGCGCGTCCTCTTCCTATATTTCAGAGTCCAGTTAAGGCATTCCGCCGCTCCCTCTGCCATCGTCGCGGTTTAGTCTACTGTCAGCCACTATTCTCTTAGACCAGGGGTCGTCGAATTCCAGAAGCCTGTCTCTGTTGGGTTGGTCTTTGTTTATGGATTATGTTGTTTGATAGTTAACTAGGATTAGTATTTTGGGACCTTGGCACTGCAACTTTGGCTTTGAACCTCATTTATATCTTCTCTACTGCGGGTGTGTGTTGCCTGAAACTTCTATGCCCCGCCACTCTCTAAACAAATCCTTTCCCTACCCAGATTCGAACGGAGGCCCTGCACCGAGAAAGAGGAGAAGAGAAATATGTATCTAGTGAGAAGATGCACAAAGAATAATGTGAATTTTGTTGTTGTTGTTGCTATTGAGGATCATGTTGAAGATGTTGAAGATGATGATGGAGTTTAATTATTGCTCTTTTTTTTTTCCAGAAAGATGATGTTGAAGATGTTCAGCAGTATAAATCTTTTTATCAGAAAAAATATAAAAAAAAATTATGAGTTTTTTTGTTAAAAAATTCTTTTTGTTGTTAAATTTTAATACAAAACGTTAATTTTTAATGGAATAGTGATGGGGTACCAAAACTGCTGTCGTTTGACAAAGTGAGGGACCATTTAGGCTAATTATTTTTGTTAGGGACCAAAACTGTCAAATCGTGATAAGTGAGGGACCAAAAGTGCTATTAAGCCTAAAAGAAAGCAGCTGAAAATAATTATTCTTCAAGCCTTCGAGTCATCCTCTATCATCTTCTTTAATTGCTCTCAATTTATTCTTCATTTAAGTCCTCGCGCTGTTCATCTATGACGTTATGCGCTCAAACAACAAACTAGCAAACAGAAATGGTTAACTCCGAAAAATACAACAAAATATAATTATCAACAGTGTGATAATTTAAAAAAACAGAAAACAGCACAGTAATTCGAAAAGTAACAGCAACAACAGAATTTCAATTAAAACAGTTGCAGTGAAATAGTAGTAATAGCAAGACAGAAAACAAATACAGGATTAATTAACAGCAGCAAAACAGAATTAATGAACATCAGTAAATACAGTAATTCAGCATTCAAATATTTCAATTAGTTCTTCAACAAGCATGCAATTTAGTCCTGAATAACTACATGCATAACTATGGCCAAGATTTTCCCAAATCAGGGGCAGGACAATCACGTGGGACAAAGATCCACTACATTGCCCTAGATTGATCCCACGTGAAAAAGTGTCGTCACATCAATCTTAAATAAACCTACATAACGCATATGCTATGACAAATATTTATCAACATCATGAACCAACAATTCACACATATTCCTCAACAGTCATAGTATAAGCACATGTGTCATTAATATCACAAATCCTCAATTATCACCAACATGTTATAAATCATGTGAAACATCATCACTCAATAATTCATGTTATAACAGTATATTTCAGTTCCAAGCATGAACCACAAATCGAATAAAATCTAGACAATAAAATTCCCAAAGGGAATTGCATTACACATCACAATTGACTCGATTCTAGTACAGAGTTACCCTTACCATCGATTAGGTTGCACAAACGTGTTCTCCCACCTGAGAAAGATAAAATAATGAACAACAATCAACAATAATTGAAACAAGCGTGAAAAACAACCCCCAAAAGGATTTTTACGCGATTAAAACAAAAACAGCAACCTGGCTAACAGGGGCCCAACGCCCATGCGTTGGGATGCCAGGGCCCTAGCGCTGGCTCCCTATCTAGAAATGAGAACAGTGGCAAAATCCCAGCGCCCAGGCGCTGGCTCCCTGCAAGGTGCCTAGAAAACAAAAGTTTTTCACACATAATTGATTTTAAAACCCAACTTTTCAAAAGCAAATTTTTTCCATGGCCAAAATACATAGAGGAATCAATTGAAAGGAGAAATCTTCTAAAAAACACAAGAGGTTCTTTAAACACAAAGGTAGCTTGAATAAGAAGGTACAAGAGTTTTGAGAAAAATGTTTAATTCATGGAACAACGTCTCAATAATAATATGAATTTGCACTGCTATGAAACTAGAGGAACCAACCTGAGTTTAGACAGATTAAAAAGGAAAGGAATGCGCTCGTCCACCTCGAACTCGAACAACGATCGTCAAATGATTACGGCAACGGCTAAAACCTTCGGCGACGGTACCCTTGGAACGAAATGAGAAACCAACGAACATAACAGAATTAGGAATCATTCCAGAATCATGATCCAACGATCACCACTCAAACGAAGTTTAGAATAAAGATTACTCACCGTTAATTCTCGGAAAGAAGACAGAAGAGAACGTCTTGGTCTTCCCCAAAAGAGAAGAATACTAGAGCAAACAACAAGAGGAAGAAGGAATTCCGATTCCCCAAGTGAGGATGAAACTCTTGACCACCACAGCAACAAGAAGGGAGGAAAGGTTTGATTCTCAAGAGAAGGAAGAAGAGGGTACGACAACCGTAGTAGCAAAAGGGAAATTTTCAGCACTTGAGACAGAGTTAGGGTTTGTGTTTTGGATGAAGAACAACAATGGGCAGCCACTACATATAGTGGTTCGAACCTAGAGGAACGAGGGGGATTTGGTTTCAGATTTCCTCATCTAATCAGAACAGAATCTCTATCAAATCTTTCCCTAACAGCTCTAAGTGATAGTGGTTTAAAACAGAATCGAATCTTCCCCATTTAACAGAAAAATCTGAATAATAACTACTTAATAGATATGATTCCAGAACAAATTTTATTCAGAATATTTATCTCCCAAAAGTCAGAAAGATTAACCCCTTTTTACCTTCTTAAATTCGAACAGAATAAGGTAGGTTGATAATAGAAACAAAATCTTCACCAAATCAAAGATATCATAGAAAATAATCAATTATCTAATTAAATCTAGTAATCAATGTGTGAAGATTTTATTTTATCCTCATCTCAAATTCAAGTAGGATAATCAAACAAAATCTATTTCAAACAAAATGTTTAACAAGGACCAAACCATGAACTAAAAAATAGTTCAGGGACCAAAACATGAATATCACAAACTTTAGGGACCAAGACATAATTAGTACAAACTTCAGGGACCAAAATGTAAACATTACAACTCGAGGGACTAAAATGTAAATTCACAAAAATTGAGGGTCTTAGAAAATTGAAAATGGGGGAAGAGAAAACTCCTTGTTCTACATCTCTTTAAATTCTTAATGAGCTTTAGTGGAAAACTTAAATAGCATATAATGCTTGTAAGGCTTTTCTGGGGTCACAATTGTTGAAGGGAAATTAGGGTGATTCACTGAATCAGGGAAGGCTTGAGTCTCTAAACACAAACCTGCATGAGCTTGGTACACAAACCCACCTTTCCCCTTCACGTCCTTAATGAAGTTACCAGTATAAAACTGTACACCAGGAGCATTTGTGTAAAGCTCCAACCCTCTCCCAGATTTCTTATCAACCACTTTTGCAGCAAGCTTGATCTTTTTCCCCTTCTCACCATCCAGCACATAATTGATGTCATAACCTTTAGTTTGAGGAAGCTGGTTGATCCTGCTTCCAACAGTGTGTGGATTAAGGAAATCATATGCTGTTCCTTTCACAGAAGCAAATTTTCCTGTGGGGATGAGTTTGCTATCAACAGGTGTGATGTGGGAACCAAAGATCTGCACCACCTCATTCAGAATATTGCCACTGTTTTGACCTCCTAGGTTCCAATAGGCATGGTTGGCTAGATTCACTGGGGTAGGCTTGTTTAGAGCTTTTGCTTTCATGATTATAACCAATTGGTTTTCCCCAGTTAGAATGTAGCTCACAGTTGCTAGCAGATCACCAGGGAATCCTGAAATTCAATCAGAGCATACAAATACATGCATATCAGAAATTCTATTTCTTTGTCAAGTAATGGTTTATGGACATCTACATAGTGCAAACACTCGATAAAGGCTCCATAGTGATAAAAGAAGAGATGAGAGAGAAGTAATATATGATGTGATGTGATAAGTAGTAAGAGATACAGAGAAAAATGGGGCGTACGTGGGTATGTCTGTACTGTTTGAGTGTCTAACTATTATTACTAGAAGAAAAATACTAACAAACACTCACTTTAACAATCTACTCCCAACCATCTTTCATTAATTGGCCCACTAAAAATATGAGTCATACTTCCAATTTAGTGGGATCCATATGATTTTTAATCAATAAATGAGAGAGTTTTAAAAGAGCCTTCATAACACTCATCTTACTCGAAATTAATAGATGCATCAAAGTTCAACTAGAAGCAAATGAAGATAATGGCATTGTTTGTTTACCTTCTTCACCATCAAAACTGTGGTAACTGAAGGTAATCCTTGGGCTATCACCATCTCTTTGATGCTTTTTAACATTCCACACAACATCACTAAATCCTTTGGATCCACCTAAGTAGTAGAACAGGCAAGTACATTATATAGTGTTATATGGACAATAGAAACTATCTGCATAAGGTTTATTATGGTTTAACATACCATGTAGTGTGTTGTTTCCTTCATTAGCAACTATTTTGTAATGGATTCCATTTAGATTAAACTGAGCTCCTCCGATTCTGTTAGCAACACGGCCAACGGTAGCTCCAAAGTATGTTGTGTCATTCTGCAAATTGTTCGACATTGTAATCATTTAGTTACATTTTATCTTTTTCTTACTACTATACCTGAGAAGCTAGATACAAAACAAAAACAGAAATTTTGATCAGACCACAACGTAGTCTATATTACGGTCAGTTGGTTTGGAGTGCAGATTTTTTGTTGGAAGATTTTAATGATGTATGGTAATTGAGCCAAAAGCAAATTGTGGTTTCAGTAAATTGTGCATATATATAACCCTTTCCTACAAAAAACTCATTTCATATTATCACTAGGTTGATGAAGTCCACATATGACTTCATGAACCTCAACTAAATAATGTATGCTTCAGTTATTTCCATACGTAACTACAAAATTATGCAATAAACATGTAATATTTACCAATGTTTTATATACTGGACCAGCCATTAAATTAGTAAAGACAGTGGTGGTTCACGGGTTTTTAGTCCAACGGTTGTTTAATACTCGTCCGTTTTAAAATAACTATCCACCCAAAAAAAATAAATTTATTTATTAATAACTATTATCCACTTAGAGGAAATAAATTTATTTTATAATAACTATCCACTTAGAAATTCAATGAACCGTTAATTAATGTTTTTTCATATAATACTTTTATGAGAAGAGATAAAAATACACTTAAAAAAAAAGTAGGAAAAGAAATACTATATTTTAAAAGTTAACAATATTAATTGTATCTCTTGTGTATTTCTTCTTTTTCTTGACAGTTATTTTGAAATAAAAAAAGTGGTTGTCGAACCAATAATAATTAAATATAAATTTTTAATATTAAATAATATACATTACCATAAAAAGATAAAAAGTTAGCAAACTAAGTTAAATTAAATTTTAAATTAACATGAAATGATCATATTATGTCTTATAAGATAAAATTTCAATATCAAAATAATAAAATAAAATAATAATCTATATGTGTGAATTTTTCTAACTTGGTATTAGAACTTTGAACAAATTGTTTTACCATAAATTTAAAATTAAAAAATTAAAAAAAAAAAATTGAACAATCCTAAAATTTAAGCTGGCAATTTTTTTTTTCCATTGATATTATTGAGGGAATAGGGAATCATTACAGCAAATTATTATAGCATGAACAATAGTGAGAGCCCACTATTCCCGGGGATCGCACAAGCCACTATGCACATGTTTGCTTGCCAACACACATTGACTAGCCATATCTATATTAAATTAGCCGTCATCATTTATATGCTTTTTTATTAGATTATAAAATAGCTAACAATATACATGCAAAAGAAATATAGCTAAAATTAATATTTCCTTTTTGAATTTTAAGTTATTTTTATTTAAATGAATAAATATAGACTTTTCATTTTATGACTTATAGCATAATAGTATATTTATTAGGTAAAATAAAAAAAATTATAAAAACAGGAGATAATAATGCCAAATAGTTTAATACTATTTTAAAATTTAGAGAGTTCTTATAATATTTAAATCTTTGTATAACTTTAAAATAATAAGTATGATGAATTAAATAGTAGACGGCAATATAATTTTTTTCCAAGATATTTGACCGCAATAAGAGTAATCACTTCGAGATTAAGAAATCACATTGAATGGGTAGGCTTTTCGCAATAAATTTTTCTTCATACATACCACTTAGAGATTGAATCATGAACTAAATGTTTAAATAGTTTATCTATATGCCAACTATGTTGTACTCTCTTCGTTCATTTTTATAAAAATCAAACTATAATTTCACTCTCATTAAGAAATATGGTTAGTGTAGTTAGTTGTATTAAATTTATTTTTAATTTATACCAACTTTCTAAAATCACTCATAATTCACATTTCTTAATTTTCTATGCATTATAATTGTTTATGTGAGTGAAAAAGAGAAAAAAATTAATTAAATAAGGATATTTTTGTTAAAAAATAATTAATTGACCACAAACTTCAAATTAATTCATATATAACAATTTATTTCTTATAAAAAGAAACCGAAAAGTGTCTTCTTAGTGAAAGTAATAAATATATATATATATATATATATATATATATATATATATATATTTATTTATATATTGATAAAGGGGAGGGCCGAAGCCCAAAAGCAATATATTTTTATGTGTAGCCAACTAAGCATGATGTAGAAATATCAACATGGAAACATCTAGGAAAGGGGCATTGAAAAACTATGTATATTCTTTTTTGGTTACAGATAAACCATGTATATAAGGCAAAAGACACCATTTAATATTTTTTCTATTCAATGTTAAAATTAAATATAGACTCTCTTTTCAATGGACTGAATGTAAACGTCAAAGCTGTCCTTATCTGACACAGAAGCTTTGAATCAATAAACAAAACAAAGCAAATAAAATGATAAATATACTTTTTATTACACAAATATATTTATTTCATTTCTTTATAATAAATGCATGCAAAACTTAGACTGAACTTTCATTGTCGCATATTACATTGTCATTAAATTTCTCTTTGTTGGAAAGATATAAAAAATAGTTCATAAGAGACAAAATAATGACAATAATAATTACTAGTATAATTTAT
This sequence comes from Acmispon strigosus, assembly GCA_030819835.1. Classification (NCBI taxonomy): domain Eukaryota; kingdom Viridiplantae; phylum Streptophyta; class Magnoliopsida; order Fabales; family Fabaceae; genus Acmispon; species Acmispon strigosus. Next base: position 27,624,979 of record JAUAMA010000002.1, read on the forward strand.
AAGTCAAACTATACTTCAAATCACAGCTCTCGCAAACCTACATCTTAATAGCTATCACGTGTTTGGACTAATCCAAGTTGTTGAACAATGAAAGGATATTATTTCGTTTCGCCTGTAACTAAAGGCTATACAGTCTTGCTCTCATGCAATTTTTTCTCAAGTTTCTTTATATTAAAATTAAAATTGTGTCTATTTTTCTTTTATAAATATTTTAAGGGTTTCATCTAAATTTATTTAATATATAGGTCTGAAAAGAGGTGAACATAAAATTTCAATATGAGATATAATCTTTAAATTTTGAGAAATTTAATCTTATTACCGGTTGTGAAAATATTTAGAAAACCAAAAAAATTCAATATGAGAATATCACAAGAGAAAATTATAATCCACAAGTAAAATCTTAAAACTAGACATGACTCTTTGCACCAGATAAAGGGCAGGAAGTTGGAAAACACAAGAACCAGCACAAAAAGCAACAAATTAAAAAGTAGACTCACTTTGTAATCATCAATTGAATCGTATCCAAGAACAACATCACCCAACTTTCCTGAAAACAAATCAGAGAGAATTAGAAATAATTTTCAGAACTTGCCAACAAATTAAAAGTTTTGAACATGAAATAGAACCGTACCATTCTTGTCAGGGAGAAGCAGGGACACAATTGATGCACCCCAATTGGTGACCTTCAAAGAAATATCACCTTTTTTGAGCTCAAATATCCCAATCTTTTCCTCCTGAACAGAACCATTGACAACCTCAGAAGCTCCAAAGAGAACACATAGCAGCAAGACAAGGATCTTGGTCATTTTTCTTTGTACAAGAATTTGCTATTAAGTAAGGATCAGAAGGGGTTGTAGTGTAAGTCAATGTAAATATGTAATGCACAGCACTTGATTCAGGGAATGAAAAAAGAAAAAGAAAAAGGGAAGGGTTTAAGAGGGAAAGACAGAGAGATGAGAAGAGTGAACAAAAGCACTTCTACTATTTCCGGCTTGTTGACACTGTTTATATGATACTCTGACTGGGCACTGTTTGGGGCCAAACGGATTCGGCTCATTTGGTGGAGGCTATTACTTGTAGTTATCCTCATGAGTCATGTGTCTAACTCTCAAACCAATTATAATTTCCATTTCAATGCCCCTGCATCGCACGGAATTATAACCCTAAGTATGTGTTGGAGCATATTAATCAAGGGCTACCAGAGATGAATCTTCTACTCACATTACCGGTTTTTATATGTGTAGAGACAAAATAGATAGTAACGCCATCGTAATAGAATTATCATATATCATTGGCAATAACTTACAACAACTCCATAATAGAGAGCATATATTGTTCTCGTTGAGAAGAACAGTCAGGAAAAAAAGTTGGAAGTGGTGAGGCTAGCTAGGTTAAAAACCCTAGTAGACAAACAATGTATTATTATCAAGTAAGAGAAATAATTGGAGCCCCTTTTACATGAACCCCCTTTAGTTATTTATGGAGGGGGAGTCATAAATAGTATTTAAAGCCCTAGATTACATAATATGGGCCTCTGGGCCTCAAGACACTTGGCCCAACAGTCGTAACCCTGTGCCTCCCTGGCCGCCTAACTCGCCATACGCTGATCCTCGTTCTGGTCGCCTAGCTCTCCATACGCTAGTCCTCATTCTGGTCGCCTGGTCGCCCTCTACTGGGCTAAGTGCTCGCCCAGTCCACAAGCCCACAAGACACCAAGCTTGAAGTATAAAAGCGAAGTGTGTCTTCATAAGTCTCCATGGCTCGCCACCAAGGGAAGTGCTCGCCCAGTCCACAAGCCCACAAGACATTGAGTCTGAGGCATGAAGATGAAGTGTGGCTTCATAAAGTGCTCGCCACGGAATTCTAACCAACGCCTCCTTTGGGCGGTCATCCCTATAGAATGTGCCTCGTTAAAACCTTCCTAGGAAAAACCGATAAAAACCTAGTGAAAGAAAAAGAGTACAACATTCTACAGAGAAATGAGTCGTCTAAGGCTTGGGCTTGGAAACCTCCATTCACCCCACCCAGCCATCATCAATTCAAAATTGCAGCCAAAACCTCTATGCCCTCCGTCATAACCACCACCACCACAACCAGATCTTGCCGCCACTGTATTTTGCCAAGTCGGATCTTCACCTCGCCCCACCAGCAACAACAAACAACCAGTGATGGCAAGAACAAGCGGAAGGAGTGACTCGTCGGAGAAAGGCTTCACGGATCTGGTTTCCTCCTCTCTAGAGTGACGCAGAGCGGTGGTTGGCAGGGCTGTCTCCCCAAACAATGAACAGAGCCCTCGCTGATAACATGTAGCATTTCTTCCCGTTCACTTTATCAAGTTGAAAGCTCTGAAAAATTCAATACCAATTGCAACAGAACAGAACAGAACACATCAGATTTTGTCATACAGAGTTAGAAATTTGGTAAAGTTAACAAAAAGTGCTTCTGATTTGAAACAAATAACAAAAACAAGGCATTGTTTGGATCAAACGAGAGCAGAATTGAAAAAGTGATGAAGAAAATGGGAATTAGAATTACCTTTTTGTCGTCATCGATGAGGAGGGGATTGTGGGAGAGAGAGAGGTAGAGGTCCTTCTTCGATTTAAGAGAGGATGAGGAGGAGGAATCGGCGGCGGCGGAAGATTGAGAAATGATGGAGTTGAAATCGGAGGGCAAAAACATATCCCAGACGGCGCCGGAATCAGCAACGAATCTGAACATCGACGAAGCCAACAAGAGCCTGCCAACATCAAGAGAATAAGTGAGGGAGAGAACGTTGGCGATGCAACCTTCAGGGAGGTTCTCAAACGCCATGGTGTTGATGCCGCCTTTAATAACCATGAATGATGAATCTCTTTATTTATCTGAATCTGAGAAAACGGTGGAATGGAGGTGTCTACATTCATAGAAGTCGTTTGGAAGGGGAAGCTTAGCGGTTAAGTCTGGCTTTGCTCGGTTGGTAGAAGACGAAGAGGAAGAGGATGAAGGAGGAAGAAGGGGGAGGAAGAAGTCGAAGAGGAAGAGGACGAAGGTGAATATGTGGTTGAAAAAAATTAAATAAAAATTTCATGTAAGATAAGTGAGATGATGTGGAGGTGATGACTAAGTAACATTTCATGTTAACTAGTCAAAATTGGTCAAAAGGACTTAATTTGATTAAAAAAAATTGTTAGGGATGACATTTGAAAGAAAAAAATTTCAGGGACCCAATTTGATTCCTCTTATAATTTCAGGGAACCCGAACATATTTAAGCCTAATTTTAAATTCAATTTTAATTATGATATGACAAATTGATGAATTATGATTGGACGCATATGTAAAACTTCTTTACACTATCAGTGCATCAAAATTAAACTAATAGTAAATTTGAAATTTCTCACAATATTGTGCAATAATTGGCTAAAATAGCAAGTTTTTGGGCTTTTTTTTTCTACTCCATTGAAGAAAAAAGAAGCAATAAACAATCGAGTCAAACCCGCGTCTCAAGTGGTCCAAATATGCCCCTCGCGCCTGAGACTGGGCCAAGAAACATCATGAATGGAGATGATTATAAGTTGGGTTAGATACTTAGATTATATTTGAAGAGGCTTGCGCAAAAAAAAAAAAATATATCAGATTTAAGAGAGAAGTTATGGAGTTGAATAGAATCATTATGAGTGAAAAACTCTTCTGAACAAATATTTAATGCAAAGTGCTTGATTGTTATGGAAATTACTTTTATTGCATATTCTTTTACTATTTACACCTTATATCAGAATTTTAAAACTAGCTATTTATACTCTAATTATCAATTTGTATTCTTTTTCCCACTGTCAGTTAACACCGGAAACAAACCCTGTTGCTTTGAAATCTGTTAACCTCTACAAATTCTTCTTCCACACGAGAGTTCCATCGTACACTCTCACCGCATAAATGTATCCATTCCATGATGGGAAGTAGAGGAACTTCCGGAGTCACTATTATGTCTCTGCATGCATAGAATTCCCACTTCAGGCTCAGGTTGGAAACTGTTTCCAGGATGATCTTGTGTTCCTTGCTGGCATGTCTTGTGTTTTGTATGTCTCCACCATGGTTTAGCCAATTTTGTGATGTCTTTGGGGGAATGATTGTGCTGAAACCACTCAACAATTAATGCAAACTTAGTTTAATTAGTGCACAAAGAAAAAAAAGAAATTTTGTGACGGTCGATAGCATGTTTGGAAACTCGTTGAATTTTCATATTGAAGCGGAATAAATTTTGAAAATTATTCTGCAATTGGTTTTGAATCAAGAGTTAATTATTGGAAGAAAATTATGGTTATGTTTGGCACGCCTAGTTGATAAACTAGTTGAAAGCTGAAAAGTTATCTGAAAGGTGAAAAGCTTAAAGCTGAAGAGCTACCTGATTTAAAAAAAATGTTTGATAAAACTAGTTGTTGAACTAGCTGAAATTCTAAAATGACATAAAAAGACATTTTGTATAATTCTTTTTATATTTAACATTACTTTAAAATAATTACCATTTTAAGCATTTTAATTTAGTTCAAATTATTTATATTTTTTTAACGTACAAATTATTTATCATCTTAAAAGCATACTATTTTTTTTAATTTACTTTCATTTTCATATTTTTATTAAATTAAATAGAATAAAAAAATAGATTTAAAATTTAATTTAATAAAATAAGCTTATATATGGCTAAGGTCAGTGATGGAATTTTAGGGTTTAGTGTTTTTATAAATATAAAAAGGGTAATGATGGAATTTCTCAACCACCCATAGATTTTCATCCAAACCTTCCACGCAAAAGGGAAAATAAAATACAAGTGCGAGCTAGATTCTTCACCATTCGAGCAAAGCGAGCTCGCTGGCCCATAAATTGCAGAGAGTGCATTTCTTCTAGCTAAATTTGTTTTCGTATGAGCTCTATTAATCAACACCCTCTACGCCAACGCAATCATATTGACCGGAGGCTGGAGGCTTAGGGGGTGAGGTGATGCTAACTTTTTACTTTAAAATGACAATTTCTTCTAGTGATACCTTTCAACAAATGAATTTAAAAATATATAATATTTATCTGGACCTAGTCTTTTAGCAAATTGATATAAATAGGTGTCTAAAAGTTGAGTAAGTGAATCAAAGTTAACCATGGCAGCTTTGCTCAATTATAACTTAACCTCAATTGTTTGTTGTCTGTTCTTTTGCCTTCATGTAATCACAGCATCTGCAGGCTCATACGTAAGATAGATAATGATTATAACTCTGGATCTCTCCCTCTATATATTATGCTTACCAAAATCATTAATTCCTCTTTTAATTGTAGAACTTACTCTAAACTAATTAAGCTAATTTGTTATGATTTATATTCTTGATTTCAGTGGGTCGAGGATTCTTCATCACAAGACTGGCTTAACCATGGAGGAGACTTGTTTAACAGAAGGTATGCCTCCAAGGAGCACAAGATCAATCCGAAATCGGTTCCTAACCTGCGTTTGAAGTGGAAATTCTATGCAGGCATAGGAGTAATTACTGCAACACCAGCAATCTTCAAAGGAACCATATATTTCCCAAGCTGGAATGGTAACATCTATTCTGTGAAATCATGTGATGGATCACTGGTTTGGGAACAGAGCATTCAGAACTTAACAGGCTTAAAATCACCACCTGGCTCTGTTGCTAATGTCACGTTCGCGAGAGCTACTCCTACTATAGCTGGTGATCATCATGACTTGCTTGTTGTTGGAATCTATGGCCCTCCTGTGGTTATTGCTCTGAATAGAACGAATGGTGAGCTTGTTTGGATGACTCAATTGGATAGCCACAATACTGGTGTTATCACCATGTCAGGAACATACTACAAAGGGTTAGTGCATTTTAATTTCATAAGAGTGATGGTACATGAACTTGCACTTTTAGCCAACCATACAACAGACACACAAATTTCTTTGCGGTTTTTAGCGGTTGCAAATATTAGTAGAGCATCATTTTCAATGATCAAGTTATACTCAATTCATATAGTTTTGTAAAAACAAAAACTAGAAATGATAAAAAAAATTGAAACTTCATTTAACCGGACCCTAAATAGCTTGGTTGACGCGAACTCAACACAATTGTTTCATTCATTATGACTAGTACTAAATTTAGTTTTTCTCAAGCTGACGCTGATTAGCGTTCGACTTTACACTAAGCCCACTCAAATGTCGGTTTATATGTCGATGCTAAATAGCTTAGCTCTATACACTAAGCCCACTCAAATGTTTTATTTATAATTTAGGTCGGCTAAACTAACGCTAATTATGACTGAACCGATTCAAAATTTAGTTGCATAAGTTGACGCTAACTTCACGAGCTTAAGTGTCGACTAGGCTGATACTTGATATGAAAAAAAATTATAATCAAAAGATAGATTTAGTGATTTACGAAATATAGGGTTGTTTGAGTTTTTTAGCCTTCTACATATAATCTTTAATTAGCATATTTAGTAATCTATCTCTACCGACAAGGTCTAGCACAGCTGATAAATATTTGAACTTTTCAAACATTTGATCTAAGATTCGGTATATGGGCGGTGTGTATGGAAAATAATTTACTGAGAGATGTGTAGTCACTTAATATAATTTCATAGTCTTAAAATATTAGTCTCATAGTTATCCGTTGTGGATATGTTAGTAAAAAAAAATTCTACCAAATTAAGGAAAGTCAACTTAATCGTATTCCCAATCTTCCACGCTTGTTAATTATATATGATCGCTTAATTTTTTCTTTCGTCAAACCTGTGCGTCAATTTGAAAAATTATAATTATAGTTCTCATCACTAATAATGGAGTTCAAATTAATGGGTAACGTAGCAAAGTAGCAACTCATATATATTATAAACATTTATGACTACTAGATGTTTGATCAAATGGATATTGTCTTCCTTTAATTTGTAACCAAAAATGATTTATATTGTGAAAACTTTTTCACGTTTTTGTTGCTCGACACTTTTTGGTGGTATAGAGATGATTAGCGTGTGATATTTGTTTTCACATACAGGAGTTTCTACATTGGAACATCATCATCAGAAGAATCAATAAGTTTAGAACAATGCTGCACATTTCGTGGCAGCTTCTCCAAACTGGACATAAAATCCGGTGCCATATTGTGGCAGACCTACATGCTACCAGACAATCACGGAAACAGAGGAGAGTACGCAGGAGCAGCAATTTGGGGAAGTAGCCCCTCTATCGATCCACTGAGAAACTCGCTGTACATCGCCACAGGGAACCTTTACTCTGTCCCGCAAAGAATAAGCCAGTGCCAAGAACGACAGAACAATCAAACGGTGCCTACTCATCATGATGACTGCGTTGAGCCTGATAACCACTCCAATTCAATCCTGGCCCTTGATTTGTATTCCGGGGAAATCAAGTGGTACCGCCAGTTCGGAGGCTATGATGTGTGGTTCGTTGCGTGCAACGTGCCGAAACCTGGTTGTCCTCCAGGTCCAAGCCCTGATGCTGATTTTGGGGAGGCGCCATTGATGATCACTGTTTGGGTGAATGGTTCCAAGCATGATGTTGTTGCTTCTGTCCAGAAAAGTGGGTTTGCATGGGCTTTGAATCGTGACAATGGTAGCCTCCTCTGGTCCACGGTAATGAAAGAGCTTATACGTGTGCACCGAAATAGTGGTGACACTGTGACACCTACATTATGTGACGGTTAGTAAACAGCAGGTGTCACCACTGTTTCAGTGTACAAGAATCGTTAATGTGGTGCTTAAATGTAAACCTTAGCGACTCACGACATTAAATCAACATATTTGACAGCTACTTTTTACCGCTACTAAACACGGCGTGAAAAAGAAAAACATGTTTTTTACCGTGTCAAACCGCCACAAAATTCTCGTGTGTTTCCAAACGCAACTTTATAGTGGTTTGATATTTACTAAAAACATGTTTTTTACACTCCACATTTAGCGGCTATCGAAAATGTCGTTTAACACATATGTTGATTAAATGTTATGAATCGCTGAGGTTTGACCATCATCATTATTGATTTTTTTTGTGCTACTAATATTTAATCCTTTCACACCATTTATGGTATATTCTACTTTTATGGTATATGCTAAAACCTCCTTACTTTCATTCAGTTGAATTGATTCTTGATGACAATTATGTTAAATTTCCAGTACACTCATATATATAAAGTAATCCGATGATATTTCTGTTACAAATATAAAATCATTCATATGTTGTTTATGTTTTTGTGATAGTTGGTTCATGACGGTATATCATGCAAATGCAGGAAGCAGGGCCGAGCGGGCTAGGAGGAGGGGGGACATGGGGAGCAGCCACTGATGAACAAAATGTCTACACCAACATTGTAAACACTTATGCTAAAAATTTCACACTTGTGCCATCTAACAGGATTACAAACAGTGGTGGGTGGGTGGCAATGGATGCTAGAGATGGTAAAATTGTTTGGTCCATAGCCAATCCAAGCAACACTACCAGCATAAGTGGCCCAGTTAGTGTGGCTAATGGTGTTTTGTTTGTTGGATCCCCAAGCGCAGAAGGAGCAATCTATGCCATAGATACAAAGAGTGGACAATTTTTATGGTCTTATAACGCTGGCGTTGGTTTCTATGGTGGTGTCTCCATTAGTGATGGTTGTATTTATGTAGGACAGGGACTTAGCTTAATTACTGCACCTGCAGGGTACAATAGTTCAGCACCAATTTATCTCTTTGCCTTCTGTATATAAGGTGTTGGAGATGCTTGCATCCAATAATAAAATAAAGGCATTTGTTCTTTATGGATTCTGCTCATTTGTTTTTTGATTGTTATGTGTTTACTATGGTATGATATTCGGTGTTAGTGTTGCATTGGTTAGACTTCTATTCAAATTTTCATCATAATTCTCAGTAGTACTTAATTAATCCAATTACAAGGAATCTAGGCTTGATTAGTTGGAACAGATCGGAAGATTTGGAGAGTGATTTGGTATGTTACAGAATGTTTGTTCTTTTTGGTTGTGTTTTTTTTCATTTTTCTGTTAGTTTATTCCATTATTTGGAATGGCTAAAGGGACGAAAGAGCCTTCACCTTGTACCTTTGTTCTTTTTCATTCAGGATTTGTGAGGAAATTTGACAAAACATCGGCAATAGAGGAGAAAATAAGAAAAAGAAGAATGAGGCAAAAATGTTTGTGACATGGGAGAATAAAAGAGTATGAAGCAGTTTACGACTAGCTTAGTGGGGGAATCACAAAGGTTCACTCATGAAAATGAAAATGATATTTGGTGAAATAATTTGTTCATGTGTTTGGGTCGTCGTCTGAGGTAGGTCAATCTCTGAAAAATTCTTAGTAAAAGGTCTCTCCGATTGCACGCTATCTGAAATTAGTCCTCGTCAGAGCCCAGAGCTCCGGTGAATGTTGACGTGGCTTACTGACTCGTTTAATGAAGCCTATGTGGATTTTTTTAAAATAATAAACAATTTAAACATGAGAAAATCAAAAAATTAAAACTCTCAATTTTATATTTCTTAAATAAAAATATTTCCTATCCTTCTTCAAAAAGATTTGTCATGGTTTAACTTAAAAAAAAAAAAATTCAATTCCAACCCAGCCACTCTTCTGCCTTCATCAACACGGTCCTCATCTTCAACTTCTTCTTCAACTTCTTCTTCAACTTCTTCTTTATAATGTTACCCAGAAATTCAAACATTCTCAAACCCAAAAACACCCAATTTATACAGCTCAATAAATCAAAGAAGCAACAATCATCATCATCTTCTTCATTTACGCATCTTCTTGTTCATCATCTTCTTCACCATCCACTCCTATGCTCACCCTCGGCCCTCTTCCTCTCATCTCCTTCTTCGAACCCACCCTCACCACTGATCCTTCTCCTTCGGCCTCTGTCCAGACACTGCCACATCCTCGTCTTCTTCGCCATCATCTCCTTCAACCTCAACCAACCTCCACTCCTTCCTCTTCCTTCCACCGCCGATTCCTCCTTCTCCACCTCAAATTGAAGCTATCGAAGCCTTTTCCTCTACCTCACCCCTCATCTCTGAATCCGAGCGCCACCAAACTTCTCGGTGTCGCCGTTTAACTGCCGCAGACCAACGACCTTCCTCCACCAAAAAATAAACCCCAATTTCAGACAAACCTAAACTCAGAACACTCAAATCCACCACCATCAACACCCAAACCCCCCACCCCCACCCTAGCTAGCCACACCCAAATCGAGAGAAAGAGAGGAGAAAGCCTTAAGATTGAAGCTCTATTGGGATTTTAGGGTTTGTTGTTGCAGAGAGATAATGAGAGAGGGTGAAGAGAGAACCCTCAAAAATCAAAACCCAATTGCATCAAGAACCTCTCAATCCTCGACCTTTATGGCCACCGCGCTGTCACTGCTCTGGCGACATCCTTCACAACTGCGCTGTCAAACCTCGACATGGTTTGGTCTAGAGCTTCTAGTTCTGAACAAAACCCAACCGATCTAGGCAGTAACCAAGCTTTTCTGTTAAGAGAGATCGAGATCGAGGGTGACGTTGATTCTGCTGAACAAAACCCAACCGATCAAGCTTTTTTTTTTCTTTTCCTTTTTCTACTTATGTTTTGAGAATCACGGTGGGGACAAATTTTCATTAGCGAATCTAAGAAATTTGGTTAGATTAGGTTAATGATTTGAGGATGAATGAGAAAGAAAAAAAAGAGATGAATAATTTATAGGTTTTTAAGTTTAGGGATTGAAGATGGAAGAAGATGATGAAGGTTGAAGATGATGTGAGATGCATGAAAATGATAATGCTTTAATTGGGGAGTTTAATTTCGGATTTATTTTAAGTTGTGTGTTTTAATTATATTGATTTTATGACGTGTAATTGAGTAATTATTTTTAAAAAATACACGTAGGCTTCATTACATGAGTCAGCAAGCCACCTCAGCACTCGCTGGAGCTCCGAGCTCCGGCGACGACTAATTTCAAACAACGTGCAATCAGAGGGACATTTTGCTAAAAATTTCCGGGGAGGACATACCTCAGACGGCGATCCAAACACAATTTAATGATAATCCCATTTTTATATTTAATTTGACTATAAAGTGTTAAAATAGTGAAACTCGTTATTTATGTTATATAGTTATTAAAATCTTTTTAAAAAAGCTAATTAAAAATCTGTGTATTAAATGTAAAATTTGTTTAAACAGAAATCTAATTAATTCCACAAAATTATACAATATTTTTTTTATTAAATTCCTCTTGTAATTTTGACTCGCCGTGAAGATCAAATGTTTTTCTAAAAAAAGTGCGGCTCCTAAATTCAAACAATCAACTTTAAGTGACTATATATATTTATTTTAATTAAAAATAAAAATAATATAACCTTTCATAAAAGCAAGCGGTATAATATAATTGAATCTAAGTGTATCCATTAAAATAAAAAAGATAATTTAAATTCTTTAAGACTAGATGGTTATGACTCGTACCAAAAAAGAGATTATACATTTATCAGCACTTGAGAAGTCATTGACTTTTTAGTTCATCGCCGCGTTGTCATAAAAATAGTTTGAAGATGAAAGCAAAGAAGAGAAAAAGGTTGCAAAAAAACTGAGTCCTCGTTGGATGTCTCCTGTGTGAATTCAGACGCTCAAATGCAGATGGAGAATCATATAATCTTGAGCTCTACTTCTCACAAAAAAATCCTCATGTACAAGCAACTTTTTATTTTTTTTGGAATTTGGCTAACAATTGGACCTCTACTACGAACCGCAGAGGTTAGAGTTTATCAAAAAACAACTCGAAAATAATTGATGTTAATTTCATAAGAGCTATCAGATATTGCTTTAATATACATTGATTATGCTTGCAAATTCCATGTAGAGCTCCAAGGAATCGACCCGTGTGTTTACTATGATTTTTGGTAAACAAATATAATTAGGTAAAATTACAAGAAAATTTAAATGTTGATAAAGAGGTTGAGTTTCGAGCCTCTTACAGGCTCTGGGATATGGAAACTCTCTAATGCGTGAATCGTGAAAATGAGGTGGATGAAGTGATATTCGTCGAAAGTGGTTCGAGCGAATTAGATAAGCATTATTAAAAAAAAAGACCGAAAGTAAAAGTGCTTCAAAGCGGTAAAAAGGTAAAGGCAAAAGAAAGATAAAACTGCATTGAATTGTAAAGTTCAGGAAAACATAAAAGTTTTGCATGAAATGTAAAGGTGGTGAGTCGAACTTGCTCAGTCACTCAAGTTTGACTCGTTCCTATTGCTATGCATCACGGTTGCTTGGACTTTTGGCGTTAGGGGTTGAGGATTAACGTTTATGGGCGTGTTGCGAATGGAATGAAAGACCTTGATTTTGTGCCTAGCTTCTTCTATTTATAGGTTGATTCTTCAACTGCTTGCAACGGTCGAATTCTTTGGGTCTGACACGTGTCCTGCGTTTGCTTCTTTGCTCTTCACGCGTCTTGCTTGATTAACTACCTATAACTTCCGTCGAAATGCAACCTCATGCACATCAAGACTTTAATCGAAAACAAGTTCAACACTTGTCTATTTTAAGACCTTATCTCCAATATGACTTTGACTTTGACTTCAACTCAGCATGTCGTCTTAGTCGAATACTGAAAATTGTCTTATTAGTCTTGGCTAAATATTTTTGCTCCTGGTCGAAATTATTTCATTGTGTACTTCTTCGACCAAACTAAGAATTAACACTATGTAAGCGACAACTTGATAGGTACCACGGGTGCTGCTCAGTGCTCACAATGTGGTGTTCGGTGATGTCTTATGTTAGTAAGTGACAATTTTATCTTCAGCAATTTGACATGGGTAGGCTTTTTTTTTTTTTTGAGACTAGAGTATCATTGGCGACAATAATAGTGACTAATTCCCTCGTCGCAGGTGTTCGGCAAATGACTAGCTACGAAATGTGTTCCAGCTCTATTGGCAATAGTCGAACCCCTTAATTTTATAATTAAAGGATGAGGTGAGCAGACATCAAGCCACACTCATGATTTGGGTAGGCATTTCCTGAGTGATTGGACTGATCGGGTTTTTAATTTGGTAAGATTTGGAGTATTTCTGTAACTGCGAGGGTGTCACTTGCAAGAGTTCTCAACAGTTATATAAATTTGTTTTGCTTTCAGAAAAAAAAAAAAAAAAAAAAAAAACAGAGGAAGGAATATTGACCAACTATTGTCTTATTACACTTCTCAAAGGCTAAAGGTAAATAAAATGCCTATCAATTTGTGTAGTGTATCCATGATCATCTTGTATAGTCTACTTGGATGTTTAACTTGGGTTTATAATTATTGTTGCCTTCAGACAAGAAGAAAATTAGAAGTCAAATTGATATAATGTTAGAATATAGATGAGAAGATAATGTTTTATATTATTTGGTTATATGTTGAATTAAAAGTTAAAGATTTCCATTGAGATGGGAATGACGACTAGACTGTTCCCATTTACACTCGGGCAATTTTTCTTTGCCTTGAATATATATGAGTCACTTTGGAACAAGATTTTCAAACATATGCACATCTTACACTAATTGCTACACCATCTTCATGTCTTCCAAATCCATGTCACCGCCTAAATACATGATAGACTTGGTTCTTTGCTTATTATTATTCTTTTGTGTTCATTTCGTACTAGTTGCTGCAAGGTCAGATGTTAGACAAGAATCACAAGACTGGTTAAACCATGGTGGAGATTTGTTTAACAGAAGATACGCCTACAAAGAGTGCAAGATAAGCCCAGAAACAGCACCGAATTTGCGTTTCAAGTGGAAATTCTATGCAGGCAAAGATATCACAGCAACACCAGCCATATATGATGGCACCCTTTACTTTCCAAGCTGGAATGGTAATGTTTATGCAGTTAGAAAAAGTGATGGATCACTTGTTTGGAAGCAGAACTTGCAGAAATTGACAGGTTTAATTCCAAATGGGTTTGTTCAGAATGTAAATTGGACAGTGTCTAGATCCACTCCAACTGTGGTTGGGGATTTAATCATAATTGGAATCTATGGCCCTGCTGTTGTAATTGCTCTCAAAACAAAAACTGGTGACCTTGTTTGGATGACCCATTTGGATAACCATCCTGCAGCAGTTATCACCATGTCTGGAACATACTACAATGGGTCAGTATATACAACTACACATCTCTCCAACTTCATTCTAATTTTCATTGTTTGTTTTCTTTTATAAATCTTTCTTAAGGAAATTTTTAACAAATCTTTAAGGCTTTGTCTACGACGACGACGGACAAAAAAAACTTTAATTTACAAGTTAATTGGTTTCTCGACAAATTAATCTTAGCACATAACGAGCATATTATAAATAATATGTATTAAATATTAGTAGCAAAAATAATTCATGAGTGAACCAATTTTTAACATGGTCCCTCAAATTTATAGACATTTTCAAAAATTCATTCTACCTTAAGTCTAAGCCTGGGATAGTGCGAGTCGACATCCGGTCGGGAGGGTCATGAGTCTCATGACCGAGTCAGGGCGGGTTGATGTCGTGCTCGGGTCAGCTTAATTTATTTTGATTGATTACTTGTTTTTGTTTAGTTGCCCTTGGTGTATTTTGCTAAATTAATCCATATATTAGAGGTTACTATGTTGGAACATCTTCACTAGAAGAGGGTGCATCTATTGAGAAATGTTGCATATTTCGTGGAAGCCTCGGAAAACTTGACGCACGATCCGGTGCTATCTTATGGAAGACCTTTATGTTGACAAATAACAATGGAAAGATAGGAGCATATGCTGGAGCTGCAATCTGGGGAAGTAGCCCCTCCATTGATGCTTATAGAAACCATGTGTATATTGCAACCGGAAACTTGTACTCTGCCCCATTGCACATTCTTCAATGTCAAGAAAGGCAAAAAAACCGAACTGTGCCTACTGAACCGGACGAGTGTATTGAACCGGAAAACCACTCTAATTCAATCATGGCTCTTGATTTGGACTCTGGGAGTATTAGATGGTACCACCAGTTAGGAGGCTATGATGTGTGGTTCGTTTCATGCAGTAATGCTTCAACTTCTTCTAAGTGTCCTCCTTCAGGTCCTAACCCAGATGCTGATTTTGGGGAAGCTCCAATGATGCTGACAACAAAAATAAATGGAACCAGGAGAGAAATTGTTGTTGCTGTCCAGAAAAGTGGCTTTGCTTGGGCTTTAGATCGCAACAATGGCAACCTTGTTTGGTTTAAGGTAATAGTTAAACCTTTTTATGACATTCACTACTATCTTGAGTTAAAACCTTTATTTCATATGCAAAGGAATTTCTTTACTAATCAAAATAGAATGTGATATGTGACAACTTAAGTTTGTAACATAATATGAACTTAATAGTAAAATTTTGCGCAAAGCTTGTGACGTATAGATTTTTGTTTGGAACTGTGTGTAATAATATTTGTAGCTTACATTAAAGTTTACAACAGTACATGTTATGATCTCTTAGATAAGTTGCAATCTTTGTTAAACATAGTTATCACCAAACTCAATAAGTTATTGCAACTTTACAAGCGTTAGAACAATACACCACAAGTATAGGCATAGAAATTTTCTGTCACTAATCTGTGTTTCATCTTTTGTCTCACCAATTAAATTGTGTCATGTCAGTCAAAAACATGTGATTGTTTAACTGATATGACACAATTTATTTATGTAAAGAAATTGATACACAAATTGAGGATAGAAGATTTGCAACCCAAATTTAGATGGTACTGAATTTAGATGCTTGAAATGAGGAAAATAATTTTCTTTCCAATTCACCTAACTCCTATGATGTGATCATAAACCAATTACACATGATTTCATGTTAATGTACATCTACACTATCAACAATTGAACAAAGTCATTGATACTTTTGCAGGAAGCTGGGCCAGGTGGGCTGGTAGGAGGAGGAACATGGGGTGCTGCAACTGATGAAAGGAGGGTTTACACCAACATAGCAAATTCTGATAACAAAAATTTCACTCTTGTACCATCAAATGTGATTACAACCACTGGTGGGTGGGTGGGAATGGATTCTAGCAGTGGCAAAATCTTATGGTCTATAGCTAACCCTAGTAACAGCTCTGCTAATGGCCCTGTTACTGTGGCAAATGAAGTTCTCTTTGTTGGATCCGCAAATAGAGTTGGAAACATATATGCAATCAATGCCAGGAATGGAAAAATTTTATGGTCCTATGAAACTGGAGGTAGTGTCTATGGAGGCATGTCAGTTAGCAATGGGTGCATATATGTTGGTCACGGATATAATGTTTCTCTAGGGTTTTTTTCTAACTTCACGGGTGGAACTTCATTATTTGCCTTCTGTGTCTAAGGAATTTATGTAGTCAATGTTTGAATGTATCAATAAAACGGAAACTATTAATATTCTGGCTGGCCATGATTAAGAAATGTGTTTTTATATGAAATGCAAATAAATCATGATTGTTGGATCTAATTTAGAATAGTCATGATTACAAGATATTTAATGGTTACTTGACTACATAAAATGTCATGTGACTTAATTTTTTAATCATAACATTTAAGATTAGATCTAACGGTCACGATTTATTCTTACTATTCTCATATTACAACATTTTTTTCATAAGATAGGTCCTGATGGATGTGAATGATTAATGATAACTAATTATTAGTCTCTTACGTACTACTTGTAAAGGAAGCTATTACTAAATTATGCATTTTATTAATTATATTTCACCATTTAATATTTTATATATGTTTACAAGTATCACGTGCATAGTAGTGCTATTCTAGATAGGCTTAAATATGTTTGAAATCTCTAACATTGTAAGAGGAATTAAATTGAGTCCCTGAAAAATAACTCGTCAAAATGTTATCCTTGAAAAAAAAGATTAATCAAATTAAATCGTTTTCATAAATTTTGACCAATCAACGGTCCAGTGACCAGCCTAACCAGTAGAGGGTGTCCACGTGGATTTTTTCGCATCAATCTTATAAATTTTTTAAATCATATTTTCAGTCCCCCTCCTCCATCACCATCTTCTTCCTCTTACAACCCAAAAATTTCCAGAAACCTAGAAATCAAAAACTAAAATCCAGATAAACAAATCAATGTTTCAACCTCTCAAAATGAGCAGAGACAAAAAGAAGGAGAGCGGTGGCAAAGAACACACGGTGCGGCGGTGAAGACGGAGCTCACGGCGGTTATCACGATGGCCACCACCTCTCCTTCCTCTGCTTCCAAATCCATCAAAGGGGCCACCTCCTCTGTTTCTCCTTGCTCCTGGCACGGCGTAACTCATACGCGTCGTCCCTAGTCGAACAGAAATCATCAATCTCAGACCCGGGCTCGTCGACCCTAACTCCCACCGCCTCGAAGAGATCGACACTTGGTCAAGAGAAGCTTCCTCTAAGATCCATCGACTTCGTCTTCATTGTAGATCTGGATCTAAATATGTGAGATCTATGAAGTGAGTGTGATTTGAGTAACTTAGGGCCTGTTTGATTGCAGTTTTTGAAAATTGTATTTAAAAAGAATTTTAGAAACTGTTTTTGAAAACTGTTTTTTAAAATAAAAGTAGAAAAAAAAACTGTTGAATGAGAAGTTTTCCAACATTTAAAAAACTGAAATTTGAAACCTAAAAACAGAAACTAAAAACATCTTTTAGCTGTTCTGGTATTTTAGTTTTTAAAACTGAAAATAAAAACTTTTTTAAAAACAGTTTTCAAAAAAAAAAAAAACTTTGCTAAACATGTTTTTAGATTTTACAGTTTTTTAAAATAGGAGGTTTTTAAAAACTGTAACCAAATATGGCCTTAGTTTTGGAGACAACCCATTTTCTTCTCTCAATGGTTGAGGCCAACCCTTACACCTAGGGGTGTTCGCGGTCCGGTTTGGTTCGGTTTTGAAGGGAAAATTCATCCGGTCCAATCTCTTCGGTTTTATCCTTTCGTCATCCAATCGGTTGTTTTTATTTTTTAGATCCGAACCAATCCGATCCAATTTTTATCGGTTTGGATTGGATTGGATTTCGGTTTTTCAACCGTAAGAATGAAAATATAAAAATAAACTATGCAATAAGGAATACTTTAAAACATTCACCATGCTTTTTGGACTTTGGAATAAACAACTCAAGATAATTATCAAAAGTCTCCTAACAAATACAAAAACATAAATGGAGAACCAAATCAGTTTAATCCTTCATTAGTTTAATCCTTCATCACAAAAAAAAAAAAAATTAAAACCAAATCAGCTGCAGCTCCTAATTGACTTTCGTTCACTGTTAATCTTCAATCTCCAATTCTCCATGGAGCACATGCGTTTTTCATATTGTAAAAGGGGCAGAAGAGGAAAACTGATAAAAAGTGTGGCTAAATATGTAATTTGATATATAAAAAAATAAGCATGTAATCTTCTTTCGGTTCGGTTTGGTTCGGTTCGGTTTTGGGCAGTGGAACCAAAAACCGAACCGATCCAGTAATTGAACATCGGTTTTTTCGGTTTTCGGTTTTTTCGGTTATCGGTTTTTTCGGTTTTCGGTTTTTTGGTTCGGTTTGACCAGTTTAGTTCGGTTTGGATTGGTTTTGAACACCCCTACTTACACCCGTGGTTGCAACGCCATTGCAAGATGCAAGGGCGGCTAAATTATAAATTTCTCTTCAATTTGAATTTTTCTTTTTTGTCTTAAACTATTGTTGTTGTATAAATTTGTTACGATCTGCGGGCCACTGTAATTGTAATTGTAATTGTAATTGTAATTGTAATTGTAAATGTAAATGTAAAGGTGAGAATTGATGAATATTACAATTGGATTTAATTGTTTATGTGACTAAAAAGGGGGTAAAAAGTTAAGAACACAATATTCAACTTTTTCTTCTTCATTGTTCTATCAAATTCTGTGGTAATTAGACTCTGAATCTGGGTGGGCGTGGAAAACACATAAGCAATGTTTGTGTCTCGCTGATGGGTATCAACGGCCGATAGAGGTGTCAAATTGGCCCATGGCCTCCGGACCAGCCCACTAGGTCCTCTATTTTGGCCTTAAGTTTTTCAACCCACCAAGCCTTAGGGCTTTAAGTCCTGGGGGTTTTTAACCCACAAAAAGATGCGGGCTAGGACAAGGCTAGCCCAAACCCTATTATTTTAATAGTTGACCAAAATATTGTGAAAAATATAGTTGACCAAAAAATTGGTCTGAAACTCAAAAATCGGTTCGAAACCCAAAAATCAGTCTGATATCCGAAAATCAACGAGGAACCCAAAAATTTGGCCCGATACTCAAAAATCAGCTTGGAATTAAAAAATCGACCTGAAACCTAAAATCTGCTAGAAACCCAAAAATCAGCCAGGAATCCGAAAAATTGGTCTGGAACCCAAAAATTGAACCGAAAACGATTTTAGGGTTTATGGTCGATTTTAGTGATTAGCATCGGTTTTAGGATCTTAGGGTCAATTTTGGGGTTTTGGGTTGATTTATGGATTCATGCCACTTTTTGGGTTTTGGGGCTGATTTTTTGGTTTGGGCAGATTTTACGGTTTCAGGCTGATTTTTGGATTTCGTGTCATTTTTGGGTCTTGTGCCGATTTTAGGGTTTTGGGTCGATTTTAGGTTTTCGGGCGATTTTTGAATATCGCCCATTTTCTTAGTTTCCTGACTGATTTTTCAGTTTCTGACTGATTTTTTGATTTTTGGGCCGATTTTTTGGTTTCAAGTCGATTTCTGAGTTTCGGGCTGATTTTTTGGTTACGGGTCGATTTTTTAAGTTCCTGGCTGATTATTGGGTATCAGGCTAAATTTTTTTGTTTCATACCGATTTTTGGGTTTTGGGAGGAGAGAGAGAATGCTTTGAAAATTAGAGGGGCCATGGGCTGGCCCCTAGCCCACAAGGCTTTTTGGGACTTTTGGCCCTAGGTGCTTTTTTTATGTGGGGCATTTTGGCCATGGGGACTTTTTGGCCCTAGCCCACGTGGGCCTGGGCTGGCCCCTGGGGCTTGGGGCTAAATTGACAGCTCTGCGGTCGTCTTAGAATTTTGAAAGTCGATTGCTAAGGAAAAATAATTATGGATTAAATATAGTGGGCTGGAAAAATTTTGGGTAGATGATGAAGGAGGTTGTTGAAGAAGATAGAGGAGTGTGGTGATGGAAGAGAAGGGACTAAAAAAATGATTTAAAAAATTTATAGTGACTAAAGTTGATGCAAAAAAATCCATGTCGCTACTGACTAGGCTCGCCACTTGACCGTTGACTGGTCAAAATTTATGAAAATGACTTAGTTTGATTAAAAAAATTCTTCTCAGGATAACATTTTGAAGATTTATTTTTCAGGGGCCCAATTTGATTCATCTCACAATGTCGCAAACCTCAAACATATTAAAGCTTCTGGATATTCATCTCCTCCTCTCGCGGGAGTTGGACGATCGTCTCTACCATGTCAACCGAGAAGCAAATGGCCCGGATGACTGTCTAATATCCGATCTTGGCACTTCTCTGCAGTGTGCTATGATTGATTTGGACGCTCCCCCACCGATTGTGTTGCCTCTCTTGGCTCGGGAAGCTTTAGCCATTTAGTTTTACTGTTTATTTTCCTGTTTACCAAAAAAAAATCAACAATAATGTGTTTAAATAGGGAAATATGTATGATTATAAAACTCTTTTAAAATTATTAGCAATTGTTGTTGTTGTAGTGGTAAGCAACTTAACTTCTGTAATGATAAAGATACAAGTTTAAATCCTGTGAGCGACATTTATTGGCTAAGACAGTCACAGTTTCTCAAATTGGTAGAATTATTCATCAAATTAAAAAAAAAAAATCTTCTTAGATTATACATTTACTAAAAGACATATAAGTGACAATGCTGGCAAAGTGTCTTGTGGGAAAAGTTTTTGCATTCGATCCTCATACAGTATACTTGAGAGAGATAAAAGTGTTAACTATGATTAGATTCTAAATTTGAAATCGTCAGAATCCGAATTGGAGGGGTGACCGTATGCCGAGTGTTTTTAAAAAAACATTTATTAGAAGTTATTTATTTTTGCTACTATTTATGAGATAATTCATCGCCGCCATATAAATAGTTTACTCAAAGAGAAAGGAAGGTGACCGACTGTTGTATTACATTTGGAAATCAATTGGCGTATCTTATATTCTACTTGTTAAATGACAAAATTTTGTGTATAATTATTGTTGCGGCCTTTAGATAAGTAAAATAGAAGTCAAATTCACATAATATTAGAATATTGATGAGAAGATGATGTTTTACTTTATTTGGTTATCTGTTGAATTCAAGAGTTAAAGATTTGGATGGAATACCAACGAGCTCCAGCACACTTGGTAGATAATTGAATTCCGCATTTAGTTAAGGGATCAATACATATCTTAGTGTATGTTTTGTTAAGAGATGTCAACTCACTTAATTTGATCTTTCAAATTAAAAAAAGTTTTATAATAGCCCGACTTTAAAATATTAGGGGAAAAAAGATATCGCTTTCCCCATTTATAGTTAGGCAAATTTTTCTTTGCCTTGAATATAGTGAGTCACGTTTGACACAAGTTTTCCAAACATTATATACATTTTGTGCTAATTAATAGCCACACCATCTTCATGTCCAATTCCATGTATACGATAGTCATGGTTCTTTGCATATTATTGTTTTGTGTTCACGTCGCTGTTGTTGCTGCAAATTCTGATAATGTATGATATTTGTTGTTCATCAATTCCCATCTCTTATCATTCCCTTGTGCTTGTAATAGTCTAATTTGATTAATCTAATTTCCTGAAGTTTCTTGCTTTTGATTAGTGTACTACTGTGAGACAAGACTCATCACAAGACTGGTTAAACCATGGTGGAGATTTGTTCAACAGAAGATTTGCCTCCAACGAGTGTAAGATAAGTCCAGAAACAGCACCAAATCTACATTTGAAGTGGAACTCGTCAGGCTACACTCGCCCGGCAGTATCAATGTAGCACTCGTCTTGCTGCACAGCAACACTCTTCTGACTACACTCATCCGGTAGTATCAATGTAGCACTCTTCTGGGTGTTCGGTTACTGATTTTGTTAGTTAGAGTAAGTTACAACTGAACAAAATTAGTTAGATTCGGTTAGACTTATTAACTGTAGTTAAGTTAATGTAGTTAGAGTTAACTCTAGAGTTAGTTGTTAAAGCTACTATATAAATACTTGTAATCAATTCATTTGGAGTTAATGAAAATCATTTTCATTCATTCATCTTAGTGTTTTTGTTACTTCGCCTCTTGCTTGAGGTTCTTCTTCTCTCATTTTTGTTCTAGTTTCAGATCGTTTTATGGTATCAAAGCTTCTTCTTGAAGCTCTGCTGCGTGTTCTGATCAAAGATGCCTCCGCGTGTTCAGCCGCCACTGATTGATCCTTCTCAGGATCAATCGAGTTCTTTCTATGTTCATCCTTCAGAAAGTCCAGGAATTTCTCTTGTTAATCCTTTGTTGAATGGCCAGAATTATCACGCTTGGTAGAAATCAATGAAGAGAGCTATTATTTCAAAGAACAAGTATCAGTTCATTGATCCTGTTGTTGAGGTTCTAGATTCTTTTCATTCGAGTTTTGAAGCTTGGCAAAGATGTAACAATTTGGTACATTCTTGGATTCTCAATTCAGTTTCTAGTTCCATTGCACAAAGTATAGTTTTCATAGAAAATGCTGTAGATGTTTGGATAGATTTACGGGACCGATTCTCACAAGGAGATTTTGTAAGAGTTGCTAAGTTATAACAAGAATTGTATGCGTGGTAACTTCACCATTATGTTGGTGTGCTAAGAAGCAAACAACAGTTCCAAGATCCTCAGCAGAAGCAGAATATCGAGCTCTAGCAAGTGCCACTTGTGAATTACAGTGGTTAACTTTTCTCCTACATGACTTGGGAATACAGGAGACAAAGCAATATGTGCTTTATTGTGATAATCAAAGTTCCTTACACATAGCGACAAATCCTGTTTTCCATGAGAGAACTAAGCACTTGGAGATAGATTGTCATATAGTTAGGAACAAGGTGCAAACTGGTTTAATGAAGCTACTGCCTTTGACAACAGAGGAGCAAACAACTGATCTTTTTACCAAAGCTTTGTTACCAGCCCGACTTCATATGTTAGTTTCCAAGATGAATATGCTAAACATCTATAATCCATCTTTATCTTGAGGGGGACTAATATCAAAGCAGCACTCGTTTGGCTACACTCGTTTGGCGGTATCAATGTTGCACTCGATTGGGTGTTCAGTTACTAATTCTGTTACTACCTATAACAGAATTAGTTAGAGTAGGTTAGAGCTGAACAGAATTAGTTAGATTCGATTAGACTTATTAACTGTAGCTAAGTTAATGTAGTTAGAGTTAACTCTAGAGTTAGTTGTTAAAGCTATTGTATAAATACTTGTAATCAATTCATTTGGAGTTAATGAAAATCAGTTTCATTCATTCTGCTTCGTGTTTCTGTTACTTCGCCTTTTGCTTGAGGTTCTTCTTCTCCCATTTATGTTCTAGTTTCAGATCATTTTACCAGCAAAGATATCACAACAACACCAGCCATATCTAGTGGCACCCTTTACTTTCCAAGCTGGAACGGTAATGTTTATGCAGTTAGAAAAGGTGATGGATCACTTGTTTGGAAGTAGAACTTGTAGAAATTGATAGGTATAATTCTAAATGGGTTTGTGAATTTCGTGGAAGCCTTGCAAAACTTGATGCACAATCTGGTAACGTACAACTCCAGCATTCTCATCGACGATTGTTGGCTAAAAGCGTCCATCATGAGACTGACATCTTCAGTATCACATATCTGAAGACTTGTAAAAAATGGGGCTATCTGAAGCAAAAAATCTATAGGTAACGCTCGAAATGACCTGGTTACTTCTGAGTTGTAACTTCTCATGAATTCTCCTCTTCAAACGTTGGAAAAAAAATGCCTCATTTCAGATAAATGGCTTTTGTCTCACCTTCAAACATAACGCCTTGGCCGCCTTCGTAAGCCCTACCATTGTAGTACACAAAGACAATTTGTTGATCCATCGCAGATGTTGTAGAGTTTCAAATGCTAATGGAATGGGGAGGAGATAGTGTTTAGAGTTTAGGGTTTGCGGTTTAGTGTTTAGAGTTTAGTGTTCGGTGTTTGGTGTTTAGTGTTTAGTGTTTGGGGTTTGGGGATTACTGTCCGGGGTTTGGATTTGGAGAGGAGAGTGAGATGTGAGGGAGTGAGGAGTTCTGGCGCTCTATTTATGCCAAAACACACAGACAAGTCGCATAATAAGCTGGGACTCATTTGACAAAGGGAGTCACGGGTTGCTACATGAAACCCTGCAGACCTGTCTATTAACTGGGAGTCGCATGGGTCAACGCAACGCCCTATGGCCTCCTCGTGCTCTGTGACCTGCAACTCCTGCTCTCTACCACCCATAAGTCACAAAGTAGGGGTGTCCGTCGGTCGGTTTCGGTCCTAAATAGTCCAAACCGGCCGGACCGGCCCAAGCTAATGAATGGCCCATAACCGACCGCTGGTAAGCCCGGTTTGGGTCGGGTGCGGGTTGGGTCGGGTATTGGGCGGTTCGGGCGGGTTCGGGTTTTGGGTTTTTTTTTAATTCAATTTTTGCTTTTGTTCTGAATGATTAATTAACCTTTAAATAAAATTTAATTATGTTATTATTAAACATAATATACTATCTCCAGTATCCACAAATTCCATTAATTATTCCAGAATACAAATTTGAAGAAATTACATTGTTTATTTATGATAAAAATTACAAGCAGTCCAACTTCAACAGGAATATGGGTTGTTCATCGGCTTATTCACCTTCATTCCGTTCAGAGAGCTGCTTACCGCGCCCAAGCAACCTCCCAAACAGAATGAAGATGAACAAGCAGATCTCAAAACCATTATCAGACTAAAAAATCAATAACCACAATCCAGAATCCAGATCAAAGCAAATTATAAATGATCTAACAAAGCATAAATAAATAATTTTACAAATCATCAACAAAGAACAACAGATCGAAGGCATAAAACAAAAAATCAGTTTTGAGAGAATGGGAGAAGAGAGGAGAAGAGAAAGCGGCGGTTTCGAGTTGGAAGGAGGAAAGGAGGGTGGGGTGAGAAGGCGGAGAAGGAGAGCGGCGGTTTCAAGTTGAGAGGAGGAGAGGATGGTTAGGCGAGGAGGAGAAGGAGAGGCTGGAGAGCAGCGGCGGCCGGCGGCTACGGTTGGCACTTGGCAGGAGCAGGAGGAGTTGCGGCTGGAGTGGAGAGCAGCGGCTGCAGCGCTAGGGTTTCAGCTGGAAGTGGAAGATGAAGGGTGTGTTTGTGTGTGAAAGAGATTATAAATAGATGGACCTTGATCCGCGTTAGAACAACCAGAGCCGTTGATAAAGCTTGATCTGACGGTGTGGAACGCGTGAAGAGAAATACAAATTTTGTTATTAATTCCGCGTGGGTCCCACTGAACATTTTTTATTTATTCCTACTTCCTAGTGTTCTGTCTTCTGTTTCAGCTCCTTTTTTTTTCACACATACTGGACTCATTGGACCCAGCAAAAGTGGGCTTTTTTTTTTAAACTGTATATATTTTAACAGGTTCTGTCGGGCCGGTCGGTTTAGAGGCCGAACCGGACTCGACCGAAAACACCTTTTGCAAACCATTTTTGGGCCCCGTTGGACCCGAAACCCGACCCAGACCGACCGTTTGGTCACACAAAAATTCGATTGGTCCGGTTTCGGGTCGGCCGCGGGTTTATGGGCAGGCCTATCGCAAAGGATCATGCGACTACCAGCAACTACCAAAACAACCACATTCAGCTAAAAATATTTTTTAATAATATTTAAAAAAAAGGCGGTGAGGTGATGTGTTACTTTTTTCTCCCAAACTACAGTAATACAACGTTCCAGTGATGCGTGGCACATGGACGGTGTTGATAGGAGTGGTTAGAATCACGCCAGCTAGGACACAACGTTCATCAGCGACCAGTCCCTATCCACGAACGATTAAAAAATTTCAACATATTACGCCATGTGGGACCTACCATGCTCACCTTCAGTTCCATTAACCAGAACAAATTCCGATTATAAATCCGCACCTTACCCACTCTCTCACACCACTCCACTGACACCACTGAGCAATTCATCATCATCACAGAACCAGAGAGCATCGATGGAGGGGAAGGAGCAGGACGTGTCTCTGGGAGCGAACAAGTTCCCGGAGAGGCAACCCATCGGGATAGCCGCTCAGACCCAAGACGACGGCAAGGACTACCAGGAGCCACCACCGGCGCCGCTCTTTGAGCCGTCGGAGCTCACTTCATGGTCCTTCTACAGGGCCGGAATCGCCGAGTTCGTCGCCACCTTTCTGTTCCTCTACATCACCGTCTTGACCGTCATGGGCGTCAGTGGCGCCGATAGCAAGTGCAAAACTGTTGGTATTCAAGGCATAGCTTGGGCTTTCGGTGGCATGATCTTCGCCCTCGTTTACTGCACTGCCGGAATCTCAGGTCAAAATTTCACATAATTTGTTTTCGATGTGCTTGTTAAAATTAATTTACCGCCCAACCATTTTAATTGTGAAATAAATTTGTCTTGATTCTTCACAGTAGTAGTGTTGATGATTTGTGTGATGCATTGCAGGGGGTCACATAAACCCGGCGGTGACATTCGGGCTGTTCTTGGCGAGAAAGTTGTCCTTGACCAGGGCGATTTTCTACATCGTGATGCAGGTGCTGGGTGCCATCGTTGGCGCCGGCGTGGTGAAAGGCTTTGAGGGAAAAACCAAGTATGGGGCTTTAGGAGGTGGTGCTAACTTTGTTAATCCTGGTTACACCAAAGGTGATGGTCTCGGTGCTGAGATTGTTGGCACGTTCGTTCTTGTTTACACCGTCTTCTCCGCCACCGATGCCAAGCGTAGCGCCAGAGACTCTCACGTTCCGGTAAGTCTAACGTTCCTCTGAGATATGACCGAATTACTAGTGTTTATGTAATTTTGATGAATTAATGGTGTATGACTTGTTGAATGAGCAGATTTTGGCACCTTTGCCCATTGGGTTCGCTGTGTTTTTGGTGCACTTGGCTACCATCCCCATCACCGGAACTGGTATCAACCCTGCTCGGAGTCTCGGTGCTGCCATCATCTTCAACAAGGACCGTGGCTGGGATGATCACGTACGTTGATAAATTTTAGAAGTTTTCATGAGAATGAATCAGAACCGTTTAATCTTTGATTGTTGCTAATTGATAACAATTTTTTTTTTCTTGTGCAGTGGATCTTCTGGGTGGGACCATTCATCGGAGCTGCTCTTGCAGCTATCTACCACGTCGTTGTCATCCGAGCCATTCCCTTCAAGTCCAAGTGATTGAATCAAACGGTTCATCATCAGATTTAAAAATTTGGAAGAATCATAATCAAAGCCATGTTTGTTGTGGGTTTCATTTCATCATCATCATCATCATCATGTTTTATCTTTTCTTTTTCCTGAAAAAGTTGTCCTTTGTATTTTGTAATTTGTATATAAATATGATTTTATCTATGTAATGTAAAATTATGATGATTATTAGTTGGTGAATGTGTTGGAAGAGGGCCCAGCTCATGTGTGCTGTACGGCTGTGATTGTGTATTTTGCCAAATCAAAAATAACACGAGTCATTTCTGGAGCCTTCTTTTTTTTTCTAGGTATACTTAGTCCCTGAAATTTTAATGAAGTTAGCGATGAGTCGCTCACTGGAAAAATGTATTTTATTAGTCCCTATGATTGACAATCGTTTTTTTAGTCCCTGCCGGAGCACGGAGCTCCGGTGGGCGCTACGTGCCATGCTGACCGGTTTAATGAGTAATACGTGTTTGGTGGGCCCTGGGCGGTTGTGGTTGTTGCGCGACGATGACAGGGAAGCTCATTGACGACGATGGGCTCCACAGCGGAGACGGCTCTGCTCCCCAAACCCCAACCCAACAAAACCCTAAACTTCCAGAACTGTAAGTAAGGAAGCGAACACAGAGTGAGAAACCACAATCCTGAAACCCTTTTTTTTCCTCTTCTTCTTCAACCCAGAACCCCAACCTAGAAATCCCAATCAAAACCTCAAACCCAGCGACAAAAACAAAGGGTGGAGAGAAGAAGATGAGCGACCCCGAGTCCACCACTAGATACCTACCGAAATCCAGCCATTTCATTGTCGATTTCGTCGACCCAACAACCGATTCACCAACCCAGCCACTGATTCATCAACCCAGAACATCAACCCAACAAAATCAACCTCCAATCTCAAACACCAACCCATAACAAAACATCATCAACCCAAAACCCAGCAACAGTAACCCAACGTTCGTGCATAAGAACATTTAGAAAGGTAAAGAAGAAAAAGAAGCAAATAGGAACCTCTCACAAACCCAGCGTTCAACCCAACCTCCGCCTTCCAGCCCCACAACCAAATCTAAACACCCCACAACTTGATCTGAACCTCCACCATCTATCCCCATAACCAGATCTGAACTCTCTCTCTCTCTCTCTCTCTCTCTCCACCGAGTGTGAGAGGGCGCTTTTGTTGCAAAGCTTCTCGGTGAAGTAGCGGCTCTTGCTGGCGAGGACTTCTTATGCACCACTATCGAGGCCCTGGACCCAGCCTTCGAAACCATCATGAGCCTCACATCACCACCATCGTCGCAACTGAAAGGCGCCTCCTTCAGAAGAGAGAATAAAAGAGGAGGTTGTGGAAGGTGAGTAAAAGAGGGTTGGGTTTGCTATGAAGGTTCTGGAAGGTTACAAGGTTGAGGAAGAAGATGACAATTTAAGGCTTTCTCGGTTGGGGCTTTGTTACTACTAGGGTTGGGTTATTTTAGTGATTTATTATGGTTTAGGTTTCTGGGTTTGGCAATTTTAGTATGAAGATTTGGGTTGCTGGGTTTGACAAATTTAATTTAATTATTAGGGAAAATTTGATTTAGGGATTTAGTGTGTGTTTAAAATTGGGGAAAACTTAATTTTATTCATTTTTTGACGTGTCCAACTTTAAAAATTAATAAAAATTACACGTATTACTCAATAATCCAGTCAGCGTGTCACATCAGCGCCCACCGGAGCTCCGGGCTCCGCAGGGACTAAAGAAAAACGACCGTCAATCTTGGGGATTAATAAAATACATTTTTCTGGCGAGGGACTCAACGCCAACTTCACTACAATTACAGAGACCCAGTATATTATTAACCCTTATTTAAATATATTATACAATAAATACATAGATTCAGGTGAAGTTCATAAAGTTGCAACTTCTGAAATTACAAAGTCTGACATCCTTGTTATAGATAAAAAGAAGACTATTTCTGAAATTTTGGAAATGACAACAACAGATAGTGATATGGTAAATAAGTTTATTTAAGTATTTCTCTTAATTAATATATTCCTAAAGGAAATGACTATATTGTTGAAACTTATAATTGTTTAAAATGTAGAATGATACCTATTGTTGTGCTGCAGCTATAAATGACATCTTGCTGAAAAACCAACAACAAATTTCAATTGTGATTTTTGTCACAAGAATGTTGACTATCCAACAACAAGGTAATAAACACTTCTAAAATTACAAATATCACTAAATCAACAATATATTTGATTAAATTAAAATAAATTATTAATGTTGTATATTATTTATTTTGGTTTTGATTAGAGCTTGATGTGAGAGTCGGGAGATGATATCAATTCAACTATATTTGTTGTATTGGATGACCTTGCTAAACAAATAGCATGTGTGAAGTTACATGACCTTACATCAGCCTTTGAACATGTAAGGAGCACATTAATTTAACTTATTTCCCAATTAAACTATAACAACTCAGAATATTTAATATGTTAAAATTATAATTCTACTCATTTTCCATTTATGATTGTTCAATATAGGGAGATGATGAAAATTTGAACCTACCTCCACAACTCCTAAAAGTTATAGGCACTTCACATGTTTTCCAAATAAAAATGAGTACCTACTTTGAGAGCTGCGGAAGGCAAAGTTTCACAGCACACAAACTTTTGAAGCCAGTGATGAAGGTCATTAAAATAAATTTTATAAGTAATGTTGATTAAATTGTAAAATAATTTCAAAATATTTCCATCAGATTGAGAATGAAGAAGCTGAAGTCAACTTACCAGACTAAGCAATGGAGTCCACATTGGAAATGAGTGCTTCCTCAATTGGATCTCCAGATATTAACATGTCGGATTTACCACAAAAGAGAAGGAAGTTGAGGTAAGAGTGCAGAATATTGTAACGAATTTAGCCAAATATATATTGAATATTTTCTTCTTTAATAATGTTCATTTCAGGTTGGCACAGAAAGCAAAAGAACCATGTTATAAAATTAATAAAGGGTGTTTGGTCATGGCTATGGAGGAAAGAAATGCTGTTAAGTGGAGCAACGCCGGTGATTGAGGAAAAGGGTGCCAGGGATTCAGGTTCTAATGTTTGAAGAAGATGATGCGTATGGAAATGATTGATGGAGGAAGAAGGTGGAAGAAGAATATGATGAAGAAATAGGGTACTATTGCAAACTCCTTCTATACGTGAAGAGGAAGAAGAAGAACAAGAATAATATAAATATATATAGGTTCACATATTTATTAAATTAATTAAGTAGCTCAATTGAAAAAGACTTTGGTCTCATGTTCAGATTGACTAACGACAAATCTTTCAGGGACCAGACTGACTAACGGCGAATCTTTCAAGGACTAACTTAACGGGTAAAAATAATATGAGGGCTAAACAACCATAAATAACATCTTTCAAGGACCAATTTGGAGGTTTGCTCATAAAACTTCATGTAAGTTAAAAAAAGCATATTCTCAATTGCTCAATTGAAAGGCATTGAATCTTTGCTACTTCGTAACAAAACACAGATTAACATGTCAAAAAATCAAAACCTACATGCATCCAAAAGAAGAAGTAGAGAGAAAGACATTAATTCATTTAGAAAAGATTTCATTATTAACTTATTCTGGATACTGGCTTAAAAAATGACACTGCAAATCTAAAGTCTACAATTCTTCATAATAGATTCACTGTTTAGTTTGGTCCTCTGAAGATGGAGATAAAATCATTTTGATCCTCCAAACAATGGTAATATCAAATTTATTCCTTCATCACATGAAGTTAAATCAACTCAATTTAGTCACTCAATCGTAGACAAAAAGACGAATATAGATCCCTTACTCTTGCGAGTCGTAACTCATAAGCAAAAGAACAATTTTGATGTCAATATACATGATATAGAGATAATTAACGGTAAATAACATTTAGATGTCAGTATACATATTAAATTATCTACACTAACAAAAACATTAAAAACAGATAACCAACATAATCATGCAGCAGTAATGTGGCTGTGTTAAATATATTAAAAAAACTACCCTTTCTACTAAAAACTGATAAATTTAGCCAATGTTCAAAAGTTTATTAAACTCCATAAAAATATATCATTAAATCGCATTCAAATGCAATAATCACTCTATCAATTATATATTAAAAATACTAAAATGTTTCAAATTCTTTGACATACCCATACTCTTTACTAATAAAAGTTGTGACTACTCATTGTTTAGCTTAAACACTATAAAAAAATGAAAATTTGAAACATTAACACAAAGTTCTTCCATATTCCTAACTGTTTCTCCAAATTATTATAAAATGAATCATTTACATGCATATTTACAACCTATCAGAATAGAGTCCCTATGAAAAGAGTTGTTTAGTCTAAACACTATAAAAAAATGGGAATTAAATAAATTAACACAAATTTCTTCCATATTCATAACTGTTTCTCCTAATTATTATCAAAATAAATTCATATTTATAGCCTTTCATAATAGAGTCCCTATAAAATGAAATGTCACAACATATACACAACACAAGAAAGTCTCTAGGAATCATATGAAACTCTTGGTGAAATCTTCTTCCCCAGCCATAATATCTGCTACTGGCTTAAAAAATGACACTTTAAATGCAAAGTCTACAGTTCTTCAGGAGTAAATTGAACGCTGAGCTTGGCCCTCCGAAGATCTAGATCAAATCATTTTGATCCTCCAAACAAAGTTAATATCAAATTTATCCCTCAATCACATCAACTCAATTTAGTCACTCAATTGTAGACAAAAAAGAACAATTTAGTCCCCTACTCTTGCGATTCCTAATTCATAAGCAAAAGAACAATTTTGATGTCAATATCCATGATTTAGAGATGATTGAGTGATTGACGGTATACATTTAGATGTCAATATACATATTAAACTACCTACACTAATAAAAACATTAAAAACTGATAACCAACATAATCATGCAGCAGTAATGTGGCTGCGTTAAATATATTAAAAATAACTACCCTTTCTATTAAAAACCGAATAAATTAGCCAATGTTATTAATGTAAAAACTACCCTTTCTATTAAAAACCGAATAAATTAGCGATGTTATTAATGTAAGGCTTAATAACACTTTTGGTCCCTCACTTATCATGAAATTGCACTTCTAGTCCCTAACGAAAAAAATTAGCCTACAAGGTCCCTCACATTTACTTATTATTACAGTTTTGGTTTTCCGTTAAAAACCATCCAAAATTTAACAGATTCTGAAATAAAAAATTAAAATAAATATAATAAAAATCCAGAAACATTGAATATTCATCTTGTTCCCCACCATCTTCAAAGAAAAACCCAGAAAAAAGAAAAACACAAAATCCCTTCGTTGATTAGAAAAATCGCAAATCATTTAAATCATTTAATGAAGCCTTATCGCAAATCCTATTTATTCAAAAGCTTCAAGGACCCCATTTTCAACTATGCCCTGTAAGAAATCTAAACAATACACATAAATTAATAGGTGTTGTAATTTCACTTGAATTGGACTCTCTAAACACTTTTTCGCTTTTTCTCCCTCTTTGCAATTTTTCACTTTTCCTTCTCCTGAATCCTCTCAGCTATATTTTCTGACCTTTTTTGCTGCTTGTCTTCCTTCAACTGGATCTTTTCAGATCTGAGTGGGAATGATGGGGAAGGAGGTCCAACCCGTGACTGTGACCACGACGAAGGTTACAGCTCTGTTCCGGCGGAGGTATGGTGGTCCGGTTCAATCCATGGTTATGGTGGCTCGTTTGCGAGGGTTTCAGTGGTGGTGGTGTTGCCGTGTCAGTGTCGGGTGAGAGAAGGGGTTGGTGGTGGCGTTGGGTGAGGTTCAAATCGCTTCTTCTTTTTTCAGATCGAAGACTCCTTTCTTCTTCAATACAAATTGCTTCAACGTTTTTAGATCGAAGGTTCCAGATTGTTTCCAGATCTAAGAGGGCCTTCAACATTTGGATGCTGAGAAAATTTGATCCTTTTCCCCCTCTATTTGTGGAATTTCTGGGATTTAATTTTGACGTCCAATTCACTGAACCCAGAAACAAAGATTCAGTTTTTCTCCATCTTCCTATTGTTCTGGAGAATTTTTCTTAAAGGTAACAAATATTTCAAAGCCCCAAAAAGTAATCAACCAAATCTATTTCACCATGTTCAACTAAGATAAAGCAATTGATTATATTATCTGTATATTATGTTAAATTCCATGCAAAAAACGGATGTAAATATAATTGTAGTGATTCACTCTGCTTTCCTTGTCCCTTCCTTTCGTTCCATGGTAGAAGATAGTTCCACGAGCTTCTTGTCCCTTCGTTCCCTGGCGGCATCACTTGTTCTGGAGAATTAATATTAGGGGTATTTGATTTATGGGTTTAAGAAGATAGTGAAGATGATGAAAGGTGAAAGTATGAATTTTTTGGGTTTTTTCGGATGAAAGTGATGAAGATGTGATAAATTTTGGGTTTATGGGATGAAGGCGATGAAGGTATCTGAATTTTAAATTTTATGTTTTTTTAATTAACTTTTTAAGAAATATTCCATTAAATAATGGATGGAAAATCAAAACTGCAACAGTTTGTATAAGTTAAGGACCATTTAGGCTAATTTTTTTTATTAGGGACTAAAAATGCACTTTTATGAAAAATGAGGGACCAAAAGTGCTATTAAGCCTTAATGTAAAGACTACCCTTTCTATTAAAAACCGAATAAATTAAATTAGCCAATGTTATTAATGCAATTAAGACCCAGATAAATTAAAGAATATTTAAATTACTTAAAGCATGGCCTCGAGTATTTTAAACGCGGCTTAGTATGTCGCTAGTATTTAATTAATATTACATTTTAATATTAGTGGTGTATAGTTTCTTTCGATGAACGACGTTAGTATTGAGTTACGAACGTTTCGTAATTATTCACGAGTGTAACTCTAGCTTATTTCTCGATTCCTTGATCATTTAAATTATTTAAGTGGTAACTAATTTAAATCTTTTATTTAGTCTCCTAGAATAATGAGAATAAAAATATTTCATTATTACTATAAATTCCCCCTTTCTCTTTTGAAATTAAATATTTCCTCTTTAGATATATTAAAAAAAAATTAGCAATAAGTTTTATTATCTCTTTGGATTCCTAGCCAATTAGATTTTAAAGAAATCCCTCTCAACTAATCAAAAAGAGGAAAATCCCACACTCTCTCCTCACCACCTACTTGACCCCACCCATTTACTCCCTCATTCAATTTCTGATTTCTTTCTCTCTCTCTTTATTCACGTTCTTTTCTTCCTTCTTCCTCTCTCTCGACGTTTCTTCTTCTTCTTCTCCCCTCTACTCCATCTTCGATTTTCTTCTATTTCCTTCCCATAATCGGTGGCCGAACCACCAACGGGACTAGCCCTGCTTCCTTCGTCCTCCGCCAGGAGCCCTAGAGCAGGCCACGATACACCACCACCACTGTCATCTCCTTCCTCAGTTTTCCCAGCGCCGCTGCCGCCTTCTCTTCTCTTTTTCGAAGAGACTGTGAGCCCCGTGAAGGAACCATCGCCACCAATGGAATCCACATAATGTCTGCATCAAATCCCCAAGGAAATTTGACAATCGACCGTCGTTGACCGCCGCCACCGCCGCTTCATGGCTATTTTCCGGCCAACCCTTTTGGCTTCTAAGAAAACGGGTTGCACGATGATGATCCTCGCCATGAGGAGAAGAGGATCCAAAAGGAGGGTGCTAAGGAGAGAGAGGAACAAAAAAAAGGAGGGTACTTTTTGAAAGGTATTTGTTCCATCTCTTCGTTTGTGAGGTCAGACCAGTGAAAGGAGAAGCCTTGGGCCAATTTTAGGTAAATCCTTCCAAAAACCCAAGTTTATTATGACTGAAACTTGAGTGTTCATGACTGACTCCTGGTTGAAAATGGTCCCTGGAATGCCTAGGAGTTTCGGCCAGCAATGGGGGAAAGGAAGCTTTGTCTCCATGACCATAGACCTTAAAGGAAAAGATGCTGAAAAATGTATAAAAATAAATATGCATATATATATATATATATATATATATATATATATATATATGTAAAGAAATGCTTGATTATATGTATACTGTATTTTCTGTATAACCTTGTTGTGGTATCTGGTTAATTGGAAATTCTGGAGGTGGGTATCTGTTATTCTCGTGGAGGATGGGTGAAGTTAATTAAAGTTTAGATAGTTTTATTAAGGTTTTGATTATGGAGAAAAAAACATAGAATTAATTTAATATTAATAGAGACTAATTAGTAATTATGCAGAAAAGGGATAAATGAACAAATTGGAAGATATTGGGTTAATGGCAGTAGATTAAAAATCGGTTAGTGTTTTAAAGGTAAATTAGTACCCTGGCTATGTTTTGTTAGAGGAAATAAGTTTGATATTGTTAGTGGATGACTAGTGCCTAAATCTAATTTGATTAGAACTACACATAATTTGAGGAGATAAAGAGTGCGATAAGATTTGATAGTACGTACCTGTGATTAACTAAGTACGTGGACAAATTTAATTAGAAATGGACAAATTTAATTAGAAACTAGAATTGAGTTTAAGTCGCTAAGAATTGTTTAGTGTTGGGCATGAATCAACTAAGGAAAGAGAGGAAAAAAAAACTAATTGGATATTAAAGAAGATTAAGAATCTAATTTAAGAGAGTTTGGACATATATTGATTAGACGTTGGGAAGGTGTTTTCTCTCATTTTTGTAAGCAAATAGAATTAGGTAAAATCGCAAGAAAATTCAAATGTTGGTAAATCGGCTGGATTTCGATCCTCTTTTGGGCTCTGGGATATGGAAACTTTCTAGTGCGTTAATCATGAAATGGAGTGGATGAGGAGGTATTTGTTGAAAGTGGTTCGACCGAATTGGATAAACAGTTTAAAAGAAAAGAATGAAAGTAAAAGTGCTTGAAAACAGAAAAAGTCAAAGGAAAAAGAAGGATAAAACTGCATTGAATTTGAAGTGCAGGAAACATAAAGTTTGCAAGAAATTTAAAGGTAGTCGATCGAACTCGCTCAATCACGTACGTTTGACTCTTCTGTTTGCTGTGTGTCTCGGTTGCTTGGACTTATAGCGTTAGGGTTGAGAATTAACGTTCAGGCTAACAGAAGGATGATGGTTAAGAATAGTTGTTTTGCCACTAAGTAAATGGAGTTGAGGTTAATAAGTTTTTCTTGATTGAATTGTTTGAGGGATTGACGAACCCATTAACGTGAAGAGTGACTAAGTAGTTAGATAGAGGAGGAAATTATAGAATAATTGGAATTGTTGTGGAAAGGGAAATTAATGGAGAAATTTGGGTTATTTTGAGGCTAGAAGGTTAAGGCTAGGAGACTTGATTTTTAGGGCTGAGATTTTCTTTTGAAACTTGATTTTTGAGTGGAGATGCCTTGAGGATAAACATGTGTACTAAGGGTGGATCTTGGTGAAACTGGAGGACTTGTTGAGTTTATGTTTTTGTTGGGTACGGACAAAGGATTTGTTAAAGGTTTAAGGCCTTCTAATAGATATTAGTTTGTTTGGGATCAAGTTGGATTACTTGCAAGTTTGAGGGCTAGTTTACTAATTGTGTTGGCTTAGGGAACCCAAATAGTTTATTTTAAAAAGAAAATATTTTACCTTGTGTGTGAAGTACATAGTTGTTTGTAAGTACTCTAGAATTTGAACTAGAGAGTTAACTTAGAAGATAACTGAGTTAATATGCATATGTGAAAGGTACGAAGAACGATGGCGCGTTCATGTCGGAACTAACAAACGGGAAACGAAGCGATCCAGTACGAAGGATGAGGACGTGACTCGACCGGAGTCGTAGCTTTGGAAGGAAAGCGCATATGGTAAGGGCACTTCGCTATTCTTAGCTACTAAGCATATGTATATAATCATGAGAACGTATATGCTATGCTATTGAAATTGGTAGTTGACGACGTTATGAGAATGAACCGATTTAGAATTGTATTGATTGAGATATTTAATGCATGGAGCTGAAGGCATTTGATATGCTGGATTAGAATTGTTTGATTCGTGAATTTGATTTGAAATTGTGGCTTGACTTATTGAGTGCTTCTTGATATACTGTTAAATGTTAAGCATGATCTCCCTGCGACATGATTTATATCTGATTTAAATATGTACATATGCTCTACATGATGGTTTTAATTATGAAGCTATGTTAAGGTACGTCTTCGGATGACTAAGCCTTGAGTTCGATTTGTTGTTTTCATGTCGTGTCAAGCATACTTGAGAGCCGTCGTGGTTCGGGGCTAACTTGACACCGGACTGGAGATGGAAAATATCGGGGCATTATACAGAACGTACTCGTGTAAGTGACAACTCATCGGCTCAGCAGGAATACTATTTAGTTAGCTAGAGTCGGTAGAGTATCCCACCTGCCTGCGGGATTTGGTGCTACATCCAGATGAAATTTTTGTATACACTACAAGAAATTTCACTTTCCGCCGCGGCCAAAAAACCGTGGCTGCAGCTAAAAAAACCGTGGCAATAACCTTCGACCACGGTTTGGCCACGGTTTCCCGCCTGTGGGATATGC
Source organism: Acmispon strigosus (assembly GCA_030819835.1). Taxonomy (NCBI): domain Eukaryota; kingdom Viridiplantae; phylum Streptophyta; class Magnoliopsida; order Fabales; family Fabaceae; genus Acmispon; species Acmispon strigosus. Next base: position 27,662,872 of record JAUAMA010000002.1, read on the forward strand.
GGCCGTGGCCTTTGCTAATAGGCCACGGTTTGACACTTTAGACCACCAATTTCTGATAACCGTGGCACGAATAGGCCACGGTTTGACCACTCTGGTTGAGGCCACGGTTTGCATCTATTTCTTTAAACCACGGTTTCCAAACCGTTGCTTTGATATTTAGGCCGCGGTTACTTACCGTGGTATTATTCAACCACGGATTACAGCCCCTTCAAAACACCACGGTTTCTAAACCGTGGGATCACAGCTCCTTCAATACACCACGGTTTTCAAACCGTGGGTTTACAGCCCCTTCAATACACCACGGTTTTCAAACCGTGGGTTTACACGGTTTATAGTTCCTTCTTTACACCACGCTTTTTAAACCGTTGCTATAATATGAGTGGGACCATTTTTACAAGTTCTCTTTTGTCTCCCCCATTCGACATTAATAATTTTGTTAACATTTTTAAACTTTGATCAACATAAAAAGACATGGAATATCCTGCAGATGCAGACAGAATTCTATAGACCAAATATAGTGCCAATAGAGAGCAGATATAATTTCAGAAGCCTAAATTATATCCAGCATGGCCGAATAACCTGTAATCTAATACTTCTAACAAACACAGTCATGATTCACAACCTGTTAAGAGCAAGTTATCCAAGCAACTTTTATCCAGCATGCAAATCCTAGGCCATGCACTGATGTTGAAATACTAAAGCAGCTTCAAGATGAGGTATAAACGAATAAAATTAAAAACAGAACACTGGGTAAATCACTGGGGTACAAGTTTCTCTTTAATTACAAAAAACATGACCAATATTAACAGCCCAACCAATGAAATATAAACAGAACAATCATGGTATTAAACTTAAATCAACATAAAAAGACATGGAATATCCTGCAGATGCAGACAGAATTCTATAGACCAAATATAGTGCCAATAGAGAGCAGATATAATTTCAGAAGCCTAAATTTATTAGACCTGCTTATTTTTATATAATTGTGTGCAAAACGTTGTGATCATAATCGTATACTCAGTATAACAATAGCCACATCACAATAGCTGCGCTAGCTAAATCTCTGAATTATTAGCTTGGATGTACACACCTAGCCACATCAGTCATGTACAAATTATTAGCTTGTGTAATAAATTCCGTTTCATTGCAGAGATTAGAACTGATGCATGAAACAAATCCCTCTACGAATTCAAATTTGGTTGAGATTTTGAAATCAGATGTCAGAGAAGGCAATGCTCGGAAGGGGTCTAGCTGCTGTAAGGCCTTTGTTTGGCTCACTAGGTGAAAAATCTATCACACTTGAAGAGATTCATGTAGATTGATTATATAAAAACTACAATATTAATATTTTTTTTAGAAATACATACAATTAATTTGCAACGTAGAAGGGTTCCATGTGACATTTCTTGTGCAACTATATATGCAGGGCACTGGATTTTACCTCTTCATTATTACGAACACTACAAAAAGATCAAGAAATGAATATGAAGCAAGTAATTGAAGAGACTTATGATATAACTTTAAAACCATGGCATGGGTGGATTTCATCATCTGCTTACAGAGTAACAATCACTTGACTTTTTCCCCAATTTTCCAATCAATTAATGCATCCATCCAGGTCAACTTGTCTGATTACTGTCACTTATTTACCACATTTTTAATTCAGCACATAGTGACCAAAATATGTTGATTTTTAGACTTCTATTAATGAGCAATTATCAGTATAACAATAGCCACATCACAATAAATCCTGCAATTTAAATATACCTGAAAACTGAAAGTAACAAGATCCTTCTTTGAATCGTCTGCTGCTATATACCTTACAGTAAGACATAAGTACAGAATCAAGATCAGACAGGGAAATTAAAATTATTCATGAAGAAAAGCCAGTTTAAGAAGATAATTTCACACTAGAGGATGAAGGAAGTGAAGCGGCGGAGCATCAAATTAAAGAAGCAAGATCAGACAGGGAAGTTACCTTGGTTCGAGTGAGGGTTTGAGACGAACGGTACGCAAATAGCTTCGCGGTGCAGAACGATGGAGGCAGGTGACGGGTTAGAACGATGGAGGCGAGGGTTTAGTGATGGAGATGAAATTCCAGAACGATGGAGGCGTGGGGGTCCAGAACGATGGAGGCGAGAGTCTTGAACGATGGTCGACGAGAGGGCCAGAACGATGGAAGACGAGAGGGCCTGAACGATGGAGGCGTCGAGGGGTAGGACGCGACGGGGTCCAGAACAATGGAGGCGACCGATCGAGGGGTAGGAGGAGATGGGGTCAGAACGATGGAGGCGCAGGAGGAGATGGGGTCAGAACGATGGAGGCGCAGGAGGAGATGGGATGGAGGCGCATGAGGTCAAGAATTAAGGGAAAACCTTTCTTTTTTTTTCCAGAACCCCGATGAAGGCACAGGAGTTAGCTTAATTGAAAACCTTTCTATTTCTATAATTTTGAGAAATAAAATAAAAACCGGGAAATTTTGGCGGGTCAAATAATAGGCTTTTTAATGTAAAAATTCTACTGCCACGGTTGGAAGAGTGTGGAATAAAGGGTCCACGGTTGGCAACACGTGGCCATAATATAGCCGCGGGCACCAAACCGCAGTTTAAAGAGTATAGGCTACGGTTTCCTCTGTGGTGGCTGTAGTTTTTGTAAATTTATCCCACGCTTCAAAAACCGTGGCCTCTGGCCATTTTAGGCCACGGTTTTCTGACCGTGGCAAATTTAAGCGTGGCCGTAGGTCAAATTTCTTGTAGTGTAACAGAGCTGTTGTATGTGCATATAAGGGGTTGTAAGGTCATCAACCACCCTAGTCCATAAATTTTGTGTAGTATGATTTCTACATGCTTACTGGCTTAAATGTATATCCAATATTGTTTGAAGTTGATCCTTGCACCTGTTTGTTGTTTGTGTTTTTGGCGATCCGTCGCTAGCTTGACAACTACTAGCCGAAGAATACTCGAAAAATGCTGAGCGAAGAAGGTTTGAGGGAGTTTGGACGGATATCTTATCACTTGAAGACTAGAGATAACTTATTTGACTCTGTGTCTGTACATAAGCATGCCCGGGGACAGGGTAGAGTTTTGGACGATGTACTTTTATGCGGTCGCTCTACGTGGCATCGTAGTAGGTATGCCGGAGTAGGATGTTTGGATCGGAATTTTATTTGTGACAACATGATTCCTATTATAAACGAGTCTGGTGATTTTGAAACTATTTCACTGATGTTGTTCACTTAACCATGTACCTTATATATCTTGTTGAACTGAGTATCTATATATAAGTAATGCATGTTGTTTATAGCATTTCTTGGAAAAAAAAATACACTTGCTTTGATTTCCACATCTTTAAAAAATAACTTACACGTTTTATTTACTGATCATTTACTATAAGTTGAAAATTGGAGTGTTACCATCAAACTCCATAAAAATATATCATTAAATCGCATTCAAATGCAATAATCACTCTATCAATTATATATTAAAAATATTAAAACGTTTCAATTCTTTGACATACTCATACTCTTTACTAATAAAAGTTGTGACTAATCATTGTTTAGCTTAAACACTATAAAAAATGGAAACTTGATAAATTAACACAAAGTTCTTCCATATTCATAATTGTTTCTCCTAATTATCATAAAAAATCATTTACATGCATATTTACAACCTATCAGAATAGAGTCCTTATGAAAAGAGTTGTTTAGCCTAAACACTATAAAAAGTGGGAATTAAATAAATTAACACAAAGTTCTTCCATATTCATAACTGTTTCTCCTGATTATTGTCAAAATAAATTCATTTAAATTCATATTTATAGCCTTTCATAATAGAGTCCCTATAAAATGAAATGTCACAACATATACACAACACAAGAAGGTCTCTAGAAGTCATATGAAACTCTGGGTGAAATCTTCTTCCCCAGCCATAACATTAACATATCTGCTATTGGTAAGTTAGTTCTTCATTGAAATGTGATCGCAAAAAGTACTTTACCTGATGGGAAAATGCAGACTTTTTTTTTTTGACTCACTATTAATTATGAAAAGACAACTGCCAACTCAACTCAGGTATTATTTTTACTATCATTTCGGAAAACTAAATTATTTAAATACAAATATTATCATTTGAGATAATAATTAGTAATCACTTTGTTGGTTTTTTAAACAAGTATAATTATTTTATCAACTTCACCAATGCAAGGAGGAAATGAACAAGATACCTTCAATAGGATAAGAAACAACCATAAAGCAAGCACATCAACACGGATACAGCAAAAAGATTAGTACAAAAAACTATTTTTAATGCTAAATATTTGTTTAAAAATAAAATGTGAAGAATTTTACATCCTGCATATTATTAAAATAAAACAAATGCATAAAATGTGAGAAAAAAATTAAACAAAATAAGTGGCCATACGCTCGGTGAAGTTTAGAGAAAAAATTCGAGCGTATAATTCTATTTTTCTTTCACATCCATGGGTTCTAATATAGGAGTCCAAATCCTCTGTCTTTTAACCCTGTTTCCCTCTCTGTCTCCCAAATAAAACACTGACATCTGTTTTTTTTTTTACACATCATATTTGGAAACTCAACGGCACTGTTACGTTATAAAATAAAATAAAAAAAAGGTTTTTATGTAAACACTGAAAACCTACAGAAACACTGTGCCGCAGCCCTTGCTTTCACTGTGGCACCGATTGGAGGGCTCATACCTGAAGATGGAACACACCTAAAAGAATAAAGATTGGTGGACATTTAAATGGTGTAATAAGTGATAGGAAGAGAGGAGAGATAAGTGATAAGTGTGATATATGATGTGATGTAATTAAAGAAAGAGATATAAAGAAAAAAAAGTATCCACAGGTGTCTGTACTGTTTAGGTGTACATAAATCATTGTCTACACCCAAAATTCTGCGAGCCTTATATCCATGACACTGAAAATGAAGTCCAAAATAGAATGGGGTCCTTTAAAAATGGAGCAATGGCAAAAGATCTTGATGTAGTTGAAGATCTAAAGGAAATGCTTGACAGGGAAAAATCCCATAGCCTAACTTTTCAGGATGGCAAGAGATAGATTATCTGCACCTGGCACAAAAAATTTCTATATCAAGTTAATTGGTACTAGATCAAATGAATCAAGGCAATATAGTAAACCAACTTCATCAAAAATTGTTGCTCTAATAGTAGGAGATTTTGGAAATTCTAATGGAAGAAGAGATGTAATAATAAAACATAGAACTGAAGGGTTACAAAGGATTTCTGAATTACAACCTTCTTTCATGGAAATGCAGTACCCATTGTTATTTCCCTAAGGTGAGGATGGATTTTGGACTAGGCGAGCACTTCCACCGGTGACGAGCCATGAAGACTTGTGAAGACACACTTCGCTTTCATACTTCAAGCTTGGTGTCTTGTGGGCTTGTGAACTGGGCGAACACTTCGCCCAGCAGAGGGCGACCAGGCGGCTAAAGTGAGGACTAGCAGATGGCGATCTAGGCGGCCAGGGAGATATAAAGTTAAAGCTGTTGGGCCGAGCTTTTTTAGGCCCAGGAGCTCATCTTATGTAAATCTAGGGTTTTATCTCTTTTTTATCTTTTTCCCCTCTATAAATAGCAAATGAGGGTTCATGTAAAAATGGTCTTCTCTCGTTTTCACCGACTTGATAATAAGATAATTTGGCTCTAGGGTTTTTAACCTAGTTGGCCGTTTCCACCTCTTGTCTCATTCCTTACTGTTTCACTCTACCAGAACAGATTTCACTTGGAAATTTCATATTCCCAAAATGATGGAAGAAAAAAAAGAAGAAATAGAACAATGTGACAATGAGAGAATATTATGCATATCGAATACAACAAAGAAGCTTGTATGATGAGAGGTTTTATATTTTACTAGTAAGTATTTTTAATATTTAATTTACAACTTTTTTTAGTTAATGTTATAAAACTAATAAATATATGACATATGTCAACATTTTTAAACATGCGTAAGATCACATGATATATTGAAGTAAATAAATCCTTTAATTGATAAAACCAAAGTACACACAATGACTAATATTAAAATTGTTCATTGAAAGTTTATGCCATACCAAAACCAAACAATGTAATTAAGCTTTGATAACTGAAATAGAAAAACATCCAACAAATACTTATGTAGCAATAGTCTCAACACAGTGAAGATCTTATTTCACTTCTCTATCTTGACACATTTTAACTCTTTAGTTGAGGAATCTTATTTCACTTCTCTATCTCAACACGTTTTAACCATAGTTCAAAAGTTATTTTTCATACTAAAGAAAGTTAATATAATTCTGATAAGAAAAATGAAGAAGTTTTGGTTATTTGAAGTTAAGGATGCAGTGCCATCATCAACACGTTTGGAAGGAGAAAGCGTAGACGAAATTGTGGGGTATTTATTTCTTTTAAAAATTTATTATATTTAATTACATTTTAATATTATTGATTTCTTTTGTTTTAAAATTTTGTGAGGTTAGATCAATACAAAATAATTAAGCAAGCAATATAAATAAATAAGAAGAATATCTAAAGATTAAAATATTTTTCAATAAATAGGAAATAATTTTATTGACACATTAGGATAATATTGTTCTGTAAAGCAGAATTGACAATATTCGGATCAAGAGTAGGTAGCAAGCACGGAGGACAATTCACAATCGATAGAGCTGTAGACGGTATTTTCCTTGTCTTCAGACGATACTTCTCTAGACGGTACTTTCCTTGTCTTCAGACAATACTTCTCTAGACCGTACTTTCCTTGTCTTCAGACGAGACTTCTCTAGAGTAGACAGTGCTGCCGAGTAGACAATAGGGTTAATTTTGCCTTTTATTTCGAAGAGGAGACGATAGAGTTATTTCAGGCTTCTATTTTTTTAGCAGACGATAGAGATATTTGTTGAGTAGATGATAGAGCTGTAGACCATACTTGAGATATGACTTTGACGTTGTAGTCTCGTGCTTTTCCTTTAGACGATACTTCTATCTGAGTAGCAGATGATACTTCTCTAGACGGTACTTTCCTTGGTGATTTTATTTTATGGAGATGCTTGCACATTTAACGGATAAATCAACATGTTGACAAAATCTTGCTTTAAAATAGGCTAGTTAGTAGCAATAGGAAATTATTGATAAAACCGTAAATAAATAAATAAATGTGAACTGAATATAATTGGTAACATTATGAAACAATAATTATTATATAAAAAGAACAATCATAAATTACATGATTTAAATTTGTAATAGATAATTATTTGAATTCCTTAATAGTCGCAAATTATGATTTAAATTCGGAAAACTGATTTGATAGAGGGAGAAATTGTTGAGTTGATAAAGTGACACGTGTCAACATATAATAGAGTCTTTTTTTAAGAAGACTGAGGTTTGAGATTGAGGACTCACAATTAGTAAATACACTAGTAGATTTGATATTTAATACAATTAGAAATATAAAAAGTCATTAATAATTAATTGGTATTGTCATTAATACAAGCAACTTTTCTTATTGATAATTAATATTTGACTATATTTAACGTTTAATATTTTAATTATATATATGAGAAACTTACAATTATTATTCCATAAAATTAATAATATAAAGAGTCATTAATACGATATTGATGATAAAAGTTTACCTTAAAACATAAAAGTCAACTTTAAAGTTTTTTATTTTCTATAACTTTTAATTATGCAATACTTTATATATTAGGTATGATATTGATGAAAATTTTGAATATTTATTAAATGAGTTAAGGATGGAAAAAAAGTATGGATTGAATAATTTTAAAAAGAAAATAATGTTTATAATACTTAATGTAAATGCTCAGAAACGCATGTCATAGAAAAAGAAACGCATGTCATAGAAAAAAAAAATTGACATATGAGTATCATACCTCAAATTCAATATTCATATATCTCAAATAAAAAAAATTAAATAAACAATATATCCTGATGGATAAAGTTGGCTTCACATCTCATATCCACCCGTGCCTAGGGTGATTTAGAAAGAGAATGGAGAAAAATAAAAGATATGGCATGTGATGTAACACAAAAATGAGAAAGAAATAGAAAAAGATAGTGTGTGAAATTTAAGTGGAAGAAAATGTTGGTGTGAATAAATCAAAACCCTATTGAGATATCAATCATCTTAGTTGAAATACAAACCTCACTGTAAATACATGTTTTGACCTAGCCTTTTCACCCCACCACTCATACCTTCTCTCTATATATATATATCTATATCTCTCTCTCTCTGATACAAAACATTTTCTTCCGATCAAAACCCTTCCCTTTTCCTCTGAAAACTCTCCCTTCCAATATGGTGAAACCTGAATCTTTTGTATGTCATTTTTGCTCTACATTCTTCAATTCTGAAGAGGAGATGGTGCAGCATTACCACCAAGAGTGTAATCAGTCAATGATTAGGAAGAAGGAAAAGAGGAATTACAAGTTGGGTCCCCTCCCATTTTCAATTTCTCATCCACCCTTTCCTTTTGCATGCAACACTTTTGTGGGAAACCTTAGACCACATTTTCTGAATGAGCCGATACCCGCTAAAGACTCTGTTGTAGAGGAATACACCCGATTCATTAACCTAATAATGCAGGTTTTATTCCCACCTTTGCCTCCACAACAACCAGCGGTACCGGAACCTATGTCTACCATGTGGAGTTTGACACCACCTCCTCCTCCACCACCACCACCGTCATCGCCACAAGAGCATGCATCTAATGTTTATGAGACAAGGGACCTTTTGACCCTCATGGACCAGCCTTTCGTACCCACTGCTGTGCCTGTTGCTCCTCATGAATTAGCCAGATCTGAGGTGCAGACACAAGAAATGGAACTTTCTCCACCAATGGCAGAGCCAGATGAGTTGGACCTGGAATTGAAGCTTTGATTAGCTCCTCAATTTTAGGGTTTTAAGATTTTCAAAAAAAGGGTTTTAAGCTGATTTATCTTGAGATTGAGTTGTTGATTTATTTTCTGTTTGTCTGTGTCTAAGTTCTTTGACTTTGCTTATCTATTTAGTCTGTCTGGGTATGTCTTTAGGAGATGTCTTTAATTTATGTTTCCATCGTTTCTTTACTTCAATTGGATTAAACTGAAATGTATCAAAACATAGAGTTATGTCAATTAAATCATCCTATGGTACAAATGAACTTAGTTATCCATAGATCCAATGGTAGAAACAACAAGAGGAAGAAGAAGGAATCCTATTGCCATGAGATGAAGGAGAAAATATTTGTTCTAATGAGTGAAAAAATTGGTCTTATTCGAGTTTTTATTGTTTTGAGCTATCAGAAAAGTAATGTGGTCGCATTGTACTTATGAATGTGGTTTCATTGCAATGTGACCGCATTGGACCTCCCATTACGGCAACATTCTAGCACATGCAGGAAAAGCAAGAGGAAATCAGTGAAAATACCTAGAAAATCACTAAAAGTCTTAAAGTAGCCTAAAATATTAAAAAGTTTAAACTAAACCTAAAATATACTAGAAAAACTAAAATAACCTAATTAATCGACTAAATTATCCTAAAACTACAAAGAAAAATACCATATGTCCCCGGTTCAACACACCCTACACTAGGACTATAGTGTGCCCTCAAGAGTAAGAACAACCAACCATACACAATATGCAAGCCAAAACTTCAAAGGCATATGGAAAGAGTTACATCAAGATAGTTTACAAGAGGTATAAGTTTGAAGAGTGAGTGACCTTTAGTAAGTTCAAGTGAGAATCAAGAAGAGTGCAAAGGTGAGGGGTTTCGCAATAACTCCTATCTTACCAACCCCACATTGAAGATTCAATACTTATAGCCTCAAGGTTTATCTTAAGCACACACAAGCTTTTCTGTAGAGTTTTTTGGGATATGATTGATGGGGTAAGCATGCCATATTCCCTTATCAACTTCGGGACTATTGGCTACACACTACTTTCCAAGGCCTTGAATTTTTTAAGCAGGTGAAACCTATTTAAGAAAAGTCTAGCAAAGCCCAACTGATACCAAAATCGCAAGTGTACGATTCAATATCGCGTAATAAAAAGATCGAACCCAAGGGATAGGTTTCCTATTATTATAATATTTAGTACTTGTGCAGAAAATTTAAAAGATGAGTATTTGTTGTTGGTTTTAGAACAAGCAAGAACAATAGCATAAAATAATAGAGAGATAAATATGATGAAGATTAAGTCCTTGGGTTGATTGACATAGAATATAAAATATGCTAGCAAGTATCTACTTAATTTCTAAATTATAAATCCAAGTTCAAGGTGCTATAGCCTATTATATCTACAAGTTAATCTCTTACACATTGTAAAACTTTCTTTTTAATTACTAAACCCAATTTCTTGCAATCTAGTTAACTAAAGAAGAAGATGAAGATAGAGTTCCGGCCAACACAAAGCTACGTCTTTCCTAATCTCTTAGCGAAATATACTTATAGCCTTTTTTAAATCCTAGGTCCCTTACTACTTACCAATTCTCATTCGTATAAGCAATAAGCAAAATCACTTGTGATAATCAAGATAGAATTATGAACAAGGAAATAAAACAAGAACTGGATATATTATTCAGAAAGGTAGAAACAATACTAAAACATAAATTATAAACTAAAACAACCCAAGAAGCTTAAAAAGAATTAGCCAAGCATGGCTAAAAGAGTCATCGAATTACCCTGGATAGGAGCTCAAGTATGGCTTCCCACAATTCCTAGGAACAATGATCTTTAAGAGGGAAAGAAGAACACTTGTTGTATTCTGAATAGGTGTACCTTACAAGTGAAGAAAAGCTCCCTATTTATAGCAAAAACCTGACTTCCAGCGCTTGGGCGCTGGAATTCCCAACGCTTGGGCGCTGGGAAGCATTAAAATCCAACGGGCAGAAATAGGCCCAGCGCTTGAGCGCTGGCTTCCAACGCTGCAGCGCTGGGTGCAGCCTCTGACTCACATCCTAGTCAGAGGTCCAGCGCTTGAGCGTTGGGACTTCCAACGCTGCAGCGCTGGGACGAACACTGGCAGCTTTTTCTTGGATTCCTTTCTTCTTCAATGGAGGAATTGATTGGCTTAATTAGGCTCATTCAGCCCCTAATAAGTTCTGAAACTCCTTCCTTCCACCATTAATCCTTCAAACCTTATTTTACATGTGCTCAAATCAAAGAGAGTTGCTTCACATTCTTCAATTCACTTCAAGTCCTCTCTTTGTTAGAACTTCAATCCTGGCCCTTTGACTCCTTCAAACTTCACTTTACATCCTCCTCTCTTGAACCTTTACACTTTGATCCTTCAATTCCTGAAACTTTACAAATCGGTCCCTGGACAAAAATGATAACTATACCAGCTTTTCCTAAAAATATAATATAGCTATAAAAATTCCTAAAAATATAAAATAAAGTTAGAAAAACAAATAAAAGCTAATCTATATGCAAAATGCAAAATAAATATAAAATCTATGTAAAAATACTAAAAATCCTATATGTGACTCAAAAATAATAAAATAAAAAGACTAAAAACAACCTAAAAACATCATATATTATCCTGTCATCAATACTTATAGCCTCAAGGTTTATCTTAAGCACACACAAGCTTTTCTGTAGAGTTTTTTGGTATATGATTGATGGGGTAAGCATGCCATATTCCCTTATCAACTTCGGGACTAATGGCTACACACTACTTTCCAAGGCCTTGAATTTTTTAAGCAGGTGAAACCTATTTAAGAAAAGTCTAGCAAAGCCCAACTTACTTCCACCCCTACCTACAATGCAGAATGATAAATCTAAAAACGACACCAAATTGAAAACACAAAAAGTCTAGATCAAATTCATATTCAGAGCCACCATACGAAGAGAGTGATAGGGATGGTCAACATCACCTTAATCAGTGATAACCACCAGCGTGGCAGTCTTGCCAAAGCTTGACCCGACCTTCTTGATATCCTTCAACACATCCATCCCCTCAACTACATGGTCGAACACAGCGTGCTTCCAGTCCAGTCACTTCATCTTGGTTGTGCATTTGAAGAACTAAGATTCGTTGGTCCCGGAGCCGGAGTTTGCCATAGACATAATGCCAGGGTTGGTGTTCTTCTTGATAAAGTTCTTGTCGAGGAACTTGATGCCATAGATGGGCTCACCTCCGGTTTCGTTCCCAGCGGTGAAGTCGCCGCTCTGATACATGAATTTGGGGATTACGTGGTGGAAGGTGGATGCGTTGTAGTGGAGGGGCTTGTCGGTGGGGCTGGTTCCTTCTCTCTGGTGAAAAGGACACGGTGTGGTGTCAGGGAAGAGCTCCTTGACAATGCGACCAACGGGTTGACTATCAATGGCCATGTCGAAGAAGACCCTAGGTTTTGTGATTTGAATGTTAGTTAGGTTAAGTCGCTTTTGGAAAGAGATAGCTTTCTCTCTAGCTCTCTCTCTCTCTCTTCTTCTTCTTCCCCGTTCACTTTTCTGCCCTACCAGTTTGACATAGTTGCAGCAAAGTGGAGCAATCACAGTGACGAAGAAGGAAAATGATTAGGGTTTTACCATTAAAATTTTATTTTAAATATTAAAGTATACTAAAGTGCAATATATGTTTATCTCTAATTGAGGAGGATAGATTTTGAAATAAAATGGGAGATGAGTGTGACAAAAGGTTCTCTTAGTAGAGGAGAGGGTAATTTACTCTAATTTTTAAATATTTATATTTCAATTTTTACGGTATCGCTTAATAATTCTTAAGTTTTTTTTATTGATTTTTTTGTTATAAAAAATGGTAGAACGGATAGAAAGCACCTCAAGATTACAATACTAGACCCCGAGAGGCTGAGGCGGCACTTCACAGATGAGGTGACCTGGGGATGATCTAGTGGTACGACTCAACTCTAAACCATTGATTTTGGAATCACCTGCGTTCCGGGTAGTGGAGTGGGAAGGTCGTGAGAGGCTGCGTCGTCCCAACTTAAAGCCAATATGGTAATCATTGCTTGGTGAAGAAAGTGGGCTAGAGTTGTTACCTATGTTCCCGAGCGGCGTTCCGAAGTGTGATTGACTGAGTATTTCTAATGGACCAAGCATTCATGACATGTGATATTGTTGGATAAGGTGGCATGCACTTGCACCAATGCATTATATAAATGGTTAAATATGTTTTTGGTCCCTGACTTATACACCATAATCTAAAATTGTCTCTATAAAAAAAACTCCATTTTCCTTTCTTCTTCCTCTTCCTTCTCCCACCTATCACCCCTTCTCCCACCATTTTTTGCGGCAAACCACCGCACTCAAACCTTCACCCTCTTCTTCCCCAAACCTCTCCCTCCCCTCCTCCTCCATTTTCCCTCCAACCTCCATGTCTCCAACTGAGTAAACGTAAGTAAGTCTATTTCATGTCAATTCCTTCCGGAGAGGTGGGATTGGTGATTTCATGTACTTTGAAACAGGTTTTTTTTTTTTTTAATACAACCTCATTTATTTTATACGATGATAATTATCATAATTTTTTTAACCTTATGATTTCTAAATTAATTAATTCCTTTTAAATAGTCATGTAATAAAAATTCCTTTTAAATAGTCATGTAATAAAAATTATTTTATGGTGAGGGGATTTAAATCATTAGTTCAAGTGTGATTTCAATACTCTTTAATTCCATGTATCAAACAATTGAATGGTTTGGAAAGTCATTTCCATTCAATAAGCTACCAAACTAAGAATTGAGAACAAAGGAGGAGAGGTTTGGGTGAGAGGAAGGAGAAGGTTTGTATTCCGACTGACTTCATAGGCATATGACCCAACGGCGTCTCAGCTAGTCTATGTAGGATATATCTTAAGAACCACAGTCAGGATGACTTGCTCGACCTAGCTCAGGTTCAAGGCCTCCCAGGCCATCAGGCAAAGTGCCCGAGCGCCCTAACTAAAGGCCAAGGGGAACGTCCATAGAGTCTCGTCCTAGAGACACATTCCGCTTGGAAGTCCTACTTAAGGACTTCTATTACACTTGTAGAGACACTAAGTACGATCATCACACATCTATATATAGATTTTATCATTTATTCACTTAGAATGCACTTCATTACTTGCATACTCCTGAGTTCGCTTGAGCTCCAGGATCCTCTCTTTTCTCTCATATTGACTTGAGCATCGGAGTGTCTTTTGTGGGTCCCCCCTCCATCATGCTTCAAACCGAGAAGCCTTATGTCATGGCCAGCTCTGGTTGAGAACCACCATTGGAGCACTGAGAGCACCACCATACAGGAGTTCAGGCCCGAACATTTGGAGTCGTCTATGGGGAACCCACAATTTTCCATCCGGAACCTATTTAGAAGCATACAAATTGAAGAGAAGAAGTGATAATGAGTCCAATAGTAAAGAACAAATGGAGCGTCAGCCGACAATTTGAAAGTTCTCGAAGGAGAGAAAAGCAAGGTCAAGAGAAAATTCCTTTCGCCCTAGGAAATTCAGCGGAATAAATTTTCAAACCTTTCTGCCAGAGGATTTGGGACTTGGAGCTTCCGAAAGAATTGACAGAGTTGCTTGATGCGCAGACTTTAACTACGCAAATAGACCCGGAAGAATACTTGCAATCCCTTGAAAATTTCTTTGAGTCAATGCGCCTCATAGTCTTGGATAAAGATGATTCAATCATGTGAAATTTTTTCTAAATAACTCTTATGGGAGAAGCTCCGTGATGATTTAAAACAATTCTGGATTCTACTATTCGCAGGTGGTGGGAATTCAGTGACCTCTATAGGATGCAGTACAAGAATGTGGGAGCGAAACCAAAAAGGAAGATGGAGGAGTTCAAACAATCAGGGGTCTAACCTTACGTGGAGGTGAAACAAAGGGATAGCGAGTCTGTCAACGGGTTCATTCAACACTTCAGCGATGAGGTCGTGCAGCCAACTAGGCTGAAGTAGTGGGAGATCTTGACTCTGATAACACGAGCGATGTTTTTAGGAACTTCATTACATATCTCCCTTGTCAACAATCCACCAGCTACTTAGAAGGAACTTGAAGAAAGGGCAGAGGAATACCAACTATCATACGACTTACATGAGCGGGTTGGAAAAAGGAACAATTTCTTCTCTTCCCTGATGGCTTGAGGGATAGTAAGAGGAAAGCATATTCGCCTATGATCAAGGGTGTGGCGCACAGTTTGTTCTCAGGGATCGAGCGGCCAAGAAGGATTTCTTAATGGAGAAGGTGAACTTCAATACCATTCTTTGATGGTTATTTCCATGGTCGATGGGGAGGTGTTCAAAAACGTCCTTTTGGACCCTCGTAACTCGATGGATTTGATTTATGCTTTATCCGGCTCAGATATGAGGCAAAAGATCTAAGTCCCCTGGTGACTAATAAGATTGGTTTTGGCAGCTACGCCATAGCTTCTGTTGGACTTAGAACCTATGTGTTGAGTGTAGGAAATCGAAGGAATGGACGCATGATCAAATTTCACTTCCTTGTGCTTTTCCAGATCTTGGATGCTGAAATCATGCTAGGTCGACCGACTTTGTTCAACCTAGAAGTGGTAATTTCCATGCAGAGGCATTCCTTAAGTTATCGAGTTGGGGATGGAACTATGCAAACCTTTTTTGGGGCACGTGGAAAGTATGGCAAGAGGACTATCACAAGGATAGAAGCGTGGTGCTGTAAATGGTGTTTAGGACATGTGTCAACAATCTGAGTCGGAGTCATGTGTCTAAAAGGGGTTGGGCGGAGCCTATGAAGTTTACCAGTCTTAACCAGTATTAATATTTTCTATCAAAACTATGTTGTGTTTTTATGGAATATGTTTAAAGGTTCAATAAAGCTGATGCAATTTTGACACAAACCAACTTTTTGTTTGCCTATTTTTTATGGTTGCTTAATTTAAAAGTACAAGCAAACCAGGCCTTTAAAGAGTAATCCGATTAAAGAATAAGGTCTGCGCATCTTGCCATGGTGTGTTTTTTAATGAGGCTTATACCCAGTGTAAACACTCGATTTTGTCCTCCCTTTTTATATATTATTATTAGCAGTATATACTACTATTAACTAGATATAATACTTGTATGTTACACAGGTTTATCTATAATATTTTTTAACATTATATAAAAAAAATTATACTTTAAATTAATTAATATTAAAATAGTTTTACTTATAAAATATAATACGATCTATTAATAGTTTTAGAGTTCTCTTTGCGTAAATAACTAATATTTCTCAAATTTAATAATTGATATTCAATAATTAGAATTGAAGTAATTTTAATAATTTATTTATTTAACAATATGAAAAATTATTAAATGAATTGGAAATATTTTAAAATAATTAATGGGTTTTTAATATAATCAAATAAGTTATTAGAGCATTTTTTTATACATTTCATCAACAATAAATTAATTATAATTTTAGAATTAAAATAAGTTATAAATTTAATAGAGTAAAATATTATTTAGTAAATTTAAATTTATTCAACTTTGGTCATAACTATTTTCCTCTACTATGCTTCATCAAGTAAATTTTACATATATAATAGATCACAAAATATATTTAAATAAATTTCTTCAAATAATACATACATTCGTTATAGTTAATATTAAATACCTTATAGCGGTATTTTTTAATTTTAAAAATATTTTGTATAAATTATATATTAATAAATGGTGCTATATTATTATTTAATTTTAATTATTAATATTTTTTAATATAAAAATATTACTTAATAAACAATTTATTCTTAATATAATCTCATATCTATTTATAAATTTTAAAACACTTAAATAATTATAAATATATATATATATATATATATAGATTTTTAATTTATGTACAATTATTTTATAAAATAATACGATCCGATATTGTAGTCAATATTAAAAAACATACATAATCATTTAAAAATTTTAAAATAATTTCTCATACATAAATTGCATATTAATATCATTTGGATTTTAAAAATTAATTAACACTTAAGGAAAATTTGTAAAAATAATAATCTACCAATATACATAAGTAAATTGACTTGAACCTTACATTAATTATTATAGTGACTATTTATATTACTAATCTGTATTAAATAATAATTATAAAAACCTCTTATACATAAAATTAAATACTATAATTAGTTAAATTTTAACTATCAATAAGAGAAAAATTCCTTATATTAAATAAAATACCAATTAATTATTAATGTCTCTTTATATTACTAATAACGATAAACTGACTTGAGTTCTACGTTAACAAAAATATTAATAAGTCATTGAAGACACTCTGCGTACAGTAAAAATATTAATTAGTCATTAAATAATTTCATATTTAATTTAAATTTATAAAAAATAATTCTACTGATTGGGGCTTAAGTTAATGATCATTTATAAATATGTTAATTGGTTTAATGTTAATTAATGGAAGAAATTTAAATATGTAATTGAATAAAAAAAATTTAAGCAAAACTTTATTAATGATTAATAGAGAAATATGAACAAAACAAACACAAGCCACAAAAAATACACCAACTCACCCCTCAAATCAAACAAGATGATCTCATCTTATCTGATCCTTTAAACTCTTGAGCATGAGTTTCTCTGAGACCCTAGAATGCAAACCTAACTCTTTACTCACCAACCAGACGCGTCGCGCTCTGGTGGTTATGACATCCTCCAGGAAAGAGGCTCCAAAAGATTTGTTAGAGACTTACCTTCATGCTAATTGCGACATGAGTAATTGAATAGATAGTTAACACGGTAGTTAATACTAATAATTTGGATCAATTGAATAAATTTAAATGTTGATTAAAAAATAATTTTTATGCTTTGATTTAATATCTATGTAAGGAATTAATTAACATTAATATGATCTTTATTTAATATGAAAGTTTAAGCTACGCAGTTGAAGTGGTACGTACATGCTTGATTCTCCTTAAGAAAAGTCTCGGGTTCGAGTATCATGGATGGAAAAAAACCTTGTTGGGAGAGTTAGCACCACCATGATGTGAATGTTCCCAGCTCAAAAAAAATTGTCTTCAAAGGAGGATACATATCTTAAATAAAAAATGCTATGTGGCATCCTGAGTAAACAATTGATGATGTGGCTTCATAAATTTAAGATTGAGTACTCAAATTTAATATATAAAGGGTGAATATCTATATTTATTAACGCATTATATTATTAATTATTTTAATTGTAAAACTTCTAATACATATAATTAAAATATTAAATACAGCAAATTGACTTGAATTTTATAACAAGAAAAATATTAATGAGGTATTAAATACACTTTATATTATAAACTACAGTTTTTTTTTTAAAAAATGTAATGCGTATAAAAATTAATATTAATTATTTATATTGAATGACAATTTCTTTTATTCATTGCAGTTTTTAATATAAGAACTAAATAAGCATTTCACGTCTCTCAAGGAATATATTTAATGTAGTTATATTTAGGCGTGAATCTTGGATGGTGGTGCTCTCAGCGAGGCTGCGACGGCGCTCGCTGTGCTCTAGTGTGGATGAGATAGAGTCTTCAAGTCCAGTGCGTCAGCTGGGGGACCTACAAAAGACACTCCGACGCTCAATTCAATAAGGGAGCTCCGAGAGCGCCAAGAGCTAAGCTGAGACATGTCAGGATGCATAACAATATTCTAATGTAAGGAGTGAGTAAGAAGCGTAGAAGTGAAAAGGTGGAAAGTAGAGACAAAGTTCGAAGTCCTGAGTGAGACGATAGAACCTGGTATTTATGGACGTCGGAGGTTTCACTACAAGGGTTGGGGAAGTTCATAAGTGAGGCTTCCGAGCAGGAGTGGCTGTAGGTCGAGCGGCCTGTGAAGCGCTTTCCCTTCGGTCTGTGTTTGGGGCGGTCAGATAAGGTACCAGTAAGACAGGAGTGCTTGTCTATTAGCTAGGTTTTGGAGGCTGCATCTTAAGTAACGCTTAAGAGCATCCATAGTGGGTCAACTGCTACGTCGTTGGGCCGTATGACTAAAGAGTCAGCCAGAACAGGAGCCCCCTAGCTTGGTGTGGCATATGTTGGCATGTCAAGCTATATGAAGCTTTTGGCTGAGATCCCTCTGCTTCATCTTGGAGCCCCCTGCATTTGAGTAGTGGGCCCTCCACAGTTGTGCTAGTCTCTTTGTTTTGTTCTAGCCTAGTTCTATTTTGGGGCCTTGGGTTCTGCTCGGCGTTGCGCTAATCCGAGATGAAGTTGTTGACCAGACTAGATGTGGCTTTGCCGCTGGCTGGACTACAATCCGAGCGGTATTGCAATGGTCGGTCGGTTAATATTTAAAGATATCACCTTAGAGTTTTTTCATTGCTGCTGCTGATCTGCATTCCTTCTTATGGATTGTTTTTGCTAGGCAACTCTGTTAGATTCAAACGATTTCATCTTTTATTATATTTTAATGAATAACAATTTTACCTAAGGTGTAATATTGATAGATAAAGAATTCCTAACACTTTGAGTATTTCATATTTCAGGAAACGTAAGCCTACTCTTTGTATTCATTTCAAAGGAAGCATGAAAATATATGGCGAAAAAGAATACGTCTGCTGTTGACCCGGGTTTTAGGGCTATTTTCATAGTTATTTTGCATATAGATTCATAGGTTAATTAGGATCTTTGTTCATTTTTCATGCATTTTAGTCTCATATCATGCATTTTTGTATTTCTAGGTTGTTCTAAGTTTGTATCTATTTATTAGACATTTTTTATGGCTATTCTGTGATTTTTCTGGATTCAGGTGCTGGCGCGCACGCCCCAGGAAGCTGGCGCGCTCGCCCCAGTTCATTAAGGGCAAAACAGAATTTTCCTGCTGGCGCGCTCGCCCCAGATTATTGGCGCGGCCGCGCCAGCCCCCTGAACTTAAAACAGAACCAGAACGCGTTTTTGCGGGAGGGAACCCATTTTGGAACATCTTGGAGCGATTTGGAGCACTCTTGGAGCTGTGCTAGGGCTAGGATTTCCATCCCCACATGGTGGCTATGGATCTTCTTGCTTCTATTTTGGCCATGAGTAGCTAAGTTCTCTTGTATTAGGGGATTGATGTAGTTAACCTAACTCTATGTTTTGATTACAATTCAGTTATATATATATGAGTTGTTCTTCTTCTCTATGAAGCTCTTTTCTATGCTTTATTGTACCTAAATGCATTTGGGTCTATCTATCTAATTCTTGCACAATTGGACAATTGGTTTGAGTTAGGGTTTTGAAAAGGGTTTAATTGGGAGTTTTGCTAGCTTAGGAATGAGGGCAATACCCGGTTATGTTGGTTTGATTGATGAACTTCTATTGCATTAATTGAGTAATTGGACTTAAGGAATTAATTCTTTTACTTTCGATTAATAGGTTCATTTAGTTAAGGAATTACTAAGTGGATATCTAAACCTAGCATTATAGAAGAGTTGGATAAATTCATATATGTATGTTGAAGTGGGTAGAGACATAGTAATTGGTTGACGAAATCATTTCCCCTAGTACGTTCCAACTATCGTTTAATTCACGTTTTTATTTGCTTTCGCTTACGTTCATGATTTCTTGTTCCAAACAATCTATCAACCTTTTTACCATCCTTTCAATAGTCAAATTAGCGGAAATTGATAGTAAACAATCACAATCCTTGTGGAGACGATCTTTTTATTACTTCGAGCCTTTGTACACTTGCAAAGTGGCTAACATCTGGTAACTCCCTGAAGAGTACGTCTGCCTGAAGAGTACGTCCAGTTACAGGATAAAGATTTCGTTCGGCACAATGCTTCATGCAATAAAGGCAAACCCTGTCGAAGCATTTAATGAAGCACTGACAACAACATAATGAAGAAAAGGACATAATAAATATATTATTCCTCGTATTTGCACGCCCTCTGACATTCCATAAATCAAGCATTACTTTTCAGAATCAACGGTGCTAATTACTGAACATCGTATCACCTCCAAGGTCGAAATCAAATCTTTTGTTCAGAAGAAGGAAATTCTCTTTGTTGTTTTTCTCTTGCATTTAATGCTCATACGAGAATATAAGGAAACTACATTGAAGAATCAAACGACGACTACAAGAGCATTTAATGTTGCATTAAATGCTGCAATTAATGCGTAGTAGGTTGCATTCAATGTTGCTACATAGCTGCCAGAAGTACTCGTTGGAACAACAGTGAAGAAGAAATTCAAACGAAACTCTCAATCTTCATAAACATGAATCTTAATGAAGATATAAATAGAGGACTTAGACACTAGAATTAGTGGCGACTTTCAACGAACAAAATTCACAAGCTTTCTAAGTCATTCTCTAGAAAACAACTAAACAGCAAACTCAAAAACTCAAAGTTATTCTTTTCCTGAGTTAAGTCGCCTGCGCTTAGTGTGAAACCTTCATAGAGTGAAATCTCTCATCTTTCTCACACATTCAAAATAGAGAACTTAGATTTATACCTTCTCTGTAATTTGAACTTAATCTTTCTACCCTACTCTTGTTGAAGAGATCCTGTAGAAAACAAAACCTTCTTTGTAAAAGAACTGGCAGTAGTCCTGTCCAATACTAGTGAGGAGAAGTTCTGTAGAAAACTTGTAAGGAGAAGTCCTTTGAATACTAGGAAAAGTCCTGCATAATACTTGTACTATTTGGAGTAAATAGTGGAAAATCTTGGTGAAGCCAAGGACTGGACGTAGCCCTGTCGATTAAGGGGCTGAACCAGGATAAATACTTTGTGTGCTTTACTTTTCAGCTCTGTTTAATTTTCTGCTGCACTAGTCTTTGAAAAGTATTTGAAACTTATACTTGTTTATAAGAAAAAAAATTAAAAATCACACACACAATTCAAACCCCCCATTTCTTGTGTTGTTTTACTATTATCAAGCTCCCCTCGTGACGGTTAGAACCGTATCCCTTGGAAAAGTTACTTACGCCCGCCCCTCAGTTTGAACGAGGCTACGTCCCTTAAGAGGATCACTTATATTTAAGAGAATTTTTAACATTTAGCTTTAACTAGATATAGTACCCATGTGTTGCATGAGTTTAATTATAATTTGTTTTCGAAACGTACAATATTTTAACATTATATAAAATCATTTTAGTATAAATAAATAAATATTTAAATAATTTTTAATTAAAAATTTTAGTAAAATAATAAATAATTGTGTTAAGACATTTCAGTAAATAGTATTAGAGTTCTCTGTGTGTAAATAATTAATATTAATTAAATTTAATAGTTTATATTTAATAATTATCATTAAAGTAATTTTAAAAATTTAAAAATTTATTTATTTAATAATATAAAAATTATTAAGTGAAGTTGAAATATTTTAAATTATGTAATAAGGTTTTAATATCATCAAATAAGTTATAATAACATATTTTAATAGGTTTTAATATAATTTTAAAATTTAAAATTTAAAATTACTTTATTGTTGATAAAAAATATAAAAAAAATATGTTTATTTCCTTTAAAAAAACATATTTTCTTTATACTTTTTATCAACAATAAAGTAATTTTATCTTTTAAAATTATATTAAATTATAACTTTAATATCATAAAATATTATTTACTCATCCAATTGTAGTATTTGTTTCATCTCGTGAACTTTGTGACCTTCGTCCTTGCTCTGCTGCTACTGCGATTCCATCTTCTTCTCTCTACCTCGTGACCTTCGTTTTCTTCTCTCTGCCTCACGCAACACAGGATAGAAAGAGCACATTTGCTCTGCTAAGGTTTCATTAAACCAAACAGGCTCGGTGACAACAGCCGGCGGATATGCTCCTGGGGTGGCGACTAAAGGCGGCGATGCGGAAGAGGAAGAGACGGCGGATAATTTAGGCTGCCCGATTTTGACGGAGGTGCTGGATTCTGGTTCGATGGACATAAAGGAAACTGAGGCAGAGGAAGTCGCTGCGCTTCAGACCTGCGATGTACCTCGTCGCTGCTGCTCCACCCTCTTCATGGACGGCATCGAAGAGGCAATTGGGTACCACCATATCCGCAACATGTTATCTCTTTTTGGTAGGATTCTAAATGTGTTTATCCAACGAATACGCAAATTTGGGCGGCGATTCCGTTTCAGTTTCGTCTGCTTCTCCTCTAAGAAGCAGGCATGTTCTACAATTGGTGCTCTGGATGGTCTTAAGGTGGGTGGGGCATTTCTGTCGGTGGCGCCAACAAGGTTCCCCAGGGACGTTTCGCAATGTTCGAAGGCGCGCCCTTCTAGCGGCGAGGGTCCGCTTGGGATGGTGGCGGATTCGTCTAGTGTCAGGTTTGGTGGGGAGGTTGGTGGTGCTGGGCGTCAATGCTCGTGGAAGGAGGCTCTTGTGGGCAAGCTCGCTGCATCTGCTTCTCATGAGGTTGCTGTGGTTCTAGGAACTGATAAGGATGGCCATTCAGGAGAAAGAATTCCCGTCGAACTTCTTTTCCGTAAAATTGGTTCTTGGGTGGTTGGCGCCACCGAGGGGAGAGATCCTTGTGTTCCGGAGGCTACTTCCGGCAGGGCTTCTCCTCAACTTTGTTTTCTTTCTGCTGGGAGTGACAAACGGTTTGGGGCAGAGGCGAGCGGGGTCAAGCAGGGGTTGGATTTGTAGTCGCCTAGGAGACGGGGTCGACCAAAAAAATAGGCTGGTTTAGACAAATCAAAGATGACAGCAGGCTTTGCATATAGGATTTGAGGGCATGGGGAGAAGAGGGCTCGGGGACGGCCTAGGAAGAAGGAGTCTAGGAGACAGGAGTTGAGTGACCATGTTGACTCTTCCCTCTCCATGTCCCAAGCGGAGGTCGTAGCGGGTACTGAAGGAGTCGTTGGTCACCAACCTATGCTTTTGTCGGCTGAGTCTCCTGTGCCTCCAGGTGTTATGATGAGGGCGAGGCGTGCCTATCAGTGGATAAACAGGTGGGCGTAGTTTTTTCTTGCTCTGACGATGTTGCAGTGAACCAGATAGTGGCTCAAATCATGGAGCGTAGAACCTCGTAGGGGTGGATTTTTTCTGTGGTGGTGTTGCTTTTTGGGGTGCTTGGTTTTGTGCTATATAGGGTGGTTTTGTTTTGGTTGGGGCTTTGTATCCTTTTTGGGGTGCTTGATTTTGTACTACTAGAAAATACTCAATTTAGGACGGAAAATTGCGACGAAAAATTTTTCCATCCCAAAATAGCTAAGTTGGGATAGAATTAGCGACACTTTATTGTCGCAAAGATATTTTGAAAAATTAATTCAACATTTTTGGACGGAATTGGAATTCTGTCACAGTTTAGAGACGGAAATATGGAAATCGTCACAACTTGGTGACGGACTATAAAATTCCGTCTCAAGTACGAAATTCGTTTTGGAGGGAAGGTTGGCGCCAACTTTTGGGGACGCAAATATTTAGTTATTCCATCCCAATTTGTGACGGAGTCATCAATAAATTTCAGTCACAAATTTTATTAAAAATGTCTATTTTTGTTTTGGGATGGAATTAAAATTCTGTCACAATTTATGGACGAAATTATGCAAATCGTCACAAATTGGTGACAAACTATAAAATGCCGTCCCAATTACGAAATTCATTTTGGAGGGAAGGTTAGCGCCAACTTTTGGGGACGCAAATATTTAATTATTCCGTCCTATTTTGTGACGGAGTCATCAATAAATTTCTGTCGCAAATTTTATTGAAAATATCTATTTTTATTTTGGGACGGAATTGGAATTCTGTCACAATTTAGGGACGAAATTACGCAAAATGACACAAATTGGTGACGGACTATAAAATTTCGTCCCAACTACGAAATTCATTTTGGAGGGAAGGTTGGCGCTAACTTTTGGGGCACAAATATTTAATTATTCCGTCCCAATTTGTGACGGAGTTAGCAATAATTTTCTATCACAAATGCTATTAATTTTTTTTTTGTTTTGGGACGGAATTGGAATTCTGTCACAATTTAAGGACAGAAATATGCAAATCGTCACAAATTGGGGACGGACTATGACATTCCGTCCCCAATCGTCAAAAAAAAAAAATTTGAGAGAACCTATGTTTGTAATTGTTAAAGCTCCTAGTCAAAAAGAATCACCTAATATGAAATCTGAGTCAAGCCAACAGAGTTGCCAAGTTGTTGAAGGACCTTGTGTTTAACCCTTGGCCAAGTTTCAACCTTCATGAATTTCTTCTAAAGTTACATAGTGCATGGTTTTAACTTTGATTTGAATGATAGGCAGAATTTTTGAGCTTTCATGTTTTCATTGAGGATATCATTTTGTGAGCTGAATTTGATGAACTCAATATGTTACAGGTGCCAAGCTTAACTCTCTTGATCAAGTTCTTTTGAAACATGCTTGCTTTCCAAATCCGCCGTGCTTTCTTGAAAATTATCATCTTTTATTGGATAAAACTTTTTCTAAAACTTAAAGACAAGTTTTTCTTTAAAGTTTTGTCGCTTGAGGACAAGCTGTCGTTGGGTATAGTGGTGTGATGACTGGATTTTGTATGATAATTTTAGGGTCTTTTTAGTCTTTTTCTTTTATTATTTTTGAGTCTCATATAGGTTCTTATTTCTTTTTAGTTATATTTTCTATTTATTTTGCATTTTGCATATAGATTAGCTTTTATTCGGTTTTTAAACTTTATTTTATATTTTTAGGAATTTTTAGAGTTATTTTTATATTTTAGGAAAGCTGGTAGAATTAGTCACTTTAGTCCAGGGACCAAACTGTGATTTCAGGTAAGGAAGGGCCAGAAATGAGAAGTTCAGAATGTGAAGGGCTGAAAGTGAAGTCTCAGCAAATAAATGGCTCAAAGCAAAGAAGTGGAAGATGAAGCACCATTGCTAATTTAGCACATGGGAAATGAGGCATGAATAGAGAGATCAAGACACTTTGCTGTTTCAAAATTGAAAGGGGACAAAATGGAGGCTAATTAAGCCATTTAATTCCACCATTGAAGAAGAAAAGCATCCAAGAAGAGCTGCTAGAATATGACCCAACGCTCAAGCGTTGGAAGGCCCAACGCTCAAGCGTTGGGTCCCTGTTTTGCAACGCCTGGATTAAATGACCCAACGCTCAAGCGTTAGGGATCCCAGCGCTCAGGCGCTGGGACGTGTCAGAGGCTATAAATAGGACTTTTGCTTTCATTTGTAAACACACATCTTCAGAACACAACAAGTGTTCTTCTTTCTCCCTTTAGAGCATTGTTCCTGAGAATTGTGGGAAGCCATACTTGAGCTCCTAGTCCAGGGTAATTCGATGTTTCTATTAGCCATGTTTGGCTAATTCTTTTAAGTTTCTTGGGTTGTTTTAGCTTTTAATTATGTTTTAGCTTTCTTCTACTTTTCTGAATAATATTGCAAATTCATGTTTGATTTCCTTGTTCTTCATTCTTCTTGGTTCACACAAGATCTCTTGCTTATTACTTATACGAATGGAAATTGGTAAGTAGTAAGGGACCTAGGATTTAAAAAAGGCTATAAGTATATATCACTAAGGAATTAGGATAGACGTAGCTTTATGTTGGCCTGAATTTCATCTTCATCTTCTTCTCTAGTTAACTAAGTTGCAAGGAATTGAATTTAGTAATTAGGAAGAAAGTTCTACATTTGTAAGGAATTAACTTGTAGAAATACTAGGCTATAGCATCATGAACTTGGACTTAAATTCAGAAATAAGGTAGAGGTTTGCTAGCATGTTTTAAAAGTTAAGTAATTCAACCCAAGAGCTTAATTTCCATCATCGTTATTTTCTGTTTATTTTATGTTTAGTTCTTGTTCTACAACATACCATCTTCAACCTTTATATTTTCTGTTTAAGTTCTAAATAAATTAATAATAGGACACCTATCCCTGTGGGTTCGATCTTTTTATATTACGCGATAATCAACCGTGCACTTGCGGTTTGGCTATCAAGTTTTTGGCGCCGTTGAACTTGATAGCCAAACCGCAAGTGCACGGTTGATTATCGCTCCCAACTTAGAGTGGAATTACGTTGAGTTTTTTATTGTTTATTATTATCTAGTAGAGATGAATCAAAACTCAATGACAAGACCGACATAAAACAAAGAAATAGGGAGCAACCACATCTTCTTGTTTAATTCAATGTTAGTGTGGTAGTGTTGCTAATTGTACATTTTGACTTTTTTCCTATTGCACAAAGAAATGAGAGCAACATTTTTAGCTTTTTCCTCATTGCATAACCTCTTTTTTTCCCACTAAATTCTTAAAGTGGGCTTGCCCGCCAACCTGCTAGCCCGCCAAAATATGGGTTGGGTTGGGACTTTCAACGCAAATGCTAAAAGTGGGTCAGCCCAACCCAACCCGTATTTTAGTGGGCCAATGACGGGTCAAGTCGAGCCCGCCCCGCCAACCCATATTGCCACCCCTATCAGTTTCCCATAATAAATGTTGCAATCACTATATTACTATGATCACTATATTGCTATGATGATAATTGCGGGATGAATTGCAAGAAAAGTTATAAAACTTCAGAGTTAAACAATTTATCAATAAAAAATTTCAAACAAAGTTTGTTGGTATTTGACTCTTGAAGATAAATAATTAATTGTAGCAAATTAGAATAAGATAGTTTATTTAAGTTACTCTAATTTGCAGTATGTACAAAATTATAACATACTACAAACTAGAATGCAATAGTTTAATATAATTTAGATAAACTACATATTCTAGTTTGCTGCAGTGAATTATTTAACATTTACAAATTAGTTTGTGGTACTTGTAAAGAGAAGAGAGGTGGTGAAAAGTTTAAATAATTAGGGCTATTTTGATCATTTAAAATAAATGAGGATGGCAAAGAAACGTGTGTGGTTTGTACCTTTTGGTTTTGCTCAATAAGTCCTCGAATTTTTTCCTTAAGTTGTTGTTATTGTTACCCCAAGCACACCAAACCTCATCCCACCTTTTTTTTCAAAATTCTGAAATACCTAGTTTCCCTCCTCTTCCATATTCATTGCACAACACCCCCACACCCCTTTTCATCTTCTTCTTCCCTCAACCTCAACCTCACCCATCACCTTCATCTTCTTCTTCCTTCTCACCCCCAACACCTCGACACCATAACATGTTGAACCTTAAGAAGCACTACCGGATTTTGAAACCTGGTACGTAAAAAACACGTTTTTTTTAAAGTAAAATGATATATTAATATGGAATATACAGCCAAAAAAAGCGACCGCCACAAGAAAGAGGGAGAGCTGCCCGTCCGCCTAAAAAACAGGAGAGGGACATTGCCAACGCCTCAAGCCAAAAATGGAATATACAAAACCCCAACCGAAAGAACCACCCAATATATCACAAAACGAAAAACCCCAAAAAGCAACACTGGCACAAAAAAAAACCGCTCCTACAAGATTCTACGTTCTGTAATTTGAGCCGCTATCTGGTTTACTGCCACATCGTCAGGACAAGCAAAAACAAGACCCACCCGCTTACCCACCGAAATGGCACGTCTTGCCCTCGTCATAACACCC
The DNA here is from genome assembly GCA_030819835.1 of Acmispon strigosus. Taxonomy (NCBI): domain Eukaryota; kingdom Viridiplantae; phylum Streptophyta; class Magnoliopsida; order Fabales; family Fabaceae; genus Acmispon; species Acmispon strigosus. The sequence continues at coordinate 27,691,276 of JAUAMA010000002.1, forward strand.
GGAGGCACTAAAGACTTAGACAGCAAAAGTGAGGGTTGATGACCTTCGCTTCCTTCACCTTCCGTCATGACCTCCACTTGAGAACTGGAAAGAGTGGAATTGACATGGTTTCTCAACTCCTGGCACCTGAACTCCTTCCTAGGTCGGCCCCGAGCCCTCTTCTCCCCATGCCCTCGAGCCCTATCTGTCGTGTCTGCTGCCACCTTTGATCCACCTTTACCCTCCAGTTTCTTGGGTCACCCACGTCTTCTAGGTAGCTGCAAGTCCAACCCCTCCTTGACACTGTTCTCCTCCGCCCCACGGTAACCATCGCTCCCAACATGGAGTAAATCGAGATTAGGAGAATCCCCGCCGGAAGTAACCTCGGAAGCAGAAGGAATTTTCCCATCGATAGAGCCAAACACCAAGGGACCAATTTTAAGAAAAAGAAATTCAACGGTAGTTCTTTCACCAGAATAGTACCCCTTGTCAATTCCCAGAACTAAGGCCACCTCTTGAGAAGCTGAGGCAGAGAGCTTCCCCAAAAGAGCCTCCTTCCATGAACAGTGGCGACCAATACCGCCAGCCACCCCACGAACTCTGACCCTGGGCGAAACAGCCACCTTCATAGGCGGACCCTCGTCGTGCGAAGACCGCGCCACAAAGCAATGCATATCATCCATGGGGAACTTTGTCGGCGCCACCGACAGAAAAGCCCCACCCACCTTAAGGCCATCCAGAGCACCAATTGTAGAGACAGCCTGCTGCTTGGAGAAAAAGTGGACGAAACCGAAATAGAATCGCCGCCCAAATTTGTGTTTCCGTTGGATGAACACATTCAGGATCCTTCCAAAAGGTAGCTAATCACCTCTGCGATGCCGTCAACAAAAAGGGTGGAGCAACAGCGGCGAGGTTCTTCACAGGTTTGAAGTGAAACACCCACCTCAGTCACGGTTTCCGTTTTGTCCATCGCAACGTCGTCCACCACAAAAGTCAAAATCAAACCACAAATCCATCCGCCGTCTCATCCTCTTCCACCTTGCCTCCTTCAGCCGCCGACCCTTGACCAGATCTGCCACCTGCTGCCGCCGAGCCTGTTTGGGTTAGAGAGACCGTAGCAGAGCAAAGGGGCTCCATTGTTGAGGAACAAAGAAACAAAGAGAGGGTTGAAAGAACAGAGCTGACACGAACATGAAACGAAGGGCTCCTGAGCCATAGAGCCTGAGTGAGGAAAGATCAGCAAGGAGCGGCGAGGGAAGAGGAGCTGGCCGCCGGCCAGGACACCACTTCCGCCAAAGATGAGCTAGGGAAAAACCCTAGCAGAGCTTCCAACGAGATATTATATCTTATTATGAATACATTTGAATATTAAAAAAAAACACAAAAACGTTTCTTTATTCTACTGAGTTTTAAAACCTGATATATAAAAAACACAATTCTTAAAAATACACCATCGGATTTTGAAAGTTCTAGTATCTTAAAAACACATTTACCAGATTTGTGAAAACCCGATATCTTTAAAATAAACTACTGGGTTACAAACTTCTTAAAAATATACTACCGAGTTTTAAAATTCAATATGTAAATAAACACTCTTTTTAATAATACAGTACAAATTTTAAACTCAGTATGTAAAAACACACTTCTTAAAAATACACTACCAAATTTAAAACCCCGCATGTAAAAAAACACACTTCTTAAAAATAATCAACCGGGTTTTCAAAATCACAGTATCTTAAAACCACATTTATAGAGTTTTCAAAATTTCTGTATCATATAAATACAGTACCGGATTTTAAATCTTGGTACGTTAAAAAACACACAACCTTAAGGGCCCGTTTGGTGGACAGGATAAACAGAGACAGGATAGGATAGTAATCATATCCTGTTGTTATCTGTTGTTTGTTGCGTCAGCAGGATAGGATAACACTATCCTGTCCCTTATCCTATCCTGACCATCATGTGTAAAAGTTATCTTGAGGGGGGATATCAGTTTTTTATTTGTTTATTACCATGACCCAAAATTAATTTCAATGTTTACATTTTATATAATTTATAATAATGTTAATTAATAAATATAAATTTTTGATTTTAATAAAATATTAATTTTAGTACTTATCAATTACTAATTGTTATTGTTAAGTTAAATTATTTAATTACTATTAAATTTAATTAAAAAATAAAATTATTTATAAATGGTGAAAATATTGGATTTACTCATATAAAATAATTAAATTTTCATTATCACTTACTACTACTTAGTTAACATTATTTTTCATTATTTATATTATAATAAAAATACACAAAATAATTCTTCACCCACAGTAAAATAGGCTACTCATATATATATATATATATATATATATATATATATATTAATTTTTTAATAGTAAATATAGACTAATTTTATATTACCATATGATATTATTTAAAATTATTTCTCTACTTATATAATTATAATTCATAATTTAAATATAAAATATTTTTGAAAGAATAATATATTTTAATAATTTTTATCATTAATCACTTACCCCTACTAAGTTAAAACCCATTGGTTACATATATAATAATTTTAATTAAAATACACTCCCTTCGAAAAAATTAAAATAGCCGAATTAATAAAAATTAATTTTATTTTAGTTAATATTAAAAAATAAGCTATTTATAAAAATGGAAAAAAAATTTAAATTTAATAAAATAATCACTTTTTAAAAAAAAGCTATTTAGAAAATTAAATTTTAAAAAATATTATGTATTTTTTATTTTAAGGAAAATTTGATACATTTTTCATTGTTTGTATCATATCCTATCAATATCCTATCCACCCCAAACGCAGGATAGGATAAGAGTCTATCCTTCTCCTATCCTATCCTGTTGCAATCCAGCTTTCATATCCTATCCTATCCTATCATATCCTGTCCTGACCACCAAACAGGCCCTAAAATACACTATGGGCCCGTTTGATGGACATGATAAGTAGACATGATAGGATAACAGTAATCCTATCCTGCTGTAATCTGTTGTTTGTTGCGCCAGCAGGATAGGATAACACTATCTTGTCCCTTATCCTATCATGTTCATCATGTGTAAAAGTTATCTTGAGGGGGGAGCTGGGATAGACATAATCTTGACATGATAAGATATCAGTTTTCAGTTTGTTTATTACCATAACCTAAAATTAATTTCAACATTTATATTTTATATAATTTATAATAATATTTATTAATAAATATAATTTTTATTTTAATAATATATTAATTTCATTATTTATCAATTACTAGTTGTTATTGCTAATTTAAAATTACTTAGTTACTTATAAATGTAATTATAAAATAAACTGATTTATAAATGGTGAAATTATTAGATTTACTCATAAAATAATAAAAATTTCATTATTACTTGTTACTACTTAGTTAACATTATTTTTCGTTATTTATATTATAATAAAATTACACAAAATAATTCTTCACTAACAATAAAATAGGCTACTCACATATAAATATTAAATTTTTTAATAGTAAATATAGACTAATTTTCTATTATCATATGCTATTATTTAAAATTATTTCTCTACTGATATAATTATAATTAATTATTTAAGTATAAATTAATTTAAAAGAATAATATCTTTTAATTTTTTTAAAAAATTTAATTAATTTTCATTGTTAATTACTTACCCCTACTAAGTTAAAACTCATTGGTTACATATATAATAATTTTAATTAAAATAGGCTCCCTTCAAAAAAAATTAAAATAGCCGAATTAATAATAATTAATTTAACTTTAGTTAATATTAAAACGTATGGTTATTTATAAAAATGTAAAAAAAATTGAATTTAATAGAATAATTACTTATTAAAAAAACTATTTAGAAAATTAAATTTTAAAAAATATTATGTATTTTTTATTTCAAAGAAAAATTTGATACATTTTTTATTGTTTGTATCATATCATATCATACCATATCATTATACTATCCACCTCAAATGCTGGATATGATAAGAGCATCCTGTCCTTATCCAACTATTTATCCTATCCTACTTTTATCTTAACATTTTTCGAAAATCTGATAAGCAATAAAATAGAGGTCATTTTACGGAATTAATACTTTAAAGTGAGGTGCAAATTGAGGTGGTGGGCTGCCAAAATCAACACCCTTTTCTCTACGGCTAATGCTCACATGGAAAAAATAAAGCGCATATACTAAGGAAGCCCAGCCCAGTTTACCTTTTCGTGGTGGGTTCCTAAAACGACGTCGTAGCAAAGCAATTCACGCTCTACGCAAAGCTCCCAAACGCTGAGGCAATCAAATTGATATAGAAATCAATTTGATTAACTTTCGTGTAGAGTTATTGACATTGTTGCCTTTAGACGCAAGTCAAATTGATATAAGTATTAGAATATTCATGAGAAGATAATGTTTTAAATTATTTTGTTGAATTCGAAGTTCAAGATTTTGGTGGAATCACGCTTTCCCCATTTATACTCAGGCAAACTTTTCTTCTAGAAACAAGTTTCCCAAACATAATATACATCTTGCGCTAGCTAATTGCTACACCATCTTCATGTCACCCCCTAAATACATGATAGACTTGATTCTTTGCTTATTATTATTCTTTTGTGTTCATTTCGTACTAGTTGCTGCAAGGCCAGATGTTAGACAAGAATCACAAGACTGGTTAAACCATGGTGGAGATTTGTTTAACAGAAGACACGCCTACAAAGAGTGCAAGATAAGCCCAGAAACAGCACCGAATTTGCGTTTCAAGTGGAAATTCTATGCAGGCAAAGATATCACAGCAACACCAGCCATATATGATGGCACCCTTTACTTTCCAAGCTGGAATGGTAATGTTTATGCAGTTAGAAAAAGTGATGGATCACTTGTTTGGAAGCAGAACTTGCAGAAATTGACAGGTTTAATTCCAAATGGGTTTGTTCAGAATGTAAATTGGACAGTGTCTAGATCCACTCCAACTGTGGTTGGGGATTTAATCATAATTGGAATCTATGGCCCTGCTGTTGTAATTGCTCTCAAAACAAAAACTGGTGACCTTGTGTGGTTGACCCATTTGGATAACCATCCTGCAGCAGTTATCACCATGTCTGGAACATACTACAATGGGTCAGTACATACAACTACGCATCCCTTGAACTTCATTCTAATTTTCATTGTATGTTTTCTTTTATAAACATCATGGTTTATAAAACACAATATAAAAGGAACATGAATCATTCATATAGAATCGTAGTGACATAAATATATATAGGACACCACAACTTGACTTAATATTGGAAGGGTTTGATCTACTTGGATGCCTTAGTTTGTAGGATACGATCTTCCTCCCTTTCTTCCTCAACTTTGACCGGATTTAAGATAATAGTTTTCATCATCATATATCATGTGACTCAAGTCACACAATTATATAGAAAGTGGGGTGAGGACCTACCATTTCATGTATGGTTATTGGTTACAATAGTTAACATAATGTTCTCAAACCATACTCTTTCACCATGTTTGGTTTTGTTACCTTTGCTGCATTATGCTAAATTCATCCCTATATTAGAGGTTACTATGTTGGAACATCTTCACTAGAAGAAGGTGCAACTATTGAGCAATGCTGCATATTTCGCGGAAGCCTTGCAAAACTTGATGCACAATCTGGTGCTATCTTATGGAAGACCTATATGTTACCAGATAACAATGGCAAGAGAGGAGAATATGCAGGAGCTGCCATATGGGGAAGTAGCCCCTCCATTGATGTTTATAGGAACCATGTGCACATTGCAACCGGGAACCTCTACTCTGCCCCCTTGCACATACTTCAATGTCAAGAAAGACAAAAAAACCGAACCGTGCCTACTGAACCGGACGAGTGCATTGAACCGGAAAACCGCTCGAATTCAATCCTGGCCCTTGATTTGGACTCAGGGAATGTCAGATGGTACCGTCAGTTAGGAGGCTATGATGTGTGGTTTGCTGCATGTAGGAATGCTTCAACTTCTTCTAATTGTCCTCCTTCAGGTCCTAACCCTGATTCTGACTTTGGGGAGGCACCTATGATGTTAACACCAAAAATAAATGGAACCAAGAAAGATATTGTTGTTGCTGTCCAGAAGAGTGGCTTTGCTTGGGCTTTAGATCGCAACAATGGCAACCTTGTTTGGTTTAAGGTAATACATAAACCTTTTTATGACATTTATTCCTATCTACACTATTATCTTGAGTGGAAAACTTTTTTTTTCATATGCAAAGGAATTGCTTTATTAAGCAAAACACAATGTCATATTGGTAAGTTCTCATGCACATGTCCAAAATAATCCTCATATATAATAGGCATTTTTTTTTAAATAATGCAATTCAATTTTTTTTTTAACAAAAACAGTTAAAAGAAAATTAAATTGCAGAACTATGGCACTTTGTGCCATGTCGGATTCAGATGTGGCCTGGGGAAGGAGGAGTCGCAACACCCCATGCGACTTGCGTCCTTGGAAAGAGCAAGTCGCAGCCTTTAATGCGACTTGCATGTGCAGGGGGGACAGGGCCAGAAGTCGCGACTAACCAAGGACACAAGTCGCATGGGGTGTTGCGACTCCCCCAGGCCACATCAGAATCCGACATGGCACAAAGTGCCATAGTTCTGCAAGTTAATTTTCTTTTAACTGTTTTTGTTAAATTTTTTTTTAATTGCATTATTTAAAAAAAATGCCTATATAATAGAGCAATTCTTATTTTTAAGCTAATTTTTTATGTTGATGTAAATTTAATATCATAGCATATTATAGCTACTCTCCAAATGTTAATTCGTGTAAAATTCCACATTCCACGTGTTTAGTTCCGGACGTGTGGATGTGTCAAATAAATTAAAGATAAGTCTAACCCGAAATATATCACCAATGTATAAATTAAGTTTGTAAGTGAATATAAACTAGAAGAGTTGTAGCAACACTCACTCGAATATTTTCTTATAAACACAAATTTTAATCGATAAAAAAAATATTGAAAAAAGAGTGACAAAGTAAGTGTTAGTAGCATTTCTCTCCTAACTATATGGAATAATATTTGTAACTCACATTGAAGTTTATGGCAAGTCATGTTGTAAACTCTCTCTGATAAATTACTATCGCTGTTACACAGTTAAGACAAAAACTCAATAAGTTGCGATTTGCAAACGGTATAGAACACTAGAAGTACACAATAACCAATTGGTGGTGTCTGGTTGAATTTATGTTCTCAATCCTAGTTTAGTTTCCAAATCAGCCTCAAAACTGGGATAGCGGGATCCCAGAAAGCAAGATGATCAGGATAGTTATTTTTTGTTTATATTTTGAATAATTTATACCATATATATACATACCAAATCAATGATAAATACAGGATATAATAGAGGAGAAGAGGGTCGAATTGGGTAGAACAAAGGTGACGCTCGCCGGAGAAAGGTCGAAGATCCTTTTGTGGTGGTTGTCGGTAGGTTCGGGGTCGTAGAAAGGGAAGGTGTGAAGATAGAACATAGGAGAAGAGAATTGAAGTGGGTAGAAGAGAGAGAAAGATTGAACAAAATCAAAGTTCTAGGGTTTTTTGTTGTTGTGAAAACCGGAAATATCTCTAAATAAAACCCCCAACGTTTACATTTGGGGGCATTTTTGGAAAACTGCCATCCTACCGGGATGGCTGGGATTTTGTAGGATTTTGGCCGGGATCCCAGCTGGGATGACCGAGACAGTGAACTGAGCTAGGATGGGAAAATTCGTCTCAGGGCATAGTTGGGATAAAATGGGAACTCGGAATCCCGTCGGGATTGACAACTTAGAATTTACATTTAGATGCCTAAAATCCAGAACTTGAAAGGAAAAGAATTTTGTCTTTCCAAATCACCTCTTATGTAATAATCATGTGATCATAAACCAGCACACATGATTTTCATGTTCTTGTACATCTACACTATGAACTCGAAACTCATTTATACTATTGCAGGAAGCTGGGCCAGGTGGGCTATCAGGAGGAGGAACATGGGGTGCTGCAACTGATGAAAGGAGGGTTTACACCAACATAGCAAATTCAGATAACAAAAATTTCACTCTTGTACCATCGAATGTGATTACAACCACTGGTGGGTGGGTGGCAATGGATTCTAGCAGTGGCAAAATCTTATGGTCTATAGCTAACCCTAGTAACAGCTCTGCTAATGGCCCTGTTACTGTGGCAAATGAAGTTCTCTTTGTTGGATCCACAAATAGAGTTGGAAACATATATGCAATCAATGCCAGGAATGGAAAAATTTTATGGTCCTATGAAACTGGAGGTAGTGTCTTTGGAGGCATGTCAGTTAGCAATGGGTGCATATATGTAGGCCATGGATATAGTGTTAATCTCGGGCCTCTCTTTAACTTCACAGGTGGAACCTCATTATTTGCCTTCTGCGTCTAAGGAATTCATGTTGTCAATATTTGAATGTATAAATAAAATATAAACTATTAATATTCTGGCTGTTGGTTATATTTAAGATAATTTTAAACATTTAGTTTTTAATTGGCATTTAATAAACTCTTTACAATTTCTTATGATTCCTTTATGTTAAGCAACTTACAAGTCTACCAAATTGGGCAAGTATAATATAGAACTCTGTGTGGGATATCTTTCTCCAATTCTCAATGAGAAATGTCGAAATCACTATTGTACTATGATAATAATTGCTGGATGAATTGGTAGAAAAGTTATAACAGCTTAGAACTAAACAATTTCTCAAGCAAAAATATCAAAACAAAAATTGTTGGTGTTTGACTTTTTTTTTTTTCTAGTGTTTCACTTCATGACCAGTTGGAGTGGTCCAACTAATGCTTCTTTGAATGGATTCTCTTTCATCCAAAATAAATTTATACAACTTAGTTTTAGTTTGGTTTTAATGTTACTTAATAAATGGGATTTTCTCTCTTTTTTTAGTTTGATTTTCCCCTTTTTGTTGTTGTCTATAGTCTCCTCCACCAACCTCCATCCACCAGTTGTCGCCATTGTCACCGTGTCGCAACCTCCGTGCCTCCACCACCGCCTGTGTCTCAACCACATCCTTCTCCTTCCCTCAGATCCACAGGCTCTGTTCTGATGTTGGGTTTGTTCTGAAGATGCCCTTTTCACCCACTACCAGCCACCTTTGTTTCTTCACAGGCATTTTTTCTTCCATCAGCGCCACATCTACGACTTCCACCTTCAACCACCAAATGCGGCCTCCATTGTTCAAGACAGTACCTCCCTTGTCTCTTCTCTTCGTTCATCCATATCTGGTATGATGTGGGTTTTGTCCCTCATTTTAGAGGTGTTATGCATGCACCTTTGTTGATGAAGGTCTTGTCGCAGAAATTGCGTGACGGCGGAGCCGACAAGTTTTAGAAGAAGAGAGGTTTAAAATTTCAATATCAAATATTCACTTCTGTTTTGCAGGAGATCCTCTTCTTGGTTGAGCCTTTGAGCTGCAGTCGTTCCTCCTCCACCACTGTTCCGCTACTTCTTTTATGTGGTTGGTTAGGGCTTGGAGGAGACTCCCAAAGGCTAGGTTTTGTCTGGCCCATTTTTCATGGGCTCAGTGTTGTGGGCCTGAATCCTCTTAGGTTTACTTTGTTAAGTTCAAACGACCTATGTATTGTCTAACCTTTGTTTTGAATGATAACAACGTCTAAAAAGTATAGTCAAAATTATCTCTACACTCTAATGGTTTATTCTTTCAGGAATATCTATTGTCTCTATACTCCAATCGTTTATTATCATAAGTAACGTCTACAAATCTACAGTCTAAGAAAAGCCACCGTCTACATATGGGACTAAGTCTGAAGAATAACCCTACATGTGCTTCCCAAGAAAGCTTCACTTGATTCAAAGCAGCTAGTGAACCTGAAGCCCACGTGTCAACAATCATATGTATTAAAAGCTCTTCATGTGACTCTCTGAAGCTACAAAAGGCACAAGGAACAAAGCATAAGTACAACGTTGCAGAACACCAACATGTCGCATCAAGTAGCAGCCACCAACTCTTTCTCAAATAAGAAAGAATCTCTTCTCAAAACATCTACAATCCTTGTGTATCACCTTTTGGGACATGTCTCTGACCCAAGGACATCAAACGGGCAAAAACATTAATTGCCGCATTTATTGCTTGGACAGAGAGTCGTTTGGTGCAAATGGTCAACTGACCGAATGACTCAAATTGCTTCAACGTTACTCAACCAAGTTCAGAACAAGATAAAAAGAAGACTTTGAAGATTTGAAGTAGTAGAGCAAGTTGTAAAGTGAAAAATTAATAAAGTGTCAAAAGTCTCAAAGTCAAAAGTTTCCTTCATTTCATGCTCAAAGAAAACAAAAACGTTCATCTTTCTCTCTATGTAAAAAGTTCATAGCAGTTTCTTTTAGAGTCAAACACTGATAGAAAAACTCTATAGAGCCACCAGTGCTAAAAGTTTTCTACTACACTCTTGTTGAAGAAATTCTAAGTAGAAGGAAAATTATCTTTCAATTGTAAAGGAGAAGTCCTAAGAATACTTGTAGAGGATAAGTCCTGAGAATTCTTGTTGAGAAGAAGTCCTTAGAACACTTGTGAATGAGAAGTCATTGATACTTGATTGAGTAGTGAAAATTTTGGTAGAGATACCAAGGACTAGACGTAGCCCACGCTTTTTAGGTGAACCAGGATAAATTGCTTATGTGCTTTATTTTTAGTATCGTTTATCACTTTATCTTATCCGTTGCACTTGCACAGTTTTCAGAAAAAGTTTTCAAACTAATATTTGTTTTACTTAACAAAAGAAGTTTTTTTAAAAGACACAATTCAAACCCTCAATTTCTCGTGTCACTACATTATTTTATAATACTTGCAAATAGTTTTCTTAATCTCCCTTACAATATGTTTGGATTGACGGAACATAATGGAGCAGAGCGGAGCAGAATATAATAGAGTAGAATGAAATAAAAATCCCATCCCATTGTTTGGGTATTTTATGATGGAGCGGAACAAAGATATCAGTCTATCGTTTGGATAATAGACATAGCGGAATGAGTTATAACTTTTTTATTCCTATATTACCCTTTCTTAAATTTTTTATTTCTTTTGGTTCATGTATAGTATTATTTGCTCAAATAACTAATTTCCTCGGAATAGTTTTTAAAAAAAACTTAGAAGACTGAGTTGAACAAATTGTTTCATCTGCCAATTGGCATTGAGGAATATTTTCTTTCTAGTTTCTGCATCTTTTAGACATTCGACATCATTTTTGACAAATTATTTCTAGTTTCGTCTGTCAATTGACATTGATGAATTACAACAAGAAGAAAAATCATGTCCAATTTTTTCTAGACAAGAAGCTCAAATGAAATATATGATTATAGAAAGAATTTAATTATTCTTTCCGATGAAGGAAAAACAGAACCATTTCAGTTATGCAGAAACCACAAGGAAGAAGATAAAGAGACCACAGAAGCAAAACGGTGGAAAGAGGAAGAACATGACAAAAAAGTTTGACTAGTTACTTTTATGATTAAAAAGGGTTAAAGAGTAAATTAGTAATTTTTTGAAAAAGGTGAAGTGTGGTTCCATTCCATACCACCCAATTTGGGGAACCAAAGTAGGGGAATTCAATGAAATTGTGTGGTATCTATCCCACCCCTTTTCATTCCATCTCACCCTTTATTAACCTACCAAAACAACGAAACCTAAAAAGATTTCATCTCATCCCACCCCATCCCACCAAGGCTTCCTTTGGATTGATGGTACATAATGGAGCGGAGCGGAATTGAATAGTACGGAACGGAATGGGATGAAATAGAATGAATTTTTTTTTTTCATTGTTTGAACACTTTAGGATAGAATGGAACAAATTTACCTTTCTATTGTTTGGACAGTGAACGGAATGGAATGATTTTTAAGTTTTTCATTCCTATGTTACCCTTATTATAAAGATCTTTTGGTTTTTCACACAAGATTCACAATAACGCAACAAAGTAAAGATTAAGCTAGAGGAAAATAAAATATACGGCTATGAACAGAGGATACACAACAGTTCTTTTTATCCCATTAATATTGTTTGCATCAAGATATGGCTGTTGACATATCCTTTTACATTAAGGAAGCTTGTTAGAGGCACAATTTTAACTCCAAGTCTCCAAAATAACTGTTGTCCATTAGACTGGCTAATGAAACTAGTCAAAGCAGAATTCCTTAACCATACTGATTAAATTATATAACGTGACACTGCAAGGAAGTTCAGAAAGAAAATCACGCTGAAGAGCAAATTAAGGGTGAAGAAGTGTCAAATAAACCTAAAGTGAAGAGATAAGTGGGAAGGCAAAAACGAGCGGTTACTTCACGCCTGATTATGGGTTTTAGTGAGGGCAAATAGGTAATTTTATAATTGTAATGGTTCTACACTTTTTTGTTCCATCCCATTCCTCTCAAATTTGGGGGAGTAAAAATGACGAGAATGAATGATATCGAATGGAATGTGTACCACTGAATTCCATTCAGTTCCATTCAATTTTAATTAACCCAAACAGTAAACCTCTTCCTCCATCCCCTCCTTTCCGCTCCATTCTATCCCCTTCCATCAATCCAAACAAAGTTCAATTCAAACATAACTTTAGTTCTAACTCAATTAAGATGTATTAAAGAGCCGCCGTCTTAAGTGCAATTGAATCGTCTTGTAAAGTGTTTTGGGCTTATGGCCCAATTTTTTTCATTCAATGTATGAGTGATCACCTGTAAGTGTCGTTGGACAAACTTTACCTATTGAATGAATTATGTACCATTGTAAAAAAAAGTTTTAATGTTGATATCTAAGGTGAAACAATGCAAGACACCCGTGACGTCCATTTTCGTGGTTAATTTAAATTGTTACAAAACGTATTTAATGATTTTTTTTTTAATTTTATAAACGTTTAAAATCCCCATAAAAGTGTAGATGTGTTGGTGTTGCCATTTTTAATTTTTCATTTTATAGCAGTTTAATAAAAATGCTTACAATTTTTTCATGATTCCTTCGTGTAAAGCAACTTACAAAGTCTACCAAATTGGACAAGTAATATAGAATGATGTGTGAGATATCATTCTCAAGTTCTCATGAGAAATGTCGCAATCACTATTTTACTATGATGATAATTACTGGATGAATTACTAAAAAAGTTATAAAACTTAGAGCTAAACAATTTCTTAATAAAAACTTCAAACAAAATTTGTTGGTATTTGACTCTTGAAGCTAAATAATTGACTTATGGAAATTTAAACAATGTAGTTTATTTATGTTATATTAAACTACCGCATTATAATTTGTGACATGTATGAAATCATAAGATATTGCTAATTAGAATACAATAAAAAATGTAATTTAAATAAACTACTTAGTTATATAGTGGTTCAGCACTTCGTCCCTTAAACAAGTGGTGAGGGTTCGAATCCCAACTCTTGTGAATGGAAAAAAAACTCATTAGTCAGTCTCCTACGTTTCGTGCGCTGATCGTAGGGCGAATAATTAGTCTCATGATAACCGGCTGTCGGGACACCTTTGTCAAGAAAAAAAAAATAACGTAAGTCAATTATTTAGTTTCAGGGATCTAGTTTGTGGTATCTTGAGAAAGAAGGGAGATGGTGAAGATTTTAGAAGTTAGGGGTATTTTAATCATTTTTAAGCAACTGGTGATAGTGAAGAAAGGTGGGGGGTTGTACCTTTGGTTTTGCCCAAGCCCTTGTCTTTTTCCCTAGGGGTCCGCTCCTCTAAAGTGGTTGGACTCCCTTTAGATGGTAAAATAAGTATTATAATCATTAATTGAATTCGTTTATTTTTCCAAAGTAGTTAATCTCCATTAATAGTTATAATATGATGTATACCAACAATGTGTAACACAACTGGTAGATAACTAAGCTCCTTAAACATATAGTTTAGGGTTCGTTCCCTGGGCGGCGCATATGGAGAATCCTATGTTGGAGAGACCTACCCACCTAACGTGTTCTCAGAGACTCGAGATATTAATCTCATAGCTGCCGACTGTGGGATACCTTAGAGCATCTCCAGTGGTGAGATCTTAATTTGGTGTGTTAATGACTTTTGGTGGGTTCGTACTGCCACATAGGATTTAAGACACTCATAAGATCCCGGTGCACATTTCGCTCAAGTGGTTGAGATTTTATTTTTAGTCGGACCCACAATACACAATACATTTATATTATTTATTTCCACCTAATATTAAATTAAATTAAACTAATAATTCAATACAACATAATTATAATTAAATATCAATTAGATAGGAATACATAACTAAAGTTCAACATGATATTATTTTTTGAGAATGAAAGAAAATATATATTATGGAAAAATAAATGACAATACATTTTAAATAAAATACATAATATTGCATAATAATTAATTTTCATCATTCTCATTTTCAAAACGCTCCCAAATATGCTTAACCAAGTTTGCTTGAAGTTGGTGATGATTTTTTCTGTTACGCATTTGTGCCCTTCTTTCAAAGAATGTTGTAAAATTGGGAAGAGGACCATTATATACTTCAGGGTTGAGACGTCATTTTGTGCCTGGTTGTAATCAAAGTTACAATTACATGAATCTCGCTCATCTTCAACAATCATATTATGCAATATGATGCATGCATACATGATATGTTTCATGGCATTCACATGCCAATAGTGTGAAAAACCATGAACAATCTCAAATCGAGATTGGAGCACTCCAAATGCTCGATCAACGTCCTTTCTTGCTTCTTCTTGTCGCTTGGCAAATAATTGTCTTTTTTCTTCTTGCGACATTTGGATGGTCTTCACAAATGTAGCCTACTCGAGGTAGATACCATCTGCTAGATAGTACCCCATATGATAGAAGGTTCTATTCACAATATATTGCACTGCCGGTGCTTCTTCGTTTAAAACATTGGTAAACACATCAGATTGGTTTAACACGTTAATGTCATTGTTAGAACCCGCAATGCCAAAAAATGCATGCCAAATCCACAAGTCTTGCGATGCTACGACTTCAAGCATGATTGTAGGTTTGACATGATCACCTTGACAAAATTGACCTTTCCATGCTACGGGACAATTTTTCCACTCCCGGTGCATAAAATCAATGGAACCCAACATACCTGAAAATTCACGTGCTTGTCCCATTTGTTGTAGGCGTGCAATGTCTTCGTCATTTGGCCTTCTCAAGTAATGAGCACCAAATATTTCATGCACACCCGTCACAAATCTATCTAATCAATCCACTGCGGTACTTTCACCAATACGAACATCCACATCCACGCTGCCAACATGTGATCCATATGCCAACATACGAATAGCAGCAGTGCACTTTTAAAATGGTGAAAGACCGTTTCTACCAGCTGCATCAACCCTCATTTGAAAATAGTCATCATTATTTCCAAGGGATTCAACAATTCGATGGAACACGTGCTTTCTCATTCGGAACCTTCGTCAGAACTGAATTTCCGTGAATATAGGATTTTCAGAGAAATAATCATTAATCAATCGAATGTGGCATTCTTCACGATCTCTCTCTATCACCCTTAATGAAGCGCTGAGCCGCTTAATGAAGCGCTCAGCCAGCTTGAATCACTATCTGGGCGCTTAGCCCCTTCATGGGGCGCTTAGCCTCTCTTCTTGGGCGCTTAGCCCCTTAATGGGGCGCTTAGCCCCCCTCTGGCCGCTCAGCGGCTTGTAACGGCGCTTAGCGCCCCGAAAACATCTCCAAATCAAGATCCAACCGTCCATATTTAAGTTCCATGAGTTAGGAACCACATACTCAAATTTTAGCTAAATCCAACGGTTAACGAATGAGATATTGCAATTTTGCTCAGGCTGCTTCAAGATTTCTGCATCAAAAAGTTGGGATTAGAATTGAAATCTTCATTAAACATCAAGAATGTGCATTCTAACCCAGAATTAATAGCAATTCATCATTCCTTTGCAAAAAATACATTTCTTGGGGATTTTAACATTTAAAACTCAAAATAAGTGCCTAAAAACAATGTTAAAACTATGAACGTTTGACACTTATCAGTCTTGGCCTAACACTGTTGTGAGATTGTTGTTGCGTCTCCCTTGTTAGCCTCAATAAATCTTCTATGCTGGTGTCATTAGTGAAATCATCTACCATCTCATTGAAAAAAGTATCAAAGTTGGGTGAATTGTTTGGATCCATTGTATGGATGATTGAATTGTGAGACAATAAGAAGAGAGAATGACACAATATTGCACTTTGAGAGGTAATGAACCATGTTTACATAAGGGCTAGTTTCACACCGGCTAGTTGTACACCAGCTAGTTTCACAACGGTAGTTGTACAACGACTAGTTTTACAACGCCTAGTTTGGCAACGACTAGTTTCACAACACCTAGTTTTCCAACAACTAGTTTTACAACGACTAGAATAATAACATTACAATATTGAGCTAGTACAAAATAGCAAGTTAGAATTATAACATTACAATATTGAGCTAGTAAAAAATAGATAATTAAAATACTAACATTACAATATTGAGCTAGTACAAAATAGCAAATTAGGATAAAAACATTACAATATTGAACTACTACTTTCCTATTTGGCCCATGATGTAGTCACACATGGTCAAATGTCTCGCTTTTGCTTCTTTAGACATCCCGGATGTGTCAATTACAAGGATTTCATGCCAACCATGAAGGTTTTCATTCTTCTTTACTGAAATAAGTTCTTCCATCAATTCATTTTTTCTAGATGTCACAACTTCCAAATTTGACATATCCTGGTGGTTAGAAGACGCACTAGTTCCCTTTTCTTTGGCCTTTCTTTTTTCATTCTTTTGGCCAATTGGGCAAGCTACATGCTCATAATCTGAACAATAAATTGGTGTACTCGGGTTAGATGATGATGATGATGTGTATGCCCCACCAGCAGAATTCTTTTGTCCCCTTGAATGGCTAGAAATTGATTCTCCCTTCCACTTTGGTTCATCTTTCAAAATCCGCCTTGCATGCTCTAATTTGTAATATTTTTTGACAGATTGAAAATACAATGCACCCGCTTGAGATATCCTTCTCCGAATAACCACTTTTATGAAGGTTGGTAGAGCTCTTGTAGCAACTAACAAATACTGATACTATCCTACTCATTTTAAAATATCGAGATTTCATTGGTTGCCATAGCCTCTCATGCGATACATGTTATACTGCTCTACAATTCGCATCTAGAATTTGGAGGCCTTTCGATCATTTCCCACCCGTGAATCCTTTAAATGTTGATCCATGACTGATGAAGAAGTGTATCTTCTTCAACACTCCAGATCTTCTTCTTCTTCTTCTTCTTCTTCTTCTTCTTCTTCTTCTTCTTCTTCCATGTTGATCCATGACTGATGAAGAAGTGTATCTTCTTCAACACTCCAGATCTTCTTCTTCTTCTTCTTCTTCTTCTTCTTCTTCTTCTTCTTCTTCTTCTTCTTCTTCCTCTTCCTCTTCCTCTTCCTCTTCCTCTTCCCTCCTCTTCCTCTTCCTCTTCCTCTTCTTCTTCTTCTTCTTCCTCTTCCTCTTCCTTCTTCTTCTTCTTCTTCCTCTTCCGTCTTCTTCTTCCTCTTCCTCTTCCTTCTTCTTCTTCAACACTCCAGATCTTCTTCTTCTTCCTCTTCCTCTTCCTCTTCCTCTTCCTCTTCCTCTTCCTCTTCCTCTTCTTCTTCTTCTTCTTCTTCTTCTTCTTCTTCTTCTTCTTCTTCTTCTTCTTCTTCTCTTCCGTCTTCTTCTTCCTCTTCCTCTTCCTCTTCTTCCGTCTTCTTCTTCCTCTTCCTTCTTCTTCTTCCTCTTCCTCTTCCTCTTCTTCCTCTTCCTTCTTCCTCTTCCTCTTCCTCTTCCTCTTCCTCTTCCTCTTCTTCCTCTTCCTTCCTTCTTCTTCTTCTTCTTCTTCTTCTTTTTCTTCTTCTTCTTCTTCTTCTTCTTCTTCTTCTTTTTACTCTTCCTCTTCCTCTTCAAGGGTGATATTCTCTAGGCCTCCTTGAGTAGAGAATTCTGGCTCGTTAGGCATAGGATGAAATTGTGTTTTAAGTACTTTATCGTTGCTACTCTTGTCTTGAGGTCTATACCAGTTGGGTGGTGGATACATTAAATAATTTGGATTTTGGGGATAAAATGGAGGTGGTGGATACATCGAATGATGTGGATGAGAAAAATTTTCACCGGTAGGAGGTGGGTGGTTTTGGGAAAATAATGGATGCGGTGGATACATTGAAGGATGTAGATGTGGAGAATTTTCACCGGTAGGAGGTAGGTTATTTTGCAAAAGTTGATAGTAACCACGATAAGGATCCATGGGCAACAAAAAATATGGAAGTAAGCTGAAATTTTTTTGATAAGAAGGGAATTATGGGAGCTAGAAATGGTGTGTTGAAAAAATTACAAGTTTAAACTATTTATAGTATGAAATTCTATGTATTGTGATGAAAATGGACAAAAAAAGGGCAAATGGGCCAAAAAAAAGGCCAGTTTTTCAGAACCCTTGCAGAAACGACAAAAAAACGGGTGGATTTTGAAAAGAAAGGCCACGTACATAAAATGACCGGTTTAGCCGATCTAAACCTACCCAACAGTCATGACCGCAAACGGCTGAACCGGTTAGTGACCTCAAACATATATATATATATATATATATATATATATATATATATATATACATTCTTGCAACCGGTTAAACCTATCATTCATTCATCTCTCTCAAACCCTAGCTCTGCTTCCCCTTTCCCTTCTCTCTACACCGCTCCTCTGCTTCTCTTTCACGATCTCTCTCTCTAATCCCTGCGCCGGTGCCGCGCCGCCCTTCTCCTCTGCCCCTCTCCTCTCTGCATCTCTCTCAACCCTCTCGCCGATCCACTGTTCCTCTGCCACAGATTTCCGCCCCTCTCATTTGCCCTTGATCGCGCTCTTCCACCTCTGTGCCGCTGCTCCTCTTCTTTTCTCCTTCGTTGTTCCTCGCTTCTCTCCTCCACCGATCCAGTTCTCCTCCACTGCCAGATCGCGCTCCTCCACCGCACCTCCGCTGCTCCTCCACCCCTGTGCCGCCGCTCCTCCGCTTCGCTCCTCGACCAATCCAGTTTGCATGTGGCAGATTCTTTCTTCTAGAGAAAAAATGTAGGATTTTTCAGTTTTTATTTTCATTGATGTATAATTTTTGGGTTTTGTTGATTGTATGACCACTGATCTGTAATGATCTGTTCATCTTCCACTGAGCTATTCATCTTCATATTTAGTTGGTTTCTGGTTTTAGTTGATTTCCCTCCCTATTTTCACTTGGTTTCTGTTATTGAATGATAGAGAAAAATTATTATTTTATTTAAAATCCCACTTTTGAGAGTGTCTAAGCTAAGACATCTTAGTTTTTGTTAAAATCTCATGTCATATCAGCCAACTCCAATTGTGAGATATTGTTAGATACAAATCTTATTTTAATATCTCATTTTAAGATCTTCATTGGAGATGCTCTTAGAAAAAAAAAATGATGTTTATTTTATCTTGTAAAGTGAGTGCCAATTTTTTCCCTAGGTCTAATGCCGGCGCATGAGTTAATAAGGCCCAAATTCTAAGGAAGCCCAGCCCAGTTTACTCGTTTGTCCTGGGATCCTAAAACGACGTCGTAGCAAAGAAATTCACGCTCGTTCCTCCTCTGGTACTCATCCATGTTCAGCACAGCGCAGTTTCAGTGATCGAAACCCAAAACCCTGAAATGGGTTATCTACGCAAAGGTTCCAAGACGCTGAGGCAATCAAATTGTGTCTCTTTGCTGTTCAATTTAACCCCATTAACCAGAAGAATAACCCATCAAAGCTTTTCCGTGACGCGTGCCCTGTTCTGTTCCCAGTCAAGCCAGAACAGCATCAAAGAGAAAAGCGCCATAGATTTGACCCAGTACCCTCCAGAGCTCATCAGAAACTTCTCAATCATCGCCCATGTGGATCATGGCAAGTCCACCCTCGCTGATCGGCTTCTTGAGCTCACCGGAACAATTAAGAAAGGCCTTGGCCAGCCTCAGTATCTTGATAAATTACAGGTACTCTGTATTATTAAGGGGAAAAAATCAATATTTTCATCTGGGTATGCATTTTTGTAATGTTTTATGAAATGGGTATTGTCCAAAATTAGTTCTTTTTGAAGAATGTTTTTGGTTTGCTACTAGGAGGTGGAATGGGAAAGTGGGTGGAATGAAAAACTTAAAATTTTAGTGGTTGTAATGTTTCTTTTATTGTTTGTCGAACGTTACTTGATTGATGAAGTTTGGATTATCTTAGGTGGAGAGAGAAAGGGGAATCACGGTTAAAGCCCAGACAGCAACAATGTTCTATAAGAACAGCATAAGTGGTGATAAGTGTAGTGATGGAAAGGAGTCACCTAATTATTTGGTTAATCTTATTGACACTCCTGGGCATGTGGATTTTAATTATGAAGTGTCAAGATCACTGGCTGCTTGTCAGGGTGTGCTTTTGGTTGTTGATGCTGCTCAAGGAGTCCAAGCACAAACCGTTGCTAACTTTTACCTTGCCTTTGAGTCTAACCTAACGATTGTGCCCGTCATAAACAAGATTGACCAGCCAACTGCGGATCCTGATCGCGTTAAAGCACAGTTGAAATCAATGTTTGATCTTGACCCAAGTGACGTGCTGCTAACATCTGCCAAGACTGGGAAAGGTCTTGAGCAAGTCCTTCCGGCAGTCATAGAGCGCATACCTCCGCCTCCAGGGAGGAACGAATCTCCTCTACGCATGCTTTTGCTTGATTCATATTATGATGAATACAAAGGTGTAATATGCCATGTTGCTGTTATTGATGGTACCCTGCGCAAGGGTGATAAGATTGCTGCTGTTGCTACTGGTCAGTCATATGAAGCTTTTGATATAGGCATCTTGCACCCTGAACTTACACCTACAGGAATCTTGCTTGCTGGACAAGTTGGTTATGTTGTAAGTGGCATGCGGTCAACCAAAGAGGCGCGCGTTGGAGATACAATTTACCATGTGAAAAGAACCGTAGAGCCTCTTCCAGGTATAGCTGTCATCTTTTACCTCCCATCTTCAGACATTGATCTGTTAACATTGTAGTTGGATACGGTGAAATTACTTGTATCTATTATTCATTGAAGATTGTTGGCTGAACCCATTCATATAGGCTATTCATACTGCTATTTTCTGCATAGAATTTCTTGAATGATGTGTACCCTATTCACTTATGCAGCACTTGTAGGTAATGGACTTACAAGAAATGTATTGAGTTCAATTCATTTGTTATTTTGGCATTTTAATAATAATGGATGTTTTTTTACTGTTCTTTCTTTTTGCGCGTGTTTAAGAATATTAACATTTTTAGTATCTATAAGTGCATTTCTTATGCCTCTTGTTTTTAAATAACTTCATAATTTTAAACTGTAGGCTTCAAGCCAGCAAGACATATGGTATTCTCTGGTCTTTATCCAGCTGATGGATCTGATTTTGAAGCGCTCAATCATGCTGTGGAGAGGCTGACATGCAATGATGCCAGTGTCTCTATTGCAAAAGAAACTAGCACTGCTCTAGGTCTTGGTTTCAGGTCTGGTATCAACTCTCAAAAGAAGGAAAAAGGAATTTGGTTTTGCTAAATTTTGAAATGTGGTTAGCTACATATGCAATAGCTTTTTATGTTTCTTTTTATATTCAATCAGGTGTGGATTTTTAGGCCTTCTACACATGGATGTTTTTCATCAAAGGCTTGAACAGGTAACATATCCTAAGCTGACGATGACGATAGATTCTGCAAAATAATATACTGAGAAGTTTTTTGAACTGTCTGTATGCTTCATAGCATAAGCATTGCTATGCGATTTGTCATGGAATGACCAAAATTTGTGTTTATGTGGTATATTTGGAAAAATTCATAATTTTTTATCGGAACTTGAAGTTTTTCTCCTGTTTTCTAGCACACGTTGTGACAAATATTGTTTGTTTAAGCAGGAGTATGGAGCTCATGTAATCTCAACTGTTCCTACTGTACCTTATACATTTGAGTATTCTGATGGCAGGTAGATAACAAAATTGTTTTTTCCAGACTAAGTTCCATTGTGATTTACTAATACTCTAGGTGTGCTTTTCAGCAAATTAGAAGTCCAGAATCCTGCTGCATTACCCTCTAATCCCAAGCAACAAGTGACGGCCTGTTGGGAACCTACAGTGTTAGCTACCATAATTATTCCTAGTGAGTAAGCTCTTCTACAACCCTGAGTATAATTTATTTGCTTCTTTTAGAGCTGATATTAACTATCTTAATTAATGGGTGATTAAGGTATGTGGGACCTGTTATTACCCTTGTCTCTGAGCGTAGAGGCCAGCAGTTGGAGTACTCATTCATTGACAGGTATAATTTTTCTAGAGTTTACATTAATATGTCAAACAATTAATACATATCATGGATGTGATTTATTGGGGATATTATGCTCATTGCCCAAGATTATCCACTAAAATTGACACCAACTTCAGCACTGTTCTGTGTTTGTCTGTCCTTGAACTTAACTTCGGTCGAAGAAATGATCCTTTATGTTTCTTTCCTGCAGTCAACGAGTATTCATGAAGTATCGCCTGCCTTTGAGGGAAATAGTTGTTGACTTTTATAATGAATTGAAGAGTATAACATCAGGTTATGCATCGTTTGATTATGAGGATTCAGAGTAAGTACTTCTATCTCCATTCCCTCTCCCTGTAACTGTGTGTATGATGCTTGTTTTGCACGCACTCCTACCTTATAATGCATTCAATGGACCCAATTGCAGTTATCAACTAGCTGATTTGGTGAAACTCGATATTCTCTTGAATGGGCAACCAGTTGATGCGATGGCAACCATTGTTCATAAATCGAAAGCATATCGTGTTGGGCGTGAGTTGGTGGAGAAATTGAAGAAGGCCATAGACAGGTAATTTAGTCTAAGAAAATATTTTTGTCTCACTCCCTAGTTACTTTAAACTCATCCAAAAGTCATCTAAATTTTGATCAGGCAAATGTTCGAGATATCCGTACAAGCTGCCATTGGGTCAAAAATCATAGCAAGGGAGACGTAAGCTTCTGTTAAAAGTATTGTGCTAATGTGTATTTTTTTGGAATGGTTGCTGTAAAACCTTTAGCTTCTGATATGAAAGTAATAATCTTGATCCGAGTCGTAATTATGTCAGTCATTTCAAAAGCAAAGGACTGAAGTCAAAATAATTTATTCACATGTATTACGTCAGCTGTTTTGCTGAGATAAAATTCTCCACATTTATTCTAGGATTTCCGCCATGAGAAAAAATGTTCTTGCCAAGTGTTATGGTGGTGATATTACTCGAAAGAAGAAGCTATTGGAGAAACAAAAGGAAGGAAAGAAGCGAATGAAACGCGTTGGTTCTGTTGATATACCACAAGAAGCATTCCATGAACTATTGAAGGTTTCATAGCTGACATGTTTGAAGATAACTGCGTAATAGACCCTGGTAATGACTTCTTGTTTCCCTTTTTAATTTTCCGATAATATTTAGGTGCATCACCAAATTTTGAAATGCGCATTGTGTCCAGTCTTATTGATCTGAAAATCAAACTCATTATTTGATACTAAAACATAAATGTGTGGTTACAAAGGAGAAAAGAAGGTAATAAAATAACCTAAATTACAGGTGGAGCTTTTAGTCTATTATCTACAAAAGGATGAATTAATTATTATCTACCTTTAGCTTTGTAATTAAATAGACACTGTTTATCATAGGACATCTAGTTTTATAGTTTAATTGTACAACAATGAAAAAGCATTACCCCACTAGATAAGGTCAGCTATATGGATCACACTACGCCATTGAGTTTGATCAAAAACCAGTTTTCTTGAGGGGTATATTATTGATAATGAGGTCATTTTTAACAATATTTCCCATGTTCTTTTTGACCTTCCTCTACCCCCCTTTCAAAGGACTCAAGACTATGTTATCAACCTTCTCACCCGTGCCTCCAAAGGTCTTCTTTGTACATGTCTATACCTCATTGACTGATTTTCTGTCAGCTTCTCATTGATAGGTGCCAACCGAATATCTTCTCATATACGATCATTGCACATCCTATCCTTTCTAGTGTGACCACCAGTCATCTATTTTAATATTCTTCTGCTACTCTAACTTTTTTCTCATGTTTTTTCGTTAAAGTCCAACATCGCTACCATAGAGGATATCAGCAGGTCTTATAGCAGTTCTATAAAACTTTCCTTTGAGCTTGTAAAACGTAAATTTAACTTTGGTTTTGCTGATGTGGTTTATTATTTCTTTGCTTGAACCTTTTACTTTTCACTACCAAGTTTATCATTTTGATTCGATGGCCATCCATATTGCTTAGTAAGTGGTATTGTGAAAACTATACTATAAGTCCCATGATATAAGTATGGGTAGTAACTAGTTTTTCTCCATTTTCCAGTTTTTCCCCCTGTTTTGTAGGTTTTGTAACCTAGTGCTGGCACAAAATTCTACATTGTGGAATTTGCTAGGAGAGGACGACACAAAAAATAACGAGAAATGGTGAAAGCAATTTACTGTGCAGCTTTCAGGGAAACTCCAGTGCAGCTTTCGAAATCGATCTCTTTGATAAGTGAAAATGACAATTTCTTTGTAACAGTTGAATATGTATTCTTCTATTTATTAATTCTATATGATGGAAACCAGAATTCATAGGTTGAGTTCTTTCTGAAAACAATTGGGGTCGGAGGAAATGAATTGTTTTTTCTTAATAGTTCAGTTCATCTCAGCCATGATGTTGTGTACATAAACATGTTCTCAACCATCTCTTTGTTCTTGGAACTCATCGATTCTCAAACAAAATTTGACGTTAAATCCAAAGCATATCTGAATAGTGTCTGCCTTCTAGAATCGATTATGCAGGGATCAAAAATTGAACTAAACGAACGTACATTTGGTAAGATGAAAAATGAAGATCATGAGACTTTATTGTTTTACCTTAAGTATGGATAGACTACTTATTTGTAGGTACACATGAGAATGGTCTCTGTTAGATTTTACCAATCTTTTGTTTTAATTTGGAATTACCTGTGGTAGTCTTGATTGAATTGTGTCCTTTGCTGAAAGATTTGGCATGGATCCCAGGGCTATACTGGACAGTGTTAAATTTCTCTATTTAATGTATCATAAGTAAATGTTCTAGTGAGTTTTGGTATACGTCCCTCATTGAAGTAACTTCTGAAACACATCCCTCAAGTTGGGGAAATAGCTGGGATTGGTGCTCGCCAGAGTGGTGGCTCCGATGAAGATGTTGATTTGTCACCACCGTCTATGTGACATTGGGTGTTTAAATGAGGGACAAATTAAATTCTTTTTTATATTGAAGTACCTAATCTAAATATCTTAATTCAAAAATTAAAATTTGTTAATTTCAAATTGTTAATAACAGATTATTAATTCCTAATCATGTTCTTTAATCTTCATCATTCTTTAATCAAGAGGCAAACCAGTTACTTTTTTTTTTAATGGAAAGAGGCAACCCAGTTACTGAAATTACTAGGAACGTGTAAATTCTATTATTTATTTTGTCAACGATGCATAAATGCTAGCACTTGTTGGCCTAGCATGCTTAATATTATGAATTTTATTTATATGTGAATATGACATATATGTATCAATTTGCACATTTGTACCATTTACTCAAACTGTAAAGAAGTAACAGTTTGCGGTGTCTGCTCTGTTGCATAATGTGAAAAGTAACGTGACTCTAATTAAGTACACGCTTTTAATAATAATATCTTAAATATAACATGATTTAATAGTATATTTATTATGTTTTAATAGTGTAATTTAAAAATACACTCAAAATTAAAAACAAAATATATATAGATATTTTAAACAAACCCTTACAATAAAATTAATGTGGTGTGTATAAGAAGAATTTTTACCCTAAAAAAAAATTTTTTTAGATACCTACTCACTTAATATGATCTCAAATTCTTGAGAGGTTAGTTTTATAGTTGTTGGCAGTAAGTATACATTTGTGCAGCCAAGATTTGTCTCTAGTTTGACAACCTGAGAAATATAATTGACGATTATAGGATTCATTAGTTAAAAATATAAATTGGGAGATCTCAGTATCGCAATGTTGATGCCTCTTTCGTCTGATTCGGCATTACTATTTTATTTGATTTTCTCTTACTTTCTTACTTGCTCACAACAATTAAACTCTTTATTTGCCTAAATAATGAACTCATCTCTTAAAATTATGAATTAATGTTTTAATCTCTTGGATATGATAATCGAAACTTAACTCATATAACACATAGTTGTAGGAATGCTAGGCAACTAAATAAATAAAATAATATTAAGCATGCATTGACAACAAGTGCTAGCATTTATGCATCGTTGACAACATAAATAATAAAATTTAAACGTTCCTAGTAATTTCAGTAACTGGGTTGCCTCTTTCCATTAAAAAAAAAGTAACTGGGTTGCCTCCTGAGTCTGAATAATTTGCTCGAGTGCTAAAAAATGGCATGGAATGACTAGATTGTGGGGCAACAACATCGATTTTCCGCTGATTTCTCGTTTTGTCGTATGTTTAGTGCATGTTTTGATACACAATAGAAAACTTCAGTCAACATAAAATTATGGTGTACCGCTACAAAAGTTAAAGAAAATTGATTCTGTCTACCGCAATTTTGACTCACTTTCATAATGTATCCAAACATGTATTTAACCTTCTTTGTGTGTGGTCCTATATATTTATTTCAACATGAAATAAGAGGATCTTTAACCTTGTCCGAAAAAAAGAGGAAGACATAGCTAACTATGTCTGTTCTTATCTGGATCATAATTATGGTTGATCTGATTAACAATGTGAGGAGGTGTGCTTGTGCTACTATTGGAAACAGAAAATGGCAATGTTGGTTGAAGAAGCATGAAGTTTCTGGCCTGAGAATTTGCAGAGGACAACCTTTTAAAGTAGCCTGATATGCATCCTTTCCCATTATTCTGGTTCAATTGAGGATTCTGATTCTGATGCTGATGCTGACCCAGTTTCAAGCTCAACCCTGGTTCTTGGTTCCCACTGGGTCCCACTAGCGATGAAACAGCAGCAGCTATCACTGAGTGAAGGCTTGGATCTGTGCTGATTGCTTTGGTTATTGTTTCTGCCAAAGAACTAGTTGTTTGGTTTGTTGTCATGCACTGTTGATGATAGAAACTATGTTCTTGGAAATGGTTTAAAGGTCTTAATGTGCCATTATTAGGGAAAAACCCCTTATTACCCCAAATATTGGAATGTGAGAAATTAGGCTCAGGGGAACAAAAGCTAAGACTGTTTGGAGAAAATCTTGGGTTTGAAGCAGAAGTTAAGTCTACAGTGACTGTTGGGAACAAATGTGAGGTTTGGTTTGGTGGTAAGAAGGAATGTTTTTGTTTTGGCTCACCAAACTGTTGATTGGAGCCCAGATAATTGAGTGCTGTGGGAGCATTTCCAATTCCAAAAGAAGCAGAAGTACTGTAACCTGCATGCTGAGATGTTGAAGAACCTGATAATAGCATTGAAGCTGCAGCAGAAGTGGTGGAAGCCATGGCTGCTGCTGAGACTGGAAGTGGGTGGTTGTGGCTTCCTTCATATGTGGTGATTAAGATGGATAAGTCATCAGCACATCTTTGCACCTGAAGTTATATATTCATGCATTAGATTTGGGTATTCTTAATGATAATAACTTCAATTTCATATATGAAGGAAATAACTAATAAGGGAGACAATCAGAAAAAGAAAAACACTTTATGAGTAGAAGGTCCAAACTTCAATGCTACAAGTTGTATGTGACTATGACATCTAATTTTGGAGTATTATGTATCCATTTGCACATTGATACTATAGCACTATAACACTCCAAGTTATATAGATTCATTTTTCCTCCCAACATGACAATGTGGGACTTGGGTCATATATTTCATCAAATATATATACCTGTTTCCTAACTGGGCATGCTGGTGCAACTGTGCAACGATAATATGCTCGTGGACATGGATTTCCTTTTGCTATCTTCTGTCCATATTTCCTCCACTGGCATCCATCATTCATCTGTTTCAATTCAAAGCACAATCATCATTAGCAATTAGACAAGAAAAAGAAGTAGTTACAG
Source organism: Acmispon strigosus (assembly GCA_030819835.1). Classification (NCBI taxonomy): domain Eukaryota; kingdom Viridiplantae; phylum Streptophyta; class Magnoliopsida; order Fabales; family Fabaceae; genus Acmispon; species Acmispon strigosus. The sequence continues at coordinate 27,719,398 of JAUAMA010000002.1, forward strand.
AAACCATCAAAAATCTCCAATAACACTAGCTAGATGCTAACCGTGGGAGTGTCACATCTAGCTCTCACAGACACTCTGGCTTTCTTTGCAGGCATTTGATCTGAAATGTCATCATTCACATTCACCACTTTTTCTGATTTATTTGTTGTCAATGTTCTCTCACCCAATTCTGCTTCCTTTGGTAATTCTTCTGAGCTGTTCACAGGACTCAAATCAGACAGCACCTCCATTGAAAGAAGATATTTTGACTCCAACCCAAGACTAAGGTTCACTTCCACATCTTCTTTTTCTCTTGGTTGGTTCATCAGGTTTTCAATTATTGCTCCTTTCTTAGACTGATCCCTTGGTCCTCTTCCAAGGCAAAGTGACACAAGTTCAGGTTCTTCTTCAGTTTCATGATCATGGTGGGAAGTAGATGAATTTTCAGCTACACATTTGTTGGGAACTTCTTTGTGGAGGATGTCAAAGAAACGTAGTTGAAGGGAGTGATAGTCCTTTTCTACTCTATCCAACATCATCTTGAGTCTCTCATTCTCTTCTTTCACCTCACCCATCTCAGCTTTAGCAGATTTGAGCCTATCTTCCTAGATTTCAAAACAATGAAAGTAATCATAATGAGCATCCATATTATTCCTGAATTTATGGATCACGGATTCAATAGTATAATAAAATCAGTCTATTTCAAAGACAACTAATAAATTTGAAACTAGAAGTAAATACAATCCACGGAGTCCAGACATCCTGAGTGAGAAATAAGGAAAAAAAAAAGAAAAATAATTAATGTGATATAATATGAATATGATACGAAAAAGAGAGATACAAATAAAAATAAGGTGTTTGAAGGGTGTCAATAAATCACTATTTGAGCATCTAAGTTACTTTTACACCAATTATGATTGGGCAGCAAAACAATATCTACACTCACACCAAACACCATTTTGTTTCATTTTATCTCTATTCTTGATACATCATATCATATATCACACCTACCAGTACCACTTATTTCTCTTTTCTTTCTACTTCAATTTGAGTGTCTACACTAAATAGTGTACACCAAATATTGTTGTATTTTTTATTGCTAACTTTGCCATATTTTTTATGCCAAACTACAGTGTAGTAACTGTAATTCCCCATATTCTACTGATTGATGTGAAACTCAAACTACATGAGAATAATTTATGAATTCAGTGGACAAAGAAACACAGTTTCTGAATTTACAAATTTGATGATGTGAAACTCAAATTTGTTATGGACTAGCATGATTAAATATTATTACATAGTTAATTTTTAATCAAACAGTGTGTGTATATGTGTGTGTAATCCAATGCTTGGTAAGCTTAATTAGGCATGCATTACATGAACAGCTATCTTCTTACTTTATATGATGGAATGATGCTAATCAAGACATCCTGAGAAATAGAAACTGAAAAAAAACATTGAATTTGGACAGCTATTTTTCCTTGTTCTGTATTTGAAACACAATATTTAAGGAAATTCATGAGTACGTGACAAAGAAAATTAACCAGAAACACTAGAGAATGCACAAGTAGCTAGAAAGAATTGATGAGTACCTTTCTCACGTCTTGATTACTGAAACCATCATCAAGAAATATAGAAGTAACTCTCTTCTCTTCTATCTCTGAACCACTAGGACTAGAGCTTTTTGACATGGCTTCTATAATTATCTCTCTAGCTCGATCTCACATAACCCTGAATACAAAAATGCTTCATATATATAACAATTAACACACCCTTTTATAAAGGAATCAACTCTGAACTAGACACAGCATAAACAAATATATAATCACCGATCCCAAAGCTCATCTACTAACCATTAATCAGCCACGCTTTCAAATGTCAACACCACTTGCTAAACTAATATATGGGGTTTTTTATTAATCTTGTGTGGTTAAATTTATATATTGATTTCCAAATCTAAGTCATAAATGAAGTTGAGGGGGAGAAGAAAGCTGAAACTTGAGCACAAAAATTATGTAATACTTAATAGTGTAGTTGAAGGCTTGAAGCTACCGACGGGTGGTTGGTTCAACTGGTAAATGTTTGGTTCTCCTTAAGCAAGGTCTCGAGTTTGATACATGTGGATAGAAAAAAATACCACTGGAAGAGTTAGTCTCATCAAAATGTAGAAGTTCCTAACTCGAATAAGATTGTCTCCTGCAGAGTATACCGAAGTAAAAAAAAAAAGGGTTGAAGCTTCGTACTGATGAGAGGACGTCACATGGGGATGGAGTCAAAGTTGCAAGATGTAACGAGTTGAATCTGTTGTGAATGTTGTAGCCATATTTCACTGTCAAATTCGCGGTCCATACGCTGGTTGTAAACTATGTTTTGCTGTCCTGTTCCCTTCCATTGACCTGCTTAATTTCCATCAATGCATTGTCATGCAATAGAATAGATGATTAAAATATCTCATGCTGTTCTAAATCATGTATGTATCATACTCAATGCGTATCAGTCGATCGTACTGATTAAAAGTGATTGTTTAAACTTAAAACTACTAGGTCAAAACTTTTACCCTTACAATTTAGCATTCACATCAAGCGGATCGCAATTGCAAGAGCAATTTATTGGGAAAATAATTATGTATGGGCTATGTGTTTGTTGATTTAAAGATTAGTACTAGTTATTATGTTCTTACCTTCTTTGTGTGATACATGTGATGCATATTCTTATAAAATAAATACAAGAGAACAATTCTCAAGCAACTTTGATAATCTCTCTGGTAAAGATATGATTATGATTAAAAAAATATGAATTTGAAAAACATAAATATATTTTAGGTAATTGCACTTTTAGTCCTCTAGTTTGAACTATCTTTGATTTTAGTCTCCTAATAGACATTACAATCAAATCCAAACCCATAGAGACGCTCAACCCTGACTTTGAATTTGATGGGAAAGACCCGCTTTGATTGGGTTTAGGGAGAAATTGAAGCCGTGAGTTTGATGGGAAAGTCCCGCTTTGACTGGGTTTAAGGAGGAGTCAAAATCGAAGAAGCGAGACGGGACGGGTCATTTGAAGATGTAAATACTGACCCGAACTCGCTCTGATATAATAATTAGGGTTAATGGTTCAACAGGTCCCTGAAGTTGTACTGAAATCTGTATTTGGTCCCTCCCTAAAAAAATGATGTTTAGTGGCGGTTTTTTTACAATTAATGGCTGTTTTTGACCGCCACTAAACGTCATTTTTCCGGGGAGGGACCAAATACAGATTTTGGTACAACTTCAGGGACCTGTTGAACTATTAACCCTAATAATTACATAATTTTAATTATAAGACTAGTTAAATAATAATGTTTAACTATATAATATGCTAAAATTACGATTTAATTCTTTAGTTTCTTATACTTTCAAGATTATAGACATTTATATTTTTATAAATTATTTGAATTAAAATGTATTTTCTATATGATTCATTTAATATATATATATATATATATATATATATATATATATATATATATATATATAAAAGTATATAAGATTAAAAAATGATTTAAAAATAAGAAAGAGATGGGTTCCCGTGGGATTTTCTGAGCCTGATGGACATGAGGTTAAGTATCATATTTTCATTCTCTCCTTCAAGAAAATTGACATGGACCTGCCCCGCTTTTAGCGGGGACAAGGATGGGGAGAGCTAAACTTGCCCCCGCCCAGCTGTCATGCCTACCCCGCAATAGTTTTTTTAGTTGATTTGGTCCTTCAACTTTTTAAATTGTTACGATTACGTCCTTCTTCAATCACTACTATTGTATTTAAAACTCTCAAATTATCATCATCTAAGAATTTTTTTTATGAATTGAATCAATTTAATCATTGTAGATGTTTTTCTCATCAAAATCCACTAACCAAGCTATTAAATTCCAACCAAAAATTAGCAAAATATTAATTTTTATTCTCTTTAAAACCTAATCTCCTACCTACAAAATCCTGCAAAATATATCAAAATTTCATGAATTTTTTAAATTTAAACTTTTATATTGTATCATATATTTAATCCATCTAACCAAGTGGGTTGGCGTAGTGGTTCAGCACTTCGTCCCTTAAGCAAGTGGTTTGGGGTTCGAATCCCAACTCTTGTGAATGGAAAAAACTCATTGGTCGTCCCCCTACCGCTTCGTGCGCTGACTGTGGGGCGAAGGATTAGTCTCACGGTAACCGGCTGGGGATACCTTGGTCAATACCAAAAAAAAAAAAATTAATCCATCTTAAACCCTAAACAAATTGAAATTAAATGAAGGTTTAATGATTTTCATACATATAAAAATTAAGAGAAAGATCAAATTTATGTTTAATTTAAAAAGTATATGAACTTGATTAGCTAAAAAAATTAAGGGACCAAAATAATTTAATGTTTAATTTTGATTCACTGACGGTGTAAAGAAGTTTTACACATGCATCCAATCAGAATCCATCAATTTGTCATGTCATAATTAAAATTAAATTTAAAATTATTTTAAATGAATAATAGAGATGTGATTGAATGCATATGTAAAACTTTTTACACGGTCAATGCATCAAAATTTAACTCAATAACTTATAACTAAAGGGATATAAAATGCAATTAAATCTATTGTTTAGTTGTAGTTTTATCTAAATTAGGTTAAAGTTCAGAATACATCTTAAAATCATGAAAAAACTAAACTTTGTGCTGAATTTAGACGACCACTATTTATATTAATTTCAGTTAAAATAGAAGGACTTCATAGTATATGGAAATCATTGGATGTTTATATAAGATCCATAAAATTATGATTTATATCTCATACAAAAATGTTTGTGGTTTAAATAGTGATCTAATATAAAGCATTATTTAAATATATAAAAAATCAATCATTTTTCTATACACAAAAAATAACCAAATAAAATTCCTGTTGAGCATAAAATCACATGCTCATTTAAAGCCTGATCATACAATAGCAGAAAAATAACCAAACCGAGTTTTCAAAGGTTGCCAAACAAGGGTCAATAAACAAATTGTCATAACTTCAGTAGCAACACGTCAGCATGATTAATGTATGAGTTTAATTAGGGTCGTTTAATCACTGTCACTGTTACATTTTCAAACTGCAGATTCCAATCAAACATTTTTTGTCTTTCGGTGGCATACAAAATAAAGTGCTTATCTATTTTAAGCTCTTTATTAAATAATAATGTCCATGCTATTGCTAGGTTAACTCTAAAATTATGACCAGCCCCAAAGTATGTGTCTAGGGATCTGAGCATTATGTATTATATTGCCTTTCTAGACTTTGAATAAATTACCATTGAAGGTCAATTCATTTAAAAATAACCAAATGTGTGCCTATATGTTCACATGTATTGAATTTGTGTCTTAAATGTACGAGTGCTTAATTCAAGTGGTACATATTTAATTTTCTTTAAATGATATCTCACAGTTCAACTCTTGTGGTTAAAATTGTGTGAACAATTTAGTATTTAAAAAAATTGTTTGTCTAAATCGATCATAAACTTTTTATTGTGAAATACTACTAAACTATTCTTCCCATTCCTTTTTATTGGTCACAATTTCGTGAATTTTTTTTCCTACTACCTTTGTTACGGTAAGTTTGTTGTTTTAATTTTCTTCATTTATTTCAAAATGTTTGACGTTTTAGAAAGTTAAGATATTTTTTTAGTTCTTTCACCAATATCCTCATTTAATGAATTTTATCTTACATATTACATTTTATTTTAATCAACCACAACTCTTCTTTATCCACTACATTCTCCTCTGTTCCAAAATGGTTGTTGTTTTGAAAACCAAACTATTATCACAATTTCTTCCTTCTATAGTCTTATTTAATGTTTATCCATCATCTATCATCTCTTATTTTCACATATCACAATTCTTATAAATTACTTAATAGATAACGTTCATTCTCTTTCCTTAATGTAACTCAACTTTAAATAAGGAAGTTTTAGTCAAATTATATATCAATTTAATGAGCTCTTAAACTGTGTGCATAACCTTAGATAACAACTATTTTAGAATGGAGGTACCAAAATTCAAATTTGATGGGTGCACCTGGTACCACCAACCTTTTCAATAAGGGTATTTTAGTCATATTGTAGTATTAATAGTTGTCATCTTTATACTTTATGCCAGAGCTTAACAACAATCTTTCAGAAGTGGAGGTAGTATTTTGCATGTCATTTTTATAATTTCAAGAGAAATTAATTATTTCTTATCATTTATGCCTTTAACTTAATGTAATTCTTAGCGGTGATAGAAAAATTGAAAAGTCAAAATTAATTAAAAAAATAAAGGGTATATTAGGAAATTAGATATTAATTTAAATAAAAATGATTCCATTAATATTGTTTCATGGTCAACTGTTTGTCATACTTCGTCCGAGCAATCATGGCGAGATAATTAACCCCTATCAGGAATTAAAATAGGTCAAGTTGCTGACAGGGCCCTATGACCAAGTCTACATTAGACTTAGATCATACCAAACTAAATTACTAAGTAGATAAGGCCAAGGCCAAGGCTTCTTTAAAAGCATATTTAGTTAAAAAGACCAGACTTAAACCACTTAAAAAGTCTTGTAAGTATAAAAGGCTGGCCTATTTAAATAAATATAATTAATATAGATTTATTTTATTATTATTACATTGAATTTTTATTATAATATCTTAAAATTATTTACTTATTGACTTATTTATATTTAACATGTTAGACTATATAATGATTTAACCATATAAATATTTTTATAAATGAACGTATGGCCTATTTACTTTGATATAAATGATATAATGATATTAATATATTTAACTTGTTAGCATATAAGTTGATTGACATGTTAACCAATAGATTTGTTAGTCTACTTAAATGTCTTATAATAAAACTAACATTTAAATAGACTATCATGTAAGATTAAACTTTCAAATCAGACTTGAACCTAAAATAAAGTATATTATAGATAATAGACTAAGTTTAAGCCTTAAATTTTATAAGTAAGTCAGACTTATTTAAACAAATTTCAATCTAGCCTAGCTTATTTCACCCCAAATCGGTGCTAACTTTGAAAAAAAAAACACTATAGAGGAATGCAGAGAGATAGTATTTATGCTTATAAATCTTAAACTTTATAAATTGTAGACATAAGTGATAATATTTGGATTCACATTAATTTTTTAAACTTTAAGAATCTAATTTTCTTTAAAATTTTAAATATTTTAAGTTTGTATTTTAAATTGTTTAACATCACTTCCAATACAAGAGATGCGCATAGAATAACCATTTAGTAACTCAAAAGTTTTAAGGCTTGATTAAATTATAAGAATTTAGATTCTACTCCCCATTTCTTAATTGGAAACCAACCATTATTATTTACTACCGGCCTAGGCATTGGAAGCTTGTATGTCAAATTTCGAATTCTAGTGAAGACCCATATACACCTCTAAGTATTTCAACCATATATAGAGGCATATATATAATATGATATTAAAATATAGAGGTGCCTCTTGGAGCTAGCCCTCTAGATTCTACACATTCGAGGTCAAGTAATATTCACTCATCAATCGTTTTTGAGTTTTCACTTTTCCATTGTCAAGTTTTAATTTTTTTATATAAACGGTTATGTTTACAACCTTCAACAGTCACTTTTTTATATTACTTTTTTCACTTGTCTAAATATTAGTTAATTATTTACTTCTTTTCAAGTGGTCTAAATATTTGTTATTATTACCGATATAGGCTTACAAGGTCCTAAGTCCTACTTTTCTAAGACTTAAGCGATGCTTCAACTTGATGCAGCAAGACTTGCATAATATTTTAAGAGACTTGAAAAAGAAACTTCGTATGGTTGTCCAATTGCTTTAAATTATAGAAAACTCAAGAATTTTATTTCATAGTTAATTGGCTAGCCAGCGATTTTTAATGCAAGTTGAGTTTTATTTTAGAGAAGTAGGTCAATGGTTTAGATTAGCCTTTGAATTAATGGAACGACTTGCTCAAATGGTGCACTAATTGTACTTCGGGTCTCCTACTATGTTCAAGTGTGACTTTAGTTCTTCAATAATTTTATGAGCAAATTCAGTCCCCTTACTTTTGTAAAGATTACAATTAAGTCCTTCAATCATTTAAATCTACTTAAATACTTTTATTTCGAGTTTTATTTCTTCGTCTCTTAAGCAAGTGGTTGGGATATAAATCCCAACTCTTCTGAATGAAAAACTCATTGACTCGCCTACTACTTAGTGGGAATACCTAGTTAATATTGAAAAAAAGAAAAATATTCACAGGTTGAAATGACTAATTAAACCTTCTTCCATACAAAACTCATGAAACCAATGTATTGAGTTTCACTGAAAATTAAAAAGCCCCAACTTGTTAACGAAGTATTTCTTTCCACCAATAGATTGAACAGTAGTAGGACCCAAACATCATAGGGAACAAGTTTGAGTATTTCCTTCTTCGGGGTTCTCCCATTCGTCTGAAAGTTGACTCGTTTATGCTTTCCAAGTATGCAGACATCACTCATGTCAATTTCTACTGACTAAAGACCTAGTAGTTTTCCCTTTGAGTGCAAGATCTTCATCCCTCTCTCACTCCTATGGTCTAATCTATGGTGCCATAGATGGTGACTTTCATTTGTTGCAGCTACAATCAAATGACATGCTCTTGCTGTCTTGTAAAGAGTGCCACTCTTTTTACCGAAGCAAGTGTTAATGCACCATTTGAAATCTTTCGATGATTTCCATGGAAGACTGTTGTATAACCTTCACTAACCAACTGTCGTACTAACATTAAGCTCTTCACAAGGTATGGAATATGTCAAACATTTTTCAATTATCAAACAGACCCATTCAACTTAATCTTCACCATACTTTTACCTACCATTTCACACGATTGCTCGTTACCAAGGTACACTTTACCAAGGTTTCTGAAAAATAATTCTCAAAGAATTCTTTCTATGAAGTGGCATGAAAAGATGCTCTAGAGTTTAAAACTCAAGACTCTTCCTTGCTCTTTGTAGTACATATTAACGTATCACCTCCTCCTAAGGTGGAAGCAACATTTATCTTATCCTTCTCCTCGTGATTCTTTCGTGCACTCTTGCGTTGTTTTGTAGTTCCCGAACTTCACACAACTCCAAAACTCAATTGGCTTCCAGTTGTGGGAACTAGGGTGACTTATGGATTTGGACCTCCTATCCATTGATTTAATTTATATGTTGCGTTGCAGATGCGTCTTCCGTCATTCGTAGGTCAAATAACTACTTCACCAAATTAATAAACTTTGTTTTTAAGCAAACGACATTTCATACATATCAGAAAGAGCTGAAATAATATCCATTGTAGGTTTTTTGCTTTTGCAATGTTGAAAGCAACATGACATGATAACGTTAATCAGATGGCTCCAAGGGCTTTCATGTTGAGAAGAGTTCAATGCCTCATCTTTCATGCCCTCTGATTTCTTTTCTGTGAGAGGTTGATGCAGCTTCTTCTCGTATAAATAATCCTAAATCTTCTACTTTCAAAGGTCAAAGGCCAAAGTCTAGGCCATCAAACCTATTTATTTCCCCCTTTCCTATATCTGCGACCATCACTCCCACTCAATTATGACTTCTCTCATGATTATTTATGAGACAATTTCTTGTAAAAATTTGCAAAATTCCAAACTAGCTCTAATGTCAGTTGTTAAGAAAAATTACGCTAAATTTTTTGTAATGTCATATTTGTATAAGTGAAAAATAAGTTTGGAATAATTGTACACACAAATTAACAATGAAGTTCGGCTAATAATGCTAGTCTCTGGACTGCTGATCTTTTATTGAAATGGGAAATATACATGTAAACACTCTAAACCACTCACAACTAATAACCCGATCTAGAAGCTAAAGTATTTCTTCTCTAAATTCTCTCTTCTTGTTTGTTGCTTTGTATATGGTCAGTGTCATTTCAAATGCATCCATTTTGTTTTCTAAAAATTAGAAGCTCCATCAATTAATTGTACGGTGCTTACAATAGGAAAAGGCGTCCATCCATTTTTATTTTACATTTTCAACACTAGTCTGAATAGAAAATCGTCATTCGAGGGGGAGAAGCTCTCATCCAAGGAAGATAGAAATATACACCGTGTATACAAAATACTCTAAAGCACTCACAACCCAATTATACATAGAGCTAAAGTATTTTCTCTCTAAATTCTCTCTCTCTCTCTTTTTTCTTCTCACTAGCTAGCATTGTTATCTGTATCATCCCGATAACTATTCATGTCATCTCAAAAATGCGGAAAATATGTGAATACCCCTCGCGAAAACATTTTTTTGTTTTGGTCGCAGTTTGAACTGCGATGTGTACGCAGTTTGAAACTACATCCACCTGACAGACTAGTAATAATTCATTCTAGCCAATTTTCCGTGCCTGATTATCATACAAGCATTGCCCATACAACAAAATAAAAACAGACTTCTGTACATTAAACCATATAATCATTTTCATTTAACATTAAAAAAAAAAACCATGTCCATACAATAAATCCTAAACTCCCTGAAGCATCCCCCGCATTCTACCTTCTTCTCCTCCTTCTCCCCTCCTTGTCATCCCGATGCAGAGCCTGTTGTATCAATGAGTGCATGTTCTGCAATGCAACCCATACTTCTATACCCTCCTCCGGTGCTTCTATGCTATCCGGGTCCACTCCAACTGCAGCCCATTTTTGCAATTGAGCAAGACACTCCTAAAAAAATGACAAATAATCAAGAGTAATCAGTTATGAATTACTACAAATTACGAAACATAGAATGCAATTTAAAATATGCAAAAAGCGACAGCGGCGGTGAGCTACGAAGGCAGCGGCGGAGCAAGCAACCAGCGGCGGAAGATGCTGATTAGTCGAAGTTCGAAACATAAAGGGAAAGGGGAGGAGAAATGCAGAGCTGGTGAAATGCAGAAATGGGAAAGAGAGGAAGAGGAAATGGGGAAGAGCGGAAGAGAGGGAAGTTTGAGAAATTGAAAGTGAAGAAGAGAGGATGGTGAAATGATTGGGTTGTGGGGAAAGTGGGGTGGTAATGAGTTGGGTTTTTAAAAAAAAATGGTATTTTTAGTTTTTCAAAAAATTGGATGACATCAATAGTCGTTAGGTGGCGTGAATAGCAACACCCTTCACTCGCTTGCAAGGTTTTGTTTTGTTGCTTTTTGTCTATGTCATTTTATAGCTGAAAAGTTTGGCACGTGTCTCGTGTCTCGTGTCTTGTTGCTACATTTTCTCAAATAAATCCATTTTGTTTCCTAAAAATTAGAAGGTCATCAATTAATTGTACGAGTGTTGCAAATAGGAAAAGGTGGTGATCTTTTTTTTTTAACGTTTTCAACACTAGTCTAGGTAGAAAATCTTCATTGCAGGGGCGAAAAGTTCTCATGTGAGGCAGATAAATGTCTTATTTGAAAGAGTTTATTTAGACTTATCTTATAGCATAAACACTTATGTAAATATTTGTAAAAGCTTATGTAAATAGTTTATGATCTACCTATAAGCTGTTTTGAGATTATTTTCTTAAGTTATTCATATTAGTTTATGAATAAGTGTTTATGTATTCATTATTTATTTTCAGCTTATTTCAATAATATTTCAATAAGTTTCTCAAATTATCTTATAAATAAATGTTTATACGATAAGAGTTTATTATCATAAGCATTTTTTGTGTCTAAATAAGCATTCAAATAAGTTGTTTACCCAAACGCACTCAAAAACCTAGGTTGTTTTTGGTCAATAGACCTAGGCTTTTAGAAGAGGAGCAGCGATTGCCAGGGTTTGCTATCCACTAAGTTGCTTTTTTCTTTCACAAGGGTTTGCTATATGTGTGCTTTTTTAGGTCCATTGGTTTGTTTGATTCTTGAAATAGATTGGACTTTGTGATGGGTTTAACACTGTATGATTGGCTTAAGTAATGGGCCGGAAGAATTGGGTTATTAACTTATTGGTAGATTGAGTTGAAAAAAATGTTAAATTGGGAATTTTTTTCTTCTTTCCTATTTTCTATTCACTCTTTTAATTCAATGTTTTACTTACTTGGATAAAATCAAGTGACATGTATGTTATACTTTTTTACAGAAACTTTAGGTATAAGATTTATATATTATAGTATAAATTGGTTCCATGACTTCGTCCAATGAGTAGGTGACTATTTGAATTTTGTAGCAATCCCATCATTTTACATTATTATAAAAGCAAAAGCATATCAATTAAATAAAATATATTGTCATATTTACTAGACGCCAAGGATATAAAATGGAAAAAATATGTTATGCGAATACCTACTAAATTTCCAAACATTAGTCATAGAACTTGTAACACAAACACATTCTAAACCTATTCACTAAAAGTACACCAACAGTTTTCCCTTTTGTTTAAACTATATATTGAATGAAATGAATTGCCCCCCTAAAAAAAGTTGTCTAACTTAACCCATCAAATTGCAACCTCATTCCAATTGAACCAATAGTGTTATTTATAAAACTAAAATAAAATAAATGAATTTAATTTCCAGACCACTTATTTGGTTCACCTAAAATGAGATAGTTTAACTCCATCAATTAAGTTGAACAGCCCACTAAAAAACAAGGCTCCATGCCAGCTTCAGAAAACTAGATCGTTGTTGGCACTTTGCACCTTCATTCACTTGTCCTTTCCTGTTTCTGGTATGTACATAAAAAAACTGAACCAAGTGCCTCATGTTCCAAAAACATGGACACACAAAATCCTAAAAAAGAACAAAAAGATATGACCAAGTTTCACTACAAGACATGTTCAAATTGGCAACACGAATGTTTGATCTCAGCAAAAGGATTTTGGCGTGTGACAAGACAAGATAACTAGTTCTCCAGTATCTTTGGACCACTGTACATTTTTCCTGCCACTTGAAATTTCTCAGGTTTCTCCCTCTCTTGAAGCCATTCATAACCTGTCCTTTCCTCTTCTGGCACCATGGATGTTCCATCTACCCAAGTTTCAAAAAAGGTTCAAAGCATTGCAGGTAAGAGAAGAAATGAGCCAAAAAAGTACATGTGTGCATGCATGCATGCATGCATGCGGAGGGTAATATTGTTAGCATGTTTGGATCAAAATTTCTTTTCTCATACAATCAATACTGAAACTCAGATGCTACTACTAAGTGCATTGTTTGGAAATATTTCTTCCACGACTGATTTTAAAACCAGAATTAATTCTGGACAAGTGTTTTAATTTGTTTTTGGTTACCAGTTTGGGGAACCTCATAATCAATTCATACAGTAAATTCAATTTAAATTACTAAATGTTTGGCCCTCATTTTAGAGAATTGATTTTAGTTTCGAAATCAACTAGAAGCTAGAGATAGTAGCTTCTCCATTGAACATAATCAATTATAGGCTTTCACAATTTGATTTGACAACATTACCCTCCAGAAGCACTTTTTCCACAAATGTAGCAAAAAGCAATACATAAATCACTTAAACTCCAACTCATTGTTACTATAATCAATTTTGCGAAAATCAATTGTGATAATGTTGATTCAAATTGCAAACACTGCACATAGTTTCGGAATTAAAAATTAGGATTTGACTCAAAGATGACATGTGCACATTGTCTATATGATGAGTTGTACTTGTGAGGAAAAGATATTAATTACTGGGAATTTGATGTACCTGGAAAGTTGGAGAAGGGGAAATTAAGATAATATGAGCAGTGTCTGCCATCAGGATCATTGTATGGAGGACCAAGCACGTCAAGAACTGCACAAGCTGTCACCGCCGTGAAGCAATGCATGTTGCCTCCATCAGTAGGATAAAGTATGGAAGGGTCACAAGGAGCAGTGAAATCAGCATCAACCTTAACTTTAGCCAACTTTTTCTCTTGAGCCTGGACTGGCATAGTTGGAAACATGAGCAAATTATTTTTCTAACAGGTTTCAATCAAACTTCTTTTTCCTCAGAATCAATTCTAAAACCCTTATCAGAATCAATTCTGAAACAGTGAAGCTGCCCACAGAAGCTTTTGCCTATAATTGATTTGAACTTCAGAATTAACTGTAGAAGAATTTCTAAACATGCACTTCTATCTAGTGCCACAAAACATTTTTTGAAATGCTAGTATGAGAATGTTTCTCTCTCACTTTTACCATGCATAGCATTAGCAAGAGATGTCTAAAATAGTCACCAAATACAAGCATGTGATAGACATTTTATCAAGCATCTTCAATGCATAAAACAGACATATGGTGAATGATCCAGTCCACATACAAATAAGAAATACTGTGGAAAATACTCACTTTCTGATGATTTTAAAATTGTGGGCATGTTAGGAGGCAAGTCAACGACCCAATCATAAGATTTGATGTGCATGGTTCCAAAGAGAAGCTTGCTAAAAACCGTCATTTCAGGGTGATTGTGAAGAGGAATAACTCCAGAAGGTGGCAAGCAAAATATACCCATCTGAAAATAGTAATAAAAGAAATATATAAATTAAGAAAAACTAAGTTACACATCAACTAAAATAACACATTGCTTAACTACTTACCGAGAATTTATCACACTCATAAATGTGCAAGTATGTAATTTTTGGCGTTCTTCTAGCACTGTTACTCATGAAATATGGCATATCAGGTTTCAAGCCAACATCTTCTGGTTTTATTCCAGCTGCACAAAGAGAAGCCATAGTTAGATGCTTAACATGGCACAAAATAAAAATGAAATGTCAAATTAAGTAATTTAAGTCTTTGCATTATCATTACTATATTAGTAACCAAGTGGTCCATGCAAGTGACCAACCAATTGCAAGTTGATTCCAAAGATTAGCATATAACAAAAGAAAAAGAAAAGCAAGACTAAGTGCATTCTTGATTATTTTATTTGGAATCCTCATTAGCTAAAGCTAGCTTTTGCATGAGAGATTTCGATTTAAAACTAAATATCTAATTTTGATACCTTAACCTCCATTTTCTCTTCCATCTCATTTCGACTCACTTTATTTCTTATCTCTTACTTTTTTTTATTTTATCACATCACTTCTTTGATTATTTCGAGAAATATGTTGACTATTTTGTAAACACACCAACCACAGGGAGTGTGTATGACCACTAAGCGCGTAGATCAACTGAAACAGAGTTATTCTAGCTTAAGGAAAAGTCTCGGGTTGAGTCCCGGAAAAATATAGTTGCGTTAAATAATTAATAGGAAGAGCCTAGCCGTTCATAATGATCTTACCTAACTCGAAATTGCGACTTTAATTTAATAAATAAAAAATTGTGTGTGCATGAGTGTGTTCAAAAGTGTCTTGCTACTTTATAGCGCACCCCAACGTTCAACGTGCTATCAAGCTAATGGTTGGATTCTTCTTCCCAGACCAAAAAATAGGGACCATTTTTCTTTTGGTCAGCAATGATAGGGACTTTAAACCTTTATTACAAATAACCAGCTATATATGGCCATTATCACCAACAAAGGACCTCTATTTAGGTGAATAATAAAATACAGCCTAATCAAGCTTCCAATGACAATCCGACACACATATAAGAGAGGAGAGCACAGGTGTTATAATTAATTACTTAAGACAGTAGTACTTGATTGACAATGATTCAATTGATTATGCTATATTAGACAATGGAATTAACATTTTTTTTTTTTTGAATGAAGACAATGGAATTAACATAATATTGTGAGTGGAAAGTGGTAATGTAAATATATATCTTGGGGAACATCAAATATTTGATAAGCCCCACAAGTTATACCATAAATAAATATACACCCATGCATATAAGACAAAGGCATATATATCTCCCCTGAGGAACTGAAACATAAACATCATATATGAAAAAGGGTGCACACACCCACTACCCAAAACACAATCTAAACAAGGTAAATATGAAAATGAAATATAATAATTTTAACTAATTGAAATGAGTCAAAACTAATCAACTATCTAGCATTAGAATCCTCTCAATTGTAAAAGAAACGAGACCTAGATTGTGCCAATTTTCATCATCTCCTAATCAAATTCAGATATAGCTCATTGAAACTAACTCCAATAACATCACACAAAGTTTCATATGAGTATTACACTTAACAATGAAGTAAAAAGGAAAATATTGAATGCGTTTAATTGAAGCAACCCCTTTCCACGTACCTAAAACAGAATGAAGCATTTGAATATGTAGAGGGGAAGGAACAACCCCAGGGCCAGTGGAGGCAAACACTTGTTTGCAAGTCTGAAACAATCTCTGAACCGGCGACACATTCCTCTGACGATGTCTCCGGTTCTTCCTCGATTTGCTGTTGGTATTCTTCCTCTCTTCAGATAATTCACACAATGTTCCCCCTTTCCTATCACTCGAGTTCCTCCCAATCCCCATTCAAATCCACCCAAAAAAACAGAGCAAACAGACCCACAAAATGAACACTGAACAAAAAGTGAACTTTAACAGAAGAATGGCTCTATCTCCAATATCAGATTACAGATGATAAAATTCTGGCCAATGGGTATGGATGAAACAGCAACACCTAGGAGAAGCGGAACAGGGGAAAACAGGGGAACAATGTGAAGGTGAAATATTCTTAAGAGGGTTTTGGAGAGGTAAAAGAGTGAGCAGCGAAAATGAGCATTGGAATGAGGGAATTTATTGATGTGTTTGATATAAAGGATGAGCCGATGAGGAGGAATAAATGAGAAAAGGAAGTGAAAGAGAAAGACAGAGACAAACAACAATAAGGAGATAGGAATGGAGAGAAAAAGAGAGAGTGGTTTGTGGGAAGTGAAAGTGAAAACCAGGGGCCATCCATAGTATTCCGGTGGGCTCTTCAAACAGCGGATTTATATCATCTACTGTGCTATAATGCATTCCCTACATCACATTTGGATTCGCATTAATGATTATTAGACATACAAACAATGAAAATGTTCATGTCGTGTATGCGGAAGAGAGCACCAAGTCAAAATCCTATTGGAATTAGGGTTTTAAACCTAACTATCTTTTAGTATACGATAATATTTAATTGGATATATGAGGTTATGTGATCACCAATCGATACACGCAAATTGTGGTGGTACGAGGTTCTGTGACTACCAATCGACACCTGCAGATTGTGTCATTTGCAAAGCAACTGGAAAAAAAAATGTTTTTCTGACAGTTTGAGAAACCGTCACAAATTTAAGTTTTTATTTTGCAGGTTTCAAAACATCCGCTAAACGTTTTCTATTTCTTTTAAAAGTTTTTTGGCGGTTTAGGAGAGCCCTACAAAATTGCATATTTATTTTGCGGCATTAAACTTTTTTTTTCAACTCTTCACGTTTAGCGGGGTTCGAAACTGTAAAACTAGATAGCAACCTAAGAGGGAGGTGAATTAGGTTTGCGGAATTTTTGTCAAATTAAACTTTACTAAGTTCAGAACTTTATTCTAACGGAAGCGCATTCAAATGAGTTATATGATGAAGGCAATAAAGTGCAATGAAATTGAGATTCAAAGGAAACACAAAGTCACAAAGGAGAAAAATAGATGGCATCATTCTCCCCCCAGAATTGATTAAAGAGCCCATAAGTGATTTTTACCCATAAACATACAACTGAAACAACCAGCAGTATAGCCCCAGAATTGCTGAGGCTAGAAGAAACAACAGCATGAAGAAACCATGGAGATTCAGAGAACATTCAAAAGAAAGAATAACAAGATTATGACAATTCTAACAGAAACAACATAGATAGCATAATAACGAAAAAAATAAGACCAACCCAGAACGAAGAAGAAAAGGAAACAGAGGTACTCTCAACAGGAGGTTCAGCAGCGTTCGAACAGAACACAACAGACACAATAATTGCTTAATTGCAGAGACCAAAACAGAATCAAAATAATTTTTATACATTTCAGTGTTTGTCCTCTTCAAGTCCACAGCCACGAAATCAAACTCCAAGTCCTCCTTGCTCTGTCTGAATCCTACTTCTCTGCAGGGACCACAAATCACTGTACTAATCAAGGATTTGCTCAGAACACAGACTCAAGAATTGGACAAGGGAGTTAGGGTTTTGAAAGGGGAGAAACTCAAAATTGACATAGGAAATTACCTCTTCTAAAAAATTCAGCCGCGGAATTCGAAGAGAGGAGAGGAAGAGCTTCGAGGGACTGTCCCTGTTTCTAGAAAAGAGGTTCGCCGGAGAGGTCGCCGGAAATCTCCCTCCACGGCGGAGCACGGCGGCGACGGAAAACGGCCACAGGTCCCTCTTCTTCTCGTGGCGAGGATCGACGTGGCGGTGGCGGTTTTTCCAAAAACCAAAGGGTTTGGCCGGAAAATGGCCTCCAAGGCGGCGGCCAACGGCGGCGGTTCATCAAATTACCTTAGGGGTTTAGCTGCGGACGGTGAGGGGAGCACGATGGTGCTGTTGGTTTTTTCATCGGAGGAGCGGCATCGCCGGAAAACAGGAGAGATGGAGCGGTGGTGACGTTTCCAGAACGTGAAGAGGAAGGCCGCAGGGGCGGCGTTTCCAGAACGTGAAGAGGAATGTGAGAGAGATGGAGGGAGAGGGGAAAAAGAACACTGCTTTTGGTGGTTGTGGGTTTCGAAGGAAATGAGGGTGAGGGGAAGAAGAACGCTGGTTCTTCCAATTCTCTCTTATTCAGCTTCTTTCTCTCTCCTATATGCATGACACCTCACATTCTGGGTCCCACTTTACCCAACCAACGTTAGTTTCCTGACGGAATGCTAACGGAAACCTGTTCTGCAACTTCTTTAAACTTTTGGGGATGTTGGGTGCTAATAAAATACAAGGGGGACCAAGAATGCAAAATCATGAAACATGGGGGACCAAAGTGGCTATTAAGCCTAAGCTAAACTCTCTGTTTTGAGTTCCTATGAATGTAACTTCGTTAAATATGAGTGTACCAATTTGGATTAATCCGATGGATATGGTGATCAAAACTAAACCAATGTAATAATTGGTTTGGATTTTTTTGGTTAATTAGTTCATTTCATCTTAAACTCAAACCAAATCAATTGCAATCGATTCAACTCTTTGATTTGATTTTTTCAACTCGAACCAATTCGATCACCCAATTAATTTTGTTTTTATATTTAACTTTTATGTTTATATGTAACTTTATTATTTATAACTCTTTTCTATTTTTATCTTGTTTAAATCATTTTGATTTTTCATATTGATTACCAAGTGTCTAATTAGTATCATAATAGCAAAGAACTTATGATTTACGCAAAATATAATTATTAAATATTAATATTGGTTAATATTGATATCAGAATTGATTTGACTATTGTATGCAATTATTAAAGAACAATAATCTCTATTTACTTGTAGTGACATAAATTTCAAAATTGTATAATAATATATGGAGATAAAGATTTTAAAAATAATCACTTTCGTTGTTTATAAACATACTTGATGACTCAAACCAAACCGACTAGATATTAGTCGGTTCGTATTTGCTGAGGGGAAATTTAAACCAAATCAACTAAATTTGATTGGTTTGGATTCAATATTACCCCAAATCGAACTAACTCAACTCACGAACAACTCTAGCATTAAATATTTGGTAGGACGAACTTTTCTTTGTATAAAGATCTTACCCAGTTCAAACATAATCACCTCAATAGAAAATACATGTGAAAATACATGTGGTTAAAATTAAAAACTTTGTAGTTCCCTTTTTACTCCTCTTCTTATCTTCTCCTGATAAATTATATATTTTCACTTCCATTTCATAACTTAGAAGTATGGATTCGATAAATTTAATAATTAAATTGAAAATTTTATTATATAAAGTAAATGTATTTCATAAAAAAATGTAAAACTTAGTTTTTTTTTCGTGACGGATGTCACAACCCGTTCGGAACTCAAGTTCATATTCCTCTCAACAAATATCTTTATCTTGATTCAAACTTGTGCTCTTATCCTGACCCAGGGTCTAGCTTGCTTTTTTGTTGATTTTTTTCTTTTTTTATTGTGAATAACTTGTTTACCACTTGAGCAACTCGTTGTTATTACTTTATCAAATATTTAATATATCACGTGAGATAATTGATTATAAAATTACATACTTATGAACATGGGGAAAAAGATTAAAAAGAACATATTTTAATTGGATCAATTGGTATTAACTTATATATTTTAAATAATTTTAATGCAAAAGGTGGAGTGTAGGTGGCGGTCTGGTGACAGGAGGGTGCTTGGAATTGAGGGTGAAGACTGAGGTTGAAGTGGGCTGGTGAGATGGAGCTGCAGGGATGGTTGGGCGGGAATTTGAGGATAATGTTGGTAGGGTTTGCAGGTTAGGGGAGAAGATAAAAAAAATTAGGGTTAGGAGATTTGAGAATAGGAAATTCTGATTTTTTATTGTTTTTAAATTTCACTTGAAAATACATGTGTTTGCTACATAAATTTCATTAAATAATGTGGATAATACCACATAAGCGCTCAATTGGCACATAAGTATTTCACCCGAACTCATTTTCATTTTCACGAGAACTAAAATCAAACATTTACATAATCATACCTAAATAAAACTTTATTTTTACGAGGGACTAAAATTAAATGAACCAACATTTACAAGGCTAAAAACATATTTAACCCAATCAACCTATCACATAGGTCAAATCATTCAATAAGAAGAAAGCTCAATTCTCTTACCATTCCTCCTTTCTTTTTTCCTCGGCTCAAATAGCTTACATTGTACTTTTATATAGTTAAATATGCTTTTATTCCATGCAACATATGAATGAACTTAAATTGGTTCCTAATTAAACCTCATAGCTTTTGGTCTATCATTTTTTTCTTATCTAAACAAGTTTTTATAACGTCACAGTGCTTACATGGCTTAATATTTGCCCAATCACGAGTTCACTTGGTAATCCTAATCAGATTAAGGTTGTCCACGTGCACTATTTGCATCAATGTAGGTGTCCCTGCAAGAAAAATTTATCAGGTCCCTTCTCTTCCCCTTCTTCCTCTTCCTCTTTCCAAACCCTAACACCACCTCCGGCGGCGGCCATGACTCCACCACCTTCCGGCGGCTACTCCAATCACCACCTCCCCCTCTCTCCTCCTCCTCCCCCTCCTCCCCTCCTCGTATGAACATCGATGGTCTTTGAAAACAGGGTTTGGTGAGGGAGACCAGGATCAAAGATACTGTAGAAATAAGGCTACGAAACTTTTTTAAGAGACCATTAAGAAGCTAAAGGGGTTCTTAACAAGTGAGTATATGAATCACATCCATATTAAAGATACTGCCAGATTTGTGCTGGCTGCTGCAAGCCCAAGCCATCATTCCTCCTTCATCTGGACTTAGGAGCGACTAGACACAACATAGGCAGAGAAATTTGCAGTAATACTAAACATGTTAAAGTAAATTATTAAATGTGTTAGGTAACTAGAATTAAATAGAAATGCAGGCACCTAATAAGGGTGAGAAAATAAGACGTTTGATAATCAAACCTTTTACATCACCACTGGACGGATAGCAGTTGACTACAAGTTTGGTGGCAAGTGAAAGTTGCTTCTTTACTAATAGACAACATATACTTAACAATTGTCCTAAAAATTTCATCATACCAAAAGGAGAAACAAGATCACACAATCAAAATGGAATTATTGAGCGTTAATATAACATGACAGGGATTTAAGGTTAAAGGACAACTCTCATATTGATAACTCTGTCAACTCTCTTGCTGAAAGAAGCATTTGAATGTGGATGATTCAATTGGGAAGTTGGATGAAGCAAAAGCATAAGATACATGTGTATTTTAAGATGATGATTTGACTTGGGAGATGGAAATGTCATAGAAGTGTAGCTATTAGAGTTGAAATCCTTAAGGAACCAAACCATCCTCTCAGATCATCATCCACTCAATTTATTTCTAGTTGGTGAACTGCTCTAACAAATTCTAAAGAAGATTCAGAATAAATGCAGCAGCTACGACAAACAAACATTCAGGCTAAATCTAAGAGAAAACAACGGTCACTATATATTTACAGAAGTAAAAAGTGTCACCTATTCAAAGCCTGGTTACCCAGCAAGGTAGCTGTATGTGCAAGTTCATATATCTTATTGAAATTACTTTGTGCAATTGCTTCTTTATCAAATATTGCGTCTGACAAGACAACCGATGATGCTCCTCGCAAAATATATTCCCGAATAGAATCTACAAGCAATAAGAGGTAAAGTCATTCACAGTGGATAGTTATGCAGCCAATGGCATTAACCTAGCAGCAAGGACTCTCATAATGCAAATAACATATACAAGAATGCTTGCCATTTATGTTGCAAGTAATGTCACTAAAAAGAATGCTTGGAATTTTATGGTATGTGAGCATTCTAATTTCCGAAGTATTGGATTAACTATTTGTAAGATGTGACATGTGAAAAGGAAAGGTCATGATTTTCATTTTGGTAATAACATATTAACCAGAACAATCCTGAATTTTTTAGATCTTGTACCCATATTTATATTCTGATGCAGTTTATATCACATGTTTATTATTGAAATAGGTGAGGATTTTAAATATTTGGTAATGCTCATATATCTATAAAATTCTCCTATTGTGTCATAGACAGCATCAAAACTTAAAATCACTCAAAATTTAATACAATAGAAGAAACTGCAAAACTACCTATTGTTATTCCCTGAGAAGCAACCATAGAGATATGAGGAAAGGGCTTCTTGAGTGCTGATATGTACTGAGATCCTCCAAGTGCAGAAACTGGATAAACCTATCAACAAGGTAATAGCACATATAAGAAAAAAATTTAAAACAGATAATGCATGTAATGCTATTGCATGAATGAAAGAATAAAAAAATATAGTAGACCAATTATATGTGTTATTCTTCACAAGTTGTTTGTATATATGTGCGGCTTTGTTTGTGTGTGTGTGTGTGAATGTTTTTACAAAAAAAGTGTCTTTTGACCATTGGATCTTCCATGATGTGACCTATAGGTAACTTAACTTCTAATTCTGACCATTCATGCATATGATATATCATATTCATATACGTATTGGTGGCTAAGCCAATATCTGGCTGAAACTCAAGTGGATGAAAAATAAAATTAGACCTAGAGAAAAGGAAACTGCTCCCTTAGTCGAAGGAGAAAAGGAATTTGAGGTGGTAAGCAAGAATATAAATAGTTCAAGCTTTTTTCTATTAAAGCTTTTTTCTATTAAAATTTACACCTTGAGAAAAGGAATTTTACTGCTCCCTATAGGTAACATATTATCTTCTAATTCTGACCATTCATCCATACGATATACATATTGGTTGCTAAGACAATATCTGACTGCAACTCAACTCAAGTGGATGAGAAAAAATACTTCCACCTTAAGACATCATTTCAGTGGATGGAAAGAGTCATGTACTTCTCCCTTAGTCGAAGGAGAAAAGGAATTAGAGCTAGCAAGCTAGAATATGAATAGCTCAAGCTTTTTTCTATTAAAACTAATGTTAAGGAGGACGGTTGGACTATGATAGGGTAATAAAATAAGAGGAGTGCTACCAACAATCACTCTAACACTCTCTTTTCAACACTCTTCATTTTATTGGTTAAAATTCATGCGGGTCCTTTTAAATTGGAAGTGGAACCCACATTTTTAGTGGACTTCACATGAATTTCAACCAATAGAACGGAGAGTGTTGCAAAAAGAGTGTTTGAGAGAGTGTTGCTAGCATTTTTCATAAAATAATGGCAATCAAGTTTCCTCAAAATAAAGCTCCCTAAGAGGCCAAACTTGCTTGAAGCATAAAATATATACGTCATATAAGTGGTTTGATCTCAGCTGTAATATTTATAATGTGGATTATATAACCCTCACGCAATATACTCATTCTCTTGATTACCTATCTACTTGTCAAATCTTTCACTGGTTTAATTCTATCTTCCTCTCCCCCCCCCCCCCCCCAACTCATTTTTCTCTCTCCTTCCCCTAAGAAAAATGTATTTGTATGTCTGCAAATTAGGAGGCACTGTTCTGACTCCGAGTAGAGCAGATATAAATTAAACAATGCAAAATAGAAGAAATGAGAAAATGCCAAGCCGAAACAGCCAAAAGTGTCTTCATTTCAGCAAAAACTGAAGCATATCTTTAAAATAAATGTATTCTGTCTGTATTCAATATTCTTCAACATCGCAAACATATATGAACATGAAAGACTAACCTTGACTAGTTTAGAACCAGCATCCCATGCAGACAATATCTGCATTGTATATGATCATTATACAGAGGTCAAGTGAATCCTAGAAAAGATGCAAAATATAGGTAGAACATCTATGGTTTGAAAAAATGAATAATGAGATCTGTATAAGGCTTGAACCTAGAGAAGTTGACTCTTACTTCAGTTGGAGTCATGGCGCCAGGAATATATAAAACTTCACCACTCTGCATGTAGTCCATAATGCCCTGATTACATTAAACAAGTTCAAAGCAAAATGCATATTGGTATGTCTAAAAAAGTTGAACCTCTCAACCTCCTAATGAAATGTGACACCGATAATCTCCAAAGTCAATTCCAACAATAATAAAAGGGGAAAGAAGAAAACAAAATAATAATAATAATAATAATAATGATTAAAAAATTGTGATTTAGTACAAGCAGGTCCTATGTGACATCTAGTATACATAAATAAAGTTTCAAACCTTGACAATTACAGGGCTCATTAAAAATTTAGCTCCAGCATTAGTTGCAGTTTTTGCATCCTCAATCCTGAGAACAGTTCCAACCTAAAGGCACATATCTGTTCAGTTCAGACAACCATTGGAAAGAAATGAAATTTCATGTAAGGAATATCAACAAATGATAAGAATTTGCAACAGGATTCCTTTACAAGATTGTAGTTGTTCACTATGATTTAAAATAATTCCCATCTTATAACAATTTCTTTGTGTGCAGTTCCAGGAGAACTCAATTACATTACAGCAATTCAGACAAGACTGAATCAGAAGAAATTTAGAGACTTCTTCATAAAAAAATTGGTGATATCAATTAGACGATCTATTTTAAATGCAAGGTTGGACACCTCTCTAACCCAATGATGGGGTTATCATATTAATTTATCTAAATACATCCATAACACGCCCACCAATACAACTATTCAAATGCCTTAAATTTCAACTTTACCCAAAATATTCAGTTCAAAAAAAAAAAACTTAACCCAAAATATTGTGATTTTATTAGTAATAACCCAAAGAGTAAATCACTTTGCAAGTGTGAGGCTTATCAGTCCTTCATAATAATCACCATTTATCTATCAATTGGCGAATCGATCCCGTGATGATATACGCAAAATAAAAAAAAATCTTAAAAACTTAAATTCAATGAGCTGAGAGAGAATGTAATGACATTTTCTCCACATTCATAAACTTTGGGTAGGTTCATGTGATATACACAGTGAAAGAAACCAGAAAGAAACTCAGAGCGAAAGCATACCCCTAGAGCAATTGTTGGATGCTCCTTCACAAGCTGCTGTAGAACCTAAACAGATCAGAATCATATGAATTCTAAAGCTCAGAACAAGAAAAAGTGAGGACGCAGAAAATCTTAGGTAAACAACCTCAAACACACCTGGGGTAGACATCACAATCTCCAACTGCATGTAAAGAGGATAAAGATGATGAGAAAAAAAAACAACAAAATACAGTAAAGCACACTTTCCACCCAAATGTATTCATTCCGCAAACTGCAAACCAAGAAGAACCAGTTTCTTCCAGCTTATAAAAGTTCCCAACCTTCCCAAACATCACATGATATTATGATCTTTGGCGATAACTTTAAAATTTGAACAAAAGCCTGAAGTAATTCATATGATTTTAAATGCCATAAGGCTGAGTAACTTTCCACCAAGATGGCCCAAAAACATTTCAACCGATTCAACTATCAATTTCAAGACTTACAAAAATTTATTATTAAAAATCAATTGATAAATCAACAAAAGAACTTCATTAAGGAAACTCACAACTGAAATGCCACCTGCGATTGCAGCATTTGCAGCTTCCAAGGCCACTTCTGCACTATATGTAAGTGAATGAAAAAAAGTAAGCCAGCATTTAAAGACTGAAAGTATTGTCTATGGTTATGACTTGGAGAAATATCCTCGTAGAATCACGTTAAAAGTTGAATTCAATCCTTAAGAAGTATGAACATAAGCATGCAGAGAATTTGTCTCAATTCAGCAAAAAATAGACACGCATACACACAGAAAAACCTTTACAGCATCAATGTTCAGCAAGATACAAAAGAATCACAGGTTTATTGCGCTGACTCGGCTGTTCAAAGTAGGCCATCCCCACCTCACATGTTGCATTCCACCAAAGTTTTCTCCTTTTTCATAGTTAACAAGGTACTTTTACAAGAAACAAGATTCCCAATACAAATTTAGAGTAGCCAAGCCTTTCTTCTTGGAAGCACTCTTTTGATTGCAGTTCACAAACTGCTACCACATTTTTTAATCAGTCAAACAGATGAGTTGCACTTGCACTACACATGCTATCATCCAAAGGGTATAAATGACTATCGAGAATTTCAATGTCCAGATTTATACGCCAAGTACATAGAAATCATGTCATAGAAGAATGTTTTGGTATTGTGTATACTGCAAAGGTTTTATTACACACATCAATATAGGCACACACAAAAAGAAAGCTAGAATAATCAAATATAGAATCAACTACCAAACTGCAAAAGTACTAGTGAAATTCAAACATCACCCCCCCAAAAAAAAAAATTTTTTTTGCAAAATAAACAAAAATCCCACATACTGCTTCATAAAAATAAGAAAAAAACAGAAAACAAAAGATGAAAAGCAGAGAAGAAAGGGTTTTGTCACCTGTTGGCCCTGAGGCAAGCTATGACACCAGAATTCTTAATCTGGCAAAGGGTTTTCTCAACTGGGGATGCTGAAAGCTGAGGCTGAGGTTGAGGTTGAGAGGCTCTGCATGAAACCCTGGCACGCATACCCAAAGAAGAAGAAGAAGAAGAAGAAGAAGAAGAAGGCCATTGGCACAAAGTTAAGGTTGCAGTTGCAGTGGCCATTGTAATAATGGTACACTAGTTCCTTTTGTGTTCCTAGAAAAACAGAAACGTTGTTTGTTACCAGTACTTTTTAGCGGAAGGTTAAAAGGCTTATCCATTGCAATTGCAATTGCAAGTCTCAATGCAGGAGCAGGATAAGATCAAATTATACTCCAACGTAACGGTAAGGGAGTAAAAACAAAAGTCGAAATTTTGAAGCCATAGAAAACAAAATATACTTTTACAAAGTTCGGAGATGAAATACTTCCATCTTTTCTATTTATAAAACTTGAATGTAACGTACTTATTAAAAAAATATATAATGAGACCTATTAATGCGTTGAATTTATAAAAAAATTATAATATTCATTTTTTAGTCTTAATCCTTGCATATGGGAAGAGGAAATCAAAAGTGAATGAGAACCAAAATAAGAAAAGGCTAACTATTTTTCTATAAAAACTAATAGGGGACTTTATATTTAGGACAACAAAATTTCTTTAGGCGTCTTATAAAAAGAAACAGATAGAATATATCACAGGGACTAAAAACTTATTTAAAGTTATCAAATATTTTCGACTAATCATCAAATTAATCCATGTGTCATCTTAGATCTAAATTTCATCCCCAATCGGAAAAAAGTTGGTTTTTTCGCCCTTGGGTTTAGGAAAATGTTGGTTTTGGTTCTCGCCTAAGAGTGGAGCTACGGCATTATTTAGCAGCAGACTAAAGCTTACGTGGAGCAACTCATGTAATTTTTAATTAAATTTCAACTTTTCACATATATAATTAATAACTGAATTAAAATTAAATTGTTAATCATCTTCATCATCACTGTCCCTTATAATCAAGGCAGGAACAAGAACCTTCACAAAGTTTCGATGCAACTCGTATAAACAGAGCCAAAGCCTCACTTCCCAATCAAGTTTTCAGTTGCAAAATTGTTTGTAGCAAGCCAAATGTCACCATAGGATATATTTTGAGGCAACCCCAAATAGTACTTGATTGAAAATTATGGTGAAAATGAATGAAATGATTTTTGATGAATTTAACATTTTATATTTTTAGGATATTACAAATAATTTTAAAGCTTAAATAAGTTTTGAGTCCTTCTAAAATTACCCACTTCTAATTTAGTCCTTGTAATATTTTGTTTCATTTTCAAACCCACAAGAATCACTAAAAGTTAAAAAATGTTATGCATCCTGAATTCCTGATGTTGTGGAACTTCCGTCTCATTTAGACCAAAAATTATTGTTAGAGACAAAAAAAAAGAAGCAAAATTTGGTCCTTTTAAAGAGATCTTTAACTTTCACCACACTCGAGTCAGAATTGCAACTACAATTTAATATACACAAAAATAATATATCTCATTTCTGAATTTGGTCTTTGTAAAATAGTATTTCATTTTCTGCCACTCCAGAAAGGAGGTAGTATATTACAACTACAAGGACATGTATCGGTGTTGTTCAATGGAAGTCCAGGACAAGAGTTCCAAATAGGAAAAGGCTTAAGACAGGAAAATCCTATAGCACCTTTTCTTTTTCTAATTGTTGCTCAGGGTCTGAATGAGGTTATGAAGCAAGCTGTCTCATGCATGTGGAAATTTACTGGTTTGGGAATGGGAAGTGAAAGGCTAGTGGAGGTCTCAATGCTTCAATTTTTGCGAATGACACACTCTTCATTGGAGAGACATCTCTAACAAATATTGTGACCATTATAAGCATCTTAAGATGCTTTAAATTAGTGTCAGCTTTTGAAGGTTAACTTCTTCAAAAGCAAATTTGCAGGAATCTCTATTGATGACAGGTCAGTTAGACAATTTGCATGTTTGCTTCACTGCAAAACCATGTTCATGCCTTTTTTCTATCTGGGTGTCCCTATAGGTGCCAATCCTGAAGAGATTGTCGTTCTGGAACCCTAGTTTGAGAAGAATGCAGGAAAAGCTATCAAAATGGAGACAAAAACTAGACTCCTTTGGTGAAAAGATCATGTGAAACTTCCTTTGGGGAGGTGGATTGGAAGATAACAAAATAGCTTGGATAAGGTGGGAAAACATTTGCAAACCCAGGCGGATGGAGATCTAGGATTGAAGGATTGGGGAAAATTCAACAAGAAAAATGGAGATGGAGATATATGCAAGAGAAGAAGAGTCTTTGGTCCAAGGTTATTAATGCAAAATATAATATTTCACCTCGGTGGAGGGACATAGAAAAGAAATGTTTCATGACAGGGGAGGGAAGACTAGTGAAAATTGGTTTGATGAGGGAATCTTTAGGAAGATTGGCGAGGGAGATGCTGTGAAATTTTGGCATACTTGATTGCAAAGTTTTCAGGAACTTATGGTCCATCCCAGCTCAATAAAAGTGATAGAATTGGTTCAATTTAATTCTAGAAGGATTGCTGGTTGGTTTTCTCTTTATGAATGGCAAGTGCAACCTCTTTTATGTGTGTATTTGGATCAATGTTGGCAGAATTGGATCTGGTCAGAATTGAGTCCGGTAAACGTGATTTAGGTGACGTGATTTATGTTTGAATACATTTACCCAAGATTAATTTTTGTAACAGAATTTCGTTTGGATAACTTTGATTAGAATTAATTTTGATTATATGTAATGACTAAAATGGGTATGAATATTTTAACCATTATAGAAGTCTTGAACCAATTTTTTAAACTTTATATTAGTAAGAATCAATTTAAAATATAATTTAAAAAGTACAATAAAAAATACAAATTATAGTGCAATACAACTTAAAAAATAACTATAATACTAGTTAATGTTCTTGAACATTACAATTTAATCTCTTATGGAGTCTCGAATATGATTCATTTCTGATGAGGAAGATATGCTAAAAACTGAGGAGGACTCCAAGTTAACATCACCATGATGATTTGATCATTTGTCTCAATAACCAAGTTCCCATCTTCATAGCGATTGAAATAGTATCCATCTCAGCATGTTTCGTAATAAAGTTATGCATAGTCATTATTACACAAACAATTTAAACTTGTGTTTCAATTTTGAACTTAAGCATATAGTATGGTTGAGGTTGTGAATATGAGACTTGAGAAAGTAGCATTAGCCTGCTTATAGGGTAGAAACTTCCAATCTAGATTCTCATCTTAGAAATAAATCAAGTGATGCAATATGCCAAAAAATACTCTGGAAAAGTGCCAGGAGGTGGGTTTCTCAAATACTCCTCTAGAATGCTAGAAAACATGGCTTCAAAATTTTCAGAGGTAATACTCCCATACTTTCCTTGCTGGTTTGCCAGCCTGGTATCAAGCATACTGAAAATAACCCATATTTATGACTATAGATTGTCGTCAAATTTCAGCAAAGTCAGAATTCAGAAACTAGACAAGTTTATAGAGAAATGAGAAATCATAATAATTTGCATTCTAAATAACACAGTAGGGACACAATCCAAGAGCAATTCTAATCCTTTTTTGTGAATCATATTCCATGAAAGGACGATCTCTACAGTGCAATTCTTCCCCAAAATGTTTTTTCAGACAGCCCACTCCTGAACTTCTTTCATGCTATAATATAAATCTCTCTATCTCATAGGAGTTGCTATGGCTGATATTCGCTAGACTATTGTACTAAAAACTATAAATGTGAGACCCAATAGTGCTATGTCATATATTAAGTTTAAAAGTAAACTATTTGCCTCTAAATCCCTTTCAACTTCCTACTTTCCTTTATCCCTCTCTAGCTCTAACTATTTTGACTATCCAACTCTTGCTGAGCACAACTAACAAGAAAGTCAGGGACACATAGGTGAGCATAGTACAGCTAAACCAAGACTAGGCAAGCAACAATACTAACAAACAGGACCCGAAAAACAAATTAGAGGAGAATGACATGAAAATTGCTAGAAAATTTTCATATAAACCTACTAAACCTGGATGAAGAATATCATAATTGCAGGCATATATGTGAATATGAAAACTCAACAGAACAATTTGTCTTAACAAAACCGTAGATTGTCAAAAAAAAAACTTCAATAACTTCAATATGAGATGTAAACCGCAAATGAAAACCAAATGCAATATGAGAAGAGGTAAAAACTTACCTAGGCACACACCAACAGCAGCAGATGACCCACACCAAAAGCAAGTTTCACACTAAAAGCAAGATTAGAAACTAACAAATGAAGGAAGTAAAGAAACCCAACAAATTCAAAGGCTAAAGAAACCCAACATAAATTTGGTTGGAAAGTATAGTTGAGCTCAATAATTAGGTTGGTAGCAAATAACATAAGTTTGGTACACCAATAATATTTGGTTGGTAGCCCATAAATATTGTACTCGTGCTAACTCATAATGGTACCATCAGAAAAGCAAAAATCTAAGGATACATGCATAAAACTCCAATTGAATTTACCCCAAAATGAACTCCATATTTCTCCTCTTCAAAACCATTGGATTGGGTCAAAATTGAAAAAGATGATTAATTGTAAGCAAAATTGAATACCTGGTGAGGACCATTCTCGCCGCTGCGATTTGCCGCTTTCTCAGGTCTTCTCCGCAGAGCTCCATCACCATCCGACAATGCCTCTTCCATCACCACCAAATAAAGCGAGATATTTCTTTAAAGGAAAGGGTCATGACAATGGAAAATTGAGTACCAACGGTGAAACAAGGGGAAAATTTTCAACTCTAAAACAAAATCAGGGGGAATCGAGAAGAAGGGGAAATCGATAGAAAATGAGGAATGCAAACTAAAGAAAGGGAGGGATCAAAACGGAAGAGAGCGATGAGAAGCATACCTCAGGGTACCCCTTGTGGTTTTTTTATAGAGCAAGAGAACACAGGCTGCACGCCCAGATTCATCCAGTTGCCAATTGAAGGTGAAGGGGCAATGAATATGAAGGGAAAAGTGAATTTGAGGTCAGATTCATCCAACTGAACCGCGTTTCTTCCAATGGAGAAGCTGGCTAGATTGCATCCACTCGAACTTGCGTCCTGGTGCAGAATCGCGTGAAAGAAGATTAGTCAAACATCTTCGATAGGACTGGATCCGCGTTTACGCTTGCTAAACGCGCTTCTGCTAGACACATATTTGCGTCTTTGTAATATCCTAAACTGCTTGTAATTGGGATTTGTACACTTGTACCTTTATTATACTATATTATATTATATTATATTTCTTTTTCCTGACAAAAAAAATACGGACAAAAAGAACTTATTTAAGCCTACAAAAAATTTCCTCTAAAAAAATACTTCAAAAGAAAAAAAACGCTGTCGTTTTTGGCATCCCCAATCCACAATTTGAGATCCCAGATTAGGGGTTTAGAACCCAAAATGCTCCAATTTTCCCAATTCATTCCGTTCGGTGCTTCAAAGTTAAGAAAACGTACATGGTGGGTCTCTTCTCACCATCATCACTACAATGCTCACATTGTTTTTCAGGCTGAAGCACAAGCACACTCACATTCCTCACAAAACAACCTCGTACCAATCCTGTTCCACATTCAAGTTCTGCTCTCAATCCGTGTCTGACACAGACACCATCACCAGAATCATCAACGACCACCCTTTCCCTGACCAACCCCTCCACCCCACGCTCCTCCGCCACCTCCCTCCTCCCACCATCACCACTTCCTTAGTTGAAAACGTCCTCGGCCGCTTGTTCGCTGCGCATTCCAATGGCCTCAAGGCGCTCGAGTTTTTCAACTTCACCCTCCACCATTCCCATTCCCCCCCATCTCCTGTTTCATTCGAAATGACCCTCCACATCCTCACTAGGATGCGGTATTTCGATAAAGCTTGGGTCTTGCTGCGAGAAATCGCCAGAACCCACCCTTCTTTGGTTACCCTTAAAGCAATGAGCATCATGCTTTCGAAAATTGCGAAATACCAATCCTTTGAGGATACCCTTGATGGGTTTAGGAGGATGGAGGAGGATGTCTTTGTGGGCAGGGAATTTGGCACTGACGAGTTCAATGTGCTTCTCAAAGCATTTTGCTCTCAGAGGCAGATGAAGGAGGCCAGGTCCGTGTTCGGGAAGATGGTGTCGCGGTTTAGTCCTGACACGAAGAGCATGAACATTGTGCTCTTGGGTTTCAAAGAATCAGGTGATGTTACCTCTGTTGAGCTCTTCTATCATGAAATGGTTAAGCGCGGTTTTGGTCCTGATAATGTGACTTATAATATTAGGATTGATGTTTACTGTAAGAAAGGTCGTTTCGGTGATGGTTTGAGACTTTTGGAGGAGATGGAACGGAGAAACTTTGTTCCTACTATTGAAACGATAACTACATTGATTCACGGAGCAGGGATTGTTCAAAACACAGGCAAGGCGTGGCAATTGTTTAACGAGATTCCTTCGCGAAACTTGGTTGCTGATACCGGCACTTATAATGCTTTAATTACCGCATTGCTTAGAAGTAAAGATATTGAATCTGCACTTTCCTTGATGGATGAGATGATTGAGAAACGCATTGAGCTTGACAGTGTAACTTATCATACAATGTTCTTAGGATTAATGAGGTCCAGAGGAATTGAAGGTGTGAGTGAGCTTTACCAGAAGATGGCTCAGAGGAAATTTGTTCCGGAAACAAGGACGGTTGTGATGCTGATGAAATATTTCTGTCAAAATTTTCGACTCGATTTAAGTTTAAGTTTGTGGAATTACCTGGTCGAGAAAGGGTACTGTCCTCATGCTCATGCTTTAGATCTTTTGGTCACTGGATTATGCTCAAGGGGTCAGGTGCATGAAGCATTTGAGTGCTCCAAACAAATGTTGGAGAGAGGAAGACATATGAGTGCTGCATCATTTCTAATGTTGGAGAGGTTTTTACTACAGTCAGGTGATGTTGACAAATTGAAGGAGCTTGATCAGATGATTAAAAAATTGCAAAGTGTATTACCACCATCTAAAGGTCATGCTATTGGTAGTTCTAGTTCCAAGGTTATAACGTAGCATCATTTAATTTCAAGGATAATTGCTGCAACCTGATTTTGGTGCATTTTTCTTGTGTATTAAGATGTATATTTCTTTAAATTAAGATTGAATGATTTGGGGTTTGTTTATTTGGCATACATCAAAGAGAAGGCTTCACAGACATCTGTTGATTAAAAATCATGTCCTCATTTTCTTGGATATCCTTTAGAATATCAATCTTCTTACATGTACCCAATTGAGGATTTTTGAGCCTTTACTGCTAAGAGTAGCTACTTCATTAGTTCATGTTATCCCAAGTCACAACATTAACATTTGACCAGGCCACCTAAATATTTAAGTTTATCTGGAGGACAGTCCAATTTATTTTGACCATTGGCAGTTGAATGCATGGTTTTAAATCGAGGTCTGCGACCATGACGTCAAGGTTTTGAAGGTTTCCGAAACCGCAACGCGAGCGTGATTTCAGCTGCAAAAGCCACGATTGTTCACAGTTATTTGCAATATGCAGGACTGCAATGCGCAACCGTGACCAGGCGCGGCTGTGACCATGACTGTGACTGTGACTGCGACCCAATTTAGAACCTTGGTCGAATGATAAATGAATAAAGGTATATTCATCGCCTTCCTTGTTCGGTTATGATTTTTTGAGCCAGTGATTTAGAAGTTAATCTCATCATTGATCTTTTAATAATCAAATTGATGTTCTAGCCCAATATATTGATGCACTTATGCTAATCCTTGTTTAAAGGTAACAAGGCATTTACCTGTGGTTTGCATCAGATATATCCTTGAGCTTTCAACCAAGTAAGTTTTCTAGAGCCAATTTTTTTGAAATTTATTTCACATATTCTCTAGATGAAATCTCCAAATTCTATGTTTTTGCAGCATTGTTGGTTGTGACAGTCAAGGAGAAAGGTTCAGAGGATATTATGTTTCTTTTGGAATTTAACTGAACTTTGTACCACAGATTGACTGTGCAGCTGCCCTTCACACTGGAGTGAAATTTGATTTCTTTCCTTTGGAAGGCATTGTTCCTACATACATGGTGACCAACTGGAATTGATATGCGAATAACAACTAACCTTACTGATGCAATGTTAGTCGCAACCTGAGAAATAAGAAAAACTTGTTCCCTCATGAAGCCTGGTCGTCCTAGCTTAGAGAGTGTGGGATCATAGTGAGAAGGAGTGGGAATAGGTCAGGCCGCCCAAAGGGGCCTATGGCCTGGCCTTTTTAAGGCCTGATTTCTCAGGTTGCGAGTTGCGACCTACATTGCATCAGTAAGGTCGGCCATGATTTGCACATCAATCCCATTCGGTCACCATGTAGGAACATATGCAATTCTTCAATGCTTTCCAGACATAGATTAAGTAGTTAATTGTATCTTGCCAACTACCTAAAGACTAGGAAATCTTGGTGTGATTCCCTTAAATTACCAACTATCTATTCAAAATATACCTGTAAAAATCATGCTATGTAATGTAACCGTTGCACAAAACAGTTGAGATTACATTTTTGAAATGCAATAATGACGATTACTTGGCACTGATGTGTCTATCCAAATTTATTTTCTCAAGTTGATCCAATGACACTATTTCACTCCACGTTTTTGGCACCAAATGGTTATTTAGGATAAATAAATCCGTTCCAATGTTGACAAACAAAACCAGAAATATAGAACAAAAAGAACCCTAGAACAGCATTCAGTGTGATATGATGCTCAAATATAACATCATTTTAATAGAGTTCTTGTCAAATGTTCTCTAGCTGTAGCCCATGCTTGAGTTAGTGTCTGCAGCATCAGAATTTCATTATTAGATTGAAGATCAAAGCAATACTCCATCAAAAACATTTTATATACAACAAAATTAACCTTGTCAAAATATGAGTTAGATGATAGTTGTTTATGGTCCTCAAAAGTAAAGTATCAGAAATAAATGCATGTTTGAAAATCCTTCTAGAAATTGATTCTAAAGGTAAAACCAATTCTGGTGAAAAGCTTTTATGAATAACTTTTGAGTACCATAATTGATTTTGATGAAAAAGTTGATCCAAACTTACTATAAATCTAGCAACCTCAACTCTACATGTCAAGCCATGTCTCTTGAGTTGGGTATGCGGGCCGGCCCGCCCTGCATAAGCTTGGCCCGCATAAGCCCGCCCCGCGTAGGCTCGCTTCTAAATGAGCTCCTATTTAGGAGGCCCGCCCCGCGGCTCGTCTAATTGCGGGCTGGCTCGCGGGCCAGAACATGTTAAAAAAAAAAATTTAAAAATCAAATTTGAACAAGCATACTATTACAAGCTTTAAAATTAAGAGTTCATTAAAAATACTACATCAATTTAAGAGTTCATTGCAAACTTTTTGGTAGTTTACCAAATTAATTATACTAAATCAATTATTACAAATAGTCAAACACCATAATAATTCAAAACAAACATAAAAAGTCGATAACAAATTCAAACACGCATCAATCTTCTTGTTCATATAACACTTGACTCTCCCATGGTTGTAGTAGGTGGCTCCATTATTATTGGATCCCCATTTTCATCTTCTTCTTCTTTCTCTCCTAATTATTATTGAAAACTAAAACCCTAGGTTTCTAATTTTGTGTTTTTTATAAGATGTGTTGTGTTTTTTTTTGTTACACTGTGGACTGTGCAGTTTTATTTTTTAATTTTAATTTTTTTTTTAATTTTATTGGCTCGCGGATGGCTCGCGAGCCCCGCGGGCTAGCTCATTAAGTTCGCGGGCTACACGGGCTAACTCACGTAGGCCCGCGTTTAAATGAGCCTATATTTTCCGGGCCATAGCCCGCGCGGGTTGCGGAACTCGCAGGCCGACTCACGGGCTTAGGCTTA
Organism: Acmispon strigosus; assembly: GCA_030819835.1. Lineage (NCBI taxonomy): Eukaryota > Viridiplantae > Streptophyta > Magnoliopsida > Fabales > Fabaceae > Acmispon > Acmispon strigosus. The sequence continues at coordinate 27,756,176 of JAUAMA010000002.1, forward strand.
TATACCTAGCTCTACTCTTGACTCTCAGTAATGTAACATAAAAAGTGACCATATATTAAAGAAACTAAACAGAGTTTTCCATTACCTGCTCAGACAAAGGGGAATCAGCATCCATGTTGTGTGAGGTAACTTTTTCAGCAATAAGTGGTCCATTTGTTTCAAGTATCATCCTTCAAGGGAGTAAACATTTAAAAATCACTTTTTTATGCATAACAAACTATGAGTAAAAACAAATGCTTACCCTCCATCAACAATCTCATCAAGGCATAAAAGAATGAGATCCAAGTTCTCAAGTGCCTCTCTTTTGTCCACATTATTCCTGTAAATGGTACAAAAATTAATAATATACATGATAGAAACATGATGAGTAAAAGAGCATCCATTATAAAAATTTAGATAGAAAAGTACCATCAAAATATACCTCAACAGAAGAGTGACTGCATCAAAGAAACCTTGAAGAACTGAAGCTAAAATGATCTCATTTTCATCTTCGCTTCCAGTGACAAAGAAATGCAGGTCTTGTGCAAATTTGTAAATGATGATATTGTTATCTAGTAATGTTATCTCAGCTGTAGATAATGTCAGAACAGTATATCAGCTCAATGTCATGACAGACATTAGCACACACTTCAAGATAAAAATGAATGAAACTCTTCTTATTAAGCTTGGTAATGCTTAGTTACCTTCGGTGCGAGCATTTGTCTTGACAGTCTTGCCGTACACAAATTTCTCAAAAGCTAACTTCGAGCTATTTGTAGGCCAGTCATCTGAAAAATACTTGACTGCCACACGCTTTCCCTCTGAGTCTAATAGAAGAATGTTCTTTATTGATGGACATGATCCCTACAAATGTAACAAGAAACCAATTAGCCATGAAAGAGTACCATAAAATGCTAATAATCAATACCTTACACAAAGATTAATAGCTCAACTAATGTCCTAAATAATGTCTCATTTTCTTATCTCATCGGTAAAATTTTGTCATGTTAATAAAAGAAGATATGAGTCAGACAGTTACTAACTAATATGGTAGTTTATAACTGACGTGTCAACATTTTATTGATTAAGATAGGGAATATGACACAATATGAGACAGAAAGATTTCAATCCTCTCTAAAAGTTTCGAAGTTAATAAGCATAAAAAGCAAAATGTAAGTTGAAAGCATATCTTTTTAAGTTTCATGTTTCATGGCCATAGGAGAACAAAATTTTGTGATGTACTTTTATCTGGTATTAGTTCTTACCAAGTTGTGATATAAGAACATGGTTATGGTAAGAATCAAAATGTCAAATAAAAGATTTTCAATGTTGGCAACCATAGTGCATACCCAGAGTATTTTTTATCAGAGAATCAAATGATGAAGCATTCAATTATGAACAAACAGGACAAAAACAAATCTTTTTATTTTTATGATCAATTCTGTAAGCATGTAAAACAGCAGTAACAATGCTTCCACAAATTGATCAAAACCCAGTCACAGGTTTATGAAATGTTAATGAATCTGGAATAGAAATAGACATGGATCTCGAATTTGAAATGATAATCATTATTGAATTTCAAATCACTTGGTGATCCATACACCAAATAAAAACAAGTTTTTGAATTCATGCTCCAACCTTTGGGGATTAATGAAAATAATAATATGAAAGAGTTAATACAAGTAGCAGAAATTACAGCCATTACATTTGAACTTAAAGAGAGAGACTTACATGCGATGCCATTTTCGAGTAACAGAACAAGTTACAGTGTCTGGGTTAGGAGACATATGTACATACATAACTGTTGTAATTGAGATATTGTTTGACTGAAAAACAAGGATAATTTGGTAAATAGAAATATTTGTGCTCTACAAACTACAATAAATTATGGTATAGTGGTCTAATTTTCACCTTCATAATAGCCAGAATGTGTGTTCAAACTTCAAACTAACTTGCTCTGAAAACTTCAAATGAAATGTTTTTTACTAAATAAATTGATATATTAATAATGTTTTTTTTTTAAAGGATATACTAATAATGTTAAATGCTTAAATATTTGAATAATTAATGGACATAGTCGTTTCCCATTCAATTATTAGTTTTATTTTATTGTTAATCTTTTTGCAATTTCAGCATAATATATATAGTTTAAATATGTTTTTAGCCTCTAATTTTTTTAAAAATTCTAAATTTGTCCTATAAAAAATTCTTTGCGATAAATCCTTGATTATTTTTTAATTTGCAATAGATTCAATTGATGAGGTGTCATCGATTTTGACTTAATCAACAAGACAACAATCATACGTGGTGAGTCTAGTTAGCTGAGAGGTGATCACGTAAACTTTCCGCATTGGTACCTCTAATATTTACTTTTTCATTTTTTGTATTTCCTTTTCCCCTTCATTTTTCCTCTTCTTTTTCCTCCATAACCACCAAACTTTAGATTCTGGCCACCACACCTCATTCCAACCACCACCACAACTCATCTCGACCGCCACATCAAACCTCCTCCATGACCACAGCACCAGAACCCCATAGGCAGTGGCGGAGGGAAGGGGGACATGGCTATGCCATGCCCCCCCTTACTTATTGGTTTCATTCATTTTGTATAAAATTGCCTGTTGGTTTCATTCACTTTGTATAAAATTACTTGTTGGTTTCACTCAATTTTTATAGAAAAATTATGTTGGTCCATATTGGCACCACCCAACTCAAAGTTCTCCATCCGCCACTGCCCATAGGCCATAACAACCACACCTCTTCCGCTTCTTTCTTCTCCTCCTCCTCCTCCCACCCACCACCACACTCACCCCCAACCCCTCCCGAAATTAAAAAATCACAGATTAACACTGCCAAAAAGATAAAAAAAATGACCTTATCTCCGCTAACAAGCTGCGTGCTCAAGAAGTTCAGGCTCCCTCGATGATTGTCGAACACAGATCTCAAAGGATGGAGTGACTGGAGGCATTACCCCAGGAGAAAAAGGAATTTGATGGAGGGGTGGCTTTTCTCTAGCTTCAGAATGGTATTGAGGGGGTGAGAGGAGAAATAGAAAGAGGAAAATTGTAGAATTATGGGTGGGAGGAGGAAGAGGATGAAGAGGGAATATGAATAGGAAGATGGGGGATGACAAATAATAAATAACATGTTGGATGAAAAAGTTCCATGTAAGATTAGTGAAATGAGACGTGATTGTTGACTAAGTCAAAATTGATAACACGTAAGCAGAGAAAACTCAATAGGATCTATTTCAAATAAGAAAAATTAGGGATGTATTGCAAAGAATTTTTTATAAAGGACCAATTTAGATTCCTTTTTAAAAGTCAGGTACTAAAACACATTTAAGCATAATAAATATAAGTCTAAAGTAAACTCAAGGTTTTATATTGGGGTTGCTGTTGCGGTTTAATTTTTTTACAATTACAGATGTTTCGATTGCTAAAGTGAGGGTTGTGACCATTGTCGTGTGAAAGATTCACCACTTTGCACAAATTATATTAAAAATTGTTATGGTCGGACCAAATAGCTGCAGCTCTGCCCATCATCGTCCTACTAGGCTCAAAAGGCTAACAATTAAAGTAAACATCAAGATAGTTGTCCAGGACGACCAAAGCAAAAATCTCGGAAGCTAGCAACACAACAACTTGACAAAGGTGAAACATTTCTATTATTGCTCAATCTAAACTCTATAAATATAAGTTTGACCAACACTGTAAGTAGGCATTATTCAAGATTAAAGGTCTTAAGGTTAAGATGATAATTCCATTAAAAAAAAAGGTTAAGATGATAATTGATCTTGATTCCCCTAGTTGTACTTTAGTTATGAGTCCTTGTGAATGTCAATCATACTTCTCATGTTTTAATCAGTTTGGTCATGCAAATTATCAGTGCTCCCCTATTCCCACTATGTATTTGGTCATGTACATAGAAGTGTTAGATTTGAGAAAGCATTAAGCGCACAAACGATGATTAAGAAATTAATCTAATTGAAAATATAGAAAGCCTAGTTGCTTATAAGTTAATTTTCCTAGATTATCATCACACAATGGCCATGTAATGCTAACCAACCAAAAATATACCATAAGTGATCAAGCCAAAATATAGAAATAAATGATAGATAATTCTAATCAAGTTAGAAAACAATAACTAAAATAAAACTGAAGTACACAATATTAATTACATTGTAACCTCAAGAAAGATATTTAATCGCTCATTCTCAACTTGAAAAACACAATCCCAAACAAAACAATGACTAACATCATTTACAAAGGAAAGAGATAATCCTATGACTAAGCCTCCGAGTGATCTCTTCTTGATACTCAATAGCCCTCATAAGGGGTTGCCTCTCTATTTATAGTCAACAATGTCACTCAGCAAGACCATACTTAGTAAGGAGCACAATATGAAACATCAACAGGTGTGTTGTCATATGTACAGACTACAGAGTGTGCTATATGACACAACCACAGTCATGCTTAGATCTAGCACGGGCATGCTCTTTGACTTTTTGAGATTTTTTCATCTTTTCCTTCTCCTTTTCAAGTGATTCTCATGTTACATGTCTATTGCAAATTTTTAAATAAAAGCCAGAGTTTTGCCAAGATAATGCAACACATCGACACTTTTTAGAGTCCGAAAACATAAGAAAATTATTACAAATATTGGTTTATCACCTGTCATATAGTTCTTCTTAAAAAGAATGAAATGACCATTCCTTTTTCTTTGGCTTTGTACTAAATTATCACCACCATTACCACAACTTTTGTTAACTTAAATCACCATTATCACCTTGACTTGGTGCTTGACTTGAAAGTGATTTATTTTCCACAATTGTTCCTTAATTATCATCATCGAAATCAATAGTCAGCGATTATGAGTTTTGAATACTATCCAAGCACTTTTATATCCACGAGCAATGGAGATTTGTAAATGGCATAGAAGAGGAGCATTGTGGATTATGTGTTAATCTCGAACAAGTTATGTTTTGATTATACAATCTGGATATTTTTGTAGTATATATACTCAATGCATTGAAAGTTTTGCATAAATATTTTCCAAGTGAAAGCATGTCATGTTATCATATAGTCATGTTCTACTGGCTGATCAGCGTGCTATTGAACAAGTTTTACCTCCACTCGATAGAAGATGGGAAGCACTGGAACTAAACATCAAGTTATGAAGGATAGCAGAAGATCATCAAGCTGAAGTTTACTGAAGCAAGAATGTTCTCAAGACTTTATTACAAGGCTTATCGAATAGAAGACCATTGGAAGAGACCCTTGAAAGAATACTGTGTTTTTGAATACTTGTAACTTAGTGCAAACTCACAAATGCGTTTTACTAAGATAAATATTCTGCTTGATCTTCTATATATTATGTTGTGCTAATTTAAGGGGACTTGAATCTTATTTTTCAAGTTAATCTTCTATCCCACATTCTCGTCAGACTTCAAAATAATTTCTAAAACTTTATTATATTTCAAAAAAGTTTGTTTTCACTTAAAATTCCTAAAACTGCACAATCAGTATTAAGTCTTATTAGAACGCGCTGCATCATCTGAATGTGCTGTATGCACAAATCTTCTCCTAAAATATTTTAAGAGTTTTTTAAAAAATAAAGTTTTCAACTATGTTATAAAAACATTTTCCTAAACCCAATTTGTGTTTATTGTTTATATTACTGTTTTAATACTTCATCTCCTAAATAAATTGTTAAACGCATGTAACTTTTTTTAAATTTTTTACACAAATATTTAATTAGAATTTACTATTTTGAGACATTATTAATAAATTAAAAAATATCTCGATGCGTATAAATTAAATCCATTTTTAAAAACTCTATTTCAAGTTTCAACCATACAATGTACCAAAAAATAAGTTTCAACCATATAATTTCATAATAAAAAAAAATGATGAAACGCACAATACAATTTCCAATATTTATTGTTCCTCATTATTGTTGATAAGTGACAACTCGACTTTTTTTTCTTCTTCTCCTCCTCCTCGTGGTGCAGATTAACCCCCCGAAGGAGGTGCTTCTTCTGGATCAACCCATCGAGATCGAGATCCGAGACCCGCAAAATGTACGGATTCGAAGCTCTCACCTTCAACATCCACGGCGGTTACCTTGAGGCCATCGTCAGGGGCCACCGCGCCGGTCTTCTAACCACCGCCGACTATAACAACCTCTGCCAATGCGAATCCCTCGACGATATCAAGATGCACCTCTCCGCCACCGAGTACGGCCCCTACCTCCAAAACGGTGCGTTTCCCTTTCAAATTCCCACACTTTCTCATCGATCAACAATCCCAATTAACTCGATCAACATTAATTATTATGATTGATTATTAGAATCGCGATATTTTGTTTGACGTTTGCGTTGATTTGAAATTGGAACGCCTAAGAAACGTTTTTTAGATCCAGATGCTGTGTGGTGTGACCGAATAATATGATTTTTTTTTCTAATTTAGAATGAGTGCATCGATCAATAATCTCAGTTAATTGTTAATAATTTGCTTAGTTATGTTTATACAAAATTGTGATATTTGTTGGACGTGTGTGTTGATTTGAAGTGGAAATGACCAGAGAAATATTTCTCAGATTTTTCAGAACGAATTGTAGTGTGCTTTGACCATATCAAGTACTTGGGTGTGACAGAAAGATTAATCTTTTTAATAATTTATTTTAGATTGTCGCTTTACTTTGGCTAAGTGATGGATGATTCTATGTTGAATTTAAATGACATAACCCTTTGGAGGAAAATTTTATGTGTGAACAGAGAGTTCTCCTGATATATAGGATTTCACAATCCTGTTAATATTGTGAACCTCACTATGATCAAGTTTATTTCCTTATTTTATTTATCAGAAAGTAAACTGTTATGAGATCCTTGTTTGTTCAGTTCTCTTTGTTGGATGAAGATTTAGAAGAATTTAGTTTTCTTATTCTGTTACCGCTAATGTAAATTATTATGGATTCAATTATCAATTTTTTGAATTTTTCAAAGTATAGATTGGAACATAATTGTATTGATGTAAGGGTGTCTACTCATTGATTACATGTACGTTAATATTATTGGCATATGCTGACGGGTCAGAGTTACCTGTTGCAGAACCTTCTCCATTGCATACCACCACAATTGTGGAGAAATGTACTTTAAAGCTGGTTGATGATTACAAGCACATGCTATGCCAAGCCACAGAACCATTGTCGACTTTTTTAGAATACATCACGTATGTGAACTTGACATTCTATTTGTTTTCTTAGTTTATTTACTGTTTATCTTTGTCAATGTCAGCTGTATAATGAGGATATGTACTTATTTTGGGCTAAATAGTTGAAAATTTTAAAGAGTATCTCGTTAACATTTAAGCTGGTTGCTGACATGCTGCTCTAGCATTCAAGGCGTAGGCACTGTAACTGTAAGCAACTCAGCCTACAATTCCAGCCAATAACTCTGTCTCCTCGTGTGAAGTTGAATTCAAATCAGAATTGGCTTTTGTAGATGAGATTTTGTAGGGCTTTCATTTTGAAGGGCCAGGAAAGGAGTAAAGCTGAAATCAGTATATTTTCTGTTATAATCATGCAGATATGGTCATATGATTGACAATGTTGTTTTGATCGTTACTGGAACCTTGCATGAGAGAGATGTTCAAGAGCTATTAGAAAAGTGCCATCCACTGGGCATGTTTGACAGGTATGGTATTTTTTTTCAAGTTTTCAATATATATGTACTGTAAGCACGCAGAATTTTAATATTACTTCTTCTTTTGGGGGTTCTCCTCAGTATTGCTACTCTGGCAGTTGCTCAGAATATGCGGGAGCTATACAGGCTGGTTCTTGTTGACACTCCTCTGGCTCCATATTTCTCTGAATGCATTACATCAGAGGTAAATCATCTTCCCTGAATATTTTCACTGCTTATTTTGTTTAATCATTCCTTTTGATGAAGTGTTAAAGGATTTAGACAATGTAGTACTATTGCAGAAACTGGAAATTATCGATATCTACATTCCCTTATTTTTATCCATTATATTGGGATAACAAATAAGTTATAAGAAATTGTAATATAAAAATATCAAAAGATGAAAAGGAACTAATGTTGGTGTGGATACACGAGAGAATAGGATTAGGAATACAATTGTTAGAGTAAAAAAAGGAGTAGCTCCTATTGTAGATTCTCATCTTAGGTGGTTTGGACATGTAATGAGTAGGCCTATAAATGTCCTGGTTAGGAGGGTTAACCAGATGGAGGATAGTCCTATGGCTAGAGGTAGAGGGAGACAAAAAGATCTATAAGCCAAATCATTTAGAGATTTGGAGGTAAATGCCCTATCTTTAAGTTTAATACATAACAGAAGTTTCTAATGTTGCATGATCATGTAGCTAGCCCCACCTAATGGGAAAAGGCTTGATTGTTGTGTGTAAATGTATAATATATAATGCAGTAATACTTTTGATATTATTGCCATTGATGACTTTGTTGCTGTATAGTTTCATTGACTTAGCTTTATATGTTTCTATGGTACTGGTTTATTTCTTTAATATGCTCATAATTCTTGTCTGAAATTGGACTTCTGCTGATTTGATTTTATTGCTGTTATATTTTTAACTTTTCTAGGACTTGGATGATATGAACATTGAAATAATGAGGAACACTCTTTACAAGGCCTACCTTGAAGATTTTTACAGATTTTGTCAGGTGAAGAATCTTGAGGTCTTTTTTGTATAGTATATATTTGTATTTTCTTGTCACAATTTTGCCCCCTGATTTTTGTCAATTTTCAATGTTATTCTTGAACAGAAACTTGGTGGTGCTACTGCTGAGATAATGTCTGACCTTCTAGCTTTTGAGGCTGATAGAAGAGCTGTGAATATTAGCATAAATAGGTAAGTTACTAAGAAGGATTTGTATAATCTTTTTGTTTATCTTGGTACCTGCATAACTAGCACCCTTGGTTTGCACTTTCTTCAGCATTGGTACTGAGCTTACCAGAGATGATCGTAGAAAATTGTACTCTAACTTTGGTTTGCTGTAAGCTCCTACCTCTCAGCTAATATTTATACTTGTTTGTTATTTTGATTTTCATTAAGAATATTGATATTGTGCTTTGGAATGTCTCTTTTAGTAATGACTGTCTTATTTTAAACAGTTACCCCTATGGTCATGAGGAACTTGCTGTCTGTGAGGACGTTGATCAGGTATGATTTGCATCTCAGTTGAGTGATATTTTAGGTTGCTACATTGGTGGATAATATACAGTGTTTTCGTTCTTTCAATTTCTATGTTTCTTGGGTCCTGCTAGATTCTGTTTTCAGAGTGATTAATTTCTCTTTATCAATGGCCAAGTCATTGTAATATTCCGCCGTTGTGTTATTTTTCTTGTCTTGTATCTAAGCATTGTCGCATGAATGAAAGCACATTTACCTACCTCTCCCCCTCCAAGAACAAAATGTGATTGAATGTGCCAATGGATGAAAAACCAAACATACTCTTAGGTAGTGTTTGGTGACAGAACGGAACGGGACAGAATAGGATGGAATAGGACAATAATGTACTTCTGTGTGTCGTGTTTGATAACTCCAAGTCATCAGAACAAAACCATAATTTTAATTACACATATAACCCTGCATGTTTAATATTTTATTGAGTATAAATAATTGAACTCAACTGAATATTGTATATAGAGCTCATTTGTCATTGCTTATTTCTTGATAAAATCACTTATTTTCCAAAAAATAATCACTTATATATTTTTTAAGCTATTTGTGTATGTTTTTAAAAAAAGCAGAAATCTGATTATATCTGTAAGCTATTTATAGTAGCTATTGAAAAAATAATTGATTTTATTTAAGTGATTCAAGTGTTTTTCACTTTAAGAAGTGATTTTAAGATGTTTGAATACAAAACTTTGAAAGTGTTTTTTAAACTGTTTTGATGCAAAGCTATAAAAGTGATTTTAAATTGTTTGGACACAGTCACACAGCTATAAAAGTGCTTTTTTATATATAAGTGATTATAAACTGTTTGCTATTGCTTATTTTGTGCTTTTAAACTTTTTGATACAAACTATAAAAGTGTTTTTTAAACTGTTTGGATACAAAACTATAAAAATGCTTTTTAAATCGAATGGGTATAAACAGGGTACATAAAAAAAAACAGGAGTAGTTTAGTCATATGTGTTAAAATAGTGTGGCATTCAAGTTTTCTCTCCAATTTGGGAAGAAAACTTTTTCAGGTGGGGCCCATAGGAGGTTTTCTTTCCTTCACACATTTTTAGGCAACCAAACAAGGGAGTGGATTTTGGTTTTTGTGTTTTCTTTCCTTCAACAATCTTTCCTCTCACTTTCTTTTGAAACAAACAGAGCATTAGTATTGTTTGGGTGATGTCTCATGAATACCTGACAAGTACCCGGTGCTCGGTTAGTGGCTAAGAGGTTCACTATGTAATATAGACAGGATTATGAGGAGACGTTCAGCCCTCTTGCACTAATGCCTGCTGCAAGGCCCATGCCTTGTAGTCAACTGGTGCAAGCACGGTTTTTATTGTTTGAGGTGTCACTTTCTAGCTTTTTTATGTTCTATTTCAGAGGCATATAAATTTGATTGCATTTTATTTCATTTGTAATATGTACATGGTTTCGACTACTGATTCTCAGATGATCTTGTGCAGTTGAGTTGTTCATTATCCTTTTTTGTTGATATTTGTCAATCAATTATCATTGCCGTCTGTAGTTTCCACTTATTTCTAGTTGATTTATTTTAATGCTTCTTCCCATGCCTTACATCGTTTGTGGTTGCTCATGTAGGTTCGTGGTGTTATGGAAAAATACCCTCCCTATCAATCTATTTTTGCTAAGTTATCATATGGAGAGAGCCAGATGCTTGACAAGGCATTCTATGAGGAGGAGGTGAAGAGGCTTTGCTTGGCGTTTGAGCAACAGGTCTATTTTCTAAAGTTCTAAGTATCATAATTTTTTATTCATGAAAGAAATCAATTAAAATTTTAATAGTTGCTGGATCTTTCTTAAACTCCGCCTATGCTTTTGCATAGTCAATCCTAAGCCCGGATAAAGTAGGAAGGTTGTGTTAGCTTTTGTTACGGATCTTTCTTAAGTGATGAGTAAATGGAAGGGTCATTGAGCCGGATTCTGGAAGAAGATTGATTGGCTTAAATATAGTGGTCTTATTCTTTGCACAGTCTATGTGTTATTCATTACTAAGCCGTCCTATTTTATGTCTATATTGCAGTTTCACTATGCTGTGTTCTTCGCTTATATGAGGTTAAGGGAACAGGAGATCAGGAACCTAATGTGGATTTCAGAATGTGTGGCTCAGAATCAGAAGTCCAGAGTTCATGACAGTGTTGTCTTCATATTTTAGTTGGATTACTCATTATTATAGTCCTCATGTTCGTTTGGACAAGTTGTTTGTACACTCTGCATTCTGGAGTCGGAGTTGCCGATTGATAGAGGCTAGACAGTTACGGTTTAGAAGATTATATAAAAATAAGTAATCTTGTGCTGATTAAATCTTCTGTAATTTATAAGGGAGATCTTTAGTCAAATTTTATAAATATGTTCTGATTCTTAAGAAGCTATATTGAATTTGTATGTTATTTTTGCAATAAACTTTCATATGGAGTGCATGTTTGGTTTTGCTTTTGAGGATCTCAAAATTGTATATGACATGCCAAAAGCTACTATTTGAAGCTTCTAAATACGCGATTATGATTATTTCATGTTTCAAACATGTTGGTGATGAACTTGTTAAAGGTGTCTGATGCATTTTGCTACTACCCAAACTAGTGTGATGGTCATGATATTATTTTGTTTAAGTTTTCTCCGCACAATAGTAACACTAGTCAAGTATTTTTTGGTTACATTCGGAAAGAACACATCACTTTTTTCTAGTGTATGGATACTTTTGCTTCTTAATATTTGCCTTTTTTTACGTTTTAGGCCCCGTTTGAAAGAGCTTATATGAGCTTAACTTATAGTATAAGTGCTTATGCAAGCATTTGGGAGAGCTTATGTAAATAGCTTATGACCTACCTATAAGCTGTTTTGAGCTTATTTTCATAAGCTATTCAGAGTAGCTTATGAAAAAGAGCTTATGCTTATATATAGCTTATTTTCAATTCATTATAATAAATATCTTAAAAGAGCTTACTAATAAGCGCTTATGCCATAAGCGTTTATGGTCATAAGCGCTTAATTAAGCTGTTTTCCCAAACGGGGCCTTATAAGTTTGCTTGATTTACCATCGATAGAGGTGTTGGGATCTTTCCTCAAATCGGTTATTTGTGAAATGACTCTCATTGGTTAGAAGTACGAAAGACTCCCTAGTTTCTTGAAAACCAAAGTCAGAGCATATTCTCCTTCAATTGCGCTAATAACTTAAATAGTAACAATGGTAATGACGATAGCTTTACAAGAACCGCTTTAGGGATTTTATTTGAAATAAGTATAATGCTAGCAAGTTGGAAAGTTGCCGCCCCTCTTTGATTGTGCACAGCCCTGCCACGAGACACCTAATCGAAGAAGCTCCTTCCTCTCATCATCTTGATAATTCAACATCCAGTTCATAGAGAATTGCGTACTCCCACCTCGACCGAGGACGAGATCTAAGGCTTCTTTGAATTCAGGAAGACCGATTTACTAAGCTTTTTCAGCAGGACAAAAAAGTGGAGTTGACTTCTATTTATGCCTTTTTTTTCTTGCATCGTTCAGAGCGCCAGCCAAATGCATGACCCAGTGGTGGTATTCTTCTACCTCAGTGATGCATCATGTAGGCAATGAATTTTCAGTCGTTGTTGCTTTTTTATTGCAGCTCCAAAATATCTCTTTCGCCTCATCCCTGTCGCCGTTCTGGTTGATTCGCTTCTTCCTTCGCGCAAGCGCTTGGTTTGCCCCTTTTATGTTGCATTTTTTTGTTATTCTCCGCTTTAGTTTGCATTTTTCGGATAGCCGGGATCCGCCTTACTACATTGAAGATAAATGCATAAAATAAGAATGGAAGAAGAGTTTGGGGATGACATTGACGGAAAGCATCAAATGAAGATATCATATTCCCAACCTCTTTCGAATTGTATTTGCTGGTGTCACGCGTTTTCGAATTGTATTCCCAACCTCAGGTTCATTTTTCCCTCTTTGATGAGCATGCAAACTTCACTGTCTCTCTTGATTTCTTCCTTTCATGATGTTAGATTCACAGAACTCCTGCTCTTCATCTCTGTTCTAATATCCATTCCAAACAACTTAGTTTTCTCATGGAAGTGGACATACATTTCACAAGCTTATCTAATTTCTGTTGTTTCTCTTTTGAATCAAGCAGTAACTATCTTCACGCAGATTGGTAGGCACTCCAAGGAATTTTTTGTTTTTATGGCAATACGCACATGCAAATGCAAGCATCTGACTTGGGAAAGCTTATTGGCACATGCCCTCAGTACTCTATTCACTAATTCTCTGTCGAATTTTATATTACATGTATTTTTATGTTAGTATTCTACTTCCATTGTTAATGCATATTGTCCATTTTCACATTGAATGTCGTGATGTATCACTTAATGAGGAGTTGGGAATTCATTGACATGTTTACACTAGACAGATTTATGATGATTGGCAGTGTTCATAAGTATTCCCTAGCTACTATTTACCTCATTCCACATAGACTTCCCTACTATTTACCTCTTTCCACTTTCTCTATGTTTAATGCTTGGTTAGGTGGTTGGAAATCAAATTATGAAGGGGTTTTTCCGTTGTGTACTGGCATTGCAATTTAAAAAGTAGTGTTATTTATATACAGCAAAAAAAATTGAGAGAAATGAAGAGACATATTGGGAGCATTCTAATCCAACATCTAGGTTCACTACCAGATTTTTTGTTTTTTGCGGCGGTTCTGGGTACATGTTGCGGCGGTTTTGGCTAACCGTTGGAATAACCGCCGCTGGTATATAGCGGCGGTTTTTAACCGCCGCAATGTTTTACTTATTTGTGTTCCTACTTTGCGGCGGTTTGGAACTGCCGCCGTATACGTTTTTTTGCGGCGGTTAAGAACCGCCGCAGAATGCTTCATTAGCATAAAAAAAAAAAGTCAAAAGAATGCTTCATCAGCGGTGCTTCTTAATTTCAGCATAAAAAAGAGTCAAAAGAATATGGGAAAGAAAGAATAAAGCCAAAACAAAATAGAGATTTAAGTTAAAACACATAGAGGATTATATGATTAAGTTATTTTTGAAATAATTGGTACAAAAGAAGAAGGCTGCAAGTTTTTTTAAGACTGGGATATAAGTCTAAAACCATTTATATATTAACTCAATTTACAAAGTACAAACTTACAGTTATACAATAGACATTGAAGAAGAAAATACACACAGATAAAGGAAACGCAAAGGTAAAGCCAAGGGAAAACATACCAATGCTTTTAAAGACTTGATTTCCAAATCTTGTTCAACACATTTGCTTGCATGGTTCTTTGTCAAACACCTTGAAAGCCTCTTTGAGCTCCTCCTCTGCATCAGTGTCCTAAATTAAACAGAACTTAGACTCCGATTTTAACAAATACTACCATTTTTGGTAATGTATTGGTATATAGTACTCCCTCCGTCCCAAATTATAAGACCCTTTAGAGACAAACTCGGTGTCCCAAATTATAAGACCCCTTCTAGATTTCAGGAAAAAAAAATAAGTTTTTCATTTTTTACCTCTTGCATTCATTATATTTTAAATTCCAAAACTTTAATTATCACCTCTACTAATTACTTCTTTCATATTCCCAAACAACTTTTGGTATAGGGGCATATTTGGAAGATTTGTATAAAAAGTAACAAAACTAACATATTAATTAGTTTATTACATGTTTTCTTAATAAACGTGATTGTCTGAAAAAGACCCTATAATTTGGGACAGAGGGAGTAGTATATACCGGAAAAGAAATAAGGAACATAATTTAATTAATTACTTTCATTTTCCTAGCCATCAAGTTCAAGAACTCATCAAATTCAATGGTTCCATTGCTGTCTGCATCGACTTCGGTTATCATGTCCTGAAGCTCTTCTTCAGTGGGGTTTTGATCCAGTGACCGAATCACAGTGGGTAACTCTTATCAACAAGTTTGATTAGTACCCTCATTTTTATCAACAACTAATGTTTGTGACATGTGCAGCAGATATTAACCTTAGCAGAAGTGTGATCCTAAAAATCAACAATCAAGTACTTTTTAAATCTCACTACAGTACTTTTAATGTTTTAGCCTAAATTATACTTACAGAGGTATTGAATGGAATGAAATTGAATAGATTCTGTCAGGTTCCATTCGATCACATTTTAAACAATCAAAACAATGGTAACTAATACAATACATTCTATTCCATCCCTTCCTATTAACCCAAACATAACCTAATATTTTACCAAACTCACTTATAAGGTGAGTCTTCCAGCTAGAAAACCCCATTTACAAACAGAGAGGAAAAAATCTAGCTTAGTTTCTTACTTGCTTAGACTCCTGCTCACAAGATAAAGAGACTATGTCCATTATCATATATACCTATCATTCAATTTATACTCCCCCCACTCTCTAGTCTCTACCTGCAAACACACATGCCTAGAATAAAAAAGCATGAGTAAAATAGGATTAGGAATCAGGTTCTAATGACAAATCTGCCCTATTCCATCCATTTCCATTAACCCAAACACAGCCTAAAGTTTCATCAAACTCACTAATAAGGTGAGTCTTCCAGCTAGAAACCCATTTACAAATAGAGTGGCACCAACTGTGTACCACTTTCTTAGAGTCCGGGCCACAAGATAAAGAGACTTAAAACTGTGTGCAATAGAACATTACGGTCACCATTATATCATAATCGTACCAATCATTCCACAACTACTCCCTCAGTCTCTAATGACAAACATACTTACATGCCTAGAATTAAAACTCATGAGAGTAAAATAGGATTAGGAGTCAGGTTCCTGTGACAAATAAAGATGGATTAATGATGTTAAGAACAAACATTGATTTTTGCATATTGACACAAAATGAAAAGCACATTGCATATTTATCAACAATCAAGCATATAAACAACTCATAACAACATACTTTTAGTAATCTAAGCCTTAGCCTCGAGCATATTAAGCAAGTTATGAAAACTAACAGCAGGAAACAAAAAAGAAAAAGAAAAAAAAAGATAAGGGGGAAGAAACAGAAAAAGTGTTTTCCATATGAGTTTAGAATACTTACTCTGTGCAAAGAACTTCATCACACATGAAAGTGAGGAGACGAAGCTTGTGAGACAAACTCAAGTTACAATACCCAGAGAGGCCTTCATAGAGCATTTCTAAGGGGAAATCTTTAAGCACAAGAGCAGATTGTGAAGCTAAAACCCCCAGAGCTTTCAACCATGAACTGTTCCCATCTATTGTAGTCAAGGATGGAGACCTACACCGAAGTGATGCAGATAACAAGCTTTAAATAAACCAAAAAAAAGCTTTAAATGAACTTTTTTCGTTTTATGATTGGTAAGAGTAGAGAATACACCTAAAAACTTTCAGTTGAAGAGGGAACTCAGTAACGAAAACAAGCAGTGGGCTTTTTTCTGAAACACATCCGGATATGCAGGATTTGAATGGTTCATCAGGACAGCCTGCATAATACTGCAATAGATCTTTAGAAAACTAAAAACTACAAGTGGAAAAACAAATTAACAATTACTCAATGTAAGAATAAAAGATGACATATATGCTCATAGAGGTAGCTCAGAAACTTTTACCGTTAAAAGCAAATAATAAATTCTTGAAATATATATTAAGCATGATGTCATGTGTTATAAATAAGTCAAGCATGAATAGAATTACTTACATGCTTTAAGCTTCCAGTCTATTTAGTCAAGAGTGAATAGAATTAAAATGCATGATGTTATCTTGAAACAATAATTGGCCATCATTTGTAAAATAGCATAAAACACTATTCACAATTGTAGTAGTAGACTAGTAGCAGCTGAACCATTAACCCTTTCAGATATTTTAACAAACATTATAACACTACAAATCCAGGTTTGTGTGTATCAAATACAGAATGCTGAGAGGAATCATAACAGTTCAGTACTCCAATTACAATTCTTATCATCTGATATATCTATTGGAGCAACTATGTATTCTGCAATTTTAGGGACCTAACTAGACCAGAACACACCCTTCCATCACCGTAAGAGCCTTCCCACGCAAGAGCACCCTTAGGTTCTGCTCATCAAGATGAATATTGAACAAAAAATGTGCTGCTCAAAACTGATGACTTAACGCAAATCTATAATCCCTAATTCCTGAACAAAAAACAAATCGAACAAGAGAGAAACGAGTTTGCTTCATTACCTTCGATTCGCAGCAAAAATGAGAGAGATGAGAGCGGCAGAGGCGATGAGAGAAGGCGGCGCGATGAGAGCGGAGCGGCGGCGCGATGAGAGAAGGTGATGAGACGGCGATGAGAGAGCCTTTCTCTTTCTCTTTCTGCAGTAAAAGATAGGAGAAGGAAAAAATATATTTAAAACCTGCGGCGGTTGGGAAAACCGCCGCAGAAACCGCCTCTAAGTGACAAACCGTCGCAAATTGTCTGCCCAAAACACACATTTTTTGGTGGTGGTTGGTGGTGAAAAACTAGAACTATTTATAATGTGTCATATCTGAAATGAATGTTGTGCCCTCTAAGGATCTCTTCGGTTTAGAAGAGAGATAGCGGAAAAAAAAAGATGAGTAAAGAGAAAAATGTAAGAAATAGAGTACATTTTGAAGGTTGTTTGTTATGATTGAAATTGAAAAGAGAAAAAAGGAGAAAGAATGATCTGACTTCTCTCTCCTTTCATTTGGTTGAGTAAAAGATGAGAAGAGAGTGTTACTATTTGAATGAAACAATAGCAAACAATTTAATTTTTTTTATAGAAATTCATCATTTTTCGTAGTGACAGGATTGATATTGATGCGCGTGGGCTATTTTAAATATTCTATAGTTCCTTATCGTGTCAATTTCCAAATTTTAAATCAAATAAGTCATAGCTTCCTTAGATAAATAGACTACTATTGAGGATTTCTAAAGTCTTTATTTTTTAGTTGATATATACTTAAGTAATTTTATAAAATGAAGATGATTCGTCAAGAATGGTTGGGATAGCTCAGTTGGTAGAGCAGAGGACTGAAAATCCTCGCATATTCTGGATCAAGTAAAGACTCTTGGGTTACGTCAAGCTACTACGACATCTATTTCATTAGGAATTGATGTTGCCATTTATTTTAGCCTAAATAGTCCCCCACTTTGTCAAACGACAGCAGTTTTGGTCCTCCGTCACTATTCCGTTAAAAAACTAACGTTTCCATCCAATATTTAGCAGTTTTTTTTATAAAAAAAAACCCAAACCTCTCTCTCTTCCCGGTTTCCTCCTTCCCTCTCTCTCTTTCAAAAAACCCTAGCCCTCTCTTCTCTTCACCATCCGCCGCCCTCTTCTCTCTTTCACCACCACACCTCCTCCAATTCGACACACCACTGGTTTCCTCCTTCCCTCTCCATCCTCGACCACCACAACGCCGTCATCACTTCTATTTCTCGTCGCTGTTGCTGCTCTCTTTCCGCTTGTGGCCCGTCGCCGCTGCTACTCTGCTTGAGGCCGCCGTCGTCTGTCGTTGCTACTCTGTTCCTCTCCTCACTTGGAAGCATGCATTCACCTTCATCTCGAGCCCTCTTCTCTTCTCTATTGCGAGTTCCTTCGCGATTGAGCTCTAAAATCGCAGAGTTTGTTTGGGGCTTTTGGCTCGACGGTGAATGGAAGAGGGGTGGAGGCCATCTTGGAAGCATGCCTTCACCTTCATATCGAGCCCTCTTCTCCTTCTCTGCTACGAGTTCCTCTTCACAAACCCAGAAATCTTATATTGTTTCTCCTTTGTTGTTTTTGTTCGAAATTGATTCTGGGCTTGTTTGAGATTGGGGTTATTGCTCCCTCTCACCTTCTTCTACTTCAGATTTGATTGTCGCAGTGGGGGCCTATGGATTTGGGGCTGATTTTATACGATTTGATTTCCGTCGGCAACTTCATCATCTTCATCAGAGATGAAGGTGGTCGGTTTTTTTTCATCTTGTCATCAGACATGAAGTCATGGATTTATGTTCTCAATCTCTTCCTCTCAACTCGTGGATATATGTGCTTCTCTGCTGGGAGTTCATCTTTTTCTATATCTGGTAGTGGTTGGGAGTTGGGGTTTTGTAGATTCATGATTGAAAATGGTGGTAAGTTCTGGGTTTTTTAAGTTCTGGAATATAAGATGATGATGATGATGGTTGAAGAAGATGAAGAATCACAAAAAATAATAAGAAATTATTGGTTTCTTCTTTTTAATTTTATTTTTAACCCAAAAAAGAAGAAGAAAAAGGATGAGGATGAGGATGGAGATGAAGAATGATGAAGATGAAGAAATCATGATTGTGTAAACACATTGCATTGAAAATTTTCATTTTAAAAGTTTTTTTTGTTACAAAAAAGATTTTTAGTTAATTTTTAAAAGAAAACGTTAGTTTTTTAATGGAATAGTGACGGGGGACCAAAACTGCTGTCGTTTGACAAAGTGAGGGACTATTTATGCTATTATTTTTGTTAGGGACCAAAAGTGCCAAATTATGATAAGTGAGAGACCAAAAGTGCTATTAAGCCAAAAAACTTAACTCTATGAAACAAAGTCAACCTCCATGATATACGCATACAATCTATATTTCGTATGTTTAAATTACAGGGTAAGAATTACCATGAAATGAACATTTAACATGTAAATACGACCATGTTAAAGATAATACAAAAAAACTGCCGCCGCTGCCACCGAAACAGTTTTACCAAACAACTTTTAACTTAAAAGTAGCTTTTTAAGTTATAAAAAAACTGAAAACTAACAAACAACTTCTTTTTCTTTTTAAAAGCTCTTATTTTTAACTTTAACTTAAAAGTAGCTTTTAAGTCAAAAAAAAATTGGGCCAAATGAAGCCTAAGTCTGACATATTACTATTAAAGACTTGTTTCATAGGTCCCTAAAAATGGTCTTACCTATTCCAACCCTAATATTTGCTGCATCTATTACCAAAGAAAATTGCATCTATTAAAACTGATTGTTTGTTCCTTTGCAAAATGGATTGAAAGAGCGAGATACTCAGATACCAAGTTAGATCGAAATTCTCACATAAAATACACGATTGAAATTATATATGTCCATGCATATATAATAAAATAAGAAAATTATAGAAATAAATTTTCGAAGTGAAATAATAGAGTATAGGGATGAAATTGAAGGAAAGCCGACTAAAAGATAAAGCATCAAATGGACATTGTATAGTATTGGCCACGGAATAAATTGAAGAGATCAAATTATGTTAGAATGAAGTCAATACAAAAAATACATATTTGAAATAAATTAAAGTACAAAAAATTTCAGGGTCTTCTTGCCCAAAATGCACAATTGGAAATAATAGACCCTGATCAAAATTGCAGAGTCAAATAATAGAGACAAATTTAGAAAATTAGAACCAATCCAAAACCTAAGAGAAGATAGAGAAGCCTGTGGATGATAATGAAGAAAGCTACCTTGTGTCTTATTTTCCATGGATATGCATGATTAAAATTATATAGGGACACAAATAATTTTAATCACAAAATATTTTCTTCAAGTTTATGGAGATAATCAAATTAGCATCACTCTTATAGGCCACCACCAGCAATGTTCTTACCCAAAATGCACGGCACTTCACTGTCTTTGATCATCATGTTCATTTGTGTATAAAACCCCGCTAGTGTGCCTTCTTTTTTGTATCATAAAATTTCAGCATAAACTATAAATTATATAATGGGGGGGTGTTTGTGCTCTCTTGCTTTATCACTACAACTTTTGTTCCTCTATTCTCTGTTCTCTGTCACAGTTACTAACTGTGTTCCATTCATTCAACCAATGCCATGTCATGAAGCTGAAAGCCATGCCTTGTTGCAGTTTAAGGAAGGCTTTGTCATTGATGAGCTTGCTTCTGTTGATCCAATGAGTTATCCTAAAACAGCATCTTGGAATGCTAGCACTGATTGCTGTTCATCATGGGATGGCATTGATTGTGATGACAACACAGGTCATGTGATTGGCATTCATCTCAGCAGCAGCCAGCTCTATGGTCATTTGGACTCCAATAGCAGTCTTTTCAGACTTTCACAGCTCCAAATTCTTGATCTTGCTGATAATCACTTCAATTACTCTCAAATCCCATCCAGGATAGGTGAGCTTTCAAACCTAAGATCTCTCAATCTTTCTGCAACTACCTTTTCTGGTGAAATCCCACAACAAGTTTCACATTTGTCAAAGCTACTTTCTCTTGATCTACGCTGCTACTACATGGTACTTAATTCTCAAGATCCAATCAATCTTTTGCAAATGAAAACTTCCACTCTGAGAAGCTTAATTCAAAACTCTACAAGTCTTGAAACACTCCGTCTTAACTTTGTCACTATTGCATCGCCGTTGCCTGATATACTCACAAATCTTACATCTTTGCAAAATCTCTCTCTATACCATTGTGAAGTGTATGGTGAGTTTCCAGCTGGAATATTTCATCTTCCAAATTTGAGATTGATTGACCTAGGATTCAACCAAAACCTCAGAGGTAAATTTCCTGATTTTCACTCTAGTGCACTCATTACCGCTTTACAACTTTATGGCACAAGTTTCCACGGTATGCTACCTGCATCTATTGGAAAGCTTAGTTCTCTAAAGAAGCTATCAGTTAAAGATTGCAATTTTTCTGGGTCTATTCCTTCTTCACTTGGCAACCTCACACATCTCACATATCTGGACCTTGGATACAACAATTTTAGGGGAGACCTCTCTGAATCCTTGACCAATCTTACCAAATTACAAGCCTTGTATGTTGGTTTCAATGAATTTACAACAGAGACCATCTCATGGATTTGCAAGCTGTCAGAACTCAATGCTTTGGATCTCAGCTTAATAAATATTGGCAGTGACATCCCGTTATGTTTTGTGAATCTCACCCAGCTATCTCATTTATATCTACCCCATGCCAATATAACTGGTGAAGTTCCATCTTGGATAATGAACCTTACCAATTTAGCTTACTTAGATCTTCGAGAAAATAATCTTCGAGGTGAAGTTCCAAACTCACTCTTCAAGCTAGAGAACCTAGAATCTCTTTCTCTACAAAATAATTTGTTGCAGGGGAAATTAGAGCTTGACAAGTTTCTGAATCTACCCAAGCTATATTATCTTAGTTTATCTTTCAACAAGCTTTCATTAGTTACTGGAAATAAATCTTTCAATGCAACCCTTTCTCCAATTGAATTGTTAGGTCTGGGTGCATGTAATTTGGTTGAGTTTCCAAATTTTGTCCGAGACCTGGGCCAGTTGGAATATCTTTACATGTCAGGCAACAGTGTCAAGTCACTTCCTCGTTGGATGTGGAGAAAAAGAAGTCTTAAGGGATTAGAGGTAGAAGACAATTCATTGACAGGAAAAATATCTCCATTGATATGCAACTTGGAATTTCTTGTGATTCTTAATTTATCGTTTAATAAGTTAAGCGGCACGGTTCCCTCATGTTTGGGAAGTTTTAGCCCATCTCTCCAACAATTGAGGCTACAAGGAAACAAATTGACAGGCCTCATTCCTCAAATATATATGAAAGGAAGTGCCCTGGAAATGATTGATTTAAGCTATAACAATATGCATGGTCAACTGCCTAGGGCATTGGTCAACTGTAGAATGCTAGAGTATATTGATGTCAGCTTTAACATGATAAATGATTCATTTCCATTTTGGTTGGGAGCCATTCTTGAGTTGAAACTCATTGCTTTATCTAATAATCAGTTGCACGGACCAATTGTGTGCCCCAGACCATGCACATTTCCCAAACTTCACATCATTGATCTTTCTCACAATAAACTCTCTGGAAGTTTGCCTTCAGAAATTATCCAAAACTGGAAATCCATGAAAGTTTCCAACATGAGTCAGTTACAGTATGAGCAACACGGGGCCTTACAACATATTGGTCACAAAGGTTGGATCGTAAATTCCAGTTATTCATATACAATGGTGAACAAAGGGGTGGTCACGGTTTATCAGAATCTCCAAGAAATTGACAACTTTATAGCCATTGATCTTTCTGATAACAGAATTTCTGGAGAGATTCCTGATGTCATGGGAGACTTAAAGGGCCTTGTCCTGCTTAACCTGTCTAATAACATGCTTACTGGTAGCATTCCATCTTCATTGGGGAAGCTTTCAAGTCTTGAAGCACTGGACCTTTCTCTCAACAGTTTATCAGGGAAGATTCCTCAACAATTAACTGAACTTACATTTCTGGAGTTCATTAATGTGTCCTTTAACAACCTCTCAGGTCCCATACCAGAAAATAAACAGTTCTCAACATTCTCAGGAAATTCATTTGAGGGAAACCAAGGATTGTGTGGGAATCAATTGTTAAAGATATGTGAGGATCATGCAAGGCCTTTATTTGCTCCACCTTCTTCCTCTGATGGTGAGGAAGACTCAGGATCTTTTATTGAACTTGACTGGAAAATAGTTTTAATTGGGTATGGGGGTGGACTTGTTGCCGGAGTGGCACTGGGGAGCACTTACGGTCCACAGGTATTTAGATGGCTTAAAAGGTTCTTTTGAGTTGGAAAAAGAAAATCTCTCTTTCCTTTCTAAATAAAGTTAATTTTCATATGTTTTGTATTTTCCTTGCACTATCTTTGTTTTGGGCTTGTATTTTTGGCCCATATAGGACTTAGGGCTTTGCTTTGTATTTTCTTTGGGCTTGTATATGGGTCTGCTTAGGATTTAGGATTGGGTTAGGGCTTGTATTCTGGCCCAAAAGGGTTTTGGACTTGTATTATGTCCAATTAGAGTGTTTATCACTGTTGACAAAAAAAGAAGAAGAGTGTTTATCGCTTATTCTGTCAAGTCGGGCTTTAGGAACCTAGCCCATTCACTCATGGTTGAAATAATCATTAGCTTCTCCTGTATGAGGAGCATGTCTCTGTAATTTGATGATATATGAATCAATGTTCAAAAATCTGACCGGTGAATAAATCGGTCGAGACACCGATTCAAATTCAATGGTCGAGCCGTGATTAAACGTGTGGTAATTAAATAATATATTTAATATTATTTACTATAACATGTAATATATTTACACGAGATATTACAAAATTTAGATTAATTAAATTTTTAATCATATATTATCGATTACTTTTACCAAATTATTAATTTTATATCCAAGAGAAAATTTATATCCAAGCTCCATAATCTTTACTCTTTACTCTTTATAGTTGTGCAATGTTGTTAAATCTTTATATTCACTTCATAAAACGATTGAGAGATGAATAATCTCCTCTGTAACCAGAAGCAATTGAAGATACCGCACCCTGTTCTTCTTAAACATTAACTTGAAGTAATTGAGGATACAATACAACACCTTGTTTGCTCGTTCTTTCTTTGTTTTTCCTGTTTATCAGAGAACCACTACTACATATTTTCCTTTTTACCTCGCCCCTTTACCCCGGTTCAGTCTCGAACCGTGGTAAACTAGTGCCCGGAGCTCAGTTACCACGGTTCCGTGTCGAACCGAGGTAAATTATATTCTCTATTACCCCTGTTCCGCTTCAACCGAGGTAACAGATTTTATTTTTATTATTATTTTTAATAATAAAGTACTATTACCTCGGTTACTAGAAGACCCGGGGTAGCAGAGTATGTCTATTACCCTGTTTCTAAGGCGAACCGTGGTAATATGTGTTATTATTATTAAAATGTTGATTAGTTAATTTGAAAACCCTAGTTTTCAGATCGAAAGCCCATATGGGAACCCTTTCTCTGTTGCATCCGTGACGCCGTTCCTGGCCGCTGCACCTCATGACCGTTGTACCTGTCCGTTGCACCTCACCACCGGCCCTCCTTCTCTCCGCAATGGCACCTCCGCTGCTGTGCATGCTCGTCGGCGCCAGGCTCGTCTCCATCTTCATGCATCGCCGTTCCCGTCTTCTCCAGTTGGACGCTCTTCTTTACTTCACTGGTGAGTCATCTGGACATACCTCTAGTTCTAGGGTTTTGTTTCCAATATTGTTATTCTTGTTGTTGTTGTTGTAGCTGTTGTTGTTGCTGTTCAGTACTAGCCAATAGGATTTTGTTTTCCCGGAGCACAAGTGTGCGTCGTTTTGGTTGTAAATGCTTATCTTTCCACCCACTTCATTGTCTTTTCATAATTGCTTACTGGTGCCATTCCTCGTTCCCAATACATCTCTTTACTCTGCACTTCTGAACACACATGGCCGCTACTCGTCTTCACACCGTTTCACTTTCCTCGTTTGCTTATAAATTTCAGACTTTGTCATCTCAGTTCTCCATCCAATACTCCATCTTCCTTGCATCCTTCATTTTTTGCGTTCATTATTCTGCATTAAAAACAGAAATGGCAAATGGTTTTGAAATCTGTCTTCCTTATACTGTAAATTTCCTTGAACTAGAGCGCTATCAAGTTCTCAGCACCAATTCTCTGAGTAACACACCATTCCGAGCATTGTGTGATGCCTCAGCAGAGTCAATGTACCCAGACCTCGCCTTCGCCTTCGCCTTCTGGTCTTTCTTAACATTTGTACTTGTCAGCACCCAATTTTGTCCGCCTTAGTTTAATTTTATTTTTTCATAGATATTTATGTTTTACTTCTTAATTCTACCCTTTAATTATGTGAATTCCAATTTGTGCTTTTTTTAATTATTATTATTATTATTATTATTATTATTTATTATTATTATTATTATTGTTAAAAAAAAAAACAACAAACAAAAAAAGAAGAAAAAAATGAAAAAAGAAGGTTACGTGAGTAACCAGTAAAAGAAAGAAAAGAGGAGAAAATTTTGATGGTGGCAGCGGTGCAAGAGAAAAAAATGGTTTGTTCTCTCCTTCAAGCCATACCATAATAAGCAATACTCTTCCTGCAACAAGAAAAACTCAAGGCTCAAAAAATTGATTTCAATCTCAATCTAATCAGAAGATTCAACAAGCAAAAGAAGGGGATTTGAGCAAGAATTTGAGTATAAAAAGGAGGAAGAAGTAGAACACAGGGGGGGAGAACCAACACTGAGAATCACCTTCACCATTATTCACCATCATCAACACCACTATTATCATCTTCTTCAATCACAATAAACCACATTTTCTGCCATCAACCACCATAACCTTCATCTCTTCTTCACCCCTTTTCCAATCTGTCTCCATCTTCACTCACAAAATCAAACCCAAATCATCTCAGTCACAACTCTCCTTCCCACGCTGTTCTGAATCGGCGTTGCCTCCCCGTCCCTCCATCGAACCTCGCCGGTGACCACTGTCCCTTCCACTCAGCCGCCACCACCGTTGTGCTCCTCACCTCGTCCGCAAGAAAACCCACCGCTCTGTTCTTCCTCCGGTCGCGCCGCCGCCGTCGCCCCCTGCTCTGCTCCGCTCCTCGAACCACCACCGTCACTACTGGCTTCACCCTCCTTCCTCTCTCTCTCTTCTCGCGACGCGCCGCCGTCGTCCTCCTCCATTCAACACCATCACTGCGCCGCGCCGCGCCACCCTCCGCCGCCCCTCCTTTCCTCTTTATCTTCTTTCACCGCCTCTCTCTTCGATCTGTTCTGCTACATGTGAAGGTACCCTCTTTTCTTTTTCTTTCTTTTTAGGATAGTACTGAGTTACTGTTAGCTAATGTTAAAATTTTAAATTATTAGTAATTATATGTGAGTGTGTTGGGTTTCTGGGCAATGAGTATAGGGTCTGTTTGTTATTTAATTTTCGTGTGGTATTGGGTTTTGACCCAATGATATCATTTCACATGTGAGTTAATTAATTCTTATTGTAGTGTTGTTGGTCCTTAGTTCAATCTTGTAAATATTAGTTAGATGATCATCTTCCTATGAATATTATTCATCGTTGATTATAAAAGAAAAAATCCAAAGAAAAATGATAACTTTGTTTAAGCAACGTCAATAGTACTGGAGTAGCATTTCTACCCATTACTTCATCAAAATCTTTGACTACCCATTTGGTAGCATGAACAACTTTAAAATTAAAACCCAATAAAAAACTCTAAAAAACAAGAAAAAATTTCAAAATTAAAAACATTAAAAAATCAATTAAAACCTTAGAACTACGTAGCCTTGATTTCTCTTCGGAGATACGTAGGACCGGGCAACTCCCCGCCAGGCACACCTTTTTTTAAATCACTTTAAGCCTTCAGACCGGGCAACTCCCCGCCAGGCACCCCTTTTTTTTTAATCACTTTAAGCCTTCAGACCGAGCAACTCCCCGCGAGGCACATCAAATTAAAAATCACTTTAAACCTTCAGAACTACGTGGCCTTGATCTTCCATTTGAGGGAAGTACGTAGGACTAGGTTCACACCTATCAGGCTAAATAAAATAAAATAAATATTTTAGTTTTGTAAATAATCTCATTTTCTTTTCTTTTTTAAATAGTAAATCTCAAAAAAAATAATAAATATCTTCTTTTTCTTTGTGAATAATGAGCCCATTAATAATTTCTTTTTGCACAATCAATCTTGGGTACCGTCTTTGACGGGCGCTGTGGGGTGTTAACACCTTCCCCACGCGTAACCGACTTCCGAACCTAGAATTTTAGGTTTCGTAGACCTCTTGTTTTCTATTTTAGGTTTTCTAGCGTTTTCCTCTAAAAAATGTTAGTGGCGACTCTAGCTGATTACAAATTTGTTTTTAGCGCCGTCCCCGCCGCGACCTCGGTTGCGACAGATGGCGACTCTGCTGGGGACATTTTGAGAGTCAGGCCTGTATGATTGATTGTGCTTTTTTGTTTTTTCCCATTGTTTGTTTTATTTTATTATTTGTTTCTTTCTTTTCTGTATATATTTTCTTATGTTGCATATATAATCTTTATTGGTTACTGTATTTATTTCACTATTTCACACACTTTTTGGGCTCTATACCCGGGCCCGCAAACTAGGGAGCGTAGAGGTGTCTTGATAATTGGCGTGAGAGACCAAGTGTCTACTCGTCAATTATTGATTCACCACTCAGATTATTACCGGTCATTTAGCTATTTGGCGTGAGAGGCCTAGTGTCTACTCGTCAAATAGTTTGATCATCGGGTCCTTGTCTGTGTGATGAGGGTAATCTGGGAACCTTTAGCTATGTGAGATCTAGATCCATCCCCATCACTGTACTAGTTGTCTAAACTTTAGTCAATTGATTGGATTAGATCTCTCCATCTCTATATTAATCTGACCTTTATGCTTAAGAAAATAAGCTTAGTTGGGGGCTCCTTCTTTCTCTCGGAGTTCCTCATTTTCCTGTCTTTGTAAATAAATTCTTTTTTCTTATTCATCCTTATCAAAAGAAAAAATCTAAACAAAACATTTTGTACAGTTCCCTTCCACTTATCCTTCTTCCTTTTCTTTCTTATTTTCAATTTCCAATCCCTTTTTTTGTTTGCTGAAAAAAAATCAAAAAAAAGTTTTTCTTTAATTATCTTCCTTTGGTTTTATTTTCTTTTTAATTTTCACCATTGCATCATAACATTCAATTTGAGGTTCATTTTCACTCACCATCTCCTCATAATCCTTTCATTCACCATCTCATAATTCTTCATCCTTTCCATCTATGCAAATTACTCCACACTTTTATGAACCTCAATTTCTTTCTAATCCACATTTGTCTCATCCATTCATTTATCCCTCCTTCATTAACCATCTTCAAACCCCCAATTTTGAAAGTCATGGACCGATGCTGAAGAGAGCGTTACACAAATTTGAGATCATTAGTCCATCATCTTTCGTCTCATTATCCTAAAATAAAAAGAAGAAAAAAAAAAGTAAAAAAAAAAAAGAAAAGAAAAAGGGAGCAAATTTGCAAAGTCTAAAACTTTTGTCCTAAAGTTAAATCTTTTGAAAATGAGCAATCAATTTTTGAAATGAAGTTTGGCCGTTCTTTCTCTATCCAAAAAAAAAATCAAAAAATATTATCCCTTGCTACCCACTTTGAGCCTTAAAATAATTTTTTTTCATTTAACCCTAGACAAGGATCACCCCTACACTGGGGGCTAGTGCAATAGTTTTCCATCTATATGACTCATTCCACTAGAGTTGATATCCTGTTTGTTTCACCTGTTACCCCCACATTGGGGGCTTACCCAGTTTGAGTGTCTCTCTAGAAGTGTTCATGAATTTTCCCAATACAAGGGGCTTTTTATAATGTTTGAAGACAATTAAGTCATTCTTCTGCTATCAAAAAAATCAAAAGCAAAAAAAAAAAAAAAAAAGAAAGAAAGCGAAAAGAAAGAAAAATGGAATATCAAAAAAAAAAGAAAAATGAAAAAAAAAAAAACAAAATGCAGAGAATGAAAAAATATTGTTTGAAATAAGTGTCTCTTATCCATCACACTGCACTAGAGATCCTTTGTCATAATTAACCTTTAAACACTTTTTTGAGCCTTTATATCCTTTCTTTCATCACCCATTACCCCTAGCCACATTACAAGCCAATAAAGTCCATTCTGATCAAATATTGATTGCTCACATTTTCTTAAAACTTTGATTTTGGGACAATAAGTCTACGCTTGCGGGTTTTTGCTCCTAAAAAAAAAAAAAAAAAAAAAAAGAGAGAGAAAAAAAGAAAAAGAGAAAATTGGAGTGATGAGACTCATATTCTTCCTTGATTGAAGATGGGCCTGAAGCAAATTAGACTCCGGGTTCGCCCCTCTTCCCTGACAGATCTTCAAATTGATGCTTGTCGCACCTAGGGCTTGCCGCCTTTTCTCTCCTCTCAGCACAATTAAAATGATAAGCATTTGTTCCTTACATTGATGCCAGACTTGGGGGCTTGTTACAAGCCTAATCTCCATTGCCCTCCACAAATCTTATTCCATTTCTTCCATCCAAAACCCATCCCTTCATCCACCAGCTTTGACCAGTATTGTGTTGCGATGGTGAAGATAAAATCTTTTGAAAGTTAAAAAAAAAAAAACATGTTCATTTGAAAAATCTTTCAACTTTCTTTTTCCACATGATCATTCAAAAATTCAAAAAATACCAATCTTTGCTAGGTTTTGGCACCTAGTAGTCTGTTTCAGAGTAACCAACCTCTGCATTGTCTGTTTCAGGGTAACCAGCCCCTGCATCTGTTTCAGGGTAACCAACCCCTGCTGTCAATTTCAGGGTAACCAACCCCTGCTGTCAATTTCAGGGTAACCAACCCCTGCATTCTTTCAGGGTAACCAACCCCTGCACTGTCAATTTCAGGGTAACCAACCCCTGCTGTCAATTTCAGGGTAACCAACCCCTGCATTCTTTCAGGGTAACCAACCCCTGCACTGTCAATTTCAGGGTAACCAACCCCTGTTGTCAATTTCAGGGTAACCAACCCCTGCTGTCAATTTCAGGGTAACCAACCCCTGCTGTCAATTTCAGGGTAACCAACCCCTGCATTCTTTCAGGGTAACCAATCCCTACACTGTCAATTTCAGGGTAACCAACCCCTGCATTCTTTCAGGGAAACCAACCCCTGCACTGTCAATTTCAGGGCAACCAACCCCTGCAGTATCCAACCCCTACACTCCTTTAGGGTTCAAACCCCTAGCTCATTTTTTTCAGACCTTAGATTTCCTCGTAAGTCTATCTTTATCTTCTTAGCCTAGATATTAGAATTCCACAATCGTGTTGTCAAGTATCTAGTGCTTTATCACCTTAGCTCCAGAGTTTGTTGCTTTTACTAGTATCTCATGTTCTTGATCCACCTGTTCATTGTTTGTTACTCTTCGTGTGCTTGTTGGTTTGGCCAAAATTGGCCGCTTTTGAATTTGCTTTAACTTTCTCATCGAAAGTCAAGCAAATGGGGGCTTCTGTCAGCACCCAATTTTGTCCGCCTTAGTTTAATTTTATTTTTTCATAGATATTTATGTTTTACTTCTTAATTCTACCCTTTAATTATGTGAATTCCAATTTGTGCTTTTTTTAATTATTATTATTATTATTATTATTATTATTATTTATTATTATTATTATTATTGTTAAAAAAAAAAACAACAAACAAAAAAAGAAAAAAAAAATGAAAAAAGAAGGTTACGTGAGTAACCAGTAAAAGAAAGAAAAGAGGAGAAAATTTTGATGGTGGCAGCGGTGCAAGAGAAAAAAATGGTTTGTTCTCTCCTTCAAGCCATACCATAATAAGCAATACTCTTCCTGCAACAAGAAAAACTCAAGGCTCAAAAAATTGCTTTCAATCTCAATCTAATCAGAAGATTCAACAAGCAAAAGAAGGGGATTTGAGCAAGAATTTGAGTATAAAAAGGAGGAAGAAGTAGAACACAGGGGGGGAGAACCAACACTGAGAATCACCTTCACCATTATTCACCATCATCAACAGCACTATTATCATCTTCTTCAATCACAATAAACCACATTTTCTGCCATCAACCACCATAACCTTCATCTCTTCTTCACCCCTTTTCCAATCTGTCTCCATCTTCACTCACAAAATCAAACCCAAATCATCTCAGTCACAACTCTCCTTCCCACGCTGTTCTGAATCGGCGTTGCCTCCCCGTCCCTCCATCGAACCTCGCCGGTGACCACTGTCCCTTCCACTCAGCCGCCACCACCGTTGTGCTCCTCACCTCGTCCGCAAGAAAACCCACCGCTCTGTTCTTCCTCCGGTCGCGCCGCCGCCGTCGCCCCCTGCTCTGCTCCGCTCCTCGAACCACCACCGTCACTACTGGCTTCACCCTCCTTCCTCTCTCTCTCTTCTCGCGACGCGCCGCCGTCGTCCTCCTCCATTCAACACCATCACTGCGCCGCGCCGCGCCACCCTCCGCCGCCCCTCCTTTCCTCTTTATCTTCTTTCACCGCCTCTCTCTTCGATCTGTTCTGCTACATGTGAAGGTACCCTCTTTTCTTTTTCTTTCTTTTTAGGATAGTACTGAGTTACTGTTAGCTAATGTTAAAATTTTAAATTATTAGTAATTATATGTGAGTGTGTTGGGTTTCTGGGCAATGAGTATAGGGTCTGTTTGTTATTTAATTTTCGTGTGGTATTGGGTTTTGACCCAATGATATCATTTCACATGTGAGTTAATTAATTCTTATTGTAGTGTTGTTGGTCCTTAGTTCAATCTTGTAAATATTAGTTAGATGATCATCTTCCTATGAATATTATTCATCGTTGATTATAAAAGAAAAAATCCAAAGAAAAATGATAACTTTGTTTAAGCAACGTCAATAGTACTGGAGTAGCATTTCTACCCATTACTTCATCAAAATCTTTGACTACCCATTTGGTAGCATGAACAACTTTAAAATTAAAACCCAATAAAAAACTCTAAAAAACAAGAAAAAATTTCAAAATTAAAAACATTAAAAAATCAATTAAAACCTTAGAACTACGTAGCCTTGATTTCTCTTCGGAGATACGTAGGACCGGGCAACTCCCCGCCAGGCACACCTTTTTTTAAATCACTTTAAGCCTTCAGACCGGGCAACTCCCCGCCAGGCACCCCTTTTTTTTTAATCACTTTAAGCCTTCAGACCGAGCAACTCCCCGCGAGGCACATCAAATTAAAAATCACTTTAAACCTTCAGAACTACGTGGCCTTGATCTTCCATTTGAGGGAAGTACGTAGGACTAGGTTCACACCTATCAGGCTAAATAAAATAAAATAAATATTTTAGTTTTGTAAATAATCTCATTTTCTTTTCTTTTTTAAATAGTAAATCTCAAAAAAAATAATAAATATCTTCTTTTTCTTTGTGAATAATGAGCCCATTAATAATTTCTTTTTGCACAATCAATCTTGGGTACCGTCTTTGACGGGCGCTGTGGGGTGTTAACACCTTCCCCACGCGTAACCGACTTCCGAACCTAGAATTTTAGGTTTCGTAGACCTCTTGTTTTCTATTTTAGGTTTTCTAGCGTTTTCCTCTAAAAAATGTTAGTGGCGACTCTAGCTGATTACAAATTTGTTTTTAGCGCCGTCCCCGCCGCGACCTCGGTTGCGACAGATGGCGACTCTGCTGGGGACATTTTGAGAGTCAGGCCTGTATGATTGATTGTGCTTTTTTGTTTTTTCCCATTGTTTGTTTTATTTTATTATTTGTTTCTTTCTTTTCTGTATATATTTTCTTATGTTGCATATATAATCTTTATTGGTTACTGTATTTATTTCACTATTTCACACACTTTTTGGGCTCTATACCCGGGCCCGCAAACTAGGGAGCGTAGAGGTGTCTTGATAATTGGCGTGAGAGACCAAGTGTCTACTCGTCAATTATTGATTCACCACTCAGATTATTACCGGTCATTTAGCTATTTGGCGTGAGAGGCCTAGTGTCTACTCGTCAAATAGTTTGATCATCGGGTCCTTGTCTGTGTGATGAGGGTAATCTGGGAACCTTTAGCTATGTGAGATCTAGATCCATCCCCATCACTGTACTAGTTGTCTAAACTTTAGTCAATTGATTGGATTAGATCTCTCCATCTCTATATTAATCTGACCTTTATGCTTAAGAAAATAAGCTTAGTTGGGGGCTCCTTCTTTCTCTCGGAGTTCCTCATTTTCCTGTCTTTGTAAATAAATTCTTTTTTCTTATTCATCCTTATCAAAAGAAAAAATCTAAACAAAACATTTTGTACAGTTCCCTTCCACTTATCCTTCTTCCTTTTCTTTCTTATTTTCAATTTCCAATCCCTTTTTTTGTTTGCTGAAAAAAAATCAAAAAAAAGTTTTTCTTTAATTATCTTCCTTTGGTTTTATTTTCTTTTTAATTTTCACCATTGCATCATAACATTCAATTTGAGGTTCATTTTCACTCACCATCTCCTCATAATCCTTTCATTCACCATCTCATAATTCTTCATCCTTTCCATCTATGCAAATTACTCCACACTTTTATGAACCTCAATTTCTTTCTAATCCACATTTGTCTCATCCATTCATTTATCCCTCCTTCATTAACCATCTTCAAACCCCCAATTTTGAAAGTCATGGACCGATGCTGAAGAGAGCGTTACACAAATTTGAGATCATTAGTCCATCATCTTTCGTCTCATTATCCTAAAATAAAAAGAAGAAAAAAAAAAGTAAAAAAAAAAAAGAAAAGAAAAAGGGAGCAAATTTGCAAAGTCTAAAACTTTTGTCCTAAAGTTAAATCTTTTGAAAATGAGCAATCAATTTTTGAAATGAAGTTTGGCCGTTCTTTCTCTATCCAAAAAAAAAATCAAAAAATATTATCCCTTGCTACCCACTTTGAGCCTTAAAATAATTTTTTTTCATTTAACCCTAGACAAGGATCACCCCTACACTGGGGGCTAGTGCAATAGTTTTCCATCTATATGACTCATTCCACTAGAGTTGATATCCTGTTTGTTTCACCTGTTACCCCCACATTGGGGGCTTACCCAGTTTGAGTGTCTCTCTAGAAGTGTTCATGAATTTTCCCAATACAAGGGGCTTTTTATAATGTTTGAAGACAATTAAGTCATTCTTCTGCTATCAAAAAAATCAAAAGCAAAAAAAAAAAAAAAAAGAAAGAAAGCGAAAAGAAAGAAAAATGGAATATCAAAAAAAAAAAAAAAATGAAAAAAAAAAAAACAAAATGCAGAGAATGAAAAAATATTGTTTGAAATAAGTGTCTCTTATCCATCACACTGCACTAGAGATCCTTTGTCATAATTAACCTTTAAACACTTTTTTGAGCCTTTATATCCTTTCTTTCATCACCCATTACCCCTAGCCACATTACAAGCCAATAAAGTCCATTCTGATCAAATATTGATTGCTCACATTTTCTTAAAACTTTGATTTTGGGACAATAAGTCTACGCTTGCGGGTTTTTGCTCCTAAAAAAAAAAAAAAAAAAAAAAAGAGAGAGAAAAAAAGAAAAAGAGAAAATTGGAGTGATGAGACTCATATTCTTCCTTGATTGAAGATGGGCCTGAAGCAAATTAGACTCCGGGTTCGCCCCTCTTCCCTGACAGATCTTCAAATTGATGCTTGTCGCACCTAGGGCTTGCCGCCTTTTCTCTCCTCTCAGCACAATTAAAATGATAAGCATTTGTTCCTTACATTGATGCCAGACTTGGGGGCTTGTTACAAGCCTAATCTCCATTGCCCTCCACAAATCTTATTCCATTTCTTCCATCCAAAACCCATCCCTTCATCCACCAGCTTTGACCAGTATTGTGTTGCGATGGTGAAGATAAAATCTTTTGAAAGTTAAAAAAAAAAAAACATGTTCATTTGAAAAATCTTTCAACTTTCTTTTTCCACATGATCATTCAAAAATTCAAAAAATACCAATCTTTGCTAGGTTTTGGCACCTAGTAGTCTGTTTCAGAGTAACCAACCTCTGCATTGTCTGTTTCAGGGTAACCAGCCCCTGCATCTGTTTCAGGGTAACCAACCCCTGCTGTCAATTTCAGGGTAACCAACCCCTGCTGTCAATTTCAGGGTAACCAACCCCTGCATTCTTTCAGGGTAACCAACCCCTGCACTGTCAATTTCAGGGTAACCAACCCCTGCTGTCAATTTCAGGGTAACCAACCCCTGCATTCTTTCAGGGTAACCAACCCCTGCACTGTCAATTTCAGGGTAACCAACCCCTGTTGTCAATTTCAGGGTAACCAACCCCTGCTGTCAATTTCAGGGTAACCAACCCCTGCTGTCAATTTCAGGGTAACCAACCCCTGCTGTCAATTTCAGGGTAACCAACCCCTGCATTCTTTCAGGGTAACCAATCCCTACACTGTCAATTTCAGGGTAACCAACCCCTGCATTCTTTCAGGGAAACCAACCCCTGCACTGTCAATTTCAGGGCAACCAACCCCTGCAGTATCCAACCCCTACACTCCTTTAGGGTTCAAACCCCTAGCTCATTTTTTTCAGACCTTAGATTTCCTCGTAAGTCTATCTTTATCTTCTTAGCCTAGATATTAGAATTCCACAATCGTGTTGTCAAGTATCTAGTGCTTTATCACCTTAGCTCCAGAGTTTGTTGCTTTTACTAGTATCTCATGTTCTTGATCCACCTGTTCATTGTTTGTTACTCTTCGTGTGCTTGTTGGTTTGGCCAAAATTGGCCGCTTTTGAATTTGCTTTAACTTTCTCATCGAAAGTCAAGCAAATGGGGGCTTCTGTCAGCACCCAATTTTGTCCGCCTTAGTTTAATTTTATTTTTTCATAGATATTTATGTTTTACTTCTTAATTCTACCATTTAATTATGTGAATTCCAATTTGTGCTTTTTTTAATTATTATTATTATTATTATTATTATTATTTATTATTATTATTATTATTGTTAAAAAAAAAAACAACAAACAAAAAAAGAAAAAAAAAATGAAAAAAGAAGGTTACGTGAGTAACCAGTAAAAGAAAGAAAAGAGGAGAAAATTTTGATGGTGGCAGCGGTGCAAGAGAAAAAAATGGTTTGTTCTCTCCTTCAAGCCATACCATAATAAGCAATACTCTTCCTGCAACAAGAAAAACTCAAGGCTCAAAAAATTGCTTTCAATCTCAATCTAATCAGAAGATTCAACAAGCAAAAGAAGGGGATTTGAGCAAGAATTTGAGTATAAAAAGGAGGAAGAAGTAGAACACAGGGGGGGAGAACCAACACTGAGAATCACCTTCACCATTATTCACCATCATCAACAGCACTATTATCATCTTCTTCAATCACAATAAACCACATTTTCTGCCATCAACCACCATAACCTTCATCTCTTCTTCACCCCTTTTCCAATCTGTCTCCATCTTCACTCACAAAATCAAACCCAAATCATCTCAGTCACAACTCTCCTTCCCACGCTGTTCTGAATCGGCGTTGCCTCCCCGTCCCTCCATCGAACCTCGCCGGTGACCACTGTCCCTTCCACTCAGCCGCCACCACCGTTGTGCTCCTCACCTCGTCCGCAAGAAAACCCACCGCTCTGTTCTTCCTCCGGTCGCGCCGCCGCCGTCGCCCCCTGCTCTGCTCCGCTCCTCGAACCACCACCGTCACTACTGGCTTCACCCTCCTTCCTCTCTCTCTCTTCTCGCGACGCGCCGCCGTCGTCCTCCTCCATTCAACACCATCACTGCGCCGCGCCGCGCCACCCTCCGCCGCCCCTCCTTTCCTCTTTATCTTCTTTCACCGCCTCTCTCTTCGATCTGTTCTGCTACATGTGAAGGTACCCTCTTTTCTTTTTCTTTCTTTTTAGGATAGTACTGAGTTACTGTTAGCTAATGTTAAAATTTTAAATTATTAGTAATTATATGTGAGTGTGTTGGGTTTCTGGGCAATGAGTATAGGGTCTGTTTGTTATTTAATTTTCGTGTGGTATTGGGTTTTGACCCAATGATATCATTTCACATGTGAGTTAATTAATTCTTATTGTAGTGTTGTTGGTCCTTAGTTCAATCTTGTAAATATTAGTTAGATGATCATCTTCCTATGAATATTATTCATCGTTGATTATAAAAGAAAAAATCCAAAGAAAAATGATAACTTTGTTTAAGCAACGTCAATAGTACTGGAGTAGCATTTCTACCCATTACTTCATCAAAATCTTTGACTACCCATTTGGTAGCATGAACAACTTTAAAATTAAAACCCAATAAAAAACTCTAAAAAACAAGAAAAAATTTCAAAATTAAAAACATTAAAAAATCAATTAAAACCTTAGAACTACGTAGCCTTGATTTCTCTTCGGAGATACGTAGGACCGGGCAACTCCCCGCCAGGCACACCTTTTTTTAAATCACTTTAAGCCTTCAGACCGGGCAACTCCCCGCCAGGCACCCCTTTTTTTTTAATCACTTTAAGCCTTCAGACCGAGCAACTCCCCGCGAGGCACATCAAATTAAAAATCACTTTAAACCTTCAGAACTACGTGGCCTTGATCTTCCATTTGAGGGAAGTACGTAGGACTAGGTTCACACCTATCAGGCTAAATAAAATAAAATAAATATTTTAGTTTTGTAAATAATCTCATTTTCTTTTCTTTTTTAAATAGTAAATCTCAAAAAAAATAATAAATATCTTCTTTTTCTTTGTGAATAATGAGCCCATTAATAATTTCTTTTTGCACAATCAATCTTGGGTACCGTCTTTGACGGGCGCTGTGGGGTGTTAACACCTTCCCCACGCGTAACCGACTTCCGAACCTAGAATTTTAGGTTTCGTAGACCTCTTGTTTTCTATTTTAGGTTTTCTAGCGTTTTCCTCTAAAAAATGTTAGTGGCGACTCTAGCTGATTACAAATTTGTTTTTAGCGCCGTCCCCGCCGCGACCTCGGTTGCGACAGTACTCAACCGAGTCTTTGTTGCAACAGTGCTGGGTTTTGGCTGAGAGGGGGAAGAGAGGAAGGAAGGTTGAGGCCTGCAATTTTTTTTTCTTCAATTAGAATTTTTATAGATGATATAAATAAAAGTTTGTTCATAATATTATCTAATTGATGGTGTAGTTCATGTGGCAAAAGTGGTGTTTTGTCACTTCCTGGTCTCGTGTTTGATTCTCCCTCACCCCCTTTTTCCAAGTTCTGAAAATGATTTAATGACGTGGCATGCCACGTCAGCCATTCCGTCCATTTTTTAACGGCTACGGTGCTTATCTAAAAATTCAGAGGAGTACATTTGGTGACAAAAAACTTGGTGGGGTACGTTTTGCAATTGTGTGAATTACTAGGGGCAGAAAGTTCATTTTAGCCTATTTCTTATTGGTGTCAACGGGCACATGATCCGAATTCCAACCAACCTAATACATGTAAATGTTAAACAAAGTTAGTAGAGTTTAAAACCTTTAAACATTGCCTTAAAACCTTGCCTTAAACTTGTTGGGGTCAACGAGTACACCATCCGAATTCCAATAAAACCTTTATAAAAAATGCACTTTCAACATATATTCCACGAAATGTACGGAACAACAACAAAAATCTTCA
Organism: Acmispon strigosus; assembly: GCA_030819835.1. Classification (NCBI taxonomy): domain Eukaryota; kingdom Viridiplantae; phylum Streptophyta; class Magnoliopsida; order Fabales; family Fabaceae; genus Acmispon; species Acmispon strigosus. The sequence goes on from JAUAMA010000002.1 coordinate 27,795,156, forward strand.
GAAGAATACACATTCCACAAAATGTACTGAACAACAACAACAAATGCATAAGAGCTATCAAACAAATAAGCTCTTTAACTTCCACACAAATTTAAAAGCACAAGCAAGCAAGGTACTGAACAACAACAAAAATCTTCAAACGAATGAAAGCCCTAGAAGTAGAAGCAGGTCAAGAGGACTCACAAGTGAGGTGTGAAAGCAAGATGAACGAGCTGAGTAGCCGGAGGAACGAGCTTAGTGCGCACACAAAGAGGGAGGCTGCGAGCAAGAGAAGAAGTAGCCGCGACGAGCAAAGCAAGGTTATGTTAGAATGAAGTCATTACAAAAAATACATATTTGAAATAATTTCAGGGTCTACTAAAGAGACAAGGTTCCAAGACTTCAAGTCAAGTCTTCCGTTAAGGCAATGATAGAAATTGTATAGTCAGTCTTCTTGCCCAAAATGCACAATTGGAAATAATAGACCCTGATCAAAATTGCAGAGTCAAATAATAGAGACAAATTTACAACATATCATAAACAAAGGTTGGACCGTAAATTCCAGTTATTCATATACAATAGTGAACAAAGGTGTGGTCACGGTTTATCAGAATCTCCAAGAAATTGACAACTTTATAACCATTGATCTTTCCGATAACAGAATTTCTGGAGAGATTCCTGATGTTATGGGAGACTTAAAGGGCCTTGTCCTGCTTAACCTGTCCAATAACATGCTTACTGGTAGCATTCCATCTTCATTGGGGAAGCTTTCAAGTCTTGAAGCACTGGACCTTTCTCTCAACAGTTTATCAGGGAAGATTCCTCAACAATTAACTGAACTCACATTTCTGGAGTTCATTAATGTGTCCTTTAACAACCTCTCAGGTCCCATACTAGAAAATAAGCAGTTCTCAACATTCTCAGGAAATTCATTTGAGGGAAACCAAGGATTGGGTGGGAATCAATTGTTAAAGAAACGTGAGGATCATGCAAGGCCTTCATTTGCTCCACCTTCTTCCTCTGATGGTGAGAAAGACTCAGGATCTTTTATTGAACTTGACTGGAAAATAGTTTTAATTGGGTATGGGGGTGGACTTGTTGCCGGAGTGGCACTGGGGAGCACTTACGGTCCACAGGTATTTAGATGGCTTAAAAAGTTATTTTGAGTTGGAAAAAGGAAATCTCTCTTTCCTTTCTAAATAAAGTTAATTTTCATATGTATTGTATTTTCCTTGCATTATCTTTGTTTTGGGCTTGTATTTTTGGCCCATATAGGACTTAGGGCTTTGGTTTGTATTTTCTTTGGGCTTGTATATGGGCCTACTTAGGATTTAGGATTAGGTTAGGGCTTGTATTCTGGCCCAAAAGGGTTTTGGACTTGTATTATGTCCAATTAGAGTGTTTATCACTGTTGACCAAAAAAAGAAGAGTGTTTTTCGCTTATTCTGCCAAGTTGGGCTTTAAGAACCTAGCCCATTCACTCATGGTTGAAATAATAATTAGCTTCTCCTGTATGAGGAGACTGTCTCTGTAATTTGGTGATGTATGAATCAATTTTCAAAAATCCAACCGGTCAATAAATCGGTCGAGACATCGACTCAAAGTTCAATGGTCGAGCCGTGATTAAACCTATTGTAATTGAATAATATTTTTAATATTATTTACTATAACATGTAATATATTTACACGAGATATTACAAAATTTAGATTAATTAAATTTTTATTCATATATTATCGATTGTTTTTACCAAATTATTAATTTTATATCCAAGAGACAATTTATATCCAAGCTCCATAATCTTTACTCTTTATAATTGTGCAATGTTGTTGAATCTTTATATTCACTTCATAAAACGATCGAGAGATGAATAATCTCCTCTATAACTAGAAGTAATTGAAGATACAATACAACACCCTGTTTGCCCGTTCTTTCTTTTTCTATTTGTACTGGCTCAGTTTTTCCTGTTTATCGGAAAAATAATATACGTATTCACTTTAGTATTTTTCTAAACCATGTATCCTCCCCTAACACAATTTTATTAGACACGAATATGACCTCTTTGACTGAGTTCATGCTATAGTGCATGCATTACTTTTCTGCTCACATTGGCTGAGTTCATGCTATAGTGCATGCATTACTTTTCTTTGTGCTAATTTGAATTTTTCAACGTTATTATCAAAAGTGACTCATCTTAAAACGTTAGTCGGACAAATCTTAATTATATTGTTGGGTTTTTAGATTGTAGATATGAGACAAGTTGAGAAAAGGTTGAAACGTTAGAAAGTGGCAAAGGTTGTGAAAGTAAACCGTGTGGTTTATAATCTTAGTGTACGATAGAGAAGCAGGAAACCTCATTGTTATGATAGGAGAAGCTCGCTAGCTTAATTCAAATACAATGGTCAAGGCCTTATTTATAGACCTTCACCACCGCCATAGGTTTACGTTTTAATTGTTATTAGACAAATCTAGATAGTTCTAGTTTATAAGATTAATATAATTTTCTTCAAGGTTCCTGTTTTTTCATGATAGATACAACACACTAATCCAATATTCTAGAAATTTTGCATCACTTATCAACAGGTTTTGGAGGATATGACCTTGACAATGTTGTCTTGATTGTTACTGGAACCTTGCATTCGTAGCAGACGATCCCACCTTTATTTGTACTTTTCTCTTCATCTCTTGATGAGGAAGACGGTCTTCCTTTGAATTGCTTCCAATTTCCCATCATTCTTCTGAATCTTCGGTTGAACAGGGCCTGTTCATCATCAGAGCGATCAGACTGCACAGTTTCCTCATCTGAGGATTCGTTAGCTTTCAAGGCCTTTGATTTGTTGGCTTTGAATGCTACAGCTTTTGCGGCAGACGCTTTTCTTTGTATAATGGCAGCATCGTTGGCAAGATCCTGCTCATGAATCTTCAGCTCTCCCAGAAGATCTTCTACTTGATAGGTATCAAGATTCTTTCCAGCTCTCTGGGCAGTGACGAAGTTTCTCCAGTTGGTGGGAAGGCTTCTGAGAATCTTGATCACTTGCTCGTTGTTGGTGAATGGTCTGAAGTCGTGCAAACATGGAGTCAATGGACTCATTGTCATCCATCATGAAGGTTTCATACTGATCTTAGTGTCTTGTATGGCAGAGGTTCCCTCATGAGCAATGGCTAAGGTATCCCATACTTATTTTGCAGTGCTCAAGCTGTCAACTTTGTCATGCTCATTTTTGCTGAGAGCACATATGAGAAACAGCCTCGCCTTGGCATTTCTTTGATTTTCTGTCTTCTGTTCGTCAGTCCATCTATTGACTGGGATGGCCTTGCTTTCACTATCTTTGGGGACATAATTTCCTTTTGATATTATGTCCCACAGTTTCCAGTCGGTTGACTCGATAAAGAGTTGCATGTGCTTTTTCCAATAAGGATAGTTGGAGCCATCAAAGAATGGTGGCTTATTGGTTGCAGTTCCGGTTGGGTAAGCGATGCCGTCCATGGATCTTTTCACTCTACACCTGTTAAGATGTTAGTAATTCTCAGAGCGGTTAAGCTCTGATACCAATTGGTAGTAATAGAACCACACAAGAAAGAGGGGTTTGAATTGTGTGTGTGATTTTTATAAATCTTTTTACAAGATAGTTATTATAAGTTCAAAAACGTTTGTCAAAGATGTGCAGCGGAAGTAAACTTAAAGTTTGAATAATAAAGCACACACACGATATTTATCCTGGTTCATCCCCTTAATCGGCAGGGCTACGTCCAGTCCTTGGCTTCACCAAGATTTTCACTATTTAAACAAAATAGTACAAGTGTTCTCAGGGACTTCTCCCAGTATTCTGAGGACTACTCCTTTACAAGTATTCTAGGACTTCTCCTTTATCTCTCGAGTGTTAGACAAGACTCCTCCCAGTTCTTTTACAAGAAAACTTAGTTTCTACAGGAATCTCTTCAGTAAGAGTGGGTAGAAAATATGAAGAACAGAATTAAGAGATGATAAACAAGTTGGTTCTCTGAAGGGCTTGTGTGAGAAAGAATAAGAGTTTTTCACTCTGTAAGGTGCTTCACACTAGTTGGCGACAAAACTCAGAGAATAGATAAGTTGAGGATTACTGAGTGTCTTGGCTTAAAGCTTGTTTGATCGTAGATAGACTTGGAAAGTTTGAATGCTTTGATTGTGTAAAAGTCTCCAAGTTGAAGCTGATGCTAAGTCCACTATTTATATCTTCAGTAGGATGATAACTGGAGGCCTTGCTGAAGATCTTCAAAATAGTTCCGTTTGAATTTCTGCTTGATTGTGAGTAACGGATACTTCTGCATCTGCTGTTGCAATCTTCCAGATAATGAATGTTTCTTTAACAATGCAAGACGGTATCGTCTGGTGATGCCTTTTGCCTCGACTCATAGAGTCTGCAATTAATGCTCATGCTTTACAGCTAATTGAGTCATTAATGCTCTGACCAGAATATTTGAATTTGACCATTGAGGAGATACGATGATAAAAAAGTATCGCCGCTAATTCAGCAAAAGCAGCTTGAATTAAGGAATGTCAGAGGATTTGAATCTTCAAGGAATGAGGCGCTTAATTTTGTCTCTTTCGCCATTAATGCTCTGAAGATCCAAGAGGTGCACGACAACTCATCTTCGGGTTGAACAAACGATCACCTTCTGGATATTTCGTTTTGCACGAGTCTTCAATCATTGCTTTAGTCAACTCAATATTCTTCATAAATTCAGTAGCTGATCAACCAGACGTTCATCACAGGCGGACGAACTCTTCTCTAGTGGCAGACTGATTCACATAGGCGGACGGATTTCTCTATTGTCCTTTTCTTGACAATGCTTTGTCGAAATCCTCGCAGCATATCTCCAATTAACAAGTGTTCCTGAACATGAAAACTTTGAAGAAGTCAGTAACACTTAGCGAAATTGTTATTTATCAAAATAAAGTAACTCATTAAATTGTTTGATTCTAACAGGAAGGAGCAGGCTTTATTTGTCTTTTGTGATCTTTGGAAGTTGAATCCGTAGATCGTCTCCTACTCGTATGCCCTGTTTCCTCTAGAATCTGGATGGGATGTTATAAATGGCTGGGGTTGGTGACGGCCCTGCCCAACTCTTGCTAGATGCATTTTGCACAGCATGAGTATGGGGTTTGGAATAAGTAGCAGAGGCAAGCAATGGGTGCAATATGGTTGATGGTGACCTGGTCTATTTGGCTACACAAATGCGAACCTCGTATTGGAATTGGCACAAGTTAGAGCTTGAAAGTGGATCTCAGCCAAAAATGAAGTCATTCAAATGCTCCTTGTATGAATGGCTAATCAATCCAACATACTGTATGGGAACTATTTGATGGTATAATACCAATAAACAAGGCTGAAAGGTTCTGGGGTACTGGAATAAATTTGGAACAGGTCGGAGGTGGTAAACAGGGAGATTGCTTATTATTTGGTTGATGCCAGAATTATATGGTGATCTTTGCCCCTTATCTGGCCACGACCATACATGTTGCATAGGAAGAAGCCGCATTAGATGCGTTGAAGGTAATATTAATGAAGGTCCCATTATTTCTCTGCTTTCTTGCTTTGGTACTGCTACTTTGGCATTGCTGGGATTGTGGTGGTATTATTTTTAGACTAATTCTTGTTGGGTGGCTTGCAATGTACTGATATATAATGCTTTCATTTCCCTTCCTTCTCTCTTTTCTCTCCTACATCTGTACTACGGGTTGGAGCACCCCTAGTGCTCCACTTTAATGCAATTTTAGCTTATAAAAAAAAAAAGACTGTTAGTGGTCTCTGCAATCAAAGTCACATGTTCAATCAAATATCATTAAGGTCTTTTCAGGGTTCTAATGAGGCTTGGCTTCACAGAAATTGGGTTTTCAGGATATGCAAAGAAGCTTATCAAGCCTAAGAGAGCAATCAATTTTACTTTCATGCACTTCACTCCCCTCAGCCTGCTTTAAACCAACTCTTATTACCATTTTCTTTCAATTCCACCCTTTCTTTTTCATCAATCTCTTCTTTATTTTATTTTTTTTGTTCTTTTCTTTCTTTATCTCTTTTCTGTTTTTCTTTTCTTTTCTTTCTGTTTTTCTTTTTGTTTTTCAAGGTATTTACAAAATTGACAAAGAGATTGATACAATTATGAACTTAGCACAAAGAATTTCACCCCCCCAACTTGCATACAACCCACACTCATATGAATGCTCTCATAGCCTACCAAGCTAAGGTAAGTCATTGTTTTTCTTTTAGGCCCAGGGTTTTAAACAAGAAATAAAATTTTCATCAATTTTTAGGCTCAAAAGGGGTAGCAAATGGATATTACTTGACAAGTAGGCTATTTGGCTATATATATACAGAACAAAACATGCCTTGATCATTTCCTATAAATTTCATGCAACCAATGATATCAGAGACTCAAACAAAATCAACCATGCAAAGCAGTGATGTTCTCTCAACTTACAGTGTCTAGGAACACTCCCTCACAGGTTAAAAAGTTTCAAATTTCCCTAATTTTCAAGCAATTTTCTTGTTATGCTTCAAGAATTCCAAGTGAATCATGTAATCCTATCATGTCAAGAATTCAATGAGTTCAAAACACAATTTCTACCATGGAATCACTAATATCAAATCACTTTAAATGATACATCAAGCAATTCTTATTAAAGCCATGCTAGTATTGAAACAGTCAGATATCATGGAAAACAGGACAACAGTGTTATATACAACACTATACTATAAAATTTGAAATGAAAGCAAAGAAAAATGAACTCCCTCATGATGCTGTGTCTTTTATGCTCAATCCAACTTGCTTCAAAACTCATCCCCTCTAAGGAATTTGGACTGTCCTCAGGCCAAACTTAATGAATTTCCTATTAATTCTTTGCCTAACAGTCACTTGTAAAACATATTAGAAACATGGGGAAAACTGAGAAGATAAAGGAATTTGACCAATGCAAACCTCGGTCTATATGAAAATAGACATCAAGAGCTTTCCAATGAGCGGTCATTTGCTGGATTCCAATAAGAATCGAAGAAGTTATGCTTATTTAAAGTCAGAGGTATTGTACTGCATATTTCAGGCCGCTGAGAAGCTTGGAATGTACTTGCTAGTCTGCTACTATATTCTTTCCTCCACTTATTTTTTTTCTTTTCATTTGTATTAGGGTTTGGGGTACCCCTAGTACCACTTTTTGATGCAATTTTTAGCTTATGGACCATGAATCTCTTACAAGTACTTATATAAACTTGATTAAATTTTATTTCATTTGTAATTTGTACATGGGTTCCTGGTGGGTCCTGTGCAGTTTAGTTGTTCATTTTTCGTTGATTTCAAGTTGTCTGTACAATAATCTCTGCACTCTGTAGTCAGAGTTGCCGATTGATAGAGGCTAGACAGTTACTGATTAGAAGATTGTGATAAAAATAAGTAAGATTGTGCTGATTGAATCTTCTGTAATTTATAAGGGAGATCTTTATAGTCAAATTTTATTAAAATATGTTCTGATTCTAAAGAAGCTCTATTGAATTTGTATGTTGTTATTTTTGCAATAAACTTTGATATGGAGTGCATGTTTGGTTTTGCTTTTGAGGATCTCAGAATTGTATATGACATGCCAAAAGCTACTACCCAAACTAGTTTGATGGTCATTACAGTATTTTGTACAAGTTTTCTCCACACAAAAATAACACTTATCAAGTCTAGATAGAAACATAAACATATTCCAAATTTGTAAAATTAGAATCATCATTTTATAGAATGCAGATGGGGGAATTTCAGATTCACTTTAAAGAATACAAGTCAACCACCATTCATGAAATAAATATAGCATCACTTTTTCTAGTATATAGATACTTTTGCTTCTACGTATTTGATTTTTTTACGTTTTATAGTACCAGAACCTAAATATTCCCGGAAGACAACAAGATCAAAATTAGAGGTTTAAGATAATTTGGCTCATAAATTTGCTTGATTTATATTTGTAGTTTTCGAGTATGCTTGAAAATGGTATAGAACAATTTTTTCAAACTACTTACATTATTTTGTCTAAGCTCTTAAACGGATATTTAGTTTTAGGTTGAATTTTTTAACAAAATCAAGCTTCTACGGGTTGGAATAGGTTGGCTCTAAGTCGGTTTTGTTCAAATATGTCTGAACTAAAAAATTTAAGTTTATGCTTGACTTATTACTTGTTATAGTTTTTTTTAAAGTGTGATTTAAACTTTCTAGAACTCTGGCCTAATAACTTTATTTAAAGAGCTGGTTTATAGTAAGACTTTTACCCTACTTATATGTAAAGAGAGTAAGAGACTACTAGTAGGGGTGGGAATAGGCCAGGCCGCCGACAGGGGCTTATGGCCTGGCCTGTTTAAAGCCTGGTCTGGCCTGGCCTGTTTAATAAAAAGGTTAGGCTCAGGCTTTTTAAAAAGCCTATTTAACTAAATGGATCAGGCTTAGGCTTATAAAAAAGCCTATTAAGCCTATCAGGCCGGCCTGTTTATTAACATCTTAATTTAATATATTATTTTAATAATATATACAAACAAATCAAAATATTAAATTCAATTTACATCAATCCAACCTATCACCAGTTTTGGTATTTGTAGAAAAATTAATTTTACCTTTTTGAAACTTGTCAATTGATAAACATGGTTGACCTATTTATATGTAGGTTTGTTGGCCTGCTTAGACCTATTAATTTCAGGGTCTTCTTGCCCAAAATGCACAATTGGAAATAATAGACCCTGATCAAAATTGCAGAGTCAAATAATAGAGACAAATTTAGAAAATTAGAACCAATCCAAAACCTAAGAGAAGATAGAGAAGCCTGTGGATGATAATGAAGAAAGCTACCTTGTGTCTTATTTTCCATGGATATGCATGATTAAAATTATATAGGGACACAAATAATTTTAATCACAAAATATTTTCTTCAAGTTTATGGAGATAATCAAATTAGCATCACTCTTATAGGCCACCACCAGCAATGTTCTTACCCAAAATGCACGGCACTTCACTGTCTTTGATCATCATGTTCATTTGTGTATAAAACCCCGCTAGTGTGCCTTCTTTTTTGTATCATAAAATTTCAGCATAAACTATAAATTATATAATGGGGGGGTGTTTGTGCTCTCTTGCTTTATCACTACAACTTTTGTTCCTCTATTCTCTGTTCTCTGTCACAGTTACTAACTGTGTTCCATTCATTCAACCAATGCCATGTCATGAAGCTGAAAGCCATGCCTTGTTGCAGTTTAAGGAAGGCTTTGTCATTGATGAGCTTGCTTCTGTTGATCCAATGAGTTATCCCAAAACAGCATCTTGGAATGCTAGCACTGATTGCTGTTCATCATGGGATGGCATTGATTGTGATGACAACACAGGTCATGTGATTGGCATTCATCTCAGCAGCAGCCAGCTCTATGGTCATTTGGACTCCAATAGCAGTCTTTTCAGACTTTCACAGCTCCAAATTCTTGATCTTGCTGATAATCACTTCAATTACTCTCAAATCCCATCCAGGATAGGTGAGCTTTCAAACCTAAGATCTCTCAATCTTTCTGCAACTACCTTTTCTGGTGAAATCCCACAACAAGTTTCACATTTGTCAAAGCTACTTTCTCTCGATCTACGCTGCTACCTGGTACTTAATTCTCAAGATCCAATCAATCTTTTGCAAATGAAAACTTCCACTCTGAGAAGCTTAATTCAAAACTCTACAAGTCTTGAAACACTCCGTCTTAATTTTGTCACTATTGCATCGCCGGTGCCTGATATACTCACAAATCTCACATCTTTGCAAAATCTCTCTCTGTACCATTGTGAAGTGTATGGTGAGTTTCCAGCTGGAATATTTCATCTTCCAAATTTGAGATTGATCGACCTAGGATTCAACCAAAACCTCAGAGGTAAATTTCCTGATTTTCACTCTAGTGCACTCATTACCGTTTTACAACTTTCTGACACAAGTTTCTACGGTACGCTACCTGCATCTATTGGAAAGCTTACCTTTCTAAAGAGGCTATCAGTTAGAGATTGCAATTTTTCTGGGTCTATTCCTTCTTCACTTGGCAACCTCACACATCTCACATATCTGGACCTTGGACACAACAATTTTAGGGGAGACCTCTCTGAATCCTTGACCAATCTTACCAAATTACAAACCTTGTATGTTGATTTCAATGAATTTACAACAGAGACCATCTCATGGATTTGCAAGCTGTCAGAACTCAATGCTTTGGATCTCAGCTTAATAAATATTGGCAGTGACATCCCGTTATGTTTTTTGAATCTCACCCAGCTATCTCAATTATCTCTACCCCATGCCAATATAACTGGTGAAGTTCCATCTTGGATAATGAACCTTACCAATTTAGCTTACTTACATCTTCAAGAAAATAATCTTCGAGGTGAAGTCCCGGACTCTCTCTTCAAACTAGAGAACCTAGAAGTTCTTTCTTTAGAATATAATTTGTTGCAGGGGAAATTAGAGCTTGACAAGTTTCTGAATCTACACAAGCTATATTATCTTAGTTTATCTTTCAACAAGCTTTCATTAGTTACTGGAAATAAATCTTTCAATGCAACCCTTTCTCCAATTGAAGTGTTAGGTCTGGCTGCATGTAATTTGGTTGAGTTTCCAAATTTTGTCCGAGACCTGGGCCAGTTGGAATATCTTTACATGTCAGGCAACAGTGTCAAGTCACTTCCTCGTTGGATGTGGAGAAAAAGAAGTCTTAAGGGATTACATGTTTCTACCAATTCATTGACAGGAAAAATATCTCCATTGATATGCAACTTGGAATTTCTTGTGATTCTTAATTTATCGTTTAATAAGTTAAGCGGCACGGTTCCCTCATGTTTGGGAAGTTTTAGCCAATCCCTACAAAACTTGGAGCTAGAAGGAAACAAATTGAGTGGCCTCATTCCTCAAACATTTGTGATAGGAAGTGCGCTGAGACTAATTAACTTGAGCAAGAACAATCTGCAAGGTCAGTTGCCTAGGGCATTGGTCAACTGTAGAATGCTAGAGTATATTGATGTCAGCTTTAACATGATCAATGATTCATTTCCATTTTGGTTGGGAGCCATTCCTGAGTTGAAACTCATTGCTTTAACTAATAATCAGTTGCACGGACCAATTCCGTGCCCCAGAGCATGCGCATTTTCCAAACTTCACATCATTGATCTTTCTCACAATAAACTCTCTGGAAGTTTGCCTTCAAAAATTATCCAAAACTGGAAATCCATGAAAGTTTCCAACATGAGTCAGTTACAGTATGAGGAACACGGGGCCTTACAACATATTGGAAACAAAGGTTGGACTATAAATGCCAGTTATTCATATACAATAGTGAACAAAGGTGTGGTCACGGTTTATCAGAATCTCCAAGAAATTGACAACTTTATAGCCATTGATCTTTCCGATAACAGAATTTCTGGAGAGATTCCTAATGTCATGGGAGACTTAAAGGGCCTTGTCCTGCTTAACCTGTCCCGTAACATTCTTACTGGTAGCATTCCATCTTCATTGGGGAAGCTTTCAAGCCTTGAAGCACTGGACCTTTCTCTCAACAGTTTATCAGGGAAGATTCCTCAACAATTAACTGAACTCACATTTCTGGAGTTCATTAATGTGTCCTTTAACAACCTCTCAGGTCCCATACCAGAAAATAAGCAGTTCTCAACATTCTCAGGAAATTCATTTGAGGGAAACCAAGGATTGTGTGGGAATCAATTGTTAAAGAAATGTGAGGATCATGCAAGGCCTTCATTTGCTCCACCTTCTTCCTCTGATGGCGAGGAAGACTCAGGATCTTTTATTGAACTTGACTGGAAAATAGTTTTAATTGGGTATGGGGGTGGACTTGTTGCCGGAGTGGCACTGGGGAGCACTTACGGTCCACAGGTATTTAGATGGCTTAAAAGGTTATTTTGAGTTGGAAAAAGGAAATCTCTCTTTCCTTTCTAAATAAAGTTAATTTTCATATGTATTGTATTTTCCTTGCAGTATCTTTGTTTTGGGCTTGTATTTTTGGCCCATATAGGACTTAGGGCTTTGGTTTGTATTTCCTTTGGGCTTGTATATGGGCCTACTTAGGATTTGGGATTGGGTTAGGGCTTGTATTCTCGCCCAAAAGGGTTTTGGACTTGTATTATGTCCAATTAGAGTGTTTATCACTGTTGACTAAAAAAAGAAGAGTGTTTTTCGCTTATTCTGCCAAGTCGGGCTTTAAGAACCTAGCCCATTCACTCATGGTTGAAATAATAATTAGCTTCTCCTGTATGAGGAGTCTGTCTCTGTAATTTGGTGATGTATGAATCAATTTTCAAAAATCCAACCGGTCAATAAATCGGTCGAGACACCGATTCAAAGTTCAATGGTCGAGCCGTGATTAAACCTGTTGTAATTGAATAATATTTTTAATATTATTTACTATAACATGTAATATATTTACACCAGATATTACAAAATTTAGATTAATTAAATTTTTATTCATATATTATCGATTATTTTTACCAAATTATTAATTTTATATCCAAGAGACAATTTATATCCAAGCTCCATAATCTTTACTCTTTATAATTGTGCAATGTTGTTGAAGCCTTAGCTAGAGGTAGAGGGAGAAAAAAAACCTATAAGCCAAATCATCAAGAGAGATTTGGAGGTGAATGAGCTATCTTTAAATTTATTTAAATTATTTTAATACATAGCAGAACATTATGACGTTGCATGATCATGCAGCTGACCCCACTTAATATGTAAGATCTTCAATTAATTAAGTAATTATATAATTATTCTATGTACTGTTTGGAACCGCTCTTGAGCGCTAATAAATGTTATTATCATCCGAATCATCGATGGAATGTTTTTTTTTACGATGGTTTGTAGTAGGATCGATCTTAGCTCAAATGAAGTTCGAGCGAGAATAGGACATTCTCATTATTTCTATGACGATCAATGAATAATTTCAAGAAGAATGACTGTAATATTGGTAGGGTTTCCTTCCCGAGTCTGGGAAAAGGTTTTCTTGCTGGCGAGACTTTCAATCAAAACTTCAGCAAGCGAAACGGACGTGCTCAAGACCTCGGATGAAAAATCTAAGAATCACCAGACATTTCCGTTTGACGTGACGGACCCAAATATGCGATAAAAATATTTTGGTGAATAGTAACATCATAAATATTGTTTTTCATGCCAGAATCGACACGAATCTCGAGGCAAAATGGCCCTAGATGTTTTGGGACCGGTACTCAGGATATGAGGGCACGTGGTTTGAGGCGAGTAAGGGACCGATGTTAGGAAACGTGCTAATGACCAGATCGGGATAAGGATAAGGATTATGATGCGTATGATTACGAACTTGACGACGCGTCAGTGGATTAGTCGTTTAATAGGAAACTAATCCTAGATATTTTCCTAATTTTTTCTAACTTTAGACTTTAGTCCTTGCCCCTGGAGAGTTTAGAGTTTGGTCCTCAACATTAAAAAGATATTTTTATTTAAACTTTTCCCTCTTCAACTTTGGTCCCTAGGGTTTAAGAAAAATAAAAAAATGGCCAAGGAAGAAAAAAAGGGAAAGTTTGAGTTGTTTTTCTACTAAGTGTCATTAGAGAAAATAATGAGGTTAAGGGAACAGGAGATCAGGAACCTAATATGGATTTTAGAATGTGTGGCTCAGAATCAAGTCCCGAGTTCATGACAGTGTTGTCTTCATATTTTAGTTGGATTACTCATTTTTATAGTCCTTATGTTCGTTTGGACAAGTTGTCTGTACAATCTCTGCATTCTGTTGTCGGAGTTGCCGATTGATAGAGGCTAGACTGTTACTGATTAGAAGATTGTTATAAAAATAAGTAATATTATGCTGATTGAATCTACTGTAATTTATAAGGGAGATCTTTAGTCAAATTTTATAAAATATATTAAATTTGTATGTTGTTATTTTTGCAATAAATTTTCGTATGTTGTTATTTTTGCAATAAATTTTCGTATGGAGTGCATGTTTGGTTTCGCTTTTGAGGATCTCAGAATTGTATATGACATGCCAAAAGCTACTACCCAAACTAGTTTGATGGTCATTACAGTATTTTGTACAAAAAATTTGATGGTTGTCCGGGTAAGTGAAAGTCAATCAAACATTGCAAAGGGTTTTGATGGTTGTATAGCAACAAATCAGCAGGAATATCAATCACATCTCCTTCATCATTTAAAACACACTTGCCATCTCCAATTTTAAGAATCCAGTCAGCAAAGTTCTTTACTTCTTCCTTCTCAGTTTCAGCCATGGAACCCATTAGTCTCATGTTTTGTGTTAACTTGAGTACTGTGCAGAATCTGCACAAATATGAATAGTTTATAGCAGACTCAACAACGTCAAAACGACTTCCTTTTTGTATTACAGGTAGAATTTGCCTAAAGTGACCACCTAATACAACAACTTTGCCACCGAAAGGAATATTCGAACAGGCACTACAAATGGACTCATAATGTCATTCAAGTTTCGGCCAAGGGCTTCAAAGCAGGGTTTATTCAGCATTTGGTGCTTCATCCCAAATAATTAAACTTGTCCTCTGAAGCAATTCCGCTTTTCTGAGACCCTTGTGGGATTTTGCTCGTAGAACTCTCATTGACAGAGATAGGGATAGAAAATCTAGAGTGTGCTGTTCTCCCTCCTGGTAGCAGTAAAGATGCTATGCCACTTGATGCAACATTAAGTACTATCAATCCTTTCAACCTTAACGCAGCAAATAAAGTGTTTCATACAAATGTTTTGAACCCATATACGAAATAGAACCCACCAGTATTATTTAAAACCGCCCTCATGATATTATCATATATCAACATTTGTTCACCTGTCAGCAAATTCATAAGTGATTCATGAAGCTCCCTTGCTCCACAGTATTGTAATTCAACTCATCGGCAATGAACTTATTATCAAATTGGAAACTTTCACTAAACAAAGCATATTTCAGTATTGGAAATTCTTTCAAGGACCTCCCATTAGAATGCAACAATTTCTCAATCTCCACCAAGCAAAGATTTTCAAGTTCACTATCACTGATATGAAGATCAGCATGTATACTTGAAATTCAGATTCCCAAACAACTTAATCCATGTACAAAAAAGAGATATTCCAAATCATACATACCTGGCATATTTAGCCTCCTTCTTCTGTCATATATAATTCCATCAGATAATATTTTCCAAGTCTTATCCCAAACTATATCAGGTTTGCTCATTGTATTTGTTGTCAACAAAGTTACTGATAGAGGCGGGACTGTTAGAATAAATAATCAAGAGAGGGGCCTTAACTCTAGCCCAAAGCCTAAGATCTGGAAAGTATATACTAGAAGGGTTAAGAAGGGATGACGTGGCAGGGGAATAGAGATATAAGTAGTAGCCTTGAGTAGTAGTGGAGGAAGCTAAGAATTCTGTTAGAGTTTGTGGGGTCACTCTTGGTGACTTTGGAAATTGGTGGTTTCTCACCAGTTTGTTATTTTCTGTTTTCATTCTTGCTGTAAGGTGCAAACAGATCATTTTTCCAGTGAAAGGAATACAATATCTACCTATAGTTATAAACAGTTTTCATTCTAATTCTCTGAATTGCATACCTGTGTCTATCAATTGGTCCGACCTGCCGAATCATCGCGTTGGAGAAGACCGTAGATGCCAAGGAAACCAACTCAGCCTAAGATGGGTGATCGAATTGACGCTTTGGAGACTCAGATGGGAAAGGTGACCAGTACTCTCGACGCACTGGTTCAACAGTTACAACTCCAGGCCACTCAGATGCAACAGCAAGGTTTAATCCTCGCGAGACTGAGCAAGCAGAAGGAGGTGAGTAATGACGGGGAGACGTCGGGTGGTAATTCACCTGTGAGTGAGTCTCGACTCGCCGGGAAGAAGGTGAAGCTTCCTTTATTCGCTGGTGAAGACCCAGTGGCGTGGATCACGCGTGCGGAAATTTACTTTGGTGTGCAGATGACGCGGGATGAAATGCGTGTGAAGTTAGCTCGATTGAGCATGGAAGGTTCAACCATTCACTGGTTCAACCTGTTGATGGAGACGGAGGACGAGTTGTCTTGGGAGAAACTGAAACGGGCGTTAGTCGCTCGTTACGGTGGGAGACGATTAGAGAATCCATTCGAAGAGCTGTCGACCTTGAAGCAGAAAGGCAGTGTGGAAGAATTTGTGGAAGCTTTTGAGTTGTTGTCGTCACAGGTGGGTAGGCTTCTTGAAGAACAATACCTTGGGTATTTCATGAGTGGACTCAGGCCTCAGATTCGTAGGCGAGTGCGCACACTGAATCCCCAGAACTGAATGGAGATGATGCGTATCGTGAAAGATGTTGAGGACGAATTGAAGGAAGAGGACGATGACGGGGACAGGAGCAGGGTGAAGAAAAGTGGTTTCGGACGTTTGGGCCACAACGACTGGGCCAGGCCGTTTCGAAACAGAAACAGTTCTGGAGTAAACCCTAGAGAATCACTTAGTGTATCTAAATCGGGCGGGTCGAACCCGATCCAGAAAACGGGTTCGAGTACCTCGTTCGGAAATCCCTCGAGTTCCTTGAAGCCGAAAAAGCTCCCTCCAGAAGTGGCTGATGAAAATGGGATCTCTATCACTAATGATAGATTGTGGAATTCCATGCAGCTTAACAACATCCTTAATAAACAATTCTGCAATACTCTTTGCTGTATAAGGATGCTTAAGTAAATAAAATGTCCATATTTAGACAACCGATCCACCGCCACCAAAACAGCATCATACCCTTCAGACTTTGGTAATCCGGTGATGAAATCCAGGGATAAATCTTCCCAAACTTGATTAGGAATAGGCAAAGGCTGCAATAGACCCCCTGGAGTGGTTGCTGCATACTTTTGCCGCTGACAAACATCACAAGCTCGAACAAAGTCATGGTCTAGAAGCAACCATCTACAAACTGCGCATATGCAGTGATTGAAAGCTATTAATCACAATTTATCATCTACACCCTATATAATTATGGACTCGCACACATCTAGCTACAAACACAGAACAATACTTAATGTGGCAGCTTAAAAACGTAGATATATTATATCAAATTAACTTTCCCATAAGAAAATGATCAAAATATTACCTGATCCCAGGTCACTTGCCTCAATAATAGCATCAATGTATTCCCTGTCATCAGCTAGAAGTCCCATTGCGTAACATGCTTCATGAAATGTTACCCCATCCACTGTTTGAATACTTTCAAAACTTGTACATCCTTTTTGAATTGTTAGTAACACTCTCACTCTCGGGTAATGAAGCTCACCTGAACACCTGGAGGGATGTATTGATTATTAAGATAATTTAAGTGATAAGGTGAATAATTGATTCTAAAGATAATTAAAGTGATTCTTAAGGTGAATAATTGATTTTTAAGATGATTTAAATGATCCTTAAGGTGAATAATTAATTTTTAAAATGATTAAAGTGATTCGTAAGGTGAATAACAGTTTCTTAAAATGATTAAGTGATCTCTAAGCTGAATAATAGATTCTTAAGACGATTTAAGTGATTTTTAATATAAATAATTGATTCTTAAGATGATTAAAGTGACTTAAGGTGAGTAATTGATTCTTAAGATAATTAATTGATTCTTAATATGATTAAATTGATCAATAACATAAATAATTAATTATGAAGATAATTTAAGTTATCCCTAATATAAATAATTGATTTTTAAGCTCGTCGGAGATGACAATGTCTACGGCGGCACACGGCGGATTTGCTCGCCTGAGTTGAACCAACTGGTGGATCTGAAACTGCGAGGACGCCGGATCTGGCTGTAAAGCTCGATTATAGGCAGCAGAGGTCGCCGGAATCTGGAAAAATAATGCGACACTACCACACATAAAAGGACAGAAATGGAATCAGTCTTTTTATCCCATGACACCATCAGAGCTCACTTTATACTTCAATCACACCATTTTGCATCTTCTCTAATATTGAACAGTAAAGATCTCAGGGCACCCACACAAATACCCAAAAAAAAATTGTGCATCTACTATCCAATCATACCAATACCAAATGACTTGTTCAACAACTTGTGTTCAACACATAACAAGTGAGGATTCTTAAACACACATTTGGAAAACATGGATGATACTGAAAAGTGAAAACAGATCCATCACACGGTTGGGTGGTGTTGAACAATAATGGTTGAAGAAGAAGAGAGGTGGTGTGAAATCAAAGTAAGATGAAGACATGTGGTGGTTTTTGAACCACATATTTGAGCAAATGATTTTCAATTGGGTTCTGGATTTTTTATTTTTTATTTATGAGTTCTATTTTTGGGTTTGGATGGTTTTTCTGGGTGATGAAGATGAAGAGGGGTCGTGGAAAATGGGTGTACAATTAGAAGCTAGTAAAATTTGGGGTAAAAATAAAAGAATGCCAAAGTTATGGAATGAACTAGAAGTTAATTTTGACAACCTGCTTAGAAGGTTGCAACTTGCAAGGTACCTCTCTAGTATTTTTTTTTTTTGGTATAACATAAAAAATGGTCTTTCAAATTTACAAGAGCTAAAGGGTAATTCATTTTAAAGGAAACCATTTTTAGAAATAAAATCACTTTTATTAATTAAGAAATTTTCTCATGTTTCACCACCTTAAATTTTGTGTATATTTGTCATCATAGTTTGGTTTGCATGTATTGATGATCCTCCTTAGGATTGTATTGTAGGGATGAGAATTTATTCACAAAGTCTGTTCTTAGTTTGCAACTTTTGTTTCTCGGCTTTTGGCCCTCCTTTTAACAAAAGATAAGTTTTGATGAAAAAATCACATGTATATATTTCCCCCAAAATAAAATTTCTGGATTTGTCACCGGTCCAGACACTACATCAAAAGAAAAAACTTTCAGTATTGCGGTAAATATCAAAGGTCAAAAATCATTGGGTATTGACCTCGTCGGTAATTTATTTTCAACAGCCTTTAAAAACCGTCAGTAATTACCGGCCGTCTTTCCCGTTAGTAAAAATTGTCAGCCGTCCGTATTTTCCGACAAAAAAAGCCATCAGTAATTGATTTGGGCAGAAAAAAAAAAAAAAAACTCATTTTATTGCGAATAAAAATGTCACATTCATTAGTGTGGGTGTATGTCAAATAATTTTCCTTATCACTTCATCAAACGAGCTGGAGATGAATAATCTTCAATTTAACTGCAAGTAATGGAAGATACAACACCTTGTTCTTCTTGGACATAAAGTTTTGCTCTTTGTTTTCTATTCTTACTAGTTCTGCTTATTCTGTTTGTGATACAACACATTAGGCTATGTTCGGATGCCCTTAAGACAAAAAATGAAGGAAACTCTAAATTAAAATGAAAGCATTTTCGCGTTAACTCATTGCATCTTATTATTGTTGATTGATAAGTAATAGAATTAATATACTGTTTGGGTAAGAAAGTCTTATATGTAGAATAAGGGTAATTTATGATTTAAGATACTTCGAAAGTAAGTTTGTTGATGTACAAGTCAAACAAGGTAGATGTAATAAGGGTGATTTATGATCTCTTTGTTAAGATTTATGCTTGAAAGCCTTATGTATACACAGGGTTGTTCTCAAGAACTTTTGATGTTATCAATATATCTCTCTTTGCTTTAAAAATGAAGTTCAAAAGAGTTCAGTTCTCTTTCTTGCAATTCTGAATTGTATCTGTTGGGAGCACAGACAAATGAGATGCCACCAATGCCATCATAGAAGATTCCACCCAGTTCATCATCACTAGCTATCTGTAGATGTTGCTCCTTTGAGACTTCCCCATCAGTTTCATCTTCAGACACATTTGAGTTCTTCTCAACCAATTCTTTAAATAACGAAGAGCGGAGGAGAAGGCCAAGTGCAGTGGGAGAAGATGACTTGTTGCTGGAGAATTGGTAGGTTTTGTTTTCAAAATCTTCTTGCTTTTCAGGGGAATTCAGGTAATCTGCACTGAAAAAACTTTTGTGAAGGGCCAATGACTTTGACTCTTCTATTAGACTAGAGTTAGATGGAGAAGCCAATGTTTGAGACTCTGGTAGTGCTTGTAGTTGGAGTTTTGCTTCAGGGGTGCTTCCACTTTCAGGCTTTAACCATTTTATGTAAGTGCTCAAATCAAAGTTTGTTACAGCATGAATCCCTCTGTACTCAATGGCTGCAATGTCATAAGCATGAGCAGCTTCCTCTTGGGTACCTAAATGGTAAAAAAGATATGTCATTGAGGGGTTAATAAATGAAATAGGCAAAGCTATATCTTTCTTTTGTGTATGTCTATGTTTGTGCAAGTTCTAGTACATGTTTGGAAATCGTTTTACAATTGTTTTTAAAGGCAAAACTAATTTTGAGACGAAACTTCAATGATGAGTGTTTATTTAGTTCTTCATTGAGGAACCTCAGAATTAATTTTTATTAGTAAAATCACTTAATTTTGATAGAGTAAAATCACTTTTTGATAACAATGTAAATGTTCGGGTGTCATATTCAACAATTGATTTCAATCCGAAAATCAATTTAAGTAGAAGCAGAGAGAGTGATTGTTGTGTTGAACATGATCAACGGTGACATTTTAAAATTGGATTTCACAATACCTATAAAAAATCACTTTTTCCACAAATGTATTTAAATATAAATCAATTCGTTTTTACCATAATCAATTTTCAATTTTACTGATAGCTTTTGTGTGTCAAATTGATTTTGAGTAAATAAAAGTAATTCAAAGATGCTATTAGTCTTTTCAGTTCCACCATGATTGGTTGTGGAGATTTAACTTACTGTAGGTGCCAAGGTAGAGATATTTGTTTCCAAAAACTCTTCCTATCCTTGCTTCCCATCTGCCATTATGGTGGTGCCTGCTAAATGTTCACCAAGTATTAGTGATTCATTTCATCAACAAAAATTCGGAAGCAACTTATTTTGGTATTCATCACAATTATCACCTTGCAACACCCCTATACTTTGAGACGCCTCTTGAAAAGCCACTGCTCTTTCTGCAAAATTAATTTCAAAATTTAAAAAAAAATCACGTATGCAATTATGCGTGACCCATGTGTGCATGTTTGGAAACTCTTTCTATAATTGATTCAGATCAAATATCAATTCTGTGAAGAAACTTCTGCGAGCAGCTTACGGTGCCTGCAAAATCAGAACCAAAGTGCAAGAGGATCACAAGTATTTACCTTCTCAAAGTGGCCAAGTACTCCTCTTTGGTCATTGTCTGCATCATTTGTATCTCTTTCTCATAATCTGATACCTGTTGAAGGTATAAAATTCATTAGATATATCATCTGCATCTAAGCAAAGATAGAAACCATTATTTCACAGGTACTTAATATCATCATACCGGAAAATTGGTGAAAGTTGAAGTTCCCCAGTACTTAAGTGCAGCTAAATCATATGCTCTGGCAGCAGATTCTTCTTCATCATAAGCCCCTGTGATATTTGAAACATGACTTATCATCATCTATAATTGATTCTAAAGTGAAAATCAATTATGAGAGAGAAGCTTCTCTGAGTAGCTTCTGAATCACATAACTGATTCAGAGGAAAAATAACAAACATGCTATAACAAAGTGACTAAACTAAATTCTTTGCTTTAATAACTAAGCTACTCACCAAGGTAAACTGTGAGTCCCAATGTCCAATTCCAGCCCATGTTCCAAAAGGAAAAGGATCATGAAAATAAAACTTGTTAGTAGGCTAGTAAGGAGGTGAAAATGAATAAAAAACCTTAGTGCATGTTTGGGTACAAGGTGATAAACCACCGTGATATTGCCTTCACCGTATCCAAACATGCATTAAGCAATAGAGCATATTGTTGATGCTAAAACCAACTAGGAGAGGAACTCTACCTTGCTTCCCTTTCTTCTTTTGTGTAACATTCCAAGAGAGCTTGTCCCACAAGTGAGCTTCAAATCGACCCGTCCACCTATGCCTGTTCAAATTTCAACTTTGATGAGCAAATTTATTGGAGTTTATGTAGTGCTTATTCAATCTAGTTTGGTTGGATGCGGACTAAAGATTACTTATTGGAGCTTATCCAATGCTTTTTTAGTAGGTGAGCTGCAATAAGTGTTTTTTAGTCTATAACCAAACGGGTAGTAAGCACAAGAATTGAAGAAGTAGCTGGTGATGTTCTTAAGGCCTATTTAACTTGAAACTACAGAACAAGGAAACTCTTTCTTTATGACCTGCTAACACCTCGAAATCTTGAGCTTCTCTTTGAAGTGTTAATTGTAGAATTTTCACAAGCTTGTTGCTGGCTGTTGTCAGCACCACCAGTGTTAATCACAGGAGTAGGCTCTCTCCTACGTCTCTTGGCACATTTTGCTCCTTGAAGATCACTTTCTGCCTTGCACTTCTGGCTCCTCCTTCCCAAGATAACTTCACTTTCTGTCATCATTGCCATTTCTTGTGTTTTGTCTTTTGATGTTCTCACTGTTAGCACACTTTGAAGCACTATGTAGGGGTGTTTATAGAAGGCTGTTTATTTTGGCCTTATTATGTTTTTGTACATATTGTTAGTGACATGATTGGAGTTACAAACAAGGGAGACGATAATTACATGGAAATAATTAGAGGACAGGTTTTGTATTGTCTTATTGACAGCTCAAAGTCCTAAAGTTTTGAATTTGCTTCGTGAGAATTCCATCCTCTCCAATCCACAATAAGCACCCCTCTCACAAAGTTATAGCGATGTCCTGAAATTTCAGTCTGCACTCACACTTTCATTACTAATTACTATGATGACTTGTGCTATTTTGGTAGGAAACAAAAACACAAATTGTTGTATACATGTGTGTGTGAGAGACAGAGGAAAATTATTAATTATACACAAGAGAAAGAAAAAAAGACTAATATGGTTTTAATCCTAGATTAGCCATTATTTTAAGATTATTTCAAACTTTTCATTTGTTTGGCTAAAATATTGTGCTGAAGTTGCTTAGAATTGGACTAGTGCGGTTCGGGTAAGGTAATGTTTATGGGGTTCATGATCATTTATTAACGAATGCGAATTGTGACCACCACAATCTGCAGAGTATATATTTGAAGAAAAAAAAGTCTGGCAGCCGGGTACGCTGCAAACATGCTAGAAAATTGACATATTTATTTTTTGGAGTTCTAAAATTTCTACTAAACGCCTTTTTTTTACTCTTCGTATTTAGTGACGGTAAAAAACTGCAGCTAAATGTGTTATTTACTTCTGGGCTGGGCTACTCTTTAAGTAATTTATATCAGGTCATAAGTTCAAAATTATCTGACGAGTTTGTAATTTATGACATATCAATTTTTGGAAAGGAAAAATTAGTTCTGAAAATGATATTGAAGGTAGAAAGAAAGCAAACAAATCTACTGCTAACTTGATCAAAGAGTTTTTCCGTGTTTACCATGTCATGTCTGATATGCTGACTTGATCAAACTTTTTAACTCAAGTTTTGAGCCAAAAAAGGTTTGTAGAACTCATTCCACGTTCTTTTTTGGATGGGACTGTCATGTTATTGTTGACTATAATTATAATTTTATTTCTTAAGTAATTTAAAGTTCCGATTATTACATATGATTTTTTCTAGGATTGTCTGGAAATGGAAATGTGCAGCAGTATTGAAGCAAATAGTGAACAATCAATTCAAAAGTAACATTCTGATGTCGCAAGATATTTATTTCCTTCATTTGAACATGTGTATATCTCTATGGAATAATGGTAACATTCTGATGTCGTAAGATATTTATTTGTACTTCCAGGTGTATATTGCTATTGCAAGTGAAAATGAACTTGACATATTATCCCCACTTGGTGTTACTCCTATGAAAAAAAATTAGGATGAAGATTTGGATTGTACTGATGTAACAAGAGATTCACCAGCACAAGCTTCCTCAACTAAAGAGTTAGAACGTGTCAAGATAGAGAAGTGAATCTTCATTGTGTTCAAACTATTGCTATATAAGTATTTTATAGATGTTTTTCTAATTCTATTATCAAAACTTAATTAAGTTGTTTGGTTTTGGTATGACATAAACTTTATATGAACAATTTTAATATTAGTCATTGCATCTACTTTGGTTTTATTAATTGAAAAATTTATTTACTTTCGATATATCATATAATCTTACGCATATTTAAAAATATTGACATATTTTATATATTTATTAACTTTATAACAAAAACTACAAAAAATTACAAATTAAATATAAAAAATACTCGTACACGAGCTACTCACTAGTTTAACTAAAAAAATGCGTGGTCTTTACATGAATGACCCTGAATGCTTTATGCATTTCTGTTTTTGTTGTGAGCAAAACAGTATTAGAAAGGGTGGACTGTTTTCCAACCGGCAACAATAGACAGCTTGTGTATTTAAAAAGGTTTGACCTAATGTGAATTAGTAATAGTTTTTTCTTGGATTCATCAATTATATAAAATTTACGGTGTTTCCTGTGATCAAAAAGCTCATATGATATTCATTCAACTTGTCTTTATATTAATTTTTAAAAAAAAACTTGTCTTTATATTATCCTAAAACAAACTTGTCTTTATATTATTTATTATTATTTTATATGATTTAACTTGATAGACAATTATATTGATACCTAATAATATGTCATTACATTATTTAATAAACTTGACAACCATTGTTGCTAGGTAGAGCTGCACATTGGTTGGACCATGGCAATTTTAAGAACTGAACCACTCAAAGCAACACGGGTTCAGTTCGACCAGTTTCATACTTTTTTAAGCTCAAACTCGAACTGATCGAACCTTGACATGATCAGGTTGGATTGGATCAAGTATTCAAGTTGTGTATATTTAAATATTAAAGTTATATTAATTTTAAAAAAAAAATCACTAACCAGGTTAGTAATTAGTGGGAGGGAAAAGTCCATGAATCAATCTCTGGAAGGAGAATTTAAATGTTTTCCAATGTATAATTAAAATAAAATAAAAAAAAACAAGGCTCAAACTCAATTACTCCACCAATCTTTAAAGATGCAATAAGATAAATGAACAGATCTGAAAATCATGACTAAATGAGACCAACAATACAAGATGAAGATATTAGTCTAGAAGATCCTCGATTACAAAAAAGCTCCAAAGGCGATGAGACCATGGCTATGAGAAGTTGGAACTCAGACAATTGGATATGCTAGTTTTGAGCCTCTACGAAAGCGGGAGGAAGTAGCGGAGCAAAGATATGTAGGCGATCCCATGAGAGACAATTTTGAGTTTTAAATACACACAAGCAAATTAAATAAAAACAAGTGCACTCTATCACAAAATAAATATAGGAAATTAAGTCTGAGTTATCAAATCTAAGGGACCAAGTGACGACTTACCCTGGAGGTGAACCCAATGTCTACGCAAATAAGAATTGTGTTTGTTGTGAGCATGCCAGTTAAATAAGAAAACAAGTAACACGGGTAAAGATTCAGATAAAACAGTCTCGAGATTGTGAAGTGTTCATATCCTATCCTCCAATTTTATATATGTTACCTAATAATCCTATATGAGTCAATTCTACTTCTCAAGTGCCAACTACGCCACCAGGCTATACTTGAACAACATACCCAAGGACACTACCAACCCGCAACCATCATGCAGGCGTGATTGCTTAAATAGGGGTTAAAACGAAGAAGCTACCTAGGAGATGTTTCATGGTCCGCAATATCTAGGCTAATTGAAAGTATACGAAACTAATATTCTAACATTTGCTAGGAGCGAGCTATTATTAATTTTCTAAACTCAATTATCTTTCTAGTTCCATAGATTAAGTCTCCTGCCATGAGTAAATTACCCTACTAGTGAATTACTTCGAATAGGATTAATAACGGTAAAGATAATACACACATAAAGAAACTAAATTCAAAAACTATGTAAAACAGGGTTCAGTTCATCTCTTATATCGCAACCTCAAGAAAAGATGTTTAACTATTCATCATACAATGATAAATCACATCATAACAAAGAAAAAAAAGTAAATATTGATCCTTCAATGTCTATGCCAGAGCACTCCAACAATCCTCCTGTGAATCCTAACTATGGAACTCGATCCTCTAGAAACCAATGGATCTTTCGACAACCTACATATCCACTCCAGAAAAACTTGCATATCATGGATTCAATCTGGATGCACAAACTCATAGGAAAATGAAAGCAAGAAATAATATATGAAGGGATTTCTTGAGCTAAAGACTTAATCAAAATTTCCCTTCCTGCTCTTGAGAGTGCCTCCTCCTTCCACCCCTTTAATTCCTTCCACACCATCTTATTGACAAAATTAAAAATTTGATTCTTCAATTTAACAATAATGGTTAGAAGCCCCAGATATTTTTCATAGCTCTCTGCCACCTTTGCACCCAACAACTGTGTAAGCTCAATCATCCTAGTACTAAGTACATTTCAGCTACAAGAGAGTTGTGATTTTTCAACATTAATTGACTCGCCCAATGCATGCGCATGCATAGTAAAAAAGAAGTTGCATAATACACGCCTCCTTTTGAACGTTTGCCTGAGCAAAAATGACACTATAATCTACAAAAAGAAAGTGAGAAATAACCGAAGCAATTCTAGCAATTTGCAGATCATAAAGGGTCTTAGCCTCAAGCTCTCATCATAGCAGAAAAAAGAACACCACAAATAATGAAGAGGTATGGAGAGAGAGGATCCCCCTTACACATACCTATTGAGGGGGGAAAACAGAGCAAGTTTGCGCATTAAGCAAAATAAAGAACTCAACGGTATTGATACAACTCATTACTAGGGAGACCCAATGTAGAGGGAACTTATTTGTAAGAGGCAACTTTGTAAGAAACCCCACTCAACACGGTCATAGGCCATAAAGATATCAAGTTTCAAAGTCATCAACTCATTTCTACCTGACACCTTTTTCTTCATATAGTGAAAACACTCATACACAATGAGCGGATTATCGTTAATAAGTCTATGAGGAATAAATGCACTCTGAGTTTCATAAATGATGTCTGACAATATACATTTCAGTCTATTAGCAATAGTCTTCGTGATAACTTTGAAAATTATATTACAAAGTCTAATGGGTCAATACTGAGAAGCCAACAAAGGTTTCTTAATCTTTGGTATCAAAAGTAACAAATCTGATTAATACAAGCCGGAGAAACTACACATTGAGAATATCTACGCATAGTCCAAACACATCATCCCCAATAATATCTTAGAATTTCTGATAAAATAAAGCAAACATACCATCAAGGCACGAGAGTTTAATCCTCGTCCATGTAAATAGGGCGGAGCTTCTTCTTTGGGACAGGTGGCCATGGCCACTCCAAAATTTTCAAAAAACTTGCATACACACAATAAGAAGTTTTTGCGGCAATAATGTTACATTTTAGCAGCAATAAGAATGGCGCCAAAACTTTCACACTTAAATATTCTTTGTTTCATTAGAATTTAAGAATCAAGAGCAGGCACAATAGTCATTTCTACTATATTTCACCTTCATGCCCCATACTCAAATCCTTCTTGGACAATGTGATAAATTTCTCTATAAAACTAGTAATGAAGAGTAATAGTATAAATTCTTTTTTTCACAAGAAAAACTTGAGAATAATAAAAAAATTCTATTTGAAGGTTAATATATACATTTAGAATAAAAAAATTAAAAACGAGAAGCAAATTTTTAATATTATTAAATAAGTTATAATAAATTTTAAATACTCTTGTTTTTGAATTAGTGAACGTATCTTATGTGAAAAATATTCTTATATGAGAATGGTAGAAATAAAACACGACTATCAGATCTAATCTTGAATGGTCAAAGACATTAAGTCAAGTAGTTTTCTAAAAAAAGTTAAGTGATATTCTTAAGTGATCATATATATATATATATATATATATATATATATATATATTGTATTTCTAATAAAAAATAATTATTTGTTAAAATTTAATTTTGCCATCTCAAATTTTCTTTCCAAACTCTGCATTGCAAGTAAATGAAACATGTTTCATGGTCAATTATTTACGTTTTAGTGTGAACCCCGTGATGAAAATATTAATCACTACTATATCAGCGGTGAATACCCAATCACAATCCAAAAAATTATTCCAAGTAAAATCATAATTATCTCAACAGCTACAAATTCGACATCAACTAATGCCGTGAACCAGTTTCTTGAGTTGGCAAAAGCCAATTTGCTTTCATCTCAGACTTCAAGACACAATCTAAGTAGTGTATATATCCTGATGTAACAATATGTTGCGGTCATTGTCCTCCTAATAAAATTAAAATTAGGAGTTTATATATAATCTTGAGATTCTAATTTGTGTACGATATTTGAGGAAAAACAACATGTCAAAATCAATGTTTAACTAGTTGTATATATGCATTGTTAATTTGCGATTATGAAATTGGGTCTATGTCTCTATGACGTTGGCTTCCTCAACTAGGTGAAGGGTGTGTGTGTGTTTTTTTTTTTATAATTACATTCATAATATATAAATTCTAGTGATTTAATTTATCCCTAACAAAAGGAATTAACTTTACGAAATTGAGAGATAAACAGAGTGTATATAATTAGGATTGAATTCCTCATGACGGAATGACTAGCATTTTAAATAATTGTTTGTGCTAGTTGGCTCAATTAACAATAACTTAATAATGAGTTAATTAATAATATATATATATATATATGTATTTAGGGATATAAATCGAATACTTAACAATCTCGAGGCTTCTTCTATCCGGTCTCTTGGTTCGTTTAATTGCTTGCAGTAACAACAAACACATTCAATTCTTGCTTGCTAGACATTAAGCTACCACGTACTTACTTAATAGTACTAAGTCCCTTAGGTACAGTAATGGGGACTTATCATCCCTCTATTACTTAATTATGATCGACTTAAATATATATTCATTGGAAAAGGGTGTGTATGTATTATTTTTATAATTATATACTTAATCTATAAATTATTCTTTTTTCTTGATAGAATCTGAGAGCTAAAATATATAGCAAAAAAGTTTAAACGGTTAAAATAAATAAAGAAACAGTTAGAAAACTCATCAGATTCTTCAAATTTTCTCAATAAAATATACTGCATATATTTGCCTATCAATAATATATGCTACTTGTTCATGAAAAAACCCTAAGTTCAAACTGGGTCAAACGTGTATATAGGGTCAAACATGAAAAAACCCTAAAAATAGGACAAAAGTGTTGAATTTTACAATGTTGTCTACTCTAAGAACTTGTTGTATATTGGACTCTACGACTTTGTTCACCGTTGGGTCGTGCTCAAATTTGGTTATGTTATTTTACACTTCTAAATTTTTAATTGTAATATCGGATCGTCAAAATAATGTTTGTGCGTAGATAACAAGCAAAAACAAAGAGCCGCACTCGTGCTGGAACTGAGAGAAGAAGGAAAAGTGGATTTCCTTTCCGTGTGACAACTTACATTTAACTTTAGCATCGACCTTCAAAAAAGTCTACAACTTACATTGGCATTTGCATCCTCTAAAAAACTCTACCATGCTCTCGACCTAAGCCTATAATCTTAGGGAAATCATTTTTGCTTTTTACCAATTTCACATACAAGCTATAAACACTTGAAAACAAAGTTAAAGATCAAATCTTTTCACCCAAAATGAAGGTATAGCTCTCGGCCATATACCATTAAAATACCAAGATGAGACTTTTTTTTTCAAAACTAACATGTACACATTGAAGACAAGGTAAAATCTATGGTGAAAATCACTTTCAAAGTTTGAGAATCACTTATTCAAAATAATCACTTCTAAAAAACTTGACCTTTTGAAAAACTTTTTGGAGATCCTTAAAGATCAATACCATGGCTATAACTTTAAAGAAAGTTCTCATGGCAAAATCACTTCTTCAAGTTTTCATAAATTTCAAAACTCAATCAACTGAAAAACTAAATGGTTCAAAATAATGAGGAAAATCATGGCTGCAAGATTAGTGAAGAGAGTTTGAGATTACATCCACTTTTATCATCTCAAAACTGAACCTTTTTGAAAACTAAAACCATAAATGTGTAGAAAACAAGAAAATGGAGGTGGAAATAGACGAGGAGGCCGCGACTATGGAGGTTGGAGGGAGGAAGAAGATGAAGTTTTCAATCTTCCTTTTCTTTCATACTTTCTCTCTCTTGTTCACGTGATTTCTTTTTTCTAATGACACTTAGTAGAAAAACAACTCAAACTTTCCCTTTTTATCCTCCTTGGCCGCGGGTTCAATGCACTAAAGGGGGTCAGTTTTTTGTTTTTCTTAAACCCTAGGGATCGAAGTTGAAGTAAAAATATTTTTTTACTATTGAGGACCAAACTCTAAACTCTCATGGGGCAAGGACTAAAGTCTAAAGTTAGAAAACATTAGGAAAATATATAGGATTAGTTTACCATTAAACAACTAATCCGCCGACACATCGTCAAGTCGATCGTCAAACACGTCATAATCCTTATCCTTATCCCGACCCGGTCATTAGCGCGTTTCCTAACATCGGTCCCTTACTCGCCTCAAACCACGTGCTCTCATATCCTGAGCACCGGTCCCAAAACATCTCGGGCCATTATGCCTTGAGGTTACTATTCACCAAAATATTTTTATCGCATATTTTGGTCAGTCGTGTCAAAAGGAGACGTTTGGTGATACTTAGATTTTTCATCCGAGGTCCCGAACACATCTATTTCGCTTGCTGAAGTTTCGATTGAAAGTATCGTAAGCGAGAAAAACCTTTCCCAGACTCCGGAAGGAAACCCTACCAATATTACAGTCATTCTTCTCGAAATTCTTCACTGATCGTCATAGAGATAATGAGAATGTCTTATTCTCGCTCGAACACATTCAAGCTAAGATCGATCCTACTACAAACCGTCGTAAGGAAAACATTGCATTGATGATTCAGAAGATAATAACATTTATTGGCGCTCGAGAGTGGTTCCAAACAATACATGCAATAATTAAATAATTATTTAATTACTTAATTAATTCAGGATCTAACATTTTTCAATTAGGTGGGGTCAACTGCATGATCATGCAACGTCATAAAGTTCTGCTATGTATTAAAATAAATTTAAAGATAGGTCATTCACCTTCAAATCTCTCTTGATGATTTGGCTTTTTTTTCTCATTAGCTAAGGCTCCTAACCAGCACATCTACTGGCCTTCTCATGCCATGTCCAAACCCCCTAAGGCAAGGATCTACCATCTTTTAATTGGAGGTACTCCAATTTTTTCTCTACTAATTGTATTCCTAATCCTATTGTTCTAGTGTATATATCCACACTAACGGTTAGTTGCCTTTTTATCTCTCTCATGCAAAGTTCCAGCAACAATCAAGACAACATTGTCAGGGTCATATCCTCCAAAATGGCCTCCAAAACCTGAGCGATGCAAAATTTCTAGAATATTGGATTAGTGTGTTGTACCTATCACGAAAAAACAGGAACCTTCAAGAAAATTATATTAATCTTATAGACTAGAACTATCTAGATTTGTCTAATAACAATTAAACGTAAACCGGCCTTGACCATTGTGTTTGAATTAAGCTAGCAAGCTTCTACTGTCATAACAACGAGGTTTCTAGCTTCTCTGTCGTACACTATGGTTTATAACCACACGGTTGGTTATAAACCACACGGTTTACTTTCACAGCCTTTGACACTTGCTAATATTTCAACCTTTTCTCAACTTATCTCATACCTACCGTCTAAAAACCCAACAATACAATTAAGATTTGTCCGACTAACGTTTAAAGATGAGTCACTTTTGATAATAACGTTGAAAAATTAAAATTAGCACAAAGAAAAGTAAGCATGCACTATAGCATGAACTCAGCCAATGTTAGCAGAAAGTGCTAGCAACTAATGACTCTGGAATGTTTTTGAAGCATTGACATGCATTAACTATTTTGATGGTTGATCAATCAGCAATACTAAGGTGAAATAACCACCAAAAGCGTAGATTATTGGGATAAAGTTGTTATAGCTTAAGTAGAGATTATGTTTGAGTCCTCTCTTGTATTTGTGTTAAATATTTAGAGCTTTGTGATTCAAAGATGTCATATTCGACTCTTATAAAATTGTCGAGGATACATGGGTTTAGAAAAAGTACTAAATTGAATAAGTATATTAGTTGTCTGATAAACAAGAAAAATTGAGCTAGTAAAAATAGAAAAAGAAAGAACGGGCAAACAGGGTATTGTATTGTATCTTCAATTATTTCAAGTTTAATGTCTAAGAAGAACAGGATGCGGTATCTTCAATTACTTCTGGTTACAAAGGAGATTATTCATCTCTCACTCGTTTTATGAAGTGAATATAAAGATTCACTTCATATATAAAGAGTACAGAGTAAAGATTGTGAAGCTTGGATATAAAATGTCTCTTTGATTTAAAATGAATAATTTGGTAAAAATAATCGATAATGATTAAAAATTTAATTAATTTAAATTTTGTAATATCTCATGTAAATATATTACATGTTATGGTAAATGATATTAAAAATATTATTTAATTACCACAGATTTAATCACAGCTCGACTATTGAACTTTGAATCGATGTCTCGACCAATTCATTGACTGGTTGAATTTTTGAATATTGATTCATACATCACCAAATTACAGAGACAGGCTCCTCATACAGGAGAAGCTAATATTATTTCAACCATGAGTGAATGGGCTAGTTCCTAAAGCCCAACTTGGTAGAATAAGCGATAAACACTCTTCTCCTTTTTTGGTCAACAGAGATAAACACTCTAATTGGACATAATACAAGTCCAAAATCCCAAAACCCTTTTGGGCCAGAATACAAGCCCTAACCCAATCCTAAATCCTAAGTAGGCCCATATACAAGTCCAAAGAAAATACAAACCAAAGCCCTAAGTCCTATATGGGCCAAAAATACAAGCCCAAAACAAAGATAATGCAAGGAAAATACAATACATATGAAAATTAACTTTATTTAGAAAGGAAAGAGAGATTTCCTTTTTCCAACTCAAAATAATCTTTTAAGCCATCTAAATACCTGTGGACCGTAAGTGCTCCCCAGTGCCACTCCGGCAACAAGTCCACCCCCATACCCAATTAAAACTATTTTCCAGTCAAGTTCAAAAAAAGATCCTGAGTCTTCCTCAACATCAGAGGAAGAAGGTGGAGCAAATGAAGGCCTTGCATGATCCTCACATTTCTTTAACAATAGATTCCCACACAATCCTTGGTTTCCCTCAAATGAATTTCCTGAGAATGTTGAGAACTGCTTATTTTCTGGTATGGGACCTGAGAGGTTGTTAAAGGACACATTAATGAACTCCAGAAATGTGAGTTCAGTTAATTGTTGAGGAATCTTCCCTGATAAACTGTTGAGAGAAAGGTCCAGTGCTTCAAGACTTGAAAGCTTCCCCAATGAAGATGGAATGCTACCAGTAAGCATGTTATTGGACAGGTTAAGCAGGACAAGGCCCTTTAAGTCTCCCATAACATCAGGAATCTCTCCAGAAATTCTGTTATCGGAAAGATCAATGGCTATAAAGTTGTCAATTTCTTGGAGATTCTGATAAAACGTGACCACACCTTTGTTCACCATTGTATATGAATAATTGGAACTTACGGTCCAACCTTTGTTTCCAATATGTTTTAAGGCCCCCTGTTCCTCATACTGTAACTGACTCATGTTGGAAACTTTCATGGATTTCCAGTTTTGGATCATTTCTGAAGGCAAACTTCCAGATAGTTTATTGTGAGAAAGATCAATGATGTGAAGTTTGGGAAATGTGCATGGTCTGGGGCACACAATTGGTCCATGCAACTGATTATTAGATAAAGCAATGAGTTTCAACTCAAGAATGGCTCCCAACCAAAATGGAAATGAATCATTGATCATGTTAAAGCTGACATCAATATACTCTAGCATTCTACAGTTGACCAATGCCCTAGGTAGCTGACCATGCATATTGTTATGGCTTAAATCAATCATTTCCAGGGCACTTCCTTTCATATATATTTGAGGAATGAGGCCTGTCAATTTGTTTCCTTGTAGCCTCAATTCTTGCAGAGATTGGCTAAAACTGCCCAAACATGAGGGAACCGTGCCGCTTAAACTGTTAAACGATAAATCAAGAATCACAAGAAATTCCAAGTTGCATATCAATGGAGATATTTTCCCTGTCAATAAATTGTCTTGAACCTTTAATCCCTTAAGACTTCTTTTTCTCCACATCCAACGAGGAAGTGACTTGACGCTGTTGTCTGGCATGTAAAGAAATTCCAACTAGCCCAGGTCTCGGACAAAATTTGGAAACTCAACCAAATTACACGCTGCCAGACTTAACACTTCAATTGGAGAAAGGGTTGCATTGAAAGATTTATTTCCAGTAATTAAGGAAAGTTTGTTGAGAGATAAATCAAGAAAATTTAGCTTGTGTAGATTCATAAACTTGTCAAGCTCTAATTTCCCCTGCAACAAATTGTTGTTTAGAGAAAGAGATTCTAGGTTCTCTAGGTTGAAGAGTGAGTCTGGGACTTCACCTCGAAGATTATTTTCTTCAAGATGTAAGTAAGCTAAATTGGTAAGGTTCATTATCCAAGATGGAACTTCACCAGTTATATTGGCATGGGGTAGATATAAATGAGATAGCTGGGTGAGATTCAAAAAACATAACGGGATGTCACTGCCAATATTTATTAAGCTGAGATCCAAAGCATTGAGTTCTGACAGCTTGCAAATCCATGAGATGGTCTCTGTTGTAAATTCATTGAAACCAACATACAAGCTTTGTAATTTGGTAAGATTTGTCAAGGATTCAGAGAGGTCTCCCCTAAAACTGTTGTATCCAAGGTCCAGATATGTGAGATGTGTGAGGTTGCCAAGTGAAGAAGGAATAGACCCAGAAAAATTGCAATCTCTAACTGATAGCTTCTTTAGAGAACTAAGCTTTCCAATAGATGCAGGTAGCGTACCGTGGAAACTTGTGCCAGAAAGTTGTAACGCGGTAATGAGTGCACTAGAGTGAAAATCCGGAAATTTACCTGTGAGGTTTTGGTTGAGTCCTAGGTCAATAAATCTCAAATATGGAAGATGAAATATTCCAGCTGGAAACTCACCATACACTTCACAATGGTACAGAGAGAGATTTTGCAAAGATGTAAGATTTGTGAGTATATCAGGCACCGGCGATGCAATAGTGACATAATTAAGACGGAGTGTTTCAAGACTTGTAGAGTTTTGAATTAAGCTTCTCAGAGTGGAAGTTTTCATTTGCAAAAGATTGACAAATGTGATTGGATCTTGAGAATTAAGTACCAGGTAGCAGCGTAGATCGAGAGAAAGTAGCTTTGACAAATGTGAAACTTGTTGTGGGATTTCACCAGAAAAGGTAGTTGCAGAAAGATTGAGAGATCTTAGGTTTGAAAGCTCACCTATCCTGGATGGGATTTGAGAGTGATTGAAGTGATTATCAGCAAGATCAAGAATTTGGAGCTGTGAAAGTCTGAAAAGACTGCTATTGGAGTCCAAATGACCATAGAGCTGGCTGCTGCTGAGATGAATGCCAATCACATGACCTGTGTTGTCATCACAATCAATGCCATCCCATGATGAACAGCAATCAGTGCTAGCATTCCAAGATGCTGTTTTAGGATAACTCATTGGATCAACAGAAGCAAGCTCATCAATGACAAAGCCTTCCTTAAACTGCAACAAGGCATGGCTTTCAGCTTCATGACATGGCATTGGTTGAATGAATGGAACACAGTTAGTAACTGTGACAGAGAACAGAGAATAGAGGAACAAAAGTTGTAGTGATAAAGCAAGAGAGCACAAACACCCCCCCATTATATAATTTATAGTTTATGCTGAAATTTTATGATACAAAAAAGAAGGCACACTAGCGGGGTTTTATACACAAATGAACATGATGATCAAAGACAGTGAAGTGCCGTGCATTTTGGGTAAGAACATTGCTGGTGGTGGCCTATAAGAGTGATGCTAATTTGATTATCTCCATAAACTTGAAGAAAATATTTTGTGATTAAAATTATTTGTGTCCCTATATAATTTTAATCATGCATATCCATGGAAAATAAGACACAAGGTAGCTTTCTTCATTATCATCCACAGGCTTCTCTATCTTCTCTTAGGTTTTGGATTGGTTCTAATTTTCTAAATTTGTCTCTATTATTTGACTCTGCAATTTTGATCAGGGTCTATTATTTCCAATTGTGCATTTTGGGCAAGAAGACCCTGAAATTTTTTGTACTTTAATTTATTTCAAATATGTATTTTTTGTATTGACTTCATTCTAACATAATTTGATCTCTTCAATTTATTCCGTGGCCAATACTATACAATGTCCATTTGATGCTTTATCTTTTAGTCGGCTTTCCTTCAATTTCATCCCTATACTCTATTATTTCACTTCGAAAATTTATTTCTATAATTTTCTTATTTTATTATATATGCATGGACATATATAATTTCAATCGTGTATTTTATGTGAGAATTTCGATCTAACTTGGTATCTGAGTATCTCGCTCTTTCAATCCATTTTGCAAAGGAACAAACAATCAGTTTTAATAGATGCAATTTTCTTTGGTAATAGATGCAGCAAATATTAGGGTTGGAATGGTAAGACCATTTTTAGGGACCTATGAAACAGGTCTTTAATAATAATATGTTAGTCTTCATTTGGCTCAATTTTTTTTGACTTAAAAACTACTTTTAAGTTAAAGTTAAAAATAAGAGCTTTTAAAAAGAAGAAGTTGTTTGTCAGTTTTCAGTTTTTTTATAACTTAAAAAGCTACTTTTAAGTTAAAAGTTGTTTGGTAAAACTGTTTTAAAAAAGTTTCAGTGGCAGCGGCGGCAGTGGCGACGGCAGTTTTTTTGTATTATCTTTAACATGGTAGTATTTACATGTTAAATGTTCATTTCATGGTAATTCTTACCCTGTAATTTAAACATACGAAATATAGATTGTATGCGTATATCAATAGAGAGAGGTTTGGGTTTTTTTTTTAAAAAAAAATGCTAAATATTGGATGGAAACGTTAGTTTTTTAACGGAATAGTGACGGAAGACCAAAACTGCTGTCGTTTGACAAAGTGGGGGACTAGTTAGGCTAAAATAAATGGCAACATCAATTCCTAATGAAATAGATGTCGTAGTAGCTTGACGTAACCCAAGAGTCTTTACTTGATCCAGAATATGCGAGGATTTTCAGTCCTCTGCTCTACCAACTGAGCTATCCCAACCATTCTTGACGAATCATCTTCATTTTATAAAATTACTTAAGTATATATCAACTAAAAAATAAAGACTTTAGAAATCCTCAATAGTAGTCTATTTATCTAAGGAAGCTACGACTTATTTGATTTAAAATTTGGAAATTGACACGATAAGGAAATATAGAATATTTAAAATAGCCCACGCGCATCAATATCAATCCTGTCACTATGAAAAATGATGAATTTCTATAAAAAAAAAAATTAATTGTTTGCTATTGTTTCATTCAAATAGTAACACTCTCTTCTCATCTTTTACTCAACCAAATGAAAGGAGAGAGAAGTCCTAGACAGAAATCAACGAAAAAGGATAATGAACAACTAAACTGCACAGGACCCACCAGGAACCCACGTACAAATTATGAACTCCATCCACCGTCATTGTCTCATGTTCAACTCCTTTTGGTCGAACAGATACTTCAAACTCTTGTGGTCGCTGAAGATTGTAATGATACTCTCATAGAGGTAGTGCCTCCCTATCTTGAGGGTAAACACCACCGCAGCTAACTCCAATCATGCGTTGGATACTACCTTGCGATCTTGCATCAGCACACGACCTAATCCCTGGTGAGACGCATCACAATAGACCATATGGTTCCCCGTGTTTGGGCACAATTAGTACTGGTGAAGTCGTCATTCGTTCCTTCGTCTGCTGAAAGCTGGACTCACACTTCTCTGTCCATGCAAAGGATTAATCTTTCCTAGTGAGTTGAGTTAGCGGTCTCACTATCTTTGAGAATCCTTCGATGAACCTCAGGTAGTAACTAGCTAATCTCACAAAGCTTCTGATTTATGTCACCGTCTTGGGTCGCTCCCATGCCAAAACGGTCTCCACTTTGCGGGGTCCACGGCAATACCTCCGCTTTAGATGACATATCCTAAGAATTTCACTTCCTTAAGCCAGAACTCACACTTCGAGGGGTTGGCATACAAGCACTTGCAGCACTTTTTGACTAAAATAGAGACAGATTCAGATGTTGGGCTCAGCATGAAAGTTTTAGAGATTCCTTCTAGCTTTCGAATGACATATTGTTTGTCCAATTCCGACTATTGTAACTCCAAATTCGACTTGTTCTATTGCAAATGGTCATAGAAGTTAAAAATAAAAAATTAAGAACTTTTCAAGTAAAAGTCCAAATAAGCGTAATAGATCAAAATTCAACTAATTAAGTCATCAAAGTCATACACAAAAGCAATATAATCATGCTTAGCATATCACAAATAATGTGCACCAATCATGCATTGATCACCAACATTAATATTTAAAAAAAAAAAAACCCTATTTCAATGCATTCTATCGGCTTCTCCGATACTAACGAAGAAATATAGCGACGATATCATGACCGACACTAATATTTTGGCTCTAAAATAAATATTTCTTGTAGTGACTATTGGGGTGTTAAAATGACTTAGATGTTACCGTTGATAATATTTCTAAACTACTTGAAAGAAACATACTAGCTTACCTAACCCTCTTATCATCTGATTTTATTACCAGAGCAAAACAAGCCTCTTATCATCTAAAGAAGATAAATTTTCATGTATTATTTCTTCTATGCAATTTTCTTTATTTTGCATTAAGCTTGGTCTATCATTGAAAAAGAAAAGTAAATGCTATAAATTTAACGTAACTACTCTTATAAGTAAATTATTTTTCACAATTAATCTACCACATTATCGGATTTTACTCACCTAAAGTTTGAAGAGCCCTCCATACAGTAAAGTGCAGTGTTACAACTATTGGGGAAATAGAGGAGTTCATGGGTCAGGGAAATAAGACACTAGAAATTTAAATGTCACATTTTAACCCAGAACCTCATCACATTAAAGTTTATAGGTCACATATCTTTTAAGGTGACCTCACCCCTCATCAAGTGTGAGTCACCACCACATTATAAAGAGAATCGGACATAGTATATTCACTCATATCTCTTATAAAGTCTTTATCTCACCCATTTTTAATCAATTTGAGACTTCAACTCACACTTAAATTTTCAACAATAATCATTTATTTTATAAGTTAAAGATGTATTAAAAAAGAGTACAAGAGGTACTGGAACCCTTCATACAAAATACATTAGTAGTAATTATAAAAGATGTAACAAAAGGGAACAAGTAGCAAGATCAAGCCCCAACTTAATTGATACATTCAAACAATCCAATTATGCAGCAGGTCCCATCGAACCCTGGCTTTAAGCAACTCCAGCATCATATTTAGATCATGGACCCAAGCCTTCAACTCGCTGCAATCTAGCAGAACATGATCTGATAACCCAGCCAAAGGTGCCATGCCCCAATACAAATGATCCCTTCAAGAGGATCTTAGGCAAGACATAGGATTGAGGTTCCATTCATAAATCGATCGAAAAACTGAAATTCTTACATTTTGCTTTGAGCCATAACCAGGACTTGAATTGAATCTAGTCAAAAACAGTAGACAAATCCACGCCTCCTCCTCTGAAGATAGCAGATTCCAAATACACCATATAGTCGCTAGCCAAATTATCCAAGCTCTCCTCCTTCGATCTTCACCCCCACTGATTATGCGTCTATACTGATTAATAATTCGTGCACAGACATTCAAAAGAAGGAGATGAAGTAGAGAGGTAGTGCAGAAAGCACGCTTTTAATCAAGCACAGCATCCTCCCAAACGAGAGTGAGTTACTTTGGTAGAGCCAACTTCTACCAACAGTTATGGAAGTATAAACCTTAAGTATAAAGAAAAGAGAAAATAAAAGAGTATAACAAAGAGTATAACTAGAGCCGGATATAGTTATGGGTTTCCTCTAGTCCTATAGGCATATGTATTTTTATTACTTTTTTTAATGGGTTAGAACACCTCTTGTGTGCTCCCTATTAATACATTTGTCTTATAAAAAACAACACTCAATTGTCTGCTTGATTTCATTAATACAATTTATAGCTAGGGTTCTACTCTTTGGATAAAGATGACCCATCATTTCACTACTAGGAATATTCTAGAATAAGAAACAAAACAAAAACAAAAACTAACCCTAGAAATAAAAATGACTAGACATGGGTATCCATTCATTTGGGCTTAATAGTTCCAATCTGAAAGGAGCCCACATTGGTAGCTACCATACTTCTCCAGTCTGATAGT
This sequence comes from Acmispon strigosus, assembly GCA_030819835.1. NCBI lineage: Eukaryota > Viridiplantae > Streptophyta > Magnoliopsida > Fabales > Fabaceae > Acmispon > Acmispon strigosus. Next base: position 27,835,527 of record JAUAMA010000002.1, read on the forward strand.
TTCTGTTTTAGCTTTGGAATAATCATTGATCAAAATGAACGGTCGGTATTGTGATTAAGTGCATACACATGTCTCATAAATTGTGAAATTGTCAACATTAAGCCGTTAATATTTTAATGAAAGGCAATTATATGATTGACCAAATATATTTTAAATCGATTCACCTATAAACAGTGTTTTTACTTGTTATCAAAAGTAATATTTAGTATATATTTTTACAATATGTTTTTTATGTGTTAAAATAAATTTACAAGGAATTCCTTTAAATTTGTGAGCTAGACTAGTCCATGATAAACAAAACCTTTAATTAATGATAATAACTTGCGCTGAAACCTTTTAAAGTACACCCCTTTTTTTGGTACAATATTGTTGCAGAGGAAATAAATCCCAAAATATATATGTTGAGATATATATGATTTTATAGATCCTTGGTGATTTAATCAATGTGACTTTTGCTTTTAGTTATTAAATTGAGGGAAGGCAATGAATACAAAGAAAAGCAAACAAAAAATGTATTGATAAAACGATCAATTTGGATCGTTGCCATGTTATTTCATGTCATCTTAACCCGAAGCAACAACTTTCCTTTCTGATTTTCTCTCAAAGCCACAATATTGATAATTCCCTATACATTTCCCTCTAAGACATTATAATGATGAATTGACTAGCAAGGTCTACCAACCCTGCAATTGAGAGCCCCAGAAAAGCGTGTAAGCCTATTAGCATAAATCCCAGGCCTTGGTCTCATCAAGAAACCCTTCTTGAATGGCAACCTTCCAAGAGGTGCTCCAGACTGAACGAAAGTGGCACCATTCATGAAATGATCGTTCTCCGATCTCCATTGCCACTTGGACCAAACAGCAGGTGCAGCGTAGTCCCTGTGTGTTATCACCTTGGCAGCATCGTTGTTTGGCGCGATGAACCTGTTTCCCTGGCTCAGAATTGTTGGCCCTGAGCTCCCTCCTATCGCGTACATCAGCCAGTGAGTGTAGTCGTTGTTCAACACATGGACGAAACCCCATCTGCACCGAGGCATCCTCTGGATCAAACCCTGTCCAAAGTGGTTGAATGCCACTGTTATTTGCATGATCTTATCACCAGAGTACGAATCACTAGCTCCAAACAGCATCACCTGCAACCACATTTTCATATATTATATATGTAACTAATAAGGGAGAAATAACAGTAACAAAAATATAAATAAAATAGTTACATCGTTGTGTTTGGTCATGTGGCAATTTGAGATTGTGACTGCTGTAGAGCCCTGAATAACGTCAACAAGACCATCCTCACACTCGGACATGGAAAGATGATCAATCCAAATGTTGGAGGAGCCGAAAATGGAGATGGCATCACCATCACTCCTTGTTCTTAGTCCAATATGGTTCCATGAGTCCCTCATCAGGCCACCACTCATAGCCTTCACATTTTTTATGCGGAGGCCATGGATGATGACATTGTTGACAAATTGCATGGTGATTCCAGCACCATCCCTAATTTGCACATTGGCGCCACGACCATCAATGGTCTTGTCGGATGAGACCATCAACTCTTGGTTCAATCTAATGACCATGCTACGTGCGAAAATGATCCAAAGTGGTCCCTTTTGGACAGCGCCATATCTCAGGGTTCCGGGTCTAGGGTTAACCATGTCGTTATCGGAAGGATCGGTGACCACATAGATAGGGCCGCCAAGTCCTCCGACAGCCCTTCTTCCAAAACCCTTGCCACATTTGGCTAGCAATTGGCGGTTTTGGGCCCAATCTCTCCTACACCTCCAGCAACGGTCAATTGGGTTGGTGGCCACGCATTTTCCCATGCCACGACCACCACGTCTCTGCCTTAGCTCCCTCCTTGTGCTGTTTGTGTAGTCCTGCATTGCCCTGCATCATATAGAGTAATTGTGAGAATCATGATTTTCATCATGTAAAAATATTGTTTGTGATGAGAAGAGAAAGATAGAAATAAAAATTAGTGTGAACGTATCAATGACGTACAAGTGAACGTGCACGTTGAGCTCAGTTGTAACATTTTCAGGGTTTGGCACGTAGGACTTAAAGGCAATATCACGGGCAATATCAGCTTGAGCTTTGAGATAATCATCAAACTCCGCAATACCAGCCTCAAGGCATGGAACAATAATGGCAAAAGCAGCCAAGAGGACAAAGGTAACCTTGCTTGCCATATTGTGTGCTGTTTTTCCAACGCCTTGATAGTATTTTTTTCAAAGTTTTTGCTTGGGATCCAACTTTTATTTGGTTCTTGGTTTCGAAGGCAAGGTTATGCCAAGGTCTTGAAAATCTATTGGTGCCCTTAGAGCATAGAAAGAAAGACCTTAGCAAGCCAATACCAAATGAAACCAAGGGAATTTATTAGGCCCGTAGCAGCTTTGTGCTTCGGGGTGAATCATTTAAGCAACCAATTGTGCATGCTTTTATAATGGTTGCAAACCCTTCAAGATTGAAATGTGTGTGGTTCTGAATTTAGGAGCGGAGAGTGTGGGGAACCGTTCTATTTCTTTGGCTATTACAGTTCCTCTGTGTATGACTGCTAATCCGTTCCCTTAGCCTTGGCCTTCTCATTACAATTAACTCATGACTAATTTTACTGGTTCTATGTTGTCCAAGTAAATAGCAATATAATTTGTCTAGTTTGTTAAATTTGGCTTGCTGTGTGGTTTAGCCTTACCTACAGATCGTTATGATGCTTTTTTGGTTTGCTTCAACTATATATAGGGAGCGTATCAAGTGAGAGCGATGTTTATTATGAGAGATGAGAGCGTTCAATCTTAGCCATTAGATCTACCATGAAGGGTCAAGATTAAAATAAAATGGCATGTGACTTTTTTAAAAAGTCATGTGACCACTAAACTACTTTTAATCTCAACCACTCATGAATGGTTGTACGGCCATGATTTAACGCTCTCATCTCTCATAATAAACATCGCTCTCACTAGATACGCCCCCTATATATATATATATATATATATATATATATATATATATATATATATATATATATATATATATATATATATATATATATATTAAAGTACACTAAAGATGCTATCAACACTATTTTTAACTTTTTTTTTTATTAATCGGTCAAAATTCACAAGGGGTTTATTAAAAATATATGTCACACTTTCAATTTAGTGAGATGACTCACCTCGATTTCAATTAAGAGGAGTGCTAGCAGTACTCTCTCAATAATAAATATGTAAAATATTTATTAAATATAATTATGTTAATAAAATATTAAATATGTAAAATGGCCGACAATATTAATTAACTAGTTATTAATAACTTTTTATACTATTAATTATGTTAAATAATAATTCAGTTAAAAATGTTTAAATTAAAATATTAAACGTAATATATACATATTAGTAAATTTCACTTGAAAACACATTAATTATAATATTAGTTAATTTTTATTTAAGTTTAAAAATTTAAATATAATTTTTTAATAAACAGTAGAGAGATTAGAAAAAAATAGTAAAATTAATATATATTATGGTATTCATTATAAATATTATATTATCTTACTAATGATATGGACTTAAATAAAATAATCATATTCTTTTTAAAAAATGATATATTCTATAGAAAGTATTAATTATATTGTTTCAAAAAAGTATTAATCAATACTAATAATCAATGTTCGCAGAACCGAACCGGACATCAAACCGTTCGAGCTACCGGTTCACGATTTTTATGGTTCAACCGAGGTTCAACCGTGGTTAACCGATTATAATTAAATAATATTATAATTATGAGTATAATACATAATTAGTTAATTACATTATATAATTATATAATTATATACATAAAATAAGTGATGACATCCAATTCAGGGCCTGACCCAAGGTAAGAGGTAGGGGTAGAAAAAAAGAGCCCACTCCAAACATCCAGTTAAAAAAAAAAAAAGACCTAACCCACTTGCCTCTTCTCCTTTCCATCAACCCTAGCAGCCACCAAGCCCTCACCCTAGCAGCCACCTCCTTCTTCTCCTCCCCATCCAGCGCCACCACCACTTCTCCTTCTCTTCGCCACTCCTTTCCCCTTCCCTAGGCTTCGACCACCACTGCCACCACTCACCCAAACCGAACCTCTGCTCCTGAAATCGTCCCTCCACCACCGTTCTCTTCTCCACCAAGCTCCTTCACCGATCCAAAATCGCAGAGCAGAGGAAGCATAGCAGAATCGCAGAGCAGAGGACGCATAGCAGAATCGCAGAGCAGTGGGAAGGGCGGCCTGCGCTGCCACCACCTCTCCTTCTCTTCGCCACTCCTTTCCTCTTCCCTAGGCTTCGACCCTCACAGCCACCACTCACCCAAACCGAACCTCTGCTCCTGAAATCGTCCCTCCACCACCGTTCTCTTCTCCACCAAGCTCCTACACCGATCCAAATTCGCAGAGCAGAGGAAGCAGAGAGGAAACGCAGAGCAGTGGGAGGGGCGGCGGCGGCGGCGGCCTGCGCCGCAGTGGGAGCAGCAAACCCTAATTTTCTTTTTTTTACAAAATGGCCAAAACGACCTCGTTTAAGGTGAACCGGGGTGACCCGGTTTTTGTCTGGTTTTCACCGGTTTTCCCGGTTCGGTCCCGGTTCTCCCGGTTCAAAAGCGGTTCAGCACTCAGATGGTTTTATGTGGCAACCGAACCGGCCTGGCCTGCGGTTCCCGGTTTTTCTGGTCGAACCGGCCGGTCCGGTCCGGTTCTGCCAACATTGCTAATAATCAACTAAAATTTCAGTTAAAAAACATTAAATATATTTATGACATTTTATACTATTATATATATCATTAATTAAGATCAATCTTACATAAATTGTAGGCTTAAATGCACTTTCTGCCCCTTAAAATACACACTTTTACGAAACGTACCCCTTGAGTATTTCTGGCAGGAAGTGTACCTCTCTTCAACTTCACATGTGCAGCGTTTACCCTTCCGTCAGTCTGATGTTAAAAATCGACGGAAGGGCTAACGTGGCATGACACGTCATTAAATAAATTTCAGAACTTAGGGGTGGGGGAGATTCAAACACGAGACTAAGAAGTGGCAAAACATGTCCAGTTCATTATTCCAGACCCCTTCTTCCCCATCATCGACATCTGGATTTTGGTATTGTCTGGGTGTGCCTTTACTGATGATTGGAAAGAATGGTGGTGGCAGAATTTCCGGTGAGGGGTTTGGGTTTTTCTTTCTTTTATTGTTATGATTGATTATATAAATAAAACTTTGTTCATATTATTAGTAATTGATTGTGTAGTTCAATTGGAAAAAGGGGTGTTTTTCCACTTCCTAGTCCCGTGTTCGAATTTCCCTCACCCCCTTCTGTTCAAGGGGCAGAAAGCGCATTTAAGCCTAAATTGTAAGTATTAAAGTTTGCCTCTCTCTATCTATGTAAAAGAAATTGTCTGGAGTTTTATATCAACGACAATGATATTTAGTTCTTAATGATTATTTATAGGGTTAATGATTTATATGGTCCCTATGTTAGTACGCATGTTTGCGTTTGGTCCCCGCTGAAAACATGCAACAATAAGTCCTTCAAATTGGACGACGTTTGTGTTTAATCACTGCTTGAGGTCGGAGCTACGGTGAGGATGTCGAGTGTCAGGCGAGTGCATACGTGGCATGCCTAGTGGCAAGTCAACAGTTATGTGGCAAATCCACGTCATTTTTAATTAAATTTTAGTTGAAACATATTTAATTAATAATTAAATTAAAAAATAAAAAATACAACAGATCTTAATCCTCAACCATTCATGTTAATCATCATCTTCAATGAGTTGAAAACAACAACAACCCAGAACACAATATAAACCCATAACATCAACTCAAAACCCAAGATTTGACGAACTTGGGCGGCGGAGACGCAGCTGATGAAGCGTAGGTTCTTGCTGAGCACCACCGTCGACGAGTCGCCATCATTTTCTCAAAAAAAAATCCAGATCAAACCAAACCAAACCCTGGGAAGAAGAACATAAATTGCAGAAGTGAAATTGAAAGATTCAAAGATTGGGGGGCAGAGGTGCTTCGATCTTCCTCTTCCAAGCTTTTTCTTCTACATCTTCATCTTTTTCTTCTTCCCATCGCAGATCAATATCAATTGGGTTGTGGCGGTTATTTCTAATGGGAAGGGAGGAGGACACTGTGGCTGGGGTTGAGAGGGGAAAAGAGAATTCGAAGGTCGTTGTACGAGAGGGAGAAGAGGTGGTGTTTGGGGGTTGAAAAGAGTTGAAGAGATGTTCCCTCATACAAATAGGCTCATCCCTACATAATTTGCTTAATCTAGAACAACTCTGTGCCAGTTGATCTACACACTTGGTGGTATTATTTATATTATTAATTATACAACTAAAAAATTTATCACATATAAATAAAAATATTAAAATTAAAATTACTTAAAAATTATTTAAGTTTTGCATTAACAACTATACTCATTAATCATTAATAATCCTTTATATTGTGTATTAACTATTAATTCTAAATTTAAAAAAAAAACTATTAATTCTAAAAATTTCTCATGTGTATAATTAACATATAATTCCAGCCTTTTCTGTTGGTTAGGTTGCTTCAAAAGCGTATAGGCCATGGAAATTTTTGAATTACTTACATATGATTTAGATTGCATTGCAGTGGTTCATATCTATAGGGAAGCAAATTCTGTTTCTCGTCTAGTGTGACTAGACCCAACAAAGAATGAGCCTATTTGTATGTGGGAACATTTCTTTTTGCGTAGTGAGTTGAATCACAATGATCTGCCAAATTGCAAGTGTAAAGTTTCACCCAGAGTTTTAAATATTGAATTCACGGGAATTGTGGTAGTCTACTCATATTTCAATGATTTAATCGTAAAAATAAAGCAATAAAGAGGGAGTTCAATCGGTAGATTGGTAATGGTAGCAATTGGATAAAAACTTAAAATAAAGCAAAGAATTAAACGTTGTTTAGAAATCAATTAAGAGAAACGCACCGGGGTTCCAATTTCATTGGTTAATCATATGGATATACCTATTGTAATTAATATATAAGTTGAATTTACTCTTTCACGGTGCTCTACCTAGATGTCTACCTGCTGCTTTCGCACGTTCAGATATCCCTTATAATTAACAAGTGATAGCAAATTTCTTCCTACCTAATCCTTATTAACTAGAGACTAAGTTCTTACGTTCAGGACAACACAAATAAATTGTTACCCCTATTTCTAGTGAGTACAGACCCTTATTCGGTTTCTTTTCAGTTTCCTTTAACTTACCAACATCTCGGTATGTCCAAGCAAAGCAATATATCCAGCGTGCACTCCGAATTCAATTAAACCAGAAAAGAAACGCGTAGAAGAAATACATGACTTATATATTAATTAAAGCAGTTCAATCCATAATCAAAATCAAATCCATCTCCTCCAGTACAAGGGAGATTAGTTACATATAATCATGATAAAAAAATAGGAGTTCAATGAGTAAAGCATAAAAATAATCAAGAACCTGGAAGAGACTTTAAAACCTAACACTTTGCTCAAAATCTCTCCCAAAATAAGTTCCAATAGCAAAAGATATATCAAAATAGGTAAAAATCGGGATTAAAAAGGGGTCTGGGCGGTACTGCCAGAAAAACCGTGCGAAAATAGCCGGGTCTGCGCGAAAATTCGCGCGACCCGGCCCTGATGACGTCAGCGCGCGGGGCGCGCGGAACTGTGCTGGTCATGGCGCAAAAATGGCGCAGGAGAATGTCCGGCCGCGCGTTAGCGCAAAAACTTGCTGGTCCGCGGCGTGGTTTCGCACGAAAATGATCGAGCGCGTCAGCGCCACGTGCGTGCGGTCCTTCGGGAGCGTCGTGCGTGCGGTCCTTCGGGAGCGTCAGCCCACACGCGGGCGGCTCCTATGCTGCTATTTTGTGAATTTTTGGTATTCTTCTCATTTTGAGTCCACTTTTGGCATTATTTTCACCTAGAAGAAGAAAAATAAGATGACAAGAAAATAAAACAACTTAATTTATTCAAAATAACTACGTGAATCCTAGTAAATTAAGATAAATACTAGCAAATATAATTAAAAGACCAAAATGCATGAAATAACATAAAAGTGTCCTAAAATTACTAAAATAGCTTAAATAATAAATAAAATTAATGATAAATATATAGAACAATAATTTTAAGTCCCGGGTCATCACACAACAATCTTTATAAAAAAAAGTTTTTCAAAAAAATAAGTATTTATAAAATGGTAAAGCGATCTTAACCTCTAAATTAGCTGGTGGAGTCATAAACCTAGCTCATATTCAAATAAAATAAAATCCCCCATGGTCACTAGCGGAAACTTGCTTTGTTGGAGGAGGAAATAAATCAAAAATTATTTGCTATGGAAAGGTTTGGCCACAAATACTTTGACCAATCATGCGGCCAACATTTTAAGCTTTTGATTATCATTACAATATAATATCTGTTTTTCTTTGTTTTTTAGAAAGAGACAACCTGGAGAAAGAGATGATGGGTCTTTTATGGCAAAAAAATTCACATTTTGGAAAGCAAATTCCCTGCTGCAACACTTATTCTCACCCTTTTGACCGAATTAGAAAGTATTCTTCTTCACACTGTTCATAACTCAGTCCTCCATTACTTAACTCACAATTAACTTCTTTATTCTTCCTGGTTCAAAAAAAAAAACTTCTTTATTCTTCCTTCATAGGTTCAAATGTCTTATCTCTTTTTGTAGAAATTAAAAAATTAAAAGAAAACTCAAACTTGGTTATAATTTGTCTTAGCATAATGATTAGTATTAGAGACAAAAGACTCTGAGTGGTTAATTTATACGATGTTGTGATTCTTCTTAAGTAAAGTTTTGAGTTCAAATTTTCTAAATTTAAAATTTTCAACTAAATAAGCTAGTCTTATCCCGACTCGAACAAGATTAATTCCAATAAAAAACAATTGTGCTGAATAGAGTTAAAAGTGACATGTTGGATTGCAAAAATAGGGTACTTGAATTTTTTTTTTTTTCTTTTACATGAAATATCATGATTTTGTAATATGTAATGGGGTTTTGAATTTTAAGGAGTCAGCACGCGGGTCTTGTCTATGAATGCTTTGCTAAAGAACCTATGTCCCGAACCGAAAGACTAAGCCAAGAAGAAAATTGGAATCTATCGCTTTACCTCGTGGTCTTAAATACGCTCACTTATTTATTCATTATTAAGCTCCTTTCGACCTAATCTTATATAATCATCAAATCATGATAAATCCACCAAATTAAATATTATCGGATTCATTTATTATATGTGTTGCAATCATGCGGTTAACTAGTTTAATGCAAATTGCGAAGTCCAAGATAGTAACTCCAAAGAGCTTATACGGACTAAGGATCGGAAAGAAGGAAAGAAAGTTGGAATTAGCCATCCAATTATGTGCTCTAACATTATTTTTTTATCGGCAAATAGTCGTTAATTATTAGTAAATTATAAATATCCATCTTTAATACTTTTCATCTTTAATATCCTTAACTCACTTAAATGACCAAGTATGCTATCACTCCCCCCAATTTTGTGCTCTATGTCCCTTCAATATACTCACTAAAGTGAATTATTATCAAGATTTTATCTATGAAATAAATATTTGTTTTCTTGTCTTTTTTATAAAAGAATGAAATTAGCAATCTATGTACATAGACATACCTTTTCGAAGCAATATGTTCCACGAGACGTTAATATATGTGTGGATAAGTTTGTTTCTTTGGGTCTTCAGAATTGGTTGTTGCCCCTTCTTGCTTCGGACTAACATTGTTGTGCTGATCTTGTGACTTGTTGGCTTTTTTCTAAGTTTCAAAAAAAACACATACCTTTTTTTTTTTACTTAATTAGTTCACTATTGAATCGAAGAAAACCTATGACAAAGCTTAGTAACCTGGTAATTGTATTTAAACACAATTTGGCTAAACTTTTCAACAAAACTAAAATGATATGTAGCTTGCAACAACTATGTGCGTATGTTTGGATTGAGGAGTTTTCTCCAATTAAGGAAATTTCGTCCTTTGATTTAGTTGTTTCTATAAATGAATACACTTTAATTTAACGTAAAAAAATTGTGTTAGTTGAGTGCAATGTGAACAGACTTTTATCTCAATTCATAATTGTGTGTTTTATATTGGTTGAGTGAAAGTGATTGAACTTCCATCTTAATTCACAAGAAGTGTTTCATTATTTTTTGTCTTAAAGTGAGTGTTACGTGTTGTTTGCTCTGGTACCGAGTATCTAAATAAAGCCTAAGAAGAGTTATATTCACTTTTTTGTCCCCAGATGAGTATTAACATCTATTTGCACTTTTGCCGATGGCTACCCAAACATATATAAGTCTTGTCCACACCTCAATTTAAAAACTCTTTATATTTCGTATTGGACAATTTTACCGTAGACCATTTTAAAAATTGATTGATTCATGAATCATATTTTTACTACTAACATTTAGTACAGATTATTATCTACAATATGCTAAAAATTTATTTACACACAAATCCTTTTAACTTGTGGAGCAAATTTTTCTTGATAAGCGGTTGACAAATTTCTATCTTTAACCATGTTTTCTTTTTCATAAACGAGGAACCTAATATTTATCTTAGTTGAAAAGCTCCAATAAACTAATATAAGTTGGGCCTTACCCATCCAGTATTCAAGGACAAAGTACCCTAAAAAGCATGTAAGACAGCTTAATAAGCTGTGTGCAGGTCATCATCCTAAATCTTGCAACACAACTAGCCACAATGATTTCTTCTGCAGATGCTTATCATGTGGTGACAACCACTGTCCCATTATATGTGACCATGATACTTGCCTACATCTCAGTGAAATGGTGGAAGATCTTCACCCCAGATCAATGTTCAGGCATAAATAAATTTGTGGCCAAGTTCTCAGTCCCACTTTTGTCATTCCAAGTCATTGCTTCCAACAACCTCTACAAAATGAGCATGAAACTCATGTATGCTGACTTTGTTCAGAAACTGCTTGCATTTCTAGTGCTAACAGCAATCACTAAGATCAGGGGAAGAGGAGGGTTGAAATGGATCATAACTGGTTTCTCATTGTCAACACTCCCTAACACTTTGATTCTGGGAATCCCACTCATGAGGACTATGTATAAGGATGAAGCTGTTGTTTTCATAGCACAGATTATTTTCTTGCAGAGCATGGTCTGGTACAATTTGCTCTTGTTTCTTTATGAGTTCGATGCTGCAAAGAGTGCTAGACCCGCTACACCACCACAAGGCACAGGTAAAGAAATAGTTAAGGAGTACTTGACCAAATGCAAATTTAGATAATTCTTCATTTTCATCTCATCATTTTTTTTCTCTTTGTTATAATTACCTCATAACAAGCACATTCTAAAGTCAAAATTGATGTTGATGTATTTGAGGTTAGAAATATACCCTCTATTTATTTTTGAACCATTGCAAGAAATAATAACTTTTGATCAATTAATCTTGCTCAGCCAAATGAAGTAATCTAATACAATTAAAGTGGGGCCAGAACATACATTTTAACTGTATTATTGTTTCTATGTGTAAGCTCTTTGAATGTTAAATTGTTTACTTATTCCTCTGAAACACAATTTTGTTGATAAGTTATGTCCTTAGTTCTTCAGCAACTATATAAATTAAACTAACATATTTGTCATGTCATGTCATGTCTATGGAACAATATATATGGTACAAAATTTAGATGCTAATAGTCCCAAAGAACAATCCCAGGATTGAAAGTGTTACTTGCATTTTCTTACAACCAGTTTCTTGATCTCTGTTTGAAGGAGAAACGGAGGCGGCTCGTGAAGTACAATCAAAGAGAGAAGAAGATGAAGAACCAGGAACAAAAAGGAGAATGAAGATCTTGCCAATTCTTGTCACAGTGGGGAAGAAGCTAATCAGAAATCCTAATACCTTTGCAACTTTAATAGGTTTTATTTGGTCATGCATACAGTTCAGGTAATGAGCACACTACAAGAGAGTTACTGTGCCTGACACTTTTCAGTTTTAAAATTGGATCAAGATCTTCTGCACCGAAATGTTGTCTTAATTTCCGGTCGCACCAAAGATGGGGCATTTACAAACTTACATTGTTGTTTTTAATTGAAATGTAAAAATGTTATTGTTGGAATAGGAAATTGAGACACTATTTTGGGACTGAAGATTTCAAACCCTTAAAATGTTCATCCCATTCTTGTCATTCCAAGAGATACTTGTGTTTCTAATTAATAACATGTTGCAGGTGGGGAATACACATGCCTGAAGTGATTAATCAGTCAATAGAGTTATTGTCCAATGGAGGTCTTGGTATGGCAATGTTTAGCTTAGGTATGTAAAATTAAATGATCTATAGATACACATGGTTTCCTATCATGAACTTCTAAAAATAACAAAATCCAAATTCTAGAGTCGCATTAAAAATTGTTCTCTATTTCCTTCTCTGCATGTATGATCAGGTTTATTCATGGCATCACAGCCAAGTATTATAGCATGTGGGCCATGGATAGCAATGGTGGCAATAGGACTGAAAATTGTGGTAGGACCTGCCCTAATGGCTGTGGCATCCCTTGTCATTGGACTAAGAAACACATTGTTTAAAGTGGCAATTGTTCAGGTTCTATATCTTCTTTTTTTCTTTTCAGTGCCACTTTTCAGATCATTTTAAAGGTGATTAAATAGTGAGAGTTTGCATGTGGCAGGCAGCACTACCCCAAGGAATTGTTCCTTTTGTTTTTGCCAAAGAGTATAATGTCCATCCAGTGATTTTAAGCACTGCGTAAGTAAAGCCAGAGCATCTCTTTGGTTAACCTTTGCAGACATGTCTAGCTTGAGGTTTAATGCTGTTCTTGTTTTGCGTTACAGGATCTTGTTAGGGATGCTCATTGCCTTGCCGGTGGAATTGGCCTTTTACTTCCTCTTAGCATTATAAAGGGTTGTGTTAAAATATATGGAAAGTTACATTACTGTAAAACAGTTCATACACTTGTATCACGTTAAGAAAAAATTGATTCTAAAGTCAAAATCAGTTTTGGAGAGAAGCTTTTGTGAGTAGCTTCTTGGGACCAGAATTGATATTGAGGAAAAATAAATTGATTCAAATATGGTATTAGTTTTAGATTTATGTAATTGGCCCGTGGTAAAGAAAAAATGCTATCACCCTACTAACAATGTTACATACGCGTATTATGTCAAGAGTCAATTATCCCAAAAGATTAAGTTATTGGGTGAAGACTTATGAACACATTTTCAAACATGCCCCCTCACACAAAAGGTTATTGGGCTTGGAGGCACAAGCTTGTCAACCTTCCACTAAAATTGAAGTCTTTTTTAATAAAAAGAGTTGTCTAAATCACCTAAGAAAATGTAATAATAATTGAATTATGGCTCATTTGATGGTCAAAATAGGAAAGGAATAATAGGATAAGAGAGTTGAATAAAGACTTCGCACACTCTCTCACTCACTCTCTCTCTCTCTCTCTCTCTCTCTCTCTCTCTCTCTCTCTCTCTCAACCCTCTGCTAGGGTTTTTGCTGCATCCCCTCCCTTTGCGGCGACAGCGAGGATCGTTTCCCAATGCGTGAAGAAGTTATTTCACTTCTCAATCTCAACACGTTTTAACCATAGTTCAAAAGTTATTTTTCATAATAAAGAAAGTTAATATAAGTCTGATAAGAAATGAAGAAGTTATGGTCGTTTGAAGATAAGGATGCAGTGCCATCATCAACACGTTTGGAAGGAGGAAGAGTAGACGATGGAATGAGGAAGGAGTAGACGATGGAAGGAGGAATGGTTTAGACGATGGAAGGAGGAAAGGTTTAGACGATTAAAGGAGGAAGAGTAGACGATGGAAGGAGGAAGGAGTAGACAATGGAAGGAGGAAGGAATAGACGACGGAAGGAGGAAGGATTTTTCATCGTTTATACATACCCAGGGCGCTGAGCGGCCTCAGATGGGCGCTGAGCGTCCTGGAAGGGTCCAAAACTCAGAAATTAGCCATAGACCACACTTAATTTCCCTCACACATATTTGAAAACCCCTTGAGAATCAGACCTGTTTCACTCCTAACTAGAGGCTTTAGAGGTAATTCTATATGTTTCCAACTTCCTATGCATCTAGGTACTGAAATGTCCATAGGACCCCTTTATGCACTTCATGCCTATTTTCACTAATCACCTCACAATAATGCTTACCTATAACATAGTGCAGTCGGATAAATCAATTAACGATAACTTAGCGGTGAGCTAATTATAATAAAAGGGTACAGTTGACACAATAGATAATTAGGATAACGTGTATATTGACGGGGAAGATTATCCAATTAATGAAACAAAACCAGCAATCGGAGGATGCCACGTGACCCAACACTGTGTTAGAGTCGTCTCCGCAACCGGGACTAAGGCCTCACACGACATGGATAACGAGATACTATCAAACACCTGCAACCATTCGTACGTGAATCTAGAAAGAAATAAAGAAACACGTATCTTCCATCCATTATATGACTAAAATGCCCTTCATAAGCATGGCGTAATATAATTAATCACTCTTCTTCCTCATTTGGAGTCCCCCATATCCTCTACAAATCACTCCTTTGCGTGCCACCCATTCTTCTTCATTTGCTATTTTCTTTTCTTTTCCTATCAACCAGACCAACCTGCCATTAATTAAATTTTCTAAATCTTCTATTTCAAAAATATAAGTACGCAAAAATACTCAAATTAATTATTTATATTTTAATATCATCTTTATAGTATATTATCATTGTATCGTATGTATATATGTTTTTTAAATTCATTTAAATGCGCTAAGGCTAATGCATTAAGTTGGATGAAGGAAACAAGTATATGATGAACATCCTCAATTTAAACAAAAACATCTTAAAAAAGAAACTTTGGCATACAATTCGCTATAAGTTGGATTTTTACATCTAGATTAAATTTCTTTACATAAACTAAAATATTTTTGGCTTAATAGCACTTTTAGTCCCTCACTTATCACGATTTGACAGTTTTGGTCCCTAAAATAAAAAATTAGTTTAAATGGTCCTTAACTTATACAAATTGTTGCAGTTTTAATTTTCCATCCATTAGTTAATAATTTTTAATTAAAATATTAATTAAAAAGAAAAACAAAAATGAAACTCAGAAAATTATGGAAAAGTAAGGGTGGTTTGACAATTTTGTGAAGCCTGAAACCCAAATCTGCTCTTCAAGCTTCCTCCAAGCTTCCAACACGACCGTCCTCTGAACGTTCTTCAAGCTTCCTCCTGCCACAACCACCCTAACCTCCTCTACTCCTCCCTCAGGCCCACATCGACGTCCACCCCCACCGTCCGATCCACACCTCGCCTCCTCTACTCTCGTCGACGCCGTGCACCATGAGTATCGCGAGCCTCCTTCAGACCACCACTCCCACCAGCCTCTGTCCCGTGAGGCCGCGTCGTTCAAGAGCTCGTGGTGGCACCAGTGTCTGAGACGCCGATGTGGGCCTGCGTCAACTACACTATCATCAACGGCGATTGCCGCCTCGACCAGGCCCTCGTGCGCGACAAGCGTTGGTCCAGTTTTGTGCTCCTCTGCATCTCCAAGCGTCGGATCTTCTTCTCATTTGTCCAACTCCAAACAAAACACCAGATTTGCTTCTCCTTCGTTTATGAAATCTCTTTCTCGGTCTCTTTCTAGGTTCGGGTTGTGGTGTGGGTGTGGGTTTGGGTGTCGATGGTGGTGGTGGTGGATTTGGGAACAGTGGTAGCTGAGATGAGTTGCTGGAGGTGGAGGTTTCAGGTGGTCCTGGAGGTTGCGGGTTTCTGAAGGAGGAGAAGGAAGAAGGTGGAGGTAATTGGGTTTACGGTGCGGGTGCGGGTAGGGGTTGCAGTGGGGTGGGGTGGGGGGACTGTGTTTAGTTTCATTAAACCAAAAGGGAAGGAAAAAGACCAAACCAACCCAGCAATTCTAATCTAATAGGTATTTTCATGCATCAGAGTAAGTGATTGTTGAGTGATATTGGGTAATCTGGGTTCCTTCTTTGATAAAAGAAATAGATGATGAAGTCTGGGTTCATGTTGTTTGATGAAGTTTGGTTATGAAAATCTGGTTGCTTTTTTTATGAAATTTGGGATTGCTGTTTGATGAAGAAATTTGGTTCATGTTTCTGGAAATTTGATGAACAAATCTGGGTTCATGATGAACCAAGTGACGAAGAAGATGAAGATTCATGTTTCTGGATTTTTTGATTTTTTTAATTAATTTTTTACAGAATATTCCGTTAAATATTGGATGGAAGTTGAAGGAAAACCAAAACTGCAACAGTTTGTATAAGTTAAGGACCATTTAGGCTAATTTTTTAGTTTAGGGACCAAAACTATCAAATCGTGATAAGTGAGGGACCAAAAGTGCTATTAAGCCAATATTTTTGTATGAGCAATACACATGTGTATTCATACTAAGAAAAAAAATTTATGTTTTTTTACTTTTAATAATTAGTTTTGTGAGACAAATTTATCAAATTTGAATATTTTTTTAAGGTATATATTGTTATATTCTAAAATTGTTATATTTCGAACTCCCACTTCTTTATAAAAAGAAAAAAAACGTAAATTATTTTAAGTTTGTGCAGTAGATGTATTAATAATCAATAATATAAAATTATCATAGATTATTAATGATAATTAAAAAGATACAATGAAAAGAAAATAAGTTTTAAAATTTCTACAACTCACCGCACTAGACAAATGTAATGGTGGAGCCAAATAATATTCAGAAAAGAGGGGTTGGGTGGTTTTGACTTTTGAACCCTTTTCCAAGGCATCAAGCTACTATTAGTAACCGCTGGGACGTGTTATGGTTTTAATCAATAGATGACCTTTATAACTAAAAAAATTGTAACTTTTTTCATTTATAAGATTTTTTAGAAAAGTTTCAGGGTCCTTGCCACCATGAAGGTCCGCCTCTGGTCATGAATCATCTTTTGTCAAAACATAAATGTTGCCCAATGTAGTGTAATTGTTAGCTCATTTCATCTTTTAACTATGAGGTTTGGTGTTCAATCCTTGCTTATGAGAATGTAGCATATTTCATGGTCACTCGTTTATCGCTTAGTGCGAGCATCCGCAGTGATGAAATTAGTCAGTACAGTTGGTGATGGATACTGCTAGAAAACACTCAATTTAAGACGGAATTTTGCGACGGAAAAATTTTCCGTCCCAAAATAACTAAGTTGGGACGGACTTAGCGGCACTTTATCGTCGCAAAGATATTTTGAAAAATTAATTCAACATTTTGGGACGGAACTGAAATTCTTTCACAGTTTAGGGACATGAATATGCAAATCGTCACAAATTGGTGACGGACTATAAAATTTCATCCCAACTACGAAATTCGTTTTGGAGGGAAGGATGACACCAACTTTTGGGGACGCAAATATTTAATTATTCCGTCCCAATTTGTGACGGAGTTAGCAATAATTTTCTATCACAAATGTTATTAAAAATATTTTTGTTTTGTTTTGGGAAGGAATTGAAATCCTGTCACAATTTAGGGACAGAAATATGCAAATCATCACAAATTGGCGACGGACTATGACGTCCCAATTTGTGACGGAGTTATCAATAATTTTCTGTCCCAAATTTTATCAAAAATATTTTTTTACTTTGGGACGGAATTGGAATGCCGTCATAGTTTATTATTCTATAATTAAACTATTTGACTTCCACAAACAATCTTACAAAGCCTCAGACTTAGGCGTTCCAAACACTGATCAATAAAAATTTAGGGCCCTTATTTTGTGGATCAATCCAGTTCAATCTGTTTATTTCCATGTTACGCGAAATGAGTCTAAACGAAATGTCAGCCAAATTGAACTTCAAAGGATGACATGCATATCGATGTCATAGAAATGCTATTCAGTTACCATTGTTTACTTATTTGAGAAAAGATTTTTGTTCATTTTATAATTTTGAGATATCATGCTACCAAATGGGTAGTCAATGATTTTCAATGAATAATGAGTAAAAAAGTTACTCAATCATCATTGTTGGTTTACCAAAGAAAACATTTTTGAGAAAAGATTTGGTTACTCTATCACTAAAATTGAAAAACGTGAGTCATTAAAAATGTATGTAAGTCAACTTAATACTTGCACCCAATGATTTTGGTTCACATGACCAAGCACTATGATTTGATGAGTCGTAGGAGCTGGTCCAGTAAGTGGTAAGAAAGTTGTGCAACCCGAAGTTGACAACGTAATGAACACAATATTGAATGTTGTAGCAACAACATATCCCATATCAGGGATTTTCAACCATTTTGCTTTAGTGACTACCTCGTTTGGAGCCACTTTCAATGCATCCAATATGGTTTGGCACAGTTTTGGCCCATACATTGCAGCATACTTTTCGGCCCTTGTTGTCATTTCTTCAACCATCTTTTCTCGAATGTCATGCCACACGTATTCACCTTTGCCCAACAGGGTTGCTATGGCCCTAAATCCACAATTACCATCAGGGGAGACGTCTATGATCTCTATTATGTGTGGTTGAAATTTGATGGGCATTTTATCCTTCAACGACACGCGTTTCTGCTTCCTTGGTCGTCCTTTCTTAGGTTTTGGGCCATTGGTTGATTTAGGAGATGTCCATTTAGGAACAGGCGGTGAAAGACCAACAACAGTTGCCTTTGTATTAACCGATGGATTTGTGGAGTTTCTACCATGAATGGAGTCCATGTAACCATCAACAACTTCAAAGTAGGAAGGATTACACTTGGTTGACCCTTTTGCTTCTCCCTTTGTCCTACCCTTTGTCTTTACCTTAACAGGAGGAGGACACATTGATGTTGAATCAGGAAATGCAAGCTCCCTCATAATTATGAAATCCACATAACACATTCAGCCTCTAACATCTGTCATCCTTCCTGGGTCTTCCTCTTAACTTGAAAGGACACTCACACTTTCTTGTTCCAGTGCTCTTATTTGTCAACTTGCCCATGTAAGGTTTGTATTTCCCACCACGCTCACAACCTAGAGTCACAAGTTCTTTCCTTTTGATGCTTTCATAATCGGACTTTGTAATAACAACAACAAAACCATTCTCCTTCCCGACCATCCGAGCCCAATCACAGAGATTATGTTGAGTTTGGAATATCTGTAGACGATAAAAACACATAAGAGGTGCTAACTAGTGTACAATCATTTGTGTACCCCATATTAAGCACAAGACAGATACAAAACTTATCAGTTGTAAATGCTGTGCAATCAACACGAACAGCTAGTTCTTTCCCGTCACCACATAATTTTCCCACCTTTTCAACCACATTATCAACCTTATCAACCTCCTCTGACACCACAACATTCATGACTGGGATGCCTGAATCAATTAACCATGTTCAATGTTAGAAATAGTTCTGGTTGCACTTATAAGTGCGAACTGGGCATCTCTAGTCGCACTTATAAGTGCGAAATTGAACTGACAAAAAAACATCCCTTGCCGCACTTAAAAATGCGAATTAATTAAATATGGTCGCACTTGAAAGTGCGAAAATTACACAGCCGAGGATTCACAGAATAAAAAAGGAAAAAGGAGAATCGAACCTTGGTGTTGTGTGCGGAAATGCGACTAAAACTCTCCAAAGAAGATGGGTTAGATGGAGAAGGTGGTGGGAGAGATGGAGAAGATGATGAATATGTTGTTTTAAGGTAGGTGGTGATGTAGGTTATGGGTTAATGGAGAAAAGAAATATGAGGGTGGTTGTGAAGGTGAATAATGAAAGGGGAAGGAGGTCAGAATGGTGATGAGGAGAGGAAGGGGATGGTGGTGACAATGGTAATGATGAAAGCCAAGGAATGGAGATGGGGATGGTGGTGAGAATGGTGATTAGGAATGGAATGAGGATGATGGTGAGGGATAGGTATAGATGAAAGAAGGAGATGATATAAGGGATATGTAAGGAAAAAAAAATTGTTCATTAAAAGTAAAATGGTAAATGGACCAAAACAAGGGATGGTGGAGGGACCAATGAGGGTGGTGTTGGAACCAATTATATTATATGTATTTTTTGAAATTGAAAATTATATTATATTTATACTACAGGAAATTAAATATGCAAAGGAAAATTTTATCAGCGACAGAAAATTCGAAATTGGGAAGCAACATTATCAGAAGATCAACGGTGGAGATTATTTTAAAATTTCGTGGGAAACAAGCGATAGAAAATAATAATAAATAAAAAATAATAAAAAACCTCCCCGAGAAGAAAACTAAATTTAGGGTTCGAGAATTTGTTTAAATTGGTGAAAGACTGTATCTGAGGTTTCATTTTCCATCACACAGCTTAATCACCTCGATTCATTTCTCACACCCATTTCTCTCTTCCTCGATTCTCATTTCCTCTCATTCAAAGCCATGGCTAAGGGTCCTGGTCTCTACACTGACATCGGCAAAAAAGCCAGGGGTACCCTCTCTCTCTACGCTTGTGGTTTTGGAATGTTGGATTCAATTACTTCTTTGTTGGTTGGTTTGTTATTCTCTATGTTAAATTGATTCTGTTCTGATGAAACTTTAACGGGGTTTTGCTTTGATTGTTTGCTGTAGATCTGCTCTTCAAGGATTATCAGAGTGACCAGAAGTTCACCATCACCACTTTCTCACCCACTGGAGTTGTGAGTTTTTGTCATTTTTTTTTGAAATTTTGCAGTATAGGATTTTTTATTTGTTTTACAATTGGGTTCTGTAATTAGATGTTCTATGTTTGTGTGAATCGTAATGCTGGTAGATTGTTGGAAGATTTGCGTGCTCTCCATGCATGTATTGACTGCGATGAATCTGTCTTTTTTTCCGTATAGGTGTGTGCTCTACACATAAAATATAGATTTGTGTGCTCTACATACTTCTTATGTTTTGGCCTTATGGGTGGGTCTTCTCCATTCAACTGCAAAAGGTTGGCTTTGCTTGATTATATGACACGCTTTTAGCCCGAAGCTCTCTTGGTGGCATTTTGAATATATGCTTCTTTTACTGATAATCCAAATAAGTATGTACTGAATTTTAAATTGAAAACATGGCCTATGGTGTTTCCGATGTTTTGGTTATTTTTTTGTTGTGGGTTTACTTTTTATTCCTTGTCTTTAATTCTGACATTTACTGAGTGGATTATCGTTTTCTATGAGCTTTGGTTTCCCTCTTTTGGCTGCATGATGAGAATTACTAAGATGTGGCAATTCAATTTATACATGTATACAACATACTACTATTAACTTTTGATTTAATTTTTCGCCATTTTTGGAATTAGGTTTTCCTAATGTACTTTTATTTAACCTTTTTTCCATATATTCGGAAACAGCTTGTATATACTTGCTGTTGTGTATTCTTGTCAATAGTAGCCAGAGCAAGCAACCACTACTCATCAAAGTAGAGCAGTGCTCAATTGCTCCCAGCCAGGTGCTCTAGGTGCTGGGGTGGTCCAATTCTTCAAATGGTTGTTAGTGTTACAGCCTATTTATTACCGCTATGCTATATAGGGGTGAAATTTCTTAATTTAACTCATTTAAAGTCCACTTTGCAGCGCAAAATTAGGTCTTCTAGGTCTTGTACTTTGTTTCGTGAAGTTTTCAATGTAGTGCAGTCAACAAGCTTTCTTCTTAGGTTTTTAATTTTCATTCATCTACATGACCCCTCTGTTTTGCATCCAACTAACCTTTCCCATGACCCATCTACCTTTTTTACACTATCCATCTCTGTTTCACACTTGTACTGTAGTTTCCATCTGTCTTGCCAGTAGTCTTTTTTTCTTCGGATTTGTGTGGCAGCCTCTAGAGCTTCATCTTTTTGCATACACAACCATCTATTTTACTGCTTTTCTCTGGTTTGTATCCAAGTTCCCATAGACAGGTTGTTGCAAAAGGAAAAGACGTCACGATTTCCTTTTTTCTTTGGTATTTGCATGCCTGTCTTTTGTTTATAGTAATTGATGTGACTGTCCCTCTCTTTGCACCACTATCTCTTTTTTTACATTTTTTTTTTGTTTTTTTAGTTTATCTATGCTTGATAGACATTTATTATTTGTATTTTAACTTTTAGGTAATACTTTTGACAGAGTTAACTGATAAATGCTCCTTTAATTTTAGGTTAAAATTCATTTATTGTGATGGTATAAATTTTAGGTTTAAATGTTTATAGTTTTTCCATTGTAGTCACTGTCTTAATTCTATTAGCTACTTTGGGATCCACTGTGTCGCCATAGCATTTTTTAGTGATGCTCTGCCCTATTTTCTGGCATGAGCTACTTTGGGTGCTATTTATTGTTTTAAGTTTTTACATTTAGTCTGAACATTGTAGCACATGCATAGGAAAATGGATTTTTACATTTAAGTATGTATGTTATGTAAACAACCTGCATTGTATATTTTGCTAATGCAAGCGTAGTTCAAGTGGATGGATGTTGATGCAAAGTACTATATCAGTTACAATTGCATTTAAATTGATCATGTAGAATCATATGGTAAAATTTTGACATCCATGATCCAAGTACCATTTTAACTTTTTTTTAGCTATTAATGTCGTATACTCTTGTGTTTGTGTCTTCTGTTGCAGGCTATAACTTCATCAGGAACCAGGAAAGGTGAACTGTTTGTGGCTGATGTTAACACCCAGTTGAAGAACAGAAACATCACCACTGATATCAAAGTTGATACAGATTCCAATGTAAGTTAAACATTCTTTAGGAATTTATTTTTCTCTGTTCTTAGCTTCACTGTGACTTTACTACCTTGTTTCTGATTTATGTTCCTTTGTACAGAAATGTCAAACCAATTTTTGTTATTGAGCTTTGTTTTACTACCCTTGGATGGTGTGTTTTCAAAAGATTCAATTTGTTGGTTAATCATATTTTATAGGATAGCATATACAATTGTTCTGTCCAACAATGATTGGATTTGTAGAGAAATCCCTTTCAGTCCAATTGTTTACATTCTCAATTTTCAAGTCTAGCATAGCCAAGATCTCCACATTAATTTATGCACATTTATGTATCAAGTTAAGGCAAAAAGGTCATCCTACGTGTACACAAGATTTAATGTAAGTGCTATCAAAATTTTCAAACATCACTTAATATATTGTCCACCTTAGTTATTTAAGGTTGAAAATTTCGAAACAAATTGATAAACTAATGAAGGTTAAGTTATTAAAAACTGTGATTAATGATTTCTTAGCTGTCCGGTTAAGATTGAATATGGGGTGTCTTATGGTTACATGTATGTTGATGTTGAAGGGTGTTTCTACATGCTTCCTCTTTTATTATGTGTCTTATGGTTACATGTATGTTGATGTTGAAGGGTGTTTCTACATGCTTCCTCTTTTATTATGTCTTTCTTTCTGTCTGAAAACGACCTTTATTCATTTGGTATATAGGAGCTTATTTGTATGTTGATTATAGATTTTGAGCGTAGGTGGGTAAGAGACTACCATGGTCTGGTGCTTGTGTGCTTATTTGACTATTGAAGTTCTGGATTTACTAAAATATATCCTATACACTCATGCTTATACATATCATACATAAGCACTACAAAGTGGAATGTGCTCATTGCTAGTTGTGGAATTTGATTTCTTCATGTTTTGTATCTTAATCTGTTTTTCTATACATGTAAAAAACTAAAAACCACCACAGCACATCATTGGGAAATGTAAACCAAAATCTTGTACTTGTGGCAGTTAATTTTAGTTAATGTTAATTTGAGTTTATCTTGATTTACTCTTACCTGTTTATGACTTCTATATTCCTATGATGGTTTCACCGAAGTTGATTAATGCTTGTGTAATTCAGCTCTTCACTACTATCGCTGTCAATGACCCTGCTCCTGGTCTGAAGGCTATTTTTAGCTTCAAAGTTCCTGATCAAAGGTCTGGAAAGGTAAGATAGTCAATCATTTTACATAACAAGCTTTCAAAATCCACGAAGATAATGCAATTGGTATATGCGGTCCTTACATAGTTTGACAAGGCAACCTTGTTAAAACTGTCTAAAACTTAGAGGTTGAAGATATTGCATCTTATTCCTATATGATAGTAATTTGTGATATCTGTTTTGTGGAACAGGTGGAGCTTCAATACTTGCATGACTATGCTGGCATTACCAGCAGCATTGGGTTGACAGCAAACCCAATTGTTAACTTCTCTGGGGTTATAGGAACTGATGTTCTTGCTCTTGGTGCTGATCTCACTTTTGATACCAAAATCGGGGAATTGACCAAATCTAATGTTGGACTCAGCTTCACCAAAGATGACTTGATTGCATCATTGACTCTGTGAGTAGTTGTTCATCCTCTATGTGGGTGTTTCTCTAGTTAAATCTGCATTTATTTCACTACAACATGAATATTAGCCATTACATGTGGGGAGCTATGGATTTTGTAAGTTAATCTGTTTAAAATGAATGATGAACCTTGAGCTTGTTTTGCTTGCAAATCTAGAAAATATGATATGTACTTTTTTATGGTTCTAGGTGAAAGTGTTTTTTCTCTATTGTTTTTGCTTTTTTTCCCCTCCCGTTCATATTGTTCCCATGCTATTTGTTAGTACGAGTTTATATGTTTGGTGATGTGGTTGAGTTCTTGTGCGCAGGAATGACAAAGGTGATGCGCTGAATGCTTCATATTACCATGTTGTTAGCCCCTTGACCAACACCGCTGTTGGTGCTGAGGTGACCCACAGGTTCTCAACTAATGAGAACACCCTGACCCTTGGCACCCAGCATGCATTGGATCCATTGACCTCATTGAAAGCTCGTGTCAACAACTTTGGCAAGGCAAGTGCTCTCATCCAGCACGAGTGGCGTCCTAAATCATTCTTTACCATCTCTGGGGAGGTAGACACCAAGGCTATTGAAAAGAGTGCTAAGGTTGGATTGGCTTTGGCTCTCAAACCCTGATAATTTTCATCCCTCTTGGCAGACATTGGGTTAGGTTCTCTTCTTGGCTAAGAAGTGGTCATGTTGTTTTTTTGGTTGAGCGATTCAACTTTGTAGCCATAATAAGTAGGCTTTACTTGAAACCCAAATGTTCCTCCTAAATGCCCACAAGTTCAGCAAGCCTCTTTTATTGAGCTGAGGGCTGGTACCTTTTTTGAGGTTTTGACATGCGAATTTTTATACCTTCTGATTTGATGGTTATTTTTTACAATATTCCCTTTGCATGGTTTCTTCGGATATGTTGGTTGTTTCGGTATCCCCTTATATTTGATTTGGCTTCTAGTAAGAGAGTTACTTAGAGGGTAAATTGAGAAATCAACAGTTGAGATTGTAATCATATATACTTGCTCATGTAATAAAAAACTATGATGTTACTTAAATCTCAACTATTAATTTCTCAATCAACCGATGTAATGACCCACTTTACTCTCCAAAAAGACTGAATTTACAATAAATAAAAAGCAAAACAAAAGAAGAGGAAAAACTGCTTTAAAAAATAAATTGCATGAAAACATAAAGAGTTTTGCAGAAAATGTAAAGGTTTGTTCAGTTGAACATCACTCAGTCACTCACGTTTGACTTGTTCTCGTCACACTGCGTCACAGTTGCTTGGACTTATGACTGTGGGGTTTGAGAATTAACACTATCAGACGTGTTGTGAAGTGGACGAAAGACCCTTAATTATGGCATGTCTTCCTCTGTTTATAGGCTACAATCTTCAATTTTTGGATAACGGACATACTTTCTGCATTTGACACGCGTCCCACGTTTGTTGGTCTGCTTTCTGCACGTTCACTTTAAGTAACTGCCTGTAACCTCCGTCGAAATGTCTTCCTGTGCCTGTTAAAGCTTGAGTCGAAAACAAGTTCAACACTTGTTCATTTTAGAGTCTTGTCTCCAACATGGATTTGACTTCGACTCAACATGTCATTTTGGTCGAAATGTTAGAAACTGTTATTAGCCCTTATTGCATATCTTCTCTTTTGGTTGAAACCATCTTGCTATGTAGTCTTCGACCAGGTTAAGACTTAGCAAAAAATTCCAAGCTAACAGAGTGTTAATGGGTATTGCTCAAAAGATCTGAATTAGGGATTCAGTTGGAGTGTTTCTAAAATTAATAGGTTAATTGATGTTAAATTAAGTTAAATTAGATTTATTAAGGTTAATTAGTAATTAGGTTAAATTTGGGAAACAATTAATTTTAATCATTTTCTGACGTGGCATGCATTAAAAATTAAAAAAAATTACACGTAAGACTCATTAAACCAGTCATCGTGACACGTCAGTGCTCGCCGGAGTTCCGGACTCCGGCAATGACTAAAGAAAAACGTCTACCAATCGTAAAGATCAATACAAAACATTTTTCCAATGAGCATCGTCAACTTCACTACAATTACAACGACCTAATATATTATTAACCCTTGATATTTTGACCTTGAAGCTTTTTTGCTAATATCCTCTGCCAAGCATGACCATCAATTAATTAGGGTCTTTGTCTTCTTTCATGCCACATATTCTTTGAATCGAAACATCCTTTCTTAAAAGGGTTCTTTGGTATCTCATGTTTTGGCAAAGTTTTTTATGACTTTTTTCTTGGCATATTTTGAAGGAAAAAGTTTGGTTTACATTGCAAATACACTAACGTCTAGATAAAGATGATGGGGTAGAAAAAAAAGGAAAGAGATAAAAAGATTAAATGGGTGGAAATGAAATACAAGACTAAATGAATCAAAACCATATTCTGAAGAACCCTTATTCATGCAAGCCTTCCAATTTTGCTCAAATTTCTCTTAGAATATATGAAATTAGGTAACTATCCTTATATTAGGTATCCTTATATTGGAATTTAAAGGTGTGTCATAAAATATAGAAGGCGCATTATTACGTAAAAGAAAACTACAAAGGTTATCAAGTTAGAAAAATATTTTTTCAAAAAAAAAAGTTAGGAAATTATTAACTCATTTGTTGCCTAGGTTGAATTAGATGTCTTGAATGATACTATGAAAATGAGATTAATTAAAGTTGTACGTCTTCATAAAATAAAAGCCTGTCGCGTGTAACTTCATAGAAGGAATAATAATTGTTTCTCTTATTTATGTGAAGTCATGAGGATGTAATATTAAAAAAAAAAAAAAAGCAAATTTGGTTAGTAAAATACTAATAAATGGTGCACGCTGCACGAAATGGATCTGGTATTCTAGCACTAAACACGCCCACAAAGAATATTTGATTCTTAGAACATAAAAACTACACGTGGCACTTAATGTGGAGTAATTAGAAAATGGTCCAACTTTGCACCTCTTAATTTTACCTGCTATATGGAAGTTACAAGCTGCTATCCTAAACTTTAATCAAAGCCAATTCATTTTTAAGAAAATTGTAGTTTCATATCTACCACCGTATCATTGTGAGTCTTCAATCTCAAACCTTAGTCACTCTTGAAAAAAAGACTCCCTTATATATTGACACGTGTCGCTTTATAAGAATGATTTTAAAAATTTTAAATTTATAGAATATCGTTTTATATTTAAAAATGATCGAAGTATTTTTTTTTTTACATATATGGAAAGAAAATCAACTTTTTATTAGTTATATCATCTATTCATGATAATTAATTAATAAACTTGATTACAATCCATAACATTAATTTTGAATTGTATATTTAAGATTGTGAAATGGTTGGAAGGAAACGGATTATCTTTTGTATTTCAAATTCAGATTTTTTAGAATTGGTCTCCGTAAAGATTTTAAATTCCTATCTTGCAGAACTTAATTTAAGATCTTCTTAGTTATAATATAAATATTCAGTATATTTCAAACATATTCCAAATAAAATTAATTCTGAATTACTTAATTTATTTTAGAATTTTTAAATTAATTACTTAAAAATGATTAATGCCTCTCTCATCTTTTATAAATATTAAAACTATTTCTTCATTTCTTATAAGACTTATATTAACTTTCTTTATTATGAAAAATAACTTTTGAACTATAATTAAAACATGTTGAGATAGAGAAGCGAAATAAGATCTTCACTGGCTTCCTCAACTAAAGAGTTAAAACGTGTCAAGATAGAGAAGTGAAATAAGATCTTCATTGTGTTGAGACTATTGCTAATTTGCTATATAAGTATTTTTTGAATGTTTCTCTATTTCTGTTATCAAAACTTAATTACATTGTTTGGTTTTGGTATGACATAAACTTTAGATGAACAATTTTAATATTAGTTATTGTGTCTATTTTGGTTTTATCAATTGAGAGATTTATTTACTTCGATATATCATGTGATTTTACGCATTTTTAAAAATGTTGACATGTATCATATATTTATTAACTTTATAACATCAACTAAAAAAATATTACAAATTAAATATTAAAAATACCCGTGCATTGCACGGGTTACTTACTAGTTATTCTCCAATTGTCATAGTATAAGCATATGTTAGCAACAACATTTCAAATCCTCAATACACAACATGTTATAAATCATACGAAAATACTCCTTAATTCATATTATAACAGAATATCTCAACCACAAAACATGTATTCATGTATCAAGATAAAATTCAGAAATTCCCCAAGAGAATTACACAACATAATCACATCTGACTCGATACTAGCACAGGATTACCATTACCGTCGAACGGGTTGCATACACTTGATCTCCAACCTTGCAAAAATAAACACATACACACAACAATCAATAACCATTGGAAGGTGGAAATCAATCCTCAAAAAACTTTCAAATAACACAGCAATTCTGGCCAGACAGGGGCCCAACGCATGTACGTTGGGACTGCAAATGGTGGATGGTATTGAAAGACCACTCAGATTATTTTATGACAATAAATCTGCTGTCATTAATTCTAACAACAACAGGAGCTCGACAAAGTCGAGACATAGATATCAAGTTCCTAGTTGTGAAAGATAGAGTTCAGAGTGGACAATTGTCTATAAAACATATATGAACAAACTCCATGATTGCGGATCCGCTTATGATGATATTACCACCCAATCTGAGCGCATTGCTCGTATGGGTGTTTTATCTATTGAGGATATTCAGTTTCTGTGGGAGTTTGTATTTTGTACTCATTTATTTTATAGACATTTTGGTTATTCATTTTATGGATAAATTTTGTGGTTATTTTCTGCAGAAATAAATTTTGGTTGAGTTCACACTCTGAATTCGTTAAGGTTGATCTCATTATGGTTTTAAGTAGGACCAGTTGAAAGATTTCATGTTTAGATCACATTAAATGAAAAATTTCATGCTACGCATCCGAATCATGATTCATGTCATTTGATTATATTAGCATATGTGATCATTGATGGATTTAGTTATGATTAATATATACAAAGGTCGCTTTGATCCTATGTTGATATGATTGATGGACCGGATTGGTTATAATACATTTTGTTTGGGACAACAAAGTTGAGCTCACTTTGGTTATTTTTAAGCATAATTACAAGGTTTCACATATAGCCCAAGTGGGAGGTTGTTGGATCATTATATTGGGCTATATATTTAAATAGTTATGCATTATGGACTGTCATTTGTGATACCCAATTAAATGTGATATTATAAGATAAGATTTCAGTTAATTGGGATAATAATGTATTTGATATGATTTGGACATTTAATGTGCAGAGACATAAAGATATTTATGTTTTAGTGATGGGTTAAAATATGAATTAAGAGATAAATTCTTACATCTATAAATAGGGTCATGGTCCTCAAATAACAAGCATCAAGTTTTCCCCTTTCTCCTGACATCACATTATCAGAGAAATATTAGAGAGAAACCTAAAGGACTTCTCTGACGGAACGCTTGTTGATTTGGAGACTAACCCCTTCTTCATTCCTTTTACTGTTTGCTATGGATTCAGGTATGCCTCGGCTTTATGATTATTTGTTCTCTTTGATTTGATATGATAGATCTTGTGGATTATATTAGGGTTTTCCCCAACCGTCACTACATATTAAAATTCTCTCAATTGTAAAAAAAACTTAATCATGTCAAGTTTCGATTTAATTTTTTTATTTCTTTAATTATTAAAGACATAAAATTATGGTGAAACTTAACATGCTATTTTTTATTTTTTTTGCATTTGAGATTTGAGAGGATCAATTTCCCAATATGACATAATCTAACTCCACAAAGACAAAGGCTCACATTGACATAAAGGTATTTCCAAGTCTCAACAACATGACATAAGACTACAAGTCAGCCCAAAATCTCAGGTGAGTCAATCAATATCCCAGAAGTGCTCAAGAATGTGCATTACTTTCCTATCGCCTTTGCATGCAAAATTGTAATAATGAAAATAAAACAGCTCCGTGTACAACCGGGAACAAACTATAATGGTGTTCCTGTAATCCTGTTTGAGTTCAACATGAGAAGCTGGAGTGAAAACACACTCAAAATATAGCTTTGCACAGATAATCTATATTATAAAGTAAAAATATTTTGCTGAACAAGCATCTCATTTGACATAACAAAAATAACCTGAAGATTATTAAAAACAAAAATCCAGAACTTTTAAGTCTAGCATTGAATTACAAGTATATCATTTAATTACATCAATAAGTACACTTACTGGAAAGTATATTGATCAAGGGGCTATGCAAATATCTATGGATAAAATGAGTTACACCACCACTTTTCTTTACAAAAAATACATTCTAAAAGGAAGGAAACCTATGGAAAGGTGGGAAAAATATAAGAACTTCACAATAACAAATTCTGCAAGTGAAAGCTGTACATGCTAGTTTGATCTTCACCTTCTGTCAACTTCGTAATAAACTGTGTCATGTTCCCCCATAATAAAATGACAGAAAACTTTGATGATTCTTCAAATTTTAGAGAGAGCAATTCTCAAAACACAACAGTTTCTGTTCAACTCATGGCCAAAGCTGAGGGAACTGAATGAATAAGGAAGCAAATTGAAGAGTGAACCTTGATTCTTATCCATTAGGCTTTGGTGACTTGCTAAAATGATGAAATGGAGAACCGTGTGGACGATTTGGACTAGACAAGATCCTCACAGGTTGGCCCTTTGTTGATAAAGATGCTAACTGTGTTTGCATGCCATTTTTAGACTTTGGCAAGGACATGGTTCGATCTACTCGCACAAACTGGAACTGAGAGGATGAGATAGCCATGTCCTTGAGGTTTTGTAATGGCTTTAGAGCTTGCACAACTTCACTCATCTTAGGTCTGCATTTTGGATCACGGCTGAGGCAATGAGCTGCTAGGTGGGCAGCTTTCTGCGCGCCTTTAACGGAGAAGTGACCTTCTAGGCGAGGATCAATTATCCGGAAGAACATCCTCCGGTCTCCAAGTACAGGTCTTGCCCACTCCACAAGGTTGTGCTCGCCGTTTGGTCTATTCTTATCGATAGATCGCCGGCCGGTGAGCATTTCAAGTAGCACTACTCCAAAACTATAGACATCACTTTTTGTAGTCAAATGTCCTGATCAGAATTGATAGTTTAGATTAAAATTAAAACTGCAAGTGCGCAACTACGCAAAAGTGATATCAATTGAAAAAATAAATCCTTGTTGTCATGGAAAATCCTCACCATGCTTTCTCACATTTTATTTCACCAAAATACCTGCTCGGTTTGAAGATAAGATCATGCATTTAAAAGGGATATTTATAATAGATAAGAAAAAGAATATTTATTATTCAGTAATTTATCTTATAACAACTTTTACAGTTAAAATATCCTCTGCTCTCTTTCCCTGCTTTTAAGGATGAACCCTTTATTTTGTTTTGATACTTGATGATTTAACGTAGTTGATGTACTCCAAATTTTCAATGCCAGTGTCACAACTCACAAACAACACTATCCTAAAAGTTTTAAGTTGTTAGTTAAAGGCATGTGAAAAGTTTTATCTCTAATACTAGATGATTTTTAACTTAGTTGATGCATATCAAACTTTTCAATGCTAGTGTAACAACTCACAAACAAAACTATCCTTAAGGTTTAAGTTGTTAGCTAAAGCCTAAAGGCTTTGACGATCTTCACCTTACAAGCTAGCTTTTAGGGGTAGAGATATGTTAAACTATTGTTCTAAGATTGTATCAGAGCCTACCTTAACTGTGATATTAGACCTAAAATTCCACTTCATTGGGACCTTGTAGCTGCCTTCATTGCGGCCACCTACCAAGTTTCTTCCTATATTGCAGTCACC
The DNA here is from genome assembly GCA_030819835.1 of Acmispon strigosus. Classification (NCBI taxonomy): domain Eukaryota; kingdom Viridiplantae; phylum Streptophyta; class Magnoliopsida; order Fabales; family Fabaceae; genus Acmispon; species Acmispon strigosus. The sequence goes on from JAUAMA010000002.1 coordinate 27,867,690, forward strand.
CTACCCTAGGCTGCCTTCATTGCAGCCATCAATTCAAGAAACTTCACTACAGATGTCCAATCCTTAGCGTGAGGGGTGTGTGCTAAGTTTCCAAATTGACTAAAGATATGACTAGAATAGTCTTCATAAAGGTTCTAACAATCCTTGCCTTATGAGCTAGCTTTTGTGGTTGAGTTAAGCCTAGCCCAAATTCTAAGACAAAGGTCCACTCATCTCAAGTTTAAATTGAACTTTTCTTTTAAAGAATAAAGGCAACAAGGATATAACACTAACCACATAGTTATTGATGCTAGAATTAAATATCATATACTAACTACCTCAGAAGTTTGAAGTGTAGGATGAAGGCACATGAATGATATCATATACAAGAGTCAACATAATGTCTTTTATATCATTTTCCATGCATTCAAAAGAAGATATTTTAATGCTTTTATGGCTTATGCTGGAACTAAAGCTGTAACATAATTTGGTTATCTACTTTCTCAGTAAATCTGTAATGGAATTTCAAACAATCTACAGATATAAGTAATCAGTGAAAATCTTAGAAATCAAAGGACAATATCAAACAACAAAGTATAAAAGACCAAGTCAATATCTAAACCCAAATATTCAATTAAAGAAACAACGGCCACTCAAGAGTTTATTTAGATTGCATAGTATTTTTACAGTTATTAGTAACTGGAGATGCACCTCCATTTTAGAGATGTGAAACCCTCAATAATATTATCAGAATTCATAATATTCCATCCTTTAACTTAACAGGATCATTTCTAAGTTTTACTTCTGATTTGTCTCATCAGTGACAGTTTTCTTTCTAAATACTAAAACTAGGTTCAACAAGCGATAAACAAAACAATCTATAATGGGTCAGAGGAAAAAAGGGTATACAGAAAGATGCAAATATTTAGAATTTAATGTCCCAAAATGCGAACAAAATGTTTGTACTGGGGAAAAAGGCTTAAGTTTATGACAGGCCAAAATACTTATAAAAAACAGGAATTTAGCTTAAAAATTATACTAGTGCAACAAAAGTGGCTAGATAAATGTTTTATTACATAATATCAAGAGCTAGAGGCCAATTTTATAGCGATCCCAGATAACATATGCAATCTACAACTTGAATCACGATGTGATGTCAAGAATTTATGAAACAAAATTAACATAAAAAGGAAACTCACCAGTCATCACATACTCAGGAGCTGCATAACCATATGTTCCCATAACTCTTGTTGATATGTGTGTCTTTTCCCCTTCAGGACCATCTTTGGCGAGTCCAAAATCAGAGAGCTTTGCATTGTATTCCTAAAAACATAGTTCACTTTGTGTTTTAAAGTTGGGGGAAGCATAGGAAATAATTTAAAAACTATTTGACCGGTTAACTCACACACCGCGTCTAACAGAATGTTAGATGTCTTGAAATCGCGATAGATTATAGGCCTCTGAGCTTCTTCATGGAGAAAAGAAAGTCCCTTGGCTGCACCAAGTGCAATTTTCATTCTGATAGGCCAAGGAAGAGGCAAGGACCCTTCTGCACAGTTCATGGTTGTTACCAGAACACAATCAACTCACTTATGCATAAAAATTTCTAAGAGCATAGTGCAAAGCAGAGAGAACAATGAATTATAGGAAGATAATCATTTTTTTCTGATTTGTTTTTTTTAGCGTGAAAGCCTGTGAGACCACTAGAAACACAAGACTATAAAACTAGTTATAAGTCATCAAATACTGTATCGAAATTTTGGATTTACATTAAAGAGGGAATGGGACATCAATGCTTATACTGAAGAAAGCGGTAGCTTCAATAATAACCAGGCTATTTTTCATCAAAACATAATCTCTTGTGTGATAAATCTTTATTTAATATGTGTGTTAAGAACATCCAAATTCGTTGCTGTGACTAGGGACTGCAGAAATAAACAAGCAGTAGCAAAGGCATGAAACAAAAATAAGAAAGGTTTGTACTGTACTTCTGAAGAGGTGGTTCTCCAAACTTCCGCGGGGCATGAACTCGTAAACCAACAATCTTTGATCATCTTCAATACAGAAACCAACCAATTTAACCAGATTTGGATGAACAAGGTCACCAAGAATGTTTAACTCAGCCTGGGAAGGGGAACCAAAAAAATCAAGAATGTTAACAAAGAGGAATTGAAGAAGAAAAATTCAAAAAAGGAAAAAAGTTATAAGGTTCATACAAGCCACTCTTTGTGACCTTGAAGTCCATCATGGTTGAGGGTCTTGACTGCAACTGTAAGCCCAGTACCCGGTTTCACTGGTGCAGTTCCGTTCTCCTCAATCCAACCCTTGAAGACACAACCAAAACCTCCCTCACCAAGAAGACTCTCTGGTCTGAAATTCCTAGTTGCCACCTTAAGATCATTGAATTTGAATTTTCTCAAACGAGAAGAAACCTTCAACTCCTCGCTGAATTTTGGAGTAGAAGGGATACTTTCTGCATTACTTGTTGTACAGGACCCTGGAGGAGCACTTGTTTCCTTTTTGCTTTTCTCAGATGCAAGTTTTTTATCCACTAATCAAAAAGAAAATCATTCTTAAATTCAATAATCACTTCTTAGTATTATCACCTAAATTCAGGATTTAAGAACAAAAATAAACATCATCACATAATCCTTACATGCTACACTTTATTCAACTTCATTACAGTATGAGCAACATTTCACAGTAACAAAGTACAATCAACCAGAGTGATGCTAAAATGGTCATAGGACTCCGAAAGCATAAAGAATTTGTCCATGATAATTCAAGGAAAAGAAAAGGTTAAACCTTATTCTTTCATTCAATAATGAACTCTGATTGTCAAATACTGAGTTTTGAACCATAAAATGTTCTTTCATATAAGGAATTGAGTCTGTAATGCTAAGAGCTTTACTGAACCCTAGCCTACCATTACCAATTAAGCAGCCCAAGTTGCTATAAAATTTCATGGCAGTTAGAGTTGAGATGCCATCCTCTGCCTTTTGGGTAAGAATTAAGCTCAAAAGGAGATAGTGCTACCAGGGATTTAATTTGCGGTCCGCAACTGCAATTGCGGCCGCAACGTAACGGGTTTCGGAGTCACCGCATCGGCATTGCGACCACAATAGCAACCTTATCAACCCGCATTTGTCCACAATTCCACAACTGCAATTTAAAACCCTGAGTGCTACACTGCTACTGCTACTACTTACAAAAAGATTATGCAACTCGTTAGTGGTAATGCACAATAGATCATTGCTTTGAAACTAAATTCATTGCAAACAGATTAGGTAGACCTCCAAATTCCTATAGGAGTCAAAGTGCACACAACAAAAATTTATATCTAACTCATAATTCATATTGTTTCTTAAAACTACAATTAGAAGCTCAAAGATGAAAAGGGATGGATAGAACCAAAGAGAAAAGATTAAAAGAAGAAAACCCACCTAACATTAATTTCAATTCGAAAATATTTCCAGAAACTAAAGAAGTGAGTCATATGAGGAAAAAAAATTACCACAGTGAGCACTGGTGCTACTTATGGAGCTATTAACCTTTGATCTTGAAGGTATGCATCTGCTAATGAAACTAAATTGAACACAACATCCAAAATCCTCCTCAGCACCATCACTCTTCATCCTTCCCTTTGACTTTCCTACTTCCAAACTCCCTGCTTGAATTGCATTATTCCTAAACACCATCTTCCTCAAACAAACTCTTACCAAGAAATTTCCATGTTCAAAAATTCCCCACAGGTTTCAAAGTTCAGAGGGAGAAAAAACAAAACAGCCACTCCAAGCAACCTCACTTCCAAAAATTGAAGACTTTGGAACTCATAAACACCATCATCATCAACAAGGCCAGAGTTTAAAATGATAACAAAAGGATCAACACAAGTACAAAGGTAAATGACTAAAACCAATACAAAAACTGGTTCTGGAATTCAGTCCAAAGGGGATGTAGGGAGAGGAGAGAGGAAGTGGAAGATTGCATGTGAAAGAGAAAGTTTTTCAAACCGGACCGGCCGGGTAGCCTTCAAATGTGAAAAGAGGCAACTGGGCAGGGGGGTCAAGAGAGAGAAAGGGACAGCCATTTCCTATTGCATTTGGATGGTTAGATTTCTCACCCCATCCCATGAACAAGTTTTTACACTCTCCGAGTTTTGCCTTCCAAAATATAAAAATTGGAAATTTTGTCTTTCAAGATATAAAACTCGAAAAATTTGCCTTCCAAAATATAAAACCAGGAAAGTAAAGAGAGGTGCAGAAATGGGGTGTTAGAGTGAGAAATCTAATCTCTTTAATAAATACTTTTTTTGAAACTGCATTTGACAAATATTACTAGTCATTGAAATTAATTAAGAAAACAGTAGTAATGATATAATAATAATATGTGCACCACCAAATAATATTAGAGATACATTAGGGTACTTTTTTCCCTCTATTTTTTTCTTTTAGTCACATCACATATCAATCTCCATTTATCTCTTCACTCTTCTTAAAACTCTCTAATTATCTACAACAATCATTGGGTGTACACTCATATTCATTGTTAACAAAAGCCAAGTAGGAAATCATAGAAAGAGTCATTATAGTTAGACTTACAAATAATACAAACACATAATAGATATCAAAGCCCATTATTTTTTATTTTTTGAAGAGCACTTGCTAATTAGTAGTTACACGTTACAATATCATCTGCTTCCTCTTAATTGTTTGACTTTCATTTCGCACACTGAATTATTTCAGACAAGATAATGTTGTTTTCTCCTAAAATATATTAATAGACCACAATAGCAAAATGAAAATCATCTTCTGTTATATATATTATATATATTTTGGTCTAAGGTGATTTAGGACTTAGGGGCAGTAGCACTATGATTCATTGAAGATATGCCACGTTACTCTCATTAAAGCATCTTTTTTGTGCAAAAATAAGATATTATTTTGTTGGTTGAGTATATATTTATTTATTTACCCATTTTTCATGCTCGGGAATGGGACAACTCATGAGTCGTGATGAATAGAATAGAATAGAATAGTGCTCCACTTTTGGAATTGGAACGTTTTGTTTTGTTAACCAATTCGTGAAGGAAGAGACAATGGAATCAATCATTTTCATTTTTCAGGGTGTCCCCGCTACGCCATTAAAAGCTTGGCTTCAAGTGACTGTGTGGCCCATTGCTGTTATCCATCCATGAACTATTTTTTTTTTACAAGAGGAGGATTGACAAGTGACAACACACTTTTTAAAATATTTTAGGCTCCCTGCAAAATATAAAAAAAAAAAAAACATGTGATTTTCAAATGACTGAAAATGAAAAAAAAAAATTCAAGGAACAAAAAATAAAGATAGTATATTTTGCTGTTATTAAAAATGTATTTAGGTCAATATTTATATCATACACTCCTTAAAAAATTTCTAATTTTAAAATAATCGATGAACTTTTTTGAGTTATTAAAAAATATGTAAGTTTTTTTATTTTTGTCGGGTATTAACATGTTTAGGATACTGTGACAGTTTATCCCAATAAATGACTTTCTCGAGGTTTAATATAGTGACCACATCTTTGCGATGATCTAACTTTCCTACCACTAAACCAACACTTTTTTTTTGTAATGTGTAGACTTCTTAAAAATAAACAATGTTTGAAATTGTATTTAAAAAATGTGTTAACTAACAAACTTTTTCCTTGCTTGCTATTTAATTTTTGAAATATATTGTACTATACAAATTTGAAAGTGAAAATGGAAATAAGGATTGAGAAAAGAAAAGGAAAAATATTTAGGACTATTGTTTTGCTAATTTTCTATTTTTATTTTTAAAGAAAATAGAAAATAAAGCTGAAAAATATGTTTAGTTGTTATTTAGAAAATATTTTTAAAAACATGGTCAAAATAGAAAATAAAACAAAATGTCGTTTTCATTTTCACTGAAAATAAAAATGAACTACCACCACCGTCATCACCGCCACCACTCTTGTCAACACCACCACCACCGTCATTACCACCTCTGTCATCACCGTCCTCACTGCCAACATTGCCGCCATCACCATCTCTGTCACTACTGTCATCACTGTCATTGCCACCACCGCCACCATCAACCAATGAGATGAAAAATGATGATGGTAGCAGCAATTGCAGTGGTGGCAGCAGCGACGAAGAAGACAGTGGAGGTGGTGGTGGCAGCAGTGCCGATGGCAGCGGCGGTAGTGTTAATGGTGGTGGTGGCGGCTCATAGGTGGTGGTGGTGGCAGCGACAGTGACGATAGTGGTGGGAGAATATGCGGTGAAGGTTATGGTGGCGTCGACAATGGCAATGGTGGTGTCAGTGGCGGCGACTGGACGACAAGAACGATAAAAATGAAAAAAAAAAGTCAAAACAAATTCACTTATTTTTAATTTTATGATTAAATTTCAATTTTTTCTAGTTTTTAGTTTTAAAAAGATTTTTGTTAGCCTTGTAAATTCACTCGTACTGCCTCCACTGTCAACCACCCTTCACCACTGAAAAACAATTTTCATCGACGCCTGACCCCCTCCATCATCATCACTTCCACCCTCGAACTTGGTTATTGCCACATGATACTCATAGAATAAGGGCCAACACAAGAATGGCAGTTTAATTGTGTGCTTATAAAAACTTGCTTTTCGAAAACAATTATATAATTTTCAAAGTCTTTTTCGTAGGCTTTAGAAAGCAGATAGCAGACGATAGAGTGAGCAGCGAAATTAAACAAGTTATAAAAATGCAGATAATAAAGTAATAAGACGATAAAGCGGAAAGTATAAAGCACACGCATATTTTATCCTGGTTCACCCCCTGAATGCTAGGGCTACGTCCAGTCCTTGGCTCCACCAAGATTTTCCACTATTCAACCTAGAATAGTACAAGTATTCTGCAGGACTTCTTCTATCAACAAGTATTCTTAAGGGACTTCTCCCACCACCAAGTATTATACAGGACTTCTCCTTTACAACAAGTGTTTCTACGAAGAATTCTCTTCTCAAAAGAGTGATAGTAGAAGAAATTTCGCTTTGGGTACTCGAAGTATTTCGAAATGGGTTTGACGCTCAAACAATACTAGAGATTTGCAAATTGAGGCTGTTTTGAAATCTGACTCTTAAGCTATGTTTTTCCTCTCGAAAACTTTCTGCAAATTTGGCTTAAAGATATTTCTAAAAAACTGAATGTAAGCCGAATAAGATAGAAAAGAATTGATGCGTTGTAATGTTGTGCAGTGGTGTACTAAGGTGTGTTTTTCCGAATGCTCGAGTGCTCCTTTGGTAGTGTAAGCGCGACTTCAATTCTGTGAAATTCTTGTCGTTAACTAGCCTCTGTTATTCAATTCCCGATTGTGTATCAACGACTATTTGATTCGAATTTCCTTGATTCTTCATACTGATTCCAACATGATTTTCTCCCTTTTTAAATTGATGATTCTTTGTCATTGACTTTCATGAGAAATGTTGTTTGATTCTGATATCTCGTTTGAAATCTTTCCTTTTCTGAAAACAGAGCACGTTTGTAAGACGATGTGCTTGAACGTAACCAGTCGTTCTACTTAGACGTTCTTCTTGAATATACTCAGACGTTCTTCTAAGACAGTCTCCTCAACCGTTCTTCTAAGACATAGTAAGACGATCACGGTAAGATGATCTTCTTTACCACAATAAGACGATCATAGTAAGGCAATCCTCTTGAACACAGTAAGACGATCTTTTTCTTCGATGCTGTTAAACGCGGTGCTTTTGACTTCTTCAAGATAGACACTTCAATTTCCCCTTTTGTGATGAACTTCTTTTAGCTTGATAATAATGCATCATTTGTTCATTTGACGAAGGAGATAATCCTAAGAAACAAAATACACAGTTAGGTAATAAAATTGATGTCAATAAAAACAAGTGTTATGAACTTAACAAAACTTCTTTTAATGTTCTAAACCTAACAAGTACCTGATAAGTGCCAAATTTACCTAAATTCCTACACTAAAAGTGACACTTATTTGTTCTAAATGTGTGATTTATTCGTCTAATTATCCCTCAATTGATGAACTTTATAATCATGTAAATCTAGTAGTATTTCGTCTTAAATATAGGTGGAGTCATAGTTAAACTTTGCCTTTTCTTTGTAGGAAACAAATTGGTGAATATCCAAGCTTTGGAGTAGAAGTTGGAGTTTTGGAAAGAGGCTGACGCTGAGCCCCATTTTATGGAGCTTAGCTCCATTTTATCATGAAGAAAACCCACTGATGAAGGAAACTTGGCGCTTAGCTCCGAAAGTGGCGCTTAGCGCCATTTAAGGCGGTTCAAGTAAATTTTCAAGGGCTCTTAGCTCCAGATTGTGGTGCTTAGCGCCAACTTGTTGATCTGTTCATTAAAGGGTTGAACTCAACAGAGAAAGGCAGTTATTTTGCAACTTCTGGGATCTTGAGAAAGAGAAACACGACCAGAACGAAGAGGGAACTTGAGGACAAGGATTCTTGACGATCCAACGAGCTGGGAACGGTTCTAGGACGTCACGGATCGTCGATTTCATCTTAGTTTTCTCTTGTAAGCTTTGTAAGCAATCCATGGCTATGGGTTGCAAAGTTTCTCTTCTTGGAATTGGGTGTAGCCTTTAACTATGATGTATCTTTGTTGATTTCTATATGTAAATATCGTTTTTATCATGTGATTCAATGGTTTTCTCTTGTTCTTGATGCTATGTTTTAGTTTGCGCACCTAGAACATGTCGCTTGATTCGTCGTATGAGCGAGAGCTACAACGTCTAGAATCCGACATAGAGTTAACCATCTAATAAGCCTAGTGTCTAGGAATGGAATTAGGCTTTGTTAGTCACTTAAACACCTAATCTTAAAGATAAATTAGCTTTGCTATGCATGTGAGGAATCAATGTCTAGGAAAGTGAGTTATAGATATCCACTCATGTGAGGAATCATTGAAGTAGGGTAGAAATGGTGGAGATGAATCATGGATAGGAATGAATTTTCATATAGAATCATAGGATGCTTAGTAGTTAAACGGTGAACTCCAATTCCAACAGCTTTCTCATCTTGATATCCAATCGTTTTTATCTCGCTTTGTTTAGTTTCTATGTTCATTTGGTTACCAAAACAATCACCAATCAATTGGAACACTTGTTGCTTAAGTAATTTTGCTAGAGAACGACATTTGTGTTAGCAATTCCCTACGGATACGACAAAACCCTATGTTATACTATAATTGAGTCTGAAAAGGATTTAAAAGTAGTATGTAGAGGAAAAATCTCTTTCATCAAAATGGCGCCGTTGCTGAGGAATTGCGTCAATACAAAAGCATTGCTTTAGTTTTCTTATCTTGAGCAATTGTGAATATCGTACATAGTTTTCCTTTTACATTGGTGTTTATCTTGTCTACTAATCTCTTTGGCTAGATTGTACTCTCACTTTGTTTATGCGAGGTAAGATTCCAGCTAATCAACTCTTGTACGATCCGGAGATTGAAGCAACAACTAGGAAAAACAAGAGCAAGACAAAGAAAAAGAAACAGTTAGCCAAGCAGAGAAAGAAGCAAAAAACACCTTCTTCTTCTTCTTCTTCTTCTTCTTCTTCTTCTTCTTCTTCTTCTTCTTCTTCTTCTTCTTCAAAAGGAAGACAACATGGCCGAAGGTGGTGGTGGAAATGCAGGGTTTGTAAACTTCAACCTGAGAAACATGATCAGAATTGGAAGGCCTGCAGGGAATGATAGGCCACCTGAGATAAAAACTCGACTGGTGTAGCTGATGTATGCCAATCCATTTGCTGGCTTGGACCATGAGAATCCCTACACACATCTCACAAAGTTTTATGAACTTTGTGGTACTGCTGGAATTAGCCAAGCTGAGGAAGAAGTTGTATTTCTGAGGCTCTTCCCTTTAACTCTGATTGGGAAAGCAAAAGACTGGTTCTTGGATCAGCCACAGACAATTCTATTTATGGATTATAAAATTGTTATTTCTACTTTCTCCCAGATTGCAGGTGAAAGCCTATGTGAAGCTTGGGAGAGGTACAAATCCATGTTGAGGAAGTGCCCGAACCATGACTTTGATGCTAGAAGTCAGGTCCACATTTTCAGGAAAGGTCTTCAACAACAAAATAGCCTAATTTTGGGTGCTACATCAGGAGGATCTTTGATGGCTAAGACTCCTACTGAAGCCATTCAGATTATTGAGGCAATGGACCTAAATGACCAGCAAGACCAACACCACAAAGGTCCACCAAGAAGGGGAGGCATGTTAGACCTGGGAGCAACTGATGCTGTTTTGGCTCAAAACAAGCAACTCCAACAACAATTGGATGAAGGGAAAAAGACACTGAGTGATTTTCCGAAACAACTTAGGGAGATGTAGGATTCCTCTTCCAGGAAACAGGTGAACATATGTGATGTATACACAGGTGAACATCCAACAGATTATTGTCAACCATATGAAGAGGAGGTCCACTAGTGTACCAGAAAAACTACCCCATGGGAGGTAATCAATACAGCAACAATCAGCCTTGGAAGCAGGATACAGGGCCATCTTCAAGAAGGGAACCACCACCTTATCAAAATCAACAATATCAACAGTCGTCACAGGATCGAACTTCAAAGCTGGAAGACACACTGACCTAGTTTATGCAGATGTCTATGGCCAACCAGAAGAACACTGATGCATCTATCAAGAACTTTGAGGTTCAGGTTGGGGAACTAGCAAAACAGGTTAATCAGATGTCTACTGAGCAGAAAGGGAAGTTCCATGCCAACATAGAAGACAATCCCAGAGAGAGTTGTCATGCGATTTTCACAAGAAGTGGGAAAGTAGTTGGTGGAGAAGTTTGTGTGGAAGAAGAAAAAAATGAGAGCCTTGATAAAAAAGAGAGTGAAAAAGAGGAAGAAGTTGAAAAAGAAAATGAATTGAATAAAGGAGAGGTTGTAGATAGAGAGAAAAGGAGTGAAAAGAGTGAGAAAAACAAAGAAAGAGTAAGTGAGGAAGTAAGATGGAGTCCACCTATTCAACACTTGCCATATCCTCCAAATTCAAAGAAGATTGACCAAGAGAGGCAAAAGAGGAGGTTCATAGATATTTTCAAGCATTTGAAGATCACAATGTCGTTTTCTGAGGCATTGGAGCAAATTCCCTACTATGGAAAGTACATGAAGGAGTTTCTGAACAAAAAGGAAAAATTGAAAGAATTACATGAAGATGAGGTGATTCATCTCAATGGAAACAGTATAGATAAAAAGAATAAGAAGAAATTTAAGCTTTAATTTATAATTTTAAATTTGTAAATAAACTCCTAAAGTTTTAGGCTACTAAACTTATTTTTAAAACAAGTAGAATAAATAAGCAACCATATATATAATATTAAGATTATTTCACTTACTTATTTTTCAAAAGAAGTTAGAAAGTTAGACTTTTAAGTTTATTAATATACTACCAATTATGTGTGTTTGTGTATGATATATATGAGCGGGTATGGGGCGGGTTGGGTACTATATACTCATACTCGCACCCATACCCATTACTTTTTGTGGGTATTTACTCATACCCAACCCCATACTCATCTAGCGGGTTTTTACCTACCCATAGTGAGTATTTTTTACGGGTGCCCAATGAGTCTTAGACCCATTGCCATCCCTATCCACAGCTAATACCACTCCATCCTGTGTCATGTAAGGTCTTTGACAATGATGACTTTGGTGGATGGTATAGGGGAAATGGTGATAAATGGTGTTGGGAGGTGGAAGGTTTCAAATGCTGGTTGCATTGAGAGTATCAATGGTGGAGGGTAGGTTTCTGATGGTAGCTGGAGCAGAGATGGTGGGTGTCAGGTGGTAGTGGCTGGAGCAGAGATGGTGGATGTCAGGTTGTAGTGGCAGTGAGGGGTGGATGTTGTCAAGTAGTAATGGAGGTAGCAGCGAATGCCGTTAGTGGTTGGAAATGGTGAGGGGCAGTGGCAATGGTGGTAGAGGGTGCGGGGCAGTGGCGGCGGTGGAGGGTGTTAAGTAGTGAGACAATAGTTTATGATACGGAGTGACAGTGGTGGAGTGTTCAGGCAGTGATGGCGATGGAAGGTGCAAGACGACGATTATGGTGGGTGTGTTAGATAACATTGAAGGGGTGAAGAGTGTGAATATGGGTTGAAAGTGATGGTGCAGGGTGGCAGCGATAGCAGTGGTGGTAAGCGGCGCAAAGTAATGGAGGTGATGGAGGATGTGAAGCAGTGAGGTAGTGGTGGAAGGTACAATGTGAGAGAAAAGGTTCACAAGACAGTGGTGGCAATGGTGGGTACGATGGAGTGAAGGGTGGTGGTGGCGATGGAGCGTGTAAACTGGTGATGGAAGTAGCAATGGTGGAGGGTGTTGAGCAATGGCTGACTGGCGATGGGCGTGGGTACTAGATAGCAGCGGTAGTAGTGAAAGTTTTTGGGTAGCGGTGACAATTATAGTGGTGGTGGAAATAGGAGATACTGCAAAATGGTGTGGATTGAGGTCTTACATGTTCTTAAAACCTAACCATAATAAATAAATAAAAAATCTGCTCATAAAAACAATGCTAAAATCTTTTTAAAGTTGATTTAAAACACATTGCATTTTTTTTTGGATTCACGGAAGTTGTTGCTAGTTGGATATTTCAATCACTACCATGAAAAAGTTCCACCGTCCTGGCTATCACTTGACACCTTCCATCACTATTAAGAACCCTTTACAACCAATACCACAATTCATCATCAAATGAACACTCCACATTGAAATCGATTGTCATTTCATTCAAGAGAAAGTCGCCAATGGTTTTATAAGATTGGTGCCCATCATTAGCCAAACCGGTTACTTCACCTATTTTCAATCTTGAAGTCCAAGTTTAGATTATTGAATTTGTACCTCTCATCTTGAGGGGGAGTATTAGGACTTATATGTAGAGTAGTTATTGTTTGTTCCTATATGAGTTAGTTATTTACTTTATAAAAGGTAGTTATTCTGTTTATGACTAACTTTCCATTTTCTGAATTAGCTATTCATTTAATAAAAAAAAGCTATTCATTGTATATAAAAGACTTTGTAACACTAATAATGCTTGCATTATATTTTCTCAAATGATCATGCTTAACAGTTACTTTATACAAGTAAAGTAAGTTATTGTAACCATTGTGATTGTAATTATATACTTGCATATATATGTATCAGAAATTATAGTTTGCTTAAAATATTAACCATTGATTTATGATGTAAAAAATCATTAATTTCTTAATCAATTATTGTGATGACTTATGCTTAACTTTTTAAAGTGACTTCATCGCTTTACAGAGGTCAGATATGTTGAACAACTTCAATCTATGTACTTATACAGAAGTTTCCAAGTATTTTCGACTTACCTCAAGAGCAATGAATTATTGCCAAAATAGAACTTACATGAATAGGTAATGAAGAGAAATGATGGAACCGCAAAAGCAAGGAAGATGCTTCATGTCGTTGGCTAAGATAAAATCAAAAGAAAAGAGAAGGATACTTCATGTCAATTTCCCTCATATGTGACTTCACACAATCAGAGAGTTTCTCTCATGTTTCTGATATGAAACATGAATGAAATAGCACCATTCTCAATTTCTAGGCATCTAATAACAACATCTACACTCGGTTTTTAAGGAACTGCATAAACTCCTCACTACTACCATTTTCAACTCAATCACACACACACTATTGGAATAGAGAATAGACAATAAGGAAGAAATATTTAGAGAATTGTAATTCTATTACTTGATTCTATTGCTTACAGGTAGGGACTTACTTATAGAATGATTCAGTCCTCTAATTAAGGAAATACAATAATGACAATAATATTCATTCCCTAATTAGAGTTGATCTCTCCCCTAATTACATATTTGACCAAATCTAGATTGATTTGATTCCATATTATTTGGTTCCATATTCTGACACACACACATTGATTCTACTAGAATAGCACTTTCAAACAATGACAATCCACGATGGAAGCAAAATCAATTCATTTCTTCTACCACTAGTGAGCTCCAATATGAATACCCAAAAAACCAACAATGGCTCTCCTTCTTTGACTTCATCAACATGATAATCAGCAGTGGTGCCACAATCTACCGTGCATACAAACAAGGTGACATTCACATGAAGATTCTCGTCACTTTCGTTTATATTGGCACCTTCTTGTTAGACTATTTGTTCAGCTTGTACCACAATATGCCATCATCTGATGAATCTTCTAAGAAGCTTATGTTGAAAATTGGTATATGGGTGTTGTTCAGCTCCATTATGTTTGGAATTGTCTGTGAGTTCTCAACTTTTTTTGAGCTTCTATGTGTCTTTGTGTTATATGGGTCACCAAGGTGAGCCCATTATAACTTATTATTAAAAGAAATAAAAATTAATAATATTTAGTGGGTTGTAGCCCAAGTTCAAAGAAAAAGGGTTAATATTCTTATTCCTTAATTGCTGTGGCACTGTAGCAAAGAAGTAAAAAAAGAACGCAGAAAGAAGAACAACAACGACGACAGTGCTGCAGAGAAGAAGAAGAACTAGTTTATTGGCAGAAAAGTTATACTGCAAAAGTGCTATGTTTTGGGTGAAATTACATTATGTGGATCCAGCCAGCGGGTAATATAAGCATTTTTCTTCTGTGGTTTTGCCTTCTTTATTGTCTATGTCAGCACTGTATCATTATCCACCTTATTGGTGAAGATTGTATTTGTTCCTGGTGGTTCCAGGAAGACTTGTGGTGTATCCCATTAATTTATTAGTGGAGAATTTTACTGGCTTGGTCTCGTGGGTTTTTTTTCCCTTTAAGGGTTTTTCCCACGTTAATAATTTTGGTGTCTCTTGCTTATTTGTTTATTTGTTTTGTGCGTATTGTTGTTGCCTGAGTTATTTGTGTAAAACCTATTTTAATTGCATGGTGGGGAAAAGTCGATCCAGGTGCTAGTTGTTGATTATTTCCATTATTTGTCATCTTTCCCAACACTTTGTACTTCTTTGAGGTTGTGATTTGTGGTAGCGGCGTTACTCTTCTATGTCTATTTCATGTTGGAGAAGAGTGGAAGTGCCTGCTCAATGAAGAGTGGAGGAAAAGGCAAGAAGGAACTTGAGCCTTTAACAGAGTGTGATGAGACTGTGTGAAGCAGTTTCTCATGACACCTTTAATGCCAATATCGTAAGAGATTTTAAGGGGGTAGTTGTAAGGTGCACCACCTGACCAAGTGGTGTACCGGTGCACTACGGTTAAAAACTCGAAAATGCCCATACATACAAATTAAGAAGAAGAAGAAGAAACACGAAGATGAAGAAGAAGAAACACGAAGAAGAAGAAGAAGAAAGGAATGCCGGAAGAAATTTAGAGGTAACTAGTGATTGTTAATTTTTAGACATATCTTCCCTTTAAAAAATAAAAAATCCACATAATCATTATTAAAATAGTTAGCAAGCCACCTAAGCAATCACCAAAGCTATGGTCTCCGACAGAAACTAAATAAAATCTTGGTGTAGGTCCTTGGCAAACTTTTTTTTCAGGGAGAGACCATACACAAATTTCAGTTCAACCGATAAACATTAACCTATTAATTAATACAAAGAAACCAAAAACTATTAACAAGTAGAATAAAAAAATAAAGTAGAAAACATCGCCCATGGGGCATTCGGAGGAATCAATATTTACTTTGATCGCCCTCTATAATAATAATAACAAGGGGGCAGAAACAAACCTAAACAACCAAAGCAATGGGCGGAATCCTCTCTGGCTTATTCGGCGGCGATGTCGCCGCCGCCGCCGCAACTTCTGAATCGGCGGAGTCTTCTCGGGTCCTCACCTTCCACTCGTCAGCCCGCTGGCAGCTCCACTTCAACGAACACAAAGACTCCCCTGCCCTCGTAAACCATATCTCTCTCCCTCTCTATGTTTCCAGATCTCAATTTTCCAATTAATTTTGTGTTCATATGCTGGATCTGAGTCTTTCTCTCACTTTATTGTGTTCCTTGAATTGCAAAGTTGGTGATCGATTTCTCTGCGTCGTGGTGCGGGCCGTGCCGATTCATAGAGCCGGCGATTCACGCCATGGCCGAGAAGTTCCCCGACGCTGTTTTCAACAAAATCGACGTCGACGAATTACCTGTACGTTTTTTCAACCTTAATTGTTTCTGTTAAAAAATAAAAAATTCCAATTTTGATGACTCGATTTTGTGGGGGAAAACAAACAATAGGATGTGGCGAAGGAGTTTGGGGTGCAGGCGATGCCGACGTTCGTGCTGGTGAAGAAAGGGAAGGAGGTTGCGAGAGTTGTTGGTGCCAAGAAGGACGAGCTTGAGAGGAAGGTTAGGGAGCTCCGATCTTAGTGTATTTCCCTCCTTTGAATTTGAAGTAAAAACGAAATTGATCATCAATGGTTGGTTAGATTTGACTATGTTTTTATGATGATGATGATGATGATTGTGATGAACTTGTAAAATTCAATCTTACTTCAGCAAAATGGATAGTATTTGACTAGAAGAAGAAAGTTTATTACCATGGAGTGTCAAGGCTATTGTAATAATCATATGTCAAAAGTTGTATAATTTTATGGGTAATTGACTCCTTTCTATGGCAGTCTTCCATATTTTTCAACACCACCATTTTAGAAAGAAAAAAAAAAAAAAAACACTCCACACTCTCACTCTAGGCCATTGGATTCCCAAACCTTCATTTTCTATCTAATGGCGCAGCAAACACCTCCCCTCTCTCTGTTCTATTACGAAGAACCAAGATACACAAATTATCAAATGAAAAAATACATAAAACCCCAATTAAAGCATATTAGAGTGAATTCCATCTCACCTGTAAACCCCTAATGCAACTGGTGAAACCCATAACGAGCTCGTAAGCCATCCCCTTCATTCGCGCCATAATGGTATTGCCACCGGAGAAAGTGAACCTTCCTTGTCCTCACCACACTCGAGAATCCTAAAGCTTCTTCTCTGACGTCTCCTAGGACACTCTCATTGTAAAGCTTCTTCTCTGAGGTCGCCTAGGACACTCTCATTGCGCCACCACGTAACCCATCTTTGAAATCAAACCACCTACATCACCCCTTCTCACACTCAATCTCTTGCTTTCTTCCTCATGGTCTCTCTCTGTGAGAGGGAATGAGGTGATTCAGTGGAAATAGGACATTAATTCTACGCTGGGAATAAATGAGTTGGCACAATATTAGCTTTTGGATAAATCTAAGAGTGAAAAACATTGATGACTACCGTGACTTTAATGTTGCATTCGGTATGTTTACTTTACATACAAAGCTTCTTGATTTTTAAAGTTTATGTACAAATCTAACCTATCACAAACTAGAATGCAAGAGGGAGGAAAAAGAGAGATGGTGAAGAAGAATAAAAGTAAGGGCACTTTTATTCTTTTTTTCAAAGTGAGGGTGGTGTATGCAGATGTGTGCGTGGTACTTAAAGGCCTACACATGCTCTCACCATACCCATACCCATTTTCAAAAAACCCTATAGTCCTCCTAAGTTCAAAACTCTCTGTCCCCTGCTCCGCATTCTTCTCTTCTCTTGTTCCTCGCTCCCTAGCACATTCATCTTCCCCCTTATCAAAG
The DNA here is from genome assembly GCA_030819835.1 of Acmispon strigosus. NCBI lineage: Eukaryota > Viridiplantae > Streptophyta > Magnoliopsida > Fabales > Fabaceae > Acmispon > Acmispon strigosus. Next base: position 27,885,265 of record JAUAMA010000002.1, read on the forward strand.
CTTGAAAATCTTCAACATCGACAGGTGTTTCCTTTTCTCTTCTCTCGCATTACTATGTACACTAAATATTCAAAAATGAAAGTGTGACTGGGAGGAGTTGGGCATGGAAGAGAAAAGGAAAAAGGGACTCATGGAATAGAAGTGCGGTTGTCAAATGAAGAATAAGGCGGTGACTGAGATTTCACCAATTTCTGAAATTGAGAATTTAAGGGTTTTACACTATCACAAATAAGATTGCGGTATATAATTTTATTGTACCGTATGCAATTTTACAATACTGCGAATAAGATTGCATTATGTAATTTTAATATACAACAAATTAGACCACTATAGCCATTTTGTTGATGTGCATACCGGAAAAAAGACCGGACGAAAAGTGTAACTTTAGCTTCCACATTTAATATTGCGGAATGTAAACAAAAATAAATCTTTCGCATTTTAGACTACGAAAACTTGCAAATTCGGAGGGCATTTTTAGAAGTTATGCAATCATCTATGATGACGTTAGATGTGAAGGTGGAGTTTTTAATTTTGCCCTTATGTTTTTTTTTCTCGTTCCAAGGTCCTCTTTCTGACAGCTTTGGCCCATTTCTGTTGTACATTAGTTTTGTTTTCCTTAATTTGACATAAATAGAAAGGCCATTACAGCTTTGCTGTTTTACCTCTGAACCTCTCTATCGTTACTCACATTTTAATTAGCCTACATCTACTGTTTCAGCGAGTTCCTTTACTGTAAAAAAAAAAAAAACGAATTCCCATTTCCCAAGCCATTGTTTTTCTGTTTCAAGCCATGTCCTCCCTGATTCAATTTTGCTGTCTTTGATTATATAAACTTCTATTAATGCCTCGAGTTGATAGTGATTACGTCTAAATTATAACTGTTGATTATTCATATCTTTAACTTGTTTTTATTTTTGTTTTAGACCATTCTACATGTATACAATAATAAAATAAATAAATTTACTAACTTATTCCCACTTATTTTTTAAAATGAGTAAGTTAGCCCTCAACACCTTTTACTTCAAATAAAAATACCCAACATTTACTTTTTAGAACCAATTAAAAAGTGGGTAACTTGGTAAATTTGTGTAGCAACCCCTTTCTGATTCCACTGTCCGCCTCTGAATTTTCTCTTTCTCATCCTATTTCAAGGGATTTGGATTTGAATTTTCTTTTCTCCGATTGAAACCTCAATAGTAACCTTTACATAAGTGATGGATTTAATTTGGAGCCAACTTAATTCTGTTAAGATTCAATTTTATAAACCCAATTAAACAACCAAACTTAATCAAATACTTGAGTTTGCATTCTTTCCTCTAATCCTAATTAATTAATTGAGAGAAAACCATGAGCAAAATAATTTAGTTAACTAAATGTCCAGTATACACAGAGCCCTCAATGGGTACTCGTGTCGTTGGACGGCTGCCGGTGGAAGCTTTTGGAGAATCTATCAGTGGAGTTTGGGTAGCAACGAATTGGTGGTGGGAAACCAGTGGCTGTAGCATGCAGTGGTCGCCATGGTGAAAAGAAAAGGTTACAACGAAGTGGACGACGGACGATGATGAAGGCGAAGCAAGGAGCCCAACGACCAGAGCAAGGGATGAGTCTTCAGTGAGGGGACCGTGGCGTCTAATGGCGGTTGAACGGCGGCGGGCTGATGACAGCGAGACTATCAGAGGAAAGGTCACAAGGACCAAGCACAGAGGTGGACATGGGGAATACGGAATCTGAAAAGGGATTTAGGACACTAAAATGACAAAGTTACCCATAACATTCATTATATTTAAAAGATGTGGAGTATTTTTGTCCAAAGCAAAAAGTGTCAAAGCACTCACTTACTCCTTCTAAAAATCAAATGAGAGTAAGTTATAAAAGTAGTGTCATTGACTCATTGTACAGTTCACCATTATCAAAGTAGTAGTTACTGGTTAGATTACTATCGTATTATATTTTCACCCTAGTACTCCAGTTTTGTAAGTTCATTTCCGTAAACCTTGAAAAAATCATTTTCCTCATGCTAATTCCTTTCTAATGGATTTTAAACAAAGCATCGTAGAAACAAACCTTGAATATTCAATTAGTGTATGTTTGGGTTCCATCAAACGCCCATTCATATTGCTTTGGAATGCCAAAGCACGCGCGCTCCAAGGGCCAAAACTTGGAAGGAGCCTTGGAGCTTCATTTACGTTAAGTCGATCGTAAAGGGAAATCAAACATTGCCTTAAGACTTTCTACTACTTTCAACATTCTTTAGTTGGAAGCTGTTAGTTTCAATTGTTTCCCCAAACAAGCCTGAAGCTTGCCTTGGTTGTTTTAGAGTTTTACCATATACAATGAAACATAAAGCTGAGGGAGGAACAGAATTCAACAAGTTTGCTATTTCCCATTGGAATTAGCATGCTTATGAAAAGGCCAAAGATTTACTAGACGCTCGAGCACGCTTTTTGAAAAATACCCAGAGAATCCCGCCGGTGTTGACGGTGGGGGAAAATCTTCTGCAGGCATAGCAAATGGACGAATCATCATCTCCATCTTTTTCAATGTGAGATATGATCCTATTTCTTGTAGCCTTTCAGGACCCATAATAGGCAGTGTGTGCTCTTGACGCAGTGAAGCAGCCTCAGTATCATTCTCCTGTCAACCATAACAACGAAACAGAAATAAGCACATGGAAAAGGAAACCAATACATAAAATCAGCCTATTCTCTTCCATGAAAAGTTGTAAAGATTAGTTTTCTCGTATCAATAATGGAATTCGCATTGACGAAAAACCATTGGGGAAACCAAAATCACAGTGGACAGCCTCAAAAGCCAAGGGAAGTTGTTTCTATCCACCGTGTATCTATACATGCACTAAATAGGTACGTAAGTCTAAAGCCCATAGCATATTGCTATGCATGAGCAGAAAGTTAAAGAAAAATCAATGATGCTATCTGGAACAAGCTTGGAAACCTCTCCGTTTCATAAGCTTCAAACCATTTGAACCAAAAGCATCGAGAAACCTAATGGATGAAATTACTTGAATTTCACTTTCACACCAGGCACCACACATGGTAATGGCAACCGAATAGAATTCAAACTCCTCTAGATTTTTGTTAGGCAACCTAAATAAACTGTCATTACCTCCAAAGGTGATAAATCAGCACCGCGGCTAAATGCCAACTCTATGCGGAACTTCTTTGGATCTTCTAAAGCCACCTGCAGTTTGAAAGACACACTCACATGTAAATTCAAATTCAAAAATAACAGAAACAGGTACTATGCAAATTGAAGACAATCAGTTGAAGCTCTAATAGAATATCACGAGTCAACTGTCCTTGAAATTTAAGCAGTTAGGTTAACGCCCGTGATCAGTTTATATCTAAAACCAGCAACAACGCTAAGGCAAAGTGACGAGTTTGTTAGCACATATCAATAACAAAATAAAAATGCCAACTAGCAAAAAGTTCAGGTTTTTGTTAGCAAAAAATAGAAAAGTTGATTAGCAATGGCCAAAATAACCCACCTCTGTGTTTTCAAACAACCTAAGCACAATGTAGCTCATATAGTCAAGCTCCTTCGTTCTGTATAGGCGCTCCAGAGCATTATAGCAGACAAGGCTCTCTTCTTCTTGAAGAGAATCATCCAAATTACAATATCGAAGAACATTCATGAGAGAATGGATATGTGATTCCTGGCAATAAAAATACTAAAAGGTAAACAACTAGAGTTGGGAAATAAAACTAAGCGATGAATTCTTTGCAAATGTTAACAACATTTTTTTATGAATCTATAAGTATGAATGCATCTTTTAGATAAAAGCATGTACCTCAACAATAAATATAATATGATAAGTTCAAATTTTTTCTAAAATATGTACTGACAAATTCTACTTAATGTCAACGCAAATACAGCTAATGAATCTACAAGATTTTTTTTGTTTTGGGAAAACATAACCACTTAACAAGCATAGATGTTCAAAAAAGCAGTTAATGAGTATCACTAGGTGATTAAATCAACCACATTGGAAATACTCCACATATATTTATTTTAGAACACAAACAGACAATGGGAAGGGAAGGGCTTAGAAGTAAATTTCTGTTCAAAATCTGGTAAAATAATGCAATATAGCACTCACTGATGTGAAGTATAGGCGTGTTCGCACATGTCGTTCGGGTGTCTTTACATTTGCATACCTGGCAAAAAAATAAACTATTAGAATTCCACAAAATAATGTACAACATAAAATGAAGAGATGATATTTACTTTGGGTCCAAACGATATTTGGTCTCTTTATCATCATCATCATCTTGATCCATTGACATATCGTTCAAACTGTTGGATTTTCTCGTTTCATCATTCTTATTTAGAAGCTTTGACTTCGCCTCTGTATCCTCCTTTTCAGTTTTCGTGGATGATGAATCATGGTCTTGGCTACTCTTTAACTCAGCAACACTGAGGGCTTCCTCACGAGTGTTCCTCAGATCAATTAAAATTTTGCCCAATAATCTACGTGCAATCTGAATTAAAACAGCACAAACAGTTGAAACAATGTAATCAAGTGACTATGGCTAACAGGTGCATAATTAGAAACAATGCATACACAGTACTGTGCCAAGCAATATCAACTGGAGCAAATTGAACCCAAATAGTTATCGATAGAAGGCAGAATGAGAGAAAAAGGGAGAATCTGAAACCCATCTGATTATTATTCATGCAGTCTGAAATGTTACTCTGTCTATCTATTATTTATAGCCTATGGGAATCTAAGAGAAGCTTCTGACCGAAACTTATGGGCAACAATTAATTCTATCGAACTAATGCAGAAAGTACAACTACACAGTAACGGAAAGCATAACAGATCGCAACTGATCACATGTGAGCCACAGCATTTCATAAAACCTTTAATAGAGCTTTGGTAAGTATTTCAGAACCTTGCTCATGAGCAGTTATATGAGAGATGCTGAGTGGTGTGGCCAGGACTTTCTCCCTGACAAAAAAAAATTCCAGCTCCATGTGTTTTGCTCAACACAGGATTGTGACAGAGGGCAACAGTGCTTTCATTGTTTCAAAAGATAATAGGAAAAGGAACAGTTACTTCTATTATATCATGTTTCATAAAAAGAATGGTGATTTCATTCCATGCTTAATACATAAAATGGGCATTCCCGTATTTGTAATTAAAAAAGCCCCTCATTCCAACAAATTATCATCGTTCCATCCTACAGAGTGAGATTGGACTGATTGGAGATTCAATGATTCTTAAAATGATGTTTATTTCAATATAACCTCATTGAATATAACCTGTGTAACTCTGAATTTTATTTCCAGCCTATCCTAACCTTCTTCTTCATGTCTTGCAATCAATTTTAAGTACTGATGTTAAATTTGAAAAAGACTTCAGTTTATAGATTTGTAAAATTAAGGCAATTTGGAAGATTTTTTACAGAAAAAATTTACCTCTGAGCCAATCTTCAGCTTCTGCTTTGGATTAATTCCGTATTCATTTGGGATCACACCATCAGCAAGTGCCTGCAAATAAGAAGGCAGAGTAATAAGGACAAGAAAAAAATATAACTCAACAGTCATGTTATGCTGTGTAATATACAGACGAATATCATATTTAGGTGTTATATTTCTGCAAGGGAATAACTGTCACTTTTAGTTTTATAACATAAAAAGTTTCATTTCAAAATGGGTAAGCCAAAAACATTATTCATAATTATATAAGGATTGAAAAATGTTTGTCTTATGCTGGTTCAATTAGTTCTAGTTAAGCACAATTTCACTAACATACTTATAAATACCTGAGCAACTTTAAAAAGTTCATCCAATCCTTCAAGATTAAGATGTGCGTTGTGCAAGAGATCATATCTGTGAAGTGCAAGTATATAGGTTAACTTCTCATAAGAAAGGAATATACAAAGCTACATGTTTTAAATGAATCTGCCAATTTTCTCTTCAAATTCATAAGGTTGAAGATGGGTTAAACTTTTATGCACATCTACACACAGATATCTAAAGTATAGTTTGAACTTTGATGTGTTAGGCTAATCATAGCACTAAGGCAGGTAAATTTCCATCAACCAACTTTCATGGTCTTCTAAATCTTAATGCCTAGCCATGACTCAACTATTTACATAATTTCTCGACACATAAACCTGCATAGAAGGCCAAAAAGAAAAAAACGAGAGAGAGAGAATAGATGTAAGAGTAGGGTAAACATGACCTGTAATGGAAGAAGTGTAAGAGAATTGGGACAATCACTCAAGAACTAAATGATTAATCAAAGCTGAGAATTTACAAGAAGAAAACCCTAATTTAATACAAAAAGAAATCCGTGCAACATGACCGGCAGAGTAGTTCAATTGAAATGAGGCTTTGACACCTCATAATACCGTGCTATAATTTCCTTTTCTGCTAGTTACTCTTGTTGAGTTGAGCTAGGTTAATTCTTCATTACAATGTGACACCAAATATTTAACTTCTCAATAATTTAAGACCTTCATATCAAAATTGAATGTGAAAAATCATATGCCTTCATTCTTTCTGTATTATATAATTTCAAAACTAGCAAAGTTGAGCTCAAATGAGCTGAACTCTTGGTTCTCTGTTAAAGGCTAAAGGGAAAGATAAAGGTTTGACACCACTATGTCACCTTATCAAAGAGATAACTTACTTGCATGAATCATAGACATCAGGAATTTGGGTGATGTCAAAGCGCCTGGACAAGTAACACACCATCAGTATGTCAACCAGTACATCACGCACACACAGAACAAGAAAAATACAAGTATATTGGCTATGCAGGTAGGGCATAGGAATGGATGATAGTTTTTACCAAAGGTAATTTGAAAAAGAAACTAAACTACTAAAAGCATTTTAAATAATGAAAGGAAAGTTACAAATTCTTATGACCAAAAGCATACTGTATTACAATGGCCTAAAAGGAAAATTAGTTTAGATGAGATGATTTAATAATATAAGTTTGAACTTAAAATAAGTTCATGCACGGCTAAAGGGAAATGTCATATAACTAAACCTTTTTTATGAATTAATGGTATTTGAATTTTGAAGTAATGTTCCCGAATATATCCAGAAGAAAATACAATAAAATCAAACAAGGTCAAACCCAAAACTGGTAAATTCTTACTCCTTGCGTTCATTATACAAGTCCCTCTCAAGCTTTTTCCACCGAGCATACATTAATAGAAACCCTTCACTACCACAAGGTAATCCAGCAGCTATACGATCAACATCAATATTTGTCTTTCCAAGTGCTTTTGCTTGGTCGTAAGGAGGAATTACGTCATCTAAGCTCGTTTCTGTAAGTTTCTCATTTTCATCCTTGGCAAGTAGTCTAACTTGTTCTGTAACCTTCTTAATCAAACTAACCTGTTCATGAGAAATGCAGGGGATTGCATATTCACAAGATTAGTTGCACATTCTAATTTTATTGATGAGAAAGTGCATTACTCTGAATCTGAATCATGAAGAAAGTTACTAAAGACACAACTCTGCATTGCTATATTTACAAAACATTACCAACTTGGGAAGCAATTCTGATGCATTGGGTGGCAATCCAGCTCCATCAACCATCCAAGGGAATTCAGGTGATTCATTGCTAGAAACTATCTTTGAACTACAGGTAATGATTTCATTCAGCCGAGCCTGCAGAATATTCAATCAAAACAACAAGTGAAATGTGATACCCAAAGAAATAAGCCTGAACATCCCCCCCCCCCCCCGGGCAGTCCCAGAAAAAGCAATCTGACCAAGCGGGTCTACCATACATATATTTTCCATAGGGTATATTTGTACAAAGCTTAAAGCTTAGTAAGCTTTAACTTGAGGGTGAGTGTTATATTATATGAAAAATATCTTATGATATCTTGGTCTTATGTTATGAGGATCTTAGATTATCTCTTATTTCTTTATATTTCAGGATTGTTTCATTTTTTAATTATGATTAGAAGTCTACTAATTACCAAGGTTAGTTAAAGACAAAGCACTTACCTATTATTTATAGTAATGAGTAACCTTCTAATTTAAGTCAAATAGGAAAAAACTAAGACTCATAATTCTATTTAAAAAAATAGAAAAATCAATATGAATAAAATTGTAAAGTCTGGTATGAGTTTATACAACAGTTTAAAGGAAAATTTGTTTTAAATATCCACAATTCTTAATCAATTTAGGTAAGGGATGTCTATCTTCTTATTCTTTCATTCATTAATTCTAGATTCCTAAAAGCACAAAATAGAAAAAAAATTGAAATGAAAAGAAAAGAAAATCATAGCCAAACTTGTTCATCAGTTTGTAGGATGATGGATTCAGCATGGTATTTGATAGAGAACCAATATGTGTTTAAAATTATGGTTTCTAGTTTCTAGTTTTCATTCATGATATAATGCTCAGCAACAATCAACTCTCTGTTATAAAAATTTGAGTCTTCTTGGAAAGTGAGCTATCACTCTCTCTACTCTCTCAATGAACTCAGTTCACATTCGCTCTCTTCACTTTTGGATCATGAATTTCACACACCATATTTGAGAGTTATATTTTCTTAAGTCAAAACCATTTAAACTAAAAGTCATATACTTTTTTAAGTTTAAATTTTTATTTTGGGTTAATGGTCAAATTAGTCCCTGATTTTGTGAGTTTGATTTTAGTCCCTCGGCAGAAAAATAACATTTAATGGTGGTCAAAAACAGCCAGTAATTGTAAGAATGACAGCCACTAAACGTCATTTTTCTACTGAGGGACTAAAATTAAACTCGCTTACAAAATCAGGGACTAATTTGACCATTAACCCTTTTATTTTTAAAAAGTTACTATATCAAATTCATAGAAAAATAATAAATTTTCTAATTCAAATTAATAATATTATATATTTATATTATAAATTTAAAAAACAAACTCTAATATCTATATATTAAATTTTATTTGCTAATTTCAAATTTACAATATAAATTATATTAAAAAAATTCAAATTTAAATCTTATCCCATGGATTGCACGGGCACGAGCCTTGAACTTTCATAGTTTGTATGACAAATTGACAATATGGTCACAAGTTCGAATCTTGGCCCTTCTTCAACAAAAGAGCAGGATTTGAGCACAAAGGCAAAGTGAGCCTATGCATTATAATTCTTCAAGCCCATTGGATTCTTCCATGAAAGGAAGTCCCAAGATATATGTTGAAATTTTAGGGTTAGCATTTAAGATGTGAAGGGAGAAAAATAAATAATCAGAATAATAAAATGATATTGATATTGATGTGAATATGTTGGATGTTTTTTTCAATAGACAAAGCACTACGCTTATTAATAATAATAAATAATATTAACATTAGACACCTAACTCTAATTTGATAAGGAAAAAAGGATATATGGAAACTAATCCTAAGGGATAATCTAAGTTATCGCGCACTACTCTAAGCTATAATTTAGTTATTATAAGATATTTTTCACATATTCTAACAATATAAAACCATTTGTGATTCTTAACAGTTTAAACTTTTAAAACATTTGATCTTTGACATCAAACACAAAATCATAAACCGTTTCCAATTTTTCATCACTATCGCAATAAGCATAACACACATTACAAACCTTGGCTTCTTCCATTTCTATGCTGGCATTGTCAAGCCCATCCAACATGGAGGAGTCTTTGCTGACAAGGGAAACCTAAGATAACCATTTCAGTAAAAACTTTCTTACAGAGACAACAGATCAAATAGTTTCTTCAGGAAAAAGAAAACAAAAAATGAAAAACCATACCAGGATTGGTGTTAGCTGCCCTTCGAGATCAAGAAGACCTTTGGCAAATGCAGCTGCAGACATCTGTCAACACAGACCAAGTATATAACATCTCTCAAATGATGCTAGTTAAGGCAGATTAAGCAAGTTCGTGACAAATCTAGACATCAAGCATAAACAATTAAATGAAAAGTGGAGCAATTGCATTTAAAATAAATTAGGCCTTCTTTATGATTGTGGGAGGGTTAGTGCAACATAGCTCGTACCTGCACACGACCCTCATCAGAGCTGTAAATCTTAAGATCATGGCGATATGTACTGTGGAGGCGAAGCAGGCCTGTACCTTCTCCTGCAATTTTACAGAATTTGATTTGCCATTGTCATGTATGGTACAATTCATTGTCATGTCGATGTTACAAGAATAAAAGATCAAGTTTGGACTAATTTAATAATACATTCATAAAGGTATAAACTTCAGAAATACAATTCTGAATGAAAATCTATTCAAGTAACCTGGATACATATTATTCCGGAAATATCTTCCTAGTTCTTCAGCCTGCAAAGAAGAAAACATAATCAACACAACTGAAAAGAGGATTATAAATAAGAACTTCACATTTACTCCAAACAGTAGTAGCAGTACAATCAAACTCAAGCTGGCCAGGAACATTTTCTTATGTTATTAATCTTAACCTGCTTTCTACCAGCATGTGTAAGCACACCACCATATTTAAGAACCATCAAAGCTTCAACAGGCCGTTCTTCTTCACCTTCACCATTGCTTTTGGTCACTTTGATCCATTTAAGTGGCTTTAGTTGAACTTTTCTATATATGCCGGAGAAATGTCCTCCCTGATAAAGGAAAGAAAAAACAACGAACATTTAATACTTTTTATTAAAAATTATGGAAAAACAAATTTAGGCTGGCAGATGTTCAGAGGTAAAAGTACAGGCAGAGTATTATCTCCCTCCTTCGCAAACAATATGACTGGCATAAGTATCATATAAAAAACAAGTCAAGAGAATTAATAACCTCTTCAAGAACGGCTTTAACTTGGCGAAGCTTTTCACCATGTTCAACTTCGGCCTCACTATCACTTTCTCGACCCGGTCTAAATAATATATACAGATACAGTTAATTCAAAACCCGTGTTTAACATAAACTAGATTCAGTGGCTAATTCACAGGAACTTATTTTTGTTTATGTTTCCTTAAATTATTTTGTTGGTTCCTATTTAGAGGATTTAATGGTTTCTGTGGAGCCTTCTAAAGCTCTGCTTCGTTTGCAATAATTGTGATTATGGAATCAAAGAAAATCAATTGAAAAGAATTTATACACACACACACACACAGCTTCATAATGGAATAGAACTTTTTCTTTGGCTAGAGGTGGGTGTGGTAAAACAGTCTGCCAAAAAGAGGATCTCTTCCCTAGTGCAGAACATTTACCATGTACAACTATAGCTTTGTTATTCGCGCCCTACAATTGTTATGTCTCTACTCTATTTTAAGGGATTAAGTTATCTTGTTAGCATCCTGCTTTCAGGTGGCAGGATTGGTTTACTTAGCTTCTTTGATGTATTCTCATATTCGACGTTTTGATAGGTTTCCCACAATTACTAAAATGAATAAGTGGGTAAGGATCATAAACGGATTTGAGGTTACAACAACATTGACATATGGTAAATGGTGTGGGAAGCAAAGTGGAAATGGTTAGCAACAAGCACGAAGTGAACGGAAGGATCCTAAGGGAGGGAATCCAATCTAAAGTGAGGGTATGAGGCTTTAGAGCAGGAAGGTAGCAGGCCACTTAAAGAATCTGGAAATAGTGATGTTTCTGTTTATCTCTTTATTCTTCTGTCCTCTTTGAGTGAAGATGCTATAAATTCGTTACTGTCGCTGATATCCATTTTAGATCAGTACAGTGTAACTTTTTAAGTTAATGAAATTCAGGTCTGCTTTGGAGATTCCTCACTTTCTCTCATGTTCTTTCTTTCTTGTCTTCTTTTAATAAAATATATTGGTCATTGTAATTTTATTTCTCTTCTCTTCTCTAGTAAAATATTCTTCTTTCATGGGGAGAAAATTAATATCTGATTTTCTTTTCTCTTACACATTTACACTTGTTCAATGCTTGAAAATAATAATCATGTGAAATTAGGAAACTGCAGTCTTTTGAAATTTGATTGATCTTTGGTGTGAATTTGATAGTGAGTTGCATGTGATTTTAATGTGTAACCATATTGAAGTTTATGCAGGATGAAATACCTGGTACGAGGAACCAGCATGCGTGTAGCATCTAACAGATCTTGTAGTTGAACAGCAGTCTTAAGCTTCGTCTGCAAGCAAAAAGATCATTATATCATGCAAAAGAGGTCGAAAATCAGTAGCCCAAACATAATTTCAAAAAATTACAAAGTACTAGAATATAATATCACCTCAGCTCTAGGTCGGCCTCCATTGTATTTCAACATTAGGTTAAGCAGCTTTTCCTCAGTTACTTTTAGCTTCACCTTCTGTTTAGGAGTTCTATCACCACTGCCAAAACAGAAGAGTAAATAGGAAAGAACATGGGGCTTAACTAATCTAAATAAAAAGGGAAAAGAACATACTGACGAATAACAGCAATCACGCATCGTAGTTCCTCAGCTTGTCCAAAAGTGCCAATAATACCACTACCCTGACGAGTAAGTCCCTCAGATGGTTGGACTGGTTCATTTACTTTCCATGGTAAAGTTGGTGGAATTGCTGAAGAAAGATGAGGTGCCTTTGCATCTAAGAACATTTTCCGCAGCACACAGGCAGCATCATCATAATATCTGGAGAAGCAGAAAATGGAAAATGAACAGATTTTCACAGAAGATACTAAAGTAAAGAGAACAAGAAATGCATGATACTGTGGAAAATAAATTATTTCCTGTCAAACAACTACCAAAGTTATCATTAATGGCTATTGTTCCCCTTATATTTAAATTCTGCAGTATGATAAATATAGCACAAAAAAAGGCAACTAAATACTGAAGAAAATACAAAGGCTAAACAGAATATTTACTTTGCTTATGTAATAAATTTTTACTAAAACGCAACATATGAGGCTGCGAGATTCTTAAACAAATTATACAGGAGATTAAGAGGCCCTTTAAATATTCTAGTTTTCTACATGCCCCTACACATTTACTAGCCTTGGATTTAACTTTACGACATTTTACCAATGTTTATAAATTTGAATTTAAATCATTTCATTTACTTTACTCATGTAACTACATCCATTATACCATCTATGTTGGGTAAATTGATTTACACTCCATTGCTACTCTTTTAATCAATCTATTTTTCATGCAAATATCAAACACAAAATGATCGTGCAATTCAACAATATATCACAATTCCCCAAATCAATAATGAAGAACATCTTTGCAACATTCTTAATCCAGAGACGAACATTACGCATTTTAGGCACAAGTGCAACTGCTAGACATGTTGCTTTTAGCAAATAGGGGTTATGTGATGGATCAGGTGATATGGCTCACAAAAGTCAACATACAATGCACACATGTTCTCATGGAAGGAAGTTACAATTCACCGTTTATAGGAACATTTTCCAGTTTTTAAATAGCATGGAGTCTCTTGTCTTTTCCAACATATGTTATGGATAGAAGGACCAAATAGAATACCAATCTCAGGTATAAACCTCATTAGAAAATAGTTGTACATAAAATTTTCTGATTAGTAGAAGCAAAGTGAATTGGACCATGTTTCCCATATTAAAATGAACAATGCCAGAAAATAAGTGTAATTATAAAATGTTACTTGTGAGAGTTTTTGACAAAGCTCCACCCATTCACATCACAAACATAGGAGCGCCCCTCACATCTCAGGAGATCAAACCCACATACCTGCAATTAACAAGGATTATTTATAGTTGGTCACTAAGAGGAACAAACCTAAAATATTTTCTTTTCACCATATAGATATATCGAGTTTTAAACCTCATGCTTAAAAGTGTTCTAACATGCATATGGAGTTGAATGCGTACAAAAATGTGCAAACTTCAATGAAGATAACCCTAAACAAGACCAAGGGAATCAAAGATAAGACCAAGGTAATCAAAGATAGTGCACTTTATTGCCTTGAGCCAAGAGAATTGGTAAGTGCATCCTTACTCTAGAAAACCATGTATCTATAAGGAAAAGAAAACAAAAAAGTATTTTCTATTTTCATTTAACTTTCCTTAAATTAATACTTGGCAAAACATGTGCAGTAATAATAAGGTTAAGATGTTATATACTTATATTACAAAACCCTAAGCTGTTTGTTGCTAAACAATAGTCCCAAGGTCAGGCTAGCAATTTATTTTAACGTTCTTACATACTTACCACCTTTAACATCAAAATTTGCAAGTTGGATAGCTGGGTTTTTGGGTTTTTCACAATTAGCAATTAGGAACAAAAGCCTGCCTTGCCTGAACCAGAAAGATGCACTAAGGTGACTAAATACTTATGGCACTCTTGCCTCAGCACCTTAGGCACACCGCACACGTTTGACTACACTGCCCTTTACTTACCCTAAAAGTTAGTTCGTAGCCACATCATCTCAGGACTTAACTATGCTATATGAAGTGAAAAGTTTGAAACTGACCCGCTATTTTTTCTTTGGAAAAAAAAAAAGGAGAAAAAGTATTCCCAATTAAATATACTGCAACAATAAAACAAAATTATTTTTATAAAACATTATGAAATATACAATGATAGAACTTATCAAGATCGTTAACTGTTGGCAGAAAAGGATTTAGAGCATATTTGTTTAAGCTACTGATCAAACATCAAGTAGAAGTAAAATAAGCTGAAAATGAAAAAACTACGAATTAATAGCAGTTAGAAACTAGTAAAATAGATGACAAAAGACACAGATGTATGACCATTAGCAAGATTCAAGATTCCATAGCAGTTTTGAGATACAAAACATCAATATTTGATGTCCAACAACTCTAAAGATTACTAATCAATCCAGAAGCTCAACACAAGTTACCCTAACTGTCCAAACTAGGAGTAAGTCAGCCAGTTCCAGAGAATGTTTCAGAAAATAATCGCACAAAACAAAAACAATACTTCATCTTTTGATAAGATGCAGTTATCACATTCACATAACATACCGATTGCCTGAATGCAATGCAAACCTCTCTAGCCATTTGTTTTTCAGCAGGAGTCAGTAACACTGGATACCTGACCTGCCAAAAGAAATTATAGACATTCTTCAACAAGAAATTCAAATTACTGCTTTACACCAGACAGTATCCCAGACTGCTTTTGAATGGTAATCGTTCCTTCTCTAATCCACCAAAAATTATCACTAGTCTACCCTTGATCAAGAAAGAATGTCTTAAAAAATAAAATCCCATCAATTCTATTTTCACTCCCCTCCAAAGCATCTCCACACACAAACACACCCGAAATTTCCGACTACAAGAATTTTGATGGAATCCACATATATTTGTTCCCATGGAGTTCAAATTGCTTTTTTAGTGATAACCAATATAATCAAATTCCATGCACTAATTCTGAGCCAATATAATCATCTTAGGAGTCCTCCATTAGTCAATAGCATGAGCAAAATACAGATTTGAAGAACTAAAACTAATATAGAAACTAGGATGTTCAGCAGAGGTAGATTACTTACTTCCTTCCCATCAGGATTTCTCATAACGACACCATCAACGACAGGGGACTTCCTTGCCTCGGCATGAGCATATTCAGGGCCTACTGTATACACCTACAATCATTTGTCAAAAAAATTAAAAATCATTTATACAGTGAAAAAAATATGGAGAAACATGACAAATGTCAAAAACGTCCCAAGGACCCAAATATATAGATAGAAACAAATAAAAAAACACACAAAGAAACAATGAAGTCAAACTTCCAAACCTTAACATCTGTCCCTCCTGTTGACATGAACTCTTCATAAATATAAGAGCCTTCACGCCTCACTCTTCTCACTTCAGGATGGAACTCACTAGACCTGTTGCCAACCTAAGATCACACAATACCCAAAACAAACCATGTTGTTTATTATTTTCAATCATAAGACTCGAAGAAAAGAAAGGATGACATCAACTATCCCAGAAACTTAATGTCACATTTGTTAAAAATAATGACGATTTCATGAATAAAATGAAATGGAATGAGTAGGAATGTAACGGTCGTTCCCAATGCATAGTATACTGGTATTGTTGTTTGATACAATCAACCAATGTGGAACGGAATTTAAGCTTTTAGAAACATAAATGCCTCTCAACAAATCAAAATAATAATAATAATAACATTTTTCCATGCAACATGGTTATTAAGATCAATATTCCAATTTAATTTTTTATAACTCGATGGCTAAATAGTTACTAAAAATAGAGCAAATGTTTTCTTATTTGTGAGAAAAAAATTGAAGTTTGTAACACGTCATTTGGTCTGAATGTAAAATATATACATTAAATTATAATCATGAATATTGCTCTTAATAATCTGAATGATTCAGACCATTCATGATGTCTCTAAAACTTAATGTTTTAGAGACATTACGTTATAATCTGAATGATTCATGATGTCTCCAAAAATATGTCATAGCACTCTGTACTGCTTATGGGAGTTGAGTGAGTTAAATGTCAACCAAACGCTCACCTTCCTAAATAATTCCTTCATACCTCCACCAGCTGAACTGGGATAGTATATCATTATACTGTGGTTATCACCTTCACAAGACAAAATAAGGGTTATGCCACATCCAAGAAGATATATTTGGAACCGAATATACATCAAATGAACCAAAAAAAATAGTCCATCATCAAAACTGACGAGTTTTATTATTTAGTAGGAACAGATGAGTAGAAATTATGCAACAAGACAACACTCTGCATAGGATGCAGTGACAATTATATGATAAGGGCATGTTTGATAACTTCCACCGTTTAATGTATTGTGCAAGGAAAAGTATGCTAGATAACTTCACTCTGCAGCACCCACACATTTCTGAAATTCTTTAATAAGTAAATGCCAGTAGAGTATTTAGATATATGCCTTGGACATATAATTCAGATAGGAATCCAGAGATGAGAAATGGAAAACTGATAGAAACAAAGGAAAGAGCAATTTATTAAATTATTCAAAATACAAAATAGGACTAGGAGAAAGAATTCTGCTCCAATGGTTCTCTTTCACATAAATTTTCTAAATTCTTTGAATGAATGTCTATTATTAATTCTCATATTTATCTGCCCATTATCCACTCTAACTTGCTAAACCAATCCTTACTACTATGACTCTCCTTTATTCTACCATTCTAGTTGCCCTATGTTAGAATATAGTATAAAATCATTCATGTGGCATTTACCTAATAGCTTAAGTTTTTGGGATAATTGGTTGTTTGACATGGTATCAGAGCCTCTATGACTAAGTGTTCTAGAGTTTGACCCCTGTTACCCCAAATTCTTCTAATGTAAAGTTGAAAAAATTCATATTCAAATGGCTTTCTAAAAAATCATATGCCGAATTCATGCTAAAGGAACAAAATATAATGTCCATTGTATAAATCAGTTACTTTGTAAGGCAGACTATTAAATCACACAAAAGCATATTGCCTTCACTTCATAATAAAATGAAAGAAACAAGATAAAACAGCTCCAATCTTAAATACAAGAAATAAGCTCACCATGAATAGGCTTCTCCACAAATGGCTTCCAGAAACGCATACCACGAACCTCTACAAAATCTTCTTCCTCAATGAAGTAATCCAATTGTTGGTATGGTACTTCCCTATTTACAAGGGCATATCTTGGAACAGGGATTCCAAACATTTCAAGACGCTTGAACCCCGAAATTGAACATTATTAAAAATGATAATCCAATATATATCAGAAAAGAAATAGCATAAAGAATTTTGACTGTAATTGGCCATACGTATTATATATGATTTGCAATACTTTTTAATTGAATGGGGAGAAAATTCACCCCAAAAAAAAAAAAAAAACCAACATTTGAAACAAAACACTGGGTTTGTTGAACAATTGCAAGTCAGGCCCTTGAAGAAAAAGTCAAGAATAGGCCTTGTGTATGGTCAATTCCAACTCTCTAAAATCACAATGCACAAGCCCATTTTACGTGGTAGTTAGGCAGAGATCAAAGATTGGCTTAATATGTCCAACATTTGTTTGCTTAATAATTTTTTTTCTTAAAAAAAGGTTCGAAGTTCTTTAAGATGAATTTAGAAGAGAGCAAATCCTGCCCTAGTATATGTAATGCTTTTTTCTCTTCTGATTTCCACGTAAACCAAACACTAAGTTATCAGTTTGCAACCAGATAGCAATTACTAAAGCATACAAGACTCTAAAAAAATGAAAGCTTCATTAGATTTATTTCATGCTATCCCAGTGAAATCAGCCTGGCCTTGGGCAGTCCCAGGAAACTAGCCTGACAAGCAGCAGCAGTCCCAGAAAATCAACTTGGATCCGCTACACTCCCAGAGAATCATTCTGGCTCCATGGCAATCCCAGAGAATCATTCTGGCTCCATGGAATTCCCAGAGAATCATCTGGCCTCACTGGTTTACAGTCTCAAATTTATTTAATTAGGATAAGGAATCTATTATCAAAATTAGTTTCCCTAATTGACTAGGATTAGGATTCTATTCTAGTATTAGTATAAATATGGGTTAGTGCTTATTAGAATTTGGGAGGCCCAACTCAACCACAAAAGCTAGCTTAAGAGTTGAGGTTTGCTCTACCCTTATAAACACTTGATTGGTCATATCTCTAGCCAATGTGAGACTTCAAACACACCCCTCTCACGCCTACGGCTGGACATCTGGAGCGTGAAGTTTGCACGACCGGACATCTGCGGGTGACCCATAGGGGCAGTCTCCACTAACAAACGGATCTAGGATAGGCTCTGATACCATATTAGAATTCGGGAGGCCTAATTCAACCACAAAAGCTAGCTTAAGAGTTGAGTTTTGCTCTACCCTTATAAACACTTGATTAGCCATATCTCTAGCCAATGTGGGACTTCTAACACTTACAACACTCCCCCTCAAGCTGGTGAATGGATATCTATCATTCCCAGCTTGCAAGTAAGATCTCGAAATCGCTCCCTGGGAAGTCCTTTGGTAAGCACATCAGCCAACTGTAGTCCTGAGGGGACGTACTGTGCAAAAATAAGACCACCATCTAATTTCTCTTTGATGAAGTGTCGGTCTATCTCTATGTGTTTTGTTCTTTCATGTTAGTCCGGATTGTGAGCAATACCAATGGCAGACTTATTATCACAAAAAGATCTCATAGCCGCTTCATACTTTATATTCAAATCATCTAGTATGATCTTCATCCACAACAATTCACAAACTCATTGAGCCATGGCTCTGAATTCTGTCTCTGCACTTGATCTGGCATTCTGCTTCTTGCTCCTCCATGTAACTACATTTCCACCCAAGAACATACAATATCCTGTAATGGATCTCCTGCCAACAATTGACCCTCCATAATCTGCATCAGTATAAACCTCCATAGACAACTGCTCACCTTTCTTGAACAGTAGACCTCTCCCTGGACTTGCCTTCAGATACTACAAGATTATATCCACAACTTGTAAGTGCCTCTCTTGTGGGTCATGCATGAATTGACTGACAACACTAACAGGATAAGTTATGTCAGGCCTCATGTGAGATAGATAAATGACTTTCCCCACAAGTCTCTGGTATTGGGCCCTATCAACCCTTGGGCTCTCCTCATCACTCTCAATCATGTGGTTTTGCTCTATAGGTACTCCAATAGGCTTACAACCAAGTTTGTCAGTCTCTTTGAGAAGATCAAGGACATATTTTCTCTGAGAAATGAAAATGCCTTGCTTCGAGTATGTCACCTCCATACCTAGGAAATATTTAAGCTTTCCAAGGTCTTCCATTTCAAACTGGGCTGATAACTCCTTTCTTTGATTTTGCTTCTCTAGTTCATCATTACCTGCAATGTTCATATTGTCTACATAGACTAACAAAAGAGTGAGTTTGCCATTTTGAGCATGTTTTATTAAGAGAGTATGATCACCTTGGCTCTGTTTATAACCCAGGAAACCATGGCCTGAGTAAACCTCTCAAACCAAGCTCGGGGAGACTGCACACCTTATTTCTTCCTGAAGTAGGGTCATACCCTGGTGGAATTTCCATATGCACTTCTTCCTCCAAATCTTTGTGCAAGAAAGCATTTTTAACATCAAACTGTTGCAACTCTCAATCAAAGTGAGCTGCCAAGGAAAGAATGATCCTTACAGTGTTCATTTTTGCCACTGGGGCAAACATCTCATAATCAATTCCATAGGCCTGTGTATATCCATTTGCAACTAGTCTCGCCTTATACCTGTCAAGTGTGCCATCAGATCGGTATTTCACTATATATATCCACCTGCAACCTACGCATCTCTTCATTCATGGCTTGAATCGAGTTCTTATCTCTTAATGTTTCTTGTACTGATGCAGGGACTCTAATAGAGTCAATAGCTGAAATAAAACTTTGATACTGCACAGAAAGATTTTAAGTAGACACAAACTGAGATATAGGGTACTTGGTACAAGAACGTTTTCCTTTTCTCAAGGCAATAGGTAGATCATCAAGGTTAGGCTCAAAAGAATTACGGTCACAAAAATTATCAAGCTCAAGGCTAAGAACACTAGGGTCACAATATATCAAGCTCAAGGTTAGGAACACTTACCTCGGGTTCAGACGATTGGATTTGTTGTTGAATCAGGATGGGTTTAACTTTCCGCTAATACTTTATCCTGTGTCTGTCAACATTATTTTGCACAGGTATTGGTTAAGGACCATTATCATAACCATCATCATCATTCTCATCATTGTGCTCAGTGGTAGGAATTGAGGAAGACGTCAAAGACTCTTGTATTATAGGAGAGGGCACCAAGGGCTCCTGTATTACAGGAATAACAGACAACTCTAGAGACTCAGCTTCTTGACTACTCTCGCCCTGAAGCTGAGGACTGGGATAAAACGACTGTTTCCTGAAAAGTAACATCCATGGATTTATAAACACGACGACTAGGAGGATGATAAAACTTGTATCCCTTTTTATCTGGAGCATATCCTATGAAGTACACTTAATAGCCCGAGAATCTAACTTAACCCGATGAGGACCATGAACGTGGACAAAGGCAGAACAACCAAAGACATGACTCTGAAGACTTGACATAATGGGCACGGACGGAAAGAAACTAGTCATAACCTGTTGATAAAATAAGCAGGGGTCAACACAACTTCCCCCCCAATAAAACTTAGGAACATTCATTTGAAATCGTAATGCTCGAGTGACTTCAAGAAGATGACGATTTTTTCTTCAGCAACCCCACTTTGTTGTGGGGTGTCAACACATGTCAACTCATGAGCAAAACCATTATTTTTGAGAAAATTGTAAAAGTTCTAATTAAATACTTTTTCCCATTGTCTAACGGTAACCTTTTAATAGTTTTCTCAAATTGTGTTCTCACCACGTGGAAAAAGCTTACAAACAATTGAAACACCTCAGACTTATCTTTTATAAGAAAAACCCATGTAACCCGAGTACAGTCATCAATAAAAGTAACAAACCATTCTACACCAGAAATACTAGAAATTGACGAAGGTCCCCATACATCAAAGTGAACAAGATCAAAAGGTTCAACACTCCTAGTATCACTAGGGGAATAGCTTGCTTGGTGAGATTTGGCGAACTGGCACACAGCACAATGAAACGACTCAACAGACACTTTGGTAAATAAGTGAGGGAATAAAGACTTAAGCATACGGAAAGGAGGATGCCCAAGACGCCTGTGTTGAAGCCATATTTGGAAAGAATTCCAAGATTCTGAACTCGTCTAATGACACCTTCTTACCTTATGCGGCAGATAATATAACCCGCCTTGTTCAAAAGCAATTCCAATCGTCTTCCCCGTGGTAATATCCTGAAAAGCACAGCCTTTATGGAAAAAACATAGTACACAGTTCAACTCATTAGTGAGTTCGTGAATAGACAAAAGATTGTGAGAAAGATTTGGAACATGAAGTACATGACTTAGGTGAAGAGATGGGCTAAGGTGGAGGTTACCATAACCGGCAACCGGTTCTCGAATTCCGTTTGCAATGGTAATATGATGTTTACCAGGCATAGGAGAATAATTAGAGAGATATACATATGTGGGGTCATGTTGTCAGTTGCACCAGAGTAAACAATCCAGAAATCTTCATTACAAGAGACATTAAAAGTTAAGAAGCTAGAGAACTAGTGTCAGAGGACTTACTCAAGGAGTCCATGAAGAGAAACAAACCTTCCCAAAATAGGAGAAAGCAGCAAGTCGTAATAGAGACGTAACAAAGATTCCAAGGGCTGCCAACGAGGAACACCAGCGGAGATGGCTTTAAACGGCAGCAAAAAGAGGAATAATCAACCTTTCCACAGTAGGAGAAACAACAACGTCGAATAAGCGACGTAAAAGAGAGAGACAACATTCAAGTGCAAGGCAAGAACACCCAAAAATACTCCGAATCTGGGCAAAAGGACCCCGGGAACAGCACCAGGAGGGGTTGTCTGTGAAATCGCGACAATGAAAGGATGCTTGGAAGGCGGCGCGTGCAGCTCATGCACCGGAGAAAGGGCGGCGCGTGGAGACTTTTCCGGCGACAGTGCTTCAGGGAAAAGTGTAGATCAGGACAAGGCGAGTCCTATGGATGTGCCTCCGGTCCATTCTGAGAAACTTTGAAAAACGGCGGTTGGACGGTATGCGACAGCGGCTGAGTGGTGCGTGACGGCTACCAAGAACGTAACAAGGGTCACTAGGGTTCCAAATGAGTGGAACCTTGACCAGGATGAAGTCCGTAATAAGAATGACGAAGGTTTTGAGTGCGGAAGCAGAGCCCCAAGAATCGAAAGCTCTGATACCAACTTGAAATATGGAGAAATATAATTTTATTACTTAAATTAGATACAATAGGTGAATACAATTTATAGACAAAACTAATCCTAATTAAGGAAATACAATAACAATCCTAATTAAAGAATGAATCTCCTAATTAAAGAAAATATTCTAATATTATTTCCCTATTTACAATAGTGCTTTGTCTTTTGTATCATCATATCAATAAAACTTTTAAGTCTTTATTAGTTCTCTTATCTCATTCTCAATCTAAAACCCTATAACTTCAACATATCTTAAATGTAAATCCAAGATAACTTAATGCAAAGTGCTAACAAGTGAACTATCCTAAAATCGGAAAATACAAAGTAGAAAGAAAGAAAGAAATCCCTCCTACCTCATATACTTTTCTTCGATCATGAAGAAGGTGTTGTGGCTCCAGTTCATTTACTAAAAAAGGTCTGAATCACAAAGAACAAGTTTCAGATCAATAATTATTCTCATCTAACATGTGAAAGAAAAATACAATGAAAAGATTAAGAAGGATTTAAAAAATAGATTATGTGAAGAAAGTACATATTTAAGCAAGTGAGTATCACCATTGCCAGCGGGAAAAATAGACAAATCTAAATCCATAATGATAAATGAAAATTACTTACCAGTTGCCACCAGTGTAGTCAAAGGCTAGCTTTTAAGCAAAAGCATAGAGGGTCCTAAAGCGTAAAGCGCTAAATGGTATAAATAACAAAAATTCTTAGGGGCGAGCACGAGATCGCGAGAGAGAAGAGGGTAGAACAAGGGCGAGCGCGAGATCGCGAGAGAGAACAGAGGAGAACGTCACCGGTGGCCACCTTTGTCGTCGACGGTGGCTTCGTTCAAGGAGACAGACGAAGTTGCGAGAGGGGGAGAAGGGGAAGGAGAACAAATCGCAACAGAGAGAGAGAATGGCTGAGTGTGAAAACAGAAAACCACCTAAAGCGCAGAAGCTATAGAATCACGCTTCTGCCGCGCTTCAGCGCTTCTGCTCCGCTTCACTGCGCTTTTGCCTGCGCTAAAAGCAGGGCTTCCCTGTAGCGCACTTTTGACTACACTGGTTGCCACCCAACACTAAAACCCCAATCCCAAAACACCCAACATTTACCGTAAAAGGATTATGTGTTGAACTAGCAACTGAATTCACAAGATATAAATCAATCACTCAATACCCTTCTCCCCTCCCTTCCCTCACTTTAACTCCTTTCTTGCAATTGTTACTCTTTTACTTTCCACCCCCCCTTGCCATGTATGTAGATTGTTACAGCCTACATCCCTATTCTTTCACTTACTTATATTGCACTCGCTGTCTTAAGTCTTCAGTCCCCTGCTGCCCTTCCTATTCCTTCTAACATATACGTCAGCAATTTCTGGAGGCATAACAGGAATACTTCACATTAATGATTCTAAGGGGACGGAGGATGAGAAATCATGCTGAAGAGAGGGGAGGGCAAGAAAAGAAAGAACAGCAAGCCAAAATAGAAAATGCAGCAAAGTAGTCCAGTCACCTTGCACATAAACCATAGAAATTCCCGCTAAACATGCATGACCAAAGCAAAATCAATAAGCCAAAAACAGAATCCTATCTCATAACAAATGTGAGTCTTACGAGACACCGTTAAAAATAGGAGTATTCTCTTCAATCAAATACAGTAGAGAACAGCATAAACTGCATACTGCCATAAAATAATAGTCTCTTTACTATTGCCACCACTGCGAAAGTGTAGCATGAAACTGCTCCAAGATGAACAGACTACAGACTATGGACCTTCTAGCAGCACAGCTTGTCATTTTGTTGCACCAAATTCCTTTTACACATCAAGTCATCTTCTTACCAAATTTCATGACGATGTTTCTTTTGGAAAGTATTTTCAAGAAGCTAGCAAACAAATATTCTCATATTTATCAGCGTTTCTCCATCCTGGATGTAACTGACCATGGCCTCAATAGTATTCCCAAAACTTCTTATAGTTGCACTTGCATAATCCAACAAGTTGTTGAGAAAAGAGTATCTATAGAGTTCTGATGATTCATAAAATTTAAATGATGTACAAAATAATTATAGAAGGTAAATATTAAATAAACAAGCTTACTTTCTCAAAGCAGCATATGCTTCAGCCTTTTTGAGGGGATATCCAGAGGAATGGAAAGCAACCAAACAATCACATACTGGCCAGCTGAAATAACATGATATTTAAACTTAGTGTGCTAACTGTGTGACTCTAAAAAGTTGACAGCAACAAATATTTCAGGTATAACTTACACGTCTCAAATGTATATATGATTCATGCAAGACATCAGGGAAAAACTTGTTTCATTTCATCCCTTGTTTAGATGCATTATAATAGAAGAAGCAAGGCACGGTAAGGGAATAAAGTGTTCGTCTGAAAGCAATTATTTTCCTTAAATATCTATATTCCAACCTAAAGGGGGCAGACAGAAAAATCAAAAGTAAAGTAGTCAATGAAATCATCAGAACTTTCAAATGTATCCGCCACTAATGAAAATTAATTAATAAAAAATTAAATTGCATGGTAAATTCTATAACACTTCTGCTATTTCCTTTTCTCCCCCTTTGAATGTCTCCTAAATATACGCACACCAATTTCTCTACTTTCTATAAGGTGAACATGTCAAACAAAGGAATGATCGGCACTTTTACCATCCTCTTTTTGTCTATACTCCATCCAAACAAACTGTTAAGGCTCTTTCCAGTCAGATAAAAATGGCCACTGTTAGTGGCATGATAAAAAACCAGGAATGTCAAAAGAAAATCATTCAATTTGGAATTTTAACTTCTCACATGATATTTAGATAGCCCCTTTGCTTAAAGCAACCAAGACTTCATGCCTTGGAGTATGAATAAATGTCCTGAAATGCATGAGAATAACCAATTTCTGTCTACTGATAGGCTTGAGTGCAGTATATTTTTTCAATCCGTTGGTTCATGAAGAGAACTAAAAAATGAAAGCTACTAAAAAACACCAAGCAGGTACTTGATCAAACAGATATAGCATTGGAAAAGAACAAGAAATAGACAAATACAGATCATCAATCCAAACAAGTTCCAGCTAACCATATCAACTATACCTCTCTATCGGTTCTTCAAGGATGACCTTGTCGCCAAAATGTATGACCTGCATATAATACAACGTTCAGGTGACTGCAAAGACCACGACCATGAACTCTGCTACTACTCAACAAAAATTCAAGACAGAACATAGAAAATCAAAGATGGAAGAAAAAATGAAATAGCACTTTAATGCATTACAAGAAAAACAATATGAACAGTGATGCTATCAGAATATTCATGAACAAGCAAATTCCAAATCAATGACTAAAAGCAGAAGTGGAAGAAAAAAACGGAAAGAGCTGAGCATAGTGAACATCCACATACCTCAAATTCACCAAATGCTTGTAAACGCTGAAGAATCTGATCCATAGGCGCCGATAAAACCTGCGATTCAAAACAGAGTGACGAACAATACACATTCATAACAACTCGCTGGAGTCGCGAGTCTCTCCTTTCGCACGGAGAATAGCAAAACACAGAAAGTGAAGAAGAAACAGTGGATCCAAAGTGTGAAAAAAGTATAAGAGTGAGGACCTCGGAGCCACATTTCACCTTCTTTTCCATCACGCAGACTCCAATCGTTATCTTCTTCGCCGCAATAGCTCCTTCCTCGGCGTTCTCCTCCGCCGTTGCCATCACCGCCATCACCGAAGCACCACGCGCACCGCGAGAGAGAAATTCGCAACGGAAAAATCTATGAGGAGAGAATGCAGCAGAGGAAGGGGGAGAGAGTAAAGAAAAATGGCGGAAACAGTTGCAGCCGCCTCAAATTTTGTATTTATAAACGGAGAATGAGTGGAAAGGCGAGCAGAGTAGCACACCGCTCACGTGTTTCTTGGGGCCAACCAAGCCGAGAAGATAGATAAACGAGTAGCTTGGTGGCTATACAGCGCCTCCTGTTTCGTTTAAATCAGTTTCTGAAAAAAAAAATGTTTATTGTATATTAGCACATCTAATCTAATACATAGTTTTACTCATTAACCATTTATTTCATAGTTCATTCTCATGGATGTGCATGTGGAAAAGCATTTTTTTTTAGAAAGTCTTTGCACTTGATGTGATTTTTGAGTCTCAAAGAATTAATCTCATGTCTATCCGTTTGAAATATCTTTAAAAACCTTGATAGATACTAAATTATATATGAATGATCTGAAAATGATACTCGTATGTGAAAAATCTCTCATATTTGTGTTTATTTCTTTTTTTATATGTATCAAATATATGTTAAATCATTTGAATATTTATAAAGAAATATAGACACAATATTTCACTTGACATAGTTATATCACATGAAAGGATTCAAATAGATGATCATACACTATATATAAATTAAATCAATGCTACAAAATTAATTAACAACTATTTAGAAAAAATCATGTATGAAATGAATTTGATTGAGTCCTCGTGTTGTGTTCTTTCTTAGGGCAGTTCTCTTTTGGCTCCTTGTGTGGTTCTAGGCCTTGCACATGGTAGAGAGTTGATTGTATCACAAGGAAGGTAATCCTCAAGTTAGTTAAGAGCAAAGAAAGAGAACTCAAACTACAAGTTGTACCTAATGAGCATAATGAATAATGTTTCAGAAATTAAAATTGAAATAACTATTTATAAAGTTTGATATAAAGTATTGTTAAAGCACTTGACTTCAGTTAAGTCATCGTGAATTCAGTCAATGATTATATTTAAGCAACTTTTGTGTTGTTGGTTGTAATGGTTTTTTTTTTTGATGGTTGACTATTTGACGAGATTAAACTCGTTTTTATCGTTCTAGTTGGCTAACTAACTCAACGTGTGATTGTGAAACATCTGGATCACCCAAAAAGACATAGAGTCTTAGGACTATATGGGTCGGCTAGAATATGTTGTATTACATTGACATGCTTACAAATTTTTAAATTTATAAATGATAATTGGTAGTTAATATTTTATAATTGAAAAAAAATACTTGCATCAAACCCAAATTAATTCTTTCGACAGTCTCTAAGATATGATAAAATACATGATCTCTAGTATTTGATTTGCTATGCATATACTTCTTTCGATACGGATTTGTTTAGGGGATTCTGGAATATGCAATGAAAAGTGGAGCGGTCAACTTTTTACTGGAAAAAGAGAGGTGGGGTAGGTGTCCACAACTTGAACTATGACATGAGGCTTATATAAATAATAAAATCCCATTCCCTCAGAAAAATCCAAACGGAACCAACTCTGCGTTGCTGTGTTGCTGCTTTCTGTGTCACTATCACAATGTGACACTGCCATAATTATATTATCAAACTTGATTTGTGTCCACCATTATTTTCTTCACACCCGGTGATTTTTAATAGTCACAAATTGTAGAGTAAAAAACTTCTGCTGTTTATGTTTATGACGGTAAAAAATCATCACAAATTATAAATATGGTGTATAAGACTTTTTTCGTTATATTACAAGGTTATGGTCTTTTGGGTAACTTTGGGAGCCTAAAGATTAGTTATTTAAAAAATGTTTGGACAAGTGGAATATGGTATGTTGGGCACCTAATCTTACTTGATTTTAGGTCCCCACATGCAAAAGATATTGACCTATGTGTGTTGCTGCAATTCTTTTCTTCTGCTAGTATTTTTGTTCTTTCCGGTCATCGTAGATTCACCTATGTTGTTGTTAAGCATATATTAGAATCTTGCACGTATTATTTTATTCAGATTATGATAAACAAATCATATAGCGTTTTGGTAACAGCTCAGTTTTAGAAATTAACAATTGAGGATATTCTTTTGAGTCAGATACTTTCACAGGATTTAATATACGTACGGCTCACTAAGACACTCCCATCTATTAGTGCGCACCAAAGATTAACAAAGTGGAATGTGGATTTTCTTTTTCATATAAAGTCTTTTATCTACGTAATTCAGGAAAGAATCCTTATTAGTAGTTTAAGGAATTTAACAATTGTCCAATTTTATTGGTACCAACCTTATCTATGTTATATGTTTTTTTTTATAAGCCTATGTTATATGTACTGTGCACAAAAAAATCCAAACAACAAAGTAAGCAAGTCAAATGTATTGCCTTAAAGTTTCTCAAAATTAACATGTCTCATTAGGGATGGAGGAGCCTCTTATATAATTAGAATCTCCATTGTTACAATTAATTATGGTGATGGAGATGATCAAACGATATACATTAAAGAGGCATATAGAATCAAGAGATTATATTTATGGGGGAGAGGAGATTTGAAGAGACCTAGCCATGAGGTGAGGGGGAATGAGTTTATATGCTTTCTCTAGCAGGTGGGTCACAAGAAGCAACGATACTTAAGAAAGCAAAAAGGTGGGCAAAAAATCAAAGGGTCAGGATTCACACACATGGTGAAAATCCAACGCGATAGTTCATCTGCTTCCGTCAACATGTGACACATTTAAGTCGTCTCATCAATATGTATGAACCCCAAGGGTCATGAGGCCCAGATGAAGGAACGAAGGCCCGAACCTAGAAATTAGGGTTCACAAGGCTCAAGGGAGGCAAATCACAACCATTGGAACATACGACCAATCACTCACCATAGGCAAGTCATAAAGGCTCTTCATCACTAAGCTTTTAGGTCCAAAGCCTTGGGGGTTGTGGACCGTTATGGGTTGTAGGGTCGACCGGGTACCTCAAGCCTGTCCGACCCAAGGAGACGCGAAGGCCCAAGTCAACCATCCCTAGACAAAATTGCAAGGCTCTTGCCGCCAAAGCTTCTTGACTCTAAGTCTTGGGGTCCGTGGACTGT
Source organism: Acmispon strigosus (assembly GCA_030819835.1). Taxonomy (NCBI): domain Eukaryota; kingdom Viridiplantae; phylum Streptophyta; class Magnoliopsida; order Fabales; family Fabaceae; genus Acmispon; species Acmispon strigosus. The sequence continues at coordinate 27,914,794 of JAUAMA010000002.1, forward strand.
TAGAGGTTAATTGACCGACCAAGTTGCGAGCATCTCATGTTTTAGCTAGCTCACGAAGCACACGTCGACCTTAGTCATCAGCCAACCGTTAGAGAAAGTGTCTAAAGTCATTGTCTTGCCTCATGACTAGTCTCCCTATGTCTAACAATTCATGACATTCACTATTTTATGAGTTTTGTTTATGAAATCAAGCATATATATCATTTTTTCTTTTTTTAAAGTTTGGACCGAATTCGGTCACTATTACAAGTTAGGGTATGTCTTTAAAAGTTATAGGTCGCTTACAGAGGTATTTACATATCGCACATAACCCTCTCATCAACAGTGAGAATTGGACATACAATCTTCTGGGGAAGTGATTCGTTCTTATCAATTTAACTAACTTATGTGGGTGAATCAAGCATGTCATTATTATTTGGTAGTAACTATAAAAAAATTCCACTTATATTTTATATGTGATTAATAAACTTCATCCACTCGAATCTTATTTGTAATTAATTAAAAATAAATAAAAGCAAAAATAAATAGATGGTATGTCACAAAGAAATATCAGAAAATGAATGAGTCAGCATTCGCTTTTCAACCATCCACAAGTGCTGTGCAGTGTTCACTAATAGACAATGCTAGTGGTTCCTGCAATAAATCCCACCTTCGCCAACCACATTTTGCAAAGGATGCAAGAAAATGGATATGGATAAAGATGTATCGTGATGAAGCGATAATATTGATTTGAGTTTTTGATAACCATTACGTACACATGACAATATTTTATTTAAATGATAAATATGAAAATATCTTACGAAACTCAACACGTACGTAAATGTGCTATATGTCACCGTTTCATCAACCTTATATTGAAGAATTAAATGTGCGGCTAAATAAATTTTACATAGTTATTCAATTAAATTTCAGAACATCATAAAATATATTTTTATTTTAATTAAATTTAAAAAAAAGTTATTATTATTTCTACACGTTGTTGTGATCAATTGCTAATGTAAATGACTCAATTATTAATTGGTGTCATTCGACTCCATATTCATATGAACTAATAAGATTGTTCTTTATTTAAAATTAAAAAATAATGTGAAAATAAATAAAATAAATAACACAATTTTATTGATCCATGTGAACATGAGGTTAAATAACCTCAATTAATCATGAAGTCATTTAGCCACCTCATTAAACTCATATTGAATAAGTAATCTTCTTTTTATGTAAGTGCCTGACATAATGATTTGGTGGGGTTATATGCTAATGCTCCATTTACAACTAATTTATTTTTTTGCCGTGAGTTATGCACAGAGCGAACTATTCTTTAGCACATTACTGAATTTATTTTAAAGGGTTAGAGATGATTTTGTTCCTAAAATAGTAAATTATTAATTCTGATTTTTTTTAATTTTTTTATTGATTTAGTCCCCTAAAATAGTCAATTCCTTCATCAACTTTTGTGGCTCCCCTAACTGGTTTCTCCCACCGGCAGCTTTTTGCTTCCCCTGTCGCACCTGGCCCACTTGAGCTACCTACTCGATCAAGTTCAAGTGTTTGTGGACATGTGCTTGGTGAATGTTTTGAATCTCTGGTCATGCTTTTGGCTGAAATATAGAAGGCATAAATGGTGGTCTTTAATAAACAAAGTTGTCTCAAAGACAGGGCAAGATTGGCAGGGATATCTAGAGGAAGGAGGATGGAATGCTACATGTCATGGAAGTTATTTATTCAGGAAGAGGAAGATTGGGCGATGGTCTATGGCTCTGTCTATGCAACAAGCTTGACAGAGATAGTTGTTACATGTAGAGTTAGCTTGATTTAAGATATATTTGGTCTGTTCACATATTAATCTGATATTAGGTTGTTCCCTTAGGTCTATTCATCCTTTATTTCAGTTATTGTGGGTATTGTATTTTAGGTTGAAGTACTTCTTGTACTCCCTTTAATTCAAATTTTGGCTTATAAAAAAAAATCAACTTTTGTGGCGGTATAAACCACTACTAACTTATTTGTGGTAGTTTTTGTGTATTAGTTACAGTTTTTAAACCACTATAAAATGTGTTAATGACGATTTAAACCGCCGCAAAAATAGATTGGGGAACCATAATTAATAATTCTTTATTCTAAAATCAAAAAAAAAAATTAAGAGGGTACCAAAATTAATAATTTGCTTCAGAGTTTAGCTCAACCTCACATCACACACTACTACCTATGCATATGGATGAGATATAGTGCATATGAGTATTCGTATGGCTTCGTTTGACCATTGATTGGGTATCCACCACATTTTCTTCCACTAGTTTCTTAGTGAAGGTGTCTAACAACACTTTATCTCATGTGATGTGTCTTCTCTTGTTATAATGTAGACACTATAGTTAGCTATGCCAACTGCAGCTCAATCACTAAGAGTCAATTTGCATCACGAAATACCTTCTAACACTAATGAAAAATTACAGAAATTTAAACTCTAATTATAATACATTTTAAATATTTTAAAATTGATGTAGTGCGCAATACGATAGAGATTATGAGTATGATATGACTCAATCTGCTCACAACATATGGAATATCAGGTTCATAAAAACCATAACACTGCCAATGATAAAATATTTTGCATATTCAGATTGGGAGACACTAGCATCATATGGAATTTTGGCATGCATTACATCGAAATTGCTCACTTATTTAATAATTTCTCAATATGGTGAGATTTCTTTATAGAAAAACCATTTTCGGTTTTGCTTACTTTCTTTCCCAGAATCACATCAACTTCTCATAAATATTTTTTCATTTCAAATTTTGAACATATAAACAATTTAGTTTTATTTATCACTTTCAAATTAGTTCCAAATATCAACACATCATCCACATGTACATGGATGCATATAATAATGTTCTCATTTTCAAATAGCTTTGTCTACATACAAGTGTTGGAGGAATTCAAACACATTCATGCTCTATCAATATCACTATTAAATGAAAGTGAATTATCCACAGAATTCAACATCTCTAGATTCAATAATAGTATTATTATTTGAGATAAAGAATCTATATGCAACAATACTATCATGAGTATAATCAATGAAAATAACATCAATTAATATTCTTTACATCAATATTATAGTATTCTTACTTTAGACAAACACCCCAACAATCTTTAGGGAGTTTTAATAAAATCATATAGGAAATTTTTTTAACATGTGTTCAAGATAACTTTCACTCGCATGTTATCATGAATACTATAATAAAGCAACACAACATTCATCCTTTTTCTTAAAGCAACTTTTCTTTCAGCTATGCTCAAAGTATTTTGAGGTGAATAAGTCAATTTTTGGGTGTTGAGGTAATTTCCACCAGCAAAGATCTATTATTGAGTAAAAACCATTATATCAGACAGTTGTTAGAGAAGACAAACATGGTTGACTCTAAACCAGTGTCCACACCAATGGAAGTCTCTTTTTCTAAAAACCGCAACATCACAATCTGCCTCTTGTGGTGCCAATTTTTTTAGCAGCATTGTTAGGTCTATGCATTATCTCCCTATTACTCATCCGGATGTTGCTCTCCCGGTCAACAAACTGTCACACCATATGCAGAATCTAACAGCCACTCACATGCAAGCTCTAAAGCGGATCTTGCGCTATTTGAAATCCACGACTTCTCATGGGTTACATCTCACACAGTCTAGTAATTTTAATCTCACTACCTTTTGTGATACGAATCGGGGTGGTGATGCCCTAGACCGAAACACCAATGAATGTCTGCATCATCTATATCAACCCCCATCCAATTTCTTAATCATTGATAAGTGTCATTTTTACGTATACCTGGATATCATTTTTGGCACTTATTTAACCTATATGTCCCCTATTTTGATGTTAATTTGCCAAGTTGTTGAGATTTGATGTTAAATGTGCTTAATGTACGTTGAGTTTAATCTCAAATTTTGATGTAGGAATGGAGTTTGGAGGGAAATTGCACAGTTACAAGAAGAGTTGAATGGTGGAAATCATCCTCTAGCAGCTTAGCGCCCTTCCTGGGCCACTCAGCGCCCCTAGTGGTGGAGGAAACCCAATCTGGAAGGTTTCTAATCGCTCAACGACCCTGTTTGGCCGCTCAACGCCTTAGGGAGTGTCTCTGGTCGCTCAGCGACCAAGTCGGTTTGAGGAAACCCAGAACTGAAGGAAGTTGGTCGCTCAGCGACCTGTAAGTGTCGCTCAGCAACCCTGTGCAGATTTTTCTCACTATAAATAGACATCTTCTCATCATCGTCTCATCATCTTCTCACATCTCGATCCAGAACAGATTTTGAGAGGTCCCTGGGCCTAGGATTGAAGGATCGGAGCTCCGAAGCGATGCCGGCATCCGCAGGAGGACCGTGACAACCTCCAAACGCTATGGAAAGCTTGAGAAAGTTTCCGTCGTCGTGGTTCCGTGTCCATTCTTTGGGTTTTGTCTCTTTTTTTCCTATCCCTTGTATATGTTGTTTTTCTATTTTTGTATTTATATTGTATAACTTGATTCGTTGATTGTTGTAAACTCATTCATTGATGTAAAAGGAAATCATTCATGTATGGTGTTTCTCTTTGCACTTCATGCTTCAACTAATCAATTGATAACCAAATGGGTTTCACTAATTTATAAATAGATCTAGAGATTGATATGAATTGGTGTATGCTTAGATCAATGAAAGTAGACGCCTATGTCTTTAGGTCACAACACTATGTTAAAGTCTTACTTTCTGCACTTTAAAGTATACAGTGATTTGTGTTAGATTTCTATGGACTAGCATGAGATCGAGAGATAATTGCAGGTCCGATTCAAGAGAGAAACCACTCAATGAACTAGTTGTCTTAGGGTGAGAATATCTTGGGTAGGAACAATAGTGAATTTCCACTTAACAGGTGGGGTTCTGAGTTCTAACAGGAGTTTCCGGGGTGACAACGAGGATTCGCAAGCCTAGGATACCTTGTCTTATGATAGATTGGTCATTGGGAATGTCTTTGAGAGAGAATCTGAGTTGTATAGTTCCTTTTGAGTTTTCTAGATCATAAGAGATTACGTCTAGAAATTTCAATTGACAGATTCACCTAGGCTAGGGATAGTTAGGTGGATAGCTCTCGACATCATAGATGAAATGAACTTTTACAGAAGTTTTTGAGTTCAATACAATTAGATGATTATGTGAATGCATTCAAGAATACATCTTCTTCTTTGTTATCCTTGTAAACCTTCTATTATTGCCTTTCGTTATATTTAAAAATCACAAAAACAATTCTCAAGCATCTTTTTATCCGCTCAAATAAAATATTTAACTGATGGAACTAATGATCACACAATCCATGAGGATCACATAATCCCTGAGGACGATAAACCCGTATCTGCTTGCTATGGTTGAATCATAAAGGTTTAGCCAAAATCAGTACAACTAGGAAAAAACCTTTATCAGTCATGCAAAAAGTAACACACTGTGACTCGATCACCGACTGAGGCAGAATATAAAACCATAACCACCACAACAACCGAACCCTTATGGTTACAACTATTGGGTACCAGAGTGGCGAAACGGAAAAAATTAGGAGCACAAAAACTCCTATGTACTTGTGAGAACCTGAACAAAATAACTTCCAAGCAAAACCAACTTCCAACGGTGACAATAATATAAAATAGAGAGACAAGAAAATTTTTAACGTGGAAAACTTCCCTCAATTTGAGAGAATAAAAACCACGGGCACAAGCCAGAAAATAATCCACTATAGAAAGATAATTGTTACAAAATAATGTCTTCCTAGGACATACCAAAATCTTCACCCAAAAAAATGTGAAAATAGGCATAGCAAAAGACCCCAACAAAAGGGCAAACCACGCAGACAAAAGAGAATGTAAGACCCTGAATATTTATTAAATCTTCACCCAAAAAAATGTGAAAATAGGCATAGTAAAAGACCCCAACAAAAGGGCAAACCACGCAGACAAAAGAGAATGTAAGACCCTGAATATTTATTCAAGGGTATTTAGGTAATTTATCATTTAATAAATAATAATATGTATGCGTGATTTATATAAATTCTCTAAGGAGAATATCTTATTTAATTATTGGTTGATTATTGAATAATTAGAGATATTGATATATTGGTGAAAAGGAAAATATGGAATATTTATATATGTGTGTGTGTGTGTGTGTGTGTGTGTGTGTGTGTGTGTGTGTGATATTAGGGTGATCGGGTTTGTTTTTATTTTGGTTTGAAAAATTAGTTTTAGATAGTTTTTTTTTCGAAAGAGAAAATATATATTAATAAGGAATATACAGCCAAAACAAGCGTTCCATAATTTGAGCCGCTATCTGGTAAACTGCCACATCGCCAGGACAATCAAATACAACACCCACCTACTTACCCACCGCAATGGCACGCCTAGCCCTCGTCAAAACACCTAGAGGCACTAAAGACTTGGACGGCAGAAGAGAGAGTTGGTGATCTTCCTAGGATCTTATTATTATTTGGAAATTAATTAATTTAATTTGGGGTTTTAAATATTAAAAATTAGTTCTTTTAATCTAGAAGGTTCTAGAAGGAGCTCTGCTTACATCAGCCCTATGGCATACATGGCCGAATTCTTCACTCTTATTGGTGAGAATTATATTTTCTGATTTTAATTAAATATATGGGTTGATTTTGTTACTTGGGGAAGAAGTTAAGCCTGGCTGAGCTCAGCTATAAATAGACCTCTCAAGGCTCTTGAAAAACCATCATCTGGAGTAGCAAACCATTCCCTCACTCAAAGTCTCTCTCTCCCCCCCCCTCTCTCTCTCCCCCTCTCTCTCTCTCTTTCTCGCAACCTTCTCTCTTTCTTCTTCCTTATTTTGAGACTCTTAGCCTCCTTCTTGAAGCTCGAAGTTCTTGAAGATCGAAGCTTTTTGAATATTGAAATTCATAGTTCTTGGAAATTCATTATCTTGTCCTGTCTTCGTTCTTGATCTTCTTTGTCGTTCTTGTTTGAATTAGCAAACGTGGTAGACGACGGTTCGTGATTAAGCTTCACCCTAAACCGCGGGTTGAGAAGTCGTGTTTGTCCCACCTTCCTATACGATATGACGTTATTTATCTGAATCATTTTGTTGTCGAGGGGATGGACCTTAACATGCATTCATCCTAGACTAACCCTAGGCTTCGCTTTTGGTAGATTATAATAATTGTGAATATTTTTATTGTTGAAATTATTAATTATTTAATATTGTTTCTCATGATATATTTTATAAGATATTCTTGGTTGATATGTTTAGCGCCTTATTTGGAGTTAACCCTTGCATTGTTTGATTGTGTGTTGCATGGGCGCTTAACACTAGATGGTCGACGACGTGATTAAGTACTACACCTCTGGGGATATCTTGTTCATGTTGTTCGACGAAGAGAACCCTTCGATGTGAGCATATGCGATTCTTCGATGGGATGAGTGCTAGGTTTAGGTTTGTAGGGTCTCGCAAGTTTTTAGTTAGTTTTTGGCGTTGAGTTTGTACCCTCTTTGTTATCTTTTCTATTTTCTGTTTCTAAGGTCATTTCCGTCCTTGTGGTTCTTCCTGCTGGTTGACACGTGAAGATTGTTGTAGTTTAAATCCTTTCTCTCTATGTTTTGAATAATTAATTTCAAGGCTAACATTGAATAAAGATTTTATTTGGTTCAAATTTTCCGCATCTTATAATTTCTCCTTATTATTTTTTATATTTACGATATTAACCCTCGAGAAATCGGGATGTTACAAAAAAGGTAGAACTCAAATAAAACGTATTAAATTAACAAGCTCGATGATGGGAAACATATATTAAAATTTCAGCCAAAACGGAGTACAAACAATGTACCACCAAAATCTATCAAGAGCTCAAAACCCTTCTCAACAAGTTGTTGGTGCAGCGCTGTGCACCAAAGTGAAGCAACGTGTTGCTTGCTTCAAAAATAAGGGTTTTAATCCCTTATATAAAAAACACATGGTATAAGTTTCAATAAAAAGCTTTTTTTTTCCTTCTCTATTTTTCTTTCTTCAATAAAAGTTGGTGTGACCCAAGGAGGGATCACCCAACAAATCTCCCCCCACTCTTTAAGTGGAGTTAAATCTTGTCGTCCCAGTAATCATGCTTAAGTCTTTAAGCTTCCAACCAAGCTTCTGTAGAACATTATTCATCACCAAAAACTTCTTGCAAACTTTAGCTGCAGCAAATAAAATCGTTTCTCTACGGTAGATAAAATGATGCACTTCTGCAATCTTGATTGTCATGCCAAAGCTCCCTCTGAATTAGAGAGAAAACAGCTAACAATATTCACCGCATGAGCCACATCAAAAGATTCTACTTCTCCACCATCAGTCACCAAACAACTTGGATTGACGTCCATTGTTCACCACGAGATAAGTCACAAAAAAACCTTGGCTCTGATACCACTTGTTGAGTACCAGAGTGGCGGAGTGGAAAAAATTAGGAGCACAAAATCTCATTTGTAGTTATGAGAACTGAACAAAATAACTTTCAAGCAAAGCCAACTTCCAACGGTGTCAACAGTAGAAACAATAATATAAAATACCCCTTCTGTTCTTTTTTATAAGACCCTTTTAGAAATTTGTTTGTTCCTAAATATAAGACGCCCTTCTAGTTTTTAGCAAAAGTTATTAGTCTTTTCCAAATATACCATTTGTATTAATTATTTTGATTCTCACCCACTTTTACTTTCCTCTCTCCTCATGCAATGATTAAGGGTATAAAAAGGTAATTTTTAATTTTTTTTGTAGAACCAAGTGGTCTAATTACTAGTTTTTTTAATAAGCCCAATCTATCACATGAGAGTCTTATAAATAGAAACGGAAGGAGTAGATAAACAAGAAAATTTTTAACGTGAAAAACTTCCCTCAATTTGAGAGAATAAAAAGCACGGCACAAGCTAAAAAATAACCCACTATAGAAAAATAATAGTTACAAAGTAATGTTGGAGACATCAAAATCTTCACCCAAAAAGGTAGAAATAGACACAACAAAACCCTAACAAAAGGGCAAACCACCCAAACAATAGACAAGATAAAACTCAAACAAAAGATATTAAAATAACGAGCTCAATCACGAAAAATACATACTGAATTTTCAACTTAACGTTAACATTGTACCCAAAATCTAAATCTATCAAAAGCTCAAAACCCGTCTCAAAAAGTTGCTGATGCGGTGTGCACCAACGTTGCTTGCTTCAAAATGGGTTTTAACCCCTTATATAAAAACATATGGGCTATGGCCCAATAATTTTTTTTTTCTTCTCTATTATTTTTCTTTCTTTAATAAAGGTTGGTGTGACCCACTAAAGAGGGACCACCCAACAGCAACAACTAATTCTCAAACTTTATGTTCTTGCTACTGCACCAACCATTTGCACTCACAACATTGGTGCCACTTATTAATGTTTAATCCTGTTTTTCATTCTTGCCTGAAACACATCACTATTGATTAGTATCACTTTGTCAGGGACTTAGTGTCAACGAAGAGATTAATTGTCTCCCACGTGCCAACGAGCTATCAATTCACTAATTTCTTGACCAAGCCTCTTTCATAGTGGAAAAAAATTCATACCCGTGGGTACCCGACCCTACCCGACCCGAATTTACGGGTAAAACCCGTTCTATTTGGGTTCGGGTTCGGGTTTTACCCGATTCTGAAAGTACTATTCGGGTTCGGGTTTGGGTATGGTGAAACCCTACCCGAAACCCGATCTCTATATATTAAATTACTAAAATATCTTTTTATATATATATATATATATATATATATTAGTACTTTAGTAGTAATTACTAGGATTTAATTGTTTCAACTTTCAAGTTTCTGAATATATATATTTATATATATATTCATGATCTTGAATATGGAATTTTGAATTGGCTTCTAGAGTCATTTTTTAAATCATTATGAAGATGTTGCTGTTACTGCATTAGTAATCGGGTTCGGGTATGGGTCGGGTTTTCGGGTTTTTTATGGTTTCCCTTTGTTTACCGCGGGTATGATTTCGGGTATGGGGAACCCAAAACCCGACGGGTTCGGGTTCGGGTATGTTTTTCTACCCGAACAGGGTTCGGGTTTGGGTTTGGGTTCGGGTATATGATTTCGAGTTCGGGTTCGGGTATGGTTAAACCCGCACCCGACCCTACCCGTTGCCATCCCTACTCTTTCATCATAGCTCCACAACTTTCTCAACGATAAGATTGGAGTCATTGAAGCTACCTCCATCTTATGAGGGCACGTACGAGTATTAAATTAATTTTGAATCTTAAATTTGAATGTATCTTGTTGATGAATTATTTTGTTGATAGGTTTTTTATTTTAAATTATGATTATTGTTTTATATAAATATGCACAATAACTACTTTGTAATTTTAAACAAAAATGATTAGTGGACATATGAACAGTGTCAAACACCAAACATCTTTTTTTGTGATGGTCTTTGACCGTCACAAAATTGCAGACGGTTTGTAACCGTCACAAATAAGATGTGTTCGGTGTTTGATACTATTAGCGTGTCTAAGAATCATCACTCATTTTTAAGTTTTGAAATATAAGTTTAATTCAAATTTCTATAATGTTTTATTTTTCATACTTGCACCCACAATGTTTTAATTTTCTTATAGTGGTATAAATACATTTACTAGAAAATATTATTTTCTTTCTTCTTACATTTTTATCCAGCCCAAAAAAATGAAAGGATTCACTTCTTTTTTAATCAAACAATCTAAAAATCTATCCATTCTCTTAAACTCATTTACACCCTATTATTTTCGTATCATTTTCTTCTTTTAACTAAACAAAGCATTGAAAGTATGGGCAGGTTGATCATATCCTTCGAACCAAAACCCTTTCCGTGATGATGCATTTCCACCTAATGAACTTGTGATTGTCAGCATCTTCATTTGTTTATTCTGAAAACAACAAATTGTATAAAAAACTAAGAAAAATATTGTGAAGGACGATAATATCTAAGCTTAAATTAAAATCTACCATTGTGATTCTATGGACATGTGATAACAAAATGAATAAAGATTGGTAGACGTTTAAAAGGTATAGACCACCAGAGAGATATGAAGAGAGGAGAGATAAGTGATAAGTGTGATATATGATGTAATGTAATTGGAAGAAAGAGATAGAGACAAAAGAAGGATGTCCAGAAGTGTCTGTACTGTTTAGATGTATACGAGGCTAACAAAATGCCCACTTTCTTTTTTTACAGTAACAAAAGCCAACTTTGGTCCTAGTTTAGTGATAAATTAAAATAGAACCCATTTAGCTCCTTTTTTTTTCTATGTTTAAGTTTTATTTATTTCACTTTTAATGATACAAACATTTTATTTTTACTTTGTTTCTCACTTCTAACATTTATATAGAAAATATTGGAAATAAATTTTTGAAGTCAAACATGCTCAAAATTTGAGAAAATCACAGTTTTTTTTTCGTATCCCACAACCGGCAGCCATGAGATTAATTTCCAAAAACTCTGAGATTACGTTAAGTGAGTAATTCCTCTCCCAACAAAGTTTTTCCATACGCACCGCCCTAAGATCAAATCATGAATTAGATGTTTAAGGAGTCTAACTATTTATTAGTTGTACTGCACCAAGAGAAAATCATAGTTAAGATACCTTCTACAATCTATCAACAATGTCGATCTCATAAAATATAGTTAGAAAAATGCTAACCTTGAAATGAGGAAGGAACCACAACAACATGCATGTCAGTATTGTTGGGAGGTAAGTGTAAACGAAGGGGATAGAGTTTTGCATTCAATGGGTTGCGGCAACAAACAAGAATATCATTAAGCCCTGTCTCTTCCTGTAACTTCTCCTTTAACTCCCCTACACTAATTCCTTTGAATGAAAAGAACTTTTCTTCATTTTCATTAGGAATATCCCCATTTTCATCACCCACATTATAAAATATGACTCTTCCTTCTTTCACCGGTGACCCATTTTCGTCTGAATCTCGATCCTGCATTTGAAACGGATGAGTTTAAGTCACCATTCATCACCGATATCATTATTTTCTCAACAATGTTTTTGTCATTTGATGATCATTATGCATGAAAACAAACCTCATTTGACAAGGAAGACTTGAGATCGATTTTGGCAAATGAATCATGATCTTCAAGCGTTGGAGTATAAGGAGGAGAAGCAGATGGAGAGTGATCCAATGAGGTAAAATTGGAAGAACTACTACTATTAGACGTTTCAATAGGCGTGGGGTCTTGTATTGTTTTGGGAGGTTGTGGTCGAAGCTCTACAAGGTCTACTTCCCATAGAACCCAATTTGAAGTTTTTGTCCTATGTGGGATATCATGTGTGATTGAGTTTCTCCATGGTGGTAGCCCTTTATTGGCACGTAAATATTGCCCATAACGAGTCTTGAGCCGTACTTGCACATCTTCTCTTATGGGTTCCCATGTCAAGGAAGAATTTAATCTTGTAGGAAGTGTTTGCAACACTTTCTTTCCTGTGGCACCTGATAGAAATATAATATAAATTGTTTATGTGTTTATTGGCAAACGACTTAAGTTTTTGAGATAATTCGTTCATGACGTACCTAGCAAGAATGGCATGTTGGAAGCTGTTAAGTATTTCCCATAACAACTCTTCAATCTTAATAAGTTTATATTTTCATCCTCCACAATCTCCACCGTCCATTTAGCGTTGTTGTAGCACCCATTGCGACCTTGGTAAACGCCTTCTTGGTCTTTATCTGCCAACAAGTATTTGTCATGGTGGCTCCTCAGGCGCACCACTTTGGCCCTTTGGAAGAATTCCATTGTTCCACCTTGCGTCAAAGCTAAGTGAGGGATCCCAGAACCGTTGCAAAAAGGGATATGAATTAGAGGTATTAATTAACTGGAACTAGGGACTTGAATTTGTGTGTATATTGTGTGTTTGATAGTAGATGGTTTAGGGATAGTGAAAATTTAGGATGTAGAGAAAAAATAGGGAATATTAGGATAAATTAGAATGTTTGTTTTACGTGTTAGTTATGAATGATGGAAGCATACGCATAAAATTAGAGTACCAACTAAAATGAGTGGTTGGAAAACGGCACAAAAGTTGTTGGTAGAAAGACCAAAATATGTTAGAATCAAAATATAATTCAACCTTGTGGGTGCTTGAGGGTATCATATGGGATGAAATTGAGAATTCAACATAAGCTCTTAGGAATAAATGTTCGTTTTTTAATTGACCTTAATTGAATGCCAACACAGGGGCGTTGAGACATCATATGATTTTAAACTTAAAAATAAGGTTTAATTATACTTTTAGTCCTCTACGATTGCTAAATCAGTGATTTTGGTCCCTAAACTTTAAAAATACAAGTTTTAATCCCTCATGTTTAACTCTGTCAACACTTTTAGTCCCTTAGCCCTATTCCGTCTCAAAACAAACGTTTTTGGCCAATGTGGGCTTTTTTTATTGACCTGTGGACAGATCCACCAGGAGAGGAGTGCCACGAGGCTACTCACATGAGCTGCACGTGACCTTCTCTTCTCTTCTCTTCTCTTCATTATCATCTTCACGATCTTATCTTCTCATTCTCCACTACCTCTGCAAAATTCCCTAACTATGGGAGGCAATAGTGTGGCACCAAATTCGTGGGAGGTTGAAGGCGACTACCGGCGCATGGAACACAAATCGCACTCCAGAGAAGATGGCTTGGGTGGAGGACGCAATATTTCCTTCGCTTCCATTGGTTCTGAAAGGAGGCGAAAATTGATATTGTGTCATTGTGGGGTTGAAACTCCACTAGTAACAACACGCCATGGGGAAAACCGTGGAAGGAAGTTTTGGGGCTATGGTCTCCTTTGTAATTTTTTCAGGTGCGTTATAGGAAAGTGTGTGAGTTCTTCAAGTGGTATGATTCTGATGAGATAGCAAGACAGAAGAAGCTGATTGTTGCCTCAACAATGAAGATTGAAGAGATGAAGGAAAATGAGGGAATCTTACAAAGTAGAGTTTTTGATCATTCTTTGGTCATTGCCATGATTTTGATCACTCTGATTCTGGCTCGTTGGAATCACTCTGTCAGCTGCTGTCTTTCCCTTGAAAGTTCTCTTGTTGTGTCCAAACTGTCCATATCTCTTGCACTTGACAGTTGAGTGATGTATCCTCAGCCTGTTAGGGTTTGTTGGCTCATCATTGGCTCCGACTCTCTGTTGTTTAGGCCTTCCAGGGGCTCTTCTCACATAAGGTGGATTCAGTGGCAGTGCTTCAACCTCTGGCCATAACTTGGGACCATTGTTAGGCAGGGCAATGTTGGAGTAGGTATTTAGATATGTAAATTTCCTATAAAATAGTGGAAACACAACAAATAATATTATAAGAATCAACATCACTACATAATTAATTAACAATTAAAGTAGAGGACTCTTACTTGTAAGCAATATCCACATAATTCTCTTGAACATGGTGGTTGTACCACATGCAAGCCACTGAATGTGCACATGGAATTCCAAATAGATTCCATCAATTGCAAGAACATGTTGTGTTCTACAAGTCCACCTTATACTTATCCATGTCCTTAGAAACTTCAAACAAAGCATTATTACCATCACCATACCAAACAGCTTGCCACTTGTCTGAGTATTTCTTCACCACTTTGAATTTTTGTTGTATCATAGGGCATAATTGATTATTTTTCCACCTTAGCATGAGCTCCTTATGTTTAACGATACGGTTTGTGAAGTAGAGTTTCAAGCCCTCTAGCAGAGTTATGATTGGCTTGTCCCTGAACTCCAGTATGGCCCTGTTAAAAGCTTCACACATGTTGTTTACCTGCAAATCATAGCGTGTGTGTGTGCTGTAATGTGATCTAGTCCACATTCTTGGAGCATGTTGCATCATTTCTTCCCAAACACCCTCATACGACTCTTTCATAAAATCCATAACAACCTTCCATTTTGGGACTGTACTTGCTCTAGTTGCTGCCACAAAGCATTTTTCAATTCCTCTCCTAGGAATCTCTTCCTGAAGTTTGCATAAATATGCAAGTAAAAATATATCACAAAACATAAGAATAAGTATGTAAGTAAAAATGACCAATTATTAACATCAGCAGTATATTAACAAGTATCTATAATTTACACCTTTTGCTGGTCAGAAATGAATGACCAATTCTGCTTCTTCACTGAGTTTACATCACTTAATAAAAGTTGCAAAAACTAGCACCATGAATATGTGGTTTCAGCCTCTACTACAGTAAATGAAATTGGATACATATGGTTATTTCCATCTTTTCCAACAACAGATAGTAGTTGTCCCCCGTACACTCCTTTGAGGAAGCATTCATCCAACCCAATCAAGGGCCTACAAGTCTTGGCAACCCTATTCTTATTTGCTGCAAAACAGAAATATATCCTCTCAAAGACTGGGTCACGTACTCCTACAATGCTCTTGATTATGATAGTGCTCCTAGGGTAACTATTCAATAACTCCTGGGCATAGTTCCTCAAATGACTATACTGCTGAATAGAAGCTCCGAAGACCATGTCAAGACTCTTGACCTTTGCCCTGTATGTCTTGCTACTGTCTAAGAGAACTCCCCACCTCATCCTTTCCTCTTCTTGCAAACTTTTGACAGAAGTATCTAGATTGTGCCTCAATATTTGCATAAAATGTCTTGCAAGCAAATTTTTCTTTTCTTGCCTATTGGTGGAGGTCCTGCAGCAGTTATGAGCAGGGTTATAGCTAAAAACCTGCCACACAGGCCTAGCAAGAGTTTTGGAATTCTTAGATAAAAGGGAGATTTTTCCACACATAGGAAAACCACTCTCCTCTTGTCATTCTTGTGAAATTTTAGATTCTTCTGGATTTGTAGTGCATAATCCTTCACGACATCCCTAAACAAACCTTTTCTACTGAATGTTTGGCCAATCTCAAACTCAATTGACTCACCTTCCTGTGTGGGCCTAAACTTAGGGCATTTCTTCTTGCCAATGCGCTCATCTTCACTTTCCCACGGACTGTCTAAATCATCTGAGTAACCATCTTCATCACTGAAATCATAAAATGTTGCTGGCTCAGGATTCCTTGGCTGAGAGGTACCTTCAACACCTGCACCATCTTGTTGACTAAAACAAGGATCTTGAGTTGCAGATGCTAAATTCTGCAGAGACTCTAGAGGTAACACATGTAGCTAGTCCTAGTCCTCCTCATAGTCACTGTCATCTATGGATATAACACTGGAAGAACCTTCACCATCTGGATGATAATATTCATCATTAGATGTGTCATACATTGGCTCAGGAACCTTGCCTTTCCCTTTTATCAACATCAGCACCACCAGAGGTAACTTCAACTTCTAACTCAGCAGGCTGATCTATATCAGTTTCAGACTCCACGTAATTCACATTCTCCTTCACACCTTCAGAATTAGCATCTGGTTCTCGTACTTAAACCCTTTCCTTCACAACCTCATTAGTCATTTCTACAAATGCATCAAACTCACCTTCATCTTCACTTTCAGGAATATGTTATTCAATTTGAGCAGCCTCTTCAACAATTGGAGCATCTACCTCCACTATGTGGTCAACATAAACACCAACTTCACTATGACCTTTTACATTTTTCAGTCAGTTTCCTCACATCTTCATCACTGGTCAAAGGCCTCAGTTCTTCACAGACCCTTCACTGTTAATGTACCTATACCACAAGCATTTATAACTTGGATATCCCAGACTCTTTACCATCTTACCACCTCAATTGAAGATATCTCATTAATATCCATCCTGGGGAAGACTTGACTTGAGCCTATTTAATATGGCATACTTGGGCCATATGTCATTTTACCAGCATGATGCATATTAAAGGCTATCACATGAGAAACAGTTGGCCTGAAAACAGACAAAAGACAACAATAGTTTAAATATTTGATAGTACTTAACATGAAAACAATGGACAATTAATCTAAACACTACCAAACAAAAAGTAACCATATTAAATACAAATACCAATTTATCAACAAATATAATATTCAGATTCTCTACATTGAAATCATTCACCCACCCCCAATTCAACTACAAAGACATAAAGAGAAGAATAAAAAAGGTACCTTGCCACATGGTTTGCAGGAAACGGCGCATCATCCCACCAAAAGTTGCAGTTGTCAGTGCCTTTCTCTAGGGCCACGTTTTCTTTAGTGGGTAATGGAATCGAAGCTGTCTTGTTGTGGTCTTCTCCCATGATCCTTCGAATCTGCTGCTTCTTCCTCTGCTCACAAACCATTTCGTTCTCCTAGTGTTTTGGTTCTGCTTCTTCATTGTCTCGCGTCCTTCACTCCTCACTCTCATCGTTGCGGCTTCGTTCCTCGCTCTCACCGTTGTCACCGTCGCGGACTGACAGTGCCGTATTTTCACTATCGCATTTTTGGACCCTCACTCTCGTTAGGGTTTCTAATTGGGGATTTTTATGAGAAATTTGAAGAAGATAAGAGAAGGTCACGTGCAGCTCACGTGAGTAGCCTCGTGGCACTCCTCTCTCCTAGTGGATCTGTCCAGGTCAATAAAAAAAAAGCCCACGTCAGCCAAAAACATTATTTTTTGGACGGAATAGGGCTAAGAGACCAAAAGTGTTGACGAAGTTAAATGTTGAGGATTAAAACTTATATTTTTAAAGTTTAGGAACCAAAATTATGAATTTAGCAATTGTAGGGACCAAAAGTGTAATTAAACCTAAAAACAAACATTTTATTTTTTACTTGTGGCTGGATCATGTGTATTATAATAACTTTGGTCCGTGACTTATTTTATCGTACAGATTAACTACATATTTTTTGGTCTGTAGACTTATTAGGGTGCACATAAGTTGGATTGGGTCGGATCCAATGACAAGCCAAACCAATAATTAGAGGTCGGGTACGTGGTAGCATACCAAACCCATCTGCAGCAAGACCCAAGTGGATAGCCGTGAAGTCCAAAGTATTATTATTTTCTATTTTATGCTTTATTATTAATTCCAGCATAATGTAATAGTAATGGACTGGCCAACTGTAGGCCCAAGTCCAGTAAGTAATTGTAGTAGTATATTATTTAAAGAAAACCCTTAAAAAATAGAAGATATCTAGAAAATTCTTAAAGTTTTTCTTCTTCTCATTAGACATAGCGTTCTTTTTCGGATCTGCTTCCATTTAGTAGAAGAAACCCAATTTCTTCAACCACCGAGTTGGTTCAGTTTGGTTTTCACGTTTTTTCTGCTTCGAACCCGAACTTAAACCGATTTGAACTGATAATGATTGAGTTGGTTCACATCGGATGTTCGGGTCACCATTAAAATAGAAAAAGAAAAAGGAAATTCGAAAAAAATGAAAAAATTGTTAAAATCTTAAACAAAAGTCATAAAAATTATGAATCAAGTTGTTCAACATCAAATCTTTTCTAAACCCTCAAACCTCTATTGTCTTTGGTCGAGTTAATGATTCCGAAGATGAAGTAGCCACTAAGGCAGCACAAAGTCACTTCTCCATAGTAGTTTTAGGACACAAAACTCAAACAATACTTTGGTGGTGGTGCTAGCTTGAACATATATAAGAGATGAGAATATAGGAGACACCGAGAGTGACTTTGGTTGCGCTGGCTAGAAGAGAAGAGAGGAAAGCATAAGCACAAAGGAGAAGAGAGGAAAGCAAATGCATTGGAATTCGGAACTAGAACTCAAAAGATTGGCTATAGGAAAGAGAAGAGAGGATAATACCTACCTCTGTGATGGTGGCGTTGACTCGAAGAAGAAGACAAAATATACGACTTCGCAGCGAACTAACACAATGGCGACGAATGGAGGCGGCAAGCGAAATAGGTTTGAGAGGATTAGGGCCTTGCCTTTGAGACTTGAGTTGAGAAAGGCTCACTTAAGTGACATGGAGAGGTCAAGTCTTTGGGTTTCAATTTTACGAGCTCATCTCAAGTAGTCTATCTCCGAATCAGATCTTGCCCGTGAGCCAAAGCAACCTGTGCTTTTGGCTTCGGGTCGGGTCGACTGGTTGGTTAGGTTGGCAAGTTATGATTTATATATATATCAAGATAAATTCGTTATATGTGAGATTAGCGATTAGCGATTAGAGGGGAGGAAAGGATAAAAGCCTTCTCATTTGGATATGAGAACTCTGACTTGGAGAAGAAAATAAAGAGGTCAAGAGGGTGCTGAAACTGATCAAGTGGATGGTTGTAACAGGTACAATTAGCATTAATTGAAACACAAACTAACTGTGCTGTATGTCTATAATCTATTTTCATCTCTTGGACCTTGCAAATAATGATGTCATATTTGATTGTGTGCAATGAAAGATACTTACTGCATATATAAACCATCCTTCTTAAGATCTTAGAGCTTCCTTGGCCTTGAAAAATAACTTCTACCTGTAAACTTACACATATATAGACACACACCATGTGTATTAGAAAGAGCATAAGAAAGTGATTGTAGGACATCGTGTCACATGAGTATGACATTGGCTGCATACTCTTGCATCATATTTGCAACACAGCTTCTGGCCAATGTCATCACTCCTGCGACAAGATTTCCTCAACCTCCATATTTTGCGATCCTTCCTTCATTGCCTTCTCTGACTGACCACCTCTGTCAAATGAATAAATAGATGGTGACAAAGTTGCCATTAAATTTTGTGGGGTTAATGATTGTGAGAAAAGTCAAGTTGAAAGGTACAATTGAAGGCATCGTTTTTGTTTCCTATATGCAACTGTGCCCATAAGCAATCCACAATGCTAAATCGGTCGTTCACTTTCTTAGTGTTAATTTTTTTGAAAACAAGTAAAAAAACTGGCAATAAAGCTGTAAAAAAAGTTATTCCAATATTCAACTCCCTTCCTTATTAACTGGAAAGAGAAGAAATTAAACCACATATATTGAGAAGTGCAATTATTTTTGATTATTTTCATAAAAGTATTATGTGTTTTCCTATTTTATCCTTTAAAATACATTTTATCTCAATATTGTTGTAAGAAAAACATTATTTGAAAAAACATTAATTAATGCTCTATTAAAATTCTAAATTGGCATATATATATATATGATGAGATATTTTCTCTGAGTGAACAATGAATAAGGAACACAGAATAATTACTACTGAATTATTCTTTTCAAACAAATCGTGCCGCCGAACTGACTTCAATCAATAATTGATTTGTTCTATAAGTTGATTTATCATAATTGAAAAAGAACATTTTCTTCGTTCCAAGACCGTTATTACTTGGTCAACTAAAATTGAAAATTCAAAGAGAAGATCTTAACCTTTTGCCATTGCTATATGGTGGCCATGTTGTTAGGGAGAAACATTTGTAGGCATGCTTGTGTCACTATCATAGAAAAGTATGCCAATTCTTGATAATGCTAAATGAAATTAAGTTAGCACAGTCTGATATATGTAAACTCACATGACCTTACTTAAGCTAAATCCATTAATCTTTTTTTTGGTTGTTTATTGCATTATTGTCCTCAAGTTTTCCTGGAAATTTTTGCAGAGTGGACAACTTTGAACATAGAGTGTTATGAATGCTTTTAGTAAAGCTCGCCACGAAGGTTATAGCTGAGTTAATTAGAGCAACTTTTGGTTTAGCTCATTCTGTTGTTTTTTTATCACATTCCTGAGATTCATGAGCAATTATTCATGGAAATGTGATTCTATAACTTAGAAACAAAATCTCCCTTAGTTTAGTTGTTGCTGAACTCTCACATGATCTTAAACTAAAAGCATTGAATGAATGGTTAAATTTGTTCATGAAAGAAGGAAATATCTACATGTAACAATTTTTTTTGTCTAACAACATGAATTCTTTATACGAGGTAATCCTTTCCGACATGAGAATATTCATAAGAATGAGTTTAACTCTCTTAATTGAAATTTTATCCACGCACAAAAAAACTCAAACCTAAAACCTAATTAATAGTTGCCTTAGATAATTAAATTTGTTGGTAAACCAAAATAGTTACCCAAAATTCTGCCCTCCATTTACTTGACCACTGTGAAAATTAAATTACACAATTCAGTACTCCATAGAAATTAACCCAATTCAATTACAATTAAGAGGTAAGAGCTGTCAATGAGAGTTGTTGGATGTAGTTATGTTGATGTGGTAGTATCAGAGGCCAGAATGGTGCTGAGGTTCATTGGCATCATGTACTCTGTAGTACCTGACATAATTTGCTCCACTATAAGTCTGTTAGCCTTTTCAGTTGGATGGAATGGATCCCAAAATGCATACAACTCTCGATTCCGGCACAAGTTCGAGTATGCCGTGCACAGCCCAACACCATTGAAGGGTCCTTGCCCACAACAAGCTTTTTTTGATGTAACAAATCCTACACCATTCAATAACATCAAATGCATTTGTTAGGAAATGGTAATAGATATAAATAGAAGGGCCAAAAGTCAGATTAATGAAAGTTATTAGTCAAACTGCTGACGTGTTTAAAAAACACACATGTCATGTATTTATTAGTCCACATAAGAGATGCATTGCTGCATCTTAACTAAGAAGTGGCGTGGGAGAGTTACCCTTATTTGTTTTCCTATTTTAGCTTTTAAAGTGTATTTTTATCTCTCCTCAATTATTGTTTCAGTAGGGGCATTATATGAAAAAACATCAATTAATAGTTCATTGAAATTTTAAGTGGACAATTATTATGAAACAAATTTCTTCTCTCTAAGTGAACATTTATTTTAAAATAAATGGAGTAATTAAAAGACACTCAATTATTGCCTTACTACCTTAAGGCGTGATGTGGACCTAACTTAAATTTTAATGTGGTATCAGAGCTAAAAATATTTAATGGAGGCAAGAAGCAAGTCGCAAGGTCTCAGAACGGATTTAGGAAAAAAACGGAATCACACCTAAGGGGGGAGAGTATTGGAGTTACAAGTGTCACTAAAGTACCCACTTATTTATTGTCTTAAGTATCTTAAGATTTTGTGGTATCTTAAATTCTAAAAAGCACAAAAAGAAAGAGGTTTTTTTTTCTGTTACTGCACAATTCATAATCATATGATGTCAAAATCTGAGTTTGGCATCACAAGTATATAATTCTCCTCCTTGTGGTGCTGCAATAGTGTGAAACTAGTTAGTACTTAAAAAGGAAAGTTAGTTATAGAGTATATATATAGTACCATAAGCTTTTGGATTAGTGATGAAGTCAAGGTGCATTTGTGCTGTATTTGCAGCAATGAAAATGTTTCTGCGAAATTTGCGGTTGAGTTCTGTTAACATGTGTCCTAGTTGAGGGTTGTACAATGCCGCAGCACGTTGTAGCTCATGATCACAGCTTCCATTTCTGCTGCGTGAAGCTAGTTCTGCAGGGACACAACCCAGTGGCCCTGTTCCTGTCACAAGAACTCGCCTTGCTCCCAGATGAACCAGCCTCTGCAATGCTTATCACAATTGAAAAAGATGAGCCATGACCTTCCATTGGGTTGGTTTTCTAGAAAGAAAAACATATTGTGTGCTTGTTTGATTTATGATTTATCAGAGAAACATCTTTTAAAGAAACAAAAGAAACAACGGTATATATATTTTGGGTGTTCCAGGTTCAATCATTTAAGGTTTATAAACCACACACTACACTCACTTTGATCTAATCACACTCACCCCAAACAAAAGAAACATTTTGGCCTACTCTCCAAGCCCAACAAGTGGTACCAGAAACCAAATGTCACACAGCCCAAGATCCAAAAAAAGAGGAGAGCCCAAAAGAAGAAGAAAAAAAGTAGAATGGGTTCAACGATAAAATAAAAAACTAACTAAAAATTCAACTATGGGCCTCTGAGACTCAAGCTTAAATAGATAGAAGGGGCATAAGCCCACAAAGGCCCATCACACTCACCCAAACTAGTGAAACATTTTGGGTCGCGCTTCCGAGTCCAACCAGTACTATCAGAGCCTAAATGCCTCAAAACCCAAGATCTAAAAAAGAAGAGAGCATAAACGAAGAAGAAAAGAGAAGTGCAAAAAAGAGTAGAGCCTCAAAAAAAGGAACTATCAACTAAAAACTCAACTACGTGTCTTGAGACTCAAGTTTGGACGGACAGAAGGAGAACAAGCCCCACATAGACGTCATTTGAGGTTTCGCTTGAGTACAAATCTAGGTCAAACAAGTTTAACTCAACTAGTGTGGTTAAACTTGAGGGGGAATGTTGAAAAATAAAATAGTCCCGCAAAGTATAGATTAAGGGAGAACAATGGTATATATGATTGGGTGTTCTAGGTCCAATCTCCTTAAGGTTTTTAGACTACATACCACACCCATAAAAAGCCCATCACACTCACTCTAAACTGAAGAAACATTTTAGACCCGGGCTTCCAAGCCCAATAGTTTTTAATTAAAAAAAATTAAAATATTAATTTTGCACTTGTAAGTGCGACCAGGGAGGAAAAATCGCACTTACAAGTGCAATTTTTTTACAGATTGGGAAAATACAAGGTTTTAACATCTCACTCACTCTCTCTGTTCAATCCTCTTTCAGTCGACACGTTGGGGAACTAAAGATACAAGATATCAATTCATCGAATGAGGAACGAAAGGAGAGAAAGTCTTCTTGCCACAATGAGCTTTGCAAGAAAAGTTTGGGAGTATTTTGGAGATGAAGAAGAAGATGAAGCGTGTAAACAAAATTTTTATTTTAGGAGTATTTTGGAGATTACGAAAATAAGAGGATGAAATAAAAATTAGCGTGGATAACATTGAACATAATTCCCAAACCTTTTTACAGTACACTAATCAAACAAACCCACAATGTGTGAATGTGGCTTTGTGCATTGTGGGGTTTTACCTGCAAGTGCTTTCGGTACTCAGACATGAGGAGCTTGACATACTGTGGCAGTGGATATTTGCGAGACCTGGCAGAACCGGGAACAAGGTAGTAGTTGTTCACAAAATCATTGCCTCCCACAGTGATGAGAACCAGTGCTTGATTCACTAGTCTTTTAGTCTTTGAAGCACCGATTAGAGCAGTCACTCTTCGTTGGTATTCTTCAAAGTACTCTAGCTGTGTATGCATCTTAATTATGTTCATCTGCAAAAGTTGCATTAATAATAAGCATTGCTGGCTTTTCTTATTTTATAACTTGTCTCTCTTAAATAACCCTTTATTTAGCCAAAGGATCCCCAATTGAAATTGTGGGAGATGTTAAAGTCTCATATAAGCTAGGTAGAATTCAGCCAAACCCGAAATCTAAGATGTGGGAACCTAATATTTCTCATTTTTACATGTTTCCAATTTCTATCAAGTGAGTTGGTATATAACATGAGATAGATTTGATATTTTCGTGAACACTCACTTTTTCAATAATTAAAAGTTTGGTAGGTTCGACTTCGGGCACTCACTTTAACACTCTATTTTCAATACTCTTTAATTAATTGATTAAAATTCATGTGAGCCCCACTAAATTTGAAATGAAACCCATATTTTTAATGCACCCCATATAAATTTCAATAATCAATGAAAATGTGTTGAAAAAAGAGAGTTAGAATGAGTGTTGCTAACATTTTTCTTAATTAAAATACAGATGAAGAAATAATTTTATCAACCATTAGTTTTAAAAGACACAAGTAATGTAACTACTTTTAACCTAATTACATGTATTCTCCATGAAAGATTATCTTGTCTCCGCAGGAACATTCACATGCATTGCAGTGAAACTAGCTTTTCTAAATAAAAAATTCCATACAATAAACTCGAATGCATTGTGGTGAAACTGGCTTTTCTAAAAAAAAAAATTCCATACAATAAACTCGAACTGATATCTTTAGAGTAACATATTAAGCATGCTCACCTATATGTGTTTATTTATGTTGTGTATGGTCATGCATTATGTACTTGTATAGGTATCAAAGCAACCAACAATGGTGATGATTAAACTACTTACAAACTGAGCACCAGTATCATTAAGGATTCCAATTCCAGCTGATGCAAAACTGGCACCAACTAAAAGATTCTCTCCCCTTAATTTTGGGCTCAAGTATGGCAAAACAGACTTAGCACCAAGTCTCTGACCTGAAAAAACCGAGCTTGTTATAGATATATATAGTATAAGTTACTAGCAATGATAAGATTTTAAGCTAAGATATATGATATTGTTAGAAATATAAAATAGAATTATTCATGTGTGTTTGTCCAATAACTTAAGCTTTTGAAATAGTTGGTTCATTATATGATATCAGAGCCTCTGTGACTAAATGGTCTAAAGTTTTATCCTTGTTGCTCCCGTTATTCTAATAAAAAAGTCTAATTTCAACAAATGGTAGGAGGATATTATGTGCATTGTCCATGCTTCAATCCCAATAGAATGTTGCTTGAGAGAGCGTGTTAGAAATGTAATATCGAATTAATATGCGCCTTCATCGAACAATTTAAGCTTTTTGGATAATTGATTCATGACAAATAAAATAAATATTTTATAATAGAGACTTAGCTGATAAGATCAGGAATGTTGAAGCCATTAGAGAAACGGCCAGTTGGTTTGTGAGATGGATAGTCAATTCCATAAGGAGGGCCATCAGCACGAGCAATGGTAAGCAAATAGTTGTTGTTTCCACTATCAACAAGTGAGTCTCCAAATACAAAGAATGCTCTTGGCCTAGCTTCAGCTATAGGGACAATAACAACACCAAGGACTAAAACTAAACCAAGAAGCACCATATGAACAAAACTTAATGAGCCTGCCATTAAAATGAAAATATACCTAAAGTTGTATATATTGATAGGAAGGCTTTGATTTGGATATGAGTTTGAGCATTACTTGGGATTCAGGTCTTTATATAACCACTTTCATTATTTTAGGATGATTGCATGGGCCAAGAATGGGGTCCTCTTTCATTGAAGGCTTCTTTAAGTTCTAGTTCTAAAATTTGTGGCAATGTTAGGAACTTGAATAAGTTGGTAGCAATGAGAAACAACTAAAAACTATAAACAAAGTGTTTCCCACTTTCTAATTGGATGCATGCTTTGGGTTTGACCCTTAAAATTTAGGGCGTGACGGATGAATGATTTAATGCCAACCAATCTAATTATTTGGAAACGTAAATATTTCTGAATTTGACTAGTCACATTGGTAGGTGATGACTGATTTGGCTAACCAATTTAATATTTGAGCTAAGACTGCGGTGCAACTCCACTTTATTACCACAATCAATTTGTGATCCGTGCCTTTCTCTTTTCCCATTTCTGAGGCGATTTAAATTATGCCAACTTTGATAAATTATTAGTAAACACTATTATTAAGAACAAACATGACTCCCTCTCTGTTCTCTTGTATTGCCTTCATTGGTAAAACAATGATCACTTAAGGTTGGATTTGTCATGCTATTGGGTATCTGATCATAGTTTGCTGTTGGATACTATGAATATCTAGCTTTGTACTTGTGTTACCCCTAGGTGCTGTTAGTTTTTCTCAAACCTTTTGTCACTTAACTTTTGTAGACAGGTTTCAAGCACCCCTAGTGCTTGGTCGAATCTATTTGGCATATTAAAAAAACTTAAGGAATAAGTGCTGAAATGAGAGACTTTAGAGATAAGGTATTGAGATTACCGGAAATCAGAGATTGACATAACTTGTATGGGCTCAGATTCACTTAATGATCTGAGTAATAGTTCACATACAAATATAATTATTAGAGCATTGAACTCCTCGGAGGTTTATCATTTTCACAATGAACTTCTCTTTAGTATTCAATAAGACACTAACTACCGTTATTTTGTTGGGAATATCTATCCCTAAAGTTTATCATTTTTGTACTGAATTTCTCTAAGATTTATTATTATAATACCATCGTTCATCTATTATTTTAAATGATAAGTGAATGGAGGGAGTTTAGTACATTTTGTAAAATAAAAGAGATCATTATAATAATAATAAACCTTAAGGGAGTTGAGTACAATTTTCACATTAAAAATATTTATATATTATTAATTATGAATAATTTTTTATAGTCAAACACATCAAACTTAATTGCAAGACCAATTGCGAGAGTAATTTAACATACAAAAAAACATCAAACTTAATTTAAAAAAAAACTAGAGTAAAATACACATTTTCTGAAGATTTGTCAAAATGAAACCACATCATTCTTGTCTAAAATATACACTCCACCCCACCCATTTTCAACTTTTGCAATGGAATATCAGAATCAGTCACAAAATCCGAGTAATAGAGGCAGAACTAGTGACAGGATATGTTTTTCATCGCAAAAGTCGTAACTAATTTAAATTCGTCTATTTTTGTGACAGATTATATTTTTATCCTTAAAAACCGTCTATAATTTAAAATATTTGTGAAATTTTGCATGTATTAATGACGAATTTTGGAGATGGAAAATAGTTTTCTCGCTAAAATAGAGAAATTTAAATTAGTGACAATTTTTGCAACGAAGTTCATCTCTTTATAAAATCTGTCACTAATTTTGTCTTTATTATCCATTATACAAGGATTTTATGATGAATTATGATATTCTGTTGCTAAATTTTAAAAGGGTGGAGTGGATATTTTAGACATACTACTACATAATTGTCTTTTTACCACGTCCCTGTTACCACGGTTAAGTGTAGGACCGTATTAAAAAGGGGTTACGAGCTCTGTTACCACGGTTCCGTGTAGAACCTTGGTAACTGAGTTGCTCTATTACCACGGTCGTATTTCACCCGTGGTAACTAACATAGTTTTTATTATTTTTGTAAATAACATTGTCTATTACCACGATTGTTAGGGGATTCGTGGTAATATATTTTCTTATTTTTTAAATAACATTGTCTATTACCACGGTTGCTAGGGGAACCGTGGTAATAAGTTTTTTTTTAATTAACATTGTCTATTACCACAGTTGTTAGGGGTACCGTGGTAATAGGTATTATTTTATTAAAAAAAATGGTGGTTTACCACGGTTATTAAGGCAACTGTGATAATAGGTGCTTAAATTTTTCGAGTTCATTCTGTTATAGCTAGCTGGGAAACCCTTGTTTGGAGAAAACTCATTTGTCTTCCCCTTTCTCTATTGCGACTTCATCGCTCTTGAACCTCGTCACCGACACTCGCCACTCCTTGCCGCTGCACCTCATCACTAGCACTCATTCTCTCCGCAATCGCACTACCACTGCTTTGCAAGCTCGTCTCCGCCAATCGCACTCTTGCTCGCAGCCGTTCTGTCACGCCGTTTTCATCTTTGTGCGTCGCCGTTTTCGTCATTGTGCGTTGTCGTTCCCATCTTCTCCTCTGGCCGCTCTTCTCTACCTCACTCCTAAGTCCTCTTGACCTGCTTCTACTTCGAGAGTTTTCTTTTGAAGTTTTTTGTTGTTGTTCAGTACTTCTATGGTTATCTTCTTTTTCTCTATCATGAGTTCCTCTCAAAATATCTGTGAACTAGTGTTCTTTGATCTAGATAATTTGGTTAATGAAGGCTTTCCCGGAGCTCAAGATCTTCAAGATGCCTCTCCTCCATCTAGTTCTGACAGTTATCATTTAATTTCCTTCCTCTCCCTAGTCTAGAAAATCTCTTCCACTATGTTTTGTCTTCTTAAATGCTTCATCTCTCCTCCCACTAAAAGTTTCTTCTTAAATTCTCCAGCATGCGCCATTAAAACTTCTAAACTACTTCTCTCTCTACTCTGCAACTTTTCAGCGATTACACTTCCCATAAGTTTCACAATTCTCAACGCATCCTCTTAATTTCCCTCTTCTTCAACCCTAAAAAATGGCAAACCGTAGCTTTTGTCTTCCTTTTACCATCAATATCTCAAAACTACAATAGTATCAAATTCCTGGCACCAATGCTCTGCGTCACACACGTATGTCCACATTGTGCGATGCCTCTTATGAGCCTTCGTACTCAGAACTTATCTTAACTTACTGGTCTTCCTTGTCCTTTGACCACAACTGAGGCTTCGTCGGAACAGTGTTGAATCATGACATCTCCATGACTAGAGAGAAGCTTGCTGAACTTCTCAATAGTGAGGATGAAGGAGTGACGTAGTCAGAACTCTGGCAAAGATATTGCGATGAAGAAGATATTGATGAAGTCGTCTATTGCATGGAAAATTCCTCTGTTTCTCAGCGTTCTCTCTACTCATCCCTCACCTTTTCTGCCAAAGTTTTACATCAACTGATCACAACCGTGCTTTGTCCAAGACAAGATCGTCTGAGAGACGTGCTTGACAAAGACCTATTTATCATTTACTCAATTCTGAATGAAGAGTACATTAATGTGGTAGGCATTGTCTATAATCATCTTGCTTCTGCTCTGGTTGACAATCAGAAAGCCATTCTCTATGGTTTCCTCATAACAAAACTCCTCAGGGGTCCAAATGAGATGCCCTTTTTGGCTTGGAACGCTTTAGAGGAGGTGGCTTGTCAGGTGATCGAAGTAGAATTCTTCCGGTCAAGGGGTCTTGCCATTAACGATCCATTGTATGATCTCTCTAAAGACTTAGATGACTCTTCTGAAGACTCCAATGATTCTGAGGAATCGTTTCCAGAATCAATAAGCTCCCCCTCTTTTCCCTGATTTCTGGCACAGCCAAGCAGTACAAGTTTAATCTTAGGGATCTTTCACTTTATTTTTTGTTATTTGTAATATTCAATGTTGGGGAATCTTTATTTGTTCAGGTAGTAAGTCAACTCCTATTGATCTGTTTTGAGAAAGTGTCATTTTCTATGAAGGTTAATTATCAATTTATGTTCTCCAGCTATGGTGTGCTTCAATAAGAGCTCTATTAAAGCTAGGTTCTCAATTGATATCCAAATTCTCTTAATATGAAACTAAGGTTACACATGTGCTAAAGTTTGCATAAAGCATGGGTAAATGGCTCGACTTTGTACCACTTGTCTTTCTATTAGTGGTTTCAACTTGATCACTCCCCCTTAGTTTTCAATTCTCTTCATGCTAAATGATTTTTTTGTGTGGGTGTAAATTGGAATTTATAAATAATATGGGGCATTCTGATGCTTAACTTTAGAGTTTTTATTTTTTTAAGGGACTGAAGTTTACCTTAGTGAATGTTATGGTCTGCTTCTTATTTGAATGAAAAAAAAAGAGAACTTATCTTGTATATATGTATCTATTGAAGGCTATATGGTAATTTTAGATTATTAATTAGTAGTGTTTGGTAATTTGGTATTTAAAGTTTAGATTTGACCATAGTTTCAGTTTAGACACAATGTTGTATGTATTGCAATAGACTATTTTTTTATTTGCACGATCAATGTGAGAATAGAAGAAAAATAAAAAATAAAAATAAAAATAGACTTATTACTGTGGTTTAATGTTTAACCGTGGTAATAGAAAGTGATATTATCACAGTTCTGCCTTGAACCGTGGTAATAAATGTATGATATTACTACGGTTCCGCCTTGAACTGTGGTAACAGAAGTATGATATTACCACAGTTCCGCCTTCAACCATGAAGAAAGTGAGAAGTTATATTTAAAATAACTCCTTTTTCATGGGAATGTAAGATTCTCAACCCAATTTATGGGAATGAAATGAGGAGAATGTTGACGATTATTCTATTCCTGAAAATCATTGATGTCCGAAATGTGAATTATTAACCTTACAACAAACGTGAGGATGTCCACTCCCAACAACCTCAAGATTTTCGAGAATCTAATTCCATGCCTCGTACCGGCTCCTAGAGGAAAGAAAAGTACAGACCTAGATCAAACTAATCTTAATAACCAGCAAAACATCATGATCAGATACCCGCAAGCATGACAAACCCAACCTATAATTTGATTCCAACAAAGAGAGACAGTGTCCATCATTCCAAACCAAGTGATTTGGTTTTATAGCCAGTTGCGATTGACATAACCCCATTGTGCACATTGTGAAAAATATGCAAAATCATCCGAGAGCGCTCCAGGGCCTGACAGTAAAGAGCAGTGTATTTCGTATAAGCCTTCAAAACAAAGGGCTAGATTTGTAAACACCAACCCGTGTCTGCTCTTCCTGTACCAGACCAAGAATTCAGACAAACTAGTAAATATCTAATGTTTTCCAATCAAATCCTTGTTGTAAACCCTTCAACCATCACAGACAAAGCATACTTTTTTTCCACGTTGAAAAACCGGTACAGGCGTATAGGCTCCTGCAATGGCTTGGTGTGTTTTTCCGGAGTTCATTCTAATCGTTGCTGGGTTCGTTTTTGGAACCCTGCCGTGAGGTCAATGTCTCAAAAGTGTCCCAAGGTGACAACATTTATACCTATACCTAAACATGTCTTTCATTTTATCTATTGGGGATTTGGCTATGATCATGTGAGTGACACTTACAAGGCGATGGTAATTCTAGATTATTGGGAGAAGAGAAACGAGGTGAAAGTTGTTACCATGGGTGACCTTATGTAATTGGAGAGACGTTGGATTTTTCCCATCTTTTCTTCCCACTCCAAAGAACAAAGTTGGACTTCACCTTAACGGGACTCTTAACTGGTTAATTAGCTTATAACTACAATGACAAGGACATTTCCTTGTTCATGATTCTTTCATTTAATTTGAATAAGGAGAAGTACATGGAATTATCACTGTCTCATATACTTGTCAAGTTTCATGACCCAAAAATTGGGGTTTTGGGTGAGTGCCTATGTGTTTCTGACTATGACAAGGAAATCCATAATTTTGCAGTTTGGCAGATGAAAGAGTTTGGTGTTGATGGGTCTTGGACCAAATTTTTCAATATTAGTTATGAAGATTGTCAACCTCGTGGCATGCTGCTTGATCCTTTTCGCCCACATATTTCAAGGTGCATGTTTGACGTCAATGGTGATGTTCTGATGCTGGAGCAAAGGCTCCTCTATATCCGGAAAGATAATAGATTGAATTTTCTTGAAATTCCTAACAACATATATCTATGTGATGCTATGATTTACTCTGAAAGCTTGATTTCACTTTGTTAAAATTAAGTGTATGATCTCTACTTTGATGTCCATTTTCTAGGTATATTCTGCTGTGATCTTATTTTCATCATCAGACGTTGCTGTTAATTTTTTAATTTAATTGTCAAAAATTTTTATTGTCATATTTGACGTTTCCTCCATGCATTATTTGGTAATGCATACACATAGTTGAAGTGCAATATGTTCTTATTTGCTTTCCAATCAACAGTTTAAATTCCTCGTGTTTAAATCTATAGTTGATTATTGCTCCTTGAACTCCTATTCATATGATAACAAAGGTGGTAATAGTTGATACAATTTGAGACTGCATTTGATCTTTGAGAGATACATGGAAAACTGGGTGGGTGAAGGGTAATTTCAGTATGTAACTTAGCCCATATTTTCTAACACATCAAAAGGGTGATAATGTATACTGGGCTATGGGTTATGATTCATAAACCACTCTAGACACCTCTTTTTTCTTTCTCTCTCTCTTCTGCACACATCACATCATATATCACATATGTCATTTTCTCTAGTGGTCTACACCCACCAATCTTTATTCATGTATACTCGTGTATACTCACCATGCTCTACCGAGGGGAAACGAGCGCCGTGGAGCGACCTTATCCATTAGCAGGTGTCATATGTTGGTCTCTGGTCTCTTTCAATAACCTCTCGTATATATAGGAAAACAAACAATGGGAAACTAAAAAAATATGTAATTTGTGGCAGTTTTGTGATAAACATGATATTAATCTCTCTTTCTTTTTCTGCTCCTAGAACACCACATTAAAGTGTGGCGATTGAAAGAAAGAATGAATCACTAGAAGAATTGACTAGAAATCATGTTAAATGAAAGTAATTTTCCTAAGCACTTTTGAGGAGATATCGTTATTGCTACATGTTATGTATGCAATAGGGTTCAGATTAAGCATATTCTCAAGAAAACCGCACATGAATTATATAAAGGAACAAAGTCTAATATTGCTCACTTGCTTGTCTATTAATGTAAATGTTTTGTGCTTAATAATGAAAAAGGACAAACTTAGTAAATTTGATGCTAAATGAAATGAAGAGTTGTTCTTAAATTATTCTCTTACAAATAAAGGTTATAAAATATGTGATTAGAGAAAATTGACTATAGAAAAATCCATACATATTTTCTTAGAGGAAAATATTGCTTTTTTGATGATGTAGACCATATATCAAGCACTTCCTAGGAAAAGGTGAATCAAATAATAATAGACATAGGAATGAGCGTGAAGATGAACAACAAGAGCGCAATGACATTCCAAAAAAGTGTATAATACATAGAAAGACCATGAATGAATATAAGGCAGCGAGAAGATGAGTCACTATAGGATTTTCTCCCAAGATTTATGAGAGAAGTTGAGACAATTCTAGACATAGGAACCAAAGAAATTCTAGAATTAGTATGCAATGCTACATGGTATGATGCTGAACCAGGTATGAGTGAAATAATTTCTAACTCTATAAATTCTTATAAACACATGTAGCTCCTGAACCAGGTATGATGCTGTTTCAAAATGCCTAATTATGAAACAGAATGACAAGCACGCGTGAATGAAAGTGATAGATATTATAAAACAAGACAATAATATAGCTATATAAGTAGATGTTCCAACCACAAGTTGAACTATATGAGATTGTAGCTGTTAATAATGTAGCTGAATTGATGTTTCATCAAGCAAGTGTAACAATCTCAATCAATGTCTTTTTCCACTCAATGAATGAAGCCATTTTCCTTCACAACCTCCACAGTTTGTGCATTATTTTTCATCTCCTGCTGCTTGTTTTTTTCTTCCTTCAAACCCGCTTCTCCTTCTACCCTTTTCATCTCAAGAACTTGAATCAAATTCTTCAAGCAAGTCTCCACATCTTCATTCAAGGACTTAGATATCAGGTTCTCAGCAACATCAGCAGGTGTCACATTGGTCACTTCCAACAAATTTGCAATTCTAATAAATAAATGGTGTGAGTCAATATCCAAGTAGTTCTTAGCAAGCACCTTGAATGCTTCATAGCAACAATAGGACAATTCAATGTGCTTATCCATCCTTCCTGTCCTAATAAGAGCAGGATCAAGTTTCTCTACAAAGTTTGTTGTGAAAATGATGATCCTCTCTCCCCCACAAGCTGACCAAATACCATCAATAAAATTCAATAACCCAGATAGAGTTACTTTACTGGTTTTGCTATTCTCTTCTTCATCTTTTCTACCAGGATATACCTCTTTTGGTTCCTCTTCCTCATTTTTCTCCTTCCTCATCATCTTCCTCTGGCTAGTGAGATCAAGTGAGCAATCAATGTCTTCCACAACTATAATAGCCTTGCTAGAAGTTTCAATCAAGAGCTTTCTCAGCTCAGTGTTGTCCTTGACCGCAGTCAATTCAAGATCATACACATCGTAGTTCATGAAATTAGCCATGGCAGCTATCATGGTAGACTTACCAGTTCCCGGAGGACCGTAGAGTAAATAGCCACGCTTCCAAGCCTTTCCGATTTTCGCGTAGTAGTCCTTTCCATTTCTGAACTTAACAAGGTCATTGATGATCTCTTCCTTCTTGTTCTTCTCCATTGCAAGCGTCTCAAAAGTTGCAGGGTGCTCAAAAACTATGTGGCTCCACTTTGATTGCTTGTAACCATACCAACCACTGCTGGGAATTTAATTGTGAGTAAGAAGTCTCTCATTGGATGAAAAAAGAAAGTGTCGAGCAGTTCATAAGTGAGAGGACCCGTACCTGCTTGGATTGTTGGTGTAAAGCTTCCTCTGCCTATTTCTCAAGGCAATTTCCCTCCCCTGCTGTAGGACATGTTTGATGTAAGACTCAGTGATGAGATTTCTGTGTTGTTTGTGGAAGGTGAGCTTGTAGAATCTCTTCCCATCAAGGGGAGTGTAATAAGAGAAAGAATAAGCATGCGGGTTTGTGGCGGTTTTGCTTGCAGCCCACCATAGCTTAACACCTTGGAACTCATCTGTCACCTCTTCATCATCGTCCATGCTGAGAACCAATGGGTTCTGGCTATCTTTCACCACTTCAGCTTTGAGCCTTTTGGCAAGCTGGGAAGAGTTCTCGCTGAGGTATGTTTGGATTGCAGTGTAAGCCTCACTCCTCTTGAGCCTGTCACCTGAGAATTCAGGGAAGGTGATTTGGATATAAGGGTACAAAAGGTTCATCACTTTCTGAGTGTGTAATTGAAGACTGTCACGAAGTGCAGCAGGGAAAAAACGCTCAATCATGGCGTACATAAACATGGTGGTGGCTATTAGGGAGCCTAGTTGTGCCCATAGTTCCCCCATGCCTATAGTACTCCACTCACTACTACACTTGATGTTGTGTGTTAGTTTGGTTGTGGATGCAAGGTACAAGCTATATAACGACCACAATTCTTGTGCAGCAACTATAGCATGATATATTAAAAGTAAAAATCTCAAAATTGGTACAAATTATTTTGAGTTTTTTATTTTATTCGGCCCACAAAATTAACTAACTAGTAATTGGTTAAAATCATACATATTTAACTTGTCATAACCAATGATTCTAATAAAAATGTTGTGGGGGCACGAGAGAAAGTTGGGCACGACGGGCACACCATATATATTCTGAAACATCTTTTATTTTATAATTAGATATTTAAATATGATTTATTAATTTCAAATGTGAAATAATGCAGATCGTGCACTGATCGTGCTTTAGAGTCTCATGCTCTCTAGTCCAAAAGTGCGTACATAATGCAAAGTCTCACCAACTCATAATCATATGTTGAAATTCAACTTCTTTTTAAAATTATGAAAGCTACAAGAATCAAATTCTATACCACTTTATCATAGAGGTTTTAGACCACTTGGTTATTTAGCGGTTTTGTGTTATGTATCTTAATAGCTTAAATTACTGGGATCAATTGTTTTGTATTATATTGCTGACATGATTCCCTTTAAGTAATATATTATTAGGTTGACTCTTGTGTTGTTTGGAAAAAAAACCTATTGAGAGAGCTAGTCAAGCCATGAGAACATAGATGTTCTTGACTCAAACATAATTGGTTCGGTGAAAAGTTCTTGTGCTTAGACCACATAATTAAAATTATGTCATTTTCTCTTCTTTTTAACATTGTGTTTGGTTTAGAAGAGAAAGAAAGAAAATGAGAGAAGATGAGTAGAGAGAAAAAATGTGAGAAATAGAGTAAATTTTGTAAGTGGTTTGGTACGGTAGAGATAGAGGAGAAATAAAAGAGAAAGAATGAGGTGAAAAAGAGAGAGAAAATTAATTTGAGTTAAAAAAACATTTTTAAATGAAAAAAAAACTGTGGTGGTCAAAATAATGAAATATAAATACTAGCGTTTTAAAAAGTTGCAATTTCTTCACAAATTACTAAGAACTTAAAAAGTTGTTTAGCAACACCCTCTCTTTCTCTCTGTGCCATAGTGTTCCAAGTCCAAACAAATCTCTTTGACAATGAGTGTAAGTGTTGTGGGTTGTTGTTTCCACTTGGGTGTTTTGTCACATGAAAATCTGAATTTAAGTGCTAATAAAGTTTCCTACAGGAATCCATTTGACAATGACTCTGAGTGATGTTAGCCAAGTGCAAGTGCAAGAATACCACTTTCCAACTGGACATGAAACTCTGGCCCCTTAGTTTTGTCATGTACGATGGTAGCTTGGGCATGTCTGGATGAGCATGAACAGCCATTAATAATGGACTAGTCGTCCAAGTAATCAAAAAACCCAACCCAACATGAGTTGCAACTTGCCACTTGTCATATCTAGTTAGTAATAATGGTGTTATTCAAAACACTTTTTACTTTTCAATATACTTTTTTTTTTTTTGTGAAAATGTTGACAAATTTAATTGATGTTTTTTTTTTTACTGAAAAGAAATTTAATTGATGTTGTTTCTTATGGAAAATTATATTTTACTTTTTAATTTTGTTTGGCGAAATTCAGGTTACAATTTTTTGTGTATGAGAGAGACCTCCCTCCCCCCTCTCAAATAATTGCTTCACATTATATTATTCTATTATATAAAATAATGAAAACCATGAATGAATTAAAAGATATGCTTCAAATATTTTGTGATGAAAGGGTATTGTTCATTATTATAGAAAACTAAAACAAACTGTAATGTTAGTGTTCAGACGTGCTGTCAATGCTTGAACCAACCTGATCCAACAAATTTGAACTGTGGCCAAGTCGATCAATCTTCATTCTCCAATGGCTGCAATGGGTGGGGAGTGCCTACTAAAGGATTCTGACGCTCGAGTCAATAAGCAATTGAGCAGAGAGCCAATACATAAAATGAGCGCATATCTTTTTATGTGGAGTGACTCAATAGATGGTGAAAAGTCAAAGTTAATGAAGAAAAACTGATGTTGCAATCAATTTAGCGTCAGTGTCATGACTCTCATTAAATGACTTTAACCTAATGTTTTAAAGCCGGCTTCTAAGGCCAACTCTACTTTAGCGACAGTTTAGTGGACTTTACACTAATGCGACACACTTGGCACAACGTTTGAACTCAAATACATTATAATTAGCATCAAGCATAAATATTATATAATTTATTACTTCTACTATTAGCATATGTTTAGCCGACACTAATTCTAGACAAAGAATCTTTTCTGCCTAAATTAGCGTTGACCTACTAAGGGAACTTTTTTATAATTTATTAATGTTTTTTCATTTTTTTTTCTCAAACCTGTACAATCTGTATATCTTAGCTACAACTGACCTTTCACAAAAGTCAGCAATTATAAATGTTTTATAAACTTCATAAACATGACAGAAATGGCAAATGTTATAATGTACATATACAAACACATTGTTCTCTCTAGATTCTGGGAATTCAACTAAGTATACAAGAGCACTTAGCTTTAGATCCCAAAATATGTGGTGGGTAAAGGCGCCCCACCATGCAAGGCCAAGCTCCCTACGAATGCTCACTTGCCCCTT
The DNA here is from genome assembly GCA_030819835.1 of Acmispon strigosus. Classification (NCBI taxonomy): domain Eukaryota; kingdom Viridiplantae; phylum Streptophyta; class Magnoliopsida; order Fabales; family Fabaceae; genus Acmispon; species Acmispon strigosus. Next base: position 27,952,670 of record JAUAMA010000002.1, read on the forward strand.
GGGTTGCTAGAGGTTTCTAGTGGTTTATTGTGAGTTGATGGTGTCATTAAAGGTGTCAGCATTATCTAATTAAATTGGGGGCGACACTAAATAGGCTTAGGGGGTTAAGCCGCTCTCTCTTTATTGGGACGTTATGGGTCTGTGCGCAACCATTTGTGTTGCTGACTCTACTTTGGCCTTTTAGGATAAGTGTAGCTCCTCCTCTAGGTCGGGTTTGTGAATTTCTAAATTTGGGGTACACAACCTTCCAAGTCCCAAAGCATTGAGTTTAGTGAACTTGAAGTTTAGATATGTAATATCCCCAATTGCTATTATCTAGACATACACACACACACACACACACACATATATATATATATATATATATATATATATATATATATATATTTCCTTATTATTAATTGTTGATAGTTAAATGGTAGTATTTGAAGTAAATAGAATATATTTATTTTTATTACATAGCATAAGAGATAAGGAAAATAAATAAAAAAATATTAAAGGGGAGAAGGAGACTCACCCACCCATCATATGAACTAGGATAGTACCCGTGTCTGTACGATGTATAGAGAAACGATTCTATAATTTATTAAACTTGATTTTACAATTTATTAAAATGAATTAAGCCATTTATATACTAGTAGTATGCTCAAGGTTCCAAACTCTACTCGTTTTAATTGTTATTTTTAGCACTATATAAGTGTAGATTGATCACTTTAATGTATATATTACATATATATATATATATAGAATTTTTACAATTTTATTATAATTATAATTATTTTACAATATTGTTGTTATCATTAGTTTATGTTGCAGAACTCAAACTACACCAATAATAACAAAAATTGCATTAATAAGATTTATTTTAGTGCACGAAAAATATAAATAATATTATTTATCATTTTTAATAGAAATAACAACATTAGCATTGCATGGGTCCTTCTGAGTATTGAAGATGACACCGACAGTGGCAGTGTCATTTGCATAGGCAGCGCCATTGTCGACGTTAAGTTGAGTCATAGGATTCTGCAATAATGACTAAATGTGTTATTATTTTTCAATATCTTTATTCATCAAATTCTCAAAGCAATTATCTAAAAGTGCTTGTAGTGAATTCACTATGTTATAAAAGTTCAACTAATGCAGATATTTTCAGTTTGTCAAATACGAGATGATAAAAGATTATTTGAAACATTGGCCATGGACATTATAGTTAAAAAAATCTAACTTAACACATAAAAATAAGCCGATTTCATGCATTTTATTTATGATTTTTAACATGAACATAGTTTTTCAAAGTTCAAAGGTTTTGACTGCTCAAAAAATTGTATCTGATAGAGAGGTTTAGAGTTTTTAAATTCTAATTGTACGGTGTTGATCTGGAATAGGGTTAGTAAAACATTTAAATCTAGTTTTACCATCAGATGACTATTTATATTTATATTTATATTTATATTTATATTTATATTTATATTTATATTTATTAATTTCATGTAATTTTGATTGAATTTAAATATTAATTCAATACTTAAATTAAATATTAGTTTATTTAATATTTAGGACAATATGATATAATTAAAATTGAACATTAAAAATATAAAAATGAAATACGCTACATTATATTATCTTAATCTTAATATATATGAAGAGCCAACATATGGGGAAAAAAAGTTAGATAACTTAGAGTACTATGAGAAGAATGGAATTGTGGAAGTAAATAAGTTGTGTTAAAAAGTTCCAATGTTTTATTTATAGTAGAAAAATACACATTTTTTATTTTTCTTTTGCCAAAATTGCCCAAAAAAAAACAGCCTAAGAAATACTTGTAAGAGAAGAATTGTAGTAGAATACTTGTTGTAGTTTAGTGGAAACACGTGGTGGTGTCCAAGGATTGGAGGTATTCTAGGACTTAAGGGTGGACCAATATAAATTCATGTATCTTTTCTCTTAACCCTTACTCCTCAAATTACATGTTATTTATTCTAATGCACTGACAAAGGGTTTTATTAAAAATATTTTCAAAGAGTTTTATTCTATCATCCGACTTTCTAAAACGCTAAAGAGGAGATGAAGGGACGCGATTGTCAAATGGCCCATGTCCATCCAACAATGCCTTACTTTTCCATAAGCCACGAAATGTTTCCCATATTTGAGCCCTACATTATAAATTCCTAAACACCCAGGCCTAAGTTCATGATTTACACACTTTCAAGCCCAAAAGATCATGGGACCTAAAAAATGATATGACCGGTTGAGAACTTCCTAGAACAAAATTACAAGACTTTTGTCACTAAGCGGTGATGAGTTAGGCACACATGAACAAGACTCGTTGATTTCCTTCACTCATTAATATAATAGATAGAATCCCTCGATCACTACAAGAAAGACGGTGATTACTGATTGCCAAAAATCGTTGGTAATGAAACTTTTCCGACAACTTGCAACGACCTAAAAGATATAGGCATTGTCCTTGTTAGTAATTATTACCGATAATTTACCAAAAGTCATCAGTAATTTACCGACGTCCCTTTCTGTTCGTAGAATACCAACAACTTATGTGTAAAGGTCGTTCATAACGATTTTTTATACGAAAAAAATCCTCTCAATAAAAGATGATAGTGCTACCTCGATGGAAAGAACTACAAACTTTAACCCAACATGTCACTCATTAAAATATTGTGACATCATTCATTGCAATATTGTTTGCAATATTGTTTTGAATGGCATAATAAATTAAAAGTTATAATAATTTTAATGAGTTACTAATGTCATTTTTAGCGAAAGGAAAAATTTTTCTATCATGTATCTATGAATAAAATTTCTAATTATACAGGACATACATTTACAACATATATATACATGCACACAATATTATATATGATTTATAAAATAATCCTTGAAAACTAACTTCAATGATGCGCAAAAACTTATTGAACAACTCACCAAAATTATATACTTATACTACAAGACAAGTAAAAGAGAGAAAAAGATAAAGATGTAAAAAAAACTAAACATATATAAAAATTGTAAAGAAAGAAGAAAGAAGAGGTGTGGTGAAAGTGAACTCCAAAGCCACTCAAGTAACCTACGAAATGATTAAATTACGGACATTTTTTACCATCGATAAGTTGCTGGTGTCATAAATGCTTTTGTTGACAGATTTATCGACGACCAAAACTTCCGGTAAATGGACGGTGACCTTATCAACGACTGAAACCATCAACAAAATTCATCGGTAACCTTTTCCTCCACCTTAGCCTTTGTGTCATGTCTTCCCTCCGGGTACTAACGGTCGTAGCCGTAGATAATTTTTTTCCGGATAACTGGTAGTTCTGACAGTTAAGTCATCACTAGTTGTGGGGGATTACCAACTAATACAGGACTATCGGTAAAAAGCGTCAACAATTACTAGTTTTCTTTTAGTGAATTACCTCTTAACCCCGTGAATGTGATCAATAGGACCCCTCGATTCCCTCTTTCTGCCATCGTCTATCTTCCCAAACTCCTCCATGACTGGTAGGCTAGCTGAAGGAGACCTCAATCATATAAGAGGCTCTTCCTCTCTTAACAAAGACATGCTCATTTGATAGTTCTTAAGGCAAAAAAAATACATTTGGTTTACTAACTTTGTTCTTTGAGACCTTTTTCGTGTACAATCATTCTCAACTATAGTTACTATAACGCCCAGATTTTCAGGGGTCACAATAGAAATATTAGCAGTAGAATAAACATGTTGGATATCTTTAAATTGTCAAAATGCATAATATTTTTTTCTGTTCAAAACGTGCTATCGGCAACATGCATTTTATATATATCCATAAGATAAACCATATAAATGCATAATCTTGTATCTGTCATCGGTAAAAGTAGTCATATGATACAACCCAACTCATCCAAAGAAGAAATATACCGCCACTATGAAATCCTAAACAAGAGACCTCAAAATTCCGATATACCTTCTGTAATCCCTACGCATAAGCGATCACACAAAAAGAATATAGTCCGGGAACCTACCCTGTCCCTAGTCATGCAAAAGTAAAATTCACAAAAGTCAAGCTAACTACTCTACCACCAAATACTAAGCTATCCACCCAGCTCCCACGAACCCCTCCCCGGGTTCTGCATCCACCAGATACTCCTCAACTATACGACCAGCATAGGTCACACAGCGAGCAATGTGGTCAACCTCCTAAGCCGACCAGTGGTCCTCATCGAGAAAGTCGTACTGCACCATCCTCCGAGATGGAAGCTGAGTCCAGCAGTCGTCCATCTAGCGACGGGCCTCCCAAACACAGACAAAGCAAACAAGGTGCAAAGGTCATTTTCCAAAAACAAGCAATACAGAACAATACATACACACACACACACACACATATATGGCAACATAAGGAATACAAACATACAGAGTACTTGGCAACAACATCACATACCATATAAGATCAACATTCACAAGTTAAGCACTACAAGCAAAAAAGATGCTATGTTTATGTATATGCTTATGCCAGTGCACATGCGTCGTTTCACAAGACCTTATTATCCAAATATAACGCCAACAACCAATACATTGGGAGGCGGGGCAATCCTTTCGGTTTTCAGTTCGATGATAAACACACATCAACCACTGGGATTACCACTTTAACAAGTACGACTCAAAGTCGCCCTGATCCAAAAACATGATCAAATCTTCGATTCGACTAACTCATATAGTTACCAACCTCACTGGCAAGTGCCCCATGTATGCATGATATGCTATGCCATTCATAATCAACAAGCATAATCATCATCGCAATCAAAGAATAACGGAAACACCTTCATGCAAATCTGAGTTCCTTACCAATGCGGGTCCACTTTCAATCGAGTGTCCATCTTATATTACATCATTTCTCGTCACTTGGGCTTACACGCCAGTGATCCTATTTCAATAAAAATCAATAAGCATTCCTTTAAGCATGCATTACAGCAACATCATATCACAATATATTATCATGCTTCCACAAATCAACACACATCATGTTATCAACAGTTCAAGCATATATTCAGATGTCATTACAATAGATCAACAAATCATTTCAGTCACGCACTTCATGTGCCACAATCATTTCAATAACATCAACAACATCTCAACAACATCCAATATCTCAATAGCATCTAGCATAAATATATATCATATACTATGTACAGCTATTTAAGGCTCGGAAATGCCCTTACCAGTTATAGTCTCAGCCAAACACACGAGTGCCAAGATGAATTTTTTTCCTTTTCAATCAACACCGTAAAGGTTCCAAGAAGCAATTTTCAAGACCTGAAACAAGATTTTCCAACCTCATCCATACAAGTACGGTTTGATCTCAACAACAATAACAACAAGCTAAATTTTTATTTCACATCTAACACATTTTTGAGGAGCCTTCAACATCTATAACAATATTTCCTAAGATCTTCAAGAAAAAGATATTCTAAAATCAATTTTGAAAATCAAAGCTCAACTTTTTCTAAAACAAATTTCATGGATCTATAGATCAACTTAGTGGGAACAACTTTCCCAAAAGCACTTTGACAAAAACTAAGTTCAAAATCACTTTTGGAAGCCCAACATCATTTTTTTATAAAACCAAATATACCATTAGAAAGCTAAAGAAGAAGGGAAGAAGAAATACAAAAGAAAGAAGTGCTTTAGAGAAACTTTTCACAATCCAAAATCACTTTTCTCAAAACAAACTACACCAAAACATAGATCTCAACAAGGGCTACCTTTTCTTCAAAGAATGGAAGTGAAAAATGAAGAAATGCGGGCGATGGTGATGGGTGAAGATGGCAGCCTAAGGAGGAGGAAGAAGATGATCAACCTTTATCTTATATTTCTCTCTCTAATTTCCTTCACTCACAACCTATCCACTTAAGAACACACACATAGCCGCAACCTCCAAGGAAAAAAGGGGGTGAATTTGAAAGTTTTATAAAGCTTGGGGGACCTAAGTAGGATTAGTGAAAGATTTAAATAAGATTAAATCTAATCACTTGTCTTTAATCAAGCTTTAAGTCTAATCACTTACACAATTACTATTAAGGTCATGATTACTTTTATAATCATGCTTTTTCACGTTTCCCAATAGATTTCATTTTGTGACTAACATCGGCCACTCACTCATCTCGAACCAAACGCTCTTTAAACTCGAGTATAGATCACCAAAATATCCCAAAATATTTCCCCGAGATCTGGCCCGTGTCCGATCCGGAGTCACTATTGACCAAAAATGATTTTATTTCATAAACGGGTTCCTCACGACATTCTAAGACTTTTCATCTCATCCCTAGATTTTACAAATGTCTCAAAATTCCCTGTTTCCGCATGCCAAGGTTTATAAAGAATCTCTACTGCGTGCCTAGAACTTTCCCGGGCCTCGGAACTAAAACATATCGACCTTACAGTCAATCTTCACCAAATCATGCATAAATTGTCATACATATATGCATAAGTCCAATTCCCACTCGAACACCAGTCGAGGTTCAATTGGCGTTTCTACGACGAAGCGTCATCTCAAAACCTTTCACATATAACTCAAACTCATAGCGCTATCTTACGCTAAAAAACTTTCAACATATACATCAGGATAATTAAATATTTAAGGTGTTACAGTTACTTCCTTCATCTCCATTTTCCATACCATTTAATCTTTAGTAAGTATGATAAGCTTTTAATCTTTAGTAAGTATAATAAGCTTTTAGTCTTTAAAATTAAAATGACTAAATTTACCTGAGTTAGCTAGTTAATTTTGAAATCCTAAAAACCTATGAGATTCATCCAAAATAAAAAAATTGGGAGGGTGCCTCAACAAAAGCATGAATAGTAGGAAACATGGTAAAATCAAAAGAAAAAGAGAAAAGATAAGGGGGAGTAAGAAGAGGAAAATGTAGTCGTAGAAGTTCTATACAATCTATGGGAGGAAGCTGACCATAGGTGAGGGTGGCAGTGTATAGAACGATTCATGGCGAGGTAAAGTTTCTAACTAAGGAGGCACGAGTCTCCTTAGTCTTGGCTGGTAGCTGTCGTCGGAGACGTTGAACACACACTCCTCCTGCACATCATCATCAAGATGGATATTCGATGGAACATCGCAAGACCTACCTCCGGTGGTTAGGGGCAAATGTACAACACCACCAAATATTTAGGGTGAAAGTAGAAGACGAACCAAACATTTAAGGCAAAAATACAAGATGCATCTGGGGTGAAAATACAATTACAATATTACCTCTTCATCATGCTACTAGTTGCTAGTTCACTTTTTTTTTTTTTTTTTTTTGAAACTGAGTAGATATATTAATCAAAAATAGGGCCAGAGGCCACAACATCATGCTGCAAGGCAGCTAAAGTCTCTTGAGGAGCATCCTCAATCCAAACAACAGACAATTTAGAGAAAGATAATTTGGCAAGGGAGTCCGCAACCATGTTGCCTCCCCGCCTAACAAAAGAAATATCCATAAAATCAAAATGACAAGAGAACGATCGGCAATCCCTAATAATAGCAAAAAGATAAGAAGCCCCAGGTTTCGGACGACGCCAAAGATTAAAAAGTTTCAGACAATCAGTCTCAAACATGACCCTTCTGAAACCCAAATCAATAGCAGTGGAGATCGCCCAACGAAAACACAGAGCTTCCGCAATGACGGGGGACGAGACCATGATAGTGGCTGCGGTCGCCGATGCAAGAACCTCACCCTCAAAGTTTCGAGCCACCATGCCAAAGCCAGCCACAGTCGAGTCTCGAAGAGCTGCATCAAAATTAAGCTTAAAAATACCTCTGGGCGGTCGGGTCCAACTGGACGGCAACACCATAGACTGGCGGGGAGCTGCACGCAAGTCCGGACCCCCAAGAAGGGAAGTCACACGGTCAAACATAAGTGGTGTGGGAGTCCGCCGCTGCTGGAAGACAATCTGATTCCTCCTCTCCCAAATACAGTAGGCCGTAGTGATAAAGCAAAGGAGAGCCTGGTCATCTGCGAACTCCAAAAACCTGAGGAAGAAATCAGCAAAGGAGAGGTCGGTCCAGTCACCCACCCGTAAGCCAATCGATGAACCAAACCAAGCCTGAACGGACTCCGGACAAAAGAGAAGCGCATGGGCAACTGTCTCGCACTCCTCCACCTCACAGCATGGGCATGAAGGGTCAATGTCCACACCTCGGTGCCGCAAACGACCTCTAACCGGCAAGATATCCAGAGCTGCACGCCAAACCAACTCCTTGCACCGCGGCAGGGCACGAGACCGCCACAGGCGCTTCCAAGCCTGAGACGGCATCGAGGGAACCCCCGAAGAGGAGGCCACAAAGGAAACCTGATCCTGCATGATAAAATTATAACCAGATTTTGTAGAATAGATACCATTTTCATTAAAAGGCCAAAACAAGTAGTCAGCATGTGAAACACAAGGAAGAGGGATTGATAAAATATACATAGCTGTATTAGGATGAAATATCATATCAATCAAATCAGATTTCCACCTCCCAGCAGAAATAAGGTCACTTACCCGTTGGACATTCGCCTCGAAGGCCAACTCCTGACGGGAGATAATAGGGATACCATGAGAAAGCCACTTATGTTTCCAAATGTGAACACTAGTGCCATCCCCAATCTTCCACTGTCCTCCCTTTTCAAAAATCCATCGGGAACCTAGGATACTCGACCAAGCGTAGCTAGGACGAAAACCTTTTTTAGCATCCCACAAGTTCCCGCGAGGGAAATATACCGCCTTGTAAAGCCGGCTAACAAGAAGATGGGGAGATGAATAAAGTCTCCACCAATTTTTGGCGACCAGAGCCGTGTTGAAAGCTTTAAAATCGCGGAAACCTAGCCCACCCGACCACTTGGGTCGACAGAGGGTTGACCATTTTCGCCAATGGATACCTCGTTTCTCAGTATCCCCGCTCCAAAAGAATCTACTAATAATCCCTTCGATGCGAGAGCAAATAGAGTCAGGCAAAGCAAAACAAGACATCACATAAGCTGGAATTGCTTGAGCCACGGCTTTAATTAGAATTTCCCTCCCTGCCCGGGAAAGGGAGCGTTCTTTCCAACCTTTAAGTTTTTTAAAAACTCTCTCAACGACAAAATTAAATATTTGGGTTTTAGATCTCCCCGCAATTGCCGGGAGGCCCAAATATTTGTCAAAACTCTCAACAGCCTTCACACCCAGAAGCATAGTAAGCTCAGATGAAGTAGATGCAAGCACATTTCGGCTACAAGTGAGAGTAGATTTGTCAAGATTGATTTTTTGTCCAGAAGCCCGCTCATAGGCCGCAAGAATGGATTTAACACATTCTGCTTCCTCCGTGGAGGCCCTGGCAAAGATGACGCTATCGTCCGCAAAAAATAAATGAGAAATAATCGGCGCCGACCGAGCAATACGGAGACCAGATAGAGAGGAGCTAGTCACCGCTTGTTGGATCTGGGCCGACAAGACTTCTGCGCAAAGAATAAAAAGGTAGGGTGAAAGAGGGTCCCCCTGTCTCAGCCCCCTCTGAGGAAAGAATGCCACCTGCGGATTACCATTTAACAAAATAGAGAAATCAACCGTAGTGACACATCGCATAATAAGGTTCACCCAATTGGGGGGAAATCCCATAGTGCAGAGAACCATCTGAAGAAAAGGCCACTCAACACGATCATATGCCTTAGCCATATCAAGCTTTAAGGCCATCATGCCCTTTCGGCCCGATATTTTTTTCCTCATAAAATGGAAACATTCAAAGGCGATCAGGGCGTTATCTGTTATCAGACGCCCTGGGACGAACGCACTTTGAGATTCTGAGATCAGGTCAGACAGAATAATTTTCAACCTATTCGCAATGGTTTTCGTAATAATTTTAAACAAAACATTACACAAGCTAATAGGTCTAAATTGGTTCGCATGCTCAGGTTTCTTAACCTTCGGAATGAGAACAAGAAGGGTATTATTAATCATACCTGGAGATAGGTCGCCCTGAAGGACCTGCAAACAGAAATGGGAAACATCTTCCCCAATTATATGCCAGAACTTCTGATAAAACAACGCCGGTAAGCCATCTCTTCCCGGGGCCTTTGTAGGATGCATCTGGAAGAGCGCCTCTTCGATATCAGCCTTAGTGAAAGGCTCATTCAAAGTTTGGAGTTGAGAAGCGCCAACTCTCCCTGCAACAAGGGATACCGCCTCCAGGATACCTGTCGGCGAGGATGTAGAGAACAACTCCTGAAAATAAGAGTTCAAGATTCGAGAGATGTCAGGATCCTCGACAACTCGTGTCCCAAAATCATCCAAAAGCTGCACAATAGAGTTTCGCTTCTGTCTTTGGGTGGCCTTCTTATGGAAAAAGCTGGTGTTTTTATCACCATACTTGAGCCAGTTTGCACGGGACCTTTGGCACCAAAGGATTTCCTCCTGCTGAAGGAGCTTGTCCATCTCCTTCTCAGCCTCATGGGCCGCCACAAGTACCTCATCAGTTTGTACCTTCCTCTGGAGCTCCTGAAGTAAGACCTTTTGGTCTGATATCTTTCGAGGAAGGTCACCATATTTGTTTTTACCCCAAGATTCAAGGGCCGAACTCACCTCACCCATCTTGGTCGGAAGATCCGCAAGGGTTCTACCCCAAGAATGAGCTACAATCTCGGTGCACTCATCCTCACTTTGGAGCCAGAGTTCCTCAAACCGAAATCTGCGGCCCCTCCTAAATGGGCGACTCAGAGAGCAGTCAATAAGAATGGGATTATGATCTGATTGATGCCGTTGGCGGTGAGAAACCCGAGTATAGGGCCAAGCATCATGCCACGCCTCATTAGCCAGGGCATAATCAAGACGTTCTTCTATGGTATAAGGGTGGCTCCTTTTATTTGACCAAGTGAACCTATACCCTGAACAACCCACATCAGATAAACCACAAGTCGCACACACCTGATGAATAGCTTGGAGTCTCCTGATATCAGGAGCGTCCCCTCCAAGCTTGTCAGATGGGCTCAAAACGTTATTAAAATCACCCACACAAATCCACGGGGTCTCCGGCAAGGGCCGAAAACGATGAATAAGATCCCATGTTTTATGCTTGTTTCTCTCTTCAGGGAAACCATAAATAGCAAGGACATGCATTTGCAAAGAAATCTCAGAGCAGTTGAATAGAAAAAGAATATGGTTACTAGAGGAGTGAAGTACCTGGATGTCGGCGGAGCTCCTCCAGAACAGACAAAGGCCACCGGCTCTAGAGTGACGGTCGCCCGAACAATCCACCGGAAAAACATTGGGGTACTCTGCCATTCCCCGTAACTTCCTCATCTCATGACCATAACTACGTGTCTCCATGGCGAAGAACACATCGGGAGCTTCTGAGTGGATGAGCTTAGCCAAAGCCCGTACTGCCCCTGGGTTCCCAAGCCCTCGGCAGTTCCACGAAAGGATCCTCATTGGGTATGGCGAGGCTGCCCCGCAGCCTCTGCCGCTCCAACCACGGAATCAGTAGTGACCCTTTTCAACGGGGGAGAAACACCTGTAGAACCGAAGTTTGAGATAAGCATATTACCCACTGTACGTTTCTTATGGTTGCCAACAACAGCGGGGCCAAGATTCTTGCGGTCCTTCGGGGCAACTGTCATCCCCTCTTCATCAAGCTGCTCATCAACCCCAAGGCTCGCAAAATCCTCCGGCAAGGCGTAGTCTGGATCATCAGCAATGTCATTCGTAGGTGCCGGTGGAGCTCGATTAGCTGCTCTATCCCGACGGGAACCCCGCTTTCTTCTTGAAGGGCCAGACGGAACCGCCCCCTTAGGACGGACAGAGTCAGTGTGAACCGCATGTTTGGTTGCGCCATGGCCGTCGCTCTTCCAGCATTCTGTGGGTGCTCGAAGCCAGGGTCCATACGGAAGGTCCTCGGCCGAACCCTTCCCCTTACCCTTGTCAGAAGATGCTGCGTCGCAATCACGGATAGTATGTTCCAAGAGGCCGCAACGGAAGCAAAAGTGATGAAGCTTTTCGTAAAGGAAGTTAGCCTGGAAGGGCTCTCCTCCCTCATCTGTCATCATCAAACATCTCTTCAGTGGTTTAGCAACATCCACCAAAACCCTGATACGCAAGTATTTGCCTAGAATATCATTCTTATCGAACCCCATATAACCGGCGAAAACTGTGCCAATAGACGAGGCCACTGCTTCAGAGCGAAAACTCAGGGGAAGATCATGCACCTGAATCCAGAACGGGATTTTATCAAGAGCCACAGTCAAGGGGTTGACCTTGACATCAAGCTCACTCAATATCAGATGAGACTTTTCAAAGAACCAAGGACCTGTGTTCAAGATCATCTTCATGTCCCTCTTGTTAAAGAAACGGAATGTGAAGACATTCGATGCCACCTCCCGGATTTCGACCCCGTCGGGAAGCTTCCATAACTTGGTCATCCAAGAACGAAAACCAGAGACGCTAGAGGGATGTTTAGCCAGCAGCCTCCCCACTAGCCATGCACCCGACGCCACAGATGAGTCAACCTGCACCTTACCTAGGTTCAGCACGGCCGCCTCTTCGCCTGTGAGAGTGAACTGTTTCCTTGTAGCCATTGCAGAAACCAACCCAGAAAAAGCAACTGTCAAGAGCACAAGAGACCTCGTCAAAGAAGGACGCCGAAGGACTTAGACTCATGTGGAGGAAGGTTGCAGCGACAAAGACACAGCAGCTACTTCAATGAAGGTCACGGTCGTCAACCAATGACGCCGGCAGCACAACTGTGAAAGGGTTGCAGCCCCCACGTCGCTGGAAAGGGGGAAACAGCCAAAAACCAGCGTCGAAGAAGGGGGTCAAAGACGAATGCAGAAACACGTCGCCGAAGGAGAAGACAGGGTCGCACAAACAAGAGCAGGACTGGTGAAGTCGGTGCTGCCCAAGAGCAGGCCCAACCGACGGCGTGGATGCTGTAGAAACGGGGAGGGAGAACAGCGCCGTTGAGGGGGAGAAACACAGAAACAGCAGCGGAAAAAGAGCGTCGAGCAGCAGCAGAAACGGACGCGGAGGTGAGCTTGTTGGGGGATGGGAAATGGGCTGGTGTTAGCTAGAAAACATGCCGAAGCAGCAACGAAAAACAGCAGCGGAAATGACGCAAAGTAGCAGCAAAAATGGACGCAAAGAAGCTTGTTGGAGGATGGGAAACAGGCTGGTGATAGATGAGACAGCCGCCGTCACCGCCACTGCACGAGATTTCAAGCACGGGATTTGATGGAAAACCCTAGCAGAGAAAGGGGACCCATCGCACGTGCCTTTCTGTGATACTTGACACCGCCACTGCACGAGATTTCAAGCACGGGATTTGATGGAAAACCCTAGCAGAGAAAGGGGACCCATCGCACGTGCCTTTCTGTGATACTTGACCTTTCTAAATGTATTGCTAGTTCACTACTTGGTCATATTAGGCAACCAAGAGGAGAAAAAAAAAAACAAGACAAGGGCAATTGTGTCATTCAAATCAAACGGTCATGATTCATGATTGATAATGACAGTGTTGAATTCCGTCTCGCTGTGTTGGACAGACAATTACCTTAATCTTTTATTTTACCCAGTTTGTCCCTGTTACCAATAATGCACTTTTCCTTGGCTTCAAACCAAAGTCTTCTTTTCTTCATTCCTCATCTCACACAAATCTCAACCCCACCACGGAGGAGGAGGAGGAGGAGGAGACTCTCCCTGCTCATCAATGGCGGATTCCAGCGCCCTTCACCCGAATCCTCATTTCCCATTTCCCAAATCCACCTCACGGATCCAACCAAAACCCATTAACCAAGGTAAGTCTTGCTCAGGTTTCGTTCTTAAAGTTCTATTCTTGGCACTGTTTGTCGTTGTTCTTCCACTATTTCCTTCACAAGCTCCTGACTTTGTGAGCCAGACCGTGCTCACTAAGTTCTGGGAGCTTCTCCACCTTCTATTCATTGGCATTGCTGTGACCTATGGTCTGTTTAGTAGAAGAAATGCAGAGTTAGATTCACATATAGAAACTCACTCTAGTGCTGATAGTTCTCCTAGTTATGTGTCCAAAATGTTCCCTGGTTCTGCGATTTTTGGTGATGGGTGTGAAAATCCATGTGGGTTTGATTTTGATGAGAAGAGGATGATGCATTGTTCGAATCCTCCTCAGTATTTTGATGGAGAGCTAGATGCTGTGTCCTCCAATGGGGGTGCTGTTGGTGTTTTTGATGAACAGTACAAACCCCATTTGCCAATTTCTGAAGATAATTTTGGTTTTCCGTTTAGATGTGATGGAAATGAGACCAATGTTGTTCAAGCTTGGAATTCTGAGTATTACCATAGTGAGCCAGTGGTGGTTGTTGCTCAACCATACTACTCTGCTGGTGAATGTGGTAAGGTTGTTGGTCATAAACCTCTTGGATTACCTGTTCGCAGTTTGAGATCAGTTGCAAGAGAAGGGGATGGTCTTAATTTCGTCAATGAAAGTGATTCCAGTTCAGGTTCAAGGGATTCTTCTAAGAGCGATGATAAGGGCAGAGATAACTGGGAGTTTGGGGATCTGGGTCCTTCCAATCTGGAGAAAAAATTTAATGATGCTGCTGATGTTGCTGGTGGTGGATTACCTTCCCCGGTTCCTTGGCGTCCAAGGGTTAGAAAGATGGAAAGGGAGAAAAGATATGGCAATGTTACTCATCCTTCACATTTTAGGCCTCTTTCAGTTGATGAAGCTAAATTTGAAGCAGTTGGTTCTTTACAGTCTACAACATCTTTCTCTTCCCACGGTAGTATGTATTCTTCCTTGGATTCAATTTCATCGGATAATATGAACATTCAAGGGGAAGAAATGAGGCAAATGGAAGGTTACTATGTGCCTGCCTCAGAAAGTATGAACTTCCAAGAGAAAGATGTGGGAAGAAAGAAGACTTCCTATGTGCCTCCTCCAGAAAATATCGATTTCCAAGACGAAGATATGGAAGGAAGGAAGACTTCGTATGCGCCCGCTTCTGAAAAAATGAATTTCCAAGAGAAAGATAAGGGAAGAAAGAAGGCTTCCTATGTACTGCCTCCAGAAAATATCGATTTCCATGAGGATGATATGGAACAAAGGAAGACTAACTATGCGCCCGCATCTGAAAAATTGAATTTCCAAGAGAAAGATAAGGGGAGAAAGAGGGCTTCCTATGTGCCGCCTCCAGAAAATATCAATTTCCAGGAGGATGATGTGGAACAAAGGAAGACTTCTTATGTTCCAGCTTCGGAAAATTCAAATTTCCAAAAGATAAATATGGGAAGGAAGATTTCCCGGGGGTCTTCTTCGAGAAATAGGAGGATAGCTAACAAAGGAAAATATGCTGATGTTTCTTATCCTTCACAATCCAGGCCAATGTCAGTTGATGAAACTCAACTTGAATCACTCAGCTCACTGTCTTTCCAGCCTATGGGATCTTTTTCTTCAAACATCAGAATGTATGCTTCCTTGGATTCAATTTCGCTGGATAATATGGAGTTCCAAGAGGAAGATATGAGACAAAAGAAGACTTCCCCTATGCATGCTTCAGAAGATATGAATTTCCAGGCAGAAGAAATAGGAGACAACAAGACTTCCTATGTGCTTGCTTCGGAAAATGTGAATTTCCAAGAGGAAGATATGGGACACAAGAAGACTTCCTATGTTCACTCTTCAGAAAGTGTGAATTTCCAAGAGGAAAATATGGGACACAAGAAGATTTCCTATGTGAATTCTTCAGAAAATGTTAATTTCCAAGAGGAAGATATGGGGCAAAAGAAGACTTCCTATGTGCCTGCTTCAGAAAATATGAACTTCCAGGAGGTGGATTTGGGAAAGAAGATTTCTCAGGTGTCTTCAAGAAATGGAATGATGGAAGCTAAAGGAAAATATGCTGCTGTTTCTCATCCTTCGCATTTCGGGCCGATATCTGGTGAAGAAACTCAATTTGAATCACTCAGTTCACGGTCTCTCCAATCTGTGGGATCTTTCTCATCTCAGACGAGTTCACGTACTTCCTTAGACTCTGTTTCATCAGAAAATATGAACTCGCCGAAGGAAGATTTAAGGGAAAAGAAGAGCTTGCACGGGTCTTCTTCAAGTTCAGCATCTCCTTTGGCTAGAAGGAAAGGGGAAGCTTCATTGCAACCACTTCAAGATGGTGGATATAAAATCAGTAGCATGCTCCAGGATGACCTGAAGGGTGGCCTCAATGATGAATTGAGCAGCTCGAGTGGGACTGGAGGTGAGTATCATCCCGCACACACGAAGGAGTCAGGGCAGCATGCTTTCCAGACAGATCTGGAAAAGCCGGCAAGGCTAGCGAAAACTCCGTCAAGGGGGAAATCAGTTAGAACAAGAAGAGCCAGTGGATTGACTTCCGGGACAATGAGAATACGAGAAGTATCTACCAAGCAAACTGATGAAAAGGTTGAGAAGAAGCCTGGCAATGTTGATACAGCATTGAAGAAAGATAAAATGCAAAGTGAAGAACCAAAACTTCTATTGAAAGGAGTCAGTAAGAATTCTCTGGATTCCTTTTCCTCTAAGCCTGAGGTTACACTTTCCCAACATTGGAAGAGAGAAAAACTAGAGCCATTCAAGAATATGCCTAAGGAAGATTCAGATGAAGATAATGGGGTGTCTGAATATGTCAATGATTCAGGACTGGATTCTGAGGTTGATAAGAAAGCTAGTGAATTTATAGCCAAGTTCAAAGCTCAGATCAGACTCCAGAAAATGGCACCAATTGAAAGCTCAAAAGATCAAAAGATGATTGGAAACAATGTTAGGTGATTTGTAAACTATTGTACTCCAAAAGTTTCTAACCAGATGAATATGAAGTTCATCATATCAGAGGTCTCATAATTATTGTATTTCATTGAGCTTTCTTCATTTTAGGAGATTTGATTTTCTTCTTATGCTTTGTATAACCGGTGAAGTTCAAATTGTTATTTTGTGGCAGCAGGTCTTCCACTTATTTATTTCACATACAACAAAATATCTCTCGATATTGCTTTCAAGTTTCTGTTCTGCTGTTTCTTTCTCAGGTTAAAAATTTTCAATTTGTGGTATTGTGTTTCTGCATCATAATTTGGTAAAAATCTGGACGTGACATGATCACTGGATTTTCTTTATTACTTCTTTTTAATTTTGATTATCTCTGATATAATTTAATGGTCAAGGTTGTAATAACTTTGTGTCCTCAAAGTGAAAGTGTGGTGAATTACTTTAGTTTTCCAAAAAAAAATGAGCTACATGTTAGAGTCAATTCAAATTTTCATGCGTACGGATACAGAAACATGTTTACAATTCAAATTGCAATTGAAACTGCAATGTAAAAGGGCTTTTATGTCCTTGCAATGGCATCGCGACCGCAATTGTGGCTACATCAACCCACCTTTATCCGCAATACAACCGCAACCACAATTTAATATCCTAATTGAAAGGATTACACATTTATACTTGCTGACAGTGCCATATAAAATCTAACTATACCTGATGGTCATTCACATTCCTAACAGAAAGAACAAATAGCTTATTTGCTACATACAATTTAACCAACACCCCCACCTCCCCATTGGCCATAATGAAAACCGCATTGTTTACTAACTCATCGAGCTTCTTCCTCTGGTGCCTCATGATAAATAGTATTAATGAGAGATAATATCATCTTTGCAACACACGCAAGAATTTCACAAAATTTAAAATATGGTCCAGGAAGCGTAGCATAACTCTTGTCCAAAACCGTTCCTCTTTTACAACAATTGGTTGTTGGACAAAGATTGGTACAGGAGTGGTGGAATTCATCCATGGTACAAGGGTGGTCAGGCTATGTGCTTCAGCAGAAATTCAAGGAAATGAAATCTAAAATCAGACAGAGGGTGCAAGGGTCATTCTGAAACAAGAACAGAGGCAAAGATAAGGGCTTTGGAGCACGAATTGCAGGAAGTGATGGGGAGAATTGAAGGGGAAGGTGCTTCAGAGAGCTGAAGAATCACGATGGATTCAGAAATCTAGAGTTCGATGGCTGAAAGCGGGTGATAAGAACACGTCCTTTTTCCACTTTGCGAGCAAGGTTCGAATCACATATCTAAACTCCAAGTGAATGGGGTGGAGATTGAAGGGGCAGTCCTCGTCAACGTCATTCTTTGACATTCAGAGAGGCCCCTATTGTTCAACATTTGTGTAAATGGGCTATCATGCATGCTGAATCAGCTACTTGGGATGCTTGGGGAAAATATTTTCAGCGGCGTGAGAATTGAATCAGAGCTGTCTCTGAACCATCTCCAATTCGCGGACGAGAATGACGATGGCCAATTAGAGCTATTATGTCACACTCTCTTTGCATTCATGTTCACCTCTGGGCTGAAGCTAAACATGACCAAATCAGAGCTTATTGTATGTAACATGGAGGTTTCAATAGTTGAAAACGCAGCTCAACGCTTTGGCTGGGCGGCGGTGTGAACATTACCATTTACTTACCTTGGAATTCCTCTCGGAAACAACCCAAGGAGACTAGCTTTTTGGTCTTGGAGCCCCATATCCCCATATCGGATAAATCTCAGCAACCCTTAAAAAAAGACTCTCTTATATCAACCCAACAATTTCTCTTTCTATCAAATTAAATTTCTGAATTTAAATCATGATTTGCGATAATTAAGGAATTCAAATAATTATATATTACAAATTTAAATCATGTAATTTATGATTTTTTTTATGTAATAATATTTTTTTATATAATAATTATTGTTTGATGATGTCACCAATTATATTCAATTCACATTTATTTATTTATTTATGGTTTTATCATTAATTTTCTATTACTACTAACTAGCTTATTTTAAAGTAAGATTTGGTCAACATGTTGATTTATCCGTTAAATATGCAAACATCTCCATAAAATAAAATCACCAAGGAAAGTACCATCTAGAGAAGTATCGTCTACTACTCACATAGAAGTATCGTCTAAAGGAAAAGGAAAAGCAAGAGACTACAGCGTCAAAATCATATCTCAAGTATGGTCTACAGCTCTATCGTCTGCTCAACAAATATCTCTATCGTCTGCTCAACAAATATCTTTATCGTCTCCTCAACAAAATAGAAGGCTGAAATAGCTCATTAGTTCTATCGTCTGCTTTAAGAAATAAAAGGCGGAATTATCTCTATCGTCTACTCGGTAGCACTGTCTACTCTAGAGAAGTATCGTCTGAAGACAAGGAAAGTATTGTTTATAGAAGTATCGTCTAAAGACAAAGAAAGTACCGTCTACAGCTCTACCTATTGTTAATTGTCCTCAGTGCTTGCTACCTACTCTTTATCCGGATATTGTCAATTCTGTTTTACAGAACAATATTAGCCTAATGTGTCAAGATAGAGAAGTGAAATAAGATCTTCATTGCGTTAAGACTATTGCTACATAAGTATTTGTTGGATGTTTTTCTCTTTCTGCTATCAAAACTTAATTACATTGTTTGGTTTTGGTATGACATTGAGGACTTCAATATATCATGTGATCTTACGCGTGTTCAAAAATGTTGTCATATATTTATTAGCTTTATAACATCAACTAAAAAAAATTGCAAATTAAATATTAAAAACACACGTGTATTGCACGGGTTACTTACTAGTTTTGGAAAAAAGGAAGGTCTTATAACTCAATTAATTTCACTGAGTGGCAGGCTAGTGCTATTGAAGGCAGCCCTGAATTCAGTACCAGTATATTGGATGACCCAAAACCTTTGAGTCTCAAGTTCCCTGGGCTATTCGTTGTTAGCACACAAAAAGCAGCATCGCAGATGTTGGCATATTTGTGCGGGAGAAATTGGTGTGGGACTTGGGGTTTAGGAGGCCCTTTTTTGGATGGGAACTCGAAATTTATGAAGGCTTTCTGAAGCTCATTAATTCCCGGTTCCCGGCTCTCGAAATTTACTTTAGTGCGTTGATCGTGGGGCAAACGCTCACCTCCCGCCTATCAGTTGTGGCATGTAATAATAATAATAATAATAATAGTAATAAGTGAATACTAAAGAATTTGAATGGGAAATTTGGAAAAAAGGGGAAAATTGTGAGATTGACATGAGGATATATATATATATATAATTCTGAAGCAAACTAAAATTAATTTTATTGTTGGAGTACTCATCATAATTCATTAAAATATTTTAGATTTAATGCTTGATATTAATAAAGTAGAATATTCTAAATAAACTTTTTAACAGAGCTTTTTTATAAATAAATAAAAAATACAAAATGTTAGGCTGAACACGTCAAAAAAAATATCAACTGAACATTCACATATGAAAATGGTACATGGTTATTTTCTTTTGGAATCAAGTTCTAAACTACAAGAGATACATCATATATATGTTGGGGATCGAAGGAGGAGCACTTTGAGGGAAAGTAGGGTTTCAAATTGAAGTTCACAACAGTCACAGTGGCGACCACAATGTAAAAGAGCTTTTGACTCCCCGCAACAGCATCGCGACTGCAATTGTAGCCGCATCAACCCGCATTTATCCGCAATACAACCGCAACCGCAATTTAAAACCCTAATGGAAAGTATTATACTTGCTGACAGTGCCACATACAATCTAACTATACCTAATGGACATTCACACATTTCTAACAGAAAGAACAAATAGCTTATTTGCTACATACAGTTTAACCAACAACCCCTTCTCCCCATTGGCCATAATGTAAACCGCATTGTTTACTATTGAACTGATAACTCATCGAGCTTCTTCCTCAGGTGCCTCGTGATAAACAGTATTCTCCTCTGCACTGGGGTCAGCATGATACTGGCCATATATTGCATAAAGACCAACCATAACGACACTAAGAATCACAAATCTCACCCATGCTTCATGATGTAGCTGTCAACAGAAGTCCATCATCATTTGTCAGTGTTGATGTATAAATATTAAAATTATTAACTTTAACCTTTTCCAAGGTAGTATTATCCTGGCTAAAGTTTCAAAACAGAGTGATCATGGGAATACCTGGGCAAATAAGAACATGTTGAAAAAGATGCAAACATTTGGCACAAGGGGAACACCGGGGCAAGAAAACCCTGGTGAATCTGCTGCATAAACCTGGAAAGCAAAATGATAGAATAGAAAGGAATTAATGAGAGAAAATAACATCAATGCAACACACTCAAGAATTTCACAAAATTTGAAGTTATGAAGTCCGGGAAGCATAGCAAAACTTTTGGTTGGCCATAGAGGTGTAACCAGGTCTGGTCAGATTTGTGAGAAATAGTCCAAACCAATTAAAGATCAATATTAATGTAATATGTATGAAATTAAAATTTTCAAAAATAAATAAATAATAAAGCTATATCGAGTTGGGTCGGATTAATCAAGGTCCAAATTTGAGTCATCATTGTTGAGTGTATGAGACAACCTCAGTACTTGATCTTCTTCTCATGAAATCATGTCGTATTCCCCTTCTCAACAAGCCTCGTGTCTTTGCCATGTTGTGATATGCATGCTGAAGTTGCATATTAAATCGAATCAAATCAATATTAATTGTCTTTAATTAGTTATTCAGTGAAAGAAAGTTTTTACTTTTCTTAATTTCTTTAATTAGTACTTAAAATTTTCTTCAACAAATGTTGAATATAAATATTACAAATCATCATTAAAATAATTTTTAAGATATTAGAAAATAAAAAACTTAGATGTCTATAATTCATATTTTAATTTTATATCAGCATGAAAATAATCTTTTTATCAGTTGCATAAATCTCTGTAATAATTTTTAACAACTTTTTATTTTTCACAAAAACAGTCAATATGGGATGTTGCTTGTGTTGCATCCAGGAAAAAGAAGGCAACAAAATACTTTCCCTCCAGTACTAAAGCAAAATTAAATTATAAGTTTATAACTAAACATTCCTTAGTGCTGTTGATTTGTATTCTATGCCATGTTATATCAAATTATTCAATTTCTAACCAAGGCATTTTGAAGAAGTCCAGCCAACAAACAGTTAATAAACTACAAAACAACACTCACCTGGCGGAAATGAAGAGCAACTGAAGCACCAGCTCCAACAAGTATAGCCAGAATCAGCAAAATAAGTGAAGCATCATAGCGGAAAAAGAGCCCCCCAATAAATCCAGAAACAGCAACAGCAATGAGGCAAATTACACCTTCCCTCTTCGCTGAAGGTGATACTTGACTAGTTGTCTTATCCTTCCAGCGAAGTACAACAACACATGCCGAGACAACTGAATAGCCAGTCTAAAATAAGTGCAAATATAATGTGAGGAGCATTAACAAAAAAAAATTACAAACACTGTCAATGTCAAGGTAAAGCATGTTGTATTATTCCCTACATAGAAAAGATGATGCATGTTATCTGAACAAATGCGAGCCAACACGGGGTTCAGGATTCTCTCATGTCACATGATATTGTCATGTGAAACTGTGTCTAACTCTTTCTTCATAAATATTTAAAGGGTGTCAACTATTTAATACATATGAAGAGAAAGATAGACATAGAATTGCAACACGACAGTGTCATGTGAGGTTTCACATGAGAGGATCATGATCCAACAACATAGTAATATTATATAAATGTATCCAATATAAAGAGGCATGCTCACTGGGCAAGACAACCGCCATCTTTTCTGTCACATACACATACACTATATAACTCAAGATAATATGGAAACATACATTTTGTTGACAACCGCAGTACCGTGAAATTAGAAATCAAATCTTACCAGTGTACCAACAGAAAGAATGTGAGAGAGCATGTGCACATTCAACAGCCCAGCCAAAACACTGGCAACACAGCCAACCCAAACCTGAGAATGAATGGGGGTGTGGCGTCTGGGGTGAACTTTAGCAAATATTGCGGGTAGTAAACCATCCCTGCCAAGCCCAAGATATAGCCGAGACTGCTCATCATTAACATCCCATTTTGTTCATTAGCACACGCCACAAGGCAGTAGGCACATCAATCAATTACAACATAATTCACAAGTGATTCACCTGAACATAGAGACCAACAAGGAGTGTTGTTGTAAGTCCAGCAACAGCACCAATGCTAATCAGAATAGAAACAAATTTTAACCCCTTAGATTTAAAAGCTTCAGCCAAAGGAGCATCTTCTCCTAGAAGATTGTATGGAACCATTCCAGTTATCACTAAGCATACTCCAATGTACAACGCAATACATACCACGAGGCTTCCAATTATGCCTATCGGCAAATCACGCTGAAAACGTTACAAATTAGAAAGATTAAAAGAAAATATCATCAACTAATTCATGACGACAAAAAGAGGAGAAAAAGTTAGAATGGAAAGCGTGAGTTTAAATTAGACACAGCAAATAAATGTATCATTGGCAGATTGTTTTTGTTAAACTGCTATGCAGATGTATGAGTACATTTGCAAAATTACCTGAAGTTAATTGATAACTATGACGGTAAGTGGTATAACTACAACTACATCGGAATTACTTCTAAGATAATTGAAGGTAAAGTGTCAACAATAGATTATGGCATCTAGCAGCAGACATAAAACTCCAAATAGTCACCATTTGCTTGTAACATCATTATCGTTCTCAACAGAAACATTAAATAACATAGAAGGCATCGGGAAAATTCATAAACTAGCAGTGCAATCTCGCGAAACATAATATACCTGTGGCCTCTTAGATTCTTCAGCAGAATTTGCAACTGCATCAAATCCAACATATGCAAAGAAGACTACAGTAGCTCCTGTAAATATGCTTTTTATACCATTTGGAGCAAAGGGAGACCAGTTGGAAACATCAACCTCAAAAGCTCCAGCAAAAATGACAATAACAACAATGACAATCTGCAACAAACAGTAAAAATAACTTGTGATTCTGTTCTCACAAACCCCAGCTTTCATCCAATGGTTAATATTATATTCTGGTAACTGCTAAGATGGAAAAGAACCTTGGTCACTGTCATAAACGAATTCACAACTGATGATTCTTGAACACCCCGACAGAGAACAAAGGTGAGAAGCAGTAGGAGAATTGGAGCTAAGACATTGATGGATAGCACGTTCCCAATGTTTAGACCATGTCCAATCCATTTTGGAATGTTATCTTTGAAAACAGGGAAGAGCTCTAGAATTGTTACCAAATAATTTGCTAAGCTTCTTGCGATGCTAGCTGCTCCAATATGATAGTCAAGCATCAATTGTGCAAAAACAAGAAAAGCTGTGAGTTCATTAAAAGCAGTATATGCATAGAGATATGCCCCTCCAACAACAGCAGGAAAGCGAGAAGCCAGCTCAGCATAGCAGAGTGCATTTATAACACAGGATGCTCCCGCAAGTATAAAACTTACTGTAACTCCTGCATTACAGAAAGAAACCATTAATAAGCCTATTAGTTTGGAATTGTAACAGAAAAATAACCATTACAAGTCCTGACCAATATTTTAAAACAGCTATATAGATAAATAGATACATTATGAAGGTTGAGTTTTCAACATAAGAAGTAAGTATAATTCCTTGTCTCAGCACATCAACTAGCATTACAATTGAGCTCAGTATCATCATAATAGAGCGGAGTGAAATGAAAATGAGAGCAACCTGAAGAAACCATCAACTTTTGTAACTTGTGAAGATGTGATTAAAGATTATTTTATACCCTATTGTACTCCTTTCTGAAGAAGGTGCAGAGTAGTCATTTGAGGTGGATAAAAGCTTTCATGGAGAAGAAGTCTAACATAGAAAATCCATGTTATCATAGACATACATATCCATAGAAACAGGGATACTAAGTACTAACCCATTGTGGGTATGGAAAATAAAGCCCTATCCAGTCCTATCCTAGCTACATTGCATGGATCAGCCTTGCCAAGCAAGCATTCGATGGTTTTCATATATCATTGACAACATTCCCATTTTTACCATTATCAAGAATAACTAAACCTCTCAAAGTTGCAAATTCAGAGTTACATTTCACATGTTAATCAACAAGCTTGTTGCTCATTTGCAATGACTAATACAAACTTTCAAAACATTCATGTCTGCCGCAGGACAATCTAAAAGTACTCCTCTTGCTAAAGCAAACCAAGAATACATTTTTAGGGTGGAGTCATGGTAGCACACGAAAACTTTGAAATAGTAGCTGTATCGAGTTGTATCCTTGTCAGACATTTCACTGATACTTCTAGCTGTATTTTACAAATTCCATTACTTCCATTGTTTAATCTCTATTCTTATTTCAATATAGGATTAGTGCCTTTTTTTCTTAATTTGATATCAATTTCATATGCTGGGTCCAATCTATGAGGTATCATATAACTTTCTATTTGTATAATTTGCCAAAACCCTAGCACCTCCAGCTCCACGGTACCCAAAATGACAAAGAACTTGACAGCAATTTTGAACAACGCAATTGAATTATATTTGAAGCGTACCGGGACCGGCGTCGCGAGCAACAGTGCCGGTGACGACGAAGATGCCAGCGCCGATGGAAGCGCCGATCCCGAGGAGGAGGAGGTCGAGGACACCGAGGCGGCGGGAGAGACCCCTGCCGGAGCTGTCGCGAACGGCCTTCTCCGCCGGCGACACGAGGGGCTTGGATCGGAGCGCTGAAGACCAGAAACGGGAGCAACAAGATGATGATGAAGGAGAAGAAGGAGAAGCAACACCACTCAATCCCATGGTGTAGAAAAGTTGAATGAAGAAGACGAAGAAAATGAGGTCAAAACTGGAAGAAACTAAAATGACTACGATTTTATTGGTTTTTTGGTCTGGGTGCAGTCACTCCTACCTCCATGGATGATGAAGATTGGAGGAGGATCACCCAATCAAAAAGAAATGGAAGGAAAATAATTTGAGATACATTTTTGGTTGATAAACAAATTATTACTAATTATTTGTTCCCTTATTGTTCCCTTGTTGTGGATGTATCTAACCAACTTTTTGCACCACATCTTGTTTTGTGATTGTGCGATAAATATCTCGTTTGTTTTTTATTTTCTCTTCCTATTTCTTAATTATTAATTATTACCTGTTATTATTGAGTTCTTACCTATGTGGGATAAACCAAGGTTTGCACCTTAGATTAGAGATCTTTGAATTAACAATATGAATTGAGATATTCTTTGGATTTCTTTTTATAAAATTGAAAGGGTTACTCCTATTTAAGAATCCTTGTACTTGAAAGAATTTAAATTTAAATTTATTGTGTCTTAGGTATAATTTTGTGTTGTGCCGGTGGTAAAATATTTTGTTTATTTTTTGAACAAGCAAAGCTTGTCAGATTACCGCAAGCGGTGTTTGATGAAACATAGGGGCGATAGAGAGGGCGTTGCACTTCTTCTGACATCGTGGTTCCGTTGGAGGGAGGAAGTCGACCGTCGTCATCGTGCCCGAAAAGGGTCCCTACAAAGACACTTTGAATGCCAAAATGAGAGGCCGAAGCGAGAGGGAGAAATTGGGCGAATGGGGTAAGAAGTGTGTACCTTATGACTTAGTGAGCCCTCCTTATACAGAGGTTGGACGACGGCACAACCCTCGAGGGTTTGTGATGATGACCTCGCTTCTGTCTTCCCTTGGGTCGTTGGATCCTCTATAATGCTTAGGAATCGGACGGTGGAGGGTTCCTCGGGAAGGTGTCGCGGGTCCTGGAGCGCCGCGCCTACGAAGGTAGACTAGTAAAGGGATTGGTGATTTGGCGATCAGGAGCGTTCGACGACCGAGTGTGTGTCAAAGGGTCCCTCGTCCTATTATCATAGGGTCGAGAGGGTGAGTATGCTCCATTGGCTGGTCAGGGCTCGTCGAGTGGCGTCTCCTCTTGGTTGTATGCTCGAACGGATGCCGGGAGGGTAATTCCTAGAACAGTAGCCCCCCAGCCCGGGCACTTGGTTACAAGTGCCCATGGGTAATGTTGCAATGGTAGCTAGTCGTGACGAGGGGTTCTTCGCAGGGCAACTCCTCCTAGGTGGGACCGAGAGGGTATTTCCCAGAACTGTAGCCCCCCAGCCCAGGCACTTGGTTACAAGTGCCCAGGGTAATGTAGGGGCCTTGTCCAGTCCTACATCGTCCCTTGGTTCTTCTTAGCAGGGCATGTATGCGAGGGTGTGTCCCAAGAGGGAGTGGGCCGAAACAGTAGCCCCCTAGCTCTGACACTCAGATGAATGTCGAGAGGTATGTCTTTAGGCTGTGCCCGACGTGTCATTCGTTCTCCCGGGGAGGGGTGAGGTTTGTTGAATTCTCGGTAGCTGGTCGTGACGAGGGGTTCTTCGCGGGACAACTCCTCCTAGGTAACCCAGAACATTTTTTCTCCATTTTTTTATTATTAACACTTGCATATTATTATTAGGTAAAGCACACTTGGATGATAGAAAAATCTAAATTCCTCATTGCTTCTTTTTTCATGAGATGATTCCTTTAAAAAAACATGAGATGATTTATATAATTTTGCGGTGGTTGGATTGTTTCAAATGTCACGTAACCCTTTTTCCTTTTATTGACTTATTCGTATAATGCAAGCATTTAAAGGAAATTGATACATTAGTTATAATTACGAATGAAAACAAGTTGAGGCAAGCCAGACTTTAGACTTTACAAGGCATAAGCCTGGCACTCATTTTACTATTACAGCTCAAGTCTGGCCCGTGACCTGTTGTAGGTCAAATTTTAAGGTTTGGTTCGGCCTTTTGGACGACCTGAACACCAGGCTTGTTTACAAGCTTAAAATATCATCTTAAAAGCTAATAAGCCGCAGACTAATAAACGTGTTTACAAAGAGAAAATATATTTGATTTCTTATTTTTTAAGATATTTTTATTAATTAAAATAATATTTTTTTTATTCATCGGAAAATATTTAAAATAGTATACTACTATACTATATTTATTTATATATTAATAAAAATAATATTAAGTAAACAAGTTGACCTATTAAGCCAAATAAGTTTTTTTTTGTCAACTTAGGCTCAACCTTTTTAGTTAATCAGACTTTATAAAAAGTTTAAGTCTGTCATTTTTAATAAACCAATCAGACCAGGCTAGGCCTTTGGCAGGCCAGACCGTGAGCTTTTGAGAAGCCGCCTTACCTACCTCCCCCTAGTTGTAATCAATTCATTGGAGGGGGGGGGGGAACACTTCAGATTTTTAACACAATATTGGGGAGGATATGTAGAGCTGTCAATATGGGTTCCAACCCGTGGGTTGGCATGGCCCAACCCGGCCTGAAAGCGGGGTTGGGTTGATTAAATCACAACCCGTTTAAATACATGTTGGAGTTGTGTGACCCATTTGAACGGTATAGACTATTATGTTGGAATGAATTCCCTAACGCATGAGTTTTTTTTTTAATTTTAGAATTAAAATAATGAGAGCTTAGCTGATTAAGAGTGTGTTTCTTTCAAATTAAAAAATATCTTCAATTATCTAAAAAACAATTCATTTTTAGAGATTTTAGAAAGCATGACTTGATTTAATTTGTGTTTGGTTACACAATGTTTAGTCTGGTGAAGAAGAGAAAAAGAGAAGAGAGAAAGTGGTGAGAGAGTGAGTAGATTTTATAGGTTATTTTGTATAATAGAAAGAGAAGGAAAAACATTTTTTTAGTTTCTTTTTCATCTATCGCAACAGTTTTATTATAAGTTAACCAAAATAGCTTTTTCAAATAATATGATTTTAGTTCTTTTAATAATTAATTTTTAAAAGCTTTTAATCTACAAGTATCTTCTACGGAAGACAATTCTATTCGAGTTGGGAACATTTACACTATGATGGCTCCAACGAGAGATTGTTTTTCATCTACAAAACTTAATTCGAGACCTTCCTCTTAAATAAACACCTAAATTTTTTAATTAAAATATTAATTTAAAAAAAAAACTTAACCAAGCGCACACTAAACCGTAGTCAAGCATCTCATGAAAAATCTCTAGGACCATGACTTACCTTTCCAAATAATATGCCAAAATCTATTGAAGAATTAAATAGGGTTAGGGTTTATTTCCTTATGTAACCAAAAAAAAAAAAATAGGGTTAGGGTTGCCATTTACTCTTAGGCCTTTGAGGGCCCTTTTCCATTTTGGGCCGTGAATTAATCTCCAACGGTTACCCGCCAATAGCCGTTACGTTTAAAACCCTCAACAAATTCCCTTCTTTCTTCTTCTTTTGCCACTCTCACTAACCAACTCAAAGTTTCTGAGAGAGGAAAAAAAACCACCAAAAGCAAAAACGAAAAAAGAGAAGAGAGAAGTTCAAGAACACAGTTTCAAGAATGGGTGAAGTTCTGCAGAATCAGAACCAACAAGAAGAACCCGTGATTGCAACTTCTCCAAGATCAATTAGGGTTCCGAAGTGTCAAATGTGCGGCAATCAGAGCCAAGAAGCCATTGCTGACGCTGCCACCACCACCGGTGATCATCATTCAGCGGTGGACCCCACCACCAACAGCTTCTCCATGATGCAGCTCAACAGCTGCAGCGCCTGCAAGCGCCACCGCCGCCGCCGTCTCCATGCGTCAATCTCCGCCGCCAACAAGCGCCGCTCGCCGTCGTCCTCTTCCTCCGGCGAACCAATCGCCAAGAAGCTGTTCTCTGACCAGGAGGATCTCACCCGTCATGGCTTCTCCGCCATTTCGCTTCCTTTCCCTGTTCTTCGCCGCACGGTCTCCGCCCTGCCGGCACTGACGGCGGACTTGCCGGAGCACTCCACGCCGCCGGCGAGGGGTTCTGGTTTGCCCCCTCTGCCTCCGAGCCTCAGGAGAACTGTCTCTGATCTTACCCCTTCGCCGGTTAAAGCTTCCCCTTGTTCCTTCAGCTCTGAAGAAACCACCCCTGATTCAACGGTATGATGGAGGGTTTTCGTTGTTTCTTAGTAAACTTGTAATCTTTTTTGGTTTTGGAATCGTGGGTTTTCTTCGTTTTGTTGTACTGGGGTGTGAGCATGAAGTTAGTGAACATGCAATTCTTGGAAGAAAAAAGAAATTGAATCTTTTTAGGGTTGGGAATCATGGGTTTTCTCTGTTTTCATTGTTTTCGGATATGCTTGCAGAAGCTGAGAAAGATGGAGGGTCTTATGAGGGAGATGATGCAAAGGTGTGATGAAGTTATGAAAGACGAGGAAGAAGAAGACGAAGACGAAGAATGTGCAGTTGCTGAAATTGACAAAGTCCCATCTCAGGTATGGAATGGTTTAGTCTTGATCTTGGAATATGATTTGGTTAGCCATGTGTCATCTTCAATGTATTGCTTTTTGGTCCTTTAATTGTACTCGGAAATTATGCTTCTAAACCCATCACTTTCTTTTTTTGGATAAATGATTTTATTGCAACTTAGACTTATTTCTGTTTCATACTTAATCCATGTTTGTAGGATGAATTGCAAAGAGATTCTGAAGAAGCTGTCAGTGTGGAATGGGCTGAAAAATGCTTGCGCCTTAACTTTCGTTGTCCATGTGGAAAAGGCTATGAGGTTCTGCTCTCTGCAAATAATTGCTACTACAAGTTGGTCTAGAGGAAATTGTATATCTGGTTCCTTTGAATTTGGGGTCACTTTTGTTTTTATTCTCTTTTAGATGTGGAAAAGTCTTTTCTGTTCTCTTAGCATATGTTGTATTTGGTTGTAAGTTGTAACTAGAAGCAATGTATATCGATTACATTCAATGATGTAAAACAAAATGTTATGTACTATCTCATCATTTTTCCAAGGAAATGAATAACAGGATGTTTTGTAGCATCCACCGGTCTACTTGCCTATCTTAAAGAGTGTTATTCCCCTATGCTCTTGTGTTTTTCCAGTGGCCTTTGACACACTTTATCTACAATGTCTCTTTGTGTTAAATTATCTAAATAAGGTCTTCTATAATGAGTTGTGGTTTCAGAATTTTGTGGTGTCAGAGGATTATGCAGCCTGAGCTGGTGTTACCAGATTTGCCTTTGTGGAGTTCAACATTGAGAAATTTGTGTTTAGAAGTTAGAACCGCTTTTGTGGGCAATCTTTTTTGAATTTTGAAGGGTTCTTTCTGGTTTTCTCACTGTGATGCTGTTGTTTGTATGTCATCGAGAATGTGACTTTTTGTTGTTCCGGGCTAGGTTGCTAATCTAGTTCCTTGCTAGTTCTGTTGTCTGGTAAAATTATAGGATAGCAAGTTGCCATACAGCTCTACTATTTGTTTCAGTTTTCTGAATTCAATTTGTGTAAGAAAAAGTGGGGTTTGTGATGGTATTAGCCGGGGCTATGTGATTAAGATTAACATGGCCACTGAAACTGTGTCTATCTGTTGGTTAGGCCAAGAGTAAAATTACATGATTAGAAAAGATCACCATAAAAGCCAGTGAATTGCAACTCTTCTTTTGGTGATTATAATATTTCTTACTACCAGAAAATGAATGAAAGTCAGGTTTAGAACTTCAGTGATTTAAAGGTGAATTGACTTTATAAGACTGGTGAGTTGCTTGCTGTGCATTCTTCATGGAGAGTGCAATAAAGAGGGCAACTGTAATGTTTTCACATTGTGAACTTTGATGATTGATGCATGTCAAACCAAAATATTGTTGTTCAACCTGATGTATCGTATGTAACCTTTGTTCAGCTGTAGAATGAATTAACAATTGATTATTTTCTTACTAGCAAAGAAACTAGAAAATGGTTAATCTGCAAGAATAAATAATATTAGAACAAGTATAATTACTGTTTGATAATAATATGGAGCAAATGACTCATATAGCCGACTTCACTTAGTGGGATAAGACTTTTGTTGTTGTTATTGTTTTAATGAAAAGGTTTTACAAGATGACAGTTGTAATTGAAGCACTAATTAATTCAAAAGGCCATCCAAGTCTAAGTTCAAAAGAGCATGAGCATCACATTTCAATCACGGTTGTATGAAAAAAATAAGTTCCAAGAAACAACACTGTTAAAAATGAGTTTTCATGTAGGTCAAAGCCAAAAAAAATTGAGTCGAATGTCCATTGATGTTTGTGAATTTAATTTGAAAGGGGGGAAACCTAGCATCCAGTGGTCTACTGACTGAGACTTGAGAGTGAGTCATAAGTGAACAGAACTACAATTGTTGTTCAGCAAAATTGTGACTTAGAACTACAAACAAATAAGATATAAACTGGTGCTGCAAATTACATTTTTGATACTATATCGGCTCTTTTCTTCAGTCTCTTCATCTGTAAAGCTGGCATATTTCTTGTTCTTATTGTTTAAAGGGAGAACAGATGCTTAATTGTTCTTCATGTTGTGACTACTACGTTTTCGCTCCCATTTCTCATCTCATTTTTCCATCATTTATTAAATAGATGTTTAGATCAGCTTATTTTTTCTTAGAATCAATTAGAGCACCCAAAAGCTTTTCCCCGGAGCCTTTAAAATGAATTGTAGAAGGATTTTCAAATATGTTATAAAGGTATTAAAATTTTAATCAAAGAAAACTTCAGAATGCTATATGGTGAGCCAAGATGACATGCTTCTATGTAGAGTCCCCATGAGACTCTATAGAGTGTGTTTGATTTCTCATTGGGAAACCTCGTATCAATTTTAGGGTAAAATTAATTATGGATGAAAATATTGATGTTTGGGATTCATTTTGTTGAATTGATTCAAACCCATAATCAATTCTGGTATAAGCTAGGGAGAATAGTTTTTAATTGGCTTAAATATGTTCGGGTCCCTGATATTTTAAAAGGAATCAATCTAGGTCCCTGAAAAAATAATTTGTAAAATTTCATCTCTAACAAATGTTTTTTAATCAAATTAAGTCTTTTTGACCAATTTTGACTAGTCAACATGGAATTTTACTTAGTCATCACCTCCACATCATCCCACTTATCCTACATGGAGTTTTTATTTAATTTTTTTAGACTTCATCCTCTTCCTCTTCTTCACTATCTTCAGAAAATCAAGCCCTAAATCCAGAAAATAAACCCTCAAACCAAAAATATGAACAAAAACCTAGAAAATAACCATAAACTTCATCTTCCTCTTTCTAGATCTTCATCTTCATTCCTCCTCCTTCCAGAAAATCATTTTTCTTTGAAGCTCAAAGATACAACAAAGACAAAAAAACTAATGTTCGAAGGAATTCCCTAACACCAATTCCAGAAATCCCCAACCAAAATTCCAGAAATCTCAAACACCAAATCCCTAACATGATCCAAAAATCAATCTTAACAAAAATCAATATGGGCATGGAGGAGGATTTGGGACATGGGCATGGAGGGTCTTGGTTCACAATGCAAAGACAGTAACCCATTCCATGCAAGAAGCTCACTACTTTACCCCCAAATCAAACAACAATAAAACCAACAACAAAGTGACACAGGCATGGAGGGTCTTGGGAGGTGGCCTTCGACAGAGGAGGATAGTAAGGAGCGGCTGTCGCAGCGGCCAAGGAAGACGACAAAGTGGGGGCCACTGAGCATGGTGAGGAGGTCGGAGGTGGCGGCGGCGAGGACATCGGTCTTGGTGAGGACGACGAGGACGAAGGCGTCGTCGGGGAGGGAGAGGAGGATGGAGGCGTCGCTGCCGTTGGGGAGGAGGCAGTCTTGGAGGAAGAGGCGGAGGCTAGGTTTGAAAGAAAGAAGGTGGTGGTTTGGGTTCGGCTCGTTGATGAGAGAGAAAGAAGGTTTGATTAGAAGTTTTTTTGTTAATTTCAAAATTGGCTTAAAAAGTCCACGTGGACACTACTCAAGTGACTAGGCTTGCCACTGGACTGTTGACTGGTTAAAATTGGTCAAAAAGACTTAATTTGATTAAAAAAAATTGTTAGGGATGAAATTTTGCAAATTATTTTTTCAGGGACCTAGATTGATTCCCTTCAAATGTCAAGGACCCCGAACATATTTAAGCCTTTTTAATTTGAACATAATCAATTGTGAGATTTTGAAACTGGACTTCACAACATTATCATCAAAAGTCACTTTTTGATAGATGTATCCAAACATAAATCGCTTCATTTGAACACATTGGAGTCTTAGAGGAAAGTTAAAATTTTGAAGGAAAACTTCATAATGCTATATGGTGGGCCATGATGACCTGCTTCTATGTAGAGTCCCCATGAGACTCTATAAGTGTATTTGGTTTCTTGTTGAGAAACCTCAAATCAATTCTAGAGTAAAATCAATTATGAATAGAAATATTGATGTTTGGGGTTATTTTGTATAATTGACTTCAGGTCCATAATCAATTTTGGTAAAAGTTAGAGAAAGTATCTTTTTTATTTAACATGATCAACTATGAGACTTCACAATTAAATTTCACATTACCCAATGGAATTTATTTTTTCACAAATATGTTAAATATAAATATCTCCACTTCCAACTCACTAATAAGTAAATTTACCAAAACCGTGACAACCGGTTCAAACATGCACTATATGTCATAACCTTTTTCATTGTTATGTGCTTTTTGATAAAGTATATCTTTTATTAATATCGTATAATATAAATTAACATCATATAATATGATATTCTTTTTTTTTGTCGAAATATGGTATTCTTTTTTATTTTAATATTTTTATCATAGTTTTGTCATGGTTCAGTTAAGACCTAGGTGTCGAGAGAAAGAGTGTGGAGAGCGTTTGATAGGCGGCTATGGCAGGTGGTGTGCCGGAGAAACCTCCGGAGGATGCCGGGAAGAAAGGGCCTCGGCCTTCGTTGAGGGACATGGTGCTAGGGACATCGGGAGAGAGCCCTCCACCAGCCACGGTGGATCTCATTGCTCACAAACTTGTACGGATCGAGTTTGAGGAGGGGAACATATTGTTGCCTAGAGTTTTTGCCAATGACTCTGTAATTGAGAACTTGAGAAAACCATGGAAGGAGGCTCTGGTTGTGAAGATACTGGGGAAAAACCTTGGGCATAGATTTACTAAATCTAAACTTCAGGAAATCTGGAAGCCAAGGGGGAGTTTTGAGATTATGGATGTCGAAAATGAAAAGGTATGGTTTCGCGGACACTGGGTCAAGGTCGAGTATGAGGGGCTTCATATTATCTGCGATCGTCTAATTCACGTGCAATTCCTCATGCAAACCCTAGCATGTCCAAAACCACTTGTCCGCATGGGGATTGGATGGTAATTCAGAGAAATAAGAAGTAATGCAAAATTCGAAATCTCATCAGAATAAAGGGCCAGCGAATTTTGTGGCTAAAGACAAGGGAGCTGTTGCTAAATCGGTGCCATATATTAATAGTGTTGTTACAATTTCGAATTTGAATGCTAATCAGGGTGTTAATGCACAAGCAAAAAATAAGGGACTTGTTGCTATACTGGTGCCAGATTTTAATAGTGCAGATACGACTCCAAATTTGAATGCCATTCAGGGTGTAAATGCACAAGCAAATAATATGGAGGGCGTGTTTGGCTACTCTGCTCCTCCTGGCGAAGCTCTTCAAGTGTCTCCTCTTTTGACGCCATCAGAACGACGCCGAGGGAACCAAGGGGTTGTTATTGGGACACCGCAAGCTGCAACTCTCGGCAAGAGGCACGGTGGCACGCCGGCGGGGAACAGGTCAGCTGTTCGTCAGTTGTTCCGTCCTAAGGTGGCTATGGCGGAAAAAGTTCCACAAAACCTCATCTTTGAAGTGCATGCTCAGGCAGGGAATAGTGGGGAACCTGTTGAGAAAGAACACCAAGCACCTAACGCCAAGGATATGATTGTGAAAGAACACCCCCCGGACTCAGGCGCTCGGTAGCATTGGTGGCTTGTGGACAGCTCCCCCTTTAATAATCTTCCTCATGATAGAGTTCAAAGATTTCTTAGTTCTATACTGGAAATGTAATGGGAGCTTCGAGTGCCTTTGCAGAAAGGCATTTCCGTGAGCTTCTGAGAGTGAACCATCCTACCATGATTTTTCTGTTTGAGCCGAAAGTTGCTTCTGGGGAATGGCAAAATTTTGGGCTGACGTTCCTATTCATATTGAGGAGGCTGACGCGCGAGTGGTATTTGGTGTTTGCGTCAGAGTACAACACCCTTTCAGTTTAGTGTGGTTGATGCCACAAGTCAAACAATGACAATTCGTATTAGTGCTGCTGCTTCCTCTTGGTGTTGCGCAGGTGTTTATGCTAGTCCTCTTCCAGCGTCCCGCTTTGGTTGTTGGGCTTCTCTGAAACGCCTCTTACGTTTGTTGGTTGAACCATGGATGTTGATAGGGGACTTTAATGAGACTATGCTTCCATTTGATCAAAACCGAGGCTCTCTTGTTCCAAGTAAATCAGAGAGATTTGGGTATGTGCTTGAGGATTGTGACCTGATGGATATCCACCCCTTTGGTTTTCACTTCATGTGGGCCAGGTTGCGTGACGGTGAACCTCTTCTTTCGAAAAAGTTGGATTGTGCCTTGTGGATATTAATTGGCGGAACTTTTTTCATGAAGGGGTTGCTCATGTTTTACCTCGTGTGTATTCTGATCACCACCCTATCCTGGCGCGGTGTGTACGACATTGGATAAATTTACGGAGCCTCGTCCTTCTCGTTTTGAGGTTGTTTGGGCTTCTCATCCTGAGTATGAACTTCTTGTTTCTCATGCGTGGAGTCTTTTAGAGTTAGTGGTTAGGAATCTTCAGGTGGTACAGGAGCGTTCAGTGGTTTTTAATAAGTCTACTTTTGGAAGTATCTTTGAATGAAAGAGGGAGCTTGAGGGCAGATTGAAGGGGCTTCAGAGGGAGATGGAGAGGGTGGACTTGGCCTCTCTATTGAGGATTCTGAGCCATGTGCAAAACGACCTTGATCTAACATTGAGACAGGAGGAGATCCTTTGGTTTCAGAAGTCTAGGGAGCAGGCTGTTTTGTTTGGTTATCGTAACACTAGGTTGCTTCATACCCAAAGTCTTGTGCAAAGAAGGAGGATAAAGTGTTCGCTCTAACCCTCCCCTGTGGGTCATGGTGTGATGATGTGGAGGTCTTGCAGCAGGAAGCTTTGGTGTTCTTCAAAAAAAAATTCTGCTCGCCAATTCCTGCCGTGCATCATGGTTTGTCTTCCTCTAACTCTGTTGGTTTATCTAGTGCGGGCTCTTGCTCTGACGTCAGATGTCTCTAAGGAGGAGGTTTGGTCGACACTGTCTCATATGGGGTCATTTAAAGCCCCTGGTCCTGATGGTTTCCAAGCTATCTTTTTCAAGCAGTACTGACATATTGTTGGGGATGATGTTTGGAGGGTTGTGAGACATGCTTTCAGAATGGGTGTTTTTGACCCGGTACTTGATCATACTCTGATTGTCTTAATTCCTAAGGTTGATGTGTCTACTTCCTTTAAGGAGTTTCGCCCATCAGTGTAAGCCCCTTTATTTTTGCAATTTGCACTTTAGTCCTTGAACTATTTGTAATTGCGATTTGGCCCTTGGGGCTTATAATATTATGAGTTGATCCTTGAATATTTTGATATTGAAATTTGATCCTTGACTGAAAAGAAATTATTTGCTTGAGTTACAACAAGATTGGCTTTGGTTTAGTGGTTAAGACTTGAGTATTTCGCGTACGGGGCGAGCGATCGAATCCTGCTTAACGCTAATTTTATTTCTCCTTTTCCCCTTATTATTTTCAAATTTTAGGGAAAGGATTGATGAGGGAATATTCCTTGATGCCTTGGATAATTTCAGATTTAATTAAATTAAATAACAAATTTACTTTAACAAAAAATGAGACCCGATACGTTCTGTTTCTGAAGGAGTTTTCAAAGAGGAAGAAGTTAGCCCTTTTTGTGCTAGTTTGGGCGTGTAATATGCTGGCCAACAAGCATATTATTATGCTCTTGCTTCCTTTCTATTTCTGACTAATTTGTATTTAAAGATTTTAATTAAAATAAAAATAAGAAAACCGCACTTGAAGGGAATATGTTGCTAAAGAATAGGGAAATAAGATGAGTAACTTCCCACTCCTTTGAGTAACACGTTCAACATAAGTTGTGAAGAGAAAACTGACTTCATTCCTCCCCTTTTTCTCAATCACGTTCAATAACTCCTAAAAGAAAAGCCAAGTGTAAGTGCTGAACTATCCTCTGCTGCTACCAAGTTTCTCCTACTCTTTGCTACCATTTCTCCTCCCCATTGCTGCTGCATTCCTCTTGGAGAAAGCTTTGGAATCCTCTAACATTTCTCCTATCGAGGCCCTCATTGTGTTCTTGGTAAGCCTTTCTTTCCTCAATACATTCTAAGTCCTATTCTTGTTGGAAAACTCGATTTTAACCCGAAACTGTTTCTGGTTTTGGGTTGGGAATTTTTCTCCAAAGCCGGAGCTTGAGCATGAAATTTCCTTCACTTCTCAGACAAGGACGAGCGTTGGAGTGTAGAAGACGAACACCGGCTTGTACGTTCGTTTCCGGAGCCATACTCAAGGTTGGTTCCGCTCTACACCCTTATTCCATCACTCTACGAAATTTTAGGTCTTTGACACCAAATATGTAATTTTGAGAAAAATTGGTTTTTGACATGTTGTAACTCTGTAAGATGATGTTTAAATGATGTAGAATCAATTTTTATAAAAATCCTTAACGAAAATCACTTTTCGGGGCTTAAACGGTGAAAAACGGTATTTTTGGTCGTCCTGGACAGAGATCCAACGCCTGAGCGCTGGTTCCTAGTGCCTAGGTGTTGGGAACAGGGTTCCTAGGCAGGGAGCCAACACATGAGCATTGGCATCCCAACGCACATGCGTTGGGCTTCTGCCAGCCCAGTACTGTTTTTCCATGCTTTTAATTTAATTGGTTTTTAGGGGTTTTTCCATTCTTCCGAGGATTAATTTAGGGTTTTCACTTATTATATAATAGTTTGAACTTGGATTGGATGCGAAACCTTAGGAGGTAAGCGTAACTTCTTCTAGGAACTTGTTTGTCGTTTGTGATGCTTATACCTTAGTTCTGTAATTTCTGTTGTGTTGGCTTTGAATAAAAATGAATGATTTGTATGTTGGCTGTTGTAACATGCTATTTTCGAACTAAGTTGTATTGGTTATGAAGAAAAAATTAGTTTTGAGAAAGTTTAGTTAAAGTTTGCATATGAGACTATGACTAGTTGAAGAGATTATTGTATGAACTGTTAGTTCATGTTGTTGGAATATTTTGTCATAGCATATGCACTATTTAGGATTGTTTGGAATTGATGTGACGGGTCCTTGTCCCGTGGGATCAACCGAGGGCAATTTGGTGGGTGCTTATCCCACGTGATTGTCCTGCCCTTGTTTTGGGAAAACCTTGGCCATAACTATGCATATAGTAATTATAGGAATAACTTGCATGTTTTGGAGAATTAAAATTTATATGATCTTTGAAAACTCTGTTTATCACTGCTGTAATTAATTGTTGTTGTTGCTGTATTTAATTGCTGTTGTTACTGTATTTGATTACTGCTGTTACTGTATTTAATTACTGTTGTTACTGTGTTTATTTGCTGCTGCTGTATTATGTTTTCTGTTGCTATTTTACTATATTTAATTGTGTTGTATGCTGAATCTTTTTTCTTAAATTATCACAGTGATAATTATTTATTTGTTGTTTTTCGAAGTTAACCCTTTACTGATTGTTTGTGTGTTTGTTTGGGCGCTTAACGCCACAGATGAGCAGCGCGAGGAGTAAATTGAAGGTGCAATATTAAATCCGTTAATGCATTGATTGAGTTATCTAGGAATTAAGGGATTTATAGTAGTAGTTCAACTAATATATAGGTTCACTTGGCTAAGAAATTAGTAGGTGGATAGATTCATTAACACCTTGGATAAATTGAACTAACTCATATATAATTAGACTAGGTAGGAACATAGGATTGGTTTAATGAGAATAATCTCCCTAATACGTCTTTCTATTGTTTGCCGCCATCATCTTTTAATAGTTTTTAGTCATTTACTTTTATTAAGTGCAAAATATCAAGTAATTAACTATTTGGCCCGTTTATTCAATACAATATTGATCAAATTGTTACTTAACATTCAGCCAGTTAGTAAGATAATCTTTTTATTACTACGTAACAATACTTGCTTGCCTAAAGAGTTATCAAGTTTTTGGCAATACTATGCAGGATGACAATAACACCTTCTAACTTTTTCTATGCAGTCTTAGAAGATTTATGCAAAAATTATATACTTTAACATGAAATTATCTTTTAAAGTCTTTTTGAAATTCTAACAATTTTAGTGAACAAAATATAAATTCCAAAAGTTAATTCACATTTTAGGTTACATTAAACAACAAATTAATGGAAAAATGATATAACATAACTCAAGTAATTTATCTCGGTTCACACTATTACTAGGGCTACCTGCATCCCCAAAATACCTTTGGGATTATCCACTAACTTACACCAAGTAACAAATATTCTTCAATGAGATTTTGAGGCTTTACACAAGTATTCTTCTAAGGCATCTTCAAGTTAAAGACAATAAGTTTTTGTGAAAAAATTAATTCTTCAAATATAAAAAATTCTAGCTTTTAAACTTAATAAATGAAAATGAAATTTTTAGCTCAGTACTTTACAAGTATCCTAGTCACAAAGATTGAAATAAATGCATGAACACTTGCAATAAGTGAAACAATAACTTTAGAGCTTTTAATGCAGTAGAAGAAAATTTGAATATTCACACTACTCACTAAGTCTACACTCTTTGAATATTAATTCTTCTTAAATATCCATAAATGAGATGGATCTGTTGGACTCATCCTTTATCATAATAAATACTCTATAAAGAAGAATTTAATGCATGTCTTGTAAAATTTTATGTCTAACTATGTTTGCACACAAGTAGTACAATAGGTTTGGCACAACAACTCTGAAAAATCTTGACACGTCAAAAAAGTATTCCTTTTATTTCTTAAAATAAACTTTGGTGTCTAAACAATATTCATTGGACAATAGAAGCTTTTATCTTAGTCTAATCTTTATCCAAATTCCAGTAAGCGATATTTAGAATTTCTTCCATTCGAAATTCCTTCCAAATGATCTTCATAACTTTTCAGGACTTTAAGGTAGTGTTTGGTAGACAGGTGGGAAGGGAACAAAACGAGATATATGAGTATTTTTTGTGTTTGTCATGTTCTTAAGTTGGGACGGAACATGACAAAAGACTCATTGAACGAGACATTTTGGTTCCGTGAAAAAGGGTGGAACCAAAAGGAACAGAACATGACACTCAATTAAAATACTTTAAGTGACAAAATTACCCCTAAGTTTATTCACTTGTCTATCCTTGTCTAATGTTCCTTGTTTCTGTTGAGCCGTCTCCCCTATCAACCATTTACGTACAGTCATGCACCATTTGTATTCCCCATCTAATTTTGAAATCAAAGGAAAAATAAATACAAATCCTATTTTTACTAAATTTGGCGATGTTTGTGAAAGCATTATGCAATAAGCCAGAGACGTGACTGTAGCGATAAGCTTGATGTTAAGATTAGTGATGGTACCGCGGGAGTTATAGTGGAAACAATTGAAATTTTTTTATGTACCTCAACGCCATTTCAAATTTTCTACGTTTAAATTTTTATATATTAATTTATATAAAATAATATATACGAAAAAAAATCTATTCAATCCATTTTTATGCGTAATCACATTCAACATGATAGAGATATATATGCAATCAATGTTATAGGCATGTTATGCTCGTGACATATTTACCAAACACAGTGTACATAATATTATTGTTCTGTTCCA
The DNA here is from genome assembly GCA_030819835.1 of Acmispon strigosus. NCBI lineage: Eukaryota > Viridiplantae > Streptophyta > Magnoliopsida > Fabales > Fabaceae > Acmispon > Acmispon strigosus. The sequence goes on from JAUAMA010000002.1 coordinate 27,994,248, forward strand.
TTCCGTTATGTTCTGTGTCGTTTGGTTTCCAAACGCCACCTAAGTGGTTGTTAGCATGTTATTATGAATAATATAATATTTCCTGTTGAGAGTCTTCACCTAGCTTGAGTTTCATCCAACATATTTTTTTGAGTGTTGGAACTTGCCAACACTAGCTTCTAATAGGCTAAGAATGTCTTTTATATAAAATTGCTTGCTGCCTAATCTTCTGACATGTGGATGTTAGAATTTGTTTCACTTTTTTTTTTTTACTTTCGGTTAAAATTTTGCTAAGAATGTCTTTTACATAAAATAGATTGATGTCTAGTTCTTCTGATCTTCTAACATGTGGATGTTAGAATTCGTTTTACTTTCTTTTACTTTCGGTTAAAATTTTGGCTTCTTCATGAGCACCTTGACTTGTCTTGGAATGTGAGCTTCTTATATAGAACTTTCCCCAATATTTAGAAGATAAAACTTACAAACTCCCAAACATAGAATATACTACCAAAACGTCATATTATAGAAGATTGTTGTTGACCCTCGGGTATAGGCCATTTTCTTAGGATTCTTATTATAATATGGTAAATAAACTAGGTTAACTATGGATTTCTAATGTATTTTAGGCTTAGTTTGTGCATTTTAAGGTTAGTTTAGTTTTTTTTTTCATTAGGTTATTAGGTATTTTTACCAGTTCTTTTTTTTTTTTTTGTTTTTTTGTGCAAGTGGGGCAATGCTGCCGCAGTATGGTGGATGCAGCTCGACCGTATTAGTAAGTTTGTAATGCAGCCGCCTTACATGTTTGATAGATCAAAAGAGGATTTTCACGATGGAAACCCTATCTTACACTGGATTACCGCGATGGAAACCTTATCTTTCACGATGGAGCTCTGCTGGATCTTGAGGAATCGTCCACATTTCATGGCTATGACTCCCTTGGTTTCATTTCTTCTTTCTTATTCAATTTGGGTAGCAATGTGTAACTAAACCTCATGTACTAGGGCTGATATAATTAACCTACACTATCTCCTATACCATGAATATCTTTCCTATTCTTATTTGCATCCAAAGACCTTTGGGTTTATCTATTTAGTTCATGCTTTGTTGGAAAATGGGTTTGGATTAGGGTTTTGGAAATGTTTAATTGGGAATTTTCTATCTCAAGGATAAGGGCAGTACATAGTTGTGTTAATTTGAATGTTGAGATTTTAGTGCATTGCTTGAGTATTTAAGGTTTAAGGAATTAACTTTATTGTTTCAATTAATAGTGTTTTTGGCTTTCTGTGGCTAATAAATTGAGAAGCTTGCAATGCAATTTCCTATGGGGTGGGGGGGAGAGTGAGAGAAAAATTTCATGGGTAAATTGGGAAACAGTGTGTAAATCAAAGGAAGAGGGAGGGTTGGGTGTTAAGGACCTTGTGAAATTTAATAGGGCCTTATTAGGAAAATGGAGATGGAGGTTGATGGGGGAGAGGGAGAGCTTGTGGAGTAGAGTGTTGATTGCGAAATATGGGGAGAGGGTTAGGTTTGGAGGGGAGGAGAGTTTTGGGGTGGGTTCCATTTGGTGGAGGGATCTGGGCAAGGTTTGTGCAGGTAATTCGGAGGGAGCCTGGTTCGGGAAGAATTTAAAAAGGGCATTAGGAGAGGGTGGAGAAGTGAGCTTTTGGGTTGATAATTGGTCGGGGAAGGGGAGTTTAAAACAGAAGTATAGGAGACTATTTGGGATATCAGAACAGAAGGAAAAGCGTGTAGCAGAGATGGGTAATTGGGTGGGGGAGGGGTGGGAGTGGAGTTTCCAATGGAGGAGGGAGATGTTTGAGTGGGAGAAGGATCTTTTTTCTAACTTTATGCAGGATATTGATCAATCTAGACCAGTTAGAGGGGAGAAGGACAGATGGTGCTGGCTACTTGGACAGGATGGTGATTACTCTGTGAAATCAGCATACTCGAGCCAGATTCTGAGGATGGAAAATCAGATCATCAATCCTTTATTCAGTTTTATTTGGGCTTCGCCAACTCCATCTAAGGCGAAAGTGTTCATTTGGAGGCTAGCTCAGGGAAGACTACCGACATTGGATAATTTGGTAAGAAGAGGAGTAGTGTGCGCGCAGAATGACGGGGGGAGATGCTATTTATGCAGGGGCTATGTTGAGGACGTGTCTCATCTGTTCTTTGCTTGTGACTTCTCGTATGGAGTCTGGATGATGTGTTATAGGTGGTTGGGTATTTATACTGTACTGCCGGATAAATGCCTAGATCATCTACTACAACATAGGTTTTGGGGCTACAATAAAGCACAAAAATTAGCTTGGAGTGTGGTATGGATAGCTTGCAATTGGAGCATATGGATACATAGGAATTCACTGGTGTTTAGAGGGGGTCAATTGAATGCGGATGCTGTATTTGAAATGGTGCAACTCAAATCATGGACTTGGCTTAGAGCATTGGTGAAAGGTTTTATGAGGTCATTTCAGGAATGGATGCGGGAGCCAAGGATTTGTATCTTGGATTTGTCTTGAGTGTCTTATCTCAATTAAGTTACGGCAGTTTGGACTGCTGGAATCTGGTCAATCTGGCTTCATAGGAATGTGGTAATGTTCAATTCTGGGATGGTAAACGCAGATAAGATAGTAGACTTAATTAAGTTCAGATCATGGAAGTGGTTAAAATGCAAGAAGAAGAACTTTAAATACTCTTTCTATGAGTGGGCTAATAATCCCCAATTATGTTTGGGTCTTGTTTCAACTTGGCAATTATAGATGAGCAACTGCATCAGTATATGTGTAAGGTGATGAGGATTAACATGTGGAGTGGCTATTATGGCTTTCTGATTTGAACAACACGCAGGGGCTGCATTTCAAGTGATTCTGTTATTTTGGCTGCAAACCAAGTCTCTGTTATTGTGATCTACATTGTGTCTTATTTGTTAAGCATGATTTAAGCCCCTATAGTGAAGTGAGGGCACTGGCTTGTCATGAGGGGTAGGCTGTTAGATGTATTTGAACCAGGATTCTTCATGATTTTAAGGGTGCTGGTCATTTTTGTTTAGGCTGGGTGTTCCCTTCTACTTTCCCTGTCTTGTTTCAATTCAGTTATGTATCCTAGTGTTGTAAGCTTGTTCTTTTTCTATTACTCTTTGTATTATGGGTTGGAATACCCCTTGTATTCCCTCTTAATATATATTTGGCTTTTCAAAAAAAAACTTAACTAAGGAATTACTAATTGGATAATTAAACCTAACACCATGAATAAGTAGACTGAATAGTAAATTCAGATATGTATTTGAAGTGGGTAAAAGCATAGTAATTAGTTAATGAAATCATTCCTTTAGTGCGTTTTTCTTGTTAATCACCGTAATCTTTTAATCGCTTTTTTGTTACTTTCGATTGTTGCAAAATCTTAATCAAATCATCCTTTTAAACTGTTCTTCCAGTATAAAACTAGTTAATTTGGTAATAAACTCACAATTCCTATGGACTCGATCTTTACACTTGCAAAAGAGCTAAAAATTGTCTCATCAAAATTCAACTTGGGGATTTTCCAGATTTAACACCATTATCTCAACTCTAATCTTGGTGAAAAAATCCCAACAATATAAAGTTGTTGATTTAGGCATTTTGTTACTCTTAGTAAGTTCAATAGCTTCTTCTATCTCATTTTCGAAAATTTCCATATCATTTTAAACACCAATAGGATTTTGATTATTATGAGAACCTTCCATGCTAATTATTGTCCAAAATAACAATAAAATGTTAGCATACATGTTAAAAATATATTATTTTTTCATCCAAAAGATTATTCTAAAACAGCCATAAGATGCTTATTTTGATGAAGAATGTACTATCTATACAACTAACATGCACAATTAGTTTTCCCAATAAAAATGACACAATTAGTCAAATAACTAGATAATCACTTCACTTCCCAATTCATATATTTTACACACTAATAAATTGACAAACTGGGAAAGGAAGGGACGCAAAGCCAAACTGAAACAAGGAGAAATAACAAAATGAAGTAAACTAATAAATGAAGCATGGAATAATTAGAAAATGAAGTTGTCATGACCCTAAATCCTAATTCGTAACCGACAGACAGATTATCACCGTAGCCTGGCATACCCATTTCTCAAAAAAATATTTTTCAAAACGATTTTCTGAAAACAAGCACTAGTTTTATAAATTTCTTTACAAAGTCTCCTATGTATTTTTAACATTTCCAAAATAGTAAAACCTATCAAATGAGATTTGTTATAACTGAAATTCCAAGAAATGTATAAATTCTCAACCCAACACTCATATGCAAACTCTTACAATAAAACATGAAATAACAATTTAAAACAACCCTCCCTAAGACTCTATATAGCCGTCTAATAATCATAATGTCACAAAAAGATACAATACGACCACCAACCAAATTATGGGGGCCTAACAACAAAAATAATTTGAATGACTTGAATCTGAAAACTGCCACACTCAACTTCTTGAGATTATGTTGAAGAAAAAAAAAGGAAAAGAGTACTTCATAAAGATTTAGTGAGGGCTTAGTGGCGACCACGATGAATTTGCCGTAAAAAGGAAAAACACATGAGAAATCAATTTCAAATATCAATATAAACAAATCAGATTATCAACAAAGTTAACTTAAAAAAAATTTATGACAATTTTCCGTAATCATAAATTTAGAAATAATCATTTCAAAGAAATATGACCAAATCATGAAAATATGAAAGTGTGAAGTTTAATATATATAATTGGTCACATGAAGAACTAAGGGATTATCTCTCCCATAGGAACGACTTCATATAACGGATAGACATTTCCTCTCTCACATATCTGCCATATCATACTATCGGAGGCAACTGTATCTTATTGATAGTCCTCTTTTTGCACTAGTAGCTACATCTTGTAATGTTTTGCAACAATAACTATTCAACAAACACTCACCACTCAAAATGCAAAAGTGTTTTGTTACAAAAATTAGCTAGGTTAGATTACTTCATGCTTCATTTTTTAATGAATCGAGAAAAGAGTGTTTTCTGAATAATTGTTGTAACAAAAATAATCCCAAATATACTTTCTATTCATACTAATAATTTCATATAAATATATTTTATTTTTATAATACAAATAAACTTATAATTCTTGTCTTAACGAGTTAACCTTGCTCAGCCTGTCACTGACCCATCAGTTTGTTGCCTTGAGAAAGTGGTGTTTGAAAGTCGATTATTGGGTTGGAAATACTCAACCCAATTCACCAAAGAGCGTGTTAAACTGGTTGACCCAATAGGACAAACTCATTTTTCCACTCATAAAAAAAGTTCTATCTAACTTATATTGAAATCTTTATTTTTAACACAATGCCTACATAGGTTGGAGCACATGGAAATGTAAAAAGGCACAACTATATATAAAACATGATAATTTTACAGATAAATAAGCAAAATGATTTATTAGCCGTGAAATAGATGTCTTGAGAAAGTAATTGAGTTCCTAAATTAGTTTCTCCACTTATAAGTCATAGTGTTTTTAAAATTGAATCGGCCATTGAACCGGTCAAGATATCGAGTCAAGGTTCAATGGTCAAACCGCAGACAAATCGATTTGAACCTTGAGTCTGTAGTAATTAAATAATACTTTTTCAAATATATATAATATTAAGTATTATTCAATAAAAAATAAAACCAATATCACGACTTCAAAATAAAAATATCAATAACTATTAATAGTGTAATTAATAAAACAATTCAAATTATTTTTGTTTTTTAAAGTTCACCTAAAAATGCAGCAACCAGCGTTTCTAAGAAAAAAATCACGTTGCACTCACCTCTCTGACAATCATGACAAAAATCAAATTTCTTTATAGAACAATTTGTCATATCAGTCTTCCTTTATAATTTGGGTTTGTTAAGGGACCACTTTCTTCTCGAAGCTGATGTGGACTCTTCTTTCCATATACCAATGAGAAAAAATGGTGCTTTCTCCCTCAACCTCCATGGATTCTAGCAATCGAATGATGCATGTCCTGTCTCTACTGCTAGATGCCGAACCATTTTGGATTGGAGACCCATCGGTTTTTTCAGTTCATGACCGAGTTCCTCCATCTCTGTAATTCAAAGTACCTTTGTCGGGGTTTAAGAAGGTTCTACGAAGCAAGGGGAGAGATAGAGGGGAGGGGGGGGGGGGAGTAAACAATGACTTGTCATTTAGTAACCTCAAGCTCCCATTTGATATGGGAGAATGCAGAGGAGATGGAAGGAGGGTCGAGAAATAATGCATGTTTTGAAGAAAGGCATCGATGGTATGTTGATTAGTTTATTCTATAATGTTACAATGTGGGAACTATCAATGCACTTGTAGGAATCGGCAAAATAAAGACATATTTCAGTTACAAATGGAAGTGAAGATACCATAAACTCATTCTCTCTCTCTCGGATCAGATGCAACAATCCCAAATGGGGTACACTATTGTAGATATGTTAAAGGAAAGAAGTCACAAATACTAGCATAAAGATAAAATCAAAACATGAACTAAATTGAAATTTAGAGATATGAAAACCAATATTGGTAATACATGAGTTTTGCACGAGTAGAAGTAAATTAGAATATATACGGAATGACAAGTTTAGCAAGAGATACAAAATTCATAGCGTATTGGTTAAAATTGGACAAACATTACATGTCTCATGTGTTTAAGTGTCTTAGATCCACCATATAAAATACTAGAGGCAAAGGGATATCTCAACCCTAGAATTCAAGTCCGAACGAAGGATTTATTAAAATATGACGTGTGATAGAAAAGTAACACTCATGATTAAGACATGCAATGTTGCGCTGTATTAAATATTGAACGATAAAGAGCCGATAAAAAATTAAACTACAGATCACAGAAATAAAAATGTTAAATAGATAGGTTGGTACTCAATATAATATAAGATTAGGAACACAATTGGAGAGAAACCTGAGAAAATAGATCCTCTGCAATCTTGTTCTCTTCAGCCTTTCTGCTCCAAAATATTGACCATTGATCATTATATTAGAAAGGTTAAGATTGATCAATACAATATTAAGTTGGTCAAAACTTTTATGAGCTTAATCTTCTTAATGCTGCTGGGACTGCATGAAACAGATGATTCGAGCTCGAAATATGAAGCAACTCCCATTGTAAAAAAGACACTAGAGTCTAATTTTAAAAGATCTGGATATAGAATGTGAAGATTTATAAAAGCATCAATAATGAAGATTGTCAAGAAAAAAGTCCAATAACTAACAGCAAATGAGATCAAGAAAAAAATACGTCAATTTATTAACCGAGATTTGAAATTTATGTCTTTTCATTAAACTTAATAATGACAGGGGTTTATGATAGTGGTGTGATTCATATTGCTGACTTAACATAAAAAAGTTTTGATTGTTGTTATATTGTACAAGTTTGAATGCAAACCAAAAAACAAATATCTTTTTCTGGTAGATAAATCCCATTCAACTCCAATAAGCCCTTATCTAAATGGGCTCTATAAGTTTTAATCCCACGATAAAATCACTTGATAAAATGTGTAAATCTTGAACTTGTGTGGGTTGGTCCCTCTCCTCTCTCTCTCTATATATATATTGTATAATATATAAAAACGCAATATATATGATGCTTATTTTATGAGCTGTTGTTTCACAGCGTCGTTCTTCTCCTTCCCCACCCCATTCTCCCCCTTCCTGCGTTGCCGTAATTCCCTTTCTGTCGTGATATTACATTACCCTTCTACCTATCCCTACCAATTACCTTCCTCTTCCCCTCCAACTCTCACACACATGACCACAAGGCATTTCAGGGTCTGGGTTTCCCAATGAATTCCCTTTCTCTCTCTACACCCCATTCAACCAGCTTCATCTTCACTCCTTTTTCTTTCTCAGGTTTTATTGGAATTTCGGTTAGATGCATCTGATTTGTGTTTTGAACCTCCAAGAAACATAGCCTGAGCTCACAGGTTTGAAAAAAGAGCATTTTTTTATTCCATTATTGTGTTCTTACCTTCATATGAATTCTGGGTTTTATCTGTTTTATTGTATCTGGGGTTGGGTTGCTTTGTGTTGTTAGTTTTCAGCACTCTCTTCTCTTGTTGCAATTTGATTACTTTGACGAAGGACTAGGGTTTTATTTTGGGTTCAAAAGGTGTTCATATTTTGGTGGGCTGTATTGTCTTTACAATGTTTTTTGGATTTGAGTATTTAAGGTTGTTGTCTTGGTGAATTGTTTCAGTGGTTTTGAGATTTGGGTTTTTGTGTTTGAAGGTGTAGCTGTCTGTTTTGCCGTGGTTTTGTTAGCAATGAGTCGAAGAGTGAGGAGGAAGGTGGCAAAGAAAGGCAAAGGGAATGAGGTGGTGTCCAGTTGCCCTGAAATTCAAGGAGAAGTTTTGGATTTGGAAAGTCAAGGAATTGTTGAGTGGAGGGGCTTACCTGATGATACAGTAATTCAGCTGTTGTCATGTTTGAGCTATCGAGACCGAGCTAGCTTTTCATCAAGTTGTAGGACATGGAGGTCTCTTGGTAGCTCCCCATGTTTGTGGACTTCTCTGGATCTTCGTTCCCACAAGTTTGATCCTAGCATGGCATCTTCACTTGCTTCAAGATGTGTGCATCTTCAAAAGCTTAGGTTTCGTGGGGCGGAGTCTGCTGATGCAATTATTCATCTTCGAGCTAGGAACTTGCGTGAATTAAGTGGCGACTATTGCAGGAAGATTACTGATGCAACTCTTTCGGTGATCGCGGCTCGGCATGAGTTACTTGAGAGTCTCCAGCTTGGACCTGATTTCTGTGAGAGAATAAGTAGCGATGCTATTAGATCTATAGCTCATTGCTGTCCTAGATTGAGCAAACTTAGGCTCTCCGGCATTAGGGATGTAAATGCGGATGCTATTAATGCCTTGGCTAAGCATTGTCCTAAGCTGACTGATATTGGGTTAATTGACTGCCTGAACGTCGATGAAGTTGCTTTGGGAAATGTGTCGTCAATTCGTTTCCTTTCCGTTGCTGGGACGTCAAGTATGAAGTGGGGTGTGGTTTCCCATCTTTGGCATAAACTTCCTAACCTGGTTGGATTAGATGTTTCAAGAACTGATATTGGTCCATCTGCTGTTTTAAGATTGTTATCCTCATCACTGAGTTTGAGGGTTTTGATTGCTCTGAATTGCCCTATCCTTGAAGAAGACACTAGCTTCTCTGCTAACAAGTATAAAAACAAGTTAGTAATTTCCGTTTCTACTGATATTTTTAAAGGACTGGCTTCTTTATTTTTTGATAATACCAAGAGCGGAAAGAATGTGTTTTTGGACTGGAGGACTCTGAAGAATAACGATAAGGACCTTAATGAAATTATACCCTGGCTTGAATGGATGCTATCCCATACGCTTTTGCGTTCTGCTGAGACCCCTCAACAGGCTCTTGATAATTTTTGGATTGAACAAGGTGGGTCGCTCTTGCTTAGCCTAATGCAGAGTTCTCAAGAGGATGTTCAGGAAAGGGCAGCCACGGGTCTTGCAACTTTTGTTGTAATCGATGATGAAAATGCTAGCATAGATTGTGGCAGGGCTGAAGCAATAATGCGAGATGGTGGCATACGCCTCCTTCTTGGCCTTGCAAAATCTTGGAGGGAAGGACTTCAGTCCGAGGCTGCTAAGGTATTCTCTCTTCCCTATATGATCTATTGGTCATTTTTACTTGTACATGTTATAAGAACGAAATATTTTTATTCGTTGAAGTCTTCTTGATAGCCAACGTTCCTACATGCATAACCATGGTGCAGTTTATTTATACTGTCTGGTGCCTTCGAATGTTTTGCTCAAATCTGACCAAAGAAATTCCTGACGTAACCGATGCCTGTGTATCTGTCCAACAAACTTTTTAAATTTGCAGGCCATTGCAAATTTGTCCGTCAATGCCAATGTCGCCAAAGCTGTTGCAGAAGAGGGTGGGATTGAGATTCTCGCGGGTTTAGCCAGGTCAACAAACAAGCTGGTGGCTGAAGAGGCTGCTGGAGGGTTATGGAATCTCTCTGTTGGAGAAGAGCACAAGGTCGAATTTAATATCTGATTTTTCCTTTCTTTTTGAAATTTAATGCTGAAGTTTTAACTTTTAAGGTATAACTGATGGAGGCTTCTATCGTAGGGTGCCATCGCTGAGGCTGGTGGAATAAAAGCTTTAGTGGAACTTATATTCAAGTGGTCCTCTAGTGGGGATGGAGTCTTAGTAAGTTTCTTTTATTTTATGGCTATGAACATGTTAAGTATGTTTTATATTGCTTCTTATTTTTAAGTAATGGGAGTTGCTGTTTTACAATGCATATTCCAGCTGGTTTACTACTTAGATTTTTCTTTACAGGAACGTGCAGCTGGTGCATTGGCTAATTTGGCAGCTGATGACAAGTGTAGCACAGAGGTTGCACTGGCGGGAGGTGTACATGCTCTAGTGATGCTTGCTCGTAAGTGCCAATTTGAGGGAGTGCAAGAGCAGGTAATACTGCTTTCTATTATTTGGGTATCATGTCATCTATTTTCATCTATTTCAGTTACTAAAACCATTGAACTTTGAAGCTACTTTATTATGTAGATAATAACTGCCAATTGAAAATCGGAACTCTTGATAGTTGCTTTATTATGTTTTATAATTGTATTCAATTATTCATGATTGATAATCATTATTTCCTTTTTCCGGCGGCCTCAAGGGGTGGGATGCTGCAAGATTGTGTGAATGGTTGGGTTATTTCATCTTTTTGCTACTATTCCTTCAATTGGAAATTGGGAGGCTTATCAATGCCTAAATCTCTTTGACATTGGTGGTGCTATCACATTACAGGGTGGTTTACTTGCATCTAGAATGTCAGTCCAATTCTTTATTCCACTGTTGGACTTCTGGACTCATTTTCTATCATGTCTTTCCTATTCTAAGCCGACCTCACTTAGTGGGATAAGGCTTTTGTAGTTGTTGTTGTCTTTCCTATTCTAGATGGATAATGATGTGACAGATAAGTGGAATAAGAATCTCGATCAATTATATCTATATGTGGTTTTCAAGATAATTTTTGGATTTCCTTTTTTCTTTCTGCTAATTTTGAACCATTGATCACACCCATTGTTACCGAATTCTCCTTGTCCCCCTGTTAATGGCAATCTGGGATGTGCATCCCAGTCCATAGTGTGTTGGCATTCCTGTTCACTTGGGAGCACATATTGGAATACACTCTGCTCTGAGAAACCATAGAAAAATTTTCCACCGCCATTCCTGGCTTCACATTCAAGTCCAAAGATTCTTCAATCTTGTCAATTCAGAGTCAACCTTAAAGGTGACGTATAACCTACCCACTTGCTCTGGTCCTTCATCATGCTTAGTGGCAAAGAGGTCCGCAACAAGAAGGAGATTCTATTCTGCGACCAAAATGATTGAAGGAAGAGTGAGTGGGTGAGACTCTGTTGTTATCAGCAATAGAAATAAGGAGAAGAAAATGTGAAGATGAAAAAGGGAACAAAGAGGGGGAAGAAGGACAGATGCAGTATTACATCTGAAAAACAAAAAGTGTGGGGCTGTTTATGCGGTAGTGAAAAGGGAACAAATTTAATTTGTTCAATGAATTTAGTCTTGTGAAGATGCCTTTTGACGTCTACCAAGTCATTGGGAAGGGAAAAAGGAGCTCTTAATAAATAAGAGCATTAAAAAAAAGCAAAAGGAGTAATGACATTTATTCATTATTAACATGTAAAAATATATTATTTACAGTGGTGCGTAGCGGCCGACCCTAAAGCACTATAGCGGTATAGCGGTGTTGGGAAGTCCCAAATTGAGTAGAGATATGACCAAATAAGTGTTTATAAAATGTAGAGCAACTCTCACCCCTAAGCTAGCTTTTGGGGTAGAGTTAGGCCTAATCCAAATTCTAAGAAAGTATCAGAGCTTATCCTAAGTTCTTTTTTTTGAGAAGTCCCACATTGACTAGAGATATGACCAATATATCCCTTATATATGAGAAGACAATCCTCAACTCTCAAGCTCGCTTTTGTGGTTGAATTAGGCATCTCAAATTATAAAACTTTTATTGTAGACGACCCATATATGGGCCACCTGCAGATGTTCATTCCTGCAATATCCACGCTCCAGATGTCTAGCCCTGGCGCGCGAGGGGGTGTGCTGAGAAGTCTCACATTGACTAGAGATATGACCAAATAAGTGTTTATAATAGGTAGAACAACTCTCACCCTTAAGCTTGCTTTTGGGGTAAAGTTACGCCTAACCCAAATCCTAAGAAGTGGGATGGCCACTATGCCGATTTTTTTTTATATTTTATATAATCTATACTACACACATATGAAAGCTAAAACACAATAAAAAGTATTTAAAATTCATTACATTCATAATTAACAGTAAAAAGCCATGGATGTTTTAAACAAAGCATGCAATGGAAAATGTCAAGGTTTTCACCACTGGGCTTCAATTATGCACACTGGGAAATTGAAGCAGCTGATGAAGGAATTTGTTGTGATTCTTGTAGAGTGGGAGTTTGCTATTCTGAACGGAAGCAGTACAAGGAAGGGGGAGGCTGTTAGGATTTGGGAATCGGATAAATAAAAACTGAGAATCAGAGAAAAGGAGATGAGGAACACAGAAAAGACTGGCAGGAATTAAACAGAGCAAACGACTGACAGGAAAAAAGTATCAACCTGAAGGCTGGAGGCTCGCTGGACAAGTCGCCGGAAGGTGGCCGCAAGTCGTGAGAGTGCAGCAAAAAGCCCATTTCACCCTTAAAGTATTGACCTCACGACCCCTTTTCAAGGGCAGCACAGGGATTCAAGCACAGGGGTAGAATCGCGCTGTGACTGCGCTGTGAAGGCCACAATTCAGCTGCGATTGCGCACGTGACTGGCCACGATGCTGAAGCGCTCCGCTACAGCCCCTTCTGTTGCGGACAGCGGCCGCTCCGCCGCTATAGCGCTCTTCACATCCCTGATTATATATATATATATATATATATATATTATAAATTATGATGTAATTATATTAAGAGCTTACCAAATTAATATTGTGAAACTTACCATGAACACAAGTATATCCTTTTTACCATATATTTTATATAGTTGTGTACTGTGTATCCGTACCGAATAGAATTGCATATTGGTTAGTATGGTCACGGCTCACAAAGAAAGGTATATAGTTTCCTTATATATGTTTTGAGAAAAATATTAGTTTTGAATATGTTGTTTTGATTTTGATGGAAATGTGGTCTACATTGTGGCTTATTTTGGTTGCTGTTCATAGCCACACGTGACACAACATGGGGCAAATATAGACAATGACAATGATGATCTAGCTAAGATGATTTACATGGTTACAATAAGTAAAGATGCATTATATTTTCACTTAAATTTTGATTCTTCAGTTGTATGCTTTTTTGATTCTTGTCCTTTCCGTTAAGGGAATGTAAGTTAATTGGTGTAGAATAATTAACATCACTACTCTTAAACATTAGGCTGCTCGTGCATTGGCTAATTTAGCTGCTCATGGAGATAGCAACAGTAACAATGCTGCTGTTGGACGAGAAGCAGGTGCTCTTGAGGCTCTTGTTCAACTTACCCGTTCTCCCCATGAGGGTGTCAGGTAACCTACTAGTTATTTAATATTTGTGGTTGTTGAAAATTCAAGTGATGAATTTTCTTATTGGTAAGGAATGGGTTAACTGGTTAAGTGAGAAAAAGCTCAGACACCATACTTTTTGGTTTTAAGTCAAGATGTGTTATCAAGCTTATATTTAGATTTTTTGCTTAGCCCATTGATGTGTGTCTCCCATACTTTTTGACCTCCTAATTGCTTAGAAAGTTGTATCAAAGCCATCAGCCATGTCTAATGTGCATTATCCACACTGAAAGGTCAATGGTTGTTGTGTGAGGGCCTGAGGGGGCATGTAAGAGATGTTATAGATGTATAAAACCATGTTGTTGCACTTAACAGGGTAGTTGGTTCATGACATGGTATAAGAGCACTTTTTACCTTGTGGCTTAGAGTTGGATCCTTGCCACTCCTGTTCTTATAAATAAAAAAGGTTGAAGCAGAAGTTAGGTGGGCCCAAGTATTATCCATGTTTCAATTCCAAAGGGCTCTTGTATGAGGCTTGCGTTTGAGATGTTGTTCAAGTTAAAAATTATCCATATATATCCACCTAATAGCTTAACCTTTTGGAGTAGTTGTTTCATCACTACTTTCCCTTTAGTGCTTCTCTTTGGCCTGTACTCTTGTACCTGCAAAAACATACATTCATTTCTCTCTTATTTTGACTTTATGTCATAATTTAACAGGCAAGAAGCTGCTGGCGCACTTTGGAATTTGTCATTTGATGATAGAAATAGAGAGTCCATTGCAGCAGCTAATGGAGTTCAGGCATTGGTATGTTTTGTATCATGTTTGCATCACTTTATTGGTTAATTGGAAAATTAATAGTATTATTAGAAGTCTTCCAAAATAAAAAACGAAGCTGAGAAAGGAAAAAGAAAAGGATGAACCTGCACTAGAAACCAGAAAACTGTCCCATCCTATAGGACACAAATGGTCATGGACACAAATTGTAAGAAGGGGGTACTCTTGGTGTGAGAAATTGAAAACTGATTGCAAGGAAGATTTCTCACGATATAGCAATATGATACTTATGCATGCTTTTGGCCAACAATAGTTTTGGTTTAACTGCATCATTATATTTACACAGCTTTACTTAGAAACCTCATGTAGGACTAATTAAATGTGATTTGGGTCATTGACATTTTCTTGTTAAAACAAAGTTCTATGGAAATACTGACTGGTATTTAATATCACTTCATCATATAATAAGTAAACCAATTCCCCTTAAGAAGTTCCTTTTTTTGTGTAGAATCAGTTAGTCCATCGATTTCTAAAATTATTTTAACAACCCATGGAATACCTTTTCTGCTTAATATTTAGCTGTGAAAATATGATTGTGCAGCAACTTGTTTCTATTGATTTATTGAAAACTTGGGCTTCTCAACTTGATCTTTCATAACTTACCCAATTATAGTTTATGTCAGATTTGAGAATTACTTTGGATCAATATGGTCCCTTTGTAACCTTAATTTTGAATGGATATATAAGTATGTTATGCCTTCAAAGAAAATTAGGGTTAATCCATTTTAAGGGAAAAAGTTTTAATCATAAATCTTTGTGGAATAAGACTTTTTAAAATTCATTCTTATTTATGATTTGTGATAAATATTAATTTGCTACTGTCAGTCATGCTTTGGTTTTAATAATATTTGTAGCGATTAGGGATTGATATTTCCAAACCATTTTTAATTTTATTTGGCAGCTAATAAGAGTGGCTATTTTGATGAATGAAATCATTTTTCCCTCTTTGAAGAAAAACAATCTTTTTATGGATCTCATAAACTAATTTGCCTCATTATTTTTTTAGGAAACTAAGAAGTTCAATTTTTGATGCTTTTCATTGGTTTATGTAGGTTGCTCTAGCCCAATCCTGTTCTAATGCCTCCCCTGGACTTCAAGAGAGGGCTGCTGGAGCTCTCTGGGGATTGTCAGTTTCTGAAGCCAATAGGTACTTATAAGAGTTCTGTTTTATATTTTATCCCCATAATTCCTTTTATATTCTATATTATTAGAGATGATCTCATTATCAATAATATCTCTCATAATTTAATTTTTGGTCGAGCTCAATGGCATAGTGTGATTCATATAGCCGACCTCACTTAGTGGGATAAGGCTTTTGTTGTTGTTGTTGTAATTCCTTTTATATTCTATCCTCATTACATTCTCTTATCATATAAGATGGAGTATATGAGTAGACCATTGATTGACTAGATTTGGAGAATTAGGATTCTCTTTTATGACTGATTGGTTGCATTATTTTGGAGTATAACTTATCAATATTGATCTCTACCTTGCTATGTTTCCTTTCATTTTTTCATCTCTTCTTGTGTTCCAGAGGAATCTCAGGTTTTTTTTTTAATATTTTATTTCTTCCTTTTAAACTAATCTTGTTTTTTTGTTCTTTTTCTTTCTGTGAATAAAAATGGAGAGGTTTAGAATCTTCTAACCTAATTTCATAATCCTAATATTTATAATTCTATCTTGTTTATATTTTAAATTGAAATCTTTATAATAAACCAGAGGAAATTTGAAAATCTTAAAATATGCCATTTCCCATTTTTTTTAAAAATATGTTTAGTACAATCTGTTTCCGTATCTTCCATTATTATCTAATTCCAAATCTCTACCATTCCCTTCTAATTTCAAATATGCCAAAAGTTTAAGTTTGTTTAGATATCCGTTGGCACCAATGTAAACAGACATTATCACTCACTTTAAGATAAAAAATGAATGGAACTCTACTTATCAGTTGGGGTGAAAGTCTCTTCACATTGCACTCAACTGGTATCCAAACACACTTAGAGCCGTTTGGTGGTCAGGATAAGATAAATGATTGGATAAGCACAGGATATCATAAGAGCAGAATAGACTCTTCCTGCGTTTAAAGTGGACAATATATTGATAGAATATGATACAAACAATGAAAAATGTATCAAATTTTTTTTGAAATAAAATATACATAATATTTTTTAAAATTTAATTTTCTAAATAGTTTATTGAAAAGTGATTACTCTATTAAATTTAATTTTTTTACATTTTTATAAATGAGTTTATGTTTTAATATTAACTAAAATAAATTAATTTTTGTTTTTGAAGGGAGTCTATTTTAATTAAAATTATTATATATATAACCAATGAGTTTTAACTTAATATGGGTAAGGGATTAATGATAAAAATTAATTAAATTATTAAAAGATATTATTCTTTCAAAAATAATTTATATTTAAATTATTAATTATAATTATATAAGTAGAGAAATAATTTTAAATAATATCATATGATAATATAAAATTAGTCTATATTACTATTAAAAAATTAATATTTATATATATGTGTGAACAGCCTATTTTATTGTTAGTGAAGAATTATTTTGTGTATTTTTATTATAATATAAATAACGAAAAATAATGTTAACTAAGTAGTAGTGAGTGATAATGAAAACTTAATTATTTTATAGGAGTAAATCCAATATTTTCACCATTTTATATATAAGTTTATTTTTTAATTAAATTTATCAGTAACTAAATAATTTAACTTAACAATAATAATTAGTAATTGATAAGTAATAAAATTAATATTTTATTAAAATTAAAAATTTATATTTATTAATTAATTTTATTAAAAATTATATAAAATATAAATATTGAAATTAATTTTGGTCATGGTAATAAACAAACAAAAAACTGATATCTTATCCTGTCAGGATAATTTCTATCCTAGTTCCCCCCTCAGGATAACTTTTACACATGATGGACATGATAGGATAAGGGATATGATAGTGTTATCCTATCCTGCTGGCGCAACAAACAACAAATAACAACAGGATATAATTACTATCCTATCCTGTCTCTGTTTATCCTGTCCACCAAATAGACCCTTAATATTTGATTTCCTTCTTCTATGATGGAATTTGGGTTATTTTAGTGGTAATGCAAGTTATGTTGTGAATCCATATTATTCTAGAGTCTAGACTCCTCATGTGTTAGGATCGAGAAATCCTAACAGCAACAGGGAATATTTATTTTGGTGTTTTTCCGAATATTCAAGACTGGAAAATAAGATAAAATTGAATCTATTAATTAAAATAGAATCCCAAAGAAGGAAAGCCTTCTTTTACACGGGAAACCCCTTCACAAGGTAAAAAAACCTTACTAACTCAATAATCAATAGCTTGACTCTAACCTAATGAGTGTACTCATATTTATAATAACTAATCCTAATAACAATAAACATAACCCCTAAGAAATAAAGAAAATAAACTAACTAGAATAAAAGATAATCTCCTAATATAAAAGATACTCTAAATCTAAAAGATAACCCAACCCAAAATACAAGATCAACTCATAAAATAAAACATAGAGTCCTAAAATAATTCCTAAAATAAAATATATCTTCCTAAATGAACTAGATATCTAGAATCCTAACATCACGCTAGAGGTTCAAACTTACCTTGTGATTTTTTCTTCATTATCCCTCCCCTCACTCATCTCATAATGACTGTCATAGTCTTGCTTCAAAGAGTAATGATTCATACACACCAATTTTCTCATCCATCTCATTTCCGCTGACATTTTCTTCCTATCTCTCTTTGCATTTCCTATCACATCACCTATCATATCACTCATTTCTCTCTCTTCTCTTCCTATCTCACTCTTGGTGAATGGAATTAAAGTGTGAATGGAGTATTATTCTGCTTCAAATTGAGATTCTGTAGCCACATCCATAGACTAGGACTTATTTTTCATTTCAAAATATATAGTATTTAATTTGATATTTTTTGAAAATAAAAGTTATATAACGATAAATTAGCATATAGGAGGGGTCTCCTATCAGAATTCTTGCATGTCTGTCTTCCTCTCATTTAATTGTAAGGCTCTTAAAATTGGCTTCAATGTTACCCGACCTGGCCAGCCAGTCCATTCCAAGCACCACCTCAGTTCTTCCTAACCCCCATATGAAAAAATTCTGATCAATTTCAATATCTTGAATCTGTATTTTCACATTCTGACAGATTCCCTTATTTGTTTCTAAGGTTTCATTTCCTACTTCCAAGTTCTACCGCATAAGTGGGAGTGTCTTCCACCTTCAGCCCCAATTCCTCCACCACTTCCTTGGAAATGAAGTTGCTAGTAGCTCCACAATCCACGGGAATTAAAATCTGCCTCCCCTTCAGCTCCCCCCAAGGCTTAAAGGATTGGTTAGAGCGAGTACCTCCTTACCATGCAGTCAGATCTGGAGTGTTTTCCCTTTAACACAAGCTCCTCCTCATCTAACCCTGGAATGAGAAGCCCTTCCTCTTCTTCCTCATCATCCCATTTCACTAATAACAACCGATAATGTTTGAGCTTGCACGCATGTTCCCTTCCCCAATTTTCTCCATATTAGAAACACAACCCTTTCCTGCTCCTCTTTTTGAATTCAGCTTGGGAGAGCCATTTTCCACCTGTTCCCTTCTGTTGTACACTTGGATCAGTTGTAGATTTAGTTCCTGGCCCAGGAATTGTGTTGTTTGTTCGACTTTTACTTGGCTCACCTAGTGTTTCTGATTTGGAATAAGAGTACCCCTTTTCTTTCCAGCCTCGTTTTTCTTCTTCTGAGCCGCGCCCTCTACAGATATCAATTGTCTTCTCCTCCAAGTGTAAAGCTCCATCCATAAGTTCTGATTGAGACTCTGGGATATCATTTAAATTCAGTTCTTACCTCCTCCCTCAGTCCATTTAAGATAATTCCCTTAAGGATCATCCTTTCAATGTTTCTTAATGGTGAAGCTACCAACTCAAGCTGTTCTCTGTACTCCATTACGCTTCCCACTTGTTTCACACTCAGCATTAGTCCAAAAGGATTTTGGATTAATCCTGGTTGGAACCTCCTGATTACAGCTTCTTTGAATGTTCTCCTATTCTTCTCTGTTTCCTGCTCATCCCACCATTGAAACTAGTTTAAAGCTCCGTCCTGCACCACTACTATTATTTCTAACTTCTCCTTCGAAATTCCGTTTAAATGGAAATATCACTCCACCATGCGATCCAACCGTAAGCATCACTGCCATTGAATACAGGAATTTCAACTTAAGCCCTGTCAAAGCTTGCCTATGAAACCGTTCTTCATTTTTGTACCTTCCATTGTGTTGTGACTCCCTGTATCTGCTGTCTTAGCTACTTGATTCTGATTGTCTTCAATGGCTCCGCCTTTGCATTGTTCTTCCCTTGCGCCTACCACCTTCCATCAAAATCTGACCCAATTCTCCAAACTGTAGATGAGTCTCAGATTGCATCACCTGAACGAAACGCTCCAGGTTGTCCACACTTGACTCCACACTAGCTCCCTGAACCAGGAGCTCTGATCCCAAAATGATAGGAGAGCTCTGATCCCAAAATGACAGTACCAGAAGAACAATTGAATGAAGAAAACGCTTCTCTATTAAAGTATCCTGGGTCTGGGTATAGCTCCAGAATTCCTATGTATAAGCCAAAACAATGAAAGAAACAAGAAAATAGGAAACAAAGCAATTTTGGGAGTGCCTAATCTATCCAGAATTCCCACCCAAGTGCTGCCAACCTCTTCTATCGCTCCATACTTGGTTATACCCCCTGGTCCTCCCCCCCCCCACTCACCTGATACCACTTCTGACTCCCTGCCACATCAGCAAGGCAGTTAGTGCCAATTCTATTAGATATATCAGGTGCATCACACCATTTCTTCCTCCTTTCGTAGACTCTAGTAATGTTGGGCATATTACTAGCAAGTAGGACCAAATCAAAGACCTTTCGAAAAATCCTAGTGGAGTAGTTATTTCACGGTCACTGTTATTGATTTAGACAATTTTTTTTGGTTCAGAACTAGTTCTTCTAGCTGCATTTAGGAGCCTTCCATCTACAAACATTAGGAAGCAACTGAGACCAACATTGGCTCCCTTGATTGGAGTATGGATGTCAGTATGGGTCTGGCCGCGCAGGATTACAATCTGTAAGACTGTTATTGGTCAGTTACACTCTGTTATCAGAGTTAGTTACAATCTTAGCCTTAGTTGCTAGCTGTCAAACCTGTTAGAGATATTTAGTATAGTAAGCCTCAACTATATACGAAAGCTTGTATCATACTCAGATTAGTTCAATCAATATAAATCATTTTTTCTCTTCTCTCTTAAACTTAACACTTAAGCTATTAACATTTGTCCTTTGGCCACGACTAGCATGAGCTTTAGATTTCACCTGTTTATTTCCTCTGGTGCTGTTCTTAAGTATTTTTAAGCTATTGACTTTGGTGCTACTTGTTGAGAAGTCCCACATTGACTAGAGATATGGCCAAAATAGTCCTTATAAAGGGTAGAGCGACCCTAACCCCTAAGCTAGCTTTTGAGGTAGAGTTGGGCCTAACCCGAATTCTACGACATTAATAACCATGTGGCCTTTAATTTATTGTTCAGTTTCATTGTATATATGCTAGTTCATATCTAGTTACTAGGGAGTTTGAGACTTGTGTATTCCTTATTAGATTAAAATTTGACCATGGTGTTTCATACTCAGTTTTGAGCAAATGCTTGCTTTTCATCCACTTAACAACATCATAGTTGTTTCCATTTAAGTGACTGCCAAAAACAGAGGAAAAGAATGAGTATCTTTTCTTATCTGTTCTTCTAAAGTTTCTCTAATACCATGGATGATTCTAGTTCAATGTGCCCTTTTTATGTGTTTTCCCCTCTTGTTGGTGTGTTCTGAAATATTCATGCTTGTATTGAAAGATTTACAACAATTTTTTTTTTTCTTTTATTTGCCTAATATATGGATTGAATTTTGCCACAC
Source organism: Acmispon strigosus (assembly GCA_030819835.1). Lineage (NCBI taxonomy): Eukaryota > Viridiplantae > Streptophyta > Magnoliopsida > Fabales > Fabaceae > Acmispon > Acmispon strigosus. Next base: position 28,015,675 of record JAUAMA010000002.1, read on the forward strand.
TAGTCGTCACTCTATAATTTCATTACTTTTCAACTGAAGATTATGCTTATATTAATTAATGTTTGTCTTTATTTTCTTAGCATTGCCATTGGACAAGAAGGAGGTGTTGCACCTCTGATTGCACTGGCACGGTCTGAAGCCGAGGTAATTTATTTGTCATGTCCAACGTCTATGGATATGTATATTTAGTGCTAGACAACTGCATAAAATGCCAAAATATTATCCCATTTTGGCGGATTTGTTAGTTCTTTGCTGATCTTATTATTGTGAGCATTCATTTTAGCTGCTTTGGAACAGCTGTACTCACTTGTTTTGGTGTCTTCCTCCAGACTTTTTCTTTTTGGGTTTGTATTAATAGTTGTTCATATAATCATATTAATTAATGGTGCACAACACTCTTTATCAAGTAATTGATTAAGTACCACCATGGGTCTGGTTGTCTGGTTAAGTGGTGAAACTTACATAACTTAAATTTATGCTAGCTGCTAGTCTGTTGTCAGTCTTCCTTTGGTTTTTAAATAAGTGACTTCTATACGGATATGCTAAAAAGTTTACTTGACTTCTCGTAGTTTCAAAACTTCTTACGATAAATAGTAAACTTTTTTCCACTCGAATTTCATAGAAAGAATAACATAACTGATGACTTTGGTGGCATACATATAAGCGAGTAACCATTATGTCAAAAGCATTAATGGCTTAATCTCCTTGTTTGTGGTGCATCTTGTAATGCATTATGGGGTGCCGTATGAATATCTGGCTTTGCTTTATAATTTAAAATTTCGTAATGTAGCCTCCTACGGGTAATACTTTGTGTATTCTAGTGTGCAAGTTCTGGCACCTTCATATGGTCCCAAGAAAATTCTCATCTCACATTTTTTATGAGTATATCCTTTTAACTTTAGTTGTTTATATATGTTAATGTTGATAAAATCCAAGCCACTTTCCACTTTCAGGATGTTCACGAAACTGCTGCCGGAGCACTGTGGAATCTTGCTTACAACCCTGGTAATGCTCTACGAATAGTGGAGGAAGGTGGAGTAACTGCCCTTGTCGATCTCTGTTCTACATCAGTATCGAAAATGGCACGATTTATGGCTGCGTTGGCATTGTCTTATATGTTCGATGGGAGGTAATTAATTTGGTTAAAACCTGCTCTATGACCCTGTTACCCTTTTCTGTTTTGTTTCTTGGAATCCACATGTTTCTTTTTCATTTGATTGTTGTCCTTTATTGAAGATTAGAGTTCACTGATCTCTTTTTTTGGTAGAGTAGTTTTCTATAGAGCTTGTTTGTAGGAAGAGTCATGTAGATAGAACAATTATTGCTGAGCACAATGCCTATTAGGAAAAACCAATCATAATCTTAAGATAATATTTAAATAACTTCAGCACAAGCTTTCATGCCTTTTTATTATAACTATTATTTATCTTGAACTTTGGTTGGTTGTATATAGACACTATACTCATGCAAGAATTTCTCTAATCAAATATAGGATACAAAATCAAGGTTGGTATTTTTTCTGTCCGTGTGCTTTTTATTTATTTTTTTCACTTGAAAAGGGGGTTTTCATAAGAATGAAAAAGCGATTAAAGAAAGGAAGAGAGATGAGAAAGAGAGATTGGGGGAAACTGTAATGGGATGCATCTGATGTATATACCGGTCTCCTTGGTGTATATATTACTAGGTAAATAATGAAGTACAATATGTATATAAAGTATGCGAGACAAATACATATGGGCCAGGCTCATACACTCTCAATAATCTACATCTAACACAATTCTGACTCTTAACAATCACGCTCAAGCTGGAGCATAGATATTGATCATGCCCAACTTGTTACAAATGAAATTATTACGCATCCCACTGTTAGGTACCAGAGAAATAGAGAAGAAATGAACTGAAATTCTTTTTTATTAAAATTTTTCTGGAATTCTGAGATGAGCTCAGGTCCAGTTTAGGGAATTACAATAAGAAGAAATAACACAAATACAAGGCAATTTTGAGAGTGCCTTTTCTCCCAATTCCTAACAGTGTTTCTGCCTACCCCTCCCTCTCACTCTACACGGTTATATCCCCCATACGCTCTCTCTCATTCACACTCCTTTTGCCTGCCTCGCTCCGTAATAGAGTACTGCCACGTCAGCAAGGCAGTTATATTACCCACTAGTGAGTATCAGGGATATCCTTCCTCTTGCTCCTCTTGACGTAGACCTTAGTGATTCTAGGCCTTTGCAATTAGGTCCCTAACACGCACTCAAGGGCTTTGTAAACAAAACTGCAAGATGATTACCTGTCCTAACATTGGAAGTGGATATTCATATAAGGGTCTGCTGAAGTTTCTCTTGGATGAAGTGACAATTCACCTCAATATGTTTAGTCCTTTCCTGAGAGACTGGATTTGATGAGATATGTATAGCAGTCTAGTTATCACACCATAGTTTCATCGGAGGTATGGCAGTCTGTTTGGGCATCATCTTCAATTTATCCAAGCTTGGATGTCCCAGACGACAACTAAGAAAGACCGAAGTCTCAACAACACATATCCCGCGCTCGTGTGCTATATCAAGAAAGGATCAGAGGTAAAATTTATGGTACAATTTAATGATCGGTTAATTTATTGTTAGAAATCAGATTAAAGGGACACCCAGTAACCATAGAACATAACTCAAAGGTAGTGTAGGAAGGGCTGATGCCTGTCTAAACACTAGTGGCTTGCACTTTTGAGCCATTTACAAGAGTAATATGATGTAGGGTTCTGGGTGAAGATTGGTTACAGAAAAGAAAGGATTACTGGTGAGATGACCTGGGGCACTAGAATCCAAAACCCATGATCCAACAGGTGCGGAATAAGAGGAAACCGGTTTGAGCAACAATCACTGATGAATAGGATTGTTGGCCCGCCTTCAGATGCAGTTATTCCCTGTACTCCTCAGCTGACACAGACTGATTGATCCTTCCAGAAATCAAACACAGAATCGTAAGTCTAACAGCCCAAATACACCATTCAAACGGAAGACCCACTGACTGAAGTGGGCCCAAACAGAAAAGGGAGACCTCGAACACAGAAATGGACCGCAAAAATGTAACCTCAACTGGAAAACAAACTAAACTAGATAAGTTATCAGCGGAAGCCGGAGGTGGCGGCCAGAGGTAGCTGCTGTGTCGGCCGTTGGTGATTGTTTCCAAAGAACCAACTGAAAAACCGATGGGTTAGCCTATGACAGCTGGAACCCTTAACCAAAAACTTGGAAAGTGGAGGAAGGCTTGAATCAAGTGTCTTTGGCACCAACTTGAATGAAATATTTTGATTGATTATACTATGAAACATAGTACAGTGTATATACAAGAGAATTCCCGTAAGTTTAGGGATAGCAATCACCTAAAATAAGGAAAGAGTCTATCAATTAAGGTAATAAAAATACAATATACAAAATATATTTACTCCTTATTTATTTTATTTATGACATATCTCGATAGAGTGAATGTATGGAGAAAATCAAAATGGACACTTTCCTGTGGTCAAATAAAATTTTCAACCAATTAAACTTGATATAAGAAAAAACTTAAATGCGTATTATTTGAGCAATTGAGCATTCATGATATCTTTTGCAGGATGGACGAATTCGCTTTAGTAGGCCAAATGTCTGAAAGTATTTCTAAGAGTGCTGCGAGCTTGGATGGAGCTAGAAAGATGGCTTTGAAACACATAGAAGCTTTTGTCCATATGTTTTCTAATCAACAAGCATTTGCTGCTGCTGCTGCATCATCAGCTCCTGCTGCACTGGCACAGGTTACTGATGGTGCTCGTATTCAAGAAGCAGGACATCTAAGATGCAGGTTTTTTTCTTCTTCTTCTTCTGATAATGGCAAAAGGTCCTTTTCATTACCAGTCCTTACTACCTCATACTTTTGTTTAGTCATATTTTCCAGTATGTACAAAGTGATTGTCAGCCACCTGGTCCTTCAGTATTCTTGGTTTTGGCATGGAAATTTTAATTATTTATTTATTTAATGCAATAGTTCGTACAATTTATTTTTTAACACTGTTATTCCTTTATCTACTGCATTTGCTGAGTAAGCTTTTCAGCTTTTATATTTAGTGCGAGCTTGTAGTGCATTATTTTGAACAATCATCTTATTCTGAATCCAAGCTTTATGAAAACTCGGACAAAAATGTGTGGTGGGGTAAATATTTAGTAAGAAATGGTAGTAATTATTCATAAGTATGCCTTTTTTCCCTTTTATAATGCATTTTGACTTGATGAAAATGTTAACCTTTTAACGCTCCTGCATCTCTCATTCATGAACCCTTGAGTTTGGAAGGGGTACATAATGTGTATCACACAGTTATTATTTGATAGTCTAAATATTTAAGTTTGCTATTTTTACAATGTTTACTATGTAAAAGCAAGGAGGTCAAATATAACTGTAACTCACGCCTCTTGCAGTGTAATATCTGTATATATAAGGGATTATCTTTGCCTCTAGAATATGCGTTAGGATTGTGTTATTGGCTCCTCTTGTGCTTTGCTCATATATATGTGTTGCAGACTGAGTTACACTTACAGAGAGAGACTGAACAGTATCTTATAAATTTCTATTCTCTTTGTTTCTTTGATTCCTTTTTTTTTCCCAGTTTGTGTAACCATATATCATGCTCCTATAGTTCTACTTTTCATTACTCTCAAAACTTCTTTTTCTATGAAGCCCAAATGATTTGTTCATTTTTGAGATATCTAATCCTATTTTATTTTGTGATTGTTTGTTCCTCAGTGGTTCTGAAATTGGAAGATTTGTTATTATGCTAAGAAATCCATCACCTATACTCAAAGCTTGTGCAGCATTTGCTCTTCTCCAGGTGACTGTAGCAACCTGCTTGATTTTCATCTATATATTCAGTTTGAATTCTGACAATTCTTGTATGGTTGATCTTACAATTGCAGTTTACTATCCCTGGTGGACGACATGCCGGGCACCATGCTAGTCTCATGCAGAATGCAGGTGCAGCAAGAGTTCTGCGTGGTGCAGCCGCTGCCGCGACTGCGCCACTCGAAGCGAAAATCTTCGCCAGAATTGTTCTTCGCAATCTTGAGTACCACCAGATAGAACATACAAAGTAGGTCAATGCATCTGTTGCTTTCAACTATCTTTCTCAAACCATTTTGGACTTAAGATACATATACACAACTGCCCAAGGTACCAAAAGTTGCTTGCCTCCCTTTTGATGCAAGGGAAGCAAGTTATGATTTGACAGGTCTTGGTATCTTCCATCTGTTGAAAGTTGAAACTGCTTATTGAACTGTTGTTATTTTGGGATGCAGCAGATAGGCAAATTGGTATAAATTGTATTGCCTTGATGTTTTTTTCCCCTTTGTATTATTCTTATGTATTCTGTACAATTAAAAGTTTAGAGATATTTTTAAGAGACTAAATGCTAGGTTCCCTTTTATTACCACCTAATCGTAGAATCTAACCGGAACGCATAACCTTCATGTTCATGGTGTGGACCACGGAAATTTGACGTCACACTATGTGCCTATGTGGCATGTGATCTCATGACGAGTCTCCTAGGTGGCATCTTACGTGGCATTTGATTCGTATCTTTGACATCCCCTTACATGTATCATAGATCCTCAAAGAGGATAGGACAAGCTATAGAAGATTGCTACCTATCGTAGTACATCGAAATATTAGTATTGCATAAAGATCACAAGTGAGCAACAATGTTCAAGCAACTTTGTGGATAAACTGTGAGAATGACCAATTTTTGCATTTGTAGGAAGTTGCCCCAAACAACCACAATTTTTGTGAATAGAAGCATGATCCTTGTGGAATGTGGCGATTTATGCCAAAGCGATTGTTCCTACAATAGTTATTGCCAATATTCAGATCTCCATGGAGGAAATGATCGTGTAATTTGTTTAACGCTAATAGCTTCGACTAAGAACCCAAAATATAATGCTGTTGTGAAGAATAAAAACATATTTACCTTCTTCAGCTTCTCATGAAATAAATAGCCTTGAACAAGCTCTTTATGCTTTGATTGTATTCATTGATATACTTCTTGTATAACCTAAAGATTCACCTATAAGAAGTGAAACACCTAAGCATTCATTTCTACTTACCTCTCGAGAAAAGTAGTTGTTGCTTGAAGATGAAACTGTTAATGATTACTTGTGTAGTGTAAGCTTGAAGAAGTTTGAATCAAGAGAGTAAGAGTAGCTTTAAGGAAGAATTCCCCGAAAGGCACCTATGGTCATACAGGCATAAGAATGACCTCACTGGCATCCTGTGGTCAACATGATCTCACTGCCGCTCGGATGACAAGTATGCACGATCTCACTGCCACCCTGGAAACAATAACAGACACGTCCTCACTGTCGTTCTGGAGACATTATGCATGCATGATCTAATTTACCAGTTAGTCACATGCAATGAATTATCCTCACTGACGTTCGAGTGCTATTTCAAAATGTCTCCGCTAGGATCACCATCACTGGTGTCCTAGCTCCAACAAAACAACAACATAACGAAAAACGTCGTTCATATGAATTTGAGTTCCTGTTCCAATGCGGGGCCACCTTAACCGAGTGTTCGTCTTACATCACACCATCTCTTGTCACTTGGCCGTATGTGACAGTGATCCTCGTCGACAACAGTCGATGATCAACTTATTACTCTATTACGGGTAAGTTCTCCTTATTTCTTTCAAAAACATCTCTTATGATTATTTTCATAAAACCTTGTGATCATTTTCAGAAAACATGTTTTGGTTAGAATCTGATTTTTGACTTCTCTAATTGCATTTTATTAACACTTGTGCAATTTTTTGATTTCCAAAAGAGTTTCTACACTATATAAAGTGTCTTTCATTAGTCATAAACACAAGAGAGTAACAAGATTAAAAAGTGTTCAAATTTGGAGCAAGGTTTTTCATTGTTCTTGGAGTGTTCTTCTTCACAGGTTTTCTATTTCCAATATTGGTCTTAGATCACCATTCTTGCTGTGAATGTTACTTCTTCTTCCTCAATCAATAGGATTTTGATTTTATTCCACCATAGGGTTTGGTGAAGAGGACAAGTAGGGTTCTTGTTCTATCTTGTGGTTGGTAGAAGACACATTGGATTGTTTGGTGTAAGCTTGGTTTGGTTTTCTATATTATTGGTAAAATCTCATCAGGTTGATGGGGACTGGATGTAGTCTTTGATAGTAGTACTATCAAAGGTGAACCAGGATAAAATCCCGGTGTGATCTTCTTAAACCCTTATCATCTCTTTTACATTTTGCTATTTGAATGTTTAGGGTTCTTAATTTGGGGCTTTTTGTAAATTCTTGATTAATTGATGAAATTGGAGTTATAGGATCTTAGTATGTGAATTACTATGCTTCTGTGTGTGTTTTGATTGATCTCCAAAATCATTTCTATTGTATAATTATGAATCTCTTGTATATTGTTCTTGGATGATAACAAATTACCAAGAATGGTAACAAATTACCATTCCCGGTAACAAATTACTAGGAGCAGTAATAGATTACCAAAAGTGGCTGTTTTAGGTTTTAAGTCAAGTTTTAAGAACTAAAGTTGTTTCTTTTTTAAGATCCTAATTCACCCCCTCTTAGGATTGTCACCTTAAGTGTTCACAGTAGGATGTGTTGGGAAATTGTGGTTGACGACATCCTATGGATGACCCGATGTTTGTTGAATTGAATGTGACACCTTGTGTGCGTGTTTGAAATGACTATTGAATGATAGCGATGATGCTTGAAATATGTCGTTTGATTATATAAAGCATGTTATGTAGCTCATATGATGGGCAAGTAATATTGAAACTGTTACGTCGTATGATTGATAACATGTTGTTTGAGTTGATGTTGTTTCCCTGATTGTGTTATGCTTGTGTTGTTGTTTATGTTCTCGATTGGTTATCGAATATGCAAGCAGAGGGAAAGGATAATCGCCGGTCGGACGGGAAGTCCTTCGGCATTTTGATGTGAAGATCTTCTTAGAACAGAGACCTAATGATTTTGGAAAGAATAAGAAAAGTGATTTCTAAATAAGAACCAAATCAATGTTTCAGAATTATATTTCAAAAAAGAATCAAGTGCTTTTGAAAAGAAACGAATTTGTTCTAAACTTTCATGAAAGAAACTCATAATGTACTAAATGAATACATCAAACCCTTTTGTAATCCAATGATGATTCAAATTTCTTCATAACACAAGCTATATCTTGTAAAGATCCATAAGACTTATCTTTTGAAAAAGAACCATAAGACATACCTTTGGAAGGGAATTATAAGACGAGTTTTCAGAAAAGAATCATAAGACATGTTTTCTAAAATGAATCACAAGGCTTTATGAAAAGAATCATAAGAGATGTTTTCATAAGAAAAGAGGGGAGTCTACCCGTAATAGAGTAATGAGTTGATCATCGACGGTTGTCGATGAGGATCACTGGAAAATATGGCCAAGTGATAAGAGATGGTGTGATGTGAGACGGGCACTCGGTTAGGGTGGTCCCTCATTGGAACAAGAACTCGAATTCGTATGAACGACATTTGCCATTATACTGTTGTTTTGTTGAAGCTAGGACACTGGTGAGGGTGATCCCAGTGAAGACATTTTGAAAAAGGACTCGAACGTCGGTGAGGAAGATTCATTGCATGTGATTAACTGTTAGTTTAGATCATGCATGCATAATATCTCCAGGAAGAAAATGAGGTCGTGCTTGTTGTTTCTAGGACGGCAGTGAGGTCGTGTCTGCTTGTCATCAAGGCGGCAGTGAGGTCGTGTTGACCACAGGATGCCACTGAGGTCATTCTTGTGTTTCTCTGACCATAAGGTGGCAGTGATGTCATTCTTGTGCATGTACGGCCATAGGTTGACAGTGTGGTCATTCCTATGCACGATTATTGATAACATCGAGGTTATTAACTAATCAGTAAATTGCGTCCCACCCTTAGTGAATGTTGGCGAAATATCTGGATGATCATTAAGGATCACATGTGCATGCCATGTAGACTAACTTTGAGGTTATGGTTAATCTGTGGGATCGAGAAGGTACCTTGGAGTTTGATTGTGCGATTATGAGGAGTGTGATATTGTGTTGTGTGCATTTGAATTGATGTTTTTTTTTATGAGTGGCTATGACTAGAATTTTTCAATATATAGTTGTGATGTGACATATATATATTTTTATGACTTGCTTAACTATATGCTATTATTGATTTACCCCGTACTCCTTCGAGGAGTTTGTTTTAAAAGAAGTTTACCTTTGCGCTTTATTTTATGTGGTGGTGCTTGGGGGGCGTCGTCCAGGCAGTGACGTCTGCTTCAGGGAGGATTCCCAAAGATAGAGATGCGGGTGAAGACGAAGGTGTCGTCTACGACGTTGCGGTATTCTTGAGCACAAGGATGTATATATTATTTTTGTAATAGAATATTGGTGGAAAGATATGGTTTATATGTAATACATGAGCCACAACATGATTTCGAAACAAAGTATAGTGGCATTTTTCTAACTCGAAGACCACGAGCATGTTTATTTTACTATTGAGTTACTAATGTGACCCCTGAGAAATTGGAACGTTATAGTGTGTAAGAGGTAAACGAGAGAAGCTGGCCACATAGGATGTAAGGAAAATATATGATGCCACATAATTAAAAATGATGATGTGTCAAACGTTTAAGTTGGGCTCCATTAGCCATGTCATTTATTTGCAAACGGGGCCAACATGAGGGAACAAGACCCCCCTGTTTCCAAATTACAGGGGTTAAAATAGGATGTATTGAAATGAAGGACTAAAACCAATAGTTATATATTTTAGAGGGACCAAAATCATATTTAAGCCGGCTTTCTTATAAACTTTTTACCCATTATATAGAAAAACATGAATAGAATGTTCTAATGCTTTGTACTGAAACAAATGCAAAGCCTCCCAGTCTAAAATCCGTAATATTTCTTCTTTTTTTTAGCCTTGGTATCTACCACTCACAATAGTAGTGATTAATCCCCTCGTCGCTATTATTCGCACTAAGCAGTAGACAGTTGGTCACGAAATGCGCTCTATTTTTATGGGCAAGAATCGAACTCGCAACCTCTTGGTTAAGGATGTGGTTAGAATATTTATACTTCTTTTTAGTGAGCCCAGTGTATCCACGACTGACAATAATGATTAATCTCCTCGCCGCGGGTACTCATATTAAGGAGTAAACGGATGACTATAAAATGCGCTAAATTTTTATATGTGATAATTGAATCTCCGACCTCGTGATTAAAAGATAAAGTGAACTAATCTCTAAGTCACACCTCATGGTTTAAAATATTTCTTCTTGATCGGAGTTATTTCATAGCAAGGATAAAAAGTCCGTTATATTTCCTTAAATATTTTTTGACGGAAATATATATCTTGCATTTAATCAGGCTCGACACATTGTTAAAAGAACACAATGTTGGATACAAGTAGGGACAGATCCAAGCCAGACATTATCTAATTTTGTCATTCCTTAAGCATTCTTAATAATATAAATATATTACTAAACATATAGTTATTAAATACGTGAAGAAGAAAAAATGCTTTTGTAGCTAAGTCTTTCTGCAATAGCAACCCATTGTGAAATATCAAATAGTCTTCAGATAATTCTTCATAGCGTTGCCTTTTTTATTGTATGTGATGACTCCTCATGCTGGCATCTTCATAAATTACTGAATCATAAGAAAACACAAACGATAAATACGCAGTTAAACATAGAAATCAACAAAAGCTGACTCAAAGATCAAGCATTTCAAATGGTATATCATATGTGATGATCATGCCATTGTTTATGGCTATTTCATTTTTATCTCATTGTAGTTTTTATCTAAACTTCTATTATATAATTCACACCAAGGTGTCAAAATTATTTTAACACTAACTCCTATTTGTTTTATTTTGATTTAAAGATTATGATTTGTTTTTTTAAGATCTTCATTTAATACATATTTATTACTCATTAAAGTATTTATTAATATTTTCTCTGTCATTAAAGCTGACATAAATTTTTTTTTTATGGAAAAGCTGAGATACAAAGTGTTTTGCTATAGTTTGAATAAAATTATAATTCACTTTCAAATTTGAAAGAATGTACGAATTTTTTTTTTATTCTTCATGTATGCACGTATATGTAACAGGAAAGAAATATCATTTCAAAAAAAAAAAAAAACAAGAAATAAGAACGTCAATAAAAAAAAATAAAAAGCAAGATGAAATATTTTCAAATGTACCACCTATTTTAAAATTTAAGAAGAAATTAATTTATAAATATTTTTCTATTGCACAAAATTTGCAAAAATTAATTACTAGTTTTTATTTGTTTAATAATATAATTTATTTAATTTCTTATTTAGTATTTTTACTCCAAGAAATTAAATAAAAACATTTTTCGTAAAGATTATAATTTTAATTTAACTAAGTTAAAATATATATTTTAATTATAATTACTTTCATGGAATCGCGGGCTCTTGGATTCAAGGGAAGATGTTGGGGGTTTCGCAGTCACAAGGAACGCAAGTCAAGGGGACTGGTTCGAGGTTTTCATCTTGGAGGATGTTTTGGTCGGGAAGTCTCGCGTGGCCTTAACTTCGCTGATTGAGGTTAAAAACTACTTTTGTGATTTAAAGACAAGGGTTCCAGTGGAGGCTCTCTTCCCAGAGATCTCCTTTTGGGGTCTCAGAGATCTTGTTTAAGTGAATGAAGGTTGTTATGAAGAAGGCGACTTGGTAGAGGAGGGGCGCTATTCAGGTGTTTGCGGCACTTTGGAGGTGATGGAGAGAAGCTTAGAGGAATTGGGGCTTCCTATACAATCTTTGGGCTTTTAGGGTAAACAGTCGCCTCCTTTTGTTTCGACCTTTGGTGCTGCGAGACCATCTTATCTTGAGGGTTGCTTGGTTATCTAACACTCTCTCAATGAGGCTATTTGCAAGGAGAAAGGTCATGTAGGGAGTTCTTTGAGGCCTCTTGGCCGTCCTAAGAAGCAAAAGAGATGACGACTTTTTCGGTCTATGGTGGTTTCCTCTGATTGTGCTGAGCCTTTGCCTTTGCTGGAGGACGGGAATGATTTATATGACGTTCCTATTTCTATAGAGATGCTAGAGCCTACGGGGTCTGCTGGCAGGTATTTTACTGGAGAAAAAAAGGTATGGTTGCTTGGGAAAGTATTGGGTCTTGAATATCCTAGTAGCGATCTTCAAGCTATTCACGAGTTGGAGGAAGAATTGAGGACGATGTTCTTTTCTTAGTGTCTTAATGGTGTTGTTTTTGGTCTCAATATTTATAGGTTTCTTTTGGTTTTTTTGGGCCTATGTTGTGGGTGTTGTTTTGGTGGGTTTGTTTTATGCTCAGTTGGGGTTTTGAGCCCTTTTTTTTTAGGTTGTATCCCCTACATGTCCCTTGAGTGGACTCTCTGATTTTCGTGATGATATATAATCATTTTGCTTTAAAAAAGGAAAAGAAAAAACAAGCCGTTCATAAGTTTATTTTTTGAAATTTGAAAGTAATTGTGCATTTAAATTTATTATTGAAGCTAGCATCCTAAACTTTTATCTTAAATTCAATGAGAGAGAAAGATATTAATAAATATGTATTGATTGAAAATTTTAAGATAAATCATAGCCTTTAGATAAAAAAGTAAATAAGTATAATTTGGTGTTAAGATAAGTTTAACACTTTAATATCAATTGATCCTATGAAATCAATAAAAGATCTAAGTATAAAAAAATTATATTCATAAACAATAACCATTATTTTGAATAAAATTTTCTTCTTTTTCTTTTAACTAGAAAGTTGTGGCCAATGGTGGTGAAAGCAATGCACTTCCAACAATAAAAAAAGGGTTTGAGCCCAAAAGACATGACTAGTACAAAGGGGTTAAATTTGGAACCCAATTTTCCTTTCTCAACAACACATTATTTTTTTATTTGACTAAATACCCTTAAAAAAGGTAAGTGTCATGGGAGGGAGGGAGATTTGATGTTTTGTTATGGGAATTAGTTTTTTAATGCTTTTTTTTACTTGTGGAAACTAATTCCGAAAGAGATGAACTTTGATTAATTTTTTTTAGAAATTAATTTTTGTAAGCGAAAAAAACAAGCACATGAAAATTAGTTTCCTGGAAGAAAAGTTTAAATTCATATGCTTCAAAAATTAGTTTTGGGATCTTTATTGTTTTTTGTTTTTCTTTCAATAACTAATTTCCAAAACAAATTTAAGGGTATTTTGAGAAAAAAAAGGTAGATGGTGTACGAAGAGTATATCCGGTTCCAAAACAAGGATTTAATTTACTAACCCCAAGCTATGTATTAGGGGTGTTCGCGATCTGGATTGGTTCGGTTTTGAGAGGAAAAGTAATCTGATCCAATCACTTCGGTTTTGTCACTTCACCATTCAATCGGTTTTTTTCTTTTTGCTAGATCCGAACTAATCCGATCCAATTTTTATCGGATTGGATTGGATTGGATTTTGGTTTTTTAAAGACATTGTAAATATCAAAATCAACGAAGAAATAAAAATTAATTTAAATCATATAACATCATATTACAAGACTAAACGAGAGTTTGGAATAAAAAATAAAGACGAACCAAAAGTCTCAAACAAAATAAGAAGAAGAAGAAAAATTAATCCTGCATATATGACATATTTTTTAAATATATGTTTACTTTGATGCATATTTTTCAAATTATTACTTGAAACTCTATTTACCAAAATATATCTTCATAAATAATTATGTGTCATATAATAATTAGATAAATATAAGGACGAAAAAATGTAAGTATGAATTATATGATATATTTACAAATAAAATTATATATATTTGTAAACATTCAATTTGGATTGGATTGATTCGGTTTTGAAAAACATATCCGAAATCCGATCCAATCCGACCAAAATATTCGGTTTTCTCAATTTTGGATCTGTTCGATTTTCGGTTTATTTGGATTTTGGTTTTTTTGGATCGGTTTTCCAATTTTGATTGGATCGGTTATGAACACCCCTACTATGTATAAGTGAGGAGCACGAGAGAATGTTTCATCTACTATTAATTACAAAACAATTGGATAAGCAGATAAAATGAAAGAAATAACTAACAAGCAACCCTTTTCAATTAGCCTTGTGAAATCAAATATTTGAAAGAGTTATAGCATCCCTGTATCAACTTGTTTTTCGTCAAAATCAATTTTATGACACAGAAGTTACTCCCTTAAAATTCTCCCAAAAATTAATTTTAACTTTAGAATCAATTGTTGTAGAACATACTATTAGCATACTAACCTTAGTTCATTATGTTTTGATGTTTGTAATATACTTGAGTAGCATGTCAACAACTTCTGTGGAGACCTTTGTAGCTGATTTGTTTAAATCCTTAATCTTGGCCTCTGTCTCTTCATCAAGCCTTTTTACATTAGATCCTGAGCTCCCAGTGTTCTAAGGAAACTCAACCCAATAGCAAAGTAAATAAATATGGTTAATCAAATAAAAACATGTCATATTTAAATTTTAATTGAGACAACATTTAATACCTCTGAAATTGACTTTTGATATTCATCTTCCATATGAGTTCTGTATTGAGCTGCCTCCCTCTCTGCCTCTTCTTTTGCCTGCTTCAACCTTTGAGTCCTCACTGAGAAATTGAACCCCTCATTCATTCATTTCATATTGGTAAATCATGAAAAATTTACAAGTTTACACAGACATCAAATCAGAATTCATATTATTTTACAGAGATATCCAATCCGGATGTTTGTGTAAAACTCTTGACACCGTCTTTGCAACTCTTTACACTATTATTGCGGATAAATCAAATCCAATGTTTATATATAAACAAATGTTAGCATCTTACAATTTCTTGCATTAGAAACAATGTGTTGGGCTTCTTGTTCAGCTGTTAGAAGCATCTGAATGCCTCCTTGTCCTTTAAAGGGATCCATAGTAACTGCAGATTAACAAAATCAACATTCAAATGAAGAACCTGTTATTATTGTAAGCTTCAACTTATAAAGCATTCAATATTTATAAAATGAGAAAATAGATTGAAGAAACATCATATTATTTTCTCACCTAAACAGAGTAAGCTGTTCCAAATTCACTTGTAGGAGGAAGAACTTTGGTGTCAACAGATAGAGAGGTGTTGTTCTCAAACCTCCCTAAAAAACAATTGGAATAATTCTGTTATGCACCAAGTCAAACTGCGCAGTTTGTGGGATTGAGGTGTAAAATGATTTATTTGAAAAATTAATATTAGAACTATTTAATTGAAAAAAAGTATCAAAATAATTAAGTTTAGAATTTAAAATATTTATTTTTCTATCGATTTAATTGTAGAGAAAAAAAAGGTATATGTTGAAAAAATATCCGTTGATATTATGTAGAAGTGCTATTGACCATTAACATTATCTATAACATTTTTGGTCTCCTTAGTATGATGTTTGAGTGATTTTAATCCTCTATTTTTTCATTTAATTTAAGTCCTCCAAGTTTTTTAATCGAACAAATTTGGTCCTTCAAACTTACTCACATTCTAGAGTCACCAAACCCCACATAGTCGCAGAACGAAGCAGAGGAGTCACTACTACCTTCGTGTTTTTCCAAGAAAAGCAATGATGCTCAAACATTTGAAAATGGTGAAGCTTGTGTACGTTCAAGTCTATCGTGGCTAGTGGCTACGACGATGGAAGGGGAAGCAGTTGCTGAAATTGTTGGGAAATGGTTAAATATATGGGAATGACTTAATTACACTTTTAGCCCCCACGAATAACTTATACGCGAAAATGGTCCCTAAACTTTAAAAATCTAAATTTTCCTCCCTGATGTTAACCTCCGTCAACAATTTTGGTCCATCAGCACTATTCTGTCTAAAAACTAACAAATCTGAAGGCAAATATGTAATTTAGCAAAAATAATGAATAGAAAAATAAAAAAACAAAAAAAACCCAGAAATTGAGTCATCTTAATCATCACCTAATCATCTTCATCATCATCTTTACCGTCTTCATCATCACTTCACCATCTTCATCATCACCTCACATCTTCACTGTCTTCAATCATCATCATCATCATCACCTCACCTCTTCATCTGCGTCGCAATCATCACCTCACCTCTGCATTCCCTTCCTGGAATCGATCGTCCCCTCCTCTCTAGGTCAAGATCCGACCTTTCCGCAATCTTTGATTGGAAGGTGGTGAGGGAGGAGGCTGGACTGGTGGCTCACAATGGTGACGACAGTGATTACGGTGCGACGAGATCTGGTATGCGATGTGATCAGAGGGTTGGTCGCAGTGGAGGGAGAGATCGAGAAGAGGGTTGCTCACATTGAGAGATCAAGATGGTGGGAAATTGTGATGGAGGGTGAGATCGCGACAGTGGTGGTGCCGGTCTAGGTTTCGTGAAGCTTAGAGCAACACCATCTACTTGGCACCACCCACATTGATTTTGTTTTTTGCATTTGGAGCTCTTCCATTCTTGTTCTGATTGATTAATTTTCCTTCACAAATTCCAAATTTGCACCACCCAAACGCAAATTCCCCTTTCTCTCATGCTTCTTCCTCCTCCACAATGCATATCTCGACACAAAATCAAACCCAGATTTGGGTTTTTTTAATTTGGATTATGGTTTTAATTTGGATTCAAACCCTCTAGTTGGGATTGGAAGAGTTGTTCGTGTTGTTCTATTCTCTCCTTCTCTGCTTTGGGGTTTCTAGTTTTGGAAATTTGGGAAAATTCAATCTGTTGCGTGGTTGAATTTTAATGCTTGTGATGTTTTGGGAGAAATTCCATTTCTTCAATTGTTGTGTGGTTGCTTTCCATTTGTTGTGCGGGAGAAATGTGATGTTCTCTGAATTGTGATGTTTAATTTTCTGGGTATTCTGGGTAGTGATGAATAACATAATGAAGAATCTTTGAAGAAAGAGATGAAGATGATGGAGTTCCTGGGTTTTTAATATTTTATCGATTTTTCTACTTAATTGCACTTTTGGTCCCGGAGTCGTTAGTTTTTGGACGGAATAGTGCCCAAGGACCAAAAGTGTTGACGGTGGTTAACGTTGGGGAGGAAACATTGGATTTTAAAAGTTTATGGACCATTTTCGCGAATAGGCCATTCGTGGGGGACCAAAAGTGTAATTAAGCCTAGGGGAATCTACCAGTTGTATGCAAGCATTTGGGAAATTTAACAGTTGAACCACGTGATATTAAAATTTAGACAATTTTCATAATGTAATAATATATTTTAATTATATTTTTGATAGTATATCTACCTTGTATATATAATTTTGACTCATCACCCTGGAGAGTGAGGCCTTCACACAGTACACTCTCCCTCTCATTCCGCCACGTCACTCCATTATTCAAAAGGGCCTTGTTATTGGTGTCATCCACATAGCTACTTATGCCATCCCAGAAACAATTTTTTCCAAACATGACCCTCATTGTTTTTTTGCCCACACTTTGTAAGCGCGGAAGAAAACACTTTCCACAGTTTAAACTGCGTTTGTGTTGCACTTTAAATTGCGGTTACACAACACTTTAAACTGCGGTTACACAGCACTTTAAACTGCAGTAAACCTAAATTTGACTAATTATAGTATTCCGCACATTAAAGTGCGGGGACTTGAAAAATATGTCATTAAACCAGTAGTGATACTTTAAGCCATGCTTTAAGGGCTTGTTTGGTATGTAGTATAGTATTAAACCTAATAGTATTAGACCTGATAGTATTATGCGACAAGGCCTGACAAAAATTTAATACTACATAGCATTTGGTCATGCACTTTATAACTTATCACATTGTTTAAATTGATACAATCATATGTGTGGTGGAGGGTGGTGGTGGTGGTGGTGGAGAGTGGTGGTGATGATGGTGGTGGAGGGTGGTGGTAAAGATGGCGGTGGTGGAGGGTGGTAGTTAGTGCGCCAATGGTGGGTGGTGGCGGTAGAGTGGTGGTGGTGGTAGTGGCAATGACAGCGGTGGTGGTGGTGGCAGTGACAATGGCGAATGGCGTTGGTGGCGACAACGACAGTGGTGGTGGTGGTGAAGGGTGGTGGTTTTGGCGGTAGTGGTGGTGGCGGAAGTGGAAATGGTTGTGGTGGGTGGTGGTGATGGTAGAGGCGATGTCAGTGGTGGAGGGTGGTGGCGGCAGTGTTGTAGGATGGTGGCGGCGATGGCAAAGGGTGATGTGGCGGTGGGTGGCGGCGACGGTGGGTGGTGGCAGTGGAGTTGGTGTTGGTGGTGGAATGTGGTGGTGGAAATGGCGGCAACAATGGCGGGAGGGATGGCAGTGGTGATGGCAATGACCGCAACGACGGTGGTGAAAGTGGTGGAGGGTGGTGGTGCTTGTGGTGGTAGATTAAATAATTTCAAGTAGCTTATACGTCACAATCTTATGAGGCCTTATCCATCATCTACATGCTGGATTAAATGATCCATCATTTTAATGTATAAGAGTGGTTTGATGGATAATCATATACAATACAATGTTAGCACCAAAAAATAGATAAAGTCATAATATATTGTATAAGCTTATATTATCATGCCTAATACGACGTACCAAACAAGCTCTAAGCCCCTAATAGAGTATCCATCCAAATTATAGCACAGTGATATCATAGCATACAAATTAAAAATTATCCACCAAAAACAAATTATCCATCAAAGTCTACCCCTAGAGCTCGATGCATCACCCACATTGGTCCTTTTTCTCCTCATGCCAATCATATCATCCTCACCATGCACACCTCGCTCTATGATGGCGTGCATGTTCTGGACTGCTTGCCAGACTCATGTGCCTTCCCGCGACACTCCTGTCTCATCCGGGTCCACTGCTATGACACTTCATGCCTTCAACTAGTCAATTATACCCTAAACAATGTAGAGATAATAAACATTAGTGTTATACAATTATCTTACAAGTTATTTAGATCCCAAAATAAAAACTCACCGCTACAGACTCTGCTCCATCGTCTCTACATTCCGAAGGAACCACGATAGGGTGTGAGAGCGGTTTATACCATTGCATGTAATCATCATAAGTTCCTAATTCGCGAGAACTTTCAGAAGGAAATGATGACGACCTGATCAATCATAGTCGTCTCTGACTCCCTTCTTCTAAAATTTCAACTCTTTCCTCGCATCTCTGAGGTCAACTATTACAGATAAACTGGCCATGGCTCAAAGGATAGTCTTATTGATAACATTATTGAAGCCGAAGTTGGCTCTTCCATGATTCCAAGTATTATTATTCCAAGAGAGAAAATAACATATCACAAGCCCACTCCAGGTGAGGATGTTTTTAATGAGAAAATGAAAGAATCCCATCTTCCTCCTCGTGTTAGGGGATCTGAATTCCATTCTCAACCTGCAAATTTCACTCAGATTGACGGGGTTCTATCTTCCCATGACTAGTTATTTTTCAAAGCTTGCCCTTACATTTTAAAAAATCTAAGTTAACCTAAATATAAGTATATCAAATGATTGTGTCTAAAAAGGCTTACATGTTCAGATATAAATTTTCTCATCAATTAATAACCTAGTATTAACCAAGTTGGTGAGTTGACATAGTAGTTCAGCACTTCGTCCCTTAGGAATGGAAAAAACTAGTTGGCCAAATTCCTACCATTTACAGTGCTGAATGTTGGGGCTAGAGATTAGTCTCACGGCTATCGTTAGTGTAACTGGTTAATTGAGAAAAAAAACCTAGTATTTTTAATTTTTTTGGCCGAGTCGCCGAGAAACTCAGCGTACATAGTATAAACAATAGCTTAACGGATCATTCAGGATATGGAGTGAGTGTTGTTACAACGAAGTACTGACACTACAAAATACAAATACCTAATAAGAATCTCACTCCACAAGGAAAATTTTACTCTGCTCTGCTAATTCTCTCTCTCTCTCTCTCTCTATCCAGCGATTACAATTCCCTAATTGATTCATGGGTTTGTGGGAATTCAAATTTTGTAGATAAAATATGTTCTTGTACTAACCTTGTTCTGAATATTTTCCTATTTTTTATTGATATTATTATATTCTTTTTCACTGGATTTTTTAAATAATTTTTTAAATTGTTGCAATTTTTTTCATAGGGGTTTGCGGGGGGATTAGGATGCATGGGTACGGGTACAATATAGGGTACGAAAAACATGATTTTTTTAGAAAATCTTAGGTACATGTACGTGAATATATAACAAAACTAGCATTGATGCCCGTGCAATGCACTGGTTGGTAAGAAACGCTAATGAGATAAAAATATATAAGAAATGAAGAAAGTGGTTAATTCAAAATTATGGAATTGTAAAATTAACACCAAAGTGAAAAATTAAAAATTATCGAACATTATAAATGCATCTTTATCAACTAGATTATTATTCCATTTAAATTTATGTAAAGTCACCGAGAAACTCAGCATACATAGGTAAATAGTACCTTAACGAATCACCCAGAATATGGAGTGAGTGTTGTTACAATGAAGTACCAACACTACAAAATACAAATATCTAACCAGAGAAGAATAAGAATCTCACTCCACAAAGAAAAATTTACTTGCTCTGGTGATTGTTTATCTCTCTCTATCTCTATCCTGTAATTACAATTCCCTAATCAATTCATGGGTTTGGGGGAATACAAATTTTGTAGATAACATATGTTCTTGTACTAACCTTGTTCTATGAACATTTTGCTAGTTTTCATTGATATTATTATATTCATTTTCACTAGATTTCTTAAATAAATTTATAACTTGTTCTAATTTCTTCACACGGCTTTGTGGGGCACTAGGATGCATGGGTACAAGTACGGGACGAGGTACGAGATACATGATTTTTAAATAATCCTAGGTATAGATACGTTGGTATATAAAAAATTTAGCACTGATGCCCATGCAATGCATTGGTAAGAAACACTAATGGGATAAAAATATATAAGAATTGAAGAAAGTGGTTAATTAGAATTATGGAATTATCAAACTTAACGCTAGGGTGATAAATTACAAAAAAAATTATAAAACATTCTTAATGCATCTTTATGGACTAGATTATTATTCCATTTAAGTTTTTGTCAAGTCGCCGAAAAATCAACGTACATAATATAAACAATACCTTAACAAATCACCCATATATAGCGTGAGTGTTGTTACAACAAAGTACTGACGCTAGAAAATACAAATACCTAACTAGAGAAGAATAAGAATCTCACTCCACAAGGAAAAATTTACTCTGCTCTAGTAATTGTTTCTCTCTCTCTATAACCATCGATTACAATTCCCTAATTGATTTATGGGTTTGTGGGAATTTGAATTTTGTAGATAACATATGTTCTTGTACTGCATTTTTCTAGTTTTTATTGACATTATTATATTCGTTTACACTAGAATTTTTAAATAATGTTATAACTTGTTGCAATTTCTTCATATGGGTTTGTGGGGCACTAGAATGCATGGGTACGAGTACAAGTACGGTACAAGGTACGAGGTACGTGAATTTTAGAAAATCCTAGGCACAAGTATGTTAGTCTAGAACAAAACTAGCATTGATGCTCGTGCAATGCACGGGTAAGAAACACTAATGAGAAAAGAATATAAGAAATGAAGAAAGTAGTTAATTAAAAATCATGGAATTATAAAAGTTAGTAGCAGAGTAAAAAATTTTAAAAAAAAATATCAAACATCCTCAATGCATCTTTGTGAACTAGATTATTATTCCATTTAAAATTTTGTTGAGTCGCCGAGAAACTTAGCGTACATAGTATAAACAATACCTTAACGAATCACTCAGAGTATGGAGTGAGTGTTGTTGCAACGAAGTACCAATGCAAAAAAAAAAAAAAAACACAAATACCTAACTAGAGAAGAATTAGAATCTCACTCCATAGAGAAAAATCTACTCTACTTTGGTAATTGTCTCTCTCTCTCTCTCTCTCTCTCTATCTGTCTATCCTGCAATTACAACTCCCTAATTTATTCATCGGTTTGTGGGAGTTCTAATTTTGTACATAACAAATGTTCTTTTACTATCTGTTAAGAACGAAGGTGTTCTTGAAAGAAAAAGGAAAACTTGAGAAATTGAAGATACGCAAATTGATCTTTCTATTCGGATTATTTCACTATTATAAGCTTTGTATTTATACAGAGAGAAAACAGCCAAACAGACAATATCCCGGATATTCTGGTTCAGCATAAACAGCGGGTCACAATCATATTAATGAGAGCTGACACTGATTACGCAATCGATTCAGCTAAACAGACAATTGAATGCTGAGATAGTCAGACGATATATGTTGAGTAGATTAGACGATCCTGTATTTCTCTAACAACCCCCCGCAAACTCAAGGTGGGTGAACAAGAGTAGTCTGGGCAAACACATTGAGTTTGGTCTTCATTGCAGCAAAATGTTGAGGAGAAAGAGGCTTGGTGAAGATATCAGCCAATTGATCTTGCCCAGGAATGTGATCCACAACCAATGACTTGTTTTGAACCTTCTCTCGAACAAAGAAGATGTCCAGTTCCATGTGTTTGGTTTGGTTATGGTGTGCAGAACAGAGATGTGAGCTAAGGTCACAGCGCCCATATTATCACAGTATATGGTGGGAACTGTTAGATTCAAACAATTAAATGAATAATTATGTTTTGATAATCAACAATTTCTTTAAGGTTCAATATCGTTTTAAATTAGATTTCCTAACACAGTGAAAACTCTCATGTACAGGAATAACTATCTCTAAAAGGACTGAGTAAACTTCAAAGCATCATCAAGAATATTAGTCCATCAGAGGAGTTCGTCCGGTCACCATGAAGAAGACTATGTCAAAAATATACGGAGGAAAGTACTCTTGCATGAGACAGTCCGGTGAATCATGAGAGCTAAAGCGGCAACAACATCCAACATTTGAGAACTCTTCATCAGAGTCTGCTCGCTCAAGTCAAAGTCTATCTCGAGAAGACAAAACAGTCTGCCACTTAAGATGATTGCTCCGGTCAGAATTGAAAGGGCAGGTTAATCTATGAAGAAACTCTTTCAGCCTCAAAAGGTTCTCTAGCATCACAAAAGGAAGTTGTGAATCAACTCTATCAGATGAAAGAACTTCAATGAGATCAAAAGAAGAAATTCAGTCATCTACAAGACAAGAAGATCCTAATAGTTAAGAAAGACTGAATGAAGGAAAGTTCATCCGCCAATCCAAACTACTTTGCAGCGGAACTTCAAGCATTGAATGGAGACTACGTCTGCCAAGCTACAAGGAAGAGTCCGTCCGCTCAAGTATCAATTGCACCAAAGGTACAGAGATCAAGAAATGTGGTTTTCGAGGACATCAGGATTATCGAAGTATTAAAGAATTTACTTTCCTCATCTGGAGTAATTACTTCGTGGATCAAAAGACTCCTACCTCGTCTACACATTTATTAACATACTGGCTGCGGCAGAAAGTAGAAAGGGACACAATTAATACAATATTCCTTGGTCCCACTAATATTCTACTTTCCCTCAAATCAAGCTGACATTGCGGAATCAACGACAAGAATCTCTGAGCATCGTACACTCTCAACGGTCGAAATTCAAATATCTGACCAAAGCACATAATGAGTATTAGCTGGCAAGCACTGGGGCCAAATGGTCAAAGCAAGCTTCACTGCTATTTCTTCACGCATTAAATACTGAAGTCAGAGCTCGAAGCTACTTGCTCAGCATGGAGTCAGACGACATCAACCCAGATGAACTGATGATTTCCAGATCATATCTTACGCTTGCAGAGAGATCTCAGATATTGACTTACGCCTGCTGAAAGATGCAGAACTAGCCGTTACGCGCAGCTCGGAGAGGAAGAGGCACTTCAGACAGTTTTTCTCTCTTTCTCAAGAAGAAGAAGCAACTGAAGATATAAATAGAGAATCCTGCCTCCGAAGTATTTGAGCAACTTAGACTTAAATTTCCATATGCCAACTAAGTCTGTCCCAAGAGCCAAGGAACCTTGGTTCATACTCAGGATGCCTCAAGCCTATCCCTGCCCGAGTATATGAGCTTGTGTGAGAAAAATTCATAGAGTTTTACTCTTATCTTTCTCAACTCACACACCCTCCAAACAGAGAACCTAAATGCCTATCATCTCTGTATAAACCGAGCTTCATTTCCTCTATCCACTCTTACTAAGAAGAGAACCAAATAGAGAAGCCAACCCTTGAAAAAGGTGTCAGGAGAAGTCCTGTAGAATACTTGTAAGGAGAAGTCCTGATAATACTTGTAAGGAGGAGTCCTCATAATACTTGTAAGGAGAAGTCCTTCCAATACTTGATAGGAGAAGTCCTTAGAATACTTGTTGGGAGAAGTCCCTGATAATACTTGTACTATTTGCTTAAATAGTGAAAATCTTGGTGAAGCCAAGGACTGGACGTAGCCCTGTCGGTTATGGGGTGAACCAGGATAAAATTCATGTGTGCTTTACATTTACAGTCATGTTATATTTACACTGCATGCATATACTTATGTTGTGTGGATTAGCGTTGTTAAGTGATCATGAAATTAATCATCTAAAACAATTAAAAAGAATTTCAAAAACGACCCACACAATTCAAACCCCCCCTTTCTTGTGTGTTTCTTGCACCTTCAGGAACGTGGAAAAGAATCTTGAGTTCCGTGAGGAGAGACTGAATCCAGAGGAGTTGAGCAGTGGTGTTAGCCAAGCTTTGATATTCTTCTTCAGTGCTTGACCGTGTGGCAATCGTCTGCTTCTTCGAACTCCATGAGATTAAATTAGGACCAAAGAAAACACAGGAACCGGAAGTGGAACGTGTGTCGTCAGGATCCAAACCCCAATTAGCATCATAATAGGCAGTTAAGGGTACAACAATGGTGGAATTACAAGGCTTGAGAAGCATACCATGTGAGATAGTACCTTTAAGGTATCTTAGAATGTGCTTAACAGCCTTCCAATGAACTTCCAGAGGCCTGCTCATGAATTGAAGACTTTGTTGACGGCATAGCTGATTTCAAGTCTGGTGAGACTGGCATATTGCATGGCACCAACAACAGACCTGTAGTTGGTTGGATCAGCATGTAGATCAGTGCCATGTTTGCTGAGTTTGGCGCTACAGATCATAGGTGTAGATTGTCCGGTGGCATTGGTCATATTGGATTTGTCAAGAAGATCTCTTATGTATTTTGATTGGGAGAGTAGAAGAGACCCATCTTGCAGATGCTGAACTTGAACTCCAAAAAAGTAATCCAACGTGCCCAACTGTTTGAGGGAAAACTCTGTATTGAGTTGGGCGGTAATTTGTTGATTGAGAGACAGGGAGCTTCCAGTGATGATTATATCATCAACATAGACCAAAATGTAAATGCAACAAGAGGCTGTGCTGTAGACAAATAAAGAGGAATCACAGCGACTGGAAGTGAAGCCAAACTGAACCAGAGCCCCTTTTAGTTTGTCAAGCCAAACCGAACCAGGTTTTATGCTTCTAATTTTAGTTAATTTAATCATCAAGAACTGATTCGACACTAAACATGATGCAAAGAATGAAAGAAAAATAAAATAAAAATATATGAAAAGATGAGAAATTGTAAAATAACATAGAAAAATAACTTGCTTAGCAATGGAGGAAGAAGAAGAGGAAGGTGAAAGCAGAAGATAATGAATTGGCGATAAAGATGGCAGGGGGAGGTGAAAGGAGGAAGAAGAAGAATAAACGAGAAACGTGAAGCGACAAAGACAAAGGGGGCTAAAGCTGTAATATTTTTAAAAGGCTAATACATCATAACTTATTAGGTCTTATCCCACCTTTTAATGTTGGATTAAATTATATATCATTTTAATGTATAAGTATAGTTTGATGAATAAAATTATTATTCAATATAAAGTAAGCACCAAATAATTAATAAGATCTTATTATAAAAAAAATTAATAAGATCATAATATATTGTATTAACTTATACAATCAACCCTTCTTTCAAAAAAAAAAAAAAAAACTTATACAATCAACCCTAATACAAAAAAGGATGGACGGATAATTAAAAAATCAGAAAAGAGGGTGGGACGAAGGGGTTGGAGAGCGGCGGATGTTAGAGGTTGTGCGCTGTGGTCGACGGAGTAACAAGGATCTGATCAGGGGAGTCACACAACTGCAAAGCCAGTGACGGCGGACGCGGCAAGGGTTCACGATTGAGAAAGGCAAAGGTGAGATTTGGTAATACGAACCCTACCCATCTCGCGCCCAGTTTTTTTGTTTGCAAACGCATTCATCCAGTACCTCGTACCCGTACCCGGTTCGCAATCTGAGCGTACCGGTGCTTGATTTTTCACTTAACTGGGTAGGGGATTCATATGCTTCCAATTCCAACTGTGATGTTGTTGTCTGGCCATTGATATAGTTTTTGAACAAGAAGGCTTGCATTATTTGGGGAAAATGGGTGTAGACGTGGAACTGAGTGGCAAGTCAGAAGAAGTTGACAAAGGAAAACAGAATGTAACTGTTGAAGTCCCTGCATTTGAAGAATCAGATGAAAAAAAGGTGGTTCTGCCTGAGTGTAAGGGAAGGGAGCAGGATCCTTTGTTTGGTGGAGATGGGGAGGATGTGCAAGTTAATATAACTGGGAGTGTGTGCTTAGGTTCTGGTGGCAAGGTGGTGGAAGAAGTTGCTTCTCAGGGTCTCAGTGACATTGGGTGTTCCAGTTCCAGTTCTTTTGGTGATACAGGATCTGGCCTAGAGACTGCCTCAGGCTCTGCATTCAGCGATTCCGAAGTTGAATCACATGTCTATGATGATTGGAGTGAGCAGCCACTTCTATTCAGGTATTTTTCAGGCTCAGTTTCAATTCTTTCTATCTTGTCTATTTCTTAGAATTCAGGTTAGACCTAACTCTAGCTTTTGGGGTAGAATTAGACCTAACCTGAACTGTAAGATTTTATTAGAGCCTATCATAGATTCGTTTATTGGAGACCACCCTTACATGGACCACCCAGAGATGTTCATTCTACGCCCCAGATATCCAGCCCTCGGCGTGGGGAGTGGGTTGAAAGTTTCACATTGACGAGAGGTATTGCCAAAATAGTTCTTATAAAGGGTATAGAGCAACACTCACATCTAAGCTAGCTTTCGGGGTAGAGTTACGCCTTCAACAAATTCTAAGACTATTGGAAGCAAGGAAACAAAAAATGGAATCAGAATAAAGAAAAAGATCTAAAACCATAGGAAGGAATGGATGTGCACTATAGGTTTTTATTATCTTTGTTGTAGGGAATAAAGCTGTGGTGGGTGTCATGTTTGTGCTCCGAAATTACTTTAGCTTGGCTGTTATTTGTTTCATTGGAATATCAAATATCAATCTCTTCTCTAGTTCTCTTATGAGTTTCATAATGTTTCAGAAAGAAAAAGGTGACAGATCATTGGAGGAGGTTCATTAGTCCTCTTATGTGGCGCTGTAAGTGGATAGAATTGCAAGTGAAGAAACTTAACTCTCAAGCACTGAAATATGAAAACGAGCTTGTGGAATACGATTATCGAAAGCAGCTTGAGTTTTCAAAGTTCACAATAGATGGTTTTGGTGTCAAGTCGGTACCGGTGTCTGACGGCATTCACAGGAATAAAGTTATGAAGAGAAAGAAAAGGAAGAGAGCTGAAGAATGTGATCTATCTTCATATGTGTCTAACCACAATATATTCTCTTACTATGGTATGGCATTTCTTGGTTTGTAGTAGTATTTTCTGCCAATGTATTTTTCCTCTATAATAATCTTTTTCTCCCTTCTGCCATTATCCAGAGAACACAAACTGTAGGCATGATGCTTTTGTGGAAGAATTTCACAGTGATGCTATTGCTATGCCTATGAGTAAGTAGCAGTAATATACATAATGTTACTTTCTTGTTTTCCGCGTAACTAATAAGTAATAACGTTTATCTCATCGTTCAAGTTTGAATCAACCAAAGTGGAAGAATTACATGTACATGATTTCATCCATATTTTCATGTGTTCATTACTATATGAGGATGGCCATTTTTATGAAACAGGTTTTAATATGTTTGTACTTTTTATGAGCTTCTTTAACTTTAACTCTTTGTTCTGTTTCATTCATATCAGAAGGTATTGCGGATAACATTGAGGAGTTCAAGTTGAATGATTTGTGGTCTTCTTTACACCGTGAAGATAATGATAAATCCTTCAATGACATCCTCCAAAAGATTGAAGAACTACAGTCACAAGTTGGGAAATTGAAAACTCGGATTGATAATGTGATTAGTGAAAATCCAGGAAATTTCTGCTCTGTATCTCAATTGAGCATGATTGGGCCATCTGATGGATTTAATCATTCTGGTCATGATTCTGCTTCTTTGGCTGGTAATGGAAACCAATTTCCAGTTAGCTTTATTCATACTTCATCTCAGCATAAATCTGAGTTATACGTGGAAGATCCACTGTTGACCAAAAGTACATTATCAACTCGTGACGGCATAACTTGCTCTATTCAAACCACCAAAGTAAGTTTTTCTATTAGGAAGGAAATTCAACTTGTGAGTTATTGATGATAGTTATGAACAATTATGTGCGAGTTATTGATGATAGTTATGAACAATTATGTGCGTTTGTGCTTGATATTTTCTACCATTAGTGTTTCCCCACTGCTTGCACCATGCTTTTGGTTTTGTTTATTTTTTGTTATACCATCTTATCCCCGGAGAAAGTTGTTTACAAAGCACAAGCATTGAGTTGTCACACTATAATCTGCTTATGATTGTTCTCGTATCTTGTTATCTAGCTCAAAGCAGAAAAAGGAGATGGACAACCTTTTTTTATTCAAATAAATGTCCTTGGTGGTTGATTTTATTCATCTGCATGTCTATGGTAAAATGTTTGCATGTAAAATTGTGAATACTCTTGACCTGCTGTACCCCTTCCGCCTTATATTCTATTCTAGGCTTTTAGAAATTGGCCCATCCGTGAACTGCCTTGTCATTTGCATACATTCCTTATTCATATGTGGTACGAAATTGCTGTTTTCATTTCCTATGGCAGGAAAATATTCAATACTATGTTCTTTGATGTCTAATGTATTTTGAAATTTGGAGTTGATAACAAGAATTTTAGTAGTCATTAATGATCCATCTACTAAAGTTGTATTTTGGAAGGGCAAACTTTGACCTATCTCTGTTTGTATGTTTTAGGATCATCACAGATTTTGTATATTTGTTTTGTTGTTCTTTTCTTGTATGCAGATCAAGGATGAAGTTCTCATAGAAAATCCTGCAGTTAAGGAAGAGCGGCATGATTTTGAGAATGTTAACAGTCAGCTCTTGGAGAGAACTGAGGGATTAGTTGAAGAGCAGAAATCCATTACCCCATCAGAAGTTTCAGAATCTGACTTAGTCACTGAGAATAATGTACGTAAGGTGCGTTCTACTTTGAGAGCATGTTCTTCATTGAGGTCAAGAAACCCTAGGTACACAAGGAGGGGAAGGAAGAAATCTGGCCCCAGGAGTTGGAGCAGGAGATAACCTGGTTAAGTTTTTTTTTTTTTTTTTTTTTTTTTTTTTTTTTTTTTGAGGTAAATAACCTGGTTAAGTTAAACTATGGATACAATGATTATTTCTTGAGATAACTGGAGAAGCTGAGAATTCATGATTCTTTTTTGCATCAAGATATGAGTACAATGGGACATTACCTCAATTTGGTTGGCGTGCTCCATCTTCAGAGGAAGCATTCTTATTTGAGTACTCTTATCCAAGGGAATAAGAATGAATTGGCGTTTCTGGATATACTTGGGATTATTACATCTGTAATTAAATGAATTTTCCCCCCCTCCATATATTCACTCTGTTTCCTTTTATACATACCTTTTTTGTGTATGTTTCGCTGGATACAACAGTTAGTGTGTTCAGGTAAAGTTAAATATAATGTGAAAAGATCTTAATTCATAACAAGAGTCTCGTATCCATAAAAAGAGTCCCGTTACTTTTTATCTTTAAGTAAGTTTTAACATCCATTTACATTCACGCCAATGGATATCCATACATAACCGTAATGGTTATCAGATAAGCATCTCATCAAGGGTTAAAAACTCTTATACTAAAAACGACCCCCCATTTTATAGGATCTAGACATTGTAACTATTGTCATTTGTTTTCTACAAAGAATTTCAGATTGAATTCCTATTACTCTTAACTAGTCTTTTTCCTCCCTTTCAGAAGACTATTTTCTAGTATCTTGCAGCACAGAACAAAATTTGCAACAAAAATCAAGCTGAAGAATTCGACACAGAATATAACTAGCTAAACCAGTCATCTTTCATATAACTCAACCATGGGAAAGGTCCTATCTGGTCATTGATCCCATGAATAATAAGTAGGAAGGAGATCCCATGGGTGATATGTCATGCTATGTTTGGGGATAGCTTTCTTTGCAGTGCTTGATAGTAGGCAGAAGCTACAATGCATAGTGAGAAGAAGAACCATAATTATCAGTGCATATTTTGGTTCCGGCACTTGTTATCAGTGCAAGCTTAGAGTTGCATAACAGTCCAATTTTGCCACCGTTTACCATCAGTATCAGTCTATAACTAAAGCTTTCTGGTGAGAGAGGAACCTGATCCTGAATGGACTTCTAAATTGTGACTTTTCCAATTTTCACTTGCTTTTGACCTCTCCCTCTTTCAGTTATATCTTTCCAATTTCAATAGATTGTTTCAACTTTCATGTTCAATAGATTGTTTCAACTTTCATGTGCTTCCATAATTGTCCCAAGGTTAACTGAATAGGCTCTAGATTTGAATGCAAGTAATCACCGGCCACAAACTCTCTAAAGTTACCGTCGACCTCAATTACACTGCAAGCAACCTCTTTGTAAGATCCTCTCATCTTCATCATATGTTTAACATCCTCCACATCTGTCCATCTTTGCTCTGTGGCATACAGATTTCTCAACACCACATAATCTCCAGCACAGTCCTTTTTCATTTGCACTGTCTCTCTTAGCACTCTCTCAGCCCTTGAAACGTCTTTGAAGTAACCACAAGCAAACAGAAAAGAACTCAATATAATCCCATTAGCATCGTAACGCATGGTCTGAATCAAATTTTCAGCCTCATCCAAGCATCCTGCCCTTCCTAGAAGGTCAATCAAACAACCGTAATGTTCAATCTGAGGTGTAATTCCAAATCTCTCCATTGCTTTGAAGCAACTTCTTCCTTCCTCTACCAGACCACAGTGGTTGCAAGCAGATAACACACCAAGTATAGTTATCTCATTTGGTTTAAACCCTTCCCGTATCATCAGCTCAAATACCTCCAACGCTTCCTTTGCACGGCCATTGACTGCAAAACCATTTATCAAAGCATTCCAGGAAGCTGTTTCCTTTTCAGGCATCTCCTCAAAAAGCAATCTTGCTCTTGCAATTTCCCCACATTTTGCATACATATCAATCAAGGCAGTGCGGACACGAACAGATCCATCAAGCTTCTTCCTTTGTGCAAATCCCTGAATCCAACCACCCAAATCCAAAGCACCCAAATCAGCAACAGCGGGAAGAACACTCACAAGCGTCACTTCATTCGGTTCCACGGACGCACTCATCAGCATTTCACGAAACAACTTCAATGCCTCGTGTGGCTGTTTATTTTTGCAATGCCCCCCAATCATTGCATTCCAAGTAAACAAGTTCTTCTCAGGCATAAGATCAAACATCAACCTAGCAGACTCAACATCACCATTCTGGCAATACCCAGAAACCATACTAGTCCAAGAAATCACATTCTTATCCCTCATCTTATCAAACAAATCCTGAGCCACACCCATAGACCCCAACTTCACATACCCATCAATCATCACATTAAAAGCAGCAACATCTCTCTCAGGCATCACATCAAAAAGCTTCCTTGCCTCACTCATATCCCCACACCTCGCATACCCCACAATAACCGCGGTCCACGAAACCCTGCTTCTCTCAGACATCTCATCAAACATCTTCCTTGCACTAACCAAAACTCCAAATTTCACATACATATCAACCAACGCAGTCGCCACGTACAAATCCAAGCAAAACCCATTTTTCACCGCAACCCCATGAACCTCCAGGCCTTCCCTCGTGGCCACGGACGCGGTGCAACCCTTCACAAGCGCGGTTAAGGTGTGCCCACCTGGCTTGAAAGGGGTCGATATTGTTTTTGTTGTTCCTCTGCAAAGGTCCCTGTAGAGGGTGAAAGGCTCGGAGAACTGGCGAATGGCGAAGTGAGTGGTGATCATGGAGTTGCAGAGGAACTCGTCGCGCTTGTGGGCGGCGTCGAAGAAGCGGCGAGCGTGGCGGACGATGGAGACGGCGTCGTTTCTGCGGGGAGCGGAGGCGGCGAGGGAGGCGCAGGTGGTGATGAACTTGGCGAGGAGGTTGAGGTTGTTGTCGACGGAGTTTCGGAGCATGAAGGCGTGGATTTGGAGCAGAGTGGTGATGCTCTTCTTGCTCTTGCATTGAAGAAGGTCTAAGCATTTTCTTTCTGCGGCGCTCCATAGAGTTCGCTGCGGTTGTGACTCGTCGCTCATTCTTTTCTCTTGTCACTTCACAGTTCATGTCACATCAACATTCAACTGCTTTGTTCTTTCTGCCACTCCGTTTGTTTGAAGACAAGAGCCGCAGAGAGAAAGAAAAAACGACTATCACCCTCATTTGGTTTCCTATTATCATGGAAAGGGAGGGAAAAAAATGTGGGACCATCCACTTTTTCATGGAACAATTTGGGATATGGAGTCAAATTTTGTAAGGAACCACTACATTCACGGAATCTCGGCCATTCAATAAAGATTCCACCGTTGAACAACTTCTACATATGATTTGTAGATGGCTTCTATGGTACCTTGAGGGTTCTGAATTTAGAGAAGTTAGAGAATGCCTCTAAAGCAACCGCTTCGAAAGCGAAAGCGCAACGGTAAACCTCTAAACGCTTCCTCTTCTAAAGGTGAGCGAAAGTCATAGGGAAACCTAGCGGGGCCAAATGAGTGAGGGAGAGAATGATTCGGAGAGAGAGTTCGCGACCAGAGAAGGAAGGTGCTAGTTTCAGAGGTTGGTACGAGAGGGATGAGGAAGAAACCCGGCGTATGGAAGAGAACTCGATGGTCAGGGAGCAAGCTCGACTATGGGGATTGTTTGAACTTCACAATAGGCGATAATTTGTAGACGTTGTATCTTCTTCAGACGTTGCTCTTGAAATATTTAAACAATGATTGTATCGTCTGAATTTTGTCGTCTCCTGCACTTTGGTTAGTATAGACAATATAGTTCATAAAGCATGATACATGCCAATACTTTCTCTTAGATATTTGAATCTATTTCAATGAGAGGTTTGGTAAAGATATCAGCAAGTTGATCATTAGTATGCACATATGACATGTCAATATTACCCTTTGCAACATGATCCCTTATAAAATGATGCTTGATTTCAATATGCTTGGTCCTAGAATGTTGAACAGGATTCTTAGTGATGTTTATAGCACTTGTATTGTCACATAGTAATGGAATGTTATGTTCAAAGATGTTATAATCTTCGAATTGATGTTTTACCCACAATAGTTGGGTACAACAAGATCTTGCAGCCACATATTAAGCTTCGGCAGTAGACAATGAGATTGTACTTTGTCGTCTACTTGACCAAGAAATTAAGCATGGTCCAAGAAAGTGACATCCTCCACTCGTGCTCTTTCTTTCAATTCTATCTCCAGCGTAGTCTGCATCGTAAAATCCTTTTAACCTGAAATCATCACATTTCTCATACAATAGGCCAAGATTAGTAGTACCTGATAAATATCTAAAGATTCTCTTTACAAGCTTAAGATGAGATTCTTGTGGATTCACTTGAAACCTTGCACATAGACAAACACTCTATATTTAGTAGAATAAACAGGTGAGCTTTCATCGTTCTTGTCTAATATGGGTCCAGGATGCATTGGAGTGCTCATCTCCTTAGACTTGTCCATGTTGTACTTCTTTAGAAGATCTTTGATGTACTTCGTCTGATGGATATATGTTTTGCCCTTTTCTTGACGAATTTGAAGTCCAAGGATGAACTTCAATTCTCCCATCATACTCATCTCAAACTCACTTTGCATAAGGTTAGAAAAATCCTTGCACAAATTTTCATTAGTAGCACCAAATATGATATCATCAACATATAATTGTACTAAAATGAAATCTTTTTCTGACTTTTGTCTAAATAAAGTATTGTCTACCTTTCCACATGTAAAGCCATTACTCATTAGAAAAGTATTGAGTCTATCATAGCATGCTCTGGGTGTTTGTTTCAGCCCATAGAGAGCTTTTCTTAGTTTGAAGACATGGTCTGGTAGGGATGCCTCTTCAAAGCTTGGTGGTTGCTTCACATCAACTTCTTCGATGAAGCCGTTTAGAAATGCACTCTTGACGTCCATTTGATAAAGCTTGATAGAGTGTTGACATGCAAAGGCAAGTAGTATATGTTGTAACTACATGTAGCAACCTAAGAGGGGGGTGAATTAGGTTTTTAAGATTTTCGCCTTATTAAATTGAGTTCCTATTCAAATACCTTTTACCTTAATCAGAGAGACAAGTAACAAACGTAATACTTGATAAATTGCAGCGGATAACGTAAAGTGCGAAAAGTAAAAGATAAGGGATAAGAAGACCACGCAATGATATATCCTGGTTCACCTTCAACAACCGAAGGCTACGTCTAGTCCCCCTTTCTGATTTGGGGATTTTTCCACTATGTAAGCAATGTTCATACAAGTCTTGTACCAAGCCTTCACAAGAACACCCTCAAGAAAGCACACCACTTTCCCGTTACACAACATTCACCGAACCCTACAGTGGACTCTGAATCAACCCGATTCAAAGGTGAAGCTTTTCCTTTGATTAGACAATGCTCCACTTGATATATATAGAGACGATAAGAGTATTTCCTGAAATGCATAAATCACAAAGTTTAGGAATTTTTTTATCTATCATAGTTATCTTCCTAAACAAAATTATTATCTTTCAAAATATGATGAAGGTTCTAATATCATTTGAACTTAACAATCTCCCCCTTTTTGATAATGACAATTTGAAAGAGAAAAATGGTTCATATGAAAACTTTGTAATATATATACTCCCCCTCTCATTTCCAATAAAGACGTCATTTTCAAAAAGAGAAAACGATAGAAAAAAAAATTAGAAAACTTTGTAAGTTTGTTCTCTCACAAGCGTTGCTCATTTATGTCATTTTTCTCACTTTAGCGTTTTTCTCTCTTCTCAACGTTTTTCTCTTTTCTCCCCTTTGTCATTAGCAAAAACATATGCAATCATTAGCAAAGTAAACACATAATAGACCATAATCAAACAAACTAGTGTAGCAAACATATACGAAAAACGATAAAATGTTAGAGAGCATAATAAATTGTTCAAAGGAGAGATAGTAAGATAGAAGGTCTTTAGTCCAGCTTCTTCAGTATCAATGCAAGAGTTTGTTCAATGGTGGAGAGCTTTTGATCCACATAAGATTTATGCTACTCAACATATCAACCATGGTTACGGAAATGAATTTATCGAATTCCCACAAGCAGTGCCAATTGATCTTCCATGGACCTGAGCAAGGCCGATCTCTGAATGAGCTTACGGTGACTGACTGAGAGCATGATGATGCTATGGTGGTGCTATGGTTGAAGCGGTGAATCACGGAGGTGAAGGTACTTGCAAAAGGAAATCCAACACTCAAGTTAGCTTAATATTAGAGTGAAAACTGAAAATCTACTAAGAGCAATGTGAGAGTAATGAGTTATTTGAGTTGCTTACAATGCAAGACAAACCTTATGTATATGTTCTTCAGACCTTGTTCACAAGCATGAGTAGTTAACCGTTTGACAGCAAGGCATAATAGTTGAACTCTGGTTTAGTTAGCGTAATCATAGTTTCACAACTTAGCTTTTATAGTAAGCTAGTTAATTAGAATGATTGAAGCTTTACCTCCTTTAGTCGGACAGGTGACTTAAAAGTCATATTGAATTTGGTTGTTTAGGTCGATCACAATGGTGTTGCTTGGTCGTTGGGCTGAGTAGAATGACATTAGATTGTGTGGTCGTCTTAACCGACCAGAACCCCAACTAATAAATGTTCTACCGCTACCCAAAACATGGGTATGTAGTCACTTATCTAACTAAACATCCATATAAGAGGCAACAGAATTAAAAATAACAATTCCATTCCAGATAAAATATTTTTCAACCTTTTATAACATGATATTGTAACACTAAGATAACATAATGACTAATGAGGTTCATGGTATTTGACTGTTGAGTAAAGATACTCAGACATATAAATATTGAGACATTTAATAGATATCCCATCTTTCTCTTTATGTCTCTTTTATCATATATTATATTCATTACTTCTTTCTTCTTTTTATTTCTCACTCTACATGTCTGATAAATGTCTACACTATGTGTACGTCTACAAATCATTTTCCTCGACTGTTATTCAATGATATTTATTGCACAAGGCACAGAATTTTCCCTTGGGTGTGTGTTGATGTATGTCAGGTGCGGTTTCCGGTGCAGGTTCAGGTACAGGTACAGGTTCAGGTGCAGGTTCAGGTGCCGTTTCAGGTGCAGGTTCAGGTACAGGTTCAGGTACAGGTTCAGGTGCAGTTTCAGGTGCATCTGGTGCAACTGGGGGTGGAGGAATGTTATTCAAAGTTGAAGGCTGCAGGACTTGGTCCATATGTGAATTACTTGTTGCACCCTTGGATGTTGTTTTGTTTTCTCTGAACATTAGTCCTAGGATCCTGACGGCAATGAGAGCCAAAACTGTAGCTGAGGGCACAAACACAACATCAGGGATGGCATTCATGAATGTTAGCTGAGGCACTGTTTGTCCTGTTTTCTTAGCCACCATGGCTGCTGGAGGTGCCACTATTCCAGTTACTATCATAGATTCATCTACTTTGTTGAGGTTCACATTCTTGTTCATGAAGTCTGTGAACATCTTCTTTTTGGCTTCCTCATTGGCTTCTTTCCATTGATTGAAAAAGTCCTGCACTATGAAGATTATTATGTTATATATAGCTGCAACTTTTTGCTGGTTAATGCAAAAGTTAGAATGAAGAGAATTAGTGTGGAAAGTGTTTTCCCAAAGGAAGCTCGGGTTCTCTCTTGTTATTCCTTTCTGAAGATGCACGCAATTATATGTTATTCTTTTTATTTTGTCATTGGGGCTTTTTGTCTTTTTTAATTAGTCTTTTAGGGTGGTAATTGTTATGTAAGCTCCAACAATTAACAATTAGAGATATGATATGAACAAAATAGTGAGATATGATATGAACAAAATAGTGAAAAACAATCCTTGTTCAATTAGTTTTTAAGGTAGAGTTAGGTTAAATTTGGAAAAGGAATGCTAGCAACAAATTTTTTTAAGGATGTACTCCAACATGTTTATTGTAATTGGTTTATTTTTTGAAAAGTCAATACAATTCTCTAACTTCTTAAAAAATGTGTTGACTTTTCAAAAGAATAAACTAATTACAATTAGTGTGTTAAAGTGTATCTTTAACCGCATATGTTGAGTCTTACGAACTTTTTTTTTTTCTTGCTCTCAGTATTTTGTACTAAATTGTTTAAAATTAAATTTAGAAGTTTTTTGGTTTTACTGTTAACTAACCTTTACATCCTCGTATGATGGTGAATCATAATGCTTTCCAGGTAAAGCCATGTTTATGGTGCTGCATAAAATTAATTTGTTAGCAAGTATGATCAGTGAAAACCGCTGTACATGGTGATCATGTGAAACCAAATTGAGCAATATATATATATATATATGAATGTTTTTAATTTAATAACAAGAGAAATGCTTAACAGTGAGGAATTGTTCATATATATTTGCAGAAATTCGTTACTTAAAATATATCTACCTGGCTCATTCTGCATTTGTTATCACTAAAGAGTTGAGTGGTCATTTGACTTTTAGTTACTAACCAAAAATTTCCTATCAATTTCTTTTTCTGATTAAGAAAAGATTAACCAATCTTTTGGAAATTTACAAATGATGAATTGCTACCAAACTATTTAAAATTATTTTTTTTCTTATGCACTTTCTCTGTTTTAGTGAAGTTTGCTAATAATTATTTTCTTTTTGGGATTGTTGAACTTAAAATCTCTTCCTAAAACTTCACTAACCCTTATATGAATTCAAAGATTCTTGACATATGACCATCCCTTAAATTTTTATTTTCAATTATCTCGTTTTCCTAATAATACAAAGCCAACAATGAAATAGATTAAAATAATTTTCACATGCTTACTTTAAGGTATCAAGAATGGCAACATTGAATGCATCATAGTCCTTGATATCTTTATCAACAAACTGCTTATACAGTTTGTTCATTACCAGACTCAACATCTCGGTCGTTGACAGAGCTGAGATATGAAATCAAAACCATAAAGCATTAGCATAATAGCATGTTTGAATCCGCTTTTCTTTTATCAGAATCAGTTCTGGCACCCAGAAACTACTATCATAAGTTTCTCTTCATAATTGATTTTTTTCAGAATCAATTGTAAAATAGTTTCCAAAGATGCAATAAAACAAATAAATATTATGGAAGGGATGAAAATGACTCACCTTTACCACCCAAGAAACTCGTGTTCATCCCCATGATCCTTTGTATGAATACTTGAACAACAAATATTGCAGAATACAATGTTGGGGTTGATATAACGGCATCACTAATTTTGCTGTTAAAGGAAGGGTGACTTTCTACGCTTGAAATAATATAATATATCAATTCTTTTGCTGTTTATAGGCCAGAATCTTGGCATGGAATACCTTGTGACTTAAACCAGCATAACTTCTTTCAATGCTCTAACTCCAAAATTTACAAAAGTACTTCACGTTACTGTGTGGCACATTTTGTGACTAGTGGAATTTACACATTCACTTTTCCCTTTTGGAACATTCCAGCAGAACACTATATATAGTTACAATCATCCTGATATTCAATACATTTTTCAGTGGACCTATAAAGTATGAAGTACTTAACTGACATCTAAACTTTCAATGATTTCAAAGTGCATCTGCATATTCGGAGGCTTATCAGCAAAATAAAACCTAGCGAAAACTTCGAGTTTTCCACCACTCTTGGAGGCTTCAGACTCAAGCAGATGCAGCATTTCATCCTTTTCCTTCCGAATCCAGTCTCGCCCCTTGTCGCACCATTGTCTTGGAGTTCCATGAAGGATAAAACGGAGTTTAGGAGCTCCTTGTATGAGCCTTTTGGAGATTCTCTCAAACACTTCATGGTTAGTTAAGTATGCCCTAGTGGAATTCAAACCGACATCAACATAATGAATCTCACATATGCTGTGCAGTAAGCCTTCCTTTGTTTTAGGTACCACATAAATCTCCTCAGATCTGCTTAACTTTATGTCCACCGGCTGTCCCGCATCCGGTGAATATGCATTGGATCCAATGTCTGAGAAGCCAAGCTCAGTAACTATCTGGTTAAGTACAGTCCCACCTTTGCTAAATCCAAGGATGAATGTCTTGGGCTGAGAGGAACAACAGGAAGGAGTATAACCAGACTTGGCATGTACTTGCTTTCCTAAAATGACCTTCTTTACCTACATAATACATTACAAGAAATTGTAAGCATGGAAAGCATTTACATCAAGTAGTTATTACAAGTAGCAAATGGATGAATAACAATACAATACATATCCGTTCATATCCATTAAAATGCAAAATGTAGTGAATAACAGAAGAAGATGCAACAAGATGTTTCTCTTCTTTTCCCAGGAAAGTGGGAATTTAGCAGAGAATAACAAAACTAGAAATGGAAGATTTATTACATGAACATGTAATGTTTTAGGCTTTAAACCATCAATACAAATATATATTTCTGCTTTGATTCTTGAACAATGCATTAAGCGCCAAAAATGTTACTTGGTCGAACTCCATAACCGCCAGAATTACAGTAGATGAAGAGCTTATTTGAGCTTATCATACCACATAAGCGCTTATACAAGTGTTTGGAGAGTTTATATAAACGGCTTATTACATGCCTATAAGCTATTTTGAACTTATTTTCATAAGCTACTCAGATTAGCTTATGAATAAGCACTTCTACCTACCTATAACCTATTTTGGGCTTTTTTCCATAAGCTACTCAAATTAGCTTATGCATAAGTGTTTATACGATAAACACTTATTGCTATAAGTGCTTAATTAAGCTATTTACCAAAACGCACCCCAGTCATAGAAAATGGCAAACTTTGTGGCACATAAGAAAGGGAAAGAAACAGGCCATACTTCTTCAAGGCAGTTAGATAAGAGTGTGACAGTTGAAGTAGATGCCGGGTACGTAATTGGAAGGTATGACCTTGGCTCTCCATATTGATTCACAGATGGTATGAAGT
The DNA here is from genome assembly GCA_030819835.1 of Acmispon strigosus. Lineage (NCBI taxonomy): Eukaryota > Viridiplantae > Streptophyta > Magnoliopsida > Fabales > Fabaceae > Acmispon > Acmispon strigosus. The sequence goes on from JAUAMA010000002.1 coordinate 28,056,082, forward strand.
CCTTGTATACAGCAAAAGGTCCATTAAAAATAGAAGCCTCAATAACCCAAGCATTGATGTAAGAACCAAATTTGGACACAACAATTTCAGATAGTTTCTGTAAATCTGATAGCCGCTCAATCACTGGGTTACCAGTCCCTTCAACTCGATCACCGCAGAAAAAGATGGCGTTTCCGACAGGTACCTGCAACAAATCAGAAGATTGAGTAAATAGCGTTCAGTATGCAAAAGGGCAACAATGATTCACATGTTCAAAAACATCCTAATCCAAGAAATTGAAACTATGACTTCTCAACTTGGAAGTTGTGAGTTGCAACCAACCAACCACATCAAAATGCTTGTTCCATATTCAGAAATGCTAGCAACACACTTTCTAACACACACACACACTTATTGGATGAAATTCATGTTGGATCCACTAAACCATAAGGGATACACTAAATCATATGGGTCCCACTTTCGATTTGGTTGAACCGACATGAATTTCAACCAATAGGAGTGTTGAAAAGAGATTGTATGAGACTGGGTTTGTAGCACTCCTCTTTCACATTTTACAAACAGTGATAAATGTAACCTTTATATATATAAACCTCTCATTTCACAAAATTCAACCACTGTTTAGGAAGTGACAAAAAATAAGCCAATCCAGAAGAAATTAAATGTTCACCATTGATTACTTACAATTTATAGCAAATGATTGACCAATTTCCTCTCATGCACACATAAAAAACTGTTAGGCCTGATATGCTTCCATTTTCAGCTCTTGGATTACTAAAACATGATAATTCAAACAACTTAGAGCTCGTTTGGGTACCAATCACAAAGTACGAAAACAGAAAAATAACATATTCCAAGACACTTTTTGTCCAAACGGGCTCTTACATTCAGTCATTGCACAATTTTCAACTTTTGTATCGAAAAAAAAGTTCAGTTATATGCCTACAGCTAAAATATAAGATTAGAAGTCTGATAGTTAAAGTAAGCAAATCAATCCACTTTTGGATGATGTGAAGTGAAAGATCCACTGTTACCTATAAGCTTTGGGGGGTTCAACTTCAAGGAGTTAACTTACACTCAGAGTTCCGGTTTCAGGAGAAAGGCAGAGAGATGCACCAACTCTATAGAATTTCCTGCTGTTAGGGTTCAGTGGAACTCTCAAAACTCCACTCCAACGTTCCATTTATAGACCTACATACAATGTTTAGTATCAAGCACAGTGATTCAGTGAAAGTTGGAAGTTGAGTGTAATGCATAAAAGAGCATGAAACTAGCAAGTCCATCCAATATAGACAGCTAAAGATGTTCAGTTCAGACATTTCTGTTTTCCATTCTTAAAAATCATCACATTTTGAAATGGCAATAAATATATATAGTCTTCCAAAATCCAGGCACCAACCCAAGAAGCAGTATTAAACTACATGAAACAAACCTTGTACTCTTAGAATATAGACAAAGAGAACCTTTACATAAAAGAGAGGGAAAAAAAACTATTTAGTTTTACCAATCCAACCAACAAAACAATGGTTTGTTGCAGTTGAAGAGCTTGTGTAGCTACTAGTTAGCGAAAGACACAGGAGGTGAACTTCCCCACACAAGCACCTACAAACTTATGAGACCACATATTTTGTCTTTATTTTTTTTATCACGTTGGACCCAGCTGGGGTGAACCCATATAGAAGGACAAAACTCTTCAGGTGCCTAAGTTTTCTTCCATTTACCACCTGTCTCCAATATGAGAGTTTGGGGAATCAAACCAATTTATGTTTTTCAAAGATAAAAAATTTTAAATTGAAATATTTAAACTCTTTTATAGAAATTAATTAGTGCAAATAGTTTTAGACACATTTCAATTTCAATCATGTTCGAGCCGTAACCATCTAAATTCCGGTAGGGATAGCTCTTTCATACACAGACTCTGTACTAAAGACTTAATCAAACATGTACTACTTAAATTAATCACTCTTTGGAATTTAATTGAACGTCTGGTAAAATTTCATTATTAAGTTATTTTTTTTGTTCTTACACAATTTTTTCCAAAAAAAAAAGAAGAAATCCTAACTATCTTTGTGAGTGTAACTGCAGTTCAACTGTGGATCCAGCTTTGAACCGTGACTATGAAGACAATGGATTGATGTAACGAAAAAAGGAATAGAACCAAATGAAAAAATATGCCAACAAGATTAAATGCAGCAACAAAACTGAGAGCCAAAAATTCTGAGAAATCACACAATGAAATGTTAACAAGAATTACAAGAGAATCAGTTACCGATAATGAAGTGAGTGACACCGTTTTTGTTCATTATCTGATTCACATGGCTGTGTTTCTTTCTCTGGTCGAGTTCGCCGGTTCTCCACTGGCGGTGGGTTTGGCCTACGGATAGGAAATAAGAACAGACGTTTTCTAACAATGTGTTTAAGGCAGACCGGTGATTGAACCGTTCAATTGTCAAACTGATAATTATTAAATAGGGTTAATGGTTTACTAGGTCCTCGTAGTTGCACCAAAATTTGTCTTTGGTCCCTGGCCGGAAAAAAGTTTGCAATAGATCCCTGTAGTTGCACCAAGTTTACTATAGGTCCCTGCCGGAGACCGGAGCTTCGGCGAGTGCATATGTGGCAGGTTGACTGAATTAATGAAGATAATGTGGAATTTATTTAATTTAATTTAAAAACAGATCAGAAAATTAGGAAACCCTAAATCCCCAAATTAAACCCCCCTCCCCCAATTTTAGACTTCTTTTTCTTCTTGAACCACTTCCAACCACATTTCAACCCCCCTCCCCCAATTTTAGACTTCTTTTTCTTCTTGAACCACTTCCAACCACATTTCTTCTTCTTCTTTTTATCTGGGTTACTCGAGTTTTTCTTCTTCTTCCTCGTTGACAGTAGACGACAAAAGCAAAATTTGAGAAGCCAACAACCGTACATCTTTCAAACATACTGAGAATGGGTTCATGTACAATCTTGCAATTTCTAGTCTCTCTAAACACATGCTAGACATGCCCAAACGGTTCTTTAACTCATTTTGTTTAAAAATGATTTAATGAGTCTGCAGCAGAACGGTTATACTCTCCCCATACAATCCTAAATCAACAATGTTCCCCTGTTTTATACAAAACACAAAATCTGGAAACTAAACAATACGACTCATTGTGCATGAAACATTAACCGCGCACTTACTGTTGTAGCACTCGACTCCATAGCTGCATCCAACATCTAAGCATGAAGCCATTTGCAAAAAAAAAAAAAAATGTGAACTGAACGCAGCTAAAATGTGTCTCAACCCCATGGCTCCCTACATGAACAAAGTCATGAACCTGTAGGCATGAACAAATTCCTGGCTACAAGGTTGCAATGAAGGAGGAAGAAGAAGAAGAAACTCGAGTAACCCAGATAAGAAAAAGAAGAAATGCGGCCGGAAGTGGTTCAGGAAGAAGAAGAAGACTAAAATTGGGGGAGAGGGGGTTTAATTTGGGGATTTAGGGTTTCCTAATTTTCTGACCTGTTTTCCAATTAAATTAAATAAATTCCACATCATCTTCATTAATCCAGTCAGCCTGCCACATATGCACTCGCCGGAGCTCCGGTCTCCGGCAGGGACCTATAGCAAACTTGGTGCAACTACAGGGACCTATTGCAAACTTTTTTCCGGCCAGGGACCAAAGACAAATCTTGGTGCAACTACAGGGACCTAGTAAACCATTAACCCTATTAAATAACTAGTTGGATTTACTATGCGCACATGTAACTTTGAATAAACTAAAATTATTGTGTGTGGAATGATTTTTTTTATAACTTTTTATACATGTTGTGAGTGTTAGAACAGATAGCAACCTGAGAGGGGGGGTGAATCAGAGTTGCCCCGATTTTCGCGTAATAGTACCAAACGACTTTCAACGCAATTAGAGTTGTAACGTAAGAACGTTGTTGCAGCGGAATATTGTAATTGCTTGAAAGTAAAAGATGAAGGATGAAGGAAATGACACAGAGAGTTTTATCCTGGTTCACCTTCAATCCACCGAAGGCTACGTCCAGTCCCTCAAAGAAACCCCTTGAGGATTTTTCCACTATTGATAAAAATCACTTACAAGTTCCTAACCCAAGGACCCCAAGAATTTCTACCAATATCCTGTGAAAGCAAACCACTTTCAACAGCCCCTGAAAGCAAACCGCTTTCAGTTCCTAAAGGCAAACCACCCTCAGACCTTGAAGACTAATTCGCCTTCAATCGAACAACCCTTCACCGAATACCACGGTAAAGTTAGGATCCCTCAGAAAGATTACCACTTTCTGAAGAACCACTCCACTAAATTCCACAGTGAAGATTTCCCATGATCGAGTACTCTTAACGAATGCTTGCACCAAGGACCCTAAGATATCTTATCAATCTTCCTGAAGCAACCCACTTCTGATTGATCAAGTCTTCTTAGCAATACTTGTGCCAAGGACCCTAAGAGGACCCATCATGCCTCAGAAAGCAAACCACTTTCTGATGACACCGCATTACCACAGTGGACTTTGAATCAAACTTGATTCAAAGGGCCTTTTTACAACCACCGAAAACTACGATGAAAGAATCAACATGATTCAAATAGAAGAAGAAGAAGATGCCTTTCCTATGCATGATTCAATCCTTTTGACAAGAAGGATTGATCTTAGTTTGTATGCTCCAGGCAATTACAATGAAGGCTCTTCCATTCTGAGTTTCTCAAATGTTGAACATCATGAGTGTTCTTATGAAAATGAGAGAATCGAAACTCAGAATGATGACTTTAATGAATATGAAAGTTATGGACCAAGTCATTGATGTTTCTGAGTGTCTAAGGACTTTATATAGGCACTATAGGTCGTCCATGAACCAACACAACCTTTCCCAACGGGTTTGAGACACAATGGTTCGTGAAATAACACATCTGTCGACCTGGTAATCGATTACAGCAGTTAGTGTAATCGATTACATCATGCCGTTGAAGTTTGAATTTGAATTTCAAACTTGGTAATCGATTACACACTTGTGGTAATCGATTACACACTTCCTGTAATCGATTACACACATCTGTAATCGATTACAGACAGTCCAGAACTCAGTTTTATCCATTTTAAACCCTAATTGAGTGTTCCTACCAAGTTTAACTTGTGAGAACATATTGTACTCAATTAGTTGATCTTTCATGAGCCTTCTAATGCAATTAAACCTTAATAAAGCATAGCACACTAAGTTGACAAGACTTACTTAAAACTAGAACCTTCATGTTTTGATCTTGACGTTCTGAGCCTGGTTCTTGAAGTCTTTCTTCTCTTAAGTCTTTCTTCTTTTTGTTCCTTTCTTTCTTGAAGTCTTCCTTTTCTCTTCTGAAGTCTTTCTTCTTTTTGTGATGTGTTTGTCTTCATCAAAACTTCAGCCGAGTCCAAGGACGAGACCTGATTTACAGTGAGGTCGACAATAGTGACCAATACTGTAGCCGTGAGAAATAGTTACTTAGCAGTAAACAGTTGGCAACAATTTGCGCTTAACTCTCATGAGCAAGGATCGAAACCCCCTTCTGCATGGTCGAGAGACAAAGTTAGCTAACTACCACGCCACATCCTGTGCTATGTTTAGATGTTATTTTGTCATATTGATTTCTCGATTATTGGTATAGGAATCTTTAGCCTGGAGTGCGTCATCCTCTCTCCGGGCAACAACAGTGCTGCAAACCCACTCGAGCCATTATTAATGACATTAGTCATGATTCGTTCCTTATTTAATACTTGTAATAAATTTTATAAATATTAATTATTTAGGGTAGGGTCTTAATGGGTAGGTCATAGTGGGGATAATTAGGATTTATACCTTATTTTAGTGGGTAGGTGGGTATAAACATTCTTTTATATAATATACAAGTTGGAATTACCCGTGCAAGGCACGGGTAATTTAGGATAAATTTAAATTATTGTGTGTGGAATGATTTTTTTTAATTGCTTATATATGTCGTTGTGAGGTCGACAATAGTGACCAATACTCTAGTCGTGAGAAATAGTTACTTAGAAGTAAACGGTTGACGACAATTTGCGTTTAATTCACATGCCCAAGGATCGAAACCCCCTTCAGTATGGTCGAGGGACAAAGTTAGCTAAATATCACGCCACATCTTGTGCTAAATTTATTTGTTATTTTGTCTTGTTGATTCCTCAATTATTGGTATAAGAATCTTTAGCATGGAGTGCGTCGTCCTCTCTCCGGGCAACAATTGTGCAGCAAACCCCCTCGAGGCAACATTAATGACAATATCCTCTCTCGTTCTAATGGATGCTGATAGAGTGTTTCATACAAATGTTTTAGATGTTCCAAGGCACGGGTAACTTTGAATAAAGTAAAGTTAATGTGTGTGGAATGATTTATTTTTCTAACTTCTTATACATGTTGTTGTCAGATCGACAACAGTGACCAATACCCTCACCATGAGAAATAGTTACTTAACGGTAAACGGTTGGCGACAACTTACGCCTCACTCACATGGGCAAGGATCGAAGCCCCCTTCTGCATGGTCGAGGGACAAAGTTAGCTAACTACCACACCATATCTTGTGCTAAATTTAGATGATAATTTGTCATGTTGATTCCTCTATTTTTGATATATGAGGTTATCTAAATTATTCATGAAATTACTCATGAGATTAATTATCATTTTATGTTACTATTTGTAAAACAAAAGACAAATAACAACATCCTACTTGTCATTATTTAACTCATGGATGATGAATGAGAAAGTATAATAAGAAGTCACTCGATACGCAAAAAGGAAAATCACACGTTAGAATTAACATTCTAACACATGGGAGTATAATATCAATCGTAATACAATTTATAGAATATCAGTAAGCAGTACCTTACGGAGTTATATTTCCAAAAACTTCTTCATACACAACATTAACTGTTGTGTTAGGAGGGAGGTCGTCATGATTTTCTATTAGTATCTTCAGTCATTGTTTACTCGTTACTCTTGACAAAGCAACGTATAACTGTCCATGGGTGAAAACTGGCCTTGGAATATATAATCCAACACACCCAAGTGTCTGTCCCTGGGATTTATTGATCGTCATACCAAAACAAATGGATATAGGAAACTGAGTTCGCTGAAATTTGAATGGTAGTTTTGCATTACTTGTAGCCATTTTCATTCTAGGAATCAGTGCAATACGTCCAGCTTTAGTCCCTGTGAGTGTGACGCACTCAATGACATGGTCTCCCATCCTCCTCACTCTCAGCTTTGTTCCATTACACAATCCGTTTGATTGATCAATATTTATGAGTAATATTACAGGGACGTTTTCCTTCAAACTCAACTTATGCGGAGGTAGGCCTGAATAGTTTATAGCATTCAAAACCTCAGGGGAAAATGCATCCAACTCACTTTCAACACTGGCAACTTCTTTGGATATTTCATCAGAGCTTAAATAATGTCTTGGCAATCCCGGTACCTGTGACATCATGCTGTCATTGACCTTTCCAACTAACTCAACAGTGGGGGTTAAAATAGCTCTATCCTTGAAGTAGTCTGATTTGGTCATATTCCGCAACAAATCCAGTTATATGAAATTTACCAAGTCATCAAAACCGTTGTCAGTGTTTGGTATAAGGATTTCATCAGGTATTCGTAATTCCGATTCGCCATTAATTGGCTCTCCGACCTTACCATCACCTATAGCCAACAACCATTTTGAGAATTCTGCTATATCAGATGCATTTGAACTTGAAGATCCACACATAAGTCTCATGTTCTTAGTCAGACAAAGAACCTAGCAAAAAGACCACAGATAGGAATAATTTATGGCGGCATTGACGACATCTTGCCTAGATCCCCGTGGAATAACAGGAAAGATCTGTCTGAAATCACCGCCTAAGACAACGACTTTTCCTCCAAATGGCAATTGAGAGTCGTGGCCTCGGGTAAATCTCAAAATGTCTCTCAAGCACTTATCTAGAGCTTCTTAACACCATTTGCTCATCATAGGAGCTTCATCCCAGATGATCAATTTGGCCCTTATGAGTAACATAGCATGGGGGCTGTTGTGCTTTATGTTACTGTTAAAAGGGTTTTTACGTCTTTTAATAAAAACCAATACTTGAGATGCGTTCAAACCTCTTTTAAGATTCAATTGCAGTATAGTATGGGTGTTATCGATCCATAGAGAGCAAATGAGTAAGAGTGTCGTTCTTTAGTCAAGAAGTTAAGCAGAAAGAAAATAGAAGGTGTTTGTTTGGAAATACTTATGTTGAAAAGCATGAAATTAGAAAGCAAAGGTTGGAAAGATAAACGGATTAGGAAAACAGTTGGATTATGGTTTCACACTTCACTATTCAGGATTTATCTTGTTCTTGATTACAATCACTTAAAACCTTTAATTCACTCCTGCCATTTCTTAACTAACTCATCTATTCCTAGTATGAGAAGTTGATTCAATTACTTTCCTAATTGTCGCTTCCACAGGCAATTAATCAAAGCAACTGTAAACATGCAGGCGTTAAAGAACTAGGTGGTCTAACGCTATTCCTAGCAAATTAGCTTCGCCTAGATTAAACAGTTTATGTCAGATTAATATAGTAGCTTCCACATACAAGATTAATCTCAAATCAAATGAAAGGTGATCAAACTAACATAGGTAATAAAAGCAAAACTGTTCAATTGAAATTAAAGATAGAAAGTAAAAAAAGAAACAATAAGAATCCCTTCAAGATGAAGTACTACGCCAAAATCCAACTAAAAGAGAGCTTAGTTATCCATAGGATGGAAACCAGCTAGCTTACAAGGAGAATCAATAGAAACTAGGAAGACGACGACGTCGCGGGGTAGAACCCACGATTCCGGCGAGGTTCCGAGCGCCCGTTGATGGAACTCCTCTTCTTCTTCTCAATCTCGAGCTCTCTCACATCCAAGGGGTGTTTAGAGGTGGCTAGGGTTGAAAGAATGCCCAAAACAGCGTTTTTATAGGTTCTGGGCGCCGCAGGGGCGCTTAGCGCCCCCGACGGGCGCTTAGCGCCCTGGGCCTGTGTTGCTGGGCTCTCAGCTCTTTACAAGGGCGCTTAGCGCCCTTTTCCCCATGTTCTGGGCGCTTAGCCACCCATAGCGGCACTTAGCGCCTAGAATGCTCCCTGCTGGCCGCTCAGCAGCTTGTAGCGGCGCTTAGCGCCCCGGAAACGTCTCCAAATCAAGATCCAACCGTCCATATTGAAGTTCCATGAGTTAGGAACCACATACTCAAATTTTAGCTAAATCCAACGGTTAACGAATGAGATATTGCAATTTTTCTCAGGCTGCTTCAAGATTTCTGCATCAAAAAGTCGGGATTAGAACTAAAATCATTGGAGCTTCAGTGATTCCATGCTCTTTCTTGGATATTCAATCCTGAAACACCATTAATATGTCAAAAACATCAAGAATGTGCATTCTAACCCAGAATTAATAGCAATTCATCATTCCTTAGCAAAACATACATTTCTTGGGGTTTTTTACAATCAAAACACATAATAAGTGCCTAAAAACAATGTTAAAACTATGAACGTTTGGCACTTATCAGTTACATGTTGATTCCTAGGTTATTGGTATAAGAATCTTTAGCCTCGAGTGCATCGTCCTCCCTCCGGGCAACAACAGTGCAGCAATCCCACTCGAGGCAACATTAATGACAATATCACCTTTCGATCTAATGGATGCCGATAAAGTGTTCCACACAAATGTTTTACCTGTTCCTCCATACCCATGCAGGAAGAAAAAACCGCCTTTGTTTTCGTATACTGCGCTCATAATCTTGTCATACGCATGTTGTTGTTCATCAGTTATTGAAGTGAGGGCTTGATCTAAGTAACAACGCATAGCAGTCTTGTCATAATTCAACTATTCAGCAATAATTCTTTCACTAACTTCTGCCACATAACACTTTGCTGGATAAGGCATGGATGGAAAGTTTTGCAAACTCCTCCCATTTTTTTGTAGGAGGTCCTCTATTTGGGTTCATCAGTTAAAGTCAAGTCTGTGGACATGAAAAATATGTTATTTTTTGCCTAATACAATAGCACATAAAATAGATCATATGTTGTATGGAATAAGAAACAACAAAGTCTAAGTATGAAATTAAATAAAAGTTAATTGTGTAATAAAAATAACAAAGAACGGAAACAAACAACATAAATATTGTTTCATAAGGTGCAAAAAGAAACTCATTTAGAATATTGAAATGACCAATTTTGAATGAAGCAAAACGCAAGAGCTCACCTGTGTAATCTAGCTACCTTCTTTGTTGGTAGAGGATATCTTCCGAAAGTTCTTGCCAACAGGTATTCCAAACAACTTCAAGCCTAGAGATGTTGTTAGAAATCAACAATATCACAAAAAGTCCTCTAACATACTCTCCCGATGCCCAAAAGCTGGCCTCCTTTATTGCTCTGACTATATTTTTGTCATCCTGTAGCAGACCAAGTGCATAACATGCATCCTGAAAAGTGTTGTATGTCACATGATTTACAGTCCTGATATCTTCATAACTCGTGCATCCTTTTTGAACATTCAAAAGCAACCTCAAGTAATAATCTTCTCCGCATGTCGGAGGCACATGTGATATTCTACCAATGGAAAAACCCTGTTTTCTTTGACACCACGTTTTACTGCTATCCTTCCAAACAAATCTGGTCGGATATGCTTCTTAAGTAATGTTTCGTCCATCTGGAAATTTTTTATTAGCCTCCATCCAACCCATAAACATTGTTTTCTTCAATACAGCTTTTTCAATTGCATCCTGAACTGTCTCATTATCTCTGTAGACAACACTCTGTTCATCTGGAAGATGGAATGACAACCTCACAACTGCATGCTCTTTGAAATGGATTTCAAATCCAAACAATCTCCAAGCTGCCTCGCAGGCAGAGATGTATCTGCAATCATAATAATTTTTAAAAATATTAAATATTTTTTTAGTGTAAGTATCCATAAATTATTATAAAAAATACGTATATATTAATAAGTATTAACATGTTATGTCTATTGAAATTTAAAAAAAAAAAACAAATCAACCTATTTATTTAAGATTATTTAAAAAATATATATCAACCTAAATTATGTCATTATCTTATTGAGATTTCTTACTTTAATTTCGGTGATATATCAAAAGAAAATTTAAAAAAGAATTGCTTCCTATTTAAGATTTTCATTCCCTTCAATATTTTTTTTCATAATTAATGAACTTAATTTTCCTTAATTTTGAAATTATTTTTGTTTGAAATTTATGTCACGAGAAAACTATGTTTAATTGTGACAGTTTGTCCTTTTGAAGTCTTTTGCATAAATTAAGTGAAAGCAATATTATTTTCGAGTACAACTTAGGACAAAATTTAGGTGCAGTACTCTAGGTCTTGTTTTTTCTGTTGGCTAATTAGAGTTGAACATGTGGATTATTATTTATTCATCATTATTATTGTAAATTAATAACCTCAAACCACGATGTGCAAACAATAATCCACATCTTCTATTTAAATCGGCTAGCAGGAAAAATAGAACCTAACTTACTCCCATTCAATGATGTTAGCTCAAGGTTTCTGTGTGAGTACCGTCTGATGATAATACTGATTCTCTCGAACATATTTAAGCCAATTATATTTAGAATACCAAATTATTATATGAAAATTTAATACCTAATTGTTTATTGGTTCTAGCGACGTTGTTCATGAATTTCACTGAAGCGTTGTCTACGCATAGTAGTCATCAAAAGACGATTTATATCATTACATTGACTATTGGATATTATGTAAACATGTATGTATAGTATACATATTGGTTTATGTGTACACATAACATTTCACTATTTAACATTTGTAATAAATTTTATAAATGTTAATTATTTGAAAGATATTTTTTTAAAAAAAAATTTAAGATTGTAATTAGTTATGATTCGTTTGTAATAAATTTTATAAATATTAATTATTTGAAAGATATTTTTTTTAAAAATCTTAAGATTGTAATTAGTTATGATTCGTTCCTTATTTAACATTTGTAATAAATTTTATAAATATTAATTATTTAAAAGATATTTTTTAAAAAAAATCTTAATATTTTATGTTAACTATTTAATAAATTTTATAAATATTAATTATTTAAAAGATATTTTTTTAAAATATCTTAAGATTGTATCTTAACTATTTCCTATTAAAATTTGGTTAAAAATTTAATATTTTTATTAATTAGTCATGATTCGTTCCTAATTTTAGGGAGTTTCGATCTATTATTAGTGTAACTTGTTTAATTATATTATATATTGAAATTATGAGAAATATTTAACTTATTAAATAGTTATATAGTAGTAGACTATAAGTAGGCTCTGTCATTATCTCTATGCGGATAGCATTTCTTATCTCTTTTAATAGTAAGGTGGAATAATTCAATCTATTGCTGGAAAAAATATTTATTATTAATCAAAGCATTATTCGTTCCTTATTTAATATTTGTAATAAATTTTATATTAATTAATTAGGGTTCGTTCCTTATTTAATATTTGTAATCAATATCAATTTTATGATTCATTCCTTATTTAACATTTGTAATAAATTTTATAAATATAGTCATGATTTGTTTCTTATTTAATATTTGTAATAAATTTTTTAAATATTAATTATTTAGGGTATGGTCTTAATGGGTAAGTCATAGTGGGGATAGTTAAGATTTATACCTTATTTTAGTGGGTAGGTGGGTATAAACCTTCTTTTATATAATAACTAGTTGGATTTACCTGTGCGAGGCACATGTAACTTTGAATAAACTAAAATTATTGTGCGTGAAATGATATATTTTTATAATTTCTTACACATGTTGTTGTGAGGTCAACAATAGTGACCAATACTGTAGCCGTGAGAAATAGTTACTTAGCAGTAAACGGTTGGCGACAATTTGCGCTTAACTCACATGGGCAAGGATCAAAACCCCATTCTGCATGATCGAGGGATAAAGTTAGCTAACTACCAAACCACATCTTGTGCTAAATTTAGATGTTATTTTGTTATGTTGATTCCTCGATTATTGTATAAGAATATTTAGCCTTGGGTGCGCCGTCTTCTCTTCGGGCAACAAAAGTGCAGCAAACCTTGTGTACCTCTAGAGGAAGAGCCGTTGATTTATTGAATAGAAAGTTTGGATGGTAGGGATCAGAGATAGAGGATAGTTGTGAGATCAGGTGCGTTATAAGTTGAGCGTAACGTAAAGAGAGCATTTAAATTAATTAAAGGCGTGCATTTACTTCTTGCATTGAAGTTAATGCTAAAGTAAATTTGCACTATAGTGAAATTTCATGAATATGGTTTCATGCTACTCCATTTGTTCCTATATATGTGTCACTATTTTAATCTTGTTTTTATTTTTATTTATTTGTCACTTTTAAAATTTCAAAAAAACATTAATCATGTTTTACCAACTCTACCCTTAAATTAATGATGATAGGAAATTAAAGAATCAACGTTAAGAAGAGAGATAAAGAATATGTTATAAAAATAGGTAATAATTTTGATAGAAGCATGAACATTAATACAATTCTTTAATACATATGCAAAACATTAAATTGATAATTATTAAGGATTAGAGGGAGTAAAGTTTGTGTTTATCTATCTCTTCATGTGAATGAATTTTATTAAATCAATAAAAGACATGCATTTACTTCTTGCATTGAAGTCAGTGCTAACAGATGTTTACACTATAGTAAAATTTCTCTAATGTATTTTCGTGTTAAACTTTTGTGTTTATTTCTCTCTTCATATAAATGTATCTTAAATCAATAAAAGACGTGCATTTACTTCTTGCATTAAAGTCAGTGCTAACGTAAATATGTTTGCACTATAGTGAAATTTCTCTAATACGTCATGTTAAGGCTTTGTGTTTATCTCTCCCTTCATATGAATGAATTTTAAATCAATAGAAGACGTGCATTTACTTCTTGCATTGAAGTCGGTGCTAACATATTCCTTTTGAATTACTAAGTATAAATACTTTGATTATTTGATCCCAAATCGCAGAAATACTAATTAATATATTAAACTAAAAATCTTCTATTCAGTTTTAGATCATATTTTTTAAATTGTGAATAACAATAAGATGCATCAATACTATTATTTGACACCAACTTTTGAAAATTAAAAGATGAATATTTTTTTTGGAATTCTAAATATTTGTCATAACAAACAGTAAAAGCAAAAAGATTTTGTCAAATTTAAACGAAAATATGATTTCAAAATAAAGATTTCAAATCATTTATTTTGTAAATATTTAGGTGGGACCATATTAATCACGTTATAATGTCCTTAGATCCAAATTTAATTTATAACGTGGTTAAAAACGATTTTGTCAAATTTCATTTATAGTTACTTTTTAATATAAATTGGTTCAAAATATCGTGTCGATCTACAGAAAAATAAGTTAGACGGCACTAATAAAGCTGTTTTCGTATGACGCTAAAGTGAACAAAATTGTTCTAAAAGGAATTAAATAATTTACAAAGGTATACACACATACCTTAGCGTCAACAATGGTAATTTGCTACATACACTTGTTGCTCATTCAAAAAAATAAATTTAATTAACTTAAATTAAAAATTAGTTCTCATTTGAATAATTTTCATTATTCATGTGTCAATAATATATTTTCATTAGAGTGATGCTAGATAGCTCGAATGATGCATGTTTTGCTCGAAAATCAATTCAGCATCCAAAAATATGTTTTCAAGTTCAATATTTTCCTCCGTATATTTAATGAACCGGCTCTCACAGAATGACCCTTACTAATTTCATCTTCTTCTTGTTGTTGTTTGGTGCTCCGGTTCCAAAATCATTGATGCATGTCTATAGAAACTGGCCAGTAGAACCCAAAGATACAATTATGAGAAGCAAGTGGGAAAAGTTTATAACATGAGAAAGTATCAAACAAAATCAATTCGATAAGGTTAAGCATAGCAAGCCAGAAGAAATCAAAACTAAGATGAGTGCCTTCATCTCCTAAACCCTACTACAAAAATATGGAGAAGATAATATCAAAAAGCAATAATATCTTTCTTACCTCTAACATTAGTCCTTTCCTTGTGCCTTCATCTCCTAAACCCTACTACAAAAATATGGAGAAGATAAATATTACAACTGAGATAAAAAGAGAACCAAAAAAGTTATTGTAACATTAGAATGAATCAAAACTAAAACGAATTGAAGATTTCAAGCATAATAACGTTGACATGATCCATTTCCTCGTGACGGGATTTGAGTTCGCTGGGAACTCCTTGCCCCTCTCTCTCTCGTGGAAGAGCGTGCTTCTCATCCCCTTCATCTCCTATACCCTACAAAATTGAGGAGAATGAGGAGACTAATTTATAGCATCAAGTGAGGAGACTAATTGTTAATAAAAATTCATATTTCAAAAAAATATATTTAATTTGGTATTAATTAGTTATGATTTGTTCCTTATTTTAAAATTTGGTTAAATATTTGGTATTAATTAGTTAGGGTTCATTCCTTATTTAACATTTGTAATCAATATCAATTTTTATTCCTATTAAAATTTGGTATTAATTAGTTATGATTCGTTCCTTATTTAACATTTGTAATAAATTTTATAAATATTAATTAATTAATTATTTAAAAATATTTTTTAAAAAATCTTAAGATTTAGTTAGAAATTTGATATTAATTAGTCATGATTCGTAAATTTGGTTAAAAATTTGATATTAGTTAGTCATGATTCGTTCCTTATTTAATATTTATAATAAATTTTATATTAATTAGTTCGTTAGTAATTATTCGTTCCTTATTTAATATTTATAAAAATTTTATAAATATTAAAATATTAATTAGATATTATAATATTAAATTTAGTAATATTAATATTAAATTTTTTAAAATATTCGTTCCTTATTCAATTCTATAAATTTTTTTAAATCTTAAAATTGTATAAATATTATATTTATAAATATTTTATAAATTTTAAAATATTAAATTGTATGAAAGTAAAATTTTATGATTCATTCCTTATTTAACATTTGTAATAAATTTTATAAATATAGTCATGATTCGTTCCTTATTTAATATTTGTAATAATTTTATAAATATTAATTATTTAGGGTGAGGTCTTAATGGGTAGGTCATAGTGGGAATAGTTAGGATTTATACCTTATTATAGGGGGTATGTGGGTATAAACCTTCTTTTATATAATATATAGATATAGATAATATATAGATAGATAGATACTACATTTTTTAAAAATATATGGTATATTAGCATTATTTTTTTTACGATGAATGAAAAAAAGTATTAATTAGAAAAATATAATCTGTAACCAAAAATTTAAAAATATAATCAATCTCATAACTTCAAAATACTAAAAAAAAAGTTACACACAATTATAGTATTGCATTTTATGTTTTATACTAGTTAATACATATTATACACTAATAAATCTGCTTTAACTTGATTAACCTAAACCTAATTAATTAGTTGATTAATCAGATGGTTAATTAAATAATTAACTAATTAATTTTAGGCTAAGAAGCCCACTTTCTAATCACCTCGATATATTATATTTACATTACATGTTTCTTTTATAAGTTTGGGCCTCCGAGCCCAAATAATGCAGTCAAGCCAGATCTTAATATTTCCATTCAAATATAAACCCATGTTTATAATGATTATTATTTAAAATTTTAATTTTTCATGAATAAAGAAAATACAAATATTTGTGGTTTAAACTTTTTTATTTTACAGTGGAGGATACTCTTTTTAAGTATAGTGGAGGATACTTATGGTTCAAATAAACTATTTTTTTCAAATAGAGTAATTATTACACAAAGGAGACTGGCGACTTGTTTGATTACAATTTTATAAAATGATTTTTCAGTTTTTTAAAAAAGAAAATAAAAACTTAGAGCTTGTTTGATTACTAACATAGGGAGTGAATAACATAAGGAGTGAATAGCCATTTGGGTCCCTCAAAGTGTGTGTGCTCATTAATTGGTCCCTATACTACATGCAATTGATAATGACATGAATGCAATTATATTTAAATGATGAAATCAAATTAAGTAAAAAAAAAATGAAACAACACTCATTTCCCGATCAGTTTTGGATTTTGTTTTTTATCATCATCTTCATCCATCATCTTCAACATTTTCATCCATCATCAACAACATCTTATTCATCATCATTTTGAACAACTTCTTCATCAACCGTAACCTAGAACCCCCACTCCCACCCACCGCAACCCCCACCCATAAAACCCAGAACCCCTACCCACCTCAAATCCCACCACTGTTATAGAAATGTCTTTTTACCACGCCCCTGTTACCACGGTTCCGTGTCGAACCGTGGTAAAACGAGGTTACGAGCTCTGTTACCACGGTTCCGTGTTGAACCGTGGTAATTGATGTGCTCTATTACCACGGTTGTATGATAACCGTGGTAACTGAGATAGTTTTTATTATTTTTTTAATTAACACGGCCTGTTACCACGGTTGTTAGGTGAACCGTGGAATAGATTTTATTATTTTTTAATTAACATTGTCTATTACCACGGTTGTCAGGGGAACCGTGGTAATAGGTATTATTATATTTCAATTAAAATTGTCTATTACCACGATTGTTATGGGAACCGTAGTAATAGGAATTATATTATTAAAAAAATGGTAATTTGTTAGCTAGGAAACCCTTGTTTGGAGAACGAAAACTCATTTGTCTTCCCCTTTCTCTGTTGCGACTACATCGTTCTTCAACCTCGTCACCGCCGCTCCTTACCGCTGAACCTCATCACCGACACTCCTTCTCTCCGCAATGGCACTTGTAACACCCCGATTTTTGAAGCATTACTGTAGCAACTGAACAATAAATAAATATGCAAGTTATATTTTCAAGACAGCAGAAAATGAGTATATTTTCTTTTCCTTTCCAAAACATGTCATGGTGAGATGCATTAATAAGTATTCATACCCCGTTTCGCAAATAGCCACACACATGGCATAAATTATATGGTCAGCGGCGATGAAGTAGCTTAACAAAATGAATGACTTTTGGTTTTAGAAACTTTACTTTCGGTTTTAGAACTTTGTTTCCAATTTGTAAGAAAACAAGATAAGACTCCTTACACCGGTACACCTCCTATGATCCCACACAGGGTGACCACATAAGGGTATTGAGTTCCGGAAACCTACCCAGTACTTAAGCATACTTGAGTTCATACATATTAATTAGAATGTCTGTAACAATCATTCTACAAATAGGCCACCCGTTCTGCTACCTTGATCTCCCTTGGGTCGGCATCCACCTACAACTTCTAGCTAAAGGTTGCCCGACTCTCCAGAAAACACAAACGACAGACAATGCAAGGGTCAACTTCTAAAACAAGCAATACGAGTAAGCAACTCATGAAATCATATAAAATTTAAGCAGAGAGATAGCTACGCCGTGATATTATAGTCAAACCACACTGTCGAACATACAAAACTAGAATTTCAACCAAAACTCAAAATTCCGTAAACTAGCATAGATATTCACATGACCAAGCCATTGACTCTACGTCGCATCTCGCGAACCCTTTTTATCCGGATGTAGCGCCAACTCTGATTCGTGGGAGGCGGGAAAATTCCTCAGTGAAATGTCTAATGGTGGTTTTCCATCAACCCTTGAGATTCACCACTTCACAAGTGTGGCTTGAGCCTCCCGGACCAAATAATACGTGACCGAGACTCTGGCTCGAGCAACTCTTTATAGTCGCTTACCGCTTGGTACATACACACAATTAACCCCAATCAATAACTCCACTTAAGGTTTAGTCGTCCGAAGACATGGCCTATCATAGCTTCATAATTAACAACAATCATGTAGAGCATATGTACATATCTAAAACCGATATAAAATATGTGCGAAGGGAGATCATGCTTACAATTAACAGTATAACAAGAACATTAAATAAGTCAAACCACACATTCAAGTCAATTTCACAACTATAGTGAATCAAACCTCGGGATCGTCTACTCACGAATCTCGGTTTGCATTCAAAGGCACATCCGTCCTCGGACGTGGCCTCGCATGGTCTCGCGATCAACGATTAGATTATGTCAAACCACGTGAATGATATCAAAATCAAATGGATAATCCGTCAAGCAAAAATTCAGAAATCGTCCAACGATGTCACACATCAAACAATTCTAGCCTAGCATATCAGATGCCTTCAGATACTTGCATTAACGATTCACACAATACAATTCTAAACGAGGCATTCTCGGGACGCCGTCAACTACAGATTCATCATCATAGTACATAAATTCACATCATTATATACATATGCTTAGTAGCTAATGTAGCGAAGTTCCCTTATCGAAGTCTTTTGCTCCAAGCTCCAACGTTTGCTCCATGCAGGTTCCGAAGGAAAGCTACGTCGCCTTGTTCGGTACGAAGTCCCGTAACCCTTCAAAGAACATAGCCTAGTTTAGGACTTGAAACTTAACCCTAAGGCTTAGCTACTGATCTTACAAGGTCCCTATCACTTAGGCATTTGTCCTAATTCTTAGGAAGGTCCTTGGAAGTCGAAAACATTTTTAGCAACTTTGGCGACCGTTAAAAACCCTTTGAAAACTCTAAGTAACAATATCCAAAATTTTCCAAAACTTCAAACCTTTGACGAGGAACTAATATATATGTTTACTTATCAATTTGAGAGTCTTAAAAAAATTTTTGAATGCAAAAACACACAAAAAAAAACCCAAGTCTTCAATTCTGTCCAAACTTTGTAAATCCATAAAAACTTCCCATTTTCACCAAGTAATTCATTAAGTCACCCAAAAAAAAGTCACAACTCAAAACATAACTTCTATTACAAGTTTCTAAGACAAATTCCAAGTCTTGAGTTCAAGAATTTCTTAAGTTTTAAAACACAAGGTATTCCGTTCAAGTTGTCAATTTTCCAATTCTAAATTCCTTATCTTAGCAAAAACCCTAATCAAGCTATGAGTTCCAAAATGAAATTTACCCAAAAGCTCGATTTTTAATGCTTCAATTCCAAGTTTTCCAAATCCTCTAGAAACCAATTTTCTAAAGTATTCAACATACAATTTTCTCTAGACCCTTTTTACACTAATTAGGGCAAGACTTTTCCTTTAAATCCAATTTCCCATACAAGCCTTTAACACACCCAAAAGCTAGTTGAAAATCAATTCTCCCAAACCCTTAAACATCCCCATGCATTTGGCCACAAAAAAATAAATAGCAAGATGAATTTTTCTTTCAAAACCAACTTGTACACATCAAAGGTATCAAGAAGTCTATGGTGAAACTAAATTTCAAAGTTTGAAAATAACTTATTTCAAATTGATAATCCAAATCCGCAAGTGTACGGTTGATTATCGAGTAATATAAAAGATATCGTTCTCCACAGGGATAGCTGTTTTGAAGTCTAATTTTAATTTGTTCAGAACTAGTGCAGAAAATAAATTGGTTTGTTTTGAATTTGTTTTGAGTAAGAACTCGGACATGCAATTCGCAATGAAAATATAATAATAAAAATTAAGAACTTGGGCTGAGTAAATAGCTTATAATTTATGCTCTTAGAATCAATTTTATATCTGAAGTTTAAGCAAGAAAATCATGACGTTCTAGCCTAGTTTCTTTACAAGTTAATTCCTTAAACATGCAAAGCTTTCTTCTAAATTACTAAGTCTAATTCCTTAGATTTTTAGTTAATTTAAGAAGAAGATGAGTTCTATATTTAGACCAACATAAACAAAGCTTATCCTAATAGCTTAGTGATATGCAAAATGTTCTTCCAATTCCTATTTCCCTTATTACTTAACAATTGCCATTGATGAAGAAATAAGTTAAAACACTTGTGTACAGCAAGATAGATGAAGAACAAGGAAATGAAACATGAAATGCATTTTATTCAGATATAAAGAAGAAACTTAAAACATACTTATAAGCTAAAAACAACCCAAGAACTTAAAAAGAACTTAGCCAAGCATGGCTAAGAGAGACATTATATTAACATGGACTAGGAGCTCAAGAAAGGCTTCCCACAATTCTCAGGAAATAATGCTCTAAGGAAGAAAGAAATAATATCTTATTGTATTCTGGTGTGTGAAGGTATGTTTACAAAGGAAGTAAAAAGCTCTATTTATAATAAAATTTTCTCGTCCCAACGCTCAAGCGTTGGCACGGCTGATGCTTCATCTCCTTGGCTGTTTCATTCTTCATTTTAGTGGAGCTTCATGGCCATCAATGACCTTCATGTGGCCACCTTCTTGTCCCTTATTAATTCTAAAACCTCCCTTCCTCCATCAATTCTCCACTCATGGCCTATTTCAAATGTGCTAAATAAGAATGGTGCTTCATCTTCCACTTCATTTTCAGTCCCCCAATTTCTGTTATTTGCACTTTGGTCCCCACAATTATGCTTAATTTAACGAGTTTCCTAAAAAGACTAAAAACCTAACAAAAACATCTAAAAATAGCTAAAAACACAAAATTACAATTTTTCTACATGAAAATGAAAAAGTGAAGAAAATCCTAACAAAATGAATAAAAATCTAAATGAGACTCAATAAAAATAAAATGAAATGAAGTAAAAAGACCCTAAAAACATCATATGAAATTCAGTCATCACAAATAATCAATTCCCAAAAACCTAGCTTCCAAGAAAATTAATTTGAGATATCCAAAGATCAACTTCATTGGAATAACATTCCTAAAGGCAACCCTAGCAAAAGCTCAACTTCAAATTTCTCTAGGGACCAAAACTCAACCAATCAAAATTCTAACCGGTTCAAATTGAAGTTCAAGGTCATGGGAACAACATTAATGAAGAGGGTTCAAGGTTCTAACAGCTATCAAAAATCCAAACTCAACATATTGAAATTCTAAAATGGTAGGATTGTAGATCTTGAGGAGGAGAGAAACTCACCTCAAAGAATCAAGTTGAGGAAATGAATGGAAGATGGAGCCATGGGGGAAGAGGAGGTTCGACCATGGAGAATGGAGTAACAAGATGATGAATAGTTCCTAAGCTTCTCTTTCTCTCTCTTAGTTTCCTTCCAATCTTTGCACAGCAACTTGCGTTGCGTCTCTTGCAGTCATCAAGAGCAAGAGTGGCCTTATGATGCCTGATAAGTTGCGCTCCTTTGACGAATGGTGTGCTTGGAGCAGAGGCGTGGGCCAGGAGTGCTAGAGATGGAGAACATGGAAAATGTTTCGGATACCTTGGCCAGATCCGCCAGATCTGAAACAACATGTGAAGGAAAATATACATATTTTTGGGTTTTGGGTGTCTGGGCGTGTCCGTCAATGGGAGGCGCCTTGCTGCTCTCTACCTCCTGTGCTCAGGGGCCTTACGACTATTTGGGCATGATTCTAGAGGAACTTCAACAGGAGTAACCCCTCTGTTCATGGATCTCAGCGACGAAAAGGAAAAAATTTGCAGAAAAAGTAAAGAGAAGGATAAAGCTCGAGTTCAGAGGAACGTCGACAGGAGTTACCCCTCTGTTCATGAAGCTTGGCTGGGGTTTAAGGTGAGGGCTATCTAAAGAAAAGGATAATGCTTGACAAGAAGACGAAGCTTCTGCAATGGGAGAAAAGAACGAAGAAAAAAGAAACCATGGATTCAGATTGGATCTGATACCATGTTAAGAACTTAAAAAGGAAGTTTTCGAGCAGCGGAAGGTAAATGAAGGGTTTAAGGAATCGAAGAAATACTGTTTGAAATATATTTTCTATCCTGAGTAATAACTATTACAAGCTCTGTATTTATACAGAGTGGAAATAAACAAACGAGACTGAAATGTAAATGGCCGTGTCGGATATCCCGAGGTCAACTGTTACATTGGAAATGTAACCTACAATATTGGAAACGTAAACTACTAATAAACAAATAATAAACCTAAGATAAGATAAGGTCGAATCCCGGCTAATCCGGGATTGCCATTATTACAACATAACATGTGTTACAGCTGGCGTGGACTCAGACGACATGTCTGGTCAGACAATATATCTGGTTTGGGCAAACGATCCATTGTTCCAACATCAGACGATCCTTAACAGGGTTAGACGATACGTTCTGTTGCTAATCTTCTTTACAAATCACAGAAGATGTTGTGACTTTTTTCATGCTTCAACCTCAGACGATTCTTATTTCTAACAAATTCGTTGAAGGAGGTTTATAATCACCTTCCTATGGGCTTCATGTCATTTTTGGTGGAGGACTGCCGTGATACTTAATTATTAAGGCACTAGTGTACCGAAAAGAAAAAAATCTATTCACCAATAATTTTGCCAAGATCTTATAAACGCAACCTATCTTCAATCCTCCTTTCCTTTTTTGGAATCAAATAAATAAAAGAGGTATTACAACCTTTTAATATTATTTTTTTCTGAAACTTCCATATCATCATGCAAATATCTTTTAACTCCTTCCATATTGTGGGTTCTCCTCTTGTTAATCATGACATGGAAAACTTGAATTTGTTTCACCTTTTTGTAGCCTTCACTCTTTGACTTTTGAAACATGAGATTGTTATTCAAGTTTAATTATTGACTACCAATACTCCACCCAGTTGCCCCTTCTTATCTCAATTTCATCTTTTTCAACTCTTCCCCTTCACCTCATGTATAAAAGCAATTCTGAAATGAAAATACAATGACAGAAATACAAAATAAAGGACAAACTATCCACTTCAAGCCATCCAATTAAAATCTATTAACTTATTCTGTTATAATTAAATTTATTTTTTAAATTATTTAAAATGGAAAATTAAGAGATATGATTGAATACATGTCATGTGTAAAATTCTTTACCCAATCAGTGTAAATAATTTAAGTCCAAAATAATATATATATATATATATATATATATATATATATATATATGCTAGAATTTCCCCCTCAATTATTGTCTGTTTTTAGCGAAATTAAGAAGTATATATATTAACTATAACTGGCCTGATACAACAAAACAAACGATGCGTTGCATTAATCTCCTCAATAGAAAAAGGAATCAAATCTCATTATGCAGATTTTGCTGCGCATGGGTATCATAAATTATTGGAATAAAGACGTTGAGGCCCATCTAGAAAATTTCAATCTTTCAATAGAAAAATGAAAGGGCATTTTCACATGCTTCTATTTTATTATAGTTATGGGATAAGTTTCAAAAAAAACTATAGTTATGGGGTTAGATAGTGATATTAATCATATTATATACTAACCAACATCACCTTTGTTTTTATACTTTTCTTAAAAGGGAATCCATTCAAATTATGGAGAGTTTATTTATGTAATTAGTTGAGTTATCTAAGTGTATCATCATATATATGTATGATGATTAAGCATCACGAATCTCAGGCTTTAGGAGACAGAACACCCTGGTTGCATCATGGTTACACGTGGAAACATTAAACTACTAAAATTTTAAAAGCTCTACGTTATTAAATATTTCAATCCGCCCCCCACTTCGTTTTATTCAAAGTTATCAACAACAACTAAAACTTATAATTAATACTACTATAATTATCTAATTTTCAGTTACATTTTATCTGTTAAGTTCTTTTTTTTATTATTCTATGATACACATTACTCCCTCTTTTCTTAATATAAGAATCAACAACTACTCCACGCGGTTTAAGATATCTAATTAATTGAGTTAATTATATTAAAATTATTATCAATTTTCCAAAGTTGCTCATTACCCATTTTATTTAATTTCTACGCTTGATTAATGCTTGAGAGTGGTAAGAGAGAAAATGTTTAATTAAATAAGAGTATTTTTATCAAAAGAATAATCAATTTAACATAAACTTTAAGTTAAGTCTTATAAAAATGACTAACCGTACCTCCAATTTAATTTTATATAATACGGAAGGGTAGGAGTAATAAATTGTTTAAGGTAAATTGGAAAAATATTTGACTATTCGTTGATGTTATAAAATAACAATCACAATAGCATAAAATTTCATAAAAAATCAAGCAAAATGGATTGGAGAGGATATAACATTACTGTTTTCTCATTAAAAAACCTGTGCTTGTAGCGCTCCTCATTCATTAACATATTTAAAAAAAATGTGATTGGTTAATCTTTTAAAAAAATTAACATATTTATCTCACCTTTTTAAAAATGTATTAATTTTTCGAAAAAAATAATTCAGAAGAGAATGTTCAAAGACTACGATTTCTCAAAATGAATTTCAAAAGAACTAAGTTCAAAGCAACTTCTTTACGAACTTCCAAAAGAAAAAAAAGGAAATCGTATCACGAATTTCAACATCGGTGTAATTTCTAGATCTCCTCGTTCCAATAACATCAGATTATGTAGCCTTTGTTTAAGGTACGCAATTAAGATACGTAGTTAGTGCACCAATACATTGCATGTGATTAATTATCGGTTTTAATTTATAAGACTTAATTGCAACTTTGTCACCCACTTATACACTTTTTACGATTTTGGTCTCCAATAAAAAAAACTCACGATTTTGGCCGAACCACCCCCACGAGCCACCGCCACCATTGAAGCACCCCTGTTCTCCTCCACCATGACCGAGAACAACCACCACCACCACCGAACAGAACTGTCAATATACCTCACCAAACCCTTCATAAAACCTTGCTGGAAACCATGCCCAATTCGTCTTTTGATGACCGAAATTGATCTCTGGGCAAGCATTAATGAGTTTTGGGCGAAGTAACCGTGGAGATGACGAAGAGTACGCAGCGCTGCTGTAGCTCCGCCGCGGACCGCCGTCAAAGGCGATTTCCGACGACTTTTTTGATAAAGTTCAGTCTCCATTCACGGCGAGACCACCACCACCTTGGCACTCTCACAGTGCGGAGCGGCGCGGCGAAGGGTGGAGGTCCAAACGGTGGACCTCAAGAGACCGCAGAGGTTGACAGCGGAGTTCGGCGACTTGGGTTGAAGGCGATGAACATGGAGTATGGGTTTTTTGGGGTCTAGATCTGGGTTTTTGGGTTTTAATTAATTTTTTTGGTTTAGTTGATGTTTGGCACTTTGGCTACTGATTATAGAATGGTTGTTGTTGCTCTTGGTGATGAGTTGTTGGTTTATTTACTAGGTTTTATTGGATTTTTTATGGAGAAGTGGATGAAGATAATGATGAAGAAGATGAAATTGATGTGATTTTCCTGGAATTGGAAGATGAACACATTTATGGAATTGGAATTGGAATTAGATTTTTAATGGAATCTGGACAGAAAACTAAAGTTGCAAATGGAAGCATTTGTAAGGACCAAAATCGTAGGATTTTTCATTAGGGAAAAAAATCATGAAAAGTATGTAAGTGAGGGACCAAAGTTGCAATTAAGCCAATTTGTAATAATGTTTCTAGTGTTCACATGACACAATCTTATTTGAGCTGGGAACATCATATTATAGTGGGGCTAACTCTGTCAATGAGAGTTTTTTCATCTACAAGACTCAGAAGTGGGATCTTACTTAAGGAGAATCAAACATATACCCAACCACTTGTTGATAATTTATAATAATGTTTAAAACTTATATTTAAAAAAAAAAAAACAGTCAATCTAGTACGAGAATAATTTAACTCAAGCACCATTTATATAACTCTATAAAAACTTATAATTAAAATTTGCAGCTAAATCTCATATTTCCAAATTGATTTCCATAATTTCTTCCAAGAAAATCTGAGACTCTTTACAAGTAACTTTTAAGTCCAATGCGTTTAAATGGATCAGGTTTAATAATTTATGTACACAGTCATGCAAATAGGAATGGCTTTTCACATATAGAAATGACGGGTAAGGTTCACGTTTTGGATTAAAATAAATTGGGCTGTCTGCAAAGACCAGATATCAACCATTAGTAAATTAGTTATGAGAATAGTAAACTCATTTTTAACAATTATTTTATTGTCAGTTTTAATATTACACACTTTACTTCGTGTATCGTTACAAATCTTATATTTACAAATTACAGTATCATAAAAAGGTGGTGGACGCTTTAGGAGAAAGCAAAGTTTTATATAAATTGGATATACCTCTAAATGTCTTATATTTTCAACTAAAAACATCAGTTCTAGCCATTCGAATTTTTCAAATATAGTTTTATTTTTGCGTGCACAATTCATAAGTATTGGCAAACATGTCCCTTTCAGGACATGTAAAAATCATTGGAAGCTTATGAGGAACTAAGTACACTCATAGCAAAAACCTAAAAACTCATGAAGGAAACTGCACAAGCAAACAAAAAACACTAAAAAACACTACAATCAGTGAAATCATTCACCCATTGTTCAGCAACATTTGCCTCTGATGTCATTTCAAGGACTTCAACCTTGACTTGGCCTCTATTCTTGGCCAGCTTATTAAGCAGATCAACCATGGTCCTCCTCTTCTTTGACCCTGGTGACGATGACTCACTACTATCATCCGATGAAGGAGACACCGGCGGAGAAAGCTGCGCCGGCTGAGGTGAGCACCGCTTCACCGCTACCTCTCTAATCACCGGCTCCGGAAAGCCGATGAGGTGGGGGAAATTCAGCTTGGCCTTTCGGCCACGCATCTTGAAAGCAGCTTTGTCATAAGCTATAGCTGCTTCCTCCTCAGTCACATAAGTTCCAAGCCAAACTCTAGCACCATTCTTCTTCGGATCTCTGATCTCGGCCGCGAACTTGCCCCACGGCCTGCGCCTCACGCCTCTATAACGCCTCCATGTGGGAGGCGCGTTAGGCTCACGCTCTGCCGCCGCAGCGGGTTTGTCCAAAGAGAGCACATTTGTATCCGAGCTTGGGCTTTGAATAGCTTGATCTAGGGTCATTGGGTTTGAATCATTGTCAAGAAGGAGGTATTGTTGAACTTGTTCTAAATATCCAAACTCATCTGAATCCATGGTGGTGGTGGTGGAGGACATGTCTTGGATGCAAAAAAGTGATGATGGGGGTTTCTCTTTTGGAATAATTGAGACTTGCTGTTTGTGGAAAGCAAGGAGACATGAGCTTATTTATATAGTCGTTTTATTCTGAAATTGACCTGGAATGACGTGGTGTTATTTCTTTTTAATATTCTCTTATTATGGAATTTATGGTTGTTTCTACGAAGTTCAATGAATTTTAGACAGAATTAAGTTTAGTTGAGGCTTCTTCACTTTTATACCCTTGAGATATAAGAATAGATAAATAACCGTGAGTGATATATTATGTGATGTGATAAAAATTGTAAAAAGAAACAGAAAAATGAATTGTAAGAAAAGAGAATGTATGAACTTATCATAATTCTTTTAAACATGAGCCAAATGTCTTCACGTGCTATTTGTTCGACAAAATAATGGCAAAACATGTTATTGTGATGATTTTAATATCTTCTTTGTTGGCGGAAATTATATATATATATAGTAACATATACTATTATAGATTTACGTTTTTACCACGGTCATGTTACCACGGTTCCATGCTGGACTGGGGTAAAATGGTACCGGAGCTCTGTTACCACGGTTACCTGTTGAGCCGCGGTAACTGAGGTTATCTATTATCCCGGTTCCTGTCACCGTTAGTAAATGAGATAGTTTTTATTATTTTTTAATTAACATTCTCTATTATCACAGTTATTACCTTAACCGAGGTAATAGAGTTTATTATTATTTTGGCTTAAATGCACTTTTTGCCCCTGATAATTCACACTATTGCAAATTGTACCCCACAAGTTTTTTGTCACCAAATGTACCCCTCTGAATTTTGAGATGAGCATTTTATGCCCTTCCGTCAGTGTGCCGTTAAAAAAATTGACGGTAGGGCTGACGTGGCATGCCACGTCATTAAATGAGTTTCAGAAATTGGAAAAAGGAGTGAGGAAGATTCGAACACAGGATCATGAAGTACCAAAACACTCCTTTAGCCAGTTGAGCTACAGAATCAATTACAAGTATTATGAACAAACTTTAATTTATATGATAAATAAACAATACAATCAAAAGAACAAAATAAACCCCAAAATCAAGCTAGAAATCCCCTGCGACCTCCACCTCCTCCTCCTCCTCCATCCCACCACCACCACCACTGTCACAACCAAAATCAACCCAGAAATCAAAAGCAGAAATCAAGAACATAAAAGACCAGAACCTTGAAACAAGCCACAACCTTGAAATCAAACATAATCTAACCATACCAGAAATCAAACAAGACCAGAAATCAAACATAATCTAACCATGGAAGCACCAAATCAGCACTTTAGCCACATACCATGCCACTGTCCTCCATATCACAAGCCACTGCGCCGCTGCGAACAGCCACTGTGCCGCCGCGTACGGCCACTGCGCCGCCGCATGTACAACCTTCGCTTGCCGCGGCGGCGAGCAAAACGGCCACCGCGCCGCGTGTTCACCGCCGAGAGGGAGAACGAGATCGAGAGAGGGAGAAAGAGATCGAGAGAGGGAGAGGGAGAACAACGAGAGAGGGAGAACGAGGGTTTGGTTGCTGTTCGATTTCAGGGGAAGGGGAAGAGCAACAACATTCAGATCTATGATAGCCTTTGGTTGTTATTGCTGTGGTGCTTCTTCTTCCTCTCCTCTTCTGCTTCCTTTCTCTCTTTCTAAAATTAGGGTTGCAATTGGGGATTTGGGTAAAACGTTAATTTGGTTCAGATTTTGGCATGTTGTTCTTTTTTTTTTTTTTTAAACATGTGATTTTCCTTTTTTTTTTCCCACCTGGAATGCCATGTCATCAGTTCCGTTAAGTTACTAACGGAACTCTGACGGAAGGGTAGGAAGTTCTCCAAAAAAAAAAGCACAGGGGTACATTTGGTGACAAAAATCTTGGTGGGTTACAATTTGCAACTTTGTGAATTATCAGGGGCAAAATGTGCATTTAAGCCTATTATTTTTTCTAACATTGTCTATTACCCCGGTTCTCAGGTAAACCGTGGTAATAGGTATTATATTATTGATAAAATGTTGATATGTTAAGTAGAAAACTCTAGTTTGCAGATCGAAAACTCATTTGTGAACCATTTCTCTATTGCACCTCATGACCGTCGTTCCTGGCCACTGCACCTCATCTCCGGCCCTCCTTCTCTCCGCAATGGCACCGCCGCTGCTTTGCATGCTCATCGGCGCCAAGCTTGTCTCCATCTTCGTGCGTCGTCGTTCCCGTCTTCTCCGGTTCACCGCTCTTCTCCACCTCACTAGTGAGTCCTCTTTACCTGCTTCTACTTCTAGGGTTTTGTTTTGAATATTGTTGTTGTTGTTATTGTTCAGTACTAGGGTTTTGTTTTCTCGGAGCACAAGAAGCGCGCGCCGTTTTACTCTTAATTGCTTGTCTCTCCAACCACTTAGTGGTCCCTTCATAAATGCTTCCTAGCGTAGTATCTCCAGCATGCGCAGTATCTCCAGCATGCGCAGTATCCTTCTTCTAAACAGTCAAGCCGATTCTCCTTTCCCATACGAGTTTCACATTTCTCAAAACATCCTCTTTAATCTGCACTTCTCAACAGTCATAGCGGGTACTCTTCTTCATCCTGTTTCACTTTCCTCGCTTGCTTATAAATTCCAGAAGTATCTCTCAGTTCTCCATCCATCACTCAAACATCTTCCATGCATCCTTCTTTTCCTGTGTTTAACTTTCTTCATTAAAAACAGAAATGGCAAACAGTTTCCAACTCTATCTTCCTTATACCGTAAATTTCCCAGAACTTGAGCGGTATAAAGTTCTCAGCACCGATTCTATGCGTAACACACGTTTCCGAGCATTGTGTGATGCCTCTAACCAACCAATGTACACAGACATTGTTTTCACCTTTTGGTCCTCCTTAACATTTTCTCATCACAGATGCGTCGTTGCAACAGTAGGGTCATGAGTTCTCCCTAATCAGAGGGAAAATTGTTGAACTCCTCAATAGTGAGGACAAGGAGACACGTACACTGAATTATGGAAAGAAGAATGCGATGAAGAACATATAGATGAAAGCATCTATGTGATGGAAAATCCATTCGTTTATGAGCGTCGTCTCTACTCATCGCTCAAGCGTCGTTTCAGAGTTCTACATCAATTGGTCACTAAAATGTTGTGTCCAAGAGTCGATTGTCTGGAAGACGTGCTTGACCACGACCTGTATATAATGTACATGATTATGAGTGATGAGAGTTTTAATGTTGTAGACACCGTCTACAATCACATTGTTTCTGTTGTGGTTGACAACCAGCAAGCCATTCCTTATGGTTTTCTCGTAACAAAACTCTTTAGGGGTCCAAATGGGTTGCCCTATTTGGCTTGGAACCATTTAGATGAGGTGGCTTGTCAGGTGATCGGAGTAGAATTCCTCCCGTCAAGGGGTATTGACATTGGTGAGCCACTGCTGGATGAACCCTCTAAAGACTCGGATGACTCCTCTTCGGATGACTCCTTCGATGATTATATGGAATCGATGGGCTCCAATTCTGTACCCTGATTTTTAATTCAGCCAAGCAGTACATGTTGTACTTTTTTTTAAATTTGGTTGTATGATTGTTAAATTTGTACAAGTGAATAAAAAATTTCTTCTAGTTATTATATGGATAATCTTGTTAATTCCTAATAATCTCCTTCTCTTTTTATTCATTGTTATATTTTTTTGGAAATATAATGCCAGGAACTGTTCGGAATGGCTTAGCAGCATATTATACACATACGGAATGGCTTAGCAGCATATTAGGCATGCTTAACAGCATTTCGGGCTCGGAGATACATTGAAGGCGATGTATCAGAAGCAGTTGAGAGCACAAGCAGGAGCACTAAGATCAATTGAAGATGTTATGATGCAACTGATGTGATCTACTGTCCAATTTTATTTTTTTTAGAATTAATGGACTGCTGAACTGTTTTGGCATTGAGTTGTTCTACTGCTGAACTGTTTTGGCATTGAATTGTAACAAGTATTAGGATAGTTTCCTATAGACCCTGTTTTAGTAATCTCATATGCATGTTATATATAGTTTATTTGGTAATTTGATATTTATAGTTTCCTATAGACCATGTTTTAGTTAATTTGGTATTTTGGCATTATAATAGACTGTATTTTTATTTGCACGTACAATTAGTTAAGGTGAGAGAACATAAGAAAAAAAAATTAAACATATTACCGCGGTTCAACACTGAACCGTGGTAACATTGTAGCTCTGGTACCACCGTGGTAACAGAGCTGCGATGTTACCACAGTTTCGCTTTGAACCATGGTAACTTATCTATTACTTTGTCGTTTATTACCACGGTTTAACCGTGGTAATATGCTGCTCGGAACCGTGATAATATGGTAATTTTGTAGTAGTGATAACTAGATCCCTCTAAAATAAACCTAAAAATATTTTTTTATTTGCAATATATGTCCGAAAATGTATATTAATAATTAAAAAAAAGTTAATTTACAACATGCATAGAATGAAATGATTAAAGAAATGGTGTGCTTATCTGGCGCAATGCGTCACTCTCATGACCCAATGACATTGATTGGTGAATTTAGAAATGGTTATAAGATTGCTTATCATCATTGTTCCTCAGTTAGATTTATGTGGATCTAGGTTTGCCCCAACAATTCTCATGCATAACATAACCTCTCGGGCCTTACAATATTGACTACGAACTTATTTTTTATGTTATTATATCAACTTTTTTATGTTAAAACTATAACTTCTGTGCTATGTTTTCGCACAGTTCGTGTCTCATTATTTTCAGCTCAGTACGAAGTTTTTGACTGGTCACTTAGAAATTATGTAAACTTATCACTGTCCCATTCATATTTTTTAATTCATATATGATTTTATTAGTGAAACAGAAGCATCATTTAAATACATAAGAAATTAATCATGCAGGCACATAACTCAGTTAGGACAAATATATTTTCAAAACATTATATTTGAGGTGGGAATTAAACGCATTGGCCGTTGAATTTAGAAAATGAAAATGTTTTTCACCGCTTAATACACTCGAGAGGTGAGAGATTAGTATGACGTTAATCAATTGTAAGGATATCTTAATTAATACCGAAAAAGAAAAGATATACTAGAGATAAGAAGAAAAGTAAAAGATATAATATTGTAATGTAATCATGCTCTTAACCTTATTTTGATCACATGTCTCAATTGATGATACCTGTGGTTTAAATTAAATTATTAAAGTTATTTAGAAAAGGATGGAAAAATTGACTCTGAACAGGATCTTGGAACACCTACATGGCAATCACTTCTATACAACAACCCAACGTTTGTCTAACTCCTTCAAGAACATTCAAGTTTGTCTTCAAATAATCTTCATTAAGTAGAAATTTTGCCAAAAATGGGGGTTTTCGTGTATTGAAGGTTAATTCATGTGTCTCTCTATAATAGTTAAGTTCAACGGACGGATGAAAAACGTGCATGTAAAAGATGTAATTTTCACGGTAATCGTTTCATGAATGCTTATGAATAGCGAACTCTATAGTCTATATATAGTTCAGTTTTTGACTTTTTTCATCTCATGTAAACTTGTATTTGAATTTGTTCTCTCTTATTTTGAAGTGTTGTGAGATGTATATAGTTCACATATGCATCAACGAAAATTGTAGGGAAGCCAAAATAAAAATCCATAGAAATATTATATGAGATTAATGGATATGTATCGTCTGTGTTACACTAGCATTTAATTATATTAGATTACATAGAATCAAATTGTTACATTTTTTTAATTTTAATTAAAATAAAATAAAAAATTGATGTACTGAAAACCAATTTGATGCATACATAAAAAAGTTTACATTAAGATTATGAAATTCATCAACAACTAAGATTTTAGTTATTATTATGAAATGTTTGTAACATGATTATTATGTCATAATATAGTCAAATTAATATGAACACAGAATAAAGTATAGAATATTAAGTATTAGTACAGGACACACATCTAACAGACACTTTATGTGAGAAATAAAGATGAGAGAAGTAAATGATGTGATATATGCAAAAAGATAAAGAGATAGATGAGGTGTTTGTTTGATGTTTTCATTGTTCATAGACAAGTGCATGACCATGGAGCTTGCGAAGCATGGACATGCTTAATTAATTTTAGAAGCACGATCACGTTGAGTGCTAGCACAGTCGTGCTTAATTAATTTCGAGGAGCACGATCGTGCATCTTAGCATGCACCAGCATAAAAAAAGGGAGAAGAAGCTTTTAGCCCTAATTACCTTCTATTTAAGGGAGAAGAAGGTCAGTGTCACGGGATGAATAAAAGGAAATATACTGGAATACAGAGACAAAGATGCAAGACATGAGTGAGGAGAATTGGAGTGCTTAGACAAATCCATCGTGGAGATTAGTTCTTATATCTTCTCTTTACCTTGTATGAAGTTAGATGCTAGGTTTTCGTGTTTCCACGTTGTATCATGAGTAGTTAAACATCCTCTCTCGATGTTGTGATGCAGGAAATGATTTGAACCTCGTTTTAATATTCATTTACTATTCAGTATCTATATGTTTGGTATTTCTTTTATATTTTTAATGATATTACGATGTAATTAACTATATAATAGGTGGTTATTTCACTTCAAACTAATTCATGTATTTGAAAAATTTCACCTCAAATAAAATCAACTTATTAATATACTTTTTTATCAAATCACATGTATCATCCACAAATAATGCCGGAACATTCAAATTATGTGGAACTAACTGCTCTGGTGGAAATTTTTTCATAGACAAGACTCAAGCCTGAGCCTTTGTTTATTACACATGAGATTGAGAAGATAGAAAGAAGGGGGAGAGATAGAGAAAGAGAGAAAGAAACAAACATTGTTTGATTGGGAGGGAAGGGAACACAGGTGGGTCTGTGGCCTTTTTGCACTCTTCACAAATTGGGAAGATTTGACGCTAAACCGTACTTCAATTTTGCGTTTCCTAATATGCCCCTACTACAAGTGGTTTCAAACGGTCAAAATTCAACTCTAAGCACGTCGTAAATTGCTTATCTTATATGTGCTTGGACAAAATTATCATTAAACACAAAAAGAAACTTCATCTTTTTTTCTTTTTTTACTCAGCGGAACATCCACCTCATTCTTTCACTTATGTTCTTTCTTTATTTCTATCATATCAAACAACATATAAAATCTTGTCTTTCTCACCACTTTCTCTTCATTTATATTCTCGATCGGTTTTTATTTTCTATCTTTTCAATGTCTCTCCTAAATCAAACACAGCATAAGAGAATTTACACATCTGCCACCTCAATTAACCCTCCGTTAAATTAACATCCTTACATTTAACTGATAAAAAAATATCCTAGAAAGTTAATAGTAATATAAATTTTAATTAATTAAATTTCAAATTATGGCATAAACATTTACAAAATGATTTATAAAGCACTTGGTCTAAAAGGGCAATCGCGAATAGTGCATATGGTGGGTAAGGAGATAAAATATTTAATAGAAAAATATCTAAGTATTATAATAGTGCACATGTATTAATAGTGGAATTATAATAGGTAAAGTTATTTAAGTATTATGAGTATAAATTATAGAAAGCAAGACACAAGATTATCTAATAGTTATGTTAATTGATTAAATAGTTATGAAATTAAAAATCAAGTGGTACATATTTTTGTTTTTATTTTCAACGGTATATAGTAGAGTCTTGGGTTTTAATCTTTATGTATAAAAAAAAAACCTTATAAGGAAGAATTAGCCTCATAAATATAGATGTTCGGGCTTGAATATAATTGTTTCCTATAAAGGTTCATGTATTGTATCAAAGGCACATTGAGATGGAAAAAAAATAATGATACACACTTCAAAGTAAAAAGATAGTATCATCAAAAAGACTCTGGGGTAAACATAAAACAAAAAGGTGAACTGAAAATATTATTGGGGTTGAAAGCAGCATAAGAATAAGAATATCCAGCAGGCCAATGGGCGAACCGTGATGAATAGAAAATGTAGGATAAAGAAATAAAATATGGGAAAAGGTCATTATCATGTTTTGATTCCACAACTTAGTTATTTTGAACCGTTCACTATTTAACTAATACTCCCTCCATCTCAAATTATAAGAACTTATTTAGACAATTATGCTTATTAAAAAAACATGTAATAAAATAATTAATATATTAGTTTTGTTATTTTTTTTACAAATCTTCTATATATGTCCCTATGTTAGTATTGAATATATCAAAGTTTGGTTAGGAAACATGAAAGAGAAGTAATAAGTAAAGGTGATAATTAAAGTTTTGGAATTCAAAATATAATGAATGCAATGGATAAAAAAGGAAAAACTTATTATTTTTTTTCTAAAATCAAGAAGGGGTCTTATAATTTGAGACACTAAGTTTGTCTTTAAAGGGTCTTATAATTTGGGATGGAGAGAGTATATATAAAAGATGTATCTTATTTTATGTTATTTTTATATGAGTGTAATATTAATTGACTCATAGTAATTCACCTTTTTTACTGTGTCGTACTGGACAATCCCTAATGTTTAGAATACCTGGTAATGTAAACACCTTGTAATGTATGTCAATCATTCTTGAGGTTAATGTTCCAAACTACTTTTACTTAGTTCTAAAACGTGAATAATAGAGGTACACGAATAAAGATTTTTTATGATTAATTGAATTGAACCCTGTTTCACACACTCCTATAGTTGGTCCAGTTAAAAAAAACAATATATTTACATCAGGAATTGACCGTTTTTAAATATATCAATCATATGAAGTGTGACATAATAATTAATTCACTCATCCCTTAACCAGAGAGTCACCAGGGAGTCCTAAATATATTGGAGTGTACTTAAAAATAGTTTTTTAATTCAAAAAAATTATAAAGGACCCTAAATATATTGCTTCATTCCATGAAATGCTTACCCAAAAAAAAGACTACAGGAATAGCATTTACAAGTTCTGACTGCAACTGCACTCATTCACCAGTTACAGGTTTTACTAAGATGGAGAAATCAGCCTTTTATGCTAGAACACATTTCTAACTTTTATAATATAGGTATTTACCATAAAGTATAGCAAAGCAATGGAGGTAGCATATATGAGTATGAAGTATAATACAAAGAAAAACAATAAAGCATTTAGAAACACTAAACAAAGCCGCAGCACCATATCAGCTTGTATTTGTCTAACTCAGTATAGGATTAACAAAGGTTCAAGGAATGCCATCAATTTCCAAATTACACAATCTTGAAGAAATAACAGGTTTTCCCTCCCAATTTTTTTTGTTCCTATCTCACTTTGTGGTGTGACAGACAAGTGCAATACCGATGAGATATACATGTCTCCAAAAGCTGATATTCTCAGTTAAGGCATGCCATGAATAAAAGTCAGGCAAGCAACTAAAACACCCGTCCAACGAGCTCTTTTATGATCATCAAGATATTGGATGCCGCCTCCTGCAAATCATCCAAGCCATCAGTCTTATGACAGAAATTCGAAGAAAAATTGAAGTTAAATGTTTTTCGTGCCAGTAAAACTGATACATTTTTTTTTAATCCGCATTAAACTTTTATTCGTTTAGTGCTTAATAAATTTAAAATTATGTGGTTTTACAGGGATGAAAAAACATGTTTAACCCAAAAAGTTATTATACACAACTCAACATATTCTAACTTGAAAGATGCTACAGAACACATTTATATCCTGCTTCATTTACAATGCCATATATGCAATATTGATTCCCATCGATTCACTTTGACTAAAGGCTCGGCAATACAAGTTCAGTATAAAGCGGTCAAAAGAGGAAGAAAAGTGGAAGCAAAAGCATTTTAGTATTGCAGTTAGGTGATTTCAGGATGAATTTCAACATAGAAAATCAATTTTTTTGTAAGATAATTGATCAAATACTTTACTTTGATATACAGTTCCCAAATTACCTCTTTGGTCTGGTTCGATCTTCTTCATAATCCATCACTCCACCAGATTCAGAGCCGATCTCCTCATGGCCTCTGACGAAGTCGATGTCGGCCTGCTTACAGTGTGTAACTTCTGCCACAAAGTAAGTAAGACCGTCTACCAATAGATCCCAATCATAGACAATAATAACAGGTAATTATATGCTTTACAAATAAGGCTGATACTTCTATATTATCTGATAAAACTCCAAATGCTCACAAAGGAGCCTTGAAGTATATATGGCTTAAAACTCACTGAAAATGTAATGAATAGGGGCAAGTGTCTGGGCAACATAATTGCCCTCTAATTTTAAAGACATGGGGATATGTTGGATATGGCTTGGATACGTACAGTTATCATCTTTACATAGTATGTTTACACTACAATTGTTTCCCCCTACTTCTTAAAGTACGTAGTTTTTTCCTCATAACTCACAGTAGCCAAACTTACTCATCCTGTATAACTAGTGTAGCAGTTAGAGGGGTTTCAGGAACTGAGCAACCCAATCAAGCTACACTATCATCAAATCAATATAGTTTTTCTCAAAATTTGGGATGTTCGCTTTCGGTACCAACCATAGACATTTCCAAGTGGACTTAACCAACCCAACCCATTCCACTATACAGTACTAATATTTTTCCTACCCCAATTTTGATAAAAGAATGAATAGTTTTCCACCAGAGATGAAGAAAATTCTTTAAACCCATTCCTTTGCAAAATTTAACAGATAATGATAGGTTGATTAGGTTCCATTGAAAGATAAGCTTAAAGCCAAACCAATCCTACCCACAAATACCCCAAATATGCAGTGACATTCAGCAACAACAAAAACAAGCATGAAGCATGATTGCATTTGTAAATTCTAAGACATAACGAACATAAAAATGGGACATAAAATAACAAGGATCTGGGGGCGTGACATCTTTAATGGTTCAACAATGTTTGCTGTTTGAGTAAGATTAAAGTAGGGAAGCTACTCAGAAGCTTCCAATAGCAGTTTTCCCAGTGCTGTTGAATGTGTGCTATAACGGCGGAAGGGCGGCCCCTGGCAGCTTCGTCGCTTCACGTGGCGGAGCGATTGGAAGTCGCGGCAGCAAGCAGCCATCAGGGCGCTGTAGCAGCTATGGGGAGAAAGATCCAAAAGCCAAAAATGCCCTCTGAGTAAAAACATTAGGCTAAATTTTAGCGGTATTTTTTGTTTTTGTTGAGAATAGCATTGAGAGGAGACCGCTTATGAAAGTCCAGATCCACTACCATTTTTGCACTCCGACTTGTGAGAGTTGACTAACTTTCATCTCTGACACCAGGAACTGTGCCACTGTCGACCAGCCACAGCAAGACTCCGACAGGCCCCCTGCAACCCCAACGGTCTCCTTTTTCTCTCATTCTCTATTTATTTGTTTCTATTCTGTTCTTTGAATCTTTTTTTTCCTTCTTACTTTTATGACCTCTATTCTTCTTTCTATAGTTTATTTTTTGTTCTCTCAAACTATTGCCACCTCTACTTTTTCGGATGTTCAGAATCATTGTTGCCGCGGTCATGTGCTATGATTTGAGCTTCTTCTTTCTTGACTTCTGTTGTTATGTTTAGCTAAAGTTATGAATTGAATGTCTTGAACTGAGTAATTTTCATAAAAATTGTGCATAGTATATATAGTATAGCAGCAATCCTGCTAAGTAGTATCCTGCCATAGTGTTTTTTGTGTCAGACACTACATGCTGCTATCTTTGACCTTCATGGCCTTCACAAGGAATGTGATTCAGCCAGAAACCAAATCCTAACTACTGAGTATTCCTTTAATGGAGAATTTCATAGTCTATTTATCCTAGTTCCTGCTTCAGCAGAAAGATCAACAGTTGGCTCTCAACCAAATTTGAGTCCTCTGCTCTTATGTCTCATTTTGCAGGTCATGGAGGACTTTGTCAGGGACAAAGAGGTGGAAAAGGAGGATGAAGTGGTCAACTCTCTCTAATCAAATGTAATCAGATCATACACAATCTCACACATAATCTCAAAAAAGAGCAACATAAAGGAGAAAATACATACAAGATCAAAATTACATGCGAGCATTTTATGGGGTACTTATCATTTGTATTGAAGTGAAAAAAAATGTTGTCAAAAATAAATCCAACCGACCTTGAAGAGAGACTTCTTTACTTCTTCTACCTTCTCTTCCACATCCTTCCTGTGCTTCTTGTCAATTTCACTCATAGCATCAGCCCATTTTATCTTCTCTTGAATTGAAACAAGCAAATTTTCTGATGTAGCCAACCTGTTTCCCAGTCATGAATTAAATTTTAGTATTATGGAGAGAAGCCCCATACATCACACCCCAAAAAGTTAGCATTGTCTATACAAACTCCACGATGCGCCTGGATCAAAGGAACAAGAGGTACAGAATTGCAAAATAAAAATCTAAAAAACAACAGTTATATATAAAATGCACATAACAAATTTGAGGCAAGTTGACAATTGAATGTTCAAATCAACTTCAACCAAGATCGGAAGTTAAATAGATATAAATATAGACTATTCTAAAAAACGGCCACTGTCTAAAAATGCAGAGCTTAGAAGTACTGAAGCAAAGAAATACCCAGTTTACAGTGATATCAACATTTTTATCGTCCTTCAAGGAAATTCCAAATATTGTTTCTTAATATAGATAATTAATTTACTAATAATCACAAGCCCCTACTTGACAAAAGATAGATTACCAGTTAGAGAGTGTCTGTATCATACTTCCCAATTGACCAGGCCTCAAGTCCCTACCTGCCGCAAATTGGACCTAAAACCCCCCTCAAAGGTCAGATAAAGTCCTACTAGATGTCTCATTATTAGAAAAAAAATAGAAACGGATCAAACCGCAAGTAAAAAAGGAAAAAAAGATGATGAGCTAGGACCTCAAAGCATCGCCGCAACTGATCCAGCTTTCCTCTGACTATTCCCTGATCAGAGCAGGCAAAGTTAGAAAACATATCTTCCGCTAATGAAATACTGTTTCCAAGTTACCAATTGATTAAACTATCAAACATCTTCTGGAGAAAGACAACATAAAAAACAATATAAAAGATAATAGCAAAAGGTCAGCAGATAATAAACAAGTCAGCAGATAAATAATACCAATTTCCTTAAGTTTTTGCGGATGTTTGTCTGGCATGAGAATTGGAGAGCTATAAAATTTGATGAATTAGATTTTCACTTTGGTTTCTTTTTGAAAACTTCAGTGTTATTACCCCCTTCCCCCTCTCTCTTTTAATGAGTTCTTTTATTGCAATAACAATGACAACAACAAGCATAATAAGGATAACGCAAATGCACATTCCACTAATTTTGCCACATTTGAGAAGTCAATAATCTCTTGAAGGGAATGATGCTTACCGCATACATGCATTCATTAATTAGAAAATCTTCAAGTTCACGAACATTTGTTACATCTAAGTCCTGCATCAGTTGGTCATAGGGTAGTACCTAAAAAACAATTGAAATGGTGAAAATTGATTGCAAATGTCAAGAGCTCAAGGACAAACACTCAAACAGCAAAACCAAAAGTAGAAACTTTTGAGGGTTGATCAACCAGAACATGTTCTACAAAAGTACATATTAAAAAGGAAAAGCCAAATTAAAATGACAAATTGGGAACAATCCCATAAAAAATCAAGAAATGTGAATAATTGGTTTCCTTGTCTTTATAGATAAACTGAAAAATGATTTTTATTAGAAAGACGAAGGCAATGGCAAGATACCTTCTGAAGAAAAGAAACCTAAACCCTTAAACAAACCTGAACAAAACACCAGAGACGCCATTAAGATAACCTGATCACGTAATAGGTCTAAGGGCAAAGAGACACCATTAAAGATGCAAGCGTTGCAAACTGCATCAAAGGATTGAAAAATGCACACTACCACAAAATTTTAGCTTCTTATAAGAGGAGGCTTTGTCATCATATTTGTATTAGAACTAGGAGCAAGTAAATGTATGCGCGCTGGATGATAATTTAGTAGATGCAACATACTCAAATGACTGATGAAGAAAAGGTACAGTTTATTAACAAATGGAAGAACAACTCTCAAGGGAACATCTCCCCTTTTCTCGAACAGGAATTTATTTAAGAGAAATAAAGGCATGAACATAAAGGGTGGGGGTAAGGTAAGCTCTAAAACATAAAGGAAATTAAGGGACTGCAAGGGAAGCAAGGCCACCCAATGTCCCTACATGCTGGAAAAGACGTGTTGAAAGTTGCAACAACTCTGGGTGGAAACATAAACAAAGCCAAAATAATCCTATCCAAAACAGCAAGGACTTTTCGCCTTTTAGAAATTATTAATATTTAATAAGTCGAGAAAGCATTAGAATTGATCTTTTACCCCATAGTAAAAAAATAATTAAGACATAACTTAGAATATATATCAATATATATATTTATCAACTTTCCCTTATAACAAAATTCATATAAGTAAAAGACAAGCAAGTCATCTGGACTGGAGTTGGCCACTTTGCTCCTGACACAGATTATAATGATTCAGTAATCACCCTCAATAACAAAGTCAAGCAAAAGCAGCAAAACAAGTTAGCAAATAACTTTTGGATTAATATGCAATACCTTGTTTGTCTCAGCCAATGTAAGAACTGTAAGTTGCTTAAGCTTGAGGATCTGATCAGGTAACAACTGTGGAAGACGATCAGTATTACCTGCAAGTCACTTATATATTAGATCTATTTACATATAAATAGTTTTAAA
Source organism: Acmispon strigosus (assembly GCA_030819835.1). Classification (NCBI taxonomy): domain Eukaryota; kingdom Viridiplantae; phylum Streptophyta; class Magnoliopsida; order Fabales; family Fabaceae; genus Acmispon; species Acmispon strigosus. The sequence goes on from JAUAMA010000002.1 coordinate 28,098,701, forward strand.
TAAAACAGACAAAAAAGGAATAATTATAAATCATGAAATAAGGATAAGTGTGCTAATTTTCCTAATGATATTCTTTACAAAGTAGAAAATAATGTGACGAGAATACTCAAAAGTGTTAGGATATAGCATATGCAGTACATAGTGTATGTAGTATGGCTTGCGTGTACAGCAAGCTCCAGCTATCAATATGACAGCTGGATTAGTTAGTCTGTTAGTTATACAGCTGTATAAGTCAGTTAGATATAACTTCCTATGTACTGAACTGTTGTGTCATCAATAACAGAATAACAATTTCAGTTGCATCTTCTCTCTCTCCTCTCTCTTCTCTCTCTCTCTTTTCTTCTTCTTCTTCCTCTAGCTAGCTAGGTTTATCAATATGGTATCAAGAGCTTGATCGGTCCAACAATGGCAGCAGCAGAGAGTGATTCTGCAAGCACGAAGGTTTCTGATTCCTTTTCTTTTCAACTTTCGATCAAATTGCATGAGAAGAATTTCAGTTCTTGGAAGCAGCAAGTCAAAGGTGTTCTTCACGGAAGAAAGCTGCACAAGTATGTGGTTGAACCAAAGATTCCACAGAAATTTCTTTCTGAGGAAGATCGGATTGCAGCCAACATCAATCCTCTGTATAGTGACTGCCTGACTGGGAGCAACAAGATTCGTTGCTCTTCACCTGGCTTCTTTCTTCGATTTCGAAAGTTGTTCTTCCTCATGTTGTGACCTGTTCTCAATCGTGGCAAGTCTGGGAATCGCTTCACAGCCACTTTTTCGAGCAGTCAAAGGCACAATTGTCGATCCTGTGGTCAGAATTACACAGCATCACCAAAGGATCTCGTTCTATGACTGAATATCTAAATCGTGTCAAGAGTATTGTTAATACTCTGTTCACCATGGGTGAACAAGTTTCCTATCGCGAACAGCTTGATGCCATTCTTGAAGGCCTGCCTGAGAAGTATCAATCAACTGAGACGATTGTTCGTGCTCGTGAGACTCCGTGCACGATTTCTGATCTCAGTGTTTTGCCATTCAGCATGAGGCTCGATTGGCTAAGAATCAGAAGAAGCTTACTGATTCTATAGCCCCAGCGATGGTCAATGTTGCACAATCTGCGACCTCTGTTTCAGGCCACGCAAACACTGGAAAAACAGAGCATGGATCTGCTGAGCAGAGTATGGTTTATGCTCCTCAACCACCGCAGCATCAAGGCTACTATGATCGTGGTGGTGATTACCGCGGTTGACGTGGTGATAATCGTGGTGGTGGTTTTAGAGGTGGCCGAGGAGGAAGATCCTCTGTACAATGCCAGATTTGCTACAAGTTTGGACATGGCATCCTATTCTCCTATGCAATCTGCACACTAGAATTCCTCTGCTTCTTTTCCGCAACAAAGGCCATCACCATATCCTGATTTTTGGGCACAAACTCCCGATCTTAAGCCTATTTCTCAATCCTCTTGTTCATGGGGACAAAGGCAAAGGCCTGCTTTTCCTTCTAATGCTTGGCCTAGTCCCTCATCACAAAGAGGTCCTGCGGTTTCTTCATCCAGTCAGCAGCCCCTGCTTCCAACACCTTATGGGTTGGCTGAACCTTGGGCTGGATTGCATCAGGTTCACTCTTCTTTTGCTCCAGATGCAATGGCCTCAGGTTACTCTCCACAGGCCTATTTGACTGCTACTGGTGTTACCCCTGGACCAGAATGGTTTCCTGATTCAGGAGCCATCCATCATGTTACAAATGAAGCTGGGAACCTTACTAATTCTAGTGTACCACTGTCTGTCAACTCTGCACAGCAAGTCTATGTAGGGAATGGCCAAGGTTTGTCTATAAACTCTATAGGTTCTATGTCTTTTACCTCACCTCTTAATTCCTCAAAAATATTAGTTCTTAAGAATCTGCTTCATGTTCCTTCCATTACCAAAAATCTGGTCAGTGTTAGCAAGTTTGCAAAGAACAATTCTGTCATTTTTGAATTTGGTCCTGATTCTTGTCTTGTAAAATCTCAGGCCACATCTGAGGTGTTCATCCATGGCACTCTTGGACCTGATGGCTTGTACTCTTTTGGCTCCTTGCCACCTTCAAGACCAGCAGAGATTTCAAGTGTCACTCCTCCCACTGCTCAGCTGCTCCCCTTGTGCACACCACAACTACATCTTCTGTTTTTCATCCAAATTCTATATTTTCCTTATGGCATTGTAGACTTGGGCATCCTCATTATGAGGCCTTGAAAAATGCTCTTACTCATTGTAATATAATCATACCTAATAAAAAGATGGTTGACTCGTGTAAAGCTTGTTGTCTTGGAAAAGTACATAGACTTCCCTCTTTTACTACTACAGTTGTGTATACACAACCTTTAGAATTGTTATTTTGTGATCTTTGGGGTCCAGCACTTGTGTTGTCCTCTTGTGGTTTCAAGTACATTCTTACTTGTGTAGATGCTTTTTCAAGATATACTTGGATTATTCCTTTAAAAGCCAAATCAGACACTACTACAGCTGTTGTTCAGTTAAAGAATTTAGCAGAATTGCAATTAAATGCTAAACTAAACACTAAACAGTGTGCAAACAGATGGGGGAGGAGAATTCCAACCTCTTACTAAACTGTTTGCACCTCAAGGTATCCTTCACAGAATAACATGTCTACATACCCATCATCAAAATTGTTCTGTTGAAAGGAAGCATAGACACCTAGTTGAAACTGGGCTAACTTTGCTTGCCCATGCACAACTCCCCATGTAGTATTGGGATCATGCCTTTCTCACTGCCTGCTACCTTATTAATAGACTGCCTACTGCAGTCTTGCATCACAAGTCACCCTACCAAGTTTTGTATAAACAAATCCCTGACTATAAATTTCTCAAAGTCTTTGGGTGTGCTTGCTTTCCATTGCTCAGGCCCTATAATAGACATAAATTTGATTTTCACTCCAAAGAGTGTGTTTTCTTGGGTTATTCATCCTCACACAAGGGTTACAAGTGTTTGTCTTCTGATGGCCGTATATATATCTCCAAGGGTGTCCTGTTTCATGATTCTAGATTCCCTTATTCTTCTTTGTTTCCCACCTTTTCAGCAGGGTCTCATTCTGAGAATGTCCTAATTTCTACAATGCCACCTCTTGTCTCTTCTTCTTTTTCTCCTACTTCTAGTTCTTCTGCTACTTCCCATCCTCCAACACCACCCTTAGTTCCTTCTACCATCTCAAACACTTCTCCTATTGGCATGGTACCTCCTCTTTCTCAGTCCTCAGTTTTACACAGCCTTCTCAATTATCACCACAGTCCTCCCCAGATTCTGCTACTGTTTCTAATCAGTTAGTTTCACCACCTATTCCCTAAAATACTCATTCTATGCAAACCAGGTCTAAAAATGGTATTACCCAACCCAGATTGCATCCAACTTTGCTGCTTACTCATCTAGAACCTACTTCCTATAGAACAGCCTTGGCTAAACCTGAGTGGGTTGCTGCTATGCATGCTGAGTTTGAGGCTTTACAAAACAATCAGACCTGGGACTTAGTTCCTTCACCTCATGGTAGACAGGCTATTGGTTGTAAATGGAATTCAGGGTTAAAGAAAATCCTGATGGCACTCTTAATAAATACAAGGCTCGATTAGTTGCAAAAGGCTTTCATCAGCAAAAAGGGTTTGATTTTACAAAGACTTTTTCCCCAGTTGTTAAGCCTGTGACAGTGAGGACTGTGTTGTCTCTAGCAGTGTCAAAACAGTGGCCTATTAGGCAGATTGATGTCAATAATGCCTTCTTAAATGGCAATCTCACAGAGGATGTTTACATGCAACAGCCTCCAGGCTTTGAAGCACCAGAAAAGCATCTTGTGTGTAAGCTTAAAAAGGCTCTCTATGGCCTTAAGCAGGCCCCCAGGGCATGGTTTGACAGGCTGACTACAGCTTTAGTACAGGAAGGTTTTCAGCAGTGTAAATGTGACTCTTCTCTCCTCACTTTGCACTCAGGAGGACACAAATTTTCTGCTTATCTATGTTGATGATATCATCATCACAGGGGATTCATCAACTCAGATTCAGCAGCTAATTCACAAACTCAATGCAGTTTTTTCACTCAAGGATCTTGGTACATTAGACTATTTCTTGGGAATCCAGGTCAAGCATCTGCATGATGGTTCTCTTTTACTGTCTCAGACCAAGTACATAAGAGATTTATTGGCAAAGGTTCACATGGAGGACACAAAGCCTCAACCTACCCCTATGGTTGCTAGCACTAAACTAACTAAGCAAGGAGCAAGTTACATTGCAGATCCCACACTGTATAGATCCAGAGTTGGTGCTTTGCAATATGTCACTATAACTAGGCCTGAAATCTGCTATGCAGTGAACAAGGTGTGTCAAGTTATGGCACAACCTCAAGAGGAACATTGGAAGGCTGTGAAGAGGATTCTAAGGTATCTTCAGGGTACACAGCAAGCTGGATTGCATCTAAAATCCATGCCCATTAATCAGCCACTCACAATTACTGCCTATTGTGATGACTGGGCTTCTGACCCAAATTACAGGCAGTCAACCTCTGGATCTTGTGTGTTCTTGGGCATTAATCTGGTCAGCTGGTGGTCCAAAAAGCAGACACTTATAGCTCGATCCAGCAAAGAGGCAGAATATAGGGCTCTTGCCAATACAGCAGCAGAGATGCTTAGGCTGGAATCACTTCTCACTGAGCTTGAGTGCCTTATGTGATACCACAGATTTACTTGACAATCAAAGCACAGTTCTTCTTGCTCATAATCCTGTTTTGCATGCTCGCACCAAGCATATAGAGCTTGACATCTACTATGTTCGAGAGAAGGTTGTTCAAGGCAAATTGAAGATCACTCATGTTCCTTCAACAGAGCAACTTGCCGATCTCCTGACTAAGCCCACCTTAGCCGGACATGATTGTTAGCAATCAAAAGATGAATATGCTTCTGCTGCGATTTATTCCTTATTATAAGTCCATGTGTACACATAACATATATCCTTCAAATTAAATGACAAGCATTAAGGATGTTGGATTTAGCACCTCTGAGTGAGGCCTGTACTTAAAAAAAATAGCAAAGTAATTTGTTTTACTTTTACATCCTATTCCATATGAACATCCTTATAGAGGTTACAGCTTCCTATTTCATGATATTAACATCCACTTTTTGCATTAAGAAAAAAAAAATCAAAATTCATTAATCACCATGCCCATGCCATCATGAAGTAATGGATGGTTGCTAAAATATTCATCAAAGGTAATGGATGGTTGCTAAAATTTTCATCAAAGGTAACAGCATGCTACAGGAAAAGGAAAGCAATCAATGGACCTAGAAAATACACACCAGGAAAAAATAGAGAGAAAATAACATGGAGGAGAATCCATAGGCTTACTCTTGTAATCACTCCATGTTCCATGTGCAAACAACCGTAGCAAATCAAGGTGAGCAGAATTCTCAGTTCCTTCAAGCTGTAATAAATCGTGAGTAAAAAATATTACAGCAGACATGTTGAAACTAGTTCATAAATGAATTAGCAAGCAAATCTGAGTTCTCATGTTACTTAGAAGTTCTCATACAACCTCAGAATTATATTTTTCATAACAGAAAGCGCTTTAACAAGATAATGCGTTTATAAACCATAATAATAATAGTAGTAACAACAACAAGAACGTAGGCGCACTCATAAAAAATAAGAATAGTTAACATTAAACATTATCATGTTTACAGCACCCAAAGTACAACAAAGTCATTGGGAACCCGAAAAATAATAATTATTAATTACATAAAAACAGAAAATTTTGTGAACATTATTCATTGTCCGGTGCCCTTCGCGATCAACAAGCACTTTTGAATGCAAATGAAACAAACGATAAAAATGCTTAAAAAAATATCAACAACAACAACAAAAGAGAAAGAAATCGGAAAAAGGCACACACAAAAATTGAAGTGCGGAGAGAGGGTGAGAAAAAACGAACCTGTAGAATATTGGGGACGGCAAGGATCTCGGAGAAAGCGAAGAGGGAAGGGTGAGAAGTGGCTTCGAGGATGACGGAAGCGAGTGCGGGAGCGTCGGTGGCAGTGGAGGCTTGCTTCACGAATAGGTCGATGAGCTCCGATTGCTTCTGCTCGATATCCATCTTCGAGAAGAACTGGGGCTCGATGAGACGAATCGATCGATTTTGGGAAAATTTGAAGGGTTTTAGGGTTGGGTTTCGGTTGAGGAATTGAGCTTTTATTAGTCTTGGAATTTAAAAGTGTGTTTGGGGACTTTTTTGGATAGTGAGAGTTCCGTCAGAGTGATATGATGCTTTGCTTCTCTAAGTTCTCTGTACAGGTTCTTATGCTAAATGCTAAACTTGGCTTTTTTTTTTTTTTAATATTACAAAAAAAAAATTAGCAAAACAATGTAAAAAAAAAATAGCAAACTAAGGCACTTTGTGCCATGTAGGATGATGACGTGGAATCAGAGGGGGAATCGCATGCTTTAATGCGACTTGTGGCTGGGTTTCTGGTTGGGGAGCAAGGGGAGGGGACAGCACAAGGAGTCGCGTTGACGGCAGCGACTCCCACGTGTCGCACAACTACCTGCGACTCCCATGCATGGGTGCCACGTGGCACGGGAGTCGCAGGTTACCCTGCGATTTCTAGCACGGTCTGCTTCTATATATAGACCAGCTTCCACCATTTGTAACTTGTAGTCCTTTCTCCTTTACTCTAATATTTCCTCCAAATTTCTAAAAATTTCCTCAAGTTCTTGATCCACAAGTTTTTAAGAACTCTCATTCTCATCAAGTTGAAGTCAATCATCTCAACATATTCTCTCCTTCACTTCAAATTTTATCAATTTGGTTAGTATTTGTTTTGATTGTCTACAGTATTATTGTTTATAATTAATGTGTTATTTAGAATTGGTTAGGAGTTTTAATCAAAATGCTATTAGGAGTTTTAATAGTTGGTTAGAAATAATAAGTTAATGTTGTTTAGAAATTATAAGTTGATGTTGTGTAGAAATAATAATAAGTGTTGGTTAGCATGTAAAATATAGATAGCATTTAGTAATATTATTTAGAATTGTTAATGGTTAAAAGTGTCGGCTTTTTAGTCTAAGTTAAGAAATATTATTGTATAAAAATATTAAAGTTTTAATTATAATGTAAGAAGCATAGTGTATATTGTTATTGTTTAGAAATAACAAAGTTAATTTTATTGTTTAGAAATAACAATAATAATTTTATTGTCTTGAAGCCTGAAAGTTTTAATTCTTGTGTAGGAATCATAATGTATATTTTTATTGTTTAGAAATAATAAATTAATTTTATTGCCTAGAAATAATAATAATTTTATTGTGTAGAAATATTAAAGTTTTAATTATTGTGTAGGAATCATAATGTATATTTTTTTTGTTTAGAAATAATAAAGTTCATTTTATTGTTTAGAAATAGTAATAATAATTTTATTGTCTAGAAATATTAAAGTTTTAATTATTGTGTAGGTATAATTATGTATATTTTTATTGTTTAGAAATACTAAAGTTAATAATTTTATTGTATAGAAATGATAATAATAGTTTTATTGTGTAGAAATATAAAAGTTTTAATTATTGTGTAGGAACCTGAAACGTTTGCGATGGATCAACAAATTGTCTTTGTGTACTACAACGGCAGAGCTTACGAAGGTGGACAGGGCGTTATGTTCGAAGGTTCAACAAATGCAATATATCTGAAACGGGGCATTTCTTTTGAACGCCTGAAGAGGAGAATTCACGAGAAGTTACAACTGAGCAGTAACCAAGTTATTTCCACCGTTACGTACAAATTTTTAGGTTCAGAAAACCCTATTTTTTTTACAAGTCTCCAGATATGTGATACTGAAGACGTCAGCATCATGATGGATGCTTTTAGCCAGCAATCATCGATGAGAATGCTAGAGTTGTATGTTGATATTGCTGAGGCCGGAGGATCGTCAATACCAGTGTCAACGTATTCCATGGAAACGCATGAGTTATTGTCGGATGAAGGGGTTAGGCACGTTGATGATGCGGTTGCTAATCCAGAGTCTTTGACCTTCGGAAACACGGGGAACACCGTTAATTTGGCGGATGACATTGACAACATCCTCGCAGACAATGTGGATCCTAAAGTTAACCATTCGGATGATGAAGTGGACGAAGATGATAGATTGCTTGAAGGAGGATCGTCAGACTCAGACATTGAGGCTGACTTGGGTGGCAATATAGGACCGCAAACAGCTCATACTTCTATTCCTACTGCTTCGCCAGTACCCGTGAATGTATATTCTGAACCACAAGGTATGTATTGATAATAGCTCTTTATGTTAGATTCAAACAATTAAATAAATAATTATGTTTTGATAATCAACAATTTCTTTAAAGGGCAATATCGTTTAAACTAGATTTCCTAACACAGTGAAAACTCTCATATACAGGAATAATTATCTCTAAAAGGACTGAATAAACTTCAAAGCATCATCAAGAATATTAGTCCATCAGAGGAGTTCGTCCGGTCACCATGAAGAAGACTATGTCAAAGATATACGAAGAAAAGTACTCTTGCATAAGACAGTCCGGTGAATCAAGAGAACTAAAGCGGCAACAACATCCAACATTTTGTCTTGAGAACACTTCATCAGAGTCTGCTCGCTCAAGTCAAAGCCTATCTCGAGAAGACAAAACAGTCTGCCACTTAAGATGACTGTTCCAGTCAAAGTTGAAAGGGCAATATAATCTATTAAGAAACACCTTCAGCCTCGAAGTTTCTCTAGCATCACAAAAAGTAGTTGTGAATCAACTCTATCAGATGAAAAACTTCAATGGAACCAAAAGAAGAAATTCAGTCATCTACAAGACAAGAAGATCCCAACAGCTAAGAAAGACTGAGTAAAGGAAAGTTCGTCCGCCAATGCAAACTACTCTGCAGCTGAACTTCAAGCATTGAATAGAGACTACGTCTGCCAAGCTATAAGGAAGAATCCGTCCGCTCAAGTATCAATTGCGCCAAAGGTACAGAGATCAAGAAATGTGGTTTTCGAGGACATCAGGATTATCAGAAGTATTAAAGAATTTATTTTCCTCATATGGAGTAACTACTTCGTGGATCAAAAGACTCCTACCTCGTCTACACATTTATCATCATACTGGCTGCGGCAGAAAGTAGAAAGGGACACAATTAATACAATATTCCTTGGTCCCACTGATATTCTACTTTCCCTCAAATCAAGCTGACATTGTGGAATCAAGGCAAGAATCTCTGAGCATCGTACACTCTCAACGGTCGAAATTCAAATATCTGACCAAAACACATGATGAGTATTAGCTGGCAAGCACTAGGGAAAAATGGTCAAAGCAAGCTTCACTGCTGTTTCTCCACGCATTAAATACTGAAGACATAGCTCAAAGCTACTTGCTCAGCATGGAGCCAGACGACATCAACCCAGACGAACTGATGATTTCCAGATCATATCTTACGCTTGCAGAGAAATCTCAGATATTGACTTACGCCTGCTGAAAGATGCAGAACTAGCCGTTATGTGCAGCTCAGAGAGGAAGAGGTACTCCGGACAGGTTTTCTCTCCTTCTGAAGAAGAAAAAGCAACTGAAGATATAAATAGAAAAACCTGCCTCCGAAATATTTGGGCAACTTAGACTTAAACTTCCATATGTCAACTAAGTCTGTCCCAAGAGCCAAGGAAACTTGGTTCATACTCAGGATGCCCCATGCCTACCTCTGCCTGAGTATATGAGCTTGTGTGAGAAAAATTCATAGAGTATTACTCTTATCTTTCCCAACTCACACACCCTCCAAAAACAGATAACCTAAACGCCTATCATCTCTGTATAAACCGAGCTTCATTTCCTCTATCCACTCTTACTAAGAAGAGAACCAAATAGAGAAGCCAATCCTTGAAAAAAGGTGTCAGGAGAAGTCCTGTATAATACTTGTAAGGAGAAGTCCTGATAATACTTGTAAGGAGAAGTCCTGATAATACTTGTAAGGAGGAGTCCTCATAATACTTGTAAGGAGAAATCCTTCTAATACTTGATAGGAGAAGTCCTTAGAATACTTGCTGGGAGAAGTCCCTGAGAATACTTGTACTATTTGTTTAAATAGTGAAAATCTTGGTGAAGCCAAGGACTGGACGTAGCCCTGTCGATTATGGGGGTGAACCAGGATAAAATTTATGTGTGCTTTATATTTACAGTCATGTTATATTTACGCTGCATGTATATGTTTATGTTGTGTGGATTAGCGTTGTTAAGTGATCATGAAATTAATTATCTAAAACAATCAAAAGAATTTCAAAAACGACCCACACAATTCAAACCCCCATTTCTTGTGTGTTTCCTGCACCTTCACTTTAGTCCTACAATTTACATAATTTCAATTCTTTATGAAATTGTTTTTATTAGGTGTCCCAAACTCCAACCCCTTTTGGAACACCTCATCCCACTGCACGTATGTTAATTGGGACCACCCAACCCCTTTTTCCACTCTAATATCTTCTTTTTATCTTGTGGGGTTTTGGATCCTGCTTCACCATTGCCGGCGAAGGGAGCGGTGGAGGTGTCATTACTGCCACCGCGGATGAACAAGGTGGAGGAGGGCGTCGCCGACGTCGCATTGGGGGGAGGAATTACTATGGGTTGGGTTTTTTGGTTCTGAAGATGAAGAAGATGGTGGGTGGGAAAAAGCCACTGGATCCTCTTCTACTTATGGCGAGGATCGGCATAGTTGTGTCTGTTTCCTCAAACAGCAAAGGAGTCGACCGAAAAACCAATTTTCAGGCCGCAGTGGTGGGGATCGGCGGCAACGGAACGACGAACTGACTTGGGGGCTTTGTTGCGGACCTCACGGAGAGTCCAAAAGTGGTGTCGGTTTGTTTATTGGCCTAGTAGTTTGGCCGGAATCGAGGAGAGAATGTGGCAGTGGTGATTTTCTCGAGAAACAGAACGAAGAACAGTGTTGAAGGTTCGACCATGGTGAGGGAAACAGTGGTGACGGTATTGTCTCGATTTCCCAAGGCTGGGGCTTGGTCATGCAGGTGGTGGTTTGGCTCTATTTTGACGGAGGGAGGAAAGGAAGAACAAGTTATGGTTCAAAGTTGAAGGTTTGGATGATGGTGGGTGAGGAAATGCAGAGGATGTTGAAATGGCATAGAGGGAAAAACAACAGAGAGATGGTGAGGGAGATTAGTAAATTGGGTTTATTAGACTAGTAAATTAGGTTTAATTTAGTCTTAAATTAATGTTAATGATGTGGAATTAAAAAAATAAAGAAAAAATTAGATTAAATCCAAATCACTTCAATTCACGGACTAAATTGAAAATCCACGTATCAAAGAATATGGCACATGGACTTTTTCGTCTCAGGGACCAACGGAAAATGTAAAAAAGGACCAAAGTGATCGACATCGACAACTTCAGAGACTAAAGTGGTGGATCGAAGTAGTACAAGAACCAAACAGTCATGAGTGAACAACTTCATGGACCAAAATGGAGGTTTACTGGATAAGCTTATATACTCATGTTTTGAATAAAACATAATTATCCCAACTTTTTTTTAAAACAATAGTTTGTGACTTTGTGTATCTAAAAAAAATTTATAAATTTTCCACGAGTCGATTTTGCAACTTTTTATTTATCAATCGTGAATTTTGTCACGGCTTTTTTCAAGTGTTGTGTTATTATTCTTCGATTCTTCGATTCTTCGATAGGCAAAACCTAAATCCAGGGATCGCGTTTGTTGGTAGATAGAACGATGACGGACGAAGTGGCTGATTCTCGCGGCAGCAGTAACACTGCGGCGGTGCAAGCCACCAACGACGACGCCTCCGCCAGCAAGTTGTATGCGCACCTCGCATTCTCGTTTACCAATCATTTTCGTTTTTCTTGCATGCAAATCTATGCTAAAAGATCGCATTTTTCGTTGCATTTGGAATCATGCAACTTGTTCTATGCAAAGCTTGTTTCTCTTTGTATAATGGATTGTGAACATTATTTCCCACTCGGGTTGTTCCTAACGTGAAGTATGGTGAAACTTATGCATTGTTGGTTCCTAACATTAATTTGATTCCACTAATGCTGATATATTCTTGTAGCATCTTTGAATCAGCTAATTTTTTTCTAAGAATTAATCCTGGCACCTAGATGCTACTCTTAGAAGCTTCTCTCCAGAATTGATTTTGGCTTTAGAATCAATTGTAGAAGAATTTTCAAACATGCTATTACTCGCTTTCAATCATGGGTTTCGTCTTTTATCCACCTTTTGTCAGAGTTTGAATGAATTATATAGATTTTATTATTATTCCATGAATATTTACTCTCCATAAACTTGCTGTAGGTCATGTGTAAAAAAGGGATACATGAAAGATGATTACATTCATTTGTTTGTGAGAAGGCCTGTGAGGAGGTCTCCAATTATTAATCGTGGTAGGATTTAGCTTCTTCAATGATTTTACTTGTTTAAATGCATATCCTTTGGGTTAGTCGTTCATTAGTGCTTTTTTTTATTGCTTATGAGTGTGAAGGGTACTTTGCTCGTTGGGCTGCTATTCGGAAACTTCTTTATCAGTTTCTTGACGCTGAGAAAAAGACAGGTGGAGATGCTCCAACAAAGAAGCAGATATTATCACTTGGAGCAGGCTTTGACACAACATATTTTCAATTGCAGGTGCCTGGGTTTCCTTGTGAGTTGTAAACTGGTACTGTGCAAATTGTAGTTAAAAAGATAATCTGCTTCTGCCTTTAAAACTATGGGTTTGCCATCATTGTGGAGCCATGTTGGTCAAGGGAAGGTTTGGATTGAATTAATATTCATCCAAAGCTTTTGCATTTAAGTATTGGTGCAAATTTATTATTATGTGTTTTAACAGGACATACGGACACTTTTGATTTCATTATTGTTGGTTTTCTTGTGCTAACTTCCTACTGCCTTGCAATCTTAATCTTTAATAGAGTGCGATACTCTATTAAAGGTGTTGGGACCTGGGAGCATGAATTACTTTGAAACTTAAAGTTCGCATGCCACACATGTCTTTTAGCTCAAAGTATTTTATTTTATTTTATTTCATTTTTTAGAGGTGGAATGTTGTTTCTTCTCGAAACTGCGTGGGTTAGTTATATAAGTATGTTATAGGGAGAAAAAAAAGGCAATCGATGAGATGTGCGAATGTTAATGTATCAACTAATGTTAGATTACTAATTTCTTGTTAATAAATTTGAAGGCAATCGATGAGATGTGCGAATGTTAATCTGATGGGGGCGGTATTGATGGAATTCAGAACAATACACAGAGAAATAAACTGAGAAGAGTAAAATATATGATTATATTACTGGAGCAGTAGTCACTACAATGGTAGAAAAAGGAAAATAGGAATAACAGATTCAGTAATTGGTATCCACTACCAATTCCTTAAGCCAAAGGCCCCCCTCTATTCACATAACAGAGAATAGGATTCTAACAGAAAAGATTTCACAGATACTTCTCTCTCCTCTAACCAACTATATATATTCCTAGTGCTCTTGCCATTCATGCACATCATGCCTGAATTCAAGCCACGTCATTCCTCTTAGCCCCTCTCCCATACTTCCTCTCATACACCCTCCAAATCTTGGGTTTAGGACCACAATCAAGGCCCAATTGTACCTCAGCAATTCTATCATTTTTGGACTTCCTTATATTTTGAATTAGCGATTGGTGAAATATTCTAATACAGATGTAAACATGTAAGACTCTATGCATGCCCTGTGAATTCTCTGTGACTGGCACTTTTGCTTTACTTCTATTTCTGTTCTTTCTCTCTGTTTTTCACATGTTTTTTTGATGGCTCAAAAATATTATGGATATGGCTGCTGTTGCGCCCTTTTACAAATGATGCACATATTGTAGAACAATCTCGTCACCAAGTTTTCGGTGAATATTTTAAAATTTTAATTATGATGTAGTAATGTTTGCAAAATATGCATTATTTGCTCAACTTTTCTAAACTATCATGTGTGCCAATTTTACGGTTATAACTTAAATGTTAAATATCTTTCTTGGCAGGATGAGGGAAAAGCACCATATTTATATGTGGAAGTGGATTTTAAAGAGGTACAAACTTGAATACCTTTCAAAGTTTTAGTTGCCAATGCAGCCTGTATTCCTAGTTGTTTATTAGTTCTGAGTTGGATTGGCTGATTTTTGTCAACAATGTAGTGGTTAATAATATCTGGGTGAACTAAACATTTATCTAATTGTAAATGAAGAGAGAAAAAGCTGTATATAGTCTTTAAATTGTAAGCTTTTTACTGCTTTATCAGTATAGAAAGTTAAAATACTGGTGTATTCGTTATGCACCAATTATTATAGAAGCTTAAGTTATTGGCTGGAGACAAATTAATGGTTTTATATTATAATTCTAATACACCCACTCGTGCAAGAGCCATTTGGGCTTAAAGTGTGCATAATGTACAACCTGTCTACCTTGTGCTATTTAACCTTTTTATTAGAAGAATGGGGACCGCAAGGATTAGACTCTAGACCACTTGGTCATAGAGGCCCTGAAACCTTGAGGATTTGGTCCAGCTTAGCTATACCCAAAAGTTAGTTTAGGGGTAAGGATTGCCCAACCCTTTATAAGGGCTTATTTGGCCATACCTCTAGTCAATGTGAGACCTTAACACACCTTGTGACCATACCTCTAGGATAGGTTCTGATAACATATCATGAACCAATTATCTTAAAAGATAAAACTGATGGGGTGAAGACACATGATTTTATATATATTTCTAACTATGTATATTATCTAGGTAACTAGTAAAAAGGCAGCGCTTATTGAGACTTACAGTGAGCTGAGGAATAAACTTGGTGAAACAGCAGCCATATCAAGAGGTAAGCAATGCTGAATACAATGCACTGTGTTGAAGGCACATTCTCCAATGGTTTTCATTCTCATGTAATGGTGATACAATATCCTTTTATGTTATGGTAGCACATGGTGCCAAAGTGCTTACATCAATTAAGAATTTAAAAATTCACACCCTTTATAGTTTTCAAACCCTAGACATTTTGTCCCTCTAGTTTTGCAACCACTTCTTGCCAATTGTGCAGACAAATAGAATTAATGGACAATGCATTATTATACCAACTAAAATATCCGGGTTCTTGTGGCTTTATTGATTATTCTTGCAACTATCCATGGACTCCAGGATAAAAAACATGCATTTCTAGTAATTTACCCCAAATGAGTATTGCCATGAACAACTATCCCAGAGCTTAAGTTGTTGGGTGAAGACACATGAATGATTTTATAATATACTTCGAACACGCCCCCTCACGCAAGATCCCATTGGACTTGAAGCTTGGAAAATTCACAGGCCCACTCAAGGTTGTCAAACTCGAGAGTCTAAGCAGACTCGTTTTGGGGAGGTAAACTCATTACGTAGAGTTGACTCTTAGACTTGTAATGTAAATGTCAAACTCGTTTTGGGGACCTAGATACGTAGACTCGTAAGAGTTTAAGAGTCTACTCGCGAGTTTAACAAGTATCGATCACATTATTCAGAGAACCACTGGTTTCTGCACGCAAGCATGAAAAGCCAATACCCCTAAAAAAGAATAGGAGTAGAGGGAAAGAGGTATAGTAATAGCTTTGGGCATGGACTGCTATGCTCCCTGCAACTCTGTTGTCACTTGATTTTTCATTCACATTGTTTCCTCAAAGTGAGAGCACTAGTACTGTAGCATCATCAGTCTTTCTAAATTCAAAACCTCATTTCCCTCTATCTCAAACTCGATATTATGCCTCTATGATTGTCTCACTGTGATTTTTGAAAACACCAACACTGAAAATTAGCACGTCTGAATTGTGATTACTGCTGATTCAAACTGATTTTGTCTCATTCTCTGCCAGAGAAAGGAGAAGTGCTCAGTGCTCAGTATAAACTAGTCCCTGCAGATTTGCGTGATGTACAACAATTAAATGATATTATAACTCTTGCTGATATGGATCCAAAGTAAGTATTCAGAGTAAGCTCTGTCTTTCTCTCTTTATTATTGTGTACAATTGTGAAATTCTGTTACCTTTCCAATATAATTGATAATTTGTTTGAATGTATCAGCCCCTTCCAAGAAAAGATATAAAATTAAGTTAATATCCTTTTAGAATATAAAAGTTTAAAATCAAAAAAGGATTTGAAGACAATGCTGATATCTTATCCTTTGCTTATTCCATACTTTCATTCTCTTCTCTAATGACTTCTGTCTCTTATGAAGTCCTATAAAAGCCAATGCTTGTGAATTCAATAATTGGCCAGCAATGTTGTATTTCTTTATTATACAGCCAACAATTGTACAACTTCAGGACAATTTCCAATGGAGTAAATAGTGGTTTTGATCTTTAAAGAACAAAAATGACTATTTACTCTTTAGAAATGCAGTTACTGATGGATATAATTAATTTTTTTATAGAAGTTGTCAGCATTTCCTAGGAAAGTTGTAAATAATAAATATAAATAAAAAGAGCTCATAGAATCTAGAAGTTTTAAAATTGAAAATGACTGATATGATGAAGCTTCTGAATTCTATAATTGGAAAGCAATGTATTGTTCCTTTATACATCTTACAATTATATATTTTTAAAAAAGGAAAATGGCAGGAACAGACACAGTTTGGGCATAACAAGTCTTATTTTCCATGTTCTTTTTATGGCTTCATGTTCTAACTTGTTATGTAAACAAGTTATTGAGTTCTGTGATTTTATATTTGCTAAAGACACATGCTGGAGGTCTTAATGCTAATTTCTTGTTGGTTAGTTTGTATGTGTACATAATTGTGAATGTGTATTTTGGTTCACTTTTAGTTGATACTCAATTTCTCATGTATTTCGTAATCAATGAATGATAAATTGATTCATTCTGATGTTGTCATCAGTCTGCCGACTTTTATAATTGCAGAATGTGTTCTGATCTACTTGGATCCAGATTCAAGTCGTGCAATTGTTGGTTGGGCTTCCCAAACATTTTCAACATCAATATTTTTTCTTTATGAACAGGTTATAACCTTCATAGTTTCTTATTCTACTACTTGTTTGTGAATAAAGAGGATCCCCTTTGCATGAAATGGTACTTTCTTAACAGATCCACCCAGATGATGCTTTTGGGCAGCAGATGATAAGAAATTTGGAGGTATGGATGTCAATTTTTGTTCTGTACCATGATTTTCAGATGATAATTGATTAATTTCATATTACCATTGGAAACGTCTGATCTCAAAACTGGTATTTCTTTTCACACTGTAAGACATACATATATGCTTTCATTTTATTATATTTTTCTGATTACTATACCTTTGTTTTTGTTTGTTATACTACATTTGTGCTCATAAGGGGTAGCAAGCTGGAGCTCCAATGAGCCGAGTTTTACCTAGGATTTGAGCCCTACGAAAGAATATTTGTGGGAAGGGATGGCCTTAGTAACGCAAGGGAGGAGTAGCCTCTCTAAAAGCAGGGTAGTCAATTGCTCGCGCTAGGGTCAGAGCATCACGGCCTCATGCCACTGCATCGTTCATCATGTATTTTTTGCATTGTGGTTGTCACACTCATGATCGTTGCCCCTATCCTGGTAAATTGGTATATTGCAGCCACTATCCTGTATAGGGGTGAAAACCCATCGTTGCCCTATTTTTGGAGTTTTCCAACCCAATCTTTTTGGGTATTTTCATGGTTTCTCCTCTTGTTTCATCAGAAGCATCATAGGGTTTTTGTTTCAATGCAAAATACAGTTCGTATGACTTCTGTTTCAATGAAATGACATCCAATTTAATTGCTGGCCATTACCTCTGCTCACCGGCATTCAGGTCTCTGGTCTTTGGTCTCTGGTCTTTGGTCTCTATTCCTGCATCACAAATTTGTCCCCAATGTGCGCCTTCTCGTGGAACCTTCTTTTACAATCTAACTTCTGACCTAGTTTTTCAACATGACCAGAATAAAACCCCAATGAAAATGTAGTATATTACTGTATGAGCAGCAGCCTGTAAAATGAGGAGATGTGCATTTTTGTTTATTGTTTTGAGTTTGACTTAATCATTTTTTGTCAGAGCTATCTTATAATGTACTGTCTTCATCCATTGTTTGTGGAAGAGAGCTGCTTTCCGGTTTCTGAGTGGAAAGATGGACTTATATTACTTTATTTAAAGCATAAACAGAAATATCTATCTCTTGTACATTAAAGTTGTGTGTCTAAAGATATTCATCGATTGATAGATTCATAGATAATATAGTCATTGATGTGTATAAAACCATAATATGATTTGCCCTTCCTGTTTTGTTTCAGTCTCGAGGTTGTGCTCTGTTGAGTATTTATGCTACACCTACTTTACTTGCAAAGGAAAAATTATTTCTGGACCAAGGATGGAAGGTATATCATGTAAAATTTGCTAGCAAAGAAGTCCTTAGTTTTTATTTTTTGTATTTATGGTGCATCTGATACATGTTCAATTTCCCTTTGTGGAAAACCTGAATGATGATAAAGGAATCATCCAAGTAAACTAGAAACGACTGGCAATCTGCAACTCTTCTCTTGAAGATAGGCTGGAAAATTCTTGTTTAGAGACATTATTGATGATCAATATCATTTTTGTCATTTTAGCTAATAGTAATCTTAATTAATTATCATCAGCATCTTAGTTGAGCACAGGTCTGGCTGAAAATTCTCTTTCAGTGACACCTTATGCACCAGGAGGACATTACTTGTGCTATATGCAACTTCTAGTAGATAAAAGAAGTAACAGTCCTATTCAGCAGATGCCTTGAATGTCTTTCATATATCTTTCTGCCTCTATTAAAGAATATATTTCCTTAATTCAATATTTTTCCTTTCAAGGGAGGTCTGTGACATGATTGGGGAGGAGGATAATAAGCTTAAGTGTAGACAAATTGGCTTGGTGGAGATTCAATCCCACCAGCAAGTAGTTCCCAGAGGGACTCGTGCCACTTGTGCTAAGGCTATTAGGCTCCATTTCTATTTTCTAGATTGATGGATTACATTATTTGAACAGTCAGATTTGAAATGCATTTTCAGGATTGTTACCTGTTTTATGGCATTTCACTTTTTCCTCGTGTTTAAATTCTACTCTTGATGTTGATACTCCACTTTTATGAATCATCATGTTACCTTGATGTGTATATATTCTATCACTAACATACTAATACACTTATGCTGTTTGTTTTCGTGGGTATCAGAAGTCTGTTGCATGGGACATGATGAGAGTTTATAATGATTTTATTGATGCTCAAGAAAGACGCAGGTATTTTGCTGAATCATACCTGGTGGAAGCTTGTTTGTTGAAGTTACTAATCCTTACATGTTTGCTGATGTTTTAATGCTAAAGGAATTAACTTACTGATAGTCGGTACAATTTACTTATTCTCTTAAAATGGGATGATAATTAGTTGTTTGGAACAGCATTAGCCTTAGGGACTGCTTCTGGATTGCAAAGAGGAGTGAAATTGTGATATCCTCTTGCAGTCATGCATGGTCCTTTTGTTATTTCTGGTCCAATAGTTTTACAGTATATTGTTATTTTACTCGTTTGCTTAATCATAATTTTATTAGCTTAAAAAATAGTTCAATACCATTTAATATGGTCACTGTTGAAATTATAGGGATTTAGGTATAGGAGGAGGAAAAGAGAGATAGAAGAGACCACGGATAACATTCTCTTATTTGTATTGGTGTGATATGATTTGGTACAAAAATGAAAAGCTTTAATCATTGTTTATTCCTATTTCTAATTAATTAAGGAAACAAATAAAAAAATATAATGACATATTGAAACCACTCCTAAGAGATCTTCTAAAATACTCTAAATTTTACAGGATGTAATAATGACAATATCATATATTTTCTAGATATTGTAACACTTCATTAAATCATACTTAGTTTTTTGGTTTTTACAATTAAACTTCCCAAGAAAATAAAATAAAAAAAACACTGGCAGGCCATAACCTATTGGGCTGCTTTTGGGACTGGGGATGGGGCCAAACTATATCTAGGACAAAAACAGGGGCCTGGGACAAAGACTAGGGCCATACTACTTCTCTTGGACAAAGATGGGGCTGGTGGGAGTCATAGCCAACATAAGACTCTACTAGTATGATTCATCTTTGGCAAAAAAATCACCACTGGAATGATCATCATTGGAAAAGTCACCACTGCACTGGCATGATTCCTTAATGCAAAAGGATTACATATACCTCCAAACTTTCTCCCTCTCAATCAGATAAGGGCCACACATTAGTCAAAACAATGGCAAAACAGAGATAAGCTCTAATTATATAATGCAATAGAAAACACAAGAAACTTGTTTATACTAATTATAGACTTCTAATTTAATCAAATTAAAAAAGGGAAGAAATTAAGAAATATAATGAAATATGGAAACCACTCCTAAGAGGTCATCTAAGAACTAAGATATTCTTAAGATACAATTGTGATGTCACAAGACATTTTAGATATTCTAACATAATAACATTTTAGTATTTTATTGTTTTGGTTTTTGTTTTGCTAATTTACATCTGTAAGTAAATTTTTCTTTTTACTTTTCTGCTATGACTGTTGGTAAACCAATCGGTCAATAAAGTGGTAGCTTCATCAATTTAATGTCCAGTCCAGTTTCTAAAACATTATTGCACTCTTCAGCATAGTTGTCAATCCCGGACAGCGGCGCGTAGCGGCCGGCCCTGAAAGTGGGACAGCGAGATAGCGTATAGCGGGATGACCGCTATTCAGGTTTTTTATATATAATTTTATATAATTAATAGTTTAATACCATATACATATAAATACTAAAAAATGTCAAATATTACCTAAAATTCATAACATTCATAATAGCAATGAAAGTCATAAGTCTTGAACAATAACACAACTAAACCACACAAAAGCAAGGTAAAAACTAAAAAGAAGTTCAAGCCTCTAAGGCTTAAAGTAACTAAACATGAACATCAACATTGACATAAGAGTTCCCAGGCTCCTAGCTACATAAGAAGTCATCCATTATCATCCTCTAGCACTGAAGGGTGGTCGCCGGTAAAGGGTAGTCGCCGGAGAAGGGGGTGATCGTCGCCGCTATTGTGAGGCGCGGCGCTATTTCACTCAATAGCGGCAGGGAGCCGCTCCGCTACGCCGCTATAGCGCGCTATTGACTACTGTCCTCTTCAGTATATGTTTGGTAGGAATCCGAATGAGAACAATAAACTGGGAAGATGAAAACCATTAGTGTATTTAAACAAATATCTTCTTTGACAAATCTCCCTCTGATTTGCTAAGTTTAACCTATATTAAACACACTATAAACTTTGAAATATAATAATAACAAATAAAAACAAAATAAAATACTAGAGAATTATGTATACACTTGAAAGACACCAACTTTATGTGTATGAACAAAATCATTATTCTGAATTGGTTCGACTTGGTGTACGGACATAATGGAATAGTTGAAGTAACCAAATTTCTTAAGGTGGGAAAAGTGATCGTCCCCCATAGCTCTTTCTGAGTATACCTTTGTAATAGTTGCTTTTTCTTGATGCTTATATTTCTTGGCTTCTCTTTCAGTGAAGCCTTTGACTGGCTTTTATTCCCATCAAGATTTTAACCCGTATGAAGTGTTATGTTCTACCAATATCATATGATTGTCAAATGATGGAACTATTTGATTTCTATTAGATGCTGAAGTTTATATATATCTTCATAACTCCATCCCCTTTTTGTTATTATATATCTACTTTACGGTTGGTAGCCTTTTTCTTTTGTAAATCATGTCAAGATACACTAATTGGTGATACTTTACTGTTTAGGATTGAACGGCTGGAACTGTTCGATGAATTTGAAGAGTGGTACATGATGCAGGTGAGACCATTTTTTTACTCCTCTTGTTAATTGCTATGAAAAGTGTCTGAATTCTGTTCTATACATTATGCTGGGGTTTAAAGGGGTGGGCCTAGACCAAAGTTGCTACTCTCTCTCTGTCACACACATTTTAAGTGGTGGTTGTGGTGTGAGTTGCATTTGTCCTTGTTTCTTCTATCTAGGAATCAGTGGTCACAGATGAAAAGTAAAAGGAAACTTATGATGTAACCTAACCATTAGCCCAGTTTAATGCAACCAATTGGTGACATGACCAATTATAATGCAACGGATTGGTGACATGACCTACAATTAACATGCTTTGTCATTAATAATGAAGAGTTCCTTTATTGTTTATACGGCATCTGTTATCTGAATTATTTTTCTTTGCTATTGAATTTCAGGAGCACTACTGTGTGGCTTATGCAATCAATGATGCCATGGTATGATTCTGGTCGCACTTGTGCTATCATAAGTATGTAGCAAATTGGTAAAAGAATTCTTCATTTACTAAGAGAATGCAATAATAGATAGCAAATTGATTA
Organism: Acmispon strigosus; assembly: GCA_030819835.1. Taxonomy (NCBI): domain Eukaryota; kingdom Viridiplantae; phylum Streptophyta; class Magnoliopsida; order Fabales; family Fabaceae; genus Acmispon; species Acmispon strigosus. The sequence continues at coordinate 28,121,126 of JAUAMA010000002.1, forward strand.
AATCAATCCACAAACAAATTGACCATGGATATACATTGTAACATCTTGCCGGGATTGAAGTTGGGACCACATTAGATAGTGTTTCATTTCTAGCTCTTATCTTAGAATATGATGATGGCAAGACATATTAACATAGAAAACTTTGGTTTTGTTTTGTTGGGGGGGTGGGGGTTAGGATTCTGTTTCTGTGGATGACTATAGCCTGAAAAAATATGATGTTGATGGGTGGGAGTATATTTATTGCATTTCTGCTTTTACTTAATGTGCTATAGGAGTTTTGGGGGACAATAGTGGATAAGCATTTACTCTCTGGTTTTCTTCCATGATGCAGGGTCTTTTTGGGAATTTCGGTTTTGTTAATGACAAGAGTGTGCTTCCTTCACCATGAGGCAAGAGTGTTTACCTGTTTGTTTACACTTTCCATTTTTCATTAAGTGTGTTTAGTTACTTTTTGTGAAGAACAAATGTCTTGAGATTGTTATTTTCTAGTTTACTTTTGGATTACTCCCTTGCATATATTCATATTATATCTCTCTTCCCAGTTGCCATATATATGGCTGTAACTGTTAATACAGGAAGTACTCACAGTGGCAAGTGCCAACTCCTCTGCTGGGGATGGTGTCTGATAAAAAGGTTCTCTAAGAAACTTGTTAGATATTGTATCAGAATTGAGCCAAAGGGATGATTAGTTGTGTATTAAGTATTGACTCCACATATTGTTGTTTGTTTTACAGAAAGCATAGATACTTTCCTTTTTGTGCTAGCTGTTTGGCAAAGAAAACAGGGGCCCCCCACACAGCACTAGCAGATAAGTCATTGTGTGGGGGATATGCCCATGTGGAAGAAATAAGAAAATAGTATGCATTGTTTGTGCTTTTCAACACTGACACCATTTCTCTATGCTTTACCGCTCTTTTGCAAGCCCCTTTTTGTTTTCTCATTCTCTGTATGAACAAACTCAGGGTTATATTGTGATAATAGGTCAGTGTGTGCTTGAATATCAGTTAAATTAAGGGCAATGGAAACCGACTTTTATCCCAATTCATTTGAAAAGTTTTGTTCACTTTTTGTCTCAAAATAAGTGCCAACATCCGTTTGCACTGATGTCAAACGAGCATCCAAACACAATCTTAGAACATGATTGGATACACATATAATCGCAAAAACTAAGCGAAGTTTTTGCCCGCTGTGATTTTGGCCTCCCCATAGATATCCGTGTATACAAATATAGATAGGTGCTCGTTTAGATTCTAGTTGGACTCAACGTGGATCCACGTTGAAGCTAATGTGCTCAATCTTCTTTCTTCGATCCTCGTTAAACTCAATGTGTTAAATTTTAGTTTCTCTATTGGTACTTTACGTGAAATCATGTTTGGTTTGGCTCTAACGCCAATCCAAACATGCAAGAGTATTTTTTGTATTCATTGTTGCTGAGGCTGATCAATGGCACTGTACTTTGTCTGAAGAAAGGTACCTCGTTTGATGGGTTGGTCAAAACGTGGCTTAAAAGGGTTGTGAAAATTGACAGTTCAGAGGTTCAGTCTACGTAGATGAAGCAGATAACAATAGGGAGATATGTCTTTTTAACAATTTCGTAACAATAGAAAGCGAAATAGTAAGTTGCAAGAGAAAGGAACAAGTGAAAACCGTTATATAGCAACAAAGGTGCGTCTTTAATTGCCTCTGGTAATTCCAGTGCAGTGTATTCACTGTTCAACTGTATTGTTCGATCTGGTCACTCAATCTCTGTTTCCTAGATACCTATTTGGCTAAGACATGTGCACCCAAAAATCTGTGTACTATAAGTGCATTAGCTACACCCTAGCTACCCTTTTATATTTATGTCATTTCTTCGGTTTTTTCTTAAGATTGTTAGATAAGAAAGAAAATTACTATTAATATAAGGCAAGATGGAGTAAGGTGTTTTATAGTGTGTTTGGATTCATGTTTGGAGGGGCCAAACGTGGATATAACAATCCAAAAATAACTATTTCTTAAAAATGTGGTTTTAACTCAAACGTGGTTTCAGACGGGTTCTTCCAAACATGCATTTAATTTGGTTGTAATTAACATTCTATGAAAAGTGGGAGGTTTAGAAAGAATGTATAATTGTTGATTCATAGATTGATAAAATAATTTGTAACACTATGATTTATTAAAATGTGTATATATGTTCGATAGTTGGTTTATGTAGTACTTTTTGTTCTATAATGTATCTTTTACTTTAGGGGATAAATTTTGCAAAGGTTTTATTTTAATTTTTAAATCAATGTGCTATTCCACCTCAAATACAAATTATAAAGCTTGAATTCGTTGAACCGAACAGTCTACATAAACTGGATTTCTAACTGGATGTCTTAATACAATTACACTAATTAAGCTCAACCAATCATTTATTAGAATTTAGACGTCAAGTTTTGCACACAAAATATAAATTAAAAAGAAAATACCGCAAGCTGATCTATAGCTTAGGATATATGACCACTAATACTGCATGCTACATGTTTACATTTAGACATATATCATGGAGAAGTTCACCTTTCATAATCAATCAATAATAGGCCACATTATGGATTTCAGCAATTAGAGTCTTTCCTATATGCGCACCATTCCTTGTCACCATCTTCCTTTGATGGTTTATTCTTGACAATCCAAGATATATAAACAATCTCAATTCATAAATGCCTCACATATATTCAATTTTTTCTCTATCTCTCATTTTCTATTGCATTACATTATGGATATTTATTTTTCTTTCATTCATTTATCTCTCATTCTTATTTGGGTCTAGACACTCACTATTTTTCATTTTATGTAAACATTTTACATATGGAAAATGTTTCTACACCTAAATGAGAATAAGAAAGAAATGAATAGAAGAACGATAAGTGATAAAGAGAAATAATGTGAGGTGACTTTGCCATTGGGTGTTTATAAAGCAATCACGTATCTAAACAAGTTGACGTATTAGGCCCACAAGAAGAAAAATGAGTTGCTTTAGAATTTGAATAGTCCTATTAAACTTGGAGCTTGTAGGACTAGGACTAGGAGAGGGGTTAAAGAAGGGGTCCCCTGTCTGGCTTTTTAGAAGTGAACAAGTGCATCATTTTCTCTGGATTGCTGTGCTGCCCCACCACCTCATATCATCACCTTTTTATGTCCTGCCTGGTGGCTTAATAGCACCCAAGGCCAAAATTATGGAGAATTCTTTATTAGTGCAGCTTTTGGGCCTTTCTAATTTTAGGAGCTCGTTTTATAATGAATTTGTTTGTTTGCGGTTAAACTTTAGATTTACGGTAAGAATGGGTTAAGAGGGAAACACTTTATGGCCCAAATCAAATAGCATAGGCTTAAAAAAATTGATACGTGTGTTTTTTAACCCATACAATTTTTACTCAAGGAATCCCAACTGCCGACAATCATGAGATTAATTTATTGTGCCTAGGAGATCACGTTATGTGGTTAAGTCTTTACTAACAAATATTTCTTCATACGATGTATTGATGAATAATTAGACTTGGCCCCTACAATAGATTTGTAGGTTGTAGGATCAGGTAGGTAGGTACTCAACCCCATATTTTGTTAATTTACTACATCATATAATGGAATAGAAATTCCTTTTGCTTCTGGCACATGAGCTTTGTCCATCAGATCATTAATGTATTTAGATTGAGACAAAAGAAGTGAATTATTTTGCTATGTATGAACTTAAACACCCAATAAGTAGTCCAAATCTCCAAGTAGTTTTGGAGAAAGCTCCGAATAAAGTTTCCTAACCAGTTGTTGAATCAAAAGGAAAGATGTCCCTAATACAATGGAGCACAAAGTGAATAAGGAGGGATCACATTTTTCTAGGTTGGAACACAAGTCTTATGAGAAAAACATTAAGAAAATCATTAACTACATCCACTTATTGGATGAGCCGACTCATAGAAATAACAAGAGAAAGAATTATCTGACCACACAAACGAGAACGTATAATAATAGTCAAAACCTTGTCTTTGGTGAAAACCATTTTTCACCAATTGCAGCCAATCACTTTTCGATCAGAGGGGAGCTTAACAAGAGGCCAAGTCTAATTATTCATCAATGCATCATACTCTTGCTGCATTGCTACCGACCATTTTGGATCAGTCAATGACTGCTTTATAGTGGTAGGTTCAAGTTGAGTAAGGAGAAGAGTAAGTATAAGTCTTGGTTTAGTAATTCCTGACTTAGCACGGGTCTGCATAGGGTGTGTATGAACTTGAGTAAGAAGTAGCAAAAAAGTTTACATTATTATTGTTTGACAGTGAAAGTGTAGGTAAAGGTGATAGATGCAAAAGAGGTATGGTTGCTGGAATTGCAACAAAGAAAGGGGGCGAAGAAATAGAGGGAAATAATTTCGAGTAAGGAAACTCATTGAAGGAAATATATTTGGACATAAAAATATGACCAATGTTGGCTAAGAATTTAAGTCCTATATGACTTTGAGAGATGACTTTGAGAGGGATAGGACAAATTATAATTATTATAGATCTTAGAGAGGGATAACATGCACCCCCAAGAACCTTAAGAAACTTATAATCAGGAACTTGATTGAACAACTTAAAATAGGGACTGACATTTTGAAGAACATGTGTTATAATTCTATTTCTGAGATAAGTAGTTGTAATAAAGGCATGATCTCAATAATGCGATATTTTAGCATGACTAAGCAAAGACAATTTTATCTCAACAACATGTCTATGGTTTATTTAAACACTCCCATTTTTGTGGTGAGTGTAAGGACTACAACTTTATGAACAATCCAAAATCTGAAAAGAATTTAGACAGAAGCAAATACTCACCTACCCAACCACTTTGAAAAATCTCAAGTTTGTAATCTATTTTCAAATAAGCCATACTTTAAATTGAATGAAAGTTTTGAAGGTATCAAATATAGGATAAACACAAGTGAACCTTGTGCAATCATCAACATATTTTAAAAAATAAGAGTAACCACAAGATGACTAGGTCCTACAAGTCAACAAACACAAGTTCCAATGGTGATTAATAAACAATATTTGATGTCTGTGTATGGAGTCTTTGAGACTTGCCAAGGAAGAAAGCATGACAAATTGTAAACTTTCATTCATTGGGAAATATAATATTACAATGATTTAAATCATTCTTGAGAGCCTCATGACGAGGATGCCCAAGTCAACAATGTCAAAGTTCATATAGAGAAGGACCATCAATTATATGATTCCAACATTTCACTACAAGAATGAGCTGATATAGCGTACAGATTTAGCATCGGCATGATAACAACGTTAAATTTGACTTGTTTCTACAAAAAAAACATCACTTAAAGTTGTCTTTGGCTTAACCAACGATGTTTATCGTCGATATTTCATCATTGAGCATCGGTTGCGACACACACTAAAATCACCGATCAACCTGGCGTCTGCCCGTAGATAAGTAGCAGTGCCTAAGAGGTGACGCTACATTCACTGACCATATAAGCGTCGGTCGTAGCCGATGCTAACTCCGCGTGTCTACAACCCACTTGGTAGTCGAGAAAGTTAGCGTCGTCCTGGAAGACACTAGTAACCGTAGATTTCTCCGTGGGTATACAACTCTCTCTTCCATATTTTAGTCGAATCCTATTCTCTTTCACCTTCCTTTACCACTCTCCCTGGTCTATAATCCTCCGCCGCCCATTTCCAAGTTTTGCCGCTCCTCCTTGTCACCCTCCTGGCCGCCCCTTGCCCCTCGCCTACCTCTGACGCCCCTCTCCCTCACCTTCCTCCGCAGCCCCTCACCATCACCCTCGCCACCTCCCTTCTCGCACCTTCTTTTGTTGTTATGAGCTGCCCGCCACTCTCACCCTTTCTCTCAATCACCTTCTCCTCCACCCTCTTCCTCCCCCTCTCCCTCTCCAACCACCTCATTGCCCCTTGTTTCCACGTCGTCACTATATTCACTACCCTCTGCTCAATTTGGTGGTATATATGTTAATCTGATTTGATTTTTTTTATAAGTATCATATTTGTGTGCTTAGTTTGTTGGTGATGAATTTTTCTTTGCGGACTTTTGTGAGTTATAATATTTTGGTATGTTGTGTCTGTCCGTGATAAATGTATCAAATAGAATATGTTATGAATTGGATTGTCAAAGTGGAGTTCAAGATCAAGGGCAAAGACAAGGGCAATTTGGCACAAGTATGACTGTTATTTTAAATTGATTTGTGATTTGTAGTTTGCTTAAAATATTTGAATACTAATTTTTTTGAGTTTTATTTTTCTAGGTCATGTTATGAACTGGTTTTCCAAAGTGTAAATACTAACCTTATCCTTTGACAACAATAAAACGAGCTCCTAAAGAGAAATGTACCCGCACCATATGAAAAGGGATGTTCCCGCACTATATGGAAAAGGATGACATGCCATATATGGCAAGCAGTGGCGGATGTGTATGGTAGGTGAGGGGGGCAAGTGCCCCCACAATGTTTTTAATTTTACACAACAATATACTACATATTCACTGTATTTTTATAATTTTGAGTAGATAATTTCCCCCACAAAATAATAACTGCCCCATGATTTTGTATTTTGGAAAAAGATGAGTTCACATTCATTCCACTCACATGAAAGAGATGGGAGTAGATGAAATAGAAGTAAGGGATATGATAAATGATGTGAAATTGTTGTATATTTGTCACTAATAAGTTCAAACTTTATATTCTTGCGATCTAGTTTTTTAACTTTTTTATATGCAATATGGCAATATCTTTAGGTTCATAACTCAGTGCTTCATTCTCTTTCTTCTTCTCTCAAGAGTACAAAGTTCTCATAATTTTACCTAACTTCTTAATAGTATTGAGAATAAAAATTGTATAATATTTTCAAAATATGAATACTGATAGAAAATAATAATGATATAAATTAAATATTTTAATAACAATATATATATTTTTGATATTATAAATGTATATGTATATACTGCCCCTACGAGTTAAAATTTCTGGATCCGTCACAGATGGCAAGGGATAGTTTCAAAGCTCATAAAGAATAATGAAACCATGTAGCAATGTGTTGCTCACTATTTTTTAGGTCGGGATTGTATGTAAAAGTAGAAAGCACTATATAGGAGTTATAAGAATATTCTCATGTTTGGTGTATTGTATGTAAAAGTCGTAAACACTGTATATGAGTTAAAGAAATATTTTGTTTTATTGTTGAATACCTATTGTAAGTATGTGAATAAATTAATATGATAAAAAATGAAATAGTGGTACCATATAATGTAATACGGGTGAATGGAAAAACTTAACGAAATGGTCTAGAATGTATGGAATAGGGAAAAATTCTCAAAATAGTCTCAAATGCGTTTGTAGAAATCACAAATCTTGTCAAGGTTTGTGTTCCCTGCAAATGCATTTGAGACTATTCTGAGAGTATTTTCCTTATTTCTATCCATGTAGATCATTTTGTTTAGTTTTTCAATTTATGAGTTTGACATTATGTTGTGCGGTTATTTAATTTTTCTTACAACTATTTCCTCTTTTAGCGTCGCACGTGGCCGACGCAATAGTGTCAAGTTTAGAGTTGGTCTATACGATTGATGCTAATGGAATTACCGTAGAGTTGGCCAAAGTGCAAAATCCAAAATATGTAGTATCGGCTTTGAGTTGGCTAATCGGACGCTAACACTTAGTGGCGGCATGGCCGTGTTTAGACATTTTGGAACCTAAGGCAAAAATGTTAAAATGACTTTATTTTTTAAAGATACTTAACATATCATATCGTATAAATTATTATTTTTATATTAATCATTTAGCTTTTTGAGCTGCGAAATCATTAAGTAGAGTTTTATAATCAAACAACTCTAACATTTCGCTTTCAATAGATATAGCTAACCCATTCAATTTATCCTGTAATATTGTTGAACTTAGATATGACTTAAGAAATTTAATTTTGAAAAACTTCTTTCAGCTGTAGCAATCGGTACATGGGCTGTCAATAAAATTCAATAGGCAATTGGAAAAGAACTAAAGTTTTAATATAACTTAATACTTCTATCGGAGTATTAATTTCTTTTATTCACACTTCTCTTAGTACTTTCAATTCTCAACATAAATCAAACCTATCATTGTTAGAATATTCATTAAACCTTAAAAAATTTCAAGATTAATACAATTTTTTTTTCAATTCATCATCATCTAAAGCTTAAATTTTTTTGGAATCACATAAAAACAAAAAATAGTCTCATATTATAAAATTTGTTCAAATCGTGTCTCAATAAAATTAATTGATTGATCTAATATGTATAAGAATCACTCAATACAAAAAACAAAACTTCAGGTAAATGTGTGATCTAATATGTGTAAAATTGGATTCTGGGTTATTATACAAATATTTATATTATATGGTCTGATTATTTTTTGTTCCATTACCTCTCTCAAGTCTTAGTAGTATATACTATATAAGTAGCATTTATTTGGGGCCTAGGGCAATTGCCTATTTGGCATTTCCTTATTCACGACCCTGAGCGGTGGCCTTCGGGACGACTCTACGATTTAGCTTCGACCCTTTTGACATCCTCCCCGATGCCGATGCTAAAATGACTATAGCATAGGTTTTTGGCTTGTTAGCGTTGGGTTTTAGTCGATGTTAATACACGTTTTTCTTGTAGTGTTTGAACTAATTGGAGAACAAGTACAAGTAAGGGATGGAGAAGAAGGTGTAGTAGAAAATACATTACTTGATACTAGTTTGTGTGGATGAAAATGTATGATATTGTCGAAACAATAAAGACCATCTTGGCGAAGCTTTCCTCGAAGATTTTTTTTTTAGAATTATCCCGAGATTTCTCAAGAAAAAAAAAGGGTGGGATTCAAAGAACACACAATTGTCTTGTGCAGATTAACTATTTCGGGAGTAAGTCTACTAGGACCTACAACCTTCTCGGAACTACCCATACCCATACCACCAACCGTGTCTACCGTACAGGCACCGTCAACCCTATCGTCCAAACCACCCTTCGCTCTTCCACCCGTCAAACGTCGACCCGGGGAATTACAATGATCCTACCAAGAGACCACACCCAGACGTCTAATCCCCGGACCCACCTTGAAGCCACGCCGGAGAGCACGCCGAGCCGGGACTAACGTGGACCGCCCGATCGACCTGGCACGGTTGAGAATCCTACGGCCCAGGGAGATCCACTGGTCAAATCACCACCAGCTGTCCTCGAAGGCCGCTCCTCCCTCAAACCCCTATATAAAGGGGGCTCCTCGAACCATAAGGTACACACAACTTTCTAACTCATACTCTCTCGGAGAAATCCTTTGACACCGATCTCTGACTTTAGCATCAGAGCGTGTTTACAGGATCCCCTCTCGGGCTCAGGAACGGCAGAAGATCATCACCCTCAGGCGTACCGATCACCAGCATACCAACTTCCCTAGCCCCGAGCAGGCTTAGTCTGTTCATTTACTTACACTAATTACATTTTTAGTAGTAGAAGGCACCATTAGGAAGTTCTTTAGAGTAAGTTTGGCGTGTGAATGATAGGTTGAAATAAAAGAAGCAGAACCTACAAATTTTATGGATACATTGACCATTTCCCATTGAAATTTGATCTGATCAAGAAATGGTGGAATTTTTTTTGTAATATGTACAACATCATTAGTGACACGGTGAGTGTCGGAAAAATTGTAGAATTTCAAAAGTTATTGCCCCACATTGCTAATTTACCAATTCTATAAAGAGTTTATATACTAAAATTCTCATGATAGTGTTAAAGTGCCTAGAAATAGAGTTGGCCTCACGCGCTTGAGTTATGGGCCCATTTTCCCCAATGTAGTGCAAATTGGAGGACATCTCTTCTACCCAAAGGGGTTGTTGAATCTTGGGGCTCGTTTCACTGTTAGAGTTTGGGCCTGTTAGATAGGCTTGGTATGTTTTTGACCATTATAGCTTCTGCTGTTGCTGTATGATTGAGCTTTAGGTACCATTGTCCAGAAATTGCTCATGTCTGGAGGTTGTATAAAATTGGGGTCAAGTTGAGAAACAAATCAAATTAGCTGATAAGGCCTAGCAGGATGAAATATGAAATATTGAACTTGTGTAGAAGGTGCATATGACTGAGTTGGGAGTAACCATACCATGGAGCTGAATACCCAAAATGAGGTGGGTTAAAAGAAGTAGGTTCAAATTGTTGAGGTCCAAAACTGAGTCGATAGCAGTAGATCGACGCTTCATGACCAAAGCATGAACAAATCTGTCATGTCCTCTGCCGCGTTTATGAAAGATATTTAATGATGAGATTTTCCTCAACTTACTATCAAATCTCTTTCAAGACTCAATCGTAGTATAGTAATGGGTTTTTATCATCTCACATGGATTGTGTTCTAATAGTGATTCTACTACTTCCTCAAATTAAAATGCAAAAAGAAACAAATGTTTGGGAGGTTGGATTCAATTGTTCAAATTGTACGAAGAAAAACAAAGCGAGTAAATGTAGTGAAGAACTTTATATGAGAAGGATAACACCTGGGGTAAAGTTTCATCAATTTAATCTATGCCTTAAATAAAACAGCTTTTGTATGAAATTGAGGTTCTTTTTATGGTGGTTTAGCCTATGTTCTTATTTTCTAAATTAATAGCTAAGCAAGACTTCCAATTCAATTACTAAGTCTGGTTTCCTAGCACCTAGACCCTTGAAGTGAAGATTAACGATCCCTTTTACTAACCACCACTATTAGATTCTACTCTTATTCTTAAGCAATAGGGAAAGTCTAACAAATTCACTCCTGTAACTCCCTAATTCTTAATTAAACTTTTGTCCCTATAAGAATTAGCAAAAAGCTCGAACCGGTTCAAGCACAATATAAACTGAAACGAATTTGTAGATTAAAAACCCAAAATTCATACAAGGTACTGAAAAATCAAGACATAGAAATGAAGAGGATTCACATCCCAAGTGCTAAAGAGTAGTTTGGCCAAGCATGGCCATAAGAATTACTAAAGAAGAAGTTAAAAACCTAAAAGGTCCAATGGTGGCTTCAAAGTTCTTCTTCTTTGCTCCTCTCTGTCGAACGTGATCTCAAAATCATCAAAAACAAGGTTTTTTTTCCCGAACCAAGCAGCATTTCTGACTATATAGGCAAGTATCACTGCAACGGTATACTAAGGATATCGCAGCTGCCATAACACATATATATCGCTTCAACGCTATACTAAGGATACCGCGACTGCCATAACATGTGTATATCGCTGCAGCGGTGTACTAAGGATACCGCCGTAGCGGTGACATTTGACAACTCTGATCTCTTTTCGTAAAATGACTCGTACGGACATGTTCGCAGTCGGATTTGATTGAAATTTTGATATGTTATTGACTAACTGATATTCAATTTGACCAAACAGATTGTCAAGAAAATATTTGATCTAGAAGAAAAAGCTCACGCAAGTTGCAACCAAATTACTGAAATAAAACTTGTAACACAAAACTCAAGGAAAAATCCATAAAAATATCTAATAAATGCATAAACATCCCAAACTTAACTAAAAACACAAAATGCATGCAATAAGCCTAACGTGTTCTAGAATGACAAAGTACCATTATTAACTCATTAAACTAAATTCAAAATAACTAAGAAAACAATTCAGAAACCCGGGCCATCACGCGTCCATACCATCGGCTTTTTGTCTTCACGAAAGTCATTTTCCATGATGTAGTCGTTATAGAAGTCGTCCCCATGAAAATCTCTGCCGCTACCCATTGAATATGATGTATGCGATGCATGCTGTGCAGAAATGTTCGTTGCAAGAGTCTGAACTTATGCGAAGTTTGTAGAAATCACCGAATACCTAATTGCTTCTTCTTGATTCTATTAAGTCGAGCTTGATAAGCAATAACTATTGCTTCAACCTCAAATATTGAAAATGAAGTGCCTCAATTAAACACTACATTGAAATCGTATAGAAGACCATAAAAATGGTCTCAAGGTGATCACGGTATGTCACAGGTTCTCCAATTGAAATTAACGTTTCACAGTAGTCTTAATATTCTTCACAAACTGAGAAGCTGACATCAAGCTCTTCGGGATAGATTTGAGCTTAGATATGAGTTGAGTAGATTGAGCTTGATTATGTGCTTGAAAGAATCTATGGTGCTCATCCAAAGCTGATATGAATGAACACAATTGATGACTGTGGGAAGAAGAGTTTCAGAAAAAGATGAGAAAAGCCTCATGAAGGGCATCACATCCCACTGCTCCGACTCTGAATATGCTCAGGATTCACTTGATCAAGATCTCAATCGTCTTCTGTCAATAATCTAGACTGAATTTTTGGATTTATCATAAATCTTTGCAATTTGTGAACCCTAAGTACTACTTCAACTTGTTGCATGCCTTCGTGGAAGAAAATTATTTTCATCCAGCTTGATGATGATGTTGTGTGAGAAGATGATTTGCGTATTGGAAGGAAGAGAATTACTAGAAGAAGTCATGACCCGGGATCGATGTAAACACTTAAGGTAGCAATCCTAAGATGAGGTGAATTAGGATCTCAAAAATCAACTTAACTTCTTAAAAATTGAATTAAAAAACCAAACAACAACTTTTGATAATCTATTAACGTTCCTTGGTAATCTGTTACCAGGGGATGTTAATCTGTTACCGTTCCTCGATAATCTGTTATTGGTCAAGAACAATCTTCAAGAAACTCAGAAATTTACAACAGAAACGATTTCAGAGATGAGTTAAGATATACACAGAAGCATATACATCATATACAAAGACCCTGTAACACCGATTATATCAATTAATCACGAATTCATGCAAAACCCTAAATTAAGAACCGTAGAACATTCATATTACAAAAATGTAAAAAGAGATAAGGGTTGAAGGAGATGACACCGTGATTTTTATCCTAGTTCGTTCGCCAACTGAACTACATCCAGGCCCCAACGTGCAATGAGATTTGCTGATCACTATTGATTGTCGAGGTTCATATAGGACTCACACCAAGTCACTCACAATGAACCTAGAAACCCAAACCTCAAATATGCAAGATACCCTTGCACATATGCACACATTCACCAAACTCTTTGGTGCCATCAATTTACCAATTGATTACAACTGAGAAGAAGCAATCTCAGCAAGATGAAATTCTAAACCCAACTACGAAATAGAAAACTTAAAGATGAAGAATTCTCAAGAACATGAAGACTTTGCTCTTAAATCTGAAATTTCTCAATGAAAACTCAATCAATGTGTTTCTTGTGTCTAACACTAATGAAAAGCCTTATATAATAGTGTAGAAAAACTTTAGGAACCAAATAATTCGCACAAGTGTTAAGGGAAAACAAATAAAGAAGTTAAGAATCAGATTTTAACAAAAACAGCACAGGGGTAATCGATTACTACCCGTGGTAATTGATTACCACTTAAACTTTTTCTGTCTCAGTAATTTGTTAACCAAACTGGTAATATGTTACCGCACTGGTTAAGTTTCTCTTTTAAAAATATTATTCAAAAACAAATTTCCTAAGGTTCCTAAGACTTTTATTTATGAAAATAATTAACTTTAGTAAGATCTAGAGAGCAAAGATGATCAAAGAACTTGAAACCTCTTCCTAAGAAATGCATGACCTAAAAAACTAGAATGTGATAAAGTATTACATTTTAAACAATAAACATAAATGTCTTTATTTTTTCATCAATGTTGATGTTATTTTGAAGCATCAAAACCTCTTACAATAGTAATAGTTGGAGAAGATCCTTCTTGACAGGCCATAAGAAGCTCTTGATACTATATTATGAAAAGGGAAAACAAATGTAAAATGAGAGAATTTCATAGATCGATTTAGAAAACTGAATTCTATATTCACCGATAATGCTAAAAGAGCAGCCGATGAATTATAAAAGTGTGGGCTGCATAAATACAGTTTGACGTGACAGTTGTCACATAACAAACTCTTAACAAAAACATTGCTACATTACAAGTGAATCATAACAAACATTATGACCGAACTATATAACAACTAAATAGTTCATGTACACACCTCGGTGGGTCTGAAAGCAACCTCCATCTTTTATCTATGCGTCTATGTATCTTAATGCGTTGAATAACTAGTTTACTTTTCCTTTTTCTTTTACTCTTATAACCAAAACAAAAATGTTGATGTACAACATATACCGGCCCTAACAATTAAGCCAAGACGGTTTTTAGTCACTTTTGTTAACGAGTCATCCCACCTCACTTAAAATGAGTTGAAAGTAGGTCGGGCAGATTGACTCATATTTACCACCCCTATCCGCATGGTTTATTTCTATCTACTTCTTATTATATTTCTCGTTATTTAACTCATTTACTGAATAATTATACTTCTGTAATTTTTTCTATGAATTTCAAAACCATGTTAAAAAATAAATTTGTTCGGTAAGTGGGGTTTTGCAATTCTTCATTTCACCGGGGGCAAGATCTTCTACTTCATCAACACTTTAGATCGGAGTAACATTAGTTATCTAATTGACATAGCATGATTCTATCTAGCAGAAGGGAAGGAAACCAATTCGAAGGACAAGATAAAAAATGGACCCTATATAATTGTAAAAGAAAAAAAAGTGAAGATAAAGAATATTTGGATAGAAACGTCACGATGCTTTTGTGAGGAATTGGATACTCTCCAAAGTGTGAACAAAGTAGGGTAGGGTTCCAATTGGAAAGTTCAAAGCAAAGAAGAAAATCCTTTTATTTAATTTATACGAACCGAAACCTTAATGGTAGAAGGCCAGAGACAAAGTTAACTTTTTTGTCTTTTAAATTTTTTAGACCATTAAACATTCAAGAAAAATTAAAGGTGCATGTACTAGTGGAAGTTTGAGTGTGATAAGATTTTATTTATTTATTTAAGAAAGTTCATGATTAACTCGATTCCGGTCACCATTACGGGTCAAGACATGTTTTGGGGACATTTTATCGCTTACAAACATATTTATAGACCGTTCATCAACATAACTCTCACATCAGTAGCGAGAATTGAATACATAATCTTTTGAGGGAAAACCGTTTATTCTTACTAATTGAGCCAAGTGTTTGTGTGTTATAAGAGATTGTGAGTAGGAAAAGATGGAGATAGACATGAAAGGCTCTTTCAATAGTTTTGAATTTTCAGCCTCTCACTCTTTCTCTTATCCTTTGCTTTAATGACTACAAGAGGTTCCACTTATAACTTATTGGTGGAATATTCATGCATTGCAATGCTTTGCTGTGCACATATTTCATCTTTTGATAAGATGATAAAAAGGTGCAAAAAATTGTGCCAAAGTAGAACATGAAATATCGTAGTCAAGGGGTTGATTTAAGAAGTGAAAGTGCTTGGTGTCTGGTGTAGATCTACGTAAAGATCAAACTTGTATTTAGGCATTTTAAGTATGAACTTGGAATTTTAAAATCATGTTTAATATTCACCTAAAGCAATGTATGAGAAAATCTCTTCACTTTATTGTGTGGATGTTGATAACAACTAGATTTCACACTTTCTAGTAACTGCTTCAACTGCTCTTTATCTTCACCCCTTTTCCTATTCATTATTTTTTGTTTCTCCTATTCTTTCTATTGGATACCCTTCAAAAGCCACATTTAAGTGACCCTTTGTCATAAGAAAGTAGTAAATTGAAGCAAAGTTTTAACATTCCCTAAATTTAATATTGGCCTGTATGGTATAGTCCCTCTGTAATGTGCATCATCATATGTATTGTAGACTATGGACTAGATATTGTGACAACAAATATATGCCTAAATTAAAGAAAGGACAAGAAGAAAAAAGATGGAAAAGAGGATAATTTCTACCGTGAAATGCAACATCAAATGTCATTTCTGATTAAAAAAAAAAAAGTTACTTTCACACCTCAAAAGAAGGTGGAAAAAGATGCAAGAAGAAGAGAGATAAAAAGAAAAAAAGGAGAGAAAAAATATAAGATGTGATAGATAATATAAGGAGAGAAATAAAAACATAAATAAGTGGAAATATGGTGGATAAAAAGTAGCTGTGGATGTATCAAAACTGTTTCTGATATCATATGTTCTCAAATTGAACAATTATCATGAGATGTGAGATCAGAAATTATTCCACAGCATCCTATGGAGAATCGAATTGCATTAGTTAAGGGGGACTCTACAGCTTTGAACAGCAAGGCTTCTTTTGTTGTATTGTTATTGAGAACCAATTAGCAAAAAGAAATTAAAAGGTGTTTTGTTAGAATGTGGTTGCCAAGCAATCATGATAGTGAGATACAAGTTTTCTTTTTATGAGTTATGACTTATAGACCACCATTAGTGGTAGACATTTAGAGAGAAAAATGAAAAGAAGAGAGAAAAGTAATTAATGTGATGTAATAAGAAGTAAGAGATAGAAAGAAAAATAAGGTGTTTGTAGGTGTCTATACTGTTTATAAATTTTTATTGTTCTTGTATAGGTTGGAAGAGTTTTGATTTATCCACATTTTTATCTTCTTTTTTCTTTTTGCATTTCCTATTATATCACATATCATATCCCTCATTTTTCTTATTTCTCCTTAATATCACAATGGTGGAGTTAGATTAGGGTGTGAAAATAAACTTATTCGGTTGGAAGGATTGCTATGAAGAATTTAAATGATCAGTAACTTTTTTTTTGTCTTATAATCTAAATAGTTTCTTGCCTTTTACGGGAGTCTAATCCATATCATTTCATTTTGAAAGAAAATCTATGTTTATCTTTTGTCCCGGTTTCTTTGTTTTGTCTTGAATTTGTGAATAGCAGAAAAAAAAATTAAATAGTATATATTAATTTCTGGGTTAAATATGTTTTTTCCCCTCGAACTATTTCATCGATGAATTTAGTCTCTCGCCGGAACAAAATTGCATTTGAGTCTCTAAAACTTTTAAATAGTTTAATTTTAGTCTTTATCCGAGGTAGAGGAGCCTACAGTAGCGTTTGGTAGATAGATGGGAAGAGAACGAAACAAGACATATGAGTTTCATTTTGTGTTTGTCGTGTTTTTAAGACGGAATGGAAAATATAAGGCTACCGGAACTTTGGTTCCATTCAAATTGGTGGAACGGAAGGGAACATAACAGAACACTCCCTTAAAACTTTTACACAGCCAACCCCCTAATTTATATTTGAAATCTATTGGTTATATAATAATAGAAAAAAATCATTTAAAAAATAGAAAACTGATTATTGTATCCGAACAGTTTAAAATCACTTATTATATTTGTAGACAAACATAAATGAATTTCTGCTTTTCAAAAAATCACTTAAAATGAAATCAATTGTTTTTTCAAAAGTAAAATCATTTTTTTAAGCAATGACAAATGAGCCAACTGTTTTTCACTTAAAAATAAATTAGAAATAATTAGATTAGTTTAAAGAAATAATCAATTTTTTTGCTTTTTGTAACGCATACACAAACAGCTTAAAAATATATATAAGTGATTATTTTCTTTTAAAATAAGTGATTATATCACGAAATAGATAATGTCAAACATTTTAAAATCACTTTTATATTAAAATCACTTTTATATTAAAAGAACTTTTACATTTTTGTTTTTAAACAGTTTAAAATAAGCAATGACAAACGGTTTAAAATTTCTACTATTTAAAAAAGCACTTTTATAGTTTTGTATCCAAACAGTTTAAAATCACTTGTTAGAGTGAAAAACACTTATTATATTTGCAGACAAACATAAATGAATTTTTTCTTTTAAAAATATCACTTAAATAAAATCAATTATTTTTTCAAAAGTTACTATAAATAGCTTAAAGAAATAATCACATTTCTTCTTATTTCGAAAACATACACAAACAGCTTAAAAAATATATAAGGTTTTTTTAAATAAGTGATTATATCACGAAATAAGAAATGACAAACGGGTTCTATATATAATATTCAATTGAGTTCAATTTTTTATACTCAATTAAATATTGAACATGCAGGGTTATATATGTAATTAAAATTGTGGTTTTGTTCTAATGAATTGGAGTTACCAAACACAACACTTAAAACATTATTGTCCAGTTCCATCCAGGTCTGTCTCATTCCGGTCTGTTCTATCATGTTCCACTCTGCCACCAAACCCTACTACGTGTTGCGCGAACCCTGATATGACATTTTCCACGTCATTTAATGAGCATAGGTGATAGACACGTGTTAATTAACATCTAAAATTGTTAAAATTAAAAAAAGTAAGTAAAACCCTAAGTTATCACCGTCATCACCATCCCGATTGAGAAAATTAAAAAAACCTTAATTTTCCCCAACCCAAATTGAAGAACACTTTTCATGTTTCATCTCCCACCAACATCATTATCCTTCATCCCAAACCAAATCCATTTCACTAGAACCTCACACCAAACCCACTGCCAACAAGAGAACCCTCATTCTCTCTCTTGTTCACCTTTACCCCCTTTTCCCTCTCTCACTTTCACCAAGGCCTAATGGTGGGATCGAAGGTGTTTTTGAGGATGTGGTTTGAAAGGCCTGAGGTTGGATCAAAGGTGCGGATCGAAGGGTTTGAGGGCGTGATCAAAGGTGTGCATCGTGTGGTTTTGAGGGTGTTGGTCGAAGGGTATATGGTGTGAATCGAGGGTGGAATCCATCACACTTCGCCGTGCGATTGCCGTCGTGGCTTAAACCATTCCATCTCCGTCATCGGAACCTATTCATCATTGAATTATCACCAATCTGAACCTCCATTGTCTCCGGCGAGGATGAAAGATCTAGACACAGTGGTGGTTCAAACCCTTGTGAAATAACTACAAGAACTTCGATCACTTGGGAAAATCTGTAGGAATTTGCTATTTGCTATTTGCGAATTGTGGCGGTTTCGGCCGCCGCAAATCACGGGTGTCCATCAGATGACTACACTGTACTAGGATCTAAAGATCATTTTCCTTAAGAACAATACTGTCAACGCAAACTAGCAAACAACACTGTCAAAGTCATAGTAGTTAAAGGATCATTATCCTCATCTTAGATATCATCTTCAATAAAGACTAGAACCAACATATGGATACTCTTAACAATGTTAATATAATTTCACATATCTCAACGCATAAATGAAGAAGCAGGATTTGACACTCTTGAGTTCAACACAATTCTAACACTTATAGTTGAACATAAACTATTCAAAGTTCAAACACATGTTTAAGCATTGATATCAAAACAATATAGCACAAACCATCATCCAAGAATGAAAGGACAAGAAAGCAAGCACAAAATTTATTCCATACTCATGAGAATTTACATGTCAAAAGGATATAGGTTGAGTTGTTCAACCTGAATCTAAGAAGGTAGATCCTCTCAATCTCCAGTTGTGGTGCACGGCTTTGGATGATTTTTCAAGAACGATGGAGTGATGTAGACACGACAAGAGAGGTACCTGCAAAGACACTTCAATACTCAAGTTAACGTGTGAGTAAAAATAGTAAACTTCAAAGTCTTAGAAAACCAATGAGATAGCAAATAAATAATGCATATGTAATCAATCGATCAAACATTTATTGATAGGTTTTATTTGTAATTCAGGCGCTAAGTCTTAATGAAGCCTTTGTAGAAGACTTCCACGATGATTGACTTTGCTTGAATAACCTTTATTTGTTTAATGAATGTGCCGACTTTGGCCCACTCGACTATCCATGGACGAAATCAATCTAAATTTGGTCATCCCAACTGAACAAAATGACACCATTCAAAGCAATATTAGACCTTAAAACCATTTTGGTCGGCCAAAACAAGAGCAATTCATTTTTCAGTACTCATTTATCATGGTTGCCTATCCTCTTATCCATGTGGTCCCTTTGTTTCAGCCCTTCAATATTGAATTAAGCGTTAAGCTTGGAATATCATCATCACTCATGGTCTTATAAGAAAGCAACTTATTAGTTAATTTGCTTGTTCAACGTTTTTGGATGATGATCCCACATGTTCTTCTCGGTTACGTTTGTCGAATTAGACAGATAATGTTAGCTGCTTGTTTTATGGTGTTTTACCCTCCAGGCATAGCAAAATAAAATTACATAATTGAACTTAATCAAATTTAAGTAATATATGAGATGAATTAAAAAGATAAATAATATTTAAATGATTTGTTTAGATGTTTAATGTGGAATAAGCCGAACATTTCATTAACAATGAAAGTAAATAAAAAACTAAGTCGGCTTAGTGGTTCATCAATTTGTCCCTTAAAGGAAGGGAAGACACACACGACGGTGGGGACGATGGTCCCGGTTAGTGTGATGGCGCTCTATTTTTGCATTTCTTAGGTTGTTCACTGTAAATGGAAAACAGCACTGGCTGGGCTTTGTGTTGGTTGTGTCGTGGCTAAAATGGAGTTGGTGGTTTTTCCCACCCGGCCGGTTCTGGTTTTGGCGGTTACTATTTCTACTGCAAGATGAATGATAAAGGAAGAAAATGAAAGAAGATTGACCGAGTGGGTGGGTGAGGTTTTGTTAGTATCTGATGTGAAAAAATAGTCCACATTCAATTGATAAATAGTAAAAACAGGACTTAAGATGGGCTATTAGACCCGAGTAATTTGAGTTCAGACAAGTGAATTTATTTAAGAAGTCAAACTCTATCAATTAAAATTCACATTACACATATCTCTATCCTAAAAATTAGAATATGGTGAATATTGTTCTTTTTTCTTTGAAATAGATTCATTAAAACAAAAGCTAAGAAGGCCCAAAGGCCATTACATCAAAGTCAACGAAAGAAAGGAGACCCGGAGGAGTCTCTTCAACCCAAACAGAATTGGGGAAAGAGCTAGTGTTCCTGGCCAAGTAGTCATCAACCTGATTACCACTCCTACACACAAACGATAATGCAAAATAATCAAAATACAAACCAAGGTCTCTACAATCGTTAACAAAAAAATAAAAATAAGCAGATACCTACTGTGGATGGTTCTAAACTTCAAACAGCTGCAGACAATTGATTTCAAAGAAGACAGGCCGGAAGCATAAATTAGAGTTCAAAGATAAAGCTCACCAGAAAGCTAGCACTTTAGTCATCAAGGGAGATGAAGCTTCTGAAGCAAAACACAGGGACACAAGAAGGGGATTGAATTGTGTCTACATAAAACTAGATTTGGTTGACAACTTAGAAGTTTGTTTTATGTTTTCTCTGGGATTTCTTCAATTTGATTTACAGCGGATGATTGTGATGAACAAATAGCAAGGAGAGTAAGGGAGGCATACACAAATCTAATCCTGGTACACCCAATGTGGGCTACATCCAATCCTTGGCTGCAACCAATATTTTTCCTATCACAAGATCCAAGTATTATTAGGACTTCTCCTATCAACAAGTATTCTAGGGACTTCTCCCAACCAAGTATTCTTAGGGACTCCTCCCAACCAAGTTTTCCCAGGGACTTCTGCCAATCACAACACTGGTTTCTTCTACTTTGTCTTTCTCTCTCAAAGAGATCATTGTAGACTAAATTAGCTCATATAAATCTTGGTTAGAGTGCTTATAGTTCTTTTTGCACACCTAAGAGCATTTATAAGTCTTTACGCTGAATTTTGGTATACAAATAGAATCTAATGTAAGGACTATATTTAAATCCTTTTTGTGGGTTCTTTAATGAAAACATTTTTTCAAAAGTGTTTAATGAAGATTTTCGAACGTATAAGTAAACATATACAAATCTTGACCCAGAAAACAAAGAGTCATAAGAAATCCTTAAAAACACTAGGAATTCGACCCACATATTTGAAGAAAAAGAAGTAAATTTAAACAAGACTTAAATGAACAATGAAGAAAGATGTAAATAACCACAAAGAAAATTGGAGACAATATGGAATTGTATTAATGTACATGGTTTTAAAATACATACTCTACTAATCCCAGTATCTCCTACACAATCATGTCGATTTGGACTTTCTCAGCAACTATGGAACTTTTGACTTAAATTGTATACCCCTGACTTCAACGTTTGAAGTCTTATTTATAGACTACTAGTCCTAAATTCCATCAATGGCTAACTAACTAAAACAAGTCACGTGTCTTCGATGCTGCCTTTATCTACAGCTTCAAGCTTTTCCACGTGTTCTAATCTTGCACTTTCTTAGTCTTGTAACTGCTAGTTGAAATATTATTCTCTAGTTAGCTGAACAACCCTTTTTGTAATTATTTCGACTAAATAACAACCATAAGCATGTGCAGTTGTCGAAAAAGCAAGAACATCAGTGTTCTAAACTTTATCAAACTTAGTATATCTCAACAATTTCCACCCACTAGTCTTGTTGTCGAAATAACGCTCTTCCTACAGAGTTAACTTTGATCAATTTTTGACCTGGTAAAAATCCGAGTTAACAGATGCCCCCCAAAATGTCATTTTTCGAATAGAAGCAATTCTGAAGAAAGATGACATTTTAGTAGAAAAATACAGTCTCTTGGCATTCTGGCGTTGCAAACCGTTTTGAATAACTTCCCCTACACACTACTTCCACTAACTCTGCCACTACCCACGATATGTAGCAGTTATAATCATCACTTTTGCAAAAAATGTGCCAGATTAATGGGAATTTAATGTTTATAAATTTGTGTTTTTGGTTGACTCCAAATTTTATTCACATACCCTTTATCTTTTTACACCCAGTATTTCCATCTTCTTGTAGCATTTTTCTATTAATACAAAAGACTCATCTCATCATCCTCTTCTTCTACTTCTGCAATTTCTTTTCTCAGAAACTTCAACAGACAAAACTCAAATCTTCTTCTTGAAACTGCATTCCTCATGGCTTCATCGTCTTCTACTCAAGCACCAGAGACCATCGTTCCTCCTGCTGCTACTATTAAGGAATTGATTCAAGAAGGGAGACGTTCCTATGTTCCAGAACCTCCCAACGAAGCTGAAAAAGTTGCAATCTGGAAATCCCAGGTACTCATACCTTTCTCCTTAAAAGAAAAGCCTTGTGCTTTCTTAGGTCCATTTAAGACCAAGTTTCCAGCAGGGTATGGAGATTTTCATCCCTGTGAAAAGGGATATGAAACCATTTTAGCTTTTAGGGATTCTTATAACTATTTTTTCTTGCTGATCCCGTCAGAGCTTTTAGGTCTACTCCTTTAACTGAAAATGAGTCTTATCTTAACTGGTTAAAGAAAATCGAAGCAAAAAAGGGTGAGTTCTGGAAAACCATAGGGATATTCGACTTAATTCAGGTTTGTTAATTTAAACAAGTTATCAGACTAAATTTTAAAAAAATCTATCCAAACTTAAATAGAAAACGTGTTACAGGTAACATGGCCTTAAGTTCTTTAATTTAGTCATGCCTATTTATGCAAAATATACCATTTTCCCACCCTACCGGTTAATATACTTAATAAAGCAAATATTTGCCAACTGTAAGATTTTGTTGGTCATAACCCTATATTTTACAGTAAGAACATAACACACAAAGCCTAAACTGGTTTTCAAATAGTTGCAGTCTTTGTATATAGTATTAGTATCCAACTCAATCCTCTCCACGTCAGTAGTTTTAAAATTTCAACTTAAATAAACCCTTTTATGATTGCAGCATTGAAACCAATTTCAATAAAATTTCAATTGCGACCGACCAATTCATCAGCCATCATTATTCATTGCATTGTTTTATGTCCAACACAATAAAGTGTTCCTTAATAAATTTGTTTGAAAAAATAAATAGGCAAAAAAAAAAAAAAAACAAGCAACTAAGAAAGTGGCACTTGTTCTAAAATGCACTTTCCCATCTTCAAAGACACCACACCAAACAAACTACTCAACTCAAACACATGCACACAAGTGCTACCATGACCCTTCTCTCAGTTCCTTCTTCTTTCACTTAAAAAACACACTCCGTTTGTTTCGTCCAACCCACGCGCCACCACGATTAATCCACGCGCCGCCGTTGTTGGATGCTCTGTTTGGACGGTCGCGTGAAATGGGTTGCGCGGCGTCGAAGCTGGAAAACGAGGACACGGTGCGGCGGTGCAAGGACCGGCGCCGCCTCATGAAGGAGGCCGTCCACGCGCGCCACCACCTTGCCGCCGCGCACTCCGACTACTGCCGCTCCCTCCGCCTCACCGGCACCGCCCTCTCCACCTTCGCCGCCGGAGAACCCCTCTCCGTCTCCGATAACACCCCCGCCGTCTTCATCAACCCCCAAACCCATAAAGCCACATACCACCCACCACAGACACCACCGCCACCGTCACCGAAACCGCCACCGTCCATTTACACTCCTCCGCCGCCCCGTTTCGACCCTTCACCTTCCCCCACCATATCCACCTCCAAGCTCCCCCACATCCTCTCCGATTCCACCCCCACCACCAACCACCACCACCACAACCGCCGCCGCAAACCGCCGCCGAAGCTCCCTCACATCCTCTCCGAGTCCAGCCCTTCCTCCACCCCTCGAAGCCACGCTTCCAATAACAACTTCGCTTCCAATTTCTTCCCCACCGCCCACTCCACCTACTCCTCCACCCCTTCCCAAACCTCCTCCATTTGGAACTGGGAAAATTTCCACCCTCCCCCACCACCACCCCCAGGCTCCGATTACTATGACAGAGAACACGAAGATTCTGCAGCTGATGCAGCTTCCCAATTCTCTTACAAGTCCAGAAACAGCAAAAAAAGCGAAAGCGCTTTTTCTGCTTACTCCCAAAAACAACAACAGCAAAAACAGCATCAGCAGAATCAGCATCGTTATCCCACCACACAGCACGATATCGATGGATTTGAGTCTGAGAGATCGGAATATGATTATTTCAATGAGAAATTCGCGACGGTTCAGAAACATAAGCATCTGGGTTATGATGATGATCATCATCTTCAGGAGGAGTACACTGAGACTGAGAGGGAGGAAGTAGAGTGTAGTGAGTGGGGTGAGCATTACAGCACAACGAGTTCATCTGAAGATGGTGATGATGATGAGGATGATGATGATGGGGTGGAAGGGGATGTGGAATCGAGGATGGGGGGGACCCGGTCGAATTTCGGGTCGGAGTCAATGGCGGCGCCGCGGCCGAAGGGGAAATCGGAGGATGTGGCGTCTTCGTCGGCGAGGACCGGGTCGGGTTCCGGCGAGGGTGTGATGGAGATGAAGATGGTGGTGAGACACAAGGACTTGAAGGAGATTGTGGAGGCGATTAAGGAGAATTTTGAGAAGGCTGCGGTGGCTGGGGATCAGGTTTCGGAGATGCTTGAGATCAGCAGGGCTCAGCTTGATCGCAGTTTCAGGCAATTGAGGAGTGAGTTTCGTTCCTTTCAAGGAGGGTGTTTGTTCGCTTAGAAAGTGCAGGAAAATTTCTGTTTTTCCTTTTTGTTTGTTGTGTGTTTGGTTAGTTGGGAAAAGTTTTTAGACACAAATTCAGGTCCCTTTTGTTCTGGCGTTTGCGTTGATTGTTTAGAAATTCTGGGCAAGTTTAAATTCAACACTTTTGATTTGTCATTGCTGTGTGAAAATATGCAATTGAGACTCTAATTTCATCTGGGTTTTTGTTAGGGAGCATGGGGAAGTTTAGTTTTCCAGCAATTTGCATCAAATTCACTTCCCTGCTATTGGTTTATCTTTTTGATTGTGTTTGATTAGTGGGGAAGGGTTTTGGACACAATTCAGATTCAGTTTTTTCTGTAATTTTGCATCAAATTCGTTCATGGGTTAGGTAAAAGTCATTGCTTTTGGTTTTCTCAAGTTCCAAACAGAGGATTGGAAATCATGGGCAAGTTGGGGTTGATATGAATTTGATGATATTTTCTTGCAGAAACTGTGTATCACTCAAATAGCTTATTGAGCAACCTGAGCTCGAGCTGGACCTCAAAACCGCCACTAGCGGTTAAGTACCGGCTCGACGCCGGTTCGCCAGATGAACCGGGTGGTCCGAAGAGTCTTTGCTCCACTCTGGAGCGGCTTTTGGCTTGGGAGAAGAAGCTGTACGAGGAGGTTAAGGTAATTTTCTTGCTTAATTTCTGGGGTATTTTTGGTATTTCCAAGAAACATGATGGTCTCCTTAGAAACCTAATAAATTTATATTTTAATTTTTGAGACAATAAAAAGGTAAAGGAAAAGAAATGAGTGAGGATATGCACTACGCAGTGAAGTGGTGTTGGACTTTGGTAGCGTAAGGTCACCGCAGAATTTGACTGTTTAGTGTGAAAATGACCTCCCTTGGAATTGACCAAAATAGCCTTGGTTGTTGGGACCAACCTTTTAAATTATTGATATAATGCTATGATATGAAACTTGTTAATGTCGTTTCACATCTATACAGCTTCAACTGTTTCACTTTTGTCATATTTTTGTCACACACATATATATTATTCTTCATTATTCTTTCTGTTTTAAAATAACTGTTCAGAAAAAGAAGAAATACACGTATTAAGAAATGTAATTAATATGGTTAGTTTTTTAAAATACATATTTTGTTTTCCTATTTTAACCTTGAAAGTATATTTGTATTTTTCCTCATTTATTGTTCTTATAGGGGTATTATATGGAAAAACATTAATTAATGCTCTCTTAGAAGTCTAAGTGGACAGTTATTATGAAACAAATATTTTCTCTCTATTTTAAAACGGAGGGAGCATTAGTTTTTTTTATGAGGATTAAGAAGGTTATTGAATATTTACAATGTTAAAAAAATTATAAGTTCATTTAACTATATTACTCCCTCACTTTATTAATGCTCTCTCATATCATATATATTGGTGGAGATACCAAAAAAACAAAATTTTCTAATAATTTGAAAAAACAAAAATTTCTTATGGGACAAATATTTTGAAATGGATGGAGTTCTCACATGTGAGCTAATTATAGCTCAAATGATGTACAAGGAACTTTATCCCTTATTCTGCTCAGAGAAATCTCAGGAGTAATTTTTAGTTAGGCTATGTTTATTATAAGCACTCACATCATCATTTAACATGTATAAGGTTATGCTGAGGGGATCAAGATCCTCTTTCTCAAAATGGTGTCTCATTTCGTGTCCCAACCAATGAAAATATGCCACGCCAATTAAAGAGTGCATGGATATTGCATTTATAACCTTACATAGGTGATTTTTAATTGACGTGACATAATTTCATTGGTGGGACAGAGAATGGAACATCATTTGGTGAAAGGGGATCTTGATTCATGCAGAGGAGCATCATAGAAATGTACTTATCTTGAAAATGTTTTTACACATCAAATAATGATTTTAGTCCTTATCATGTGGTAGATGCTTAACTAAGAATTTCTCATAGTTTTTGATAATATCCTGATTTAGACGTTTGTGCTAGCCTTAATGAGAGTCTTTGGTGTAGTTTGGCATGAGTGAAGCTAAATGATGGTTAAAGCAAAAGTAACAACTATATAAATTATGACCTTTTGCTTGTATTATGTTAAGATTATTTATGTGATATTGGTAATTTATTGTGTATGAAATGACTGAAAACTCTCACCCTTTGTACTCTTTCCCCAATGAGACTAACTGGCTTTTGTTGGCTAGAAGGGAAAAAAACAAGAAGTAAAGAACAAATAGATTAACAGATTAGGTAACTCCCACTTGCCATTTTCCTCAAACATTGTCCTGCATGTGATTGATTGTTCACAATCAATTGTATCTTTTAATTGTTTGTTGACAGGCTGTAAGTTATGAATGAAGGGCAAATATTTTCTGTTATATATATGTCTGTTGTGTTTGGATATTTATTGGCACCAGTGCAAACGGACATTAACACGTACTTCAAAGAAAAAAGTGAACAAAACTCTTCTATTGGATTGTGACGGAAGTTCATTCATGTTGCATTCAACTGGTATTCAAACACACATTTAGTTACCACAAAAGGGCGGGTTTCTGTGGACATACAGCACTAAAAGGAAATAAAAAGTACTGCCTAGGGTGTATTGATTAGGGATGCCTGAAATCACTATAAATGTTGCTTCCAACTTAGCTTCTTTTTACCAAACTAAAATCTGGTTGTTCTGTTGCATTTATTTTTAGCTAAAAGGCTATTATAACCATGTGGTTTGGGTACAAGTTGTGCTAACACATTCTGTAAATTCTTCTTGAATTTAGACAAGAGAAGGTGTGAAGATTGAACGTGAAAAGAAATTGTCAGTTTTGCAAAATCAGGAATACAAGGGTGAGGATGAAGCAAAGATATTCAAAACCAAGACTTCCATAAATAGGCTGCAGTCACTAATCACTGTGACATCTCAGGCTGTGTCCACCACCTCAACTGCAATTATTGGCCTTAGGGACTCTGATCTTGTTCCTCAGCTTGTTGAGCTCTGTCATGGGTATGTCTCTTCTGCAATTGCTTTACTATTTTCGTTGCTCCAAACAGCTAACTAATCAAGTTCTAGTACTTTCGATTTGACCATAATCAGCAGCTAACTATGTCTCTTGTGTACTGGGTTTGGGTGCGATCACATCAGCATTAATGCACCGGATCCTATCAAAACTTCGCAGTTATGTGTGCTTTGGCGAGAGTAGTAATAGGATGGGTGACCGCCTAAGAAGTCCTTTTGTTGCACCCCTTTAAGAAGATTGATAAAAAAAATAATATAGTTCTAGTACATTAGGATTTGACCATTAGATCATGAATCAACGTGGAACTGCAATGAATGGGGATCATCATTCAATCCAATTTGACAACAATTCAGGCATATAGGAGCTACTGAACTGCTGTTCCTAATTCCTATTAATGCAAATGAATAGGAATCCTGCTTGTTTGGTCTTGTGTCCCTTTACCAATTAAATGTGATATTGAAGATTTCATGAGCTTGTTAGTTGCTACTTGCCACAATTTAGGATCATAGTGGCTTGCTTCTAGCCCTAGGATATTAATGCTTGAACTTGTGTGAAAAATGGTAGAATGCAAGGACTTTGAGCTGTAACAAGTAACCACCCCTATGATAGAACTTAATCATTTTTTTGGTGTAGTAAATTGCTCTTGCAACTCCGACGCGGGTGTGGTGAATGCCAAAAGTCTCCTAAAAAATGTGGCTTCTAAGAATCGGACTTTCGACTTAGGCTTCAAATAGTCACTTTTAATCATTGCAACCAGCCGGCACCCATTGGGTCTCTGAAAGAACTTTAACTGAAAAAACTAAATACATATATTCATTTTTAAAATATTGTTTGATCAAGAAAATTGAGTGGTAGTTGAAAGCATTATGGCTTACCTCTCTCATATGGCACCTGCCCTCTCAGCTGTGTAATGGCATGTGCCTATTGGTACCTAATTGTCCAACTGCTGCCTACCTCTTATAAACAAGCCTTGGCCCACCATTGCTCCTGTCAAAATGCTATTTTGTCTCATTTGGCCCCATTTGAGAAAAAATAATTTATTGATGGAGTTAGGTGGGTTAAAAAAGCAACTATAATATATGATATAACCCTCATTAGCTGCTTCTATAAAGTGAATGAAATAAATAAATAAATAATTTCTCTTACTGCTATTCATCTGTTTTACTCAATTATTCCAAATAATCAATTAGGTGCAATTTTACCATAATATATGGTACCCCATGTTTGTATCTGAACATAGCCGTCTGATGATGAAGCATTTTGGTTGTTGTTCATGTAGTTGCAATTTGACTTTACATAAGGTACGGGTTCAGTTCAATTAATACTAGTGTATGATTTGTCACTATCACACCACTTAATAACTTTGTATAAAATTAATTATTGTAATGCACTCTTGAAATATAACTAACTGATAGATAGTAGATCTTGCACATCAATTTCCAGAAAAACCAAACTAGTCTAAACTAGCATACATTTGTGATATTGTGATCTAATGCTTAATTTTTTTGCTTACTTCTGAAATAGCCAGGTGCAAATGTGCCACAATTTTACTTCAAGAATTTGTCTCAGTGCAACTATTATATCTCTTAATTTTGGTCTAATCTTACTCTAAAAATGTGCCTGTTCACTTACTGTTTTCATATGTTTGTGAATTTGTGATATGCTAAATGTAGAATCATGTACATGTGGAGATCAATGCACCAGTACCATGAAATTCAAAGCCACATAGTGCAGCAAGTCCGTGGCCTTGTGAACCGATCATCAAGAGATCACTCAACTTCTGAACTGCACAGGCAGGCGACTCGGGACCTCGAAACAGCTGTGTCGGCATGGCACTCCAGTTTCTGCCGGCTCATAAAATTTCAGCGGGACTTCATCCTGTCCGTGCACAGCTGGTTTAAGCTCAGCCTTGTTCCTGTCGACACTGACAACAACATCCACAACAGCAGGGTAGCCTCTGATGCATACATGTTTTTCGATGAATGGAAGCTCGCGCTTGACCGCGTCCCGGACACGGTTGCCTCTGAAGCCATAAAGAGCTTCATCAATGTCATCCATGTGATATCATCCAAGCAAGCCGAAGAGCTCAAGATCAAGAAACGAACCGAGACCGCGTCCAAGGAACTCGACAAAAAGGCCTCGTCGGTGCGAAACTTAGAGAGGAAGTTTTACCACTCATATTCCATGGTTGGCATTAGCCTTCCTGACACAGCCCCCGACAATGGACTAGGCTTGGATGCACGCGACCCACTCGCCGAGAAAAAACTCGAGCTCGCAACCTGCCAGAGGCGCGTCGAAGACGAGATGCTGAGGCATTCGAAAGCTGTGGAGGTAACAAGAGCCATGACACTCAACAATCTGCAGACAGGGTTGCCTGGGGTTTTTCAGGCACTGGCCAGTTTTTCTTCCTTGTTCAATGAGGCTATTGAGTCAGTGTGCACTCGTTCATATGCCATCAAGTAGGTAATTTATTATCTAGTTTCTTCATAAGGGCTGGGATTTTTTGGCGGCAAGCTCTTATTGCTCTTTCTGTTTTTGAGTTATATTTTGAAATGTAAATATGAAGAATTTTGTGGCTTCAACTATTTTGATGGGAAAGGGAATTTTCTTTTGTACAGGGAAATTTCTTGGTTTATTGTATCAGGGGAGGGGATGGCAATTTTTAATATATCAATAAATTATACGCATTGTATTCTCAAGATCCATTATCATGTTCTTTTTCTTTGTAGAAGCTGTGTGTGTTAATTGGCAATCTCACCTTATGAATTAGCTTTCAGGGTTGAGGTATATAGATCAACCTAATTTTAAGATGGTATCAAAGTCTAGATTTGATCCCTAGCTAACTTCATTGTGAGTCCTTAGCCGCCTTCATTGCGCCACCCTAGTCGGTCTTCATTGCAGTAAGGATTATGATCCTTTCATGTGGAAACTGCAAATAACATTGCCATGTTGAAGTTTTTTCTATCTTTCTCTTCCTACCTATAAAATATGTGGGATCTTCTTATTTGGATCGGCTTATTTTACCTCATAATCAATTTGGTTCCTAGAAGCCATTCATGAATTTTTTTTTCCCATAATTGATTTTGACTTTAGGATATGCACTTATATGTTTTTCCATACGCGTTTTTAAAAGTACCTATATCCGTCGTTATACCGTGTTGGTAGTAACCCAAAAGTTTGTTCTCATACCTTCTGGATACTTATATGCTCGTACTTATGTCTGCTATCCACAATTTAGTTAACCTAAATTTAACTTTCACGATTTGTTTAACAGAAAATCATAATATAACTGATATTATAAATTAAAAAGCATTCATTAAAAATGGAAAAGACATAATTAAAATCATTTGAATAACTATAATTTTTTAATAAAAAAAGTGAGGAAGTTCTAGCTTTAAATTTGTGATTTTAGATTTGTTAATAAACTCCTAAACTTGTGTTTTCCAAGTTGTAACAAAAACAAAAAAACACTTAAAGTTGTAGGTTAGTAACTTGTTTTAAAAATAAGTGAGACTAAATTAGCAATCATATATACTACTATAATATCAATGCTATGTTTTGTAACTGATAAGCTAGCTGAAAAGATATCTGATTGTAAAAAAATATTTGATAAAACTAGCCGTTGAACAAGCTAAAATTGTAAAATGACATATAAAAATATGCTCGTATAATTTTTTTATATTTAACATCACTTTTTTTTTACAAACATAACTTTATTTAAACACCAATACCTATAAATATTAATATTAAAATAATCACCACTATAAATATTTTAATTAGTTCAAATTGTTTATCATGACAAAAGTATAACATTAATTATTAAATTTATTTTCCGTTTTCAGAGTTTAGTATTTTTATAAATACAGTATAAAAAGGGTAATGATGAGATTTTTATAAAATGATAAGGATAAAAATGGAAATAAATTCAATAAGTTTTAAGCTACGAACTACCTCAAGTAGATTATTAAAAAAAGTTTAAGCTACTGAAATAAGTTCATTTACCAAACACTTTTAAAGAGTTTTTAAGCTAGTCAAACAAACTTTAAACTAGTTAAATAAGCTTTAAGCTAGTTGAAATGTCTTGCCAAATGTTGGCTAAGACTTCACTTACTAAAAATAAGTTATGAAGTTATGCGCTAAAACTATTAATATATTACCGATTATGTGTGTGTGTAAAATATGTATGGGCGGGTATGAGTGCGAGTATGTTTACTACTCACTCACCAATTTTTTGTGGGTATTTGCTCATTGTCAAGTCCATACTCATCTAACGATTTTTACGCTATTCATTGTGGGTATTTTTTACGGATATCTAATGGATCCGAGACTCATTGTCATCCCTAATAGATGTTACGAAATCCACTTAAAGAATTTATTATAATCCTAAAATTAATTCTATAGATAAGTTTATGTAAGAGACATGATCAATGGTGAAATTTCATATCTATATTTCACATTACTCTATTGAACTCACTTTTTCCAAAAACATATTCAAACATAAATTACTTTTCTTTCATCTCACTTTAACTCTCTTTTAGCACAGTTAGTTTTACCAAAATCAATTTTATTTCTTCCATGTGGTTGTGCAATTGCATATCTTAATAAAATAATGATTTATTCACACTTATTTGTCTCTTTTATCTGATTTCTGCTTTTTTTTTTATATTTTTTTGCATTTTCTATCTCATTATCTATAATATTTTTTTTTCTTTTCTTCTCATTTTATTTCACTTTTGGTGTGAGTCATTCATTATCCATCTGGATTGGGCGGACTAAGGAGATTTTTGGATGATTAGAATGAGAATCCCATGCTGAAATTTAATAATTAAATGCATTAGATTGCCATACATATTTGTTTTGTTTGTTTAATAGGTTATGAAAAATCTTTTTATTTGTGCGTTAGATTAGGATCTTCCACACTTAACGCTTAATGGTGGGGACAGTCACAGATGAGTCAGTCCCTGTGAGATTCTTTTCACAACGTCAATTTCTGTTATTATTTTCATTTCTTGAAAAAGAAGATGGTGTGCTATTTGAAGGTGACAGCTAATGTGGACATGAATGGAGACCAATCAGCCTTATTATCAAAGTGGAAACTTCCACGGAGCACATGGTATGTATGTATATATATCTGCAACTTGCCAACTCTTGATCTTTGTTACTGTTAACATTTTTTATTATTATTTCATTATAGTTTTTGTGCAAATACTAGGAAATGTGATCCTCCATTACAGTAGTCAATCTTCAATTGAAAACTGTGGGCACTTATCTTTCAGATTCAGTCACTACTCTCTTCATATATCTTTTATTGTTGGCTTAATTTCAATACTCGAATTATTTGTAGACATAGAAAAAAAAAGAGATATAAAAAAAGTGAGGTGCATGATGAATTGTTGGTCTACATATCATAACTTTTCATACTCATTTTTTTTTTAAAAATAATTTGCCCACTCGATTAAGGTGTAGACTACTAGAGTGAATATAGGAAGAGTAAAGAGATATGTGATAGATGTGATTTGTGATATGACATGGAGAAATAGATAAAAAAAAAATTGGTGTATGAAGGTGTTGTTATTGTTTTAGTGTACATGAATCATGAGTTTTTTTCATGCTCTCTTTGAGTGTGAAAGATAAGTAGAAGGAAAGAGACGGAAGAAAAGAAATGGAAGGGGAAGAAAGAGATGAAAAAGATGAGTCAGTCCCTGTGAGGCTGACTCATCTTCAATTGAAAATTGTCGACACTTACCTATTAGATTTAGTCTCTACGCGCCTCATGTATTATTATCATTCCGATCTGGTCTCTACTCTCTTCATGCATCTTTTATTGTTGGCTTCAATACTCGAATTATGTTGGGTAAACACCTAATAGTTGTAGATACTTAGAGTGAGAAAGTAAGAGAAAAGAGAGAAGTAATTGATATAATATACAATGTGATGTGATAAAAAATGAAAGAGTTCGAGAGAAAAATGAGGTGTATAATGTATTATTGGTCTACATATTATAACGGCTCATATTCACTTTATTTTTTAAAAGATTGGTGTACACTATTAAGGCGTAGACCATTTCCAAAAAAAGGTGTAGATCACTAGGATGATAGAGAAGATAGATAAACGATAGATGTGATATGCGATGTAACGGGAAGAGAGAAATAGAGAGAGAAAATGATGTAGGAATGTGTTGTTACTAGTTTCGTGCACCTGAATCGAGACTTTCTTTTCATGCTCTCTTTGAGTGTGTTAGAGAAGTGGAAGGAAAGAGACAGGAATAAAAGATATGGAAGGGGAAGAAAGAAATGAAATAGAAGTGGAAGGAAAGAGACTGGAATAAAATAAATGGAAGGGGAAGAAAGAAATGAAGATGATTTTATGCAAGCTTTCTAAAGGATAGATAAAAAATTGATCCACTTCCTTGAAAAAATAAGTTTTAGACAAGTGGCACGAGCTGACGAAGAAGCTAATAAAGATCAAGTCTAGGCTAACTAGGCATGAAAATTAGTGAGAAAGCGACGAACTTTAAGATGTTTTCATCACAAGAATCGTGACTTCATTCATACTAATTTAAAGCATTATGATCAGTAGAGATCAAACTCTACGAAAATAGGTTATAATTTATTCGTAACAACACATCCAAACATATCAACTCAAAATACAGATTTCCTTTATTTTTGTCTCCTTTAAATTCGTTTACATTTCACTTATTATTTACTTAATCTTTTTTAAATTTAAGCCTTCTGTCTACTTTATTTCTTAGTCGTTTTAGTCGTTTCAACCCCACTTTTCTTTCCACTTATCAATAGTGTATCGTAAGAGCTTTTTGGAGTATTTTAAAAACCTATATTGAGAAAATCATTCTCTTCCTCAAGTAATCGTGTGACTAAAGGCAATCGGCTAGGTTATTTATTAGCAAAATTCCATCTGCTAAATGTGTGTTTGGATTAAAGTTTACTTAACTGAGTTTGTGTTAACTTTTATGAATTCAGGTAAAAATAAGTTTATTGTAATGTGATTTATGTTTGGATAGTTTTAACTCAAAATTGAGGTTGACAAAAGTGCATGTGTTTTACAAAGTAATAATATTGCTAGTTATTTCACTACGTTGGAAAGTGGGTAATTATTTCTTGATATTCATAACCAACATTCAATAAACATAAAAGGGTTAACATAGCAAATGGTCCTTGAGATTTAAGCGAGGGTTGGTTTTGGTCCCTCGCCTGAAAAAGTCCAAATATAGTCCCTTCGTTTATGGAAATACCCAGAAATGGTCCCTGCCGGAGTGCTGGCTCCGGCGACCGTGATGATTCAGCGGTTGAGAGCTTGTGTGGCACTGCCATGTCAATTAATGAGGTTGACGTGGAATTTTTTCCATTACCATTTAATTTATTTTACTTAAATCCTAAAATTTGAGGCATAACCCTAATTTTTCCCAATTCCCTCCAAATTAACCCTTCTAACCTAATCTATCTCATTTCTCCCCAATCTCCAGAACCATAATCACTCCCTAATGCTGCACTTGCTCCGAAAATTTTCCCTTGTTGAAAAACATCGAAGGATATTGAAGAAGAAAGGGAAGCATCGAAGAGGAACATAGGAATCGAAGGCACCAGAAGGATTCGAAGGTATCGAAGAGCATTGAAGGTTAGTTTTGTGTTCTCTATTCTGTACGTTGAAACGAAGAACACACTTGACTTGTTTCTGTTGTTAGGGTTGTTGTTTATGTGGGTTTTTCTTCAACCTTATTAGTAGAGCTGTCAATATGGGTTCCAAGCCGCGGGCTGGCCCGGCCCAACCCGGCCCATAGGCGGGTTGGGTTGATGAAATCACAGCCCGTTTAGAATACGGGTTAGAGCAACCTGGCTCGTTTAACCCGCGGGTTAAACGGGCCAGCCCGCGGGTCAAACGGGCCAGCCCGCGAGTTGGGCAATAAAATAAAATAAAAACATTTTTTGGCTGATTCTCTTAAATCTTTGGTTGGGCCACTAAGTCTAAGTGTCACGTGAAAAGTGAAGTGAGTCTGCAAAGATAAATGAGTGATTTTCTTCCATCTTGGGTTGTGTTTGTATTGGAATTCAAAAATGACTTGGAGTTTCAACTTGAATTTAGATATGCACAAAGTGTATGGTGCAACATTGTTAATTTGTTATGATCTTGAATTAGTAGGTTTGGTAAAATGCATGTGTTAGTATTTATTTAATATGATTTTTTTTACTTTTTCATCATTTTTTAATTGAATTTCCTAATTTTTAGATTTTTTTATTTTCCTACTGCCAAAACGGGCCAGCTCGCCAACCCGCGAGCCAGCCCGCGAGCCGGGTTGGGTTGATTAATTCCTGGCTCGTTTAGAAACGGGTTGCTCCAACCCAACCCATTTTGAACCCAACCCGTTTTGAACCCAACCCATGACGGGTTAGCCCATATGGGCCGGGCTGGCCCGTATTGACAGCTCTACTTATTAGGCTGATAACACAGAAATTAGGATTATGTTGGTTTTGTAAGTAGGGATTTTTGAAACTTTTACATTGATAACACATAAATTAGGAATAGGGTCCTTAGGATTATCTTGGTTTTTGCTATGTCATGCCATTAGTTCAGTGATTCTGCATTGGGAAAAATTAGGGTTATGTCTCAAATTTTAGGATTTAAGTAAAATAAATTAAATGGTAATGGAAAAAATTCCATGTCACCCTCATTAATTGACGTGGCAATGCCACACAAGCACTCAGCCGCTAAATCATCACGGTCACCGGAGCCACCACTCCGGGAGGGACCATTTCTGGGTATTTCCATAAACAGAGGGACTATATTCAGACTTTTTCCGGCGAGGGACCAAAACCAACCCTCGCTTAAACCTTAGGGACCATTTGCTGTTTTAACCTAACATAAAATAACTATCTGTGCGTGTTGATCAAACTAGCGTTTGGAGGCTAAAATCTATTCAGCCAACTGAGTTGAGTAGGTGGCCAAACAAGATGGTGCAAAGTTACATATAATGTGAATGTCTATTGATAGGGGCTAACTAAAACACAAACATAACCCCTTTAAAATCACTAAAAATCACTTTTAAATGTATATAATTACTAAAAAGACCATGTGTTTTACAAAGTAATAATATTGCTAGTTATTTCACTTGGTTGGAAATTGGATAATTGTGTCTTTTGATATTCCTAACCAACATTCAAGCAAACATAAAAGTAATTATTCACATGAGTTGATCAAACCGGTGTTTGGAGGCTAAAATCCATTTAGCTAAATGAGTTCAACAGATTTTCAAATAACATGGTGCAAAGTTACATATAATGTGAATGTCCATTGAAAGAGGCTAACTGAAAACCAAACTTGACCTAGGCCATTTTAAAATTTATTTGTACAAACAACCTTTGAACGAGCCTAAGTTTCTACTCTTCTCTGAAGCTTACAAACATCACATCATGCACGTGGGCTATCATGGGACTATCCATGATAGTATTTTTTTTGCATGCAAGTAAAATGCAAGTATACAACATAAAAAGGTGGTATTTTTATGTTAAAAAAAATACTATTTTTACAAAGTAATATGGAAATTTAAAAAATTGCTTGATCTTCTTATGGAGCCTAACAATCTTCACATGTCACTTATCTCATGTTTTTTCATGCCATTAGGTATGAGAATATGATGAAAACACCAATTGATAGAGAGCAATTCTTTATTAAAACTAAGAACCTAATTTCTATTTAAGAAGCTAAGTTTTTTTTTTTTTTTTTTTTTGAAACTGGATAAATATATTAATCAAGAAATAGGGGCAGAAGCCACTACATCATGCTGCAGAGCAGCTAAAATCTCTTGAGGAGCGTCCTCAATCCAAACAAAAGACAACGTAGAGAAAGACAATTTGGCAAGGGAGTCAGCAACCATATTGCCTTCCCGCCTAACAAAAACAAGGTCCATAAAATCAAAATGACAAGAAAACGAACGACAATCCCTAATAATAGAAAAAAGATAAGAACCACCAGGTTTGGGGCGGCGCCAAAGATCAAAGAGCTTCAGACAATCAGTCTCAAACATGACCCGCCTGAAGCCCAAATCAATAGCAGTGGAGATCGCCCACCGGAAACACAGGGCCTCCGCCACGACAGAGGACGAGACCATGATAGTAGCTGCACCCGCCGAAGCAAGAACTTCACCCTCAAAGTTCCGAGCCACCATCCCAAAACCAGCCAAAGTCGAATCTCGAAGAGCTGCATCAAAATTAAGCTTAAAAACACCACGAGGCGGTCGGGCCCAAATAGACGGCAACACCATAGACTGGCTAGGAACTGCACGCAAGTCCGGAACCCCAAGGAGTGTAGCCACACGGTCAAACATAAGCGGAGTGGGCGTCCGCCTCTGCTGGAAAACAATACGATTCCTCCTCTCCCAAATACAGTAGACCGTAGTGATAAAACAAATAAGAGCCTGGTCATCTGCAATCTCCAAGAACCTGAGGAAAAAATCAACAAAGGAGAGACCGGGCCAGTTCCCCACCCGTAAGCCAATCGACGAACCAAACCAGACCTGAACTGAATCCGGACAATAAAGGAGCGCATGGGCAACCGTCTCGCATTCGACCACCTCACAGCAAGGACAGGAAGGGTCAATATCCACACCTCGGTGCCGCAAACGACCTCTAACCGGCAAGATATCCAGAGCTGCACGCCATACCAACTCCTTGCACCGTGGCAAGGCACGAGACCTCCACATCCGCTTCCAAGCTTGAGGCGGCATCGATGGAACCCCCGAAGAAGAGGCCACAAAAGAAACCTGGTCCTGCATAATAAAATTATAACCAGATTTTGTAGAATAGATACCATTTTCATTCAAAGGCCAAAATAAATAATCATCATGTGAAACACAAGGAAGAGGAATTGATAAAATATACTTAGCCGTATTAGGATGAAATATCATATCAATCAAATCAGATTTCCACCTTCCAGCAGAAATAAGGTCACTGACCCATTGGACATTCGCCTCATTGGCCAAGTCCTGACGGGAGATAATTCGGCCACCATGAGACAGCCACTTGTGATCCCAAATGTGAACACTAGTGCCATCCCCTATCTTCCACTGCCCTCCCTTCTCAAAAATCCAGCGGGAGCCAAGGATACTCGACCAAGCGTAGCTAGGACGCCAACCTTTTTTAGCATCCCACATGTTCCCGCGAGGAAAATACACCGCTTTGTAAAGGCGACTCACAAGGAGATAGGGAGATGAATAAAGTCTCCACCAATTCTTGGCCACCAGAGCCGTGTTAAAGGCTTTAAAATTACGGAATCCCAACCCTCCCGACCACTTAGGTCGGCAAAGGGCCGACCATTTCTGCCAATGGATGCCACGTTTCTCAATGTCTCCGCTCCAAAAGAACCTACTGATCATTCCCTCGATGCGGGAACAAACAGAGTCAGGCAAAGCAAAACAAGACATAACATAAGCCGGAATTGCTTGAGCCACGGCTTTAATTAGCACTTCCCTCCCTGCCCGGGAAAGGGATCGTTCTTTCCACCCTTTTAGTTTTTTAAAAACTCTCTCAATGACAAAATTAAACATTTGGGTTTTAGATCTCCCCACAATGGCCGGGAGTCCCAAATATTTGTCAAAACTCTCGACAGCCTTAACACCCAGAAGCATAGTAAGCTCAGATGAAGTAGATGCAAGCACATTTCGGCTACATGTGAGAGTAGATTTGTCAAGATTGATTTTTTGTCCAGAGGCCCGCTCATAGGCCGCAAGAATGGATTTAACACATTCTGCTTCCTCCGCAGAGGCCCTGGCAAAGATGACGCTATCGTCAGCAAAAAATAAATGAGAAATTACCGGCGCCGACCGAGCTATACGAAGACCAGTTAGGGAGGAACTAGTCACTGCTCGATGAAACTGGGCCGATAAAACTTCTGCACATAGAATGAAAAGATATGGGGAAAGAGGGTCCCCCTGTCTCAGCCCCCTCTGAGGAGCGAATGCCACCTGCGGATTACCATTCAACAAAATAGAGAAATCAACTGTAGTGACACATCGCATAATAAGGTTCACCCAACTGGGAGGAAAACCCATAGAGCAAAGAACCGATTGAAGAAAAGGCCATTCAACACGGTCATACGCCTTAGCCATGTCGAGCTTTAGAGCCATCAAGCCCTTTCGGCCCGAGATCTTTTTACTCATATAATGGAAACATTCAAAAGCGATCAGGGCATTATCCGTTATCAGACGCCCTGGGACGAACGCACTCTGAGATTCCGAAATAAGATCAGGCAGAATAAGCTTCAACCTATTCGCAATGGTTTTCGTAATAATTTTAAACAACACATTACACAAGCTAATAGGTCTAAATTGGTTCGCATGCTCCGGCTTCTTAACTTTGGGGATGAGAACCAGAAGAGTATTATTAATCAAACCTGGAGATAGGTCACCCTGAAGGATCTGCAAACAGAACTGGGAAACATCATCCCCTATTATATGCCAGAACTTCTGATAAAACAAAGCTGGTAAACCGTCTCTTCCCGGAGCCTTAGTAGGATGCATTTGGAAGAGCGCCTCATCGACCTCAGCCCTAGTGAAAGGCTCATTTAGAATATGGAGCTGAGAGGCACCAACTCTCCCTGCAACAAGGGATACCGCCTCCTGGATACCTGTCGGCGAAGATGTTGTGAACAGCTCCTGGAAATAAGAATTCAAGACCCGAGAAATATCAGCATCCTCGACAACTCGGGACCCAACCTCATCCAAAAGCTGTACAATAGAGTTCCGTTTCTGCCTTTGAGAGGCCTTAAGAAGCTAAGTTAAAATAAAGAAGAAAAGCATTTGATTAATTTTTTGGTTACCTTTCATAATTAAAACAATACAACTTATACTAATTGTCTACTCTAATGAAATAAGGATAACCTTACATGTGGCACCATCTTAGGAAATAGAGTATTTTTGAACATGAAATTTAATAAAAAGCTGGAATTATTAACTAATATTAATAAAAGAGAAATAGAATGAAACTAGAGAATTTTGGCCCACCTAATAGAAGCCCATCAGATCAGATGAGGCTTCTATCAATGAACTTGTTAGATAAACCATTTTCCCTAGTAACACAGTCACACACAATCAGTGTAGTCAAAAGCTAGCTTTTAAGTAAAAGCGTAGAGGGTCCTAAAGCGTAGCGCTAAAGCGTACGCTTTAGCAAAAGCGCTAAATGGTATAAATAACAAAAATTCTTAGGATGTCATACATAAATTATATAGTATCATAAAAACATAACTCATAATTGAAAGCATAAAACTTAAACATAAAGTAGTTATCATCTTCAAAGCATAAAATTTAAATATCAAAGTTCTCATAAATCAAAGCATAAAACTTAAACATCCAACTTAAAATAGGAACTTGTCCAAATTAAAATCACTAGGTTCCTCCATAAGATCCTCATCATCATCTTCAGGTCCATCAACTTCATCATCCAAGTTCTCCCCACCATAATCATCACCAAGAGATTCCTCTCCAACTTCTTCAGCAACCAAGTTACCATCTCCATGATCAAGTTCTTCTTCTCCAACAGAGGCAAACTAGAGATCGCGATAGAGAAGATGGCAGAACAGTACAGGGGCGAGAGCTGCGCGAGAGAGAACAGGGGAGAATGTCACTGGTGGCAAAGCTTGGTCGCCGGCGGCGGCTTTGTTCAAGGAGATAGAAGAAGTCGAGAGAGGAGAAGAAGGGGAAGCAGCAAAAATCACGACAGAGAAAGAGGACGGCTGAGTAAGAAATCACAAAATCCTAACTTAAAAATCGGGTTGCCTAAAAAATGGGTCAAAAACCCAGCCCATTTCAAAATTCACCTAAAGCGCAGAAGCGGCAGAATCGCGCTTCGCCACGCTTTTGTTGGATTCGCGCTTAAGCCTACGCTAAAAGTAGGGACTCGTTGTAGCACGCTTTTGACTACACTGCACACAATACTATACCTCCTCATCAGAGGAAAAAATGCTCGTCCCCTTTCTTGAACATCTTCACCACTCACCATTTTTATTATCTTCATCATTTAAAACACTCATTAACACAGTCAAACTTCTTGTGTTTTTTTTGTTCAATAGAAAAGCAAACTACATGTACCTAGGAAATTCTCTGGGCCACAATCCAATTCTATATGTTTTTGTTTTTTTATGCGGAACCAGGTTTTGAATAACGGGCTTAGATTTGTTCAGTGGGCCTAGTTGCTAGCAAGACAAGTTTCCTTTGATGGGTCAGGTTTTTTTACGTAAACTAATTAAGCTCATTATAGTTGGGTATTTTCTTCTTATTGGAGAAAAACCTCCACTAGAATAAAAAGTAAGATTATATTTATGTTTAAATTTTTATGGGTAATATTACGATATGTATTTGTGTTTTTTAGCAAAAAAATAAAAAGTAATAAAACATAAATAAAAGGGAATGCATGATAGAGTTGTTTATTATAATTAAGAAAAACTAAAATGAATTTTCCAAATAGTAGTTTTTTTTTCTTCTGAAAAAGCCCCACAGCAAATAAAAAGCTATTTTGAGTTCCCACGTTTGGCTTTGCTCCATGGCATGAATTTGCTTTATTTTAAAATATTTTTATATTTTCATTTCGGTCTATTTTTAATGTTCCGACATTCGATCCGTGCATTTATGTGTATAAATACAGTAGGGAGAGGATACTTTGAATAAAAATATACAAACAATTCTCTCTTCTTATTTTTGTGTGTGTGCACTGAGGTGTCCCCACAGCCGACAGCCATGAGATTAATTCCTCAAGGCTCAGAGATCACATTAAGTGGGTATATAGACTCTCAACAAATCATTCACCATACACACCGCATTAGGATTAAACTCTGGACTAGATGCTTAAGGAGCTCAGCTATCTACCAATTGTGTTGGACTTTGTTGGATATACTTTAAAGATTAATGACTCGTGTACACCGAAACAGTGATGACACTGGTGACACCTGTGGCTTGTGGTGATTTTTGACCGCCACAAACTCTAGAGTCTTTTTACTCTACAGTTTGTAGCAGTCAAAAACAGCTACAAACTGTAGGTTTCGCGACTATTTCGGTGCGCACGTGTCAGCGCTGTAATTTTAAAGATCGAATTTTATAAAAGGTGAGAGGAAGAGGAAACAAATTATATTAGTTAATTTAGGGATGAAATTAGGTTTAATGAATTTGGAATTTTATATTAGGCTTAGTTAATTTATGAATTATATTTTTTTGTTATTTTAGTTTTTAATTTAATTTAAATGTCGATTATACAAGTGAAAATTAAATTTTAATTGAAAATTCTATTTAAAATGTCACATCATAATCATTAAAAATGTAAATGTGCTACGTAAGATTCAAATGAACATATGTCAGTTGTGCGAAGCTCATGCTATGACCAGGAATACAAGTGGGCTATTATCTAAACATTACGAATGTTTATCTAACTTTACACGGGAGATGCACCAAAACCGAAACTGGCCTATTTTACATAGAGAAAAACTTAATTAATCCTTCATTTGTTGATAGTTGAATTGATTAGAAAGAAGATTGTCACTATGCGCCTAGAGCATGAAGGAACTCACTACACCAAAATGCATGTTTTCCGGCGCCTATTTAGCGGTGGTTTGTAGAACCGCCGTCGGTCCTTATTTTTAAGCATAATTTGATGGTGGTTTCCTTAATCGCCAGCAAGAAACTGATTATTTACGGCGGTTCAAACCGCCGGCAAGTTTCTCCAGATATTACGGCGGTTACCACCGCCGGCAATTGTCCTTATTATTTTCTTCTATTTATTTTACGACGGTTGTAACCGCCGGTATGTTTCATAAGTATTTTACGGCGGTTTTAACTGCCGGCAATTGTCCTTAGTATTTTCTTCGATTTATTTTACGGCGGTTTTAACCGCCGGAATTTTCATAAGTGCTTCCCGGCGGTTATAACCGCCGGTAAGTATTTTTATTTGTTTTATTTTTGCAGCTTTAATTAGTAAATGACGCGCGAATTATTTCCCTCCATCCCAAACCCTCATTCTCGTTCTCCCAAACCCCCACTCTCGTTCTCTCCCCAAATTAACTGTCACTCTCGTTCTCTCCCCAACGCAAGCCAGAACGTCCTTCTTCTTCGACGGCGACGGCGGCATCCGCCGTGCTCAGTGAGAACCGTCGAGGCCTCTGAGTTGTTCTTGGACGGAGGCGTCCGCCGTGCTCGCTCCCGTTCGCCGTGACTCTTCCCGTGGCCGCTTCCCTGAGTTATGTTTGTCCCTGCGCCGTGCCTCTTCCCTTTGCCGTGCCTCCTCACGTCGCCGTGCTTCCTCCTGTTCGCCGTGCCTCTTCCCGTGACCGCTTCCCTTCGCCGTGCATCTTCAC
Organism: Acmispon strigosus; assembly: GCA_030819835.1. Classification (NCBI taxonomy): domain Eukaryota; kingdom Viridiplantae; phylum Streptophyta; class Magnoliopsida; order Fabales; family Fabaceae; genus Acmispon; species Acmispon strigosus. The sequence continues at coordinate 28,165,764 of JAUAMA010000002.1, forward strand.
GTCTTTGTGTCTCTTCCGGTTCGCAGCACTCAGGTAATGTCTCAAATTTTTCTCTATCCTCTCTCTGAAATTGTCTCATTTTCTAGCAATTATTGACTTTGAGATGTTGTTGTGTGTGATTTGAAATAATTATTATATGTGGCTTGAGATGACTGATGTGTAGATGCAATATATGTTAAATGTAGGTTTCTCTCCAATTTTTGGTTTTATACCTGCATCTTACTGTGCTGCATGTTGTATAGTAACTCTGGTTCATGTTAGTCCATCAAAAGTTTATCTGTGCATGGTCCTGTTTCCTTTAGGTGGCAAGAACCTCTGATTGTAAGATAAAATAGCAATAAATTGGGCCTGTTCTGACTTCTGAGATTTGAACTTATGCACTCATACTTATGGAAATTGAGATTCCGCTATTTTCCCCTCTTTAATACTACTTTGGTTCTAGTATTTTTAGAATTCAAGACACTTATGAGGATGGTAACTATTGGATGGATATCAAATTGATATTTTGCATGACACTTCGTATGTTGTTATGGCATGTTTGCAACGACGCCCTCCTCGTGCGTGATCATTTGTGCCACATGAGGATCTTTATTGATGATTTAAGATTGATCTGTCAGCTTAAAATAGAATCAGATGGCCATGCTATCCTTACTTGTCTTGGTGCCCAAAAGGCATGTTTCACATTATCATATTTTAAGCCCACCCTTGATGAGTTTAGTGTAGATGGGTAGGACAGAGAAAACAGAGAAGTTGTAAGTCCTCAATATGGAATCACTGAGAAATGAAACAAAATAATTAATATTCAATATTCAGCATGAAAAAAATATAGACATATCAATAAAGGGATCAAATTCTAGTGTTTACTTGCAAACCTGCCATGTGAGGTACTAGTGTTTCCTCTTTCAGTATTTACATGAAATGATGATTGAACATCCACCCTATTGAAATATATTTCTGCATATGTGGAAAAACAAGGGTCATAGCCCCCAAGTATTCTCATCCTCTTAATCCTATAATCATTTTCCCCTGCAAGAACAAAATTTCACCTCAAATTCAACCAATACTTGATAATCATGAAAGTTTAAGGTCTTGTATTGAAAATTATGAAAGTTTTAGGACTTGTATTGGAAATCATGAAAGTTTGAGGGCTTGTTTTGAAAATCATGAAAGTTTAAGGTCTTGTTTTGAAAATCATGAAAGTTTAAGGACTAGAAGTTGTATTTTATATAAGTTTGAGGATTAAAGTTAGGTTTTCATAAAGATTGGGGACCTAAATGAGATTTCAAGAAAGTATAGGGACCTGTTTTGGAAATCATGAAAGTATAGGGACTTGTTTTGAAAATCATGAAAGTTTAAGGACTAGAAGTTGTATTTTATATAAGTTTGAGGATTAAAGTTAGGTTTTCATAAAGATTGGGGACCTAAATGAGATTTTAAGAAAGTATAGGGACATGTTTTGAAAATCATGAAAGTATAGGGACTTGTTTTGAAAATCATGAAAGTTTAAGGACTTGTTTTGAAAATCATGAAAGTTTAAGGTCTTGTATTGAAAATTATGAAAGTTTAAGGACTTGTTTTGGAAATCATAAAAGATTGAGGGCTTGTTTTGAAAATCATGAAAGTTTAAGGTCTTGTTTTGAAAATCATGAAAGTTTAAGGACTAGAAGTTGTATTTTATATAAGTTTGAGGATTAAAGTTAGGTTTTCATAAAGATTGGGACCTAAATGAGATTTCAAGAAAGTATAGGGACCTGTTTTGAAAATGATGAAAGTACAGAGAGTTGTTTTGAAAATCATGAAAGTTTAAGGTCTAGAAGTTGTATTTTATATAAGTTTGAGGATTAAAGTTAGGTTTTCATAAAGATTGGGGACCTAAATGAGATTTCAAGAAAGTATAGGGACATGTTTTGAAAATCATGAAAGTATAGGGACTTGTTTTGAAAATCATGAAAGTTTAAGGACTTGTTTTGAAAATCATGGAAGTATAGGGACTTGTTTTGAAAATCATGAAAGTTTAGGGACTTGTTTTGAGAATCATGAATGTTTGAGGGCTTGTTTTGAAAATCATGAATGTTTAAGGACTTGTATTGAAAATCATGAAAGTTTAAGGACATGTTTTGGAAATCATAAAAGATTGAGGGCTTGTTTTGAAAATCATGAAAGTTTAAGGACTTGTTTTGAAAATCATGAAAGTTTAAGAACTAGAAGTTGTATTTTATATAAGTTTGAGGATTAGAGTTAGGTATCAAGAAAGTATAGGGACATGTTTTGAAAATCATGAAAGTATAGGGCCTTGTTTTGAAAATCATGAAAGTATAGGGCCTTGTTTTGAAAATCATGAAAGTTTAAGGACTTGTTTTGAAAATTATGAAAGTTTAAGGACTTGTGTTGGAAATCATGAAAGTTTGAGGGCTTGTGTTTGAAAATCATGAAAGTTTAAGGTCTTGTTTTGAAAATCATGAAAGTTTAAGGACTAGAAGTTGTATTTTATATAAGTTTGAGGATTAAAGTTAGGTTTTCATAAAGATTGGTGACCTAAATGAGATTTCAAGAAAGTATATGGACTTGTTTTGAAAATCATGAAAGTATAGGGACTTGTTTTGAAAATCATGAAAGTTTAAGGACTTGTTTTGTAAATTATGAAAGTTTAAGGACTTGTTTTGAAAATTATGAAAGTTTAAGGACTTGTATTGAAAATTATGAAAGTTTAAGGACTTGTTTTGGAAATCATAAAAGTTTGAGGGCTTGTTTTGAAAATCATAAAAGTTTGAGGTCTTGTTTTGAAAATCATGAAAGTTTAAGGACTAGAAGTTGTATTTTATATAAGTTTAAGGATTAAAGTTAGGTTTTCTTCTTCCCTTCAATTATTGACTCTGAAATCTGCATTGCCACTTGACCATGCTACCATGCACGTGCATACGTCCATTTCTCTCTATTGTCCTTATACCTCCATGAGGAAATTAAAAAAACTTCTTTGTCAGCATGAATTATAGAGAATAAATCAAGTGTATAATACACACACATACATATCACTACTAATTAATGTATCTCTCGAAAACACATGTAACCAAACTTAAAAACAAGAACATATTAAATTATGTTGATCTTATATAAATTATTTTGTATTTCAAAGGCTCCACTTTATTTTTAAAATGTTATAAGTACATGGAAATTTATATCATTTTTTTTTTAAATTTACCCGATCGATGAACCAACACCATCATATAAGGCCGTGTTATCCGGTGGGTGTCAATCACAGCGGATAAATATCTCTTAAATCCAGAGTTTAATCCTTAAAGTCAAACTTTTAGAGAAATCTTTGTTATCACGGTACAAGAATTAATATTTTGAGAGCAATTAATTTACTCAATGCTTCATGTTGCATGTGCTGTCTTACTTTAATTTGTATTGGACCATCATCAAATTTATGAAAAACCTGCAGGTTAGTTTTAGACATAATTAGAGCAGAATCAACTTCTTCTTACTCAAAATCAATTTTGAAAACCCCATTTAATTAAAAAAAATCAATCAATCTGAATAATCCAAAAATTATCCATAAAAGTTTCTCTTTAGAATTGTTTTTATAGCCTTAGAATCAGCTGTAGGAAAATTTCCACACATACACTAAATTGAAATACTTCGAAATTCTTTAAGTAAACAATGTAACTATAAGCTTATGTCAATAAATATTTATCATATAAATATATATTTATGAAATTACTTAAGAAACTTATCCAAATATCACAAGAGTTTATATGTAGATATGAGAAATTATTTATAGACTAATAGTATGAAAAAACTACAAAAATAAGTCAAAAACTTATAAATATGTCAAACTATTTGTATAAGCTTAACTAACAACTCGCATAGATACTTATACTATAAGATCAGATTAAATAAACTTTTCATTCTTTATTTTTTATTATTTAGCCAATCAACAACTCAATCAAGTTAGTATTTTGCAGTCCAAATATTTTAAAATTTAACCTAGATTTCAATAAATTGAAATAATAATATTTAATAAAAAATTTAATTATTAAATTATTCATAATTAATTTAAGTGAAAATCTCAAATTAAATCTTATACTCTTAAAATTCGGGTCAAACCTAAATTTACCTTAAAAGTTAGTTGAGAGATGATGGTTGATTTACCTTTTATAAAGACTACATTTGTCATATCTATAGTCATTATGGAACATCTATCACACTTCTTAAGTCTAGGGCTGGACATTTGGAGTCAGAGACAGATTGAGGTTGATGGTAAATAGGGCGATTGCCCACCCTCCAAGAGATTTTTTCCTCACAAATTGCAAATACTAATTTGTTAAGAATTAATCGGATTGAAGCTATAGCATCGTCATTGGCTGGAATTGAAATATCTGCGAAATCAGGGTCACAATTTGTATCGATTAAACAAAATGTTGGAATTCCTAAAGTAATACATTCGCTTTTTTAATATAATCGTATCAAATGTTATATTCCCCCCTTAAAAAAATATACTAGCTCCTAACATTAGTTATTGTTGATTTTGTTTGATGTGTTTAACCTTTTCCTCCTTATCAATTTAATCTGGCTTTGCCCCTGTCTGGAGATAGGTTGCAGGATTGGACATTTTCGGGCAGTGTTTTAAAATTCGGTTGGGTGATCAACTCGGCTAGGGTACTGGATTATTGGGTCACTAATAAGGCCGGTGGGTCACTAATCGGATCAGTTGACTTGGTGCATATTAAAACAAATGATTTTATCACTTTAAATTACTAAATAAAATACAATATGTGTATTTATCCCAAAACTCTCGTGTGGCTCAACAGTAGAGACTTTGTTTTGTTTCTTGCAAGTCCAAGGCTCGCACCTTCTCAAGACAATTTTTTATTCTCAGGACTTCTCCTTGCAAGTATTAAACATGACTACTCTCAGTTCTTTTACAAAGAATGTTTTTCTTTTCTACAGAGTCTCTACAACAAGAGTAAGTTAGAAATAGTTTAAGTACAAATTACAAAGAGGATATGGAAATAGGTTCTCTGTTTTAGTGTGTGGAAAGGATAAGAGTTTTCACTCTATGAAGGTTTCACACAGGCAGACGACTTCACTCAGAATGATAAGACAAATTGTATCTGAGTAGGTTTTGGAGCTATTAGCAAAGATAGACTTAGAATGCTTGAGAATTTGATCGTAGAAAGTCGCCACTGATTTCAGTGTTTAAGTATTCTATTTATATCTTCAGTAGGATAAACGTTGATGAAGATTATGAAGTTCCGTTTGAATTTATTCTATTCTAAATTTGTAATGGATACTTCTAGCAAGCTCTTTAGAAGCATTAAATGCAACCTGTTATGCATTAATTGCAGCATTTAATGTACTTGCTATCGTCGTCTGGGTATTAAATGCGTTTGCTGTTCAATTTCCTTATATTGTCGTCTGGGCATTAAATGCAAAGGAAAGCACCAAAGAGAATCTTCTTCTTCTGATCATCAATATTTGATTCTGACTGTTGAGGTGATACGATGTTCAGAGAATAATGTCGTTGACTCTGAAAAGTAATCTTGATTTACGAAATATCAGAGAGGGCAAACAGATACGGGGAATAAAATAATAAATGTGTCCTTGTCTTGATTCTGCTGAGAACAATGCTTCATTAAATGTTGAGATGTAGTGAATCTTAGTTGGTAGCAGCATTGAGGCAGGCACTCTTTTAAAGTGTAGTAAGACTCAAACATACTTCTTGAACATTTCTAAGACGTTCACTCAGACGATCTTCTAAGACGTTCCACTTCTTCGACGTATTCAAACACACTTCTTTTGATGTATTATTTGAATAGAAGACATACGTTCATTTCTTCTCAATAATAGATGTTTCCTGAAAAGAAAATTATCAAAGATAAAGACCTCTTACTAAAAATTTTTAAACCTTATTTAATGAATTTGATGTCTTATACTCTTGATCTTCATGGTCTTCATATTTTTCTTCTTTATAAATGTTTTTATCTTCATCAAAACCTAGAAAGGTCGAAAAGATGTTATTATTGATAGTAGTGCCCATGAGCATTGTTGATTGGGATGATTATTAACCACCTAAGCACTTAAGGGTCCATTAATAGTAAATATTAAAATCTAAAATATTAAGGAGACACACAAAGACGGACAATGTAATTGTAACCAAAACCGGAGATGAAATATATTATAAGAATCAATAACATATTTAAGCGAGAAGAAAATAGTGTGTGATAAAATAATTGAATCTCACCATACCCTTTTGGTTTATATTATATACATTAGATTGTTCATCTTCGTTTTTATTTTATAAATAGAACATATTTGTATTAATTTTGCATAACCATGTATGAAATTCAAATTGCAAGAAAGAGATTCATGCCAACGATCTCTCTCCAAATTATAAACATGACTAGTAAATAAGTTCCGTAAAAAAAGACTAGTAAACAAGTTTAACCATTGATTTTTACTTCTTTAATATGTGACTTTCCTTTACTTATTAATGGAACAACTAATACTTTATTTGGTATAAAAAAAAAGAGAATAGAGAATAATAGATGAGAGAAGTAGATGAAAAAGAAAAAATGATGTGAAAACTCTGTGCTCTCATTTGTGTAAAGTAACATATTTACATTTTATAAAATATATTTTCATGAATATATATTATAATACAAATTTTGATAATATATTCATTTCAAATATATTATTTATAATTTTTATTTATGAATACAAAATTCTTTTTTGTTGCAAAATGAATATATGCCATTCTTGTTTTGATAACTATTTTTTACTATTAATATTATTGCTCATAATAAAATTTCAAAATTACTAGAATTCTGGAAAAGCCCTTTTTAATTTAAGGGAGAGAAAGATCTTGAAAGGTCCTTTTGAAGGCCAAACTATAAAGTAGAATCAAAGATAAAACTCAAAAAATGCTTTTATAAAAAAAGATTTGAAGAAGTGTCGCAAAGCATCATAGCTCAAGTTTCAAGTCCATTCGAAGTCACACTCATGGAGTTTAGGAAAACGTTTGAGGAACACTCATTTAAGTTTGAAGATGATTTCAAGATGTCAAAGTTATAAGTTCTTCAGATCAAACCAAGACAATAGTTTCGAGAGTTGCTCGAAGTCACGTCCAGTTCAAAACATTTATGGACAAAAGCACCCACCCATGTCCAAGAAAACTTACTCATGACCAAAAGCAATTATACGTTTTTATAGATACAACTGATGGGTTCAAGGCATGCTTGAAGCATTCGAAGTACAATACAATGCTAAGTTTGAGTCTCGCTATTATGTCAAATAGGTGGCATAGATTAGGAGGTTATTTCTTGTTTGCATTTTATCTGTAGAACCTTATTAGTAGTTATTATGTAAGTACTAAAAATAAAAGTTTAGAATTCAACATAAGGGTTGAAAATCTTCCTACTGGACAACTAGGAGTTACAAGAAAACAAGATTTCCCTCCACATTCATATTTTCTTTCAATCATTATAATTTGTTTGTTCATTATTTACTTAAGAGTGCAACGGTCTTTCACGAACATGACTTGTCTAGTTCCATTTCGGCAATGTTTGAATACTCGTTAGTACTTGTGCAAAATAGAAGTTAACACGCACTTTCAGATAAAAAGTGAGAAAATTCTTTTTATGAGTTGAGATGAAAATCGATTCACATTTGGTATTTAAACACATACATCTTAGTTTAAACTTTTTATTTCACTAAAAACTGTTAGTTTAGATTAAAATCTCTAATTTCTGATGGCGTTTATTGAACAACGGTTTGTGGGTGAATTATAGGAGGTGGCAAGCTTGTATGGCAGAGGACTCGTCTTGCCCTCTTTGCCTCGCCGAGGACGAAACTTTTCTTCACCTTTTCCAGGGTTGTGTATGTGTCCGTCCTTTGTGGAACCAACTGGTTCGTGCTAGCGATAAACCAGAGTTTTTTGCTGCTGAATTTCGTTGTTGGGTTTTGCAGAATATTCGCGGTGGTGGGCTGATTCATATAGGCAGAAGTGGCGCTTCCAACTTTGGACTCATCCTATGGTCTATATGGAAGATACGTGCAAACTTTATTTTTAAGGGAGTCAATTTTGAGCTGCAAAAAAATTCTCACCTCAACTATGAGAATGGAGATGGATTGCATGCATTGTCAGAATGCTCTTCAAGTTCTAGCGCTCCGGGTTACCCGCAGTTATCACCAGATCCAAGTGGGGTGGCCTCCTCCTCCCCCCATGTGGGTGAAGTGTAACAGTGATGGCTTAGTGACAAGACCTTATGACGCAGCAGGGTGCAGTGGTGTTGGTCGCAAATCTAATGGGAGGTGGCTTTTCGGTTTTAGTCGTAACTTAGGTACATCAAATGTGTTGTGGACGGAGCTTTGGGGAGTTTTCACGGTGCTTCCTCTTGCTTGGAACAAAGGATTCTCTAAGGGTGTGGTGGAAAGTGATTCACAGGTTGCGGTTCAGCTGATAAACGATGGTTGTGCTATTTTTCATCGCTATGCTTCGATTGTGAATCAAATTAGGGCTTGGATGGCGAAGGATTGGGAGATTTGTTGCGTCACGTTCGTCACGAGGCTAACCTAGTGGTGGATTGCTTAGCTAACGAGGCTCATAGTCTCCCCTTAGGAACTCATCTTATGGAGGTTCCTCCCACTAGCTGTTCAAACCTTCTTTTGTTTTGATTGTACGAGAGTCACTTTCCCGCGTTCTCCCCTTGTGTAGTTCTCTTTTGTTCTGGGCTTAGTCCTTCCATATAAACAAAAAAAGGTACTATCTATATATGCCACTACTTAGGAAAATAAGTTCTTACCAAAGAATTAATTTCTCTGATATGTTTTTCCCATCCTTGTTGAGGTCTTAGCAATGTGGTTTAGGTTGGGGCCGTTACTATGGTTCATGTTGAGTGTTGTGTTTATATTTTTGGTTTCACTTAAATATGTTTTTGGTCCCTGTATTACAGGAAATTATTCGCTTTGGTCACTCAAATTTTTTTTATAGCATTCGTCTCCCTCTTTTGGAAATTCAAATATTCAAGTCAACCCCGCCACTTAAGTGATGATGTGGCTGTCCACTCCCCTACTCGAGTACACTTTTAATTACGTGGAAATTTTAAGGAACTTATGTGGTTGATGCATCATACATGTGGACTAAGTTTCCATTTGTTGGAAGGCCCATCGTGAAATCAAATGTCTTTGAACCATAACCTTAACCCACGACCATTAAAGACCAAATGAGTGTCGCTCAGAGAAAAGAAGCTATAGTTGAGGAGATTGAGCACCAGGTACAAATATAGAAGAATGATTCGGTCAACCTCTTCTAATGTGAAGGAGATGGGCGAGTCCTAGTGTTGTAGCACACCATTATATTCACGCTTTTGAATATATCGATACAGAGATGTTTGTGGTTCTAACTTCAAAAACTAGAAAGAACCCTCAGAGGAAGTTTTGAATGTGTCCATATTGGGATGTAAGTTAAACATTTTCACTACATCTTAGCGTTATATAATATGATTTATATTTAATTATTTATTTCGAAAATAGGTATGTGAAATGAGCTTTCAAACTCTAACTATTTTTCCAAGTGGGTCGACGAAGAGCCTCAACTTTCTCATTTAGAACAACCTCAACCTACCTCAAGCATATCAAACCCATAATCAAATACCAATGTCTCTCTCCTCTTCACTATCATTAAAGTGAATTCCCTCAGCTGAATCATCACTACTACTTTGAGCACTAGTCTACACATGAATTGGTTTGAGTGATGAAGAACACATGAATTGAGTGATGAAGAACAAATGTCTTTGCTTGCTTTCAATTTCTGGCCACTCTTGGCTTGCTTTCAATTTTCGGGTTATTGGTTTGATTGATGAAGATTAATGAACAAATGAATTTGGGATGAGTTTTTGAAAACTTGAATGATGAAGATGAATGTTTTAGAATTAATGATTTTCTGTGTTTTTAAATTTTAATTAATTAATAATTTTGATTTAATTTAACTATTAATTAAATGTGTGGGAAAAAAGTTAATTAAAAATGACATGGATAATGCCACGTCAGGTACGACCTACTATTGGGTAAGTCGCAAGAGCTCCACCCTCCGACGAGGGCCAAAGTCACATTTGACACAAACAAATAAGTATGTCGCAACTATTTTTCAGCAAGAGACGAAAGTGAAATGCAATGACAAATATTGACACTAATATCATGATTAACCCAAACATTTTCCTATAAGAAACCAAAACACACGTTAGGGGTGCAAGTGATAGGCACGCGCCATTAACATGTTCTAGAACCCAGATCCTTGAAAAATGAAAAACATTAAAAACGGGTTGGAGTTGCCCATTCATTCACCTTTTTTTCTTAATTGGGTTAAATATATTTTTGGTCCCTGAACTAGGAGTTAGATTTAGTTTTCGTCCATCGCCGGCGTAAATGTGGATTTTAGTCCCCAGACTATGAGAAATTGTTGGTTTTAGTCCCTGCCGCCGGCGTGGTCAACGCCGGAGCTCCGTTTTACCCTTGTGGCACTGCCACGTCAATTAATGAGCTTATGTGGAATTTCTTTTTATTTTTCATTTAAATTTAAAATTAACTTAATCTTCATTAATACTAAACTTTTTCTAATTTTCATTAAGTTGATTTGAAAAAATTAATTAAACTTTTTAAATCCTAATTAATCAGGTTAATTTAAAATTAGATTTCTTCATCAAATTTCCAGAATTAGATCAGATTTGTTCACCTTCCTCAAATTTCTTCATCATCAAATTTCTTCATCATCTCCATCAAAGTTCTTCCCACCAAACACACAATCCAAATCCTTCATGCTTTCAACCAATTAAGGTTACCAAACTCAGAAAATTTTCTCCAAACTCAAACCTTGAGATGCAAAACCGAGACATGTTCGAAGATCAAGCAGATTTCCTAGAAAATTAAAACCCAGATCAACGATAGTGAAGATGGAGAAGAGGTCGCGATGGAGGTCCTGGTCGCAGGGGAGGTTGTAAGTAGCGGGAGCGGAGGTCTAGATTTCATCCTTCATCCTTCCCCAACCCATATCTGCCCAAAGCCCAACAAAAATCTCCTCCCTCAGCCTCCCCTGTAATAGAGAAAGAGATCGATGAAGTCGAGGAAGAGAGCGATGGAAAGGGAGATCGAAGAAGACAATGAGGTCTATGGTGGTTGCAGAAGATGATGAGGTCGAAGAAGACGATGGTTAAAGAAATCTCCTCATTTTACACAGATCCACGATGGTGAAGATGGAGAAGAGGTTGAGATGGAGGTCCTGGTCGTAGGGGGGTTGTAAGCAGCGGGAGTGGAGGTCGTAGGCGGTGATGGCAGTGGAAGAAGAAGAACCCATTTGGGCGTTTCTAGGTTTCCTGGGGGGAGTAGACGATGGGGGGTAGACGATGGGGAGTAGACGATGAGTGTTTCCGGGTCCATCTTCTACCCCCCATCGTCTACTCCCCCACTTCCTCAGCCTCCAACCCTTAATCTTCAGATCTGCATCTGGGTCTAAGGGTGGCAGGTGGCGACGTGGTTGGGGTTGGTGGTGGCGGCGTGGTTTGGGGCGGTGGCGCCATGTGGTTGGGGTTAGTGGCGGCAGCGTGTATTTGAAATGACACGAACAGATGGAGAACCATTTGCATGAGGTTAATTTTGCTTGTGGTTTGTGGGATTTGGAGTTTGTGGTGAAGGGTTGGATGAAGATGTTGAAGATAATTTTGAAGATGATTTTGAAGATATTGATGAAGATGATGTTGCTAGATCTTAATTTTGCTACTCATATTATTTGATTTTTTAAATTAATTTAACTATTAACTATTTTATTAATTTTAAATAATAATTTTATTTTTAATATTTAGTTTATCTGAACATGAATTTAAATAAAGTAAAGAAAAAAGAAAAAGAAAATATACATAGGCAAAACGTGATACCTAAGCACGGTGGCGTTAACTACGCCGGCGGCAGGGACTAAAATCAACAATTTTTCATAGTCTGGGCCTAAAATCCACCTTTACACCGGCAATAGACGAAAACCAAATCTTGCTCATAGTTCATGTACCAATAAGATATTTAAACCTTCTTCATTTTGTTTGATGCAGTCCCACCTTTGAAAAGCAGTGTACCTCAAAGAAGGAACAAACATAGCCCCACTTTCTCTCTCTCTCTCAACCAATGTGTACCACAATCCCAGTACTATCATTACCACCTTCACATTCATTCAAAAATGAAAAACCAAAAACAAAAAACAAAAAGAAAGAAAGAAAGAAAGTGAAGGAAAGAAAGCAAAAGCAAACCAAAACTATCTCCAAGGAGGACACTTTAGTTCTCCCACAGCCCCTCCCTTAGACAGAGAAAAAGAAACAAAAGAACTTCTCCTCGTTTCACTTTTTGTTTTTGTGCTTTTGCTTCGTCCTCTTCTCTTCTCTTCACACCATTGTAGTTCTAAGCTCATAGATAGAGAGATAGAGTTTGTGTATGTGTGTGTTCTGTGGAGTAGAGGGAAAGTTGAACTTTTTAAGCTGAGGTCCCTTGAACACTGCAAGGAGAAAAACAAGGGGAAGAAGAGGGGGAAGCAAAGGGATATCCATTGTTTTTGTTTCTTCATTTCAATGGTGGGTCTCTGCCCTTTCTGCTTATCATGCTTTTTTTTGCTTTTTGTTCTGACTATAGGTGCCTAGATCTCTCTTTGTTTCACTATTTTTTGATTTGCAGTTTAGATTCTTCTTCTTGTTTTTTTTCTTTTCCATTTTTGTTTTGTTTCGTGTGTTTAAGGCGACAGCTTTCAAATGGAAATAGAAGAGAATGTGCGGAGTTTTTGCATGTTTACATTTCACGATCTTGTGGGTACTTGTAGGTTTTTTGGGCTCTGTATGTATAATTCTCATTTCTTCAGAAGTTGAGGTTTCTTGCTCAAAGGTTTGATTTTTGAGGTTGTTTGATTGATGGGTCGGTGAGGCCTTGATTGATTATACATGCTATCAGGCATGCACAAGCTAAATTACATTCCACCATTTCATGATTTTTGCTCTGATTTACTGTGTTTTCCCATTTCAAATCAATTCTCAAACTTGGATATTTTAGGTCCTATGTATCAAGACTTTAGAGCAATAGGGCTATATTAGTATGGGGAAATATATTCTACACAATGCTATGTGCTGATGGTGCGTATGATTTCTGATTGCTTATACTTCAAGTACCTATTTGAGTTTTCTGTATTTTTCATTCCTCCATGGATCTAGTTATAATGGTGTTTGGGCTTTCAGCAGCCCACTCTACTAAAGCATTACTATCTGATTCTTTCCTTCCATATTCTTCTTCTGTTTGCTATTATTTCACTTGTTTAACATACATCCTGTTCTTTATTGGTAATTGGCTATTTACTTAAAGCTAACTTAACTCAGATTAAATGAAGCTTCTGATTAATTAGCTCTTTGCTTTGTTTGCAGGTTTTCTTAACTTGAATTATTTATTTGATGATATGTGATATTGGGATATGGAGAGGGTTACTGAGCCAAAAGCACTTCCTCGGACCTTGCCTGTCCTGGTTGAGGTATCTGATGCACATATAGCTGCAATTAGAGAAGCTGGTCAGAGACTAACTGCGCAGGATGTTCCTAGTGCGCGCGGGGTTTCAGCAAGGGAAGTGAATCAGTTCTCGACAGCACGGGATGGCCCTATGACACGTCTGGCGTCCATCAGAGAAGTGGCTCAGATGTCAAATGCGCGAATAGTTTTGGTAAGAGAAGATATGGGATTTGATACCCGATCCTCTCAAGAGCCTGTCTCGCCTGCACCTGCTAGAATATGGAAAGGAAAGGCCTCTTTGCCAGACCCCGATGAACTTATGTCTGATATTGAGACCTTGAAGGGGAGTAATGACTCTTTTGGGGAAACCAGTTCAAGTTCATTTGCTGGTGCTAGTCATCCCCCAGAACCTGTTGATACTGATCTTATGAGAACGGTTTATGTACCAATCGGTCAAAACAAATCAGAGGCGGGATGCTTAATGAAGAGCATGTCCTTGAAGGGTCCTTTCTTAGAAGATCTTTCAATTCGTGTTCCCTCTAAGAAACCAAGCCCATTTGTTGTTTCTCCTGCAGAAAGTGTGATTGAAGAATCAAATGACATGGGGAACTTATCCTCACCGTTTTTAGGTGCTCGTGCTTCACAGAATACTGAGAATTCTGAGGAGAAAGAATGTGTCTGGGATGCTTCTTTGCCTCCAAGTGGCAATGTCAGTCCACATAGTAGTATCGATAATACTAGTGTTGTCAGAGCGATGAGCATTGCTACTAGTATTGATAGCACCAGTGTTGTCAGAGCAATGAGCATCGCTAATAGTTGTGCAAGTACATACCGAAGTGACGCAATGACTAGTGATGGCATGCTTAGTTTAGACAGGAATTTTGATAGTACTAAAGGAAGCATGAGGGGTGATTCGCTTGAGAGTGCAAAAACTAGTGCTAGTCGAGCAAGTGATAGCAGTGGTGTTAGTGATGACAGCAACTGGAGTAACATCACTGGAAGTGCCAACAAGCCCCACCAAGGAAATGATCCTAGGTGGAAGGCTATCCATGCCATCCGAGCACGGGACGGAATTTTGGGCATGAGTCATTTTAGGTTACTCAAACGACTTGGGTGTGGTGATATTGGAAGTGTGTATCTCTCAGAGCTGAGTGCAACTCGGTGTTATTTTGCTATGAAAGTTATGGACAAAGCATCCCTAGCAAGCAGAAAGAAGCTGACTAGGGCTCAGACAGAGAGGGAGATATTGCAGTTGCTGGACCATCCATTTCTGCCTACATTGTATACACACTTCGAGACGGACAGATTCTCCTGTTTGGTAATGGAATACTGTCCAGGGGGTGATCTACACACTTTAAGGCAACGGCAACCCGGGAAACATTTCTCAGAGTATGCTGCTCGGTATGTTTGGTACATTACAAATATACTTTTATTTACCAAACTACTTATTGATTGCTTTCCCTAAAGAAGATTTTTTTCTAGCCTGTGATCTTTATGTGTTCATTCATGGTTGTGTCCATATATTTAATGTTTCATTTATGTAATTACCTTTTCCTTTCATGCATCCCCTGAATAAAATGATTATGTTTTTCATATTTCTATAATATTTGACTTGTTTGAGATAAATCTTGATAGCTTTAAAAGAAGATGAAAGAATCAGGGGATATGGATGTTTAACTGAGCCTGCTTTTGTGACTTAAATTGAGACCTGAAGTTGAAACTAAACTATTAATAGTATGGGCTATTTTTTTAACCATAATGAAGCTGAGAAATATTATATTCTAATTATGGACTTCAATTGGCCTTTTTTTTCCCTTGTTTTTCTAGATGTGTATAATCTGGCAATGGGTAGCTGGTCTGAATTTATGTTTACTGTGACTCCTTCCCAAAACTAATGATTGAATTGCTAATCTCTATTTTGTTAATTACTGGTGTGAGAGAATGATAAAGAATAAAAACGCACCGTACTTTCTTTTTCTGTTACAATGTCAGGATGGAAGTGATCTATTCTTAGCTTCATTAGAAGAGTTTCCTTTACCTCTATATGTGTGCGATGGTTTAGATGGGAGAAAATGAAGAAAAAAGGAAGGGAAAAAGTGTTAAAAGCCATTTTGTTTAGAAGAGTTTCCAGGAGGGGAATATGGTTTATTTTAAGTGAGATAAGGGGGAGCTTTGGCGCAACGGTAAAATGTTGTTGTCATGTGAATGAGGTCATGGGTTCAAGTCGAAACAGCCTCTTGGGTAAAAAACAAGGTATGGCTGCGTACAATACACCAAATGGTGGGACCTCTTCCCGAACCCTGTGTATGCGAGAGCTTTGTGCACCGGGGTGCCCCCTTTTTTTTTAAGGGGAAATAAATCATGCCATCTACTCCCTAAAACAGGGAGCAGAGTCCCCCCCTTTTATTTGTTCCTGTCCTGTTCCTGTTCCCTTCTTTCCCTTCCCTTTCCTTTCCTTGTGGGTCTGTGTACTTTGATGTCAACCTTTACGACCATGTACTTTTACAATGCACTTGTAACATGATTATTTAGGCTATGTTTGGATACTCCATTAGCACCGGTGCAAATAGGCGTTAGCACTCACTTTGAGAAAAGGTGAGCAGAGCAGAACTCTTCTTATGGATTAGGATGAATGTCCGTTCACGTTGCACTCAACTGATATCCAAACACATAATTAGTTTTTGTGAAAGTTTCAATTACTTGAGTATATCTTTCTTCATTAAATCTCAATTCTCAACTGCTGTATTTATTGATTGTCTGTTGAGGCGCAGACTTATTCAATGGCCAATTTCATTTATTGTATTTAGATAATACAAGGTTTAATCCCTCTCTTCCCTGGAAGATAACTCCTTTCTTTGATTCCAAATATTTTAATGTTGCATTTTAAAGCTTTTGTAGTGTAATCTTTTGACAATGTCTAAGTTAATCAAGTCACTGAAATTAAAATAAAATGTATACATAACTTCAACAGTTGCTTTGCATGATCTCTTCTCTTGGTGAACATATCGTATGTTTGAGTCATAATATAGCCTATAAATCCTATTACTTAAAAATGTGGTAGTAGTACTTCCTAATATTCTGCCCAAGATTTAAGCTAGTGCTGCAATAGAAAATGTGTTACTTCTTCATTCAACCATTTTTAGTGATTCACGCATCTCATTTAAGCTAGTGCTTTGCAACTATGGTTCCAGATGCATTGGACCTAAACTTACTATATTTCAAACCTCTTAGAATTAAAGCTTATTTTCCCTTTTTACTTCTTGCTTGCAGTCTCTTGAACTGTATCAGAGTTGCCTATTTTTGGCATTCCACACATTTTTCTTTTATTACTCCCTCCGTCCCAAAATATAGGGTCTTGTTCAGACAATCACGCTTATTAACAAAACATGTAATAAGCTAATTAATACGTTGGTTTTGTTATTTTCTATACAAATATTCCAAATTTACCCCTATTTAAAGTTCTGGAAATTGTTAATGTAAGTATAGGAAGTACCAAAAGTTTGTTGGGAATATGAAAGAAGTAATTAGTAAAGGTGGTAATTAAAGTTTTGAAATTTAAAATATAATGAATGCAAGTGGTAAAAAAGGAAAAGCTTATTTTTTTTTTCTGAAATCTAGAAGGGGTCTTATAATTTGGGACACCAAGTTTGTGTCTTATAATTTGGGACGGAGGGACTAAACAATAAGGGTGCTGTGGATGATAGTTATGACGTTGAATGCATTGATTATACACATTTAATGCAATAAGCTTAAGAGATTTACCCATAGTAAATTCTTATGACATTAGATTTCTTTCCTGAGTGTAAGTGTTCCACTTAAATTTGATGTATAAATTCTTTTCGAGACTCCATTATAATTCTTCAAAGTATCGTCATTTTGATATTTTAGGGCCTAATGAATTCTCATTGTTGCAAGAAGCATGTGTGGCCTATGTTAGTATGCTAGGAACTAGGAAGCATGGTTACATCAGTAATCTTGGGTCTTTGCCGTGACAGACGCGTATTTATGTCAGACACTTATGGATACTTCTACTTTACAATTTTGTCCTCAACTTTTTGAACTTTTATACCAATATAAATGGAAATATCACAATAATTAGATAAATATAAGCATGCACTGCAACATTTAAATTGTTGATTCTCTCTTTTGATTTAATGAGTTTTATATTGATTTTGTACAAGTTTTATGTGTTATATTGATTCTGGTTTATGGTGGACCATGTTAAAAACTAGTCCACCTGTGAACTATGTTTTTACTACTAACATTTAGTACATGTGATTTACAATAAGCTCTTTATGTGCTAAAATTAATTTGAAGAGAAGTTCTTTTAACTTGTGAAACAGATTTTTTTTCCACGGTAGACATAGTCGTTATATTACCGTCATGTCGTGTCCTTAATTTTTAAAATTTGCGGTATCCCCGTGGCCAAGTTTTATTTTTAGTATGTTTAGCCTGCCCGCTAGATGGAGTCAAGGGTTATTGCAAGGATGAAAAAGAAAAATAGTTTCTTGATCCAAGTACTTTGTCGTTTTCCATATATATAATCCAGCACAACCCTCCTTTGGCTGTCATACTGAAGAAGAAAAAAGGTTTATTGCCCTTTGGTAATTCATATACCTTATTAACAGAGAGTTTACTATTCTAAATTTCTTTTGAAATCCCAAGATAACTGAATTACATGGAATGTAGGTTCAACCTCTCCTCTTTGGGGGTGTGTTTGAGCTTAAAATGTTGGCCTTGGGAAAGAGAACAAGTCAATATTTGGTTTGTCTTAGGTCAAAAGTTGAACTGGTAGAAGTGACTGACTGATAACTTCTTTAGATGTCATAGGATAGTTAGCTATAGCTAATATCAGTAGGAAATTTGTGCAGCTGATATAGATTGATCTTAAATATATGGCCAAATTGGGCATGGTGAAATACAACTGCATTATTTAATGGTAAAAATTAACTGATCAATTGAGACTTCCATGATGAAATCACTTCTCTACATATTCAATGAGGTTCTCAAGTCATGGGGGGTTTCTTGATGTGTAGGATTTGTGCATAGGTAGATTATCCACAAGTAAAGACCTATTTCAAGATAATTTTCTTGTACTTAAATTAAATTCCTTGTTCTGATACAAGACTTAGGTGTGGCCTTAACAATTTTTTCTAGATTTGAATTTATATGAATTGTGGGGTTTTTGCATCCTTTGAAATCTAATACAATAGGAAAATGTCAGAACAATCCAGTTTGTTATTTTCATTAATTGATCTAGATGTATTTATTTTTTCATATGATGGTGTATTTTAGGAGAAATATACTTTTCTTCCTGGGTGGACTGAAATGTTTGTCACTCTTTATGAAGCTTTTATGCTGCAGAGGTCCTGTTGGCAATTGAATATCTTCACATGCTAGGAGTTGTGTACCGAGACCTTAAACCTGAAAATGTACTGGTCCGAGATGACGGTCATATCATGCTCTCAGACTTCGATCTTTCTCTAAGATGCGCGGTTTCACCGACCCTTATCCGAACTCATGATGGCGACCCCTCAAAACGTGCTGGTGGAGGCGCATTCTGTGTCCAGCCTGCTTGTATTGAGCCTTCATCAGTATGCATTCAGCCTTCCTGTTTCATGCCTAAGCTCTTTGCTCAGAAGAATAATAAGAAGTCACGGAAGACTAAAGCCGAGTCTGGCCTGTTAGCAAACATGCTTCCGGAGCTTGTTGCTGAGCCAACAGCACGATCCATGTCCTTTGTTGGCACACACGAATACCTTGCCCCTGAAATCATCAAAGGAGAAGGCCATGGAAGTGCAGTTGACTGGTGGACACTTGGGATCTTCTTGCATGAGCTGTTATATGGTAAAACCCCTTTCAAAGGCTCAGGAAACCGCGCCACGCTGTTCAATGTAGTAGGCCAGCAGCTCAGGTTTCCTGAATCGCCCGCCACTAGCTATGCCAGTCGTGACCTGATCCGGGGTTTGCTGGTGAAGGAGCCGCAGAACCGGCTCGGGATGAAGAGGGGCGCAACCGAGATCAAACAGCACCCTTTCTTTGAAGGTGTGAACTGGGCCTTGATCAGGTGCAGCACGCCGCCAGAAGTTCCAAGACCAGTTGAAAGTGATTTGCCAGCAAAATTTGAAGCTGTTGATAGTACTGTTGGAGTTGGCAACAGCAATAGTAAGAGGATGGTAGGTAATAGTGATATGATGAAGTCTGGGGGAAAATATCTTGACTTTGAGTTCTTTTAGTTTGGAATTTCCTCAATCTGCTTTGTATTGTGTTTTCCATCATCAGTTAATTTTGCAAGTGATGCACTTCATTATCAATGTTATTTTAGTCTCACTATAGCCGCATTCCATTTCAGTTGGAATGATGATAGTTTAGGGTAGGGTGAATTCCCTTGTTTAATACCAGAGTTCATATAGATAATCCATGATCTAATGTTACAATCCAGAATCTAGATACTTCTCATCAAGTTATTTACTTATTTATTCACCTTTCCATTTTGGGCCAGTTTCTGATTTTACCAGGTAAAGCTGATTTAATTTATTCTTGTGTTGTTCCTTCAAGTGTTTACTGTTGGATAATGGCATTCAAGTGCCAATTATTCTCTTAATCTCATTTCCTTTTTTAGGCAAATCTCATTATGCATTTCCCACAATTCAGTAATCTTTCTCCCTATATGACGCTGGCAGGTTTATTACAATAACTTTGATTCATATTATTCAATCATTCCTTATTTCATTGAATCAGTCTTTGATATTGATTTTATTGCTGTTGGAATCAGTTTTTAATACAATTTATAGAACCTTGCCTTTGGTGGAAGTCATGGCTTTGATTAGGCAACCTGATATCCCAGGTTGAAGATATAATTCTTCCCTCTCAAACCATTGTTCCTTTCGTGACCTGCTTCCTCTTGTTCTTACTTCTACTCTTTCCGGACATTATTCCGTGAGGCATCAAGGTGCACTTGCAAGAGTTGGAATGCCAGCCGTGTAAACCTTTTGATGCAAAACAGGTTCTTAGGATTTGTATCGGAGTCCTTCAGAAATTTGCTTTGCTTCAAAGGAATGGTTCTTGCCATGTCATGGCTTCTCTCATACTACTGCTATTATAATAGTTTCTTACTTGATAATCTTATTGTCTATTCTCTTTCTTTCTTATCTTTCTTACTTTGGGTGTCTGTTACTTTCTTTCTCACTCTGGGTGGACGTTGTGTCCTAGTATCATTATTACTGTTTAAAACTATATAATATCCTCAATTATTTATTACTTCTCTCTTCAATTTCAGCCTCACTCTATGTGTCTGCTTCTTTCTCTCTCAGTCTGGGTGGGTGTTGTGTTTGAGTATCATTATTACTGTTTTCAAACTATGATATCCTCAATTATGTCAGTTAGACCACACTGTAGTAAACCAAAATCTATTTTGTGATTGTCGTACATTTCTTGGGTCTTGGGCCTTGATTGAAATAAATGCTTTTGGGTGACAAATTTGACACTCCGGCAATAGGTTTTGGCACCGCACTTTAACGTAGTAAATATCTATAATACCATTGGTTTAGGTGTTTAGCGGGTTTTCTATACTCGGAATACATCTCGGAACACACATCATGTTTGCATTCGTATGATTTCGGTTTCTTATACTCGGAACATATCTCCCTAGTTAACATTTCGAGTTTTTACTTCTCGGGAAATATTTTGTTTGTATTCCGGGAAAATGAAATCCCGGTATGCATTTAATGTCTTGGGTTTTAAATTCCGGAATATAACGAATTAAATGATTTCTAGTTTTATCAATCTCGAAATCACTTCGAGTAAATTGTGGGAAAATGAAATCTAGGAATGATTTTGACATACCAGGTTTTAAAACCCGAAACAATGTTGTTACTAGCAGACATATTTCGCATTTTAAAAACCGAAACCCTTAAATACTTTCGAGTTTAAAACCCCGAACAAAAGAACATACCGGATTTAAAACTCAAACAATGCAACATAGTTTCTTATTTCCAAAGTACCGGGAAATAAATCTCAGAAGAGTAAAAAATACATACCGCGAAATAAATCTCGGAAAATTAGGATCTGAAACTCCCCAAAACGAAAATGACAACTGTTGATGGTGATAGCATGGTGTAGAGGTGAAGGCACGGGGAAGATGCTAATACGAACTGAAAATAGAAGGAGGAAAGAACAATGGCTACTGGAGCCAAGAAAGGAAGAAGAAGAATAGCTACTGGAGCTGAGAGAAAAACAGCAATAATAGCTGCATTGAATGAACTGAAATTTTCATTACTCAGAAAGCATTTATTACATGTATTTATAGCACTAACCCTAGCTTCTATAACAAGAAACTGAACCTAATTAACTAACTAACAATGCAACAGAACTAATAACAAATTGTAACAGAATCTGTTAGACTTCTAACTTCCAGAGTCAATTTGCACACGTGATACTCCCCCGCAAGATGAAGATGGGTCGAAAATATCGAGCATGTTCATCTTGGAAATCAACAAGCGAAATCGTGCAGGAAGTAAAGCCTTGGTGAAGAGATCAGCTGTTTGTTGTTCAGTGGTTAAGGGAAGTAGCTTCATGAGACCTTCTTGGACTTTAGTGCGAACAAGATGACAATCAATCTCTAAGTGCTTGGTACGTTCATGAAATACCGGATTAGCTGCAATGTGCAATGCACTTTGATTGTCACAGTACAGCACTGGTTGCTTTGCAGTGGAAACACCCAAATCCTGCAAAAGAAAAACTAACCACTGCAACTCACAAGTAGCACTGGCTAATGCACGATATTCAGCTTCAGCTGAAGATCTGGAAACAGTTGTCTGCTTCTTAGCACGCCAACATAGTGGAGAAGATCCTAAGAAAAAACAGTAACCACTAGTAGACCTTCTAGTGTCTTTACATCCACCCCAATCTGCATCAGAGAATCCCATAAGCTGCACAGTAGTATCTCGTGGATAGAAAAGACCTTTGCCCGGGCTTCCCTTAAGATAACGAAGAACTCTTTGTACTGCAGCAAAATGTACCTGAGTGGGTTTAGAGAGGAATTGGCTCAATTGTTGTACAGCAAATGCAATGTCAGGTCGAGTGGTGGTGAGATACAACAATTGACCAATAAGCTGTCTATATTGTTGCACATCATCATGAAGAGGCCCTGTATCATGATAAAGAGGAATACTAGGATCCAAAGGAGTTGAAGCTGCCTTACAACCCAAAACACCTGCTGTAGTTAAAAGATCAAGACAATATTTCCGTTGACAAAGTGTAATTCCAGCATGGGAATGAGCTGCTTCAAGTCCTAAGAAGTATATGAGCTGACCAAGATCTTTAATACCAAAATGAGAATGAAGCTGTGATTTAACCTGAGTTATAAGATTCAAATCATTGCCTACAAGGATTATGTCATCAACATAAACCAGCAAGGCTATAAAAACAGATTCTGTATGCTGAATGAAAACTGAATGGTCAGAATGAGCTTGAGTGAATTTCATAGCCAGAAGTAAAGTAGAAAGCTTTTCATACCATTTTCTACTAGCTTTCTTTAAGCCATAAAGAGACTTGAGTAACTTACAAACCTGACCTGGAGCAACTCCCTGAACCCCTTGAGGTACTTGCATATACACTTCCTCATGGAGATCACCATGTAAGAAAGCATTGTTCACATCTAATTGGTGAACATGCCAATTATGCGCAGAAGCCAAGGCCAGAATTACCCGGATAGAAGTAAGTTTGGTAACAGGAGAAAATGTTTCAAAATAATCTACCCCTTCGGTTTGATTATATCCTTTGGCAACTAATCTGGCCTTATACCTTTCAATAGAGCCATCTGCCTTTCTTTTGATTCGATATACCCACTTAGATCCAATAGGTGTTAGTCCTGCAGGTAAATCTACAATTTTCCATGTGTTGTTAGCTTCAAGAGCCTGAATTTCTGCTTGCATAGCCTCTTGCCAGCACTGATGTTGATTTGCTTCTGCAAAAGTCTGAGGTTCACTAGTACTGGTTAAAGAATAAACATAAGCTCTATATGCAGGACTCAACTTTTGATATGTAAGAGCAGAAGAAATGGGATGGACCACATGACTAGCATTACTAAGATGATAGTCAGCAAGATGAAGAGGAGTGGTCTTTGGTCTAGTAGATCTTCTTAGAGGCATGGAAGAAGTTGATTCTTGTATAGATTCTACAACTGGAAGTGAGGATGCAGGATGTGACTCAGCAATTAATTCTTCTGGAAGCAAAGAAGTAGGAGAAGAGTTTGCAGGAAGATTAGGCTGCAAATTAACAGGATGTGCCTCATGATCTATATATGTCCAAGGCTGAGTTTGGGAACCAGAACTATGCTGATAAGGAAAAATCAATTCCTGGAATTCTACATGTCTTGAAACAATGATTTCCTTAGTAGTTAGATCATACCCAACATAACCTTTGATCCCTGGCTTATAACCAAGAAAAACACACTTGATTGCCCTTGGTGCAAGCTTGGATCTGTTGAAGGTAGATGTTGAAAAATAGCTCAAACAACCAAAAACTTTTAAATCTTCTAGAGCAGGCAAAACTTGATGAAATAACTGATATGGTGATCTGAATTGTAAAACTTCAGTAGGGACCCTATTCATGATGAATACAGAATGTAGAACTGCATATCCCCAAAATTTAGAGGGAAGAGAAGACTGCATAAGCAAGGCTCTTGCAATATTGAGTATAGTTTGGTGTCTTCTCTCAACCCTTGCATTCTGTTGAGGAGTACTAACACAACTCCTTTGATGAACAATTCCTTTTTGATTGTAGTAAGTAGACAAAGAAAACTCAGGTCCATTATCTGTTCTAATAGTTTTAACCTTTGCATTAAACTGATTTTCAATAAGATTAATAAAGGTTTGAACTTGACCTTGAACTTCTCCTTTATTCTTAAGCAAAACAACCCAAGTGTATCTACTATAATCATCTACTATGGTCAAAAAATATTTATGCCTATGCATAGTCTCAACCCGAAAGGGACCCCATATATCCATGTGAAGTAATTCAAATCTATTACTAGTGCAAGTATTGCTAATAGGAAAAGACTGCTTTCTTTGTTTAGCTAAGTGACAAATGTCACAAGTTTTAGCTTTGTGTACATGTATAGTAGGAAAGTCTTTGCTTAAAACAGTCAAAATCTTATCTGCTATATGTCCTAGTCTGAAGTGCCACAATGCACTAGTAGGTAAAAGAAAAGAATTAGCTTCTTTGACTTCAGCACCCTTTGAGCAAGAAAACGCAGCATGCTCCACATTTAAGTAGTAAAGTCCTTTGTACAAGCTACCCAAACCAATCATCTTCTTGTTCAGTCCCTGAACATCACAACCTGTCTCAGTAAGTATGACTTTGCAATGCAAATCATTAGTAAATTGTGAAACTGAGATTAAGTTGAACCTAAAATCTGGAATAAACAAGACATTCTGTAAAGATATGGTAGCTGTGAGAAATACCAATCCTCTATATGATGCTGTAACACAACTTCCATTGGGTAATTTCACATTAACAGGTGATATCTTGTAAACAGATGTGAATAAAGAAATTTTATTGCAAATATGATCAGTGGCTCCTGAATCTATTATCCATATTTGATGTGGAGGCATGAAATCAGAAGGAGAAGCACATAATATACCTTGAACCTCTTGTGCTGAAACTGAGATATGATGTACTTGTGCTTGTTGTGATCCTTTCACTTCCATAGGAGAGTGATGCTGCTGTAATAAGGCCTTTAATTTTTGACAATCTTCAAAAGTAAACATGTCATAAAATTTATTATCCTTAGAATCCGTAGTTTGAAGATTATCTTCTTGCTGCTCATTTTCTGGATCATAGTCTGCCATATTGGCATGATGTGAGGAGGAAAATTTTGCTTTAGAACCAAATGTTGTGCCAGTATTTGGAGGAAAACCATGCTTTCTGTAACAAGTCTCAACAGTGTGTCCTAACCTTCCACAGTAAGTGCACACTCGATTGAGTTTACTTTTACCATAAGAACCATAGGCCTTTTTTCCTTCTACTGCATTTACATTTATTTGATCCTCATCCACATTTGTTATTTGTCTTTCATGTTGCAAGGCTAAGGAGAAAACCTTAGTTAAAGGAGGTAGAGGATGACTTAACAAAATCTGTGACTTAACCATAGCAAAATGATCATTTAACCCCATAAGAAACCGCATTACTTGATCTTGCTGTTTATACTCTTTTACTGAACTACTAGCTAAACAAGCACATTTAATCGTGCAAATGCAAGCATGTAAGGATCTGTAATTGTCCAATTCTTCCCACATGACCTTCAATTCTGTAAAATACTCACTAACACTAAGTGAATTTTGCTTAAAAGCATAAAGTTGCTGCTGTAATTCCGCTATTCTCACCAAATCCCCTTGAGAAAAACGATCTTTCAAGTCAATCCAAACATCAACCGCATTCTCAATAAAAACTATACTTTGTGCAATAGAACTAGATACATAATTAAGGATCCAAGAGTGTACCAAGTTATTGCATCTTTGCCATGCTTCAAAGCTAGGGTGAAAAGAATCTGGAATTTCAATTGCTCGATCAATAAATCTGTGCTTATTCTTTGAGATGATCGCCCTCTTCATCGATTTTGACCAAGAATGGTAGTTTTGCCCATTCAACAGAGGATTAACAAGCGAAATCCCAGGATTTTCTGAAGGATGTACATAAAATGGACTAGATACATCTTGCGATGGATCCAACAGAACTGGCTGAACTCGCGGAGGTGCCATCGTGAATCAGAATGCGCAACAGAGCTTCAATAAAGAAGCTCTGATACCATAATACGAACTGAAAATAGAAGGAGGAAAGAACAATGGCTACTGGAGCCAAGAAAGGAAGAAGAATAATAGCTACTGGAGCTGAGAGAAAAACAGCAATAATAGCTGCATTGAATGAACTGAAATTTTCATTACTCAGAAAGCATTTATTACATGTATTTATAGCACTAACCCTAGCTTCTATAACAAGAAGCTGAACCTAATTAACTAACTAACAATGCAACAAAACTAATAACAAATTGTAACAGAATCTGTTAGACTTCTAACTTCCAGAGTCAATTTGCACACGTGATAGATGCGATGGTCAGTAAGGAGAAACATTGTGGTGGGAAGGAAAAGGGGAAAAAGAGGAAGGGGGTTTGGCTATGGAAGATGAAGGAGAAGGGTGGCAAAATGTTGGGTTTATTTAATAATGATGGGCCTATAGTTAGGTGTTAAATCTATCACCCAATACTTTTTTGAATTAATATTGAAATAAATGCTTTTTTTGTCAACATGTAGGATACTTGAAGTTGAAGTAAGGCACTAGGTTTTATTTTTTTTTATTTTTTTTTTTTAAACTAAAGTATGGCACTAGTTGATAAATAACGAATTGCGAGCTGGTAGCTCCATTGGCCTCGGTCCAACTCTTTAGGCTATGTTTGGTTCAAAGGAGGGAAGGGGAGGGGAGGGATTTTAATGGAGGGGAGGGGAAGGGAGGGGAGGGGAGGGGAGGGATTTTAATACAAAACATGTTTGGTTCATAGGAGGGGAGGGGAGGGAAAATAACTCTTTTTTTGTTTGGTTCACAAGGGGAGGGGAGGGATTTTAATACAAAACATGTTTGGTTCATCCCAAACAATGCACTCAACTCAATCACGATGTGGTCATATGCTTTGCTAGTGAAGTTGCCATTAACTTTATAACCTCTTTCAAATTCATGCATGAAACAATTGACAAGAGCATCATCCATGGCTCTTGTCCAAATCAAATTGCCACTAACACTGTCAGTTGCGGATTGCTTTTTGGGTGCCATACTGTAATATTTATCAATTATAGCGTAAGAATTCAACATACTAATAATAATAGTCAATAAAATGTGTTCCATTTCAAGAAAGTTAACATTACAATAAACTCAACAAATGTCAACTAAGAATTCAACAAACATCTAGGTAAAATAAAGAAATAACACAAATGTTTCAGCTCAAAACATCACTTTGATAATCTGCCCACATTTGGTTGGCTAAATTGTTTCTTATAAGCTCTCCTTGAGCAGTCTCCTCACTATCACTTCTTGTGGCTTGATAATTATCATGAGAATCATTTTGATTAGCAAGCTCAGCATCTACTTCAGCTATAAGGTCTTCATCTGGGTCTATGCTCATTAAGTAATTATGAAGAATGCAACATGCAATGATGATTAGTTTTTGAGCTCTAATGCCATAAGTAGGCTCTGCCGAGCTGGATAAAATTCCAAATCTTTTTTTCAATACACCGAAGGCTCTTTCAATTGCATTGCGTAATGATGAATGTCTTAGATTAAACAATTCTCTTGGATTTTGTGGTGGATTTCTTGCTGAGTATTCTTTCAAGTGATACCGTACTCCTCTGTAATATTTACCAGCACAAGCAGTATGAATCAAACCCAAAACCAGCACAAGCAATATGGACAGAACAAACCCAAAACCATATTGCTTGAAGCTATTTATTTAGTGACAGAACAAACCCATCTAGTGACCGAACAAACCCAAGCAATATTGATTCATATTTTAAACTTTCATACTTGCAATATGGACAAAACAAACCCAAAACCAGCACAAGCAATACACTTGAAGCTATTTATTTCAAATCAAATCAATATGAATCAAATCAGAACAAACCCAAAACTAGCACAAGCAAATCAAATACCTTGAAAAATTGCATAGTTCGATAAATTGCAGAGGTGATTTTGCAAGTAAATAATCTCCTTTTCTTCTTGTTTACATTGATTTGTGATATAAGATAGCTATCCTATTCCCAAATTTGCAGAACACATACAATTTCATCATCAGAAACCCACACAAAGAATTAGCAACATAGATTGAATTCACACAATTGGGTATTTCACATAGCACGCAGAAAAAAATTGAAAGGAGGAGAGAAGTACGAAGTACGAACGAAGAGGAGGAGAGAAGATGGAAACCTGGGATAGGCAGCGGATGGGCGGCGGACGGGCGGACGTGCGGCGGACGGGCGGCGGACGGGCGGACGTGGCAGTGGCGGTCAGAAGGGGGCAGCAGCAGCAGAACGAAATAGGAACGAAGAGGAATGGGAAAGACAAAACCAAATTAGGTATGTTTTGTTCAATTTGGGAATTACCAATTTTGTGTAGGGAGATTTTTGTCACAAAATTATTTTCCCTCCCAATCCCCCCACAATTGGAGGGAATAAAAAATTGAGTGAGGAGGGGTTTTGATCCCCTCCATTCCCCTCCCTTCCCCTTCAAAATTCTGAACCAAACACAGTTCACTTTTTAAAACCCCTCCCCTCCCCTCCCCTCCCCTCCATTCCCCTTGAACCAAACAATGCCTTAGGCTAGCTTTGTAAAAAAAAAAAAACCTCATCATACTAGCCACATTTTTTACTTTTTCTTTTTATTCTTTCTTTTTTGGTCGACTTTCTTACTTCGATTCACAACTCTTGTTAATAAAAAACTCATTGATTTATCCTATACCGCTCAACGCGCTAGTGTCGAGGTGAGAGGTTAATCTCACACTTACCAGTTGTGGAGATGCCTTGACGAAGACAAAAAAAAATATTATGTTAGGTTCGGTATGAAAGAGTTAGAGAATAGAGAATAGAGAGGAGAGTCACTTTTAATTGTAGCATGTAGGGGGGGAGAGGGGGAGAGACATGTGCGCTCCATACTTTTTTGTAGTCTCCAAAATAAAAATGGTGGTTGACATTTTTTTATTGTTACTTTTCATTTTTACCCTTTTACGCGACCTTACACCACCACAAATGGTGATTTTGAATACATAAACTTATTATTTTATACTAGTTGGGTAAAATTATGCCAAATTCCATATCCCGTTTTCAAATGTTCTCCCATAAATCTTTTCTTTGATCCAAAGAGATACCTCCCTCTCTTTAGTCAATTAAGTTGCTCCATCAAAGAGATGCTTTGGAGAAACTTGTGCTTTGAGGATATGTTGATTTTGCTTCACGTGTGGAAATTATGTGGTCCCTCTTTCAAGTTGGTACGTATGGCTTTTTTGGCTAATTAAAGACATGCTCTTTTGGATGAATAGATGTTGATCATTTCTTCATGTTTCAGTGACCTCTCGAAGAGTAAGAGGCCACTCATTTGTTCTGTTAACGAATGCTAGTGACTTTTTTTTTCCTGAATTTTTCACATGTTATGATTGATACATTTTTTTGAAAAGTAACACTTTAATGAGTGATCAATTTACAAGATATGTGTATTGACTTGTTAAAAAATGAATTAATTATAATGTATTGTAGAATGTGTCAAAAAAGTATTGGTAGCATTCTTCCTAATATTCTATCATGTTTTGATGATTTATTTGGGTAGGACGTCGCTGTTTTAGTTCCATCTATGTCTCCTTCGTGCAGTAAGTTCTTTCATGGAAACATAGGTATCTTACTTTTTGGGTAGAATTCTTATTTCCAATATGTTTAGGGGCCGTTTGTGAGAGCTTATAAACAACTTATTTGAGCTTATGTTATAAAATAGGTTTAATTACAATTTTAGTCCCTTATTTATCACGTTTGTGCGATTTGAGTCCCTGATGTTCAAAACGTGCGATTTACATCCTAAATTTTTTTTTTGTGCAATTTTGGTCCCTCCTTCAGTGCTCCGTTCAATCACTAACGGCAGTTGCTATTTTCACCTCTTCTTTTTACTATCTGCACCACCTTCACTTAATTAAAAAAAACTTGATTCAGCACCACCTGATGACTGTGATTTGTATGATATTTTTAGTGTCTTTTTACTTTATTTTATTTTGTTTTTATTGAGTCTCATATAATTTTTATTTCATTTTGTTAGTGTTTTCACTTTATTTTTACATTTGCATATAATTTAGAAACTTTTGTGTTTTTAGTCCTTTTAGTTTAGTTTTATTGCATTTTAGTCCTTGTTAGAGGTTCAGGTCAAATAAAGGCATTTGTGGGGATCTTGATGTAAATAAAGGAAGAATTGTGGCTGAAAATTAATGGAGAAGAAGAAGCATCAAAATGTTTATGTTGTTTAACACATGTGAAAAAAGAATTGAAGGAGAAAAAATGATGCTAATTCAGCTGTTGAGAGACAAGAATGTGGCCATATGAAGGGCATTGATGGCCATGAAGACTCATCAAAGATAGAAGAGCAAAACAGCCAAAAGATGAACCACCAGACGAGCCCAACGCTCATGCGTTGGCTCCCTGATTTAGAGCCCAGTTTTGTTGTAATTTCAACGCTCAATCGTTGGAAGGCCAACGCTTATGCGTTGAGCCCCTGTTTGGCCACGTCTGATGGCACTTAAAGCCAACGCCCAAGCGTTGGGATCCCAACGCCTAAGCGTTGGGTCTCAGTCAGGAAAAAGCTATAAATAGGCCTCTTGCTTTCCTTTGTAAACACACTTGGATATTTGGAGAAACACTTAGATACTTGTTCAGAGCATTGCCTGAGATGCGGGAAGCCAATTCTTGAGCTCTCAATTCAGGTTTTTATCATGTTTCTCTTAGCCATGCTTGGCTAAGTTACTTAGGGTTTAGGGTTGTAGTCTATTTATTTTCTAGGCATGTTCTAAGTTTCTTTTGCAATATATGAATAAAGTTCAAGTTCTTAGTTTCTATTCTTTGTTATAATATTATCTTGATGTACACAAGTGTTCTTACCTTGTTCTTATACAATGGTAGTTATTAGGAATTGAGGGGAAATGGGAATAGAAAGAACAATTGCACGCCTCTTAGTTATAAGGGTGGCTTGTTAGTGTTGGCCTGAATTCATGAAATAATTGTCAATGAAATTAACTAATCACTAAGGCATTAGGCTTAGTTAACAAATTGGAAACTCTTCTTGCTTAAGGAATTAACAAGTAGGAAACATTAGGCTATATCACCTAAGAACATGTTCTAGAATTCATATATGAAATTGATTCGAATAGCTTATGCTAGAAATAAAGAAGCTCAACCCAAGCACTGCTTTGATCATATATTTTATCTAGTCCTTTTCCCATTCATTTGTTCCTACAAAACAACCTTCAAACAAAATCTTTTATTTTCTGTATTTTAAAGTTTAAACAATTAATTTTAGGGTCTTGAATTACAACCTATCCCTGTGGGTTCGATATCTGTTATATTACGCGATAACCTCCGTGCACTTGCGGATTTGGCTATCACCACCCACCTTCATCTTCACTTAATTTACTATCTGCACCACCCACCTTCATCTTCTTCTTCTTTTTCTTCTCCCCCACCCCACCCACCCACCCACCCGCCCACCCAATCACCACCTTCTTCCGTTTCTGTTTGGTTACAAGAAAGAGAGGCAAACACTCTCTCTCCCTCATGCTCCCCGTCCTCTTCCATGGTCGTGTGGTCTTGCCACCATGGAAATCACCAGCCCTTCCTCTCTCTCTCTCTCTCTCTCTCATTTTCTGCTCCCTCTTCCATGGCCACCATGGCAGCAACCATCATCGCCATATTGTGCCCAACTTTGGAATCTGTAGAGAAGGTGAATATTTTATGCTGACTTTAATTCCAGGAAACTCTAAGGAGTACTCCAGCTCTGACAACACTTGCAAATCTGATGAGGACACAGAATTTGAGTCAGAGTGGTTTACAACAGAGTTTTTAAATTATATTAAATGCTCCGGTTTTCCAAATCATAAATTGACTTTAAAAGGAAGGAGCTTCGATAGTGCTGTTGAGAAATATAGATCAAGTAGCTGGGTTATGCAATGGGACGCGGCTAATTGTCAATGATCTCCGAACGAATGTTATTGATGCCATTGTGATAATAGGAACCAATATTGGAGATAAAATTTTCATTCCCAAAATGAATATGGTACCATCTAATTCAGGGTACCCCTTTAAGTTTGAAAGTCGACAGATTCCAGTGAGTTTGTGCTTCGCAATGACTATTAATAAAAGCCAAGGCCAGTCATTGTCTCATGTTGGCTTGTTCCTTCCTCGACCTGTTTTCACACATGGCCAATTATATGTAGCTCTTTCAAGGGTAAAGTCAAGGAAAGGTCTCAAATTATTAGTTCTAGATGAGGACAACAAGGTGTCGAGCACAACAAGAAATGTAGTCTATGAAGAAGTGTTTGACAATATTTAAGCTCATTTGACCGTGACTATTTTGCATTTTTTCCTTTTGTCTATTCCTTTTTTTTTTCTTTTTAATAACACTTCCCATCATTTTCTTATCCTATATAGTGTATTAATGGCTATCATTCCGCAAATTAATGCCATTTTCATGAAAATTATTGCAAAGTAAATAGCTTCATAAATATAATCATAATAAGAACGTACGATTTTTTTTTATAAAAACTTGAATATAATTTTTTAAATTTGAAAATAATAGTAAAAAATAGGCCAATTTATCCTGTTTAGTAGATTAAAGGTAATGAAAATAAATAAGAAAGCAAGTAGCTTGATTATTTAAGAATCTAGGTATGCAAATGAAATCATAATAAGAAAATATAATATTTACTATATAAATCAAAAATTTTATTCTTTAACTAGACAAGATTTTATGTACAAAAAATTTATTGATTAAATCTCCTTAAAAAAATTATTTAATTTCTCAATTGTTTTTTTCGAGCTGATTTTAAATAGGCGTGTATTGGAAGATGCCCCAAAAATTTAGTTTCTAGGGCCATTAATTGTTTTGATCTTGCCCCAAATTTTTTAATATTTTAATAATATCCCCTTTAATTTTCATTTTGTTGTGGAAAAATGAAGTAATTTATAACATATATGGTTTCAAGGATATTCATTATTAGATTATTAATGATGCACCTAAATTCTAGGAGAATGGAAAAGTTTAAGGTTAAGATTAATAAGATCTGCCAATGTATTAGGGATTTAAACTCGCCATTTATTAAACAAAAATAAAATTTTATTTTACCATCCACCAGAAATTAAATACCCTTGATTTTTTGAAACTACTTCTCAAATAATTTTTTTATATTAAATTAAAATATACTATATGTATTGAAATATAACACACTTTTGATCTATTATTTATTATATACTCCATTCAATTTAGATATATGTGCAATTTAGATATGTTATTATATAAAAAAATGAATTAAATAAATTTTGTTGTAAGCATATGTTTTCAAATTTAATTTTTTCATATTCCTTTAGCCATTGACCGTTTAGTTTTCACTTTATTACATTTAATTTGCCGTATTTTATCAATGATTATTTTACACATTTTTCCTTCATTCCCAAGATTTATAATTAAATTCTTATTATAACAGGTAATCAGAATTGAAATTTAAAAATGTAAATTTGTAAGATATATATTTAAATTCGCCATTCAATGCAAAAATAAAATAAAATCTGTGCCATTCAATTAAGATAGTGGAATGATTTTTCATAATAACACCATTCAATTATAACAGGTAATCACAATTAATATAATTAAATTCTTATATGCATTTTTTGGAAAAAAGGTCAATACCAAAAAAAAACTCGCCATTTATTAAACAAAAATAAAATCTTATTTTCCCATCCACCAGAAATTAAATACCCTTGATTTTTTTAAACTTCTTCTCAAATAATTTTTTTATTTATTAAATTAAAATATATTATATGTATTTAAATATAACACACTTATGATCTATTTTTTATTATATACTCCTATATTTAATTTGTAATTTTTTTGTATATTTACGGATTTTTAGATATATGTTTAATTAAATAAATAAAATAGATATGTTATTATATAAGAAAACGAATTAAATTAATTTTGTTGTGAGCATATGTTTTCAAATTTAATTTTTTCATATTCCTTTAGGGATTGACTATTTAGTTTTCACTTTATTACATTTAATGTGTCGTATTTTATCAATGACTATTTTACACATTTTTCCTTCATGCCCAATATTTATTATTAAATTATGATATCCGTTTTTTGGAAAAAAGGAAAACAATAAGTCCATTTCCCACACAATAGCTCTTCATCACGCATGTATGCTCTTTCAACTCCCCAGGATGGTTTCCATCATTAATCTATTTCCCACAAGTTTTCAACTGCCGCACTCTCACTTATAGAAGTTGATAAGTTTTCCATGCATCATCATTTTTCATTCAGATATATAGCAAACCATTGATTCCAATTGCATAAACTATATTTCGACTCAATATCCCTATCATCATCATGTTTAGCTATTCTTACAATATGGAGGATGATCCAGACTATACAACAATGATAGCAAAAGAAAGGTTAGTTTCACTTTCTGTGTTAAGGGCACAACCTATTTTTCTTCCCTTACTGTATAATTTGAAAATTCAAAATGATGTAAGTATTTCGAAAAAGCAGGGACTGAAAGAATTCATTTTTGAAAATGTTTTTTATTTTGTTTTCTATTATATATTCTTTAGAAACGATAGCAAAAGAAAGGTGACTTTCAGTTTCTGTGCGTTTGACACTGAGTTTTTTCTTCCCCCCTATGAATTTTAAAAACAACAGGTCTGAAAAAATGCAGAATTCAAAAAATGTTTGTTTTACTTTTTTCTGTTATATATTCTTTAGCTTTAAGATCATAGGAATTAATTGATATGGTTTCAGTTATATATTCGAAAATGGTTTCAGTTCTATAGGCACCAGAGAGTTTCTTGCTTCTGTTTTGTCATTTTTTAATATCTATTGAGTAAAAAACTATGTCAGAACGTTCTTTTTTGTGTTATATATTCGAATATGATTTCAGTTCTATATGCACTACAGATTATCTTGCTTCTGTTTTCTAATTTGTTAATATCTATTTAAATTGCCCCATGAATTTCAAAAACAGCATTGTTGAAAAATGCGGAATTCGAAAATTATTGTTTTCTTTTTTCTGTTATAGATTCGAAAATTGTATGTAGTTACCAGAGAGTTTCTTGCTTATGTTTTCTCATTTTTTAATATCTATTGAGCATAAAAACTATGTCAAAACCATTGTAACTTATTCTGTAATTGGAAAATTCATGCTGTCCCATTAGTTTCGAAAATAGCAGGGACTGAATTTAAATTGTTTTGAAAATCCGTGTTTCTCTTTTTTCTGTTGTTTATTCGTTGTTCTTTATATTCATCATTCTATGTACTAAATTTTAATTCATGTAAATTATATAGATCAGAAGCAAATCTCAGGCACAACCCAACGAATATTGATGACAAGCTGTATCGTGGATTTTACCTCGAATTGGTTCCTAATATGGTATTGTTTACATTAATTTGCGCCAATAATTTTGTTATATTGGGGTTGTTTCTATGTGTGTCCTAATATGGAACTCCCAATCAGGAATAACAGAAACCTTCATGTTTTCATAATTTCAATCACATTGGACAAAACCCTTCAGTGAAAAAGTCATATTTATAAAGGGTTTTTTTATTATTATAAAACATCATTTTCTTATTTTAGTTGTGTTGTTTTTTTGTGCTGTTTTTGGCTTGATTCTTTTTGCATTGAGGATTCTTTCTGCCCTTATGTTGTCTTTGACCCTTTTTTTATTCTAACTGAGTTTTTTGTCTTTTCCCAAAATAAAATTAGCTTATATATTTTTGAACTTGTCACTCGTAGGAATTAGGAATTGTTGGGGATTTGTGGCTTAGACAATTTGAAGAGCGGGTTTCCAAGACTGCAATTTTTAAAGATGACCAGAAAAACTCTTTTCACATAGAGCTTGAGCATCATGGAAATACTGGAGCATTTACAATTGGCCTGCGTGATCTAATGACTCATTACAGTCTGCACAAAGGGGGTTACTTGAAAGTGATTTATTTAGGGGGGAACGAATATCATATTAAGGTTCAAGATAGGGATTTTTGAAATGTTTCCTCTCTAAGTAATGGACAAAATTATCATTTTGGATGGAGCCTTGACAAATTTGTAAGCTCTTGATATGACAGTGGTCCTGATGTCAGTGAAAACAATACAGTCTTTTACTATGAAAGCAAATTTTCATATTTTGTCATTAACCTGGACAAGAAGGTAAAGCATGCTAATTTTCTTTATGTAATTATTTTTTCTATCATTTTTATTTAATTAAATTATGTTATTAAATGTGAATTTGTAATTATAGTTTTCCACAACAGTTAAATTTATTTCAATCTATATTATATAATTCTTTTAATTTTGATCCATAACTGAATTCTTCATTAATGCAAGTTTTGCCAGTAGCTCTGGTGAAGCATGCTATTCTACCGTATAAACCTCCTTTCTGTATTCTAAGGGATACAGAGAAACAAAGGTTTTACTGTGACTGCATATGGAATGACAAAAGACCCAACAAGTGCACACTGACAGTTGGTTGGCTTGAATTTGTAAAGAAAAATAATTGCACTCCTGAAAGCTGGATCAAATGGGGGATAGACAGGAAGGATTGATTTGTTATCCATATTAGTATTTCCTACAAGTAATTCGTGATGAAATGTCTTTTCTGCGATTTTTGGAACTTTAATTTTTAATTTGGGATGACCGTATATTAAGTTTTTCATGGTTGAACAACAAGCATTATTTTCGATTATTTGCTATGTTTTCGTTATGAATATTCTTCGTATTTTTGGAAAAATGTTCTTAAAATTTTTCGTTAACGATATAAAATATTGTCATTATATTTTTTTACAATTTCTTCATGGTTGATAGATTGATGGAGTATCAATTACTCATATAACGAGGCGGTAATTTTAATAGATGCGAATTTTATAAAAAAATCATAGAAACAAAAACTGTTTAATTATAATGTGATGTTTTGAATATTTTTATTAATGATTTTTTTTTGTAATTTTCTAGGTATTCCGAATTATCCATGTTAGGATTCTTATTTTTAATTGTTTTGCTTTACTTCTTATTGATCCTAAAGTTAAAATTTTCAAATATCAAATACAAGTTCAAAATTATAACTCTATCTTCATTAAAAAAAGCCTTAATTATAGTAGTTTTAAACATAGAAATAATATTTTCCATAACGCAAGGATATTTTTTTTCTCTATATTTGTATGTATTCTATCCTTTATATAATCATTCAATATAATATATTCTAAACTTATCGATTAATTAAAACCCCCATTAATAATTTAGATATAATCATTTATGTTTTTATATGTTTTAAAGTAGGGTTTTTATCCCAATTTTTTTTATTAGTATACGTTTAAATAATATTTAACCTCGAATTAAACCTCCAATTAAAATGATTTTTATTAATCCTTTTTCTAATAATTTTTTTATTTAGGAAGTTTTTTATATTTCAAAAACACAATCAAATGGAGTTTGATACCAGGTCTTCCATATCTTTCATTGTAGAATTGGTACCTAACAAGGTATATATGATGTTCTATTGTTTTGCTGTTGTCTTATTCTATAATTATGCAATTATAATGTTTAGAAAAAACTCTCAATTTTCTTATGCTTTACAAGGGTGTGCCCCAGATTCGTGCTATTGGCACCAAGAATTTCAAAAATGTGTTACAAAGACTGTTGTTTTGAAAGATGACAAAAAAAAACACGTTCCACATTATGTTGGAAGATTGTGGTCCTCTATCCGAATTTACAGATGGAATAGAAGGACTCATAGTTCATTATGGCCTTCAACATGAAGGAGGATGGCTCGAGGTGTGTTATTTAGGGGGCTGCGAGTTTCATATTAAAGTTAAAGACAAAGATTTTAGATCAATCTCTGCTGAACATGAAGGAAAGAAATTTTATTTTGGATGGATGCCAACACAAGTTGTAGAAACTGACTATGATAGTGGACCTGACAACGAAGAAGAAAATACAATGTTTTACTACGAAATCCAGCTTTCACCATCGCACATCATTATGGACAGAGTGGTGGGTTATATCTATTTAATCAGATTATTTTATATTACTTAGTTGTTAGTAACTATTTTTTTAAGAGCTATGATTGTTTTTAATATTTATGCCTTAATCCAGACTTTGCCAGCAACGTTGGTGAAACATTCATTGCTTCTGTATAAACCTTCATTTTGTGTATTAAGAGATGCAAGTAAGCAGAGGTTTTATTGTGAATGTTCCTGGAACAACAAAAAAAAATCAAAGTGTATTGTGAAAATTGGTTGGATAGACTTCATCAAAGAAAATAGATGCAGAGATCAGAGCTGGATCAAGTGGGGAATGGATAAGAAGGATCCTTATGTAATACATGCCAGTGTAATCAATAAGTGAAAAATAGTTCTCAAGTTTTTATTTTCATATATCAATGTTTACCCCATGCTCTTATTGTTCAGTTAAAATATGAAAATCATGTTTTTTAGAAAACAAAAAGATATATTGATATCGGATAATAACTAGCCAACTCGCCACAAAAAAGGAGAGGGAGGAGCCAACAAAAAAACCAAAGAGGGGCAGAACATACCCCCGAACAAAGAAAAACTCCCTATACATCACAACAAAATATACCCCCAAAAAATATAACCAAC
Source organism: Acmispon strigosus (assembly GCA_030819835.1). Taxonomy (NCBI): domain Eukaryota; kingdom Viridiplantae; phylum Streptophyta; class Magnoliopsida; order Fabales; family Fabaceae; genus Acmispon; species Acmispon strigosus. The sequence continues at coordinate 28,204,716 of JAUAMA010000002.1, forward strand.
CGAAAGAGCTTCCCGGAACCACCCCACTACCCTCTATACACCCCAACAGAGGAAACTCCCAAGAAGAAACAACATTAGAGAAACCTCCCTAAGAAGTTATACTCGCCAAAATATGAGACGCAATATGGTTCAAAGCAACCTCGTTAGAGTCTGAACACACAACACCCACTTGCTTACCCATCGAGAGAGCCCGCCTAGCCCTCGTGAGAATGCCTTGGGGCACTGAGTCCTCAGTAGAAGGAAGCACCTGAAGACGACCATCAACATCAGCAGCAACCGCAACTCCCTCCCTTGGCAGACTGGGTGTAGAAGATTCGGCAGGGGTGCAAGACACTTGATTCATGTTAACGGCCTTCCTAGGCCGTCCTCGAGCCCTCTTCACTCCAAGCCCACAGCCCTTAGCAGAAGAAAAACCCAACCCCGCAGACTCGCAGTGACCATTCTGTTTCTTGGGACGACCCCTTCTTTTGGTTAAAATATGAAAATCTATGTACCAAAACATCCAAGTAAATTATTATTTCGGTTTATAAACATCTATAATTGATATGTTTCATCTAAATTAAACTCCCATATGCATGGCACGGGTCAAAAACTTGTTATGCCAAATTCCATATCCCTTTTTCAAATGTTCTTCCATAAATCTTTTCTTTGATTCAAAGAGATACCTCCCTTTCTGTAGTCAATTAAGTTGCTCCATCAAAGAGATGCTTTGGAGAAACTTCTGCTTTGAGGATATGTTGATTTTGCTTCACGTGTGGAAATTATGTGGTCACTCTTTCAAGTTGGTAAGTATGGCTTTTTTTGGCTAATTAAAGACATGCTCTTTTGGATGAATAGATGTTGATCATTTCTTCATGTTTCAGTGACCTCTCATTTTGAGAGTAAGAGGCCACTCATTTGTTCTGTTAACGAATGCTAGTGACATTTTTTTTCCTGAATTTTTCACATGTTATGATTGATACATTTTTTTGAAAAGTAACACTTTAATGAGTGATCAATTTACAAGATATGTGTATTGACTTGTTAAAAAATGAATTAATTATAATGTATTATAGAATGTGTCAAAAAAGTCTTGGTAGCATTCTTCCTAATATTCTATCACGTTTTGATGATTTATTTGGGGTAGGACGTCGCTGATTTAGTTCCATCTATGTCTCCTTCGTGCAGTAAGTTTTTTCATGGAAATATAGGTATCTTTCTTTTTGGGTAGAATTCTTATTTCCAATAGATTTTGGGCTGTTTGGGAGAGTTTATAAACAACTTATTTGGGCTGGAAATTTCTCAAACCACCTCGAAAACATTCTATGAAGAAAGATAATTAATTATGGGTTGTTTTAGAAGCATTCCAAACGAAGAAACATGAAGAAAACAGAGACACGAAGGTCGCCGCTGTGGATTTCAGAATCCGGCAAAGCTCCGGCCGACCTGCAACTAGTCGTATCTTCCTCCTCCGACCTCCAAAGGTCACAAAACCACCACCATCGTGTTCCCCGTCGCGAGGAGAAGAAGGCCCAGTGGTCCCTTGCCATCACTGTCGTCACGCCGCCGCCCTCTCGAATCATCTTCTCCGGCGGCCCTTGTCGGAAAATTTTCCAGAACTCGAATTCTGGAAAAGAAGAAGAAGAGGAAGGTGGGTGGTGTTGAATCTAGTTTTTTTTAAATTAAGTGTAGGTGGTGCATATAGTAAAAAGAGGGGGTGAAAATAGCAACTGCCGTTAGTGATTAGACGGAGCACTGACTGAGGGACCAAAATCGCACAAAAAGAAAATTCGAGGATGTAAATCGCACTTTTTGAATATCAGGGACTCAAATCGCACAAGCGTGATAGATAAAAGACTAAAATTGTAATTAAGCCTATAAAATAAACTCTTTTGTATGCGTTTTTAAATTGACGTGAGGTTCTTCGTCTCGAGTTCGAGTTCGAGTTCGAGTTGCTATAAATACAATTGCGTTAAATTTTTGTAGGAAAAGTTTTAATAATCCATCCTATCCGGTTGGAACATGATGAAACTCGTGGCAAAAAAAACACACAAAAAGGAATGACTCTTGTCCAATTAATTCAGAGATCTTTTTCAGGGGAGAATATAATGTGACAGATCGAAGAAGTTTTCTGATGCAAGTAGGATATCTGTCGGCCAAGAATTAAAAGTGAGATTGGAAATTTTGGATCTTTGTTAAGCCTAGCTATCGGGGAGGTGGAAAGGTAAAATTCAAGGTTGAAGAAGAGAGTTGGGAATGGGAAATGCCCTTATTCTTGGAATGTAATTTTGTTAGGGAGAGTAATAAACTTTGTTTCCTTGTTTAACAAATTATCCAATATTTTTTTAGAAAAAGAAATATTAACAGAAATGGGAGACTCAGAAAGAAAGAAAGAAAGAAGAATCTATTTGTTGAGATGCTTAATTGACTAATTCCGTACAACTATGACATGACTGTGATGATTCTTGGCAGAAGTTGTATGATAACTTTAGTGCGTGTACACCTATTGATATCAGAATCTTATCTTAGTCGAAATACTAAGAGACTAAAGATAATAAATTGTGCTAAGTTTAATTTTTTAGACAAAATACAGTGTTGGCAATATTGGTCGAAAGCGTGTTCCAAATTGGCAAGGACTTGAAGATTCTGAACGTGAAATTTCCATGCATGCATGCCAACATCGTTTCATCTTCAACCAAGACTAACATTTTGATATGTTATGAAGGCAGTAGACAAATTCTTCGACCAGAGAAGGGAAAAAGGTTCGAGCAAATATGTGTTGATTCAAGGAAGAAAGTTGAAGAATGTGGCACTTAGTGAAGACATCATAAAGTGACAGTCTACAAAGAGAAATAAAGGGGAAGACGTCAAAGATTAAAGTGGTTAGAATTCAAATTCCAGCAAAGCATGAAGCCGTTGGTGGAAGTTACTTTACTTTGTGAATGTGCCAAGTGTATGGCTCTAGTCTTAGGAGTTATTTTCTAAGATTTAATTTCCACCATAGGATTAGAGTAGCAGTTTTATTTCTGGCCTATAAATAGGACCTTTGATTGTAGAATTATGCAGAATTCACAAACTACTCAAACTCTCAAGACTCCTATAAGTCTTATGCGACAGACGACTAACTAAAAGAAATCAGAGGGTGCTGTGATTCTCACTTTTACTTTCAATGCAATTTACTTTTGCCATTTTGGTTTGTCTTTTCCTTTTAATTCCTTTTCTTCAATCTACTACTGTTCTACTTCATCTTCTTTCTTAAACTTTGTAGAACATTGTTCCGTTCTTTATCAAAATCCGGAAACGACACTTAAGCGTTTTCACATAAAGGATCCAAAGAGGATCAGAATCCAGCCTCTTTATCAACATTTGAATTTCCTTGTGAATTTACTCATTTTTACCAAAAGTCGAGGTAAAAAACACCCACACAATATGTTCTTCTTAATCTTTTCTCATCAACTAGGGATCTTAATCAGATGCTGATGACAGATCACCTTTAATTCGAATTACGTAAGTTTTAATTATAGCAAGTTATGGTCTGGTGTTGTTGGGATACCATGTGTGAATAAGTAGTCTCAGAGCATCCACAATAATTCTTGCTTATATCGGGTATGGTTCCTCTAAAGCGAGTTCATTTGCTCTATTGGCTTTTCAAATTAAGTAATCACTATTAATGGTGTGATAACTTACTTTACCCTCTAAAGTGACTTCGCTCACTTTAGAGAAGCAATATTCGCTTATATGAGTTGCTTAATACTATTTGTCTTGGTCCAAAATGTCCCATAGTTTTTAAGTAATCTACAAGCATGTAGATTTTACTTCAATAATAATTTCTTATATTTTCATAAGCAACTCATATTTTTTTTATTATCACTTAACACAAGAAAGAGAATGAATTGCTAATACAAGAGAGAGAAACCATATTATTTTAATGCAAGAGAAAGAAAGAATTATTAATGCGGGAGAGAGAAACAAATCATTTTTAAATAAATCACTCTAAACTACTCTAACTCATAGTTGCTTGTGAGCAACCATTAAATATTTTTAAGCTCTTTGAGTGCTACCTAAACTTGCGCCAATAGTTAAAAAAATGTATGATTACTTACTGATAAAATACTCCTAAAGTACTCCTATTGTAAATAAATAAAAAGTGTGATTTGCTCTTAGCTCAACGCGGAGATATCTTGGCTTTTTATTAGCAAGTGATCTTGGATAGACTTCCAACAAAGAAGAATTTGAAGATGAGAAATGTCATTTCTAATCAGCAGCTAATAATGTGTGTTCTGTCATGAGTTTGGGGAAGCTTCAGAGCACTTTTCTTCATTTTTTTTTTTCACTCTGATCAAATTTATTTTTTGTTGGGGTTTGAAGTTGTTCTTCCTGGGCAAGGCTCAATTCCTTCAATATCGTGGCTCGGTGGCAGGGAAAACAGCAAAAATGGCTATAAATGATCCCTTGGTATTCTACTATTTGGTTTATTTAATGGAAAATGATTTTTAACCCCACACAATACCTGCCATCCAATCCACATATGTAAATTATGATGGTTTTTTACTGCCACAATCTATAATGTATATAAAAAACAGGGATAAAACATTTTTTGGCGGTTTCAAACTCCTACCCAAACCACCACACAAAGATACACATTTATTTTGCGGGGTTTTAAAACCCCTAAACTTTTTTTTTTTAATTTTCGCACTTAGTGGGTGTTTTTATAAAAAATCGCCACTAAACGCGAACCCTTAGGATTCAAATATCGAGACGGTTAAATGATACAAAGGTTTAAGTGAGGAGTTTGGTGTTTTGGAGTATTAAATAAGCTTGTAAGAGTTGAAATAACCCTCCCTACTACAGAATTGTCATATTACTACGGTTCCAGGCAGCATAATATCACGGCTAAACCGTGGTAACAAACAACGAAGTAATAGATAAATTACCATGGTTCAAGGCGGAACCGTGATAACATCGCAACTCTGTTACTACGGTTGAAGGTGTAACCGTGGTAATATTGCAGCTTTGTTACCACGATTGAATGCTTAACCGTGCTAACATTGCAGCTTTGTTACCGCAGTTCCTTTCTGAACCGTGGTAGCATCTCTTCCTATTACCTCGGTTCAGTGTTGAACCGTGGTAATAGGTTTAATTTTTTTTCTTATGTTCTCTCACCTTAATTAATTGTACGTGCAAATAAAAATACAGTTTATTATATTGCCAAAATACCAAATTAACTAAAACATGGTCTATAGGAAACTATAAATACCAAATTACCAAATAAACTATATATAACATGCATATGGGATTTCTAAAACATGGTCTATAGGAAATTCTCCTAATATCTCATTACAATTCAATTCCAAAACAGTTCAGCAGTAGAACAACTCAATGCCAAAACAGTTCAGCAGTTCATTAATTCTAAAAAAAAAAAACCGGACAGTAGATCATAGCAGTTCCATCATAACATCTTCAACTGATCTTAGTGCTCCTGCTTGTGCTCCCAACTGCTTCTAATACATCGCCTTCAATGCATCTCCGAGCCCGGAATGTTGCTAAGCATGCGTAATATGCTGCTAAGCCATTCCTTATGTACATAATATACTGCTAAGCCATTCCGAACAATTCCTGGCATTATATTTCTAAACAATATAACAATGATTAAAAAGAGAAGGAGATTATTAGGAACAAGATCAGCCATATAATAACTAGAAGAAAAATTATATTCACTTGAAGAAAAATTATAAAGCCAAATTTAACAATCATACAACCAAATTTAAAAAAGGTACAACATGTACTGCTTGGCTGAATTAAAAATCAGGGTACAGAATTGGAGCCCATTGATTCCATATAATCATCGGAGGAGTCATCCGAGTCTTCGGAGGGTTCATATAGTAGTGGCTCACCAATATCAATACCCCTTGACCGGAGGAATTCTACTCCGATCACTTGACAAGCCACCTCCTCTAAAGGGTTCCAAGCCAAATAGGGCAACCCATTTGGACCCCTAAGGAGTTTTGTTACGATGAAACCATAGGGAATGGCTTGCTGGTTGTCAACCAGAGCAGAAACAAGGTAATTGTAGATGATGTCTACAACATTAAAACGCTCATTATTCATAATCATGTACATTATATACAGGTTGTGGTCAAGCACGTCTTCCAGGCGATCGACTCTTAGACACAGCACTTTAGTGACCAATTGATGTAGCACTCTGGAACGACGGTTGAGCGATGAGTAGAGACGACGCTCATAAACGGATGGATTTTCCATCATATAGATGCTTTCATCTATATCTTCTCCATCGCATTCTTCTTTCTAGAATTCAGTGTACGTGTCTCCTTCGTCCTCACTATTGAAGAGTTCAGCAAGTTTCCCTCTAGTTAGGGAGAACTCATAACCCACCACTGTTGCAACGAAGTCTCTGTTGTGAGAAAATGTTAAGGAAGACCAGAACGCGAAGACAAGGTCTGTGTACATTGGTTGGTTAGAGGCATCACACAATGCTTGGAAACGTGTGTTACGCAGAGATTCCGTGCTAAGAACTTGATACCGCTCAAGTTCTGGGAAATTTACGATATAAGGAAGACAAATTTCGAAACTGTTTGCCATTTATGTTTTTAATGAAGATTACTGAACACAGGAAAAGAAGGATGCAGGGAAGATGACGAAGTGATGGATGGAGAACTGAGAAATACTTCTGGAATTTATAAGCAAACGAGGAAAGTGAAACGAGATGAAGAAGAGTAACCGCCATGACTGTTGAGAAGTGCAGATTAAAGAGGATGTTTTGAGAAATGTGAAACTCGTATGGGAAAGGAGAACCGGCGTGACTGTTTAGAAGAAGGGCACCGCGCATGCTGGAGATAATGCGTTGGGAAGCATTTATGAAGAGACCACTACGTGGTTGGAGAGACTAGCAATTAAAAGTAAAACGACGCACACTTCTTGTGCTCTGGGAAAACAAAACCCTAGTACTGAACAACAACAACAATCTTCAAAACAAAACCTCAGAAGTAGAAGCAGGTCAAGAGGACTCACCAGTGAGGTAGAGAAGAGCGGCCAACGGGAGGAGACGGGAACGTCGGTGCACGAACTTGGTGTCGACGAGCATGCAAAGCAGCGACGGTGGCATTGCGGATAGAAGGAGGGCCGGTGATGAGGTGCAGCGACCAGGGTCAGCGGTCATGAGGTGCAATAGAGAAAGGGTTCATAAATGAGTTTTTATCTGCAAACTAGGGTTTGCTAGTAAAAAAATCAACATTTTATTAATAATATAATATCTATTACAACAGTTGAAGGTATCATCCGAGATAACGGTATTTTTTAATTAAAAAAATTATAAAAACTATGTCAGTTACCACGGTTGAAATGAAATCGTGGTAGCTGAGGACCTTAGTTACTGCGGTTCTAGACGGAACCGTGGTAACAAAGTTCCGGGCATCATTTTACAACGGTCGAACGCAGAACCTAATAACAGAGGCATGGTAAAAAGACAAATTTGTAGTAGTGGTTTATCACAAAACCACTCTAAGGTCAAGAATTTGAGGTACAATGAGGTGCGAATGGTGGAATTTGAAGTGGTACGTACAAAAGCATTTTCTCCGAGGAGCGACGAACAAACAACAAAACCATGCCAACATTTTGTTTTATTAAAAAATTGAAATGGATGTTCCAATTTCAGGATCTGCGTCCTACTTTGACAACATACACTTAATGTTATTTGCTCAAATTTCATGCATGCTATTATGGCATCTATGCAACACAGTCCATGGTAGCTTTTCTATTAAAATTAAAAATCACTTAAAACATGTTATTGGCTCAAAATGTCAACAAATTAACCATCTGCACATGAAAAAGATCTTCTCAGATTGAACTGACCTGAAATTAGTGGCCCAAATACTCTAAAAATGATTGTGGGGGGAAGAATATGCAAGGTAGTATTAATTGTACGACCAGTGCCACTGAAACTCTTTTGCTAGAGCAAAATTGGACCACTTATTTTTCAAAGCCATCTTATCCATCAGTCACTCTGCTAACGGCATGTTCCACATTGCTGTAATATTCTGTGAATGGAAAATGAAACTTTTACCCTTCTCCACCTCTCCACTTAGGAGAGAAAATAGGAAAAAGATAAAATTTGTGATTTGGTAGGTGATGGGGGTAAAAATTATAGAAAAAGATAGAATGAAAAATACATGAAAATAACTATAATTAAGATAGTGTAGGATGTAAACATATTCCAACTTTTCCTTCAATATGACTTGCAGATTCATACTTTATTTTGAATGGGAGAGAGGTGGAGGAAATAAATATAGGAAAAATAGAGAGAAAATGTGATATGATAGAAAAAGAGGATAAAAATAGAAACAAAATTAGGTGTAAATGGAATAGAAATGTTTTGGAGTGTAATAAATTAAGGTAGTTTATGCATTGCTTCACTTGATTTTGGAAAAATGTTTTCCACATCCTAAATTTACTTACACTACACTTGGAGTGAGATAGAAAAAAAAGAGAAAGAATTGAGTGATATAATATATATACGCAATTGATAGGAAAATAAGAGAGATATAAAGAGAAAATTAGTGGAAATAAGATGGAAGGGAAAATTCAATGTAAATGTATGGATGAATTTTATCCTTCTATGCTGCCACATCATATAACATGTGCAAAGATTTAGCCCCATAGATAGTTAGTGACCTGAGATACACACGCACTCTAGTCCTTTCAACCGCGTTTGGAATGCTTCCATTAGTTCCAACTCCCCTTATATTATTACTTGGTCTTCAGTTATAAACAATTTCAAATTAACAATTTTCTCTATTTTATGTTGATGATGAGAACTTTAACACAATAACAGCTCAAACAGAGCAATATGCAGTGGATAATAATTTCCCCAACTTGTAAGAATATGTGAGGAGAGATAATAAATAAACGCAGCAACTAAAAATCACACAAACAAAGGAACATCAAAATTTTAACGTGGAAAACTTTCTCAATATGAGAAGTGAAAATCATGGGACCGAGCTAGTCAATCAAGCTCCACTGTGATCAAAATAAGGGTACAAGAGAGTCTCAAATTATAGCACAAATCGTGCTCAACAATCATCCAAAGAATCAATGCCACAATTATGAAATAGAGAACAAAGAAAACTAGAAAAACACTACCACTGTCCGAGCCTGATTTCTCCCACCTCAGAAGACTTCTCATCGATCCAACCGTTCATATTGAAGAATCAAAAGTCATGAACTTGCCGTTCAAATTTTAGTCCGATCCGGTAGTGAACGAAGCGCAACGACAGATCTACGGTCGCTGATATGAGTTCCAGCAGGAATGAGTTTCTCTTCTCTTCTCTCTCACTTTTCTCTTGCCAAAATGAGCCAACTCTCTTACCCTAATCTTACCCATCTCCACTTGCTCAAGTGAGACAAGTAGTCTTGCATCAATTGGGTCTTTCTCCACATAGGATGGGAGCCCAAAAACCAAACAAATCTCCCCCTCAAAACTGTGTGGAGATGACCGCCAAACCGCAGATCTCACAACAAGTCTCAAACTTGCATCTCGGTAATGCCTTTGTCATCATATCAACACTATTATCATTTGTATGAACCTTGGTCAATTCCAACAACCTAGCGTCCAATGCATCATGTATCCAATGATACCTTACATCAATATGTCTGGACTTAGAATGAAAATTTGAATTCTTACCAAGATGAATTGCACTTTGACTATCACAAAATAACATGTATTTGTCCTGCTCAAAATCAAGCTCCTGCAAGAATTTCTTCACCCAAATAAATTCCTTCCATGCTTCTGTAATGATAATGAACTCTGGCTCGGTTATGGACAATGCAACACACCTCTGCAATCTAGATTGCCAAGCCACAGCTCCCCATGCAAACTTAATCAAGTTGTCTGAAGTGGACTTTCTGGAATCAATGTCTCCAGCCATATCAGAATCAGTATAGCCCACAAGGGTAGACTTATCAACTCCAAAACAAGGCCTCAAACTAGTAATACCATCAAAATCCATTTCACAGCACTCCAATGCTCTCAACTTGGATTTGACAGAAATCTACTGATTGTACCAACAACATGTGCAATATCTGGTCTTGTACACACGCATACATCAAACTGCTCACAAAAGATGCATAAGGAACCGTTGCATATCTAATTTTCAACTTCATTTGAAGAATTCTGTTTAGCACTCAATTGAAAATGAGTTGCAAGAGTAGTACTTACAGCCTTAGCATTTTCCATTTGAAATCTTCGCAACACTCTTTTAAAATAGTATTCCTGTGACAGTCAAAGTTTCTTCTCTTTCCTATCACCCACGATTCTTATACCAAGAATCTGCTTAGCAGCTCCCATGTCTATAATGGAAAATGACTCGCCAAATCGCTTTTTTAACCTGTAAATCATGGAAATATTTTCCCCAACAATAAGCATGTCCTCAACATACAATAACATGATAATGAAATCATCATGAGCAAACTTTTTAATAAAGACACAGTGATCAGAAGTAGTCTTCTTGTAGCCTTGCTCACATATAACAGACTCAAACTTCTTGTACCATTGCCGCAGAGCCTGCTTCAAACCATATAGGCTCTTTCTCAGCTTACGCACATAGTCTTCCTTACCTTCCACAAGAAAACCATCAGGTTGCTTCCTGTAAATCTCTTCATACAAATCACCATGAAGGAAAAAAAAATTACATCCATTTTCTCTACCTCCAAATCAAGAGTAGCAACCGGACTGTCACGGTTCTAATGGATGAAATTTTCACCACAGGAGAAAAAATCTCAATGAAATCAACACCTTTTCTCTGTCTAAAACCTTTCACCACCAATCTGGCTTTATACCTCGAATATGTAGAATTTCTTTCATGCTTCACCCTGTAAATCTGCCTGTTTTCCAAGGCCTTCTTGCCTTTTGGCAATTTTACCAAGTCAAAAGTGTGATTATCATGCAAAATTTTCATTTCATCTTGCATTGCATCCAACCACTTCTTCTTTTCTTCACTCTCTATGGCCTCATGATAACACTTAGGTTCACCTCCATATGTCAAGACAACATAATCATCAGAAGAATACCTAGTAGACGCTTTCCTCTGCCTGTTAGACCTCTAAATTTGAACATGAGGTGGTTCAGGAGCATCACCAAGATTCTCATCTTGTAACATCTCATGTTCCTCTTTAGCATCATCAATATTAACATCAACATCATCTCCAAGCTGCTGATCACCAACATTATCATGTTATTTTAGAAGTTTGGGAACCCCGTTGCACATATCGCATTCGCGGAAGACCAAAACTGTAATTAAGCCATATATTTTTTAATTTGCTTGAATATATCGATGCAAATTAGGCGGGTCGCTCAGATACTCGAAGGTTCGTCTCCAGCTTGTGCTTGTTCCTTGGTTCAACATTGATTTCATAGATAATTAAAAAAGCAAGCTCGTATTTCCATATCATCCACTGGTCGTTTGAATATCGAGTTTTGTCCATAACTATTTCTAAAATTATTTGGGTTCGTAGACTTTTGGCCGAGTTCAAGTTTGTCAAGCTAAAGCCACACATCTTTATGCTATTCAAATGTTTGTCAATCTAGTTTTTCATTAACACACTAATTAAACCTATTGATGTGGACTGTTGCTCTACTCGTAAGACTCTTAATGATTGTATTATCTCTCATCCTCACTCACCTCACAACTTAAGGTTGCAGATAATAATTTTACTAAAGTTATTCCTCGTCTCTATCATCATCTTCTAATAAGAAAACTGATGTTTCTTGATCACTAACATCAATTCAAGGGGGTATTATTAGCTAGAGATGTTGCATAAACTAGGGAAAGTCTGTCTTCGTTGAAATATCTATTAGGATATACTTTGTGAGATATTAAATATGTTTTGTATGATAAGCAAAGATTATATTTAACATATGTTTTTTTATGATAAGATTAGTCGTGGTAGGTATTATATCGTGTTATCATGTACTATAGCTTTAATTTTGTCGACAATGTTTGAGATAGCATAGAAAATCTATGTTGAAATAGACTAGGACATTATATATATATATAGGGAGCGTATCAAGTGAGAGCGATGCTTATTATGAGAGATGAAAGCGTTAAATCTTAGCCATTAGATCTACCATGAAGGGCCAAGATTAAAACAAAATGGCATGCGACTTTTTTAAAAAGTCATGTGACCACTAAACTACTTTTAATCTCAACCACTAATGAATAATTGTACGGCCATGATTTAACACTCTCATCTCTCATAATAAACATTACTCTCACTTGATATGCCCCCTATATATATATATATATTGTATATCTAAGTCATGCATAGACATTAATATATCATCAAGCTAATTTTTATTATGATATTTTAAGTCTAACAAGCTGATCTATTTACGTAATTATAATTGATATAAATGTTATTTCTATTATTGTAATGTTAAATATTTCTTATAATATCTTGAAATGAAATGATGAATTTATTGACTTATTTACATTTTACATGTTTTCCTATATAAGTATGATCTTAAATATGCTTTCGGGCATTACAAAACCCAACACAGCCCGTCAATTATGCACTCATACCTATTATTTCTTTTATTTCATACTTAGTTCGGTCGGTTGACAGTCTAATCTGATTTTGATCGAACAAGACTGTCTAGAACTGGTTTTTTCCACCAATTCACCCATAGCTCGAATCAAACCGCCCGGTTCGATAAAAAATCACCACAGTTTAAGCGGGTTTGGTTGGACCGGTTTTTTTTGACAGCCCTAGTTTTACATTTAAAACATCTAATAAAATTTCAACATTCAAAAAAATAATAATCAAACCTCTTTAGACTTTGAAATCTTATGAGTATGATATTGATTAGATAGAGAGAAAAGTAAATTAGGAATGGGAAAAATATGAAAAAGAAAAAGCATTTATTATAAAAAATATTTATTTCATCCTTACACTTGAAGGTGATCGATGGAATTTTTACACTCACTCTTTAAATCAGGTAAAGGTTTTACTTATATATGTACAATTTATAAAGAAGCAACCAAGTCAAAGCTTCTGTCCAAATAAAACAAAGGATCAAATTAGCTGAGCAACCCCTGAATCAAAAGTTCCAGCAAGCAGCATCATATATCACTTGCAAGGAGCATATGTACGAGCTTGAATCGAATCTCTGAAAGAAAAAAAGCTCTCTTGTGATGAGTTGTGAAATTAACAAAACTCCCATTCTCCACGTGCCAAAAGAGACATTCATATTAGTCTCATAAAGCATTCAAATGGATCCAACACGTGAAGTTATTATAATCAAAGCCATGCTTGGGTCATGTAAGGACGCGAGGAACTCACAAAGCCATTCACCAGGTGAAGGTACGTCTTCAGATCATGACACGTGGCCACATCTCCTCCCTTCAGGTACGGCGATTGAGATTCCCTGCTACTCAACCTCAGCTCCTGTCCCACATCAGCGTACACCAGCTGCATCTCCTCCACGCGCCGACGCAGCCAGCCACGTAAGCTCCCAACGTGGACGCCACCCTCACCAGCCACGTCATCACCCCTCACCACCACCCCGGGCACTTTTGTGATGACGTCATCGGAGTTGACAATCCTTAATATCCTCGTCCCGCTCTGCTCTAACTGTCTCCTGAACTTCTCGTTACCGACGCGGGGCCCACCGAACGAAATCACCGTAACTAACGGCGCGTCGTTGAAGGTGGTGGTTATATCGTACGCGCTCAGAATCGCGAGTGCGGCTCCAAGACTGTGACCGGTTATAGTTATGCTTAGTGGCTCATCACCGTATGTTTGAATCAATCTTTGAACCTCTTCTCTCACCATCTCCTGCAAACTTGGACTTGTTTCCGTGTTGGACACATAGAGGCTCAAAAAACCATTCTCCACCATACACTCAGTGTCACTGCCACCACCGGCACCGCGCATATGATTTGGCAATGGTGTCAAGGTGGCGCGTAGATTCTCCAACCATTCCAAGCAAGTAGCTGTTCCTCTTAGGGAAATCACTATCTCGCGCCGGCCAAGGCGTGCGATTTCCTTTTTGTCATGACATACTGCCACGTAGCCGATCCAGCTTGACCTGGATTGGACGTGTGACATGTTGTCGATCCATTTGGGCAGCTTTATCCCGCAGGTGGCGCGGAGGTTCTTGGTGACCCGGTAGTAGCCGGGTTTTGCCATTCCGGTCCGGGCTAGGAGCGAGGACTTCGGGTAGCGGCACGTGGCGTAGGTGGGGGAGGAGGGGTCGAAGTCGAAAGAGCGGTAAGCGGTTTCTATGAACTGGCCGTACCTTAGGATCTCCGATCGTAGGTTGTCATCAAGAGGGTCGAGCAAGCCTTCCCAGTTGTTGATTCCTTGGTATTGCGTCCAATTATGGCAGAGTTTGGGGGAGCGGCATTGGTCTTGGTTGTGTTTGAGACGAACCCATGAAAGTTGAGACTTGTTGAATGGCAAGGGAGGGGTTTTGGAGTGTGAGGGGAAAGTTGGGTTGGGTTCGAAGGTAGAAGTAGGAAAAGTGTGTGGTTGGGTAGTTGCTCGAATAGCAATAAGCCTCATAATACTTTATGTATATAAAGAAAGTTTGAAGTTTGGCTTAATTATTGCCTAGCTTTGTAATTGGGATATTTTCCTCACTTGTAGTAGGTTTGGGTGTTTGCATGGCATTTATATGAGGGAAGTGAAGTGAGTGGACGGTGGTGGAAGGGAGATAATGAAAAATATCAGAAAGTTTTAATTTTAGTTTTGAATTATTCATATCTCACCATCTTTTCCATTTCATTTACCTTCATTTTTTCTTCTTATTTTTTCTTCTGATTTCTCTATTATTTTTCTATCAAATATCATATATCGTATATCCATATCTAGTGCTTTCAATTTTGTTCCTTATTTCTCTTAAGATGTGGGTGCGTGAAATTTATGTGGATAGATTACTATATATTGGATATTTTTCTGATTTGGGTAAGTGAAAAAACAAAAAAAGAAATGGCTGCGGGGTGAGTGGAGAGGTGAATTCGTGATGCAAATGATGTTGACGCGTGTGGCCGGACCTGAAAAGAAAGGTTTAATTTTGTGCAAAGCACTAGAGGAGTTACGTGTGTCGTGTGGTCCATTGGAACTAGTTAGTACTACTCGGTCACACCACAGGACCGGCCCAGCCGCGTAACCCAGAATAGTCACTCACGGTGGAAGAGAAGTGGACCGGTCAAGTAATACCGATGAATGTAATGTTTTATGTGTGTCAACCATGGATTTTTTTTAGGGGGCATTCCCTTTAAATTCTTCACCACCTCTAAAAATGGTCATTTATCATTTTACTCTTAAAAATATAAAATTCTTCCCAACATATCCTCATCTCCTTCCTTCATCAATTCCACACCCCATCTACCGTCCCCATTCCCTTCCTCCCATCTTCACCCACTCATTATCTTCTCCCTCACACCCACCACCATTTCCATCTTGGAGGGTTTTCTTCGCATTTCCGCACACCTTTTCGAACCTCACCCCCCATATTTAACGTCCTTTTTCTTTAAGTTTTTCATGATCTAAAAAAAATTACACTTGTAAGTGCGATTTTTTCTCCCTGGTCGCACTTAAAGTGCGAAATTTGTATTTTAATTTTATTTTTTAATTAAATCGATTTGTATCGTACCTATAAGTGCAACTTTTCCTCCCTAGTCGCACTTACAAGTGTGAAATTAGTATTTTAATTTTTTTAATTAAATCGATGTATATTGCACCTGTAAGTGCGATTTTTCCATCATGGTCGCACCTTAAAGTGCGACCAATATAATACAAAATAAAATAGATTATTTTTATATAGTTCGCACTTTAAGGTGCGATTATATAGTCCGCACCTTAAAGTGCGATCTAGGGACGAAAATCGCACCTTTAAGTGCAATTTATTACAAGATCCGGAACTGAAATCGTGAAAGGCATGGTCCAAAACTCAAATCAACATGTATGTAACCCACAACAACAAAATAATATAGTAGAATGGTTGTCAGGATGACGAAGGAAGAAGAAAATGATGAAATGGTTGCTACGGCGAGAAGGAGAAGAAAGAAGAAAGGGATGGAGATGGTGGGTTTTCTATTTTTTTTAATATTAGGGGTATATTTGGAATTAAGAAAAAAAGGGGTTGTGGCAGGTCCAATGGGGATGGCCCGAAATCCAACTCCCTATTTTTTAAGGTACCATGGGGTTTTTAGGAAAACTATATGTTCACACATAAAACAACCGCACACAATTGAGAGATAAAAATAGAAGAGGAATAAATGAATTATGTTGTAGTTGGTGTGATAGAAAAATAAGGGAGAATAAGAGAAAGCAGGTAAAAATGTGGGATTTGACTCCTCTAAAGTGAGCTCACCCACTTTATAGGATAAAGTGAGCATCACAACCATTAACTGCGTTATTTTATTAATTTTTTTAAAATAAGTAATCACAACACAATAAATGGTTGTGATGAGTGAACTCACTTTAAAGGAGGCAAACCAAAAAATGTGATAGAAGAGAAAATAAAGTGAACATATCAAACCCATTTTATTATGCTACGTGCGCCGGGAATAATTAGATATCAGACTTTGATATATATGTTCTCCCCAAGTTTATCTTACATCCAATTTCCATCCAAATTTTTTTTGGTAACTTGTCGGGGCAAAGCCCTAGAAAAGCGAAACGCTACAATGCATGAGCACCGAAAGAATCTAAGGCCTTAGCGGCATCCTAAAACAACATACTATGACATGCACTCTATTAAAGGAAAGTGCAAAACATGGATCCAAAGCCAAGCGTATGAGCATTCCTAGCCAAACTATTTGCTACAACATTAGCTTCATCGGGAATAAGCTGAATCATCACCTTTAACTGTCAAGGAATAGCATGACGAATGTGCTGAACTAATTCCAAGTAGGTACTGACGAGGACACCATCAGACATAATAGACTCAATAGCTACAACTTAGTCACTCTCAATGATCACTCTCCGAACGGCCTCCTTAAAAATCAGATCCACGACTATACGAATAGCCCATAATTCTGCGAGCAGAGGGTTAGAAGTACCCAATCTCCTATACAAAAGCCTCTAACCCATCTGCCATCGCTATCTCGAAGCACTCCCCACAGCTAGCCTCTCTACTATACCAAACCGAGTCATCAACATTATAATTCAACCACCCAACTCAGGGAAACAACCAGAAAAGGCTAGATATGCCCCGCAGACCAGCAGAGAGGTCGTCCATATTCGCAGCAAAAACATCAAACATGATTGAATGAGCCATCCATCTAACCTTTAAGATATCCCACTAAGCTTGCTAAAAAATTTCCTTGTTCCTCATCCTCCATAATCCCCACAGTTGATTCGCGAAGATCCTGGGCCACTGCTGCCCTGGGTAGCACGGGTACGTGCAAATTGGTCCACCACCGGTACCCGGTGCGGGTGCGTGCGGGTACGCGATGGGTGCGCAACGGTGCGGACCCTGTTTCGCGACCAAACAAAAAAAAAGGGGTGCGTATTGGGTGCAGTTTCGTCGGATCAGTTCAATCGGTTTCAACATTCAGAAGAAAAATGAAAAAATAGATGAGGAGAGAAACAGATCCATTAAAAATAACACAGAAAAATTTAATCAAAATGCTAACAAAGAAGATAGATCCATGCAAATCAAATAATAACAGATCTAATCATCTATGCAAATAAAAAAATCCCAAATCTATTTGCATGTCGGTGGTTGCATGTTGATTTTGTGGGTGGTGATCTCGTAGATCAAGAGCGAAAGAGAAGAGAAGTGGTGGCGGCGACTCGCTTCGTCGAGAAGTGGTGGTAGTGGCTTGATCCGTCGAGGAGAAGAGAGAAGAAGTGGATGTGGTGGCTCGTTCCGTCGAGGAGAAGTGGCTGTGGTGGCTCGTTCTGTCTAGGAAAAGCACGACGATTAGTTTTGCTCGAGGAGAAGGTCAGGAGGAGAAGAGCACAACGAATTAATGACGTTTTCAGGAGAAGGGGCGTTATGGCCTGTGGATTAGGGTTTCCAATTGTGAAAAATGGGGTGGGGTTAAAGTGTTTGACGGTGGTGGGGTTAAAGGGTTTTCAGTTGGGCCAACATAGTTTTTTTATTTAGACAGAGATGGACTTGGGCCACAATTTTTTTTAAATACAATGTCTCAATTGGACTATTTTTATTTTTTTACTTCACTAAAATATATATATATATATATTAAAAATATTAAAATATATTTAATATATATATAAATATATATTTAATATATATATAAATATATATTAACGTACTCATATCCAATATTTTCTGAAAATGTCGTACCGCGTATCCGTTTTACTCCACGGACACACCTCATTATTCATAATATATGACACTGAAGGCGTTTTACGTTGGTCATGAGCCCTCCATTGAAAAGCTTCCACTAGAAAACTCTCACCCTTTGGGCCCTTTCCAACACCAAACTAGCCTCCAAGTAGGATTAGGAAGAGAGTGATCAACGTTACCTGTCACCAACTCATACGCCAAGCTCATAGAGAAAGCACCTGAAGTTGTGCAAGCCCACACGTCGGACCCCAGCAAGAAAAGGATAGAAGAGAGGACCTCTTGGCGTGCACTATCTGGGATATACTCATAAATCAAAATATGGCGTGAGAGATAGAATATTTATACATTTATAACTTTTGGGTGAAAATAATTATAAGTTAAAAATCTGGCGCAATGTCACTTGATTCAATTGCTATAGCTATGCTTTCGAAATCAAAAATTCTTTCATCTTGCTGGAAGCTAGATATTAATATTTTGGAGTATTTGGTAATGAGGAAAATAAATGATGTTGGAACCTCAACAAAATTCTTGCATGATGTATGGATTAAAAATAGTAGACTTAAAAAACTATTTGAAATACTTTTTACTATCATACAGCTATGACTCCCGGCCAAGTTTGCTTTTACAACTCTTTCTTTTGTTTGGATGGAGAATGCTCATTTGACTGTTTTTGCTGTTATGCAGCAGGATGTATTAGCCATAAGAATTATAGTATAGCGGAGCTTAGTGTCTAGGTTAATTATGCTTAGTATAGTAGCATTTTCATTAGCGCCAAAAGGATGGTTTGATGTATACCAAAATAAAAAGGAAGGTTTGATGTGGGTTGAAAACAGATTAGGCTCAGTTGTTAGTCAGCATCCATTTTTTCATGGTATCAATATTTCTGATCTTATACAATATTATATCTGGTCCGAGCGGGTTCACCCATCCGAATAGATTTGCTACGGGTCCCGCCCAAAACCGCCCAAAATACAGCTTCATAAGGGCAACCCCAAAGGACTCTTGCGAGACCAGGGCGGTCACCTTTGTAATGCTACTTGGGTTGAAAAGTGACAAGGCCCAAGTGGACTTTTAGGGTGATTTTAGGATTTTAGTCTCCATCTACTATATAATGGGGAACTCCACTTATAATTCTCCAACTTCTTGATATATATACATTTTGAGAATATATTTCACAATCCTCTCCTAGTTTTTCTAAGATTACATTTGTTTTAGAGTGTTCTGACTAAACCGGAACATTATCTCATCATATGTAGGAGTTATTGAAGTTAGGGTTGTTCATAACTGATTGAATTTAATAAAACTCGAAAAATTGAAGTCCAATCAAATTGAAAACCTGAAGGGGTCCAAAATTGAAAAAACTAAATTTTTTTATTCGACTCGATCGAATTTCGGATTTGATTTTCAAAACTGAACCAATCCAATTTAAACAGAATATTTGAAAATATATAATCTTATTTATACATATATCATATCATTCATACTTACATATTTAAATTCTTATCTGTTTATATATTTATTATATGATATGCACTTATTAATAAAAATATATTTGAATAAATAGAGTTTCAAATAGTTATTTGAATAAATATGTATCAACGTGAACACGTATAACTGCATGCATGGGTAAACGAAACCGCCGAGAGCAAATTGACGGCCACAATAAAGAAGGGGATCTTTCAAACGTCAAATATAAAGGATCGGATCAAGGCATGTGGTTTGTTTTCACGAAGCGCCATTCAAAATTGAACTATTAGTGTGAAAGAGCTTAATTAGTAGGCCGACCATGTCCAAACAATTGCATTAAGGGAATTCGCTGACTGAGCATCTCCCTAACCACGACATGTCCCAAGGACCGGCATCAAGGAATCTCATCTTTGGCGGTCGATCAAGGATATCCCTAAAAGACTTCATGAAAATAAAATTGCTCAAAGTCTTGGAGGATTGAACCATCCAGGAAATTACATGGTCGGTTGACCATCTCCTGCAACCAGTGACGAAGGTTTCTCCCCTAGTCTTGTTTGAATATCCTCTCACCATTAGGTTTTTCCATATATGGAAGGGATCAATCAAGATCCTTTAGTTCCACCTCTGTCATCAAGTAACAACCTTCTTACCATAAGTAGGGAATCAAGCCAAGCAAGGAAAACCCTAAGTATAGGACTATCCATCAGGCGGTTTCAGGCTTACGTCAGTTTCGTTCAGTGAAAAACTCCACAAACTCAGGCCGAAACCGTCTAGTGGCCGTATCAGTTTTGACGGTTGTGAGTTGAACGGGTTAGGGTTCAATCGAGTGGGTTCATTAGGATACACACACCTAGAAATTCAGAAGAAAAAAATCACAAATGACAAAAGCAAAAATTGAGAAACAGAAAATGTAAAGAGCAAATTTGTAAGACCCTTATTGATACAGAAATGATAAAAAAAACATAAAATGAGATGAGAGTGACAAAAAAGATAGAGAAGATAGATGGAGCAGATCGGTGACGATGAAGCACGCGATGGAAGTATGGAGAGACCGAGCAGATTTAATTCGTGGTGGAGCCTCACCAGTGTCCGATGCTTCATCTTCTTCCTCTTTGGAGCCTCACCAGAGATTGAGTAGATCCAAGTCGCGGCGGAGCCTCACCAAAGATCGAGCAGATCCAAGTCGCGAAAGAGGTTAAGTGAAGCACAAGGAGAGGAAGATTAGGGTTCAAGGGGTGGTTAGATAATTTATCTGCGACGTAGAGGGTTTGAGTTTGAGTGGCTAAGAGAAGAGGTTAGGGTTGAGAGAGTTGAGTGATGGGAAAAATTCCTCCGTTTTGGCAGGTTCCAATCGGACCAGATGTTCTTGGACAGGCCTAACCCTAAGTAACTTCTACATGAACATGTATAATCCCAATATATGACGTGCCAAATACACTACTACTCCCTCCGTTTCAAAATAATTGTCCACTTCGAGAGAAAATTTTTGTTTTATAATAACTGTCCACTTAGGATTTTAAAAAAGAATTTATTGATAACTTTGCATATAATACCCATATTAGAAGAATAAATGTTGAGAGATACAAAAACACATTTCAAAGGGTAAAATAGAAAAACAAGTCATATGTTTTAAAAAGTTAACAATATTAATTACATTTCTTAATATACGTGTTATTTTTTTGGACTGTTATTTTGAAACAGAGAGAGTAATATGCTAGAGAGACTCGTTCGATCGATCCATCTGCTTCCTAGATTTTCCGTGAGCATAAACACATACTTAGTTATTCCCAATTCAATCATAAATGAACTATAACCAAATCAGAGGAAATTGAAAACAATAAAATGAATAGATAATAAATCAGTAACTTCATTGATTTATCATTTTCCCATTTTAAAAAGATTGAGAGAGATATGCAGAGCAGGGCATTCAAAAGCACAAATGTATTTATGATTATTCATGTTTCTTATCCATCATCTTTTCTATTATCACAAAAGAATAATATTGGTAAGTCGGTTCTTTTTTTAAAAAAATATACACATATACTAGCGAGTCGGTGTACATGTGAATAATATTTGCTTAAACTAGCCAAAACATTGTGGATTAAGCAAGTTGCTTTTGTTTTTCTCAAAATGACTAGATCTTAGAATAATAATCAGCATTCATACGTAGTTAAAGGATAGCAAAGAATCGAGTTAATTAATCTCTTATTTGATGAATTAAATTTCTTTCAACTGAATAAGCTTATGCCAGCATATATCCTCTGTTATCGTCACTTCTTTATTTTCCCCATATTTCTTTTGTTTTTTTTTTGAAAGTAGTGTTCTTTCCCAACCCTAAATATATATAGTGTTCTTTTATTTCCAAGATAGTGGAGCAGTATCTTCTCTTGTATAGTCCTACCTAATATTGTATAATTCCCTTTCGAATTCAAGTAATCTATATAAAAATAAATAGAAAGATGCGTTAAATAATACTTTTCATCACGTTTTTTGGAAAATAAGATTTATTAATAACAAAATCACGTTGAGCATGCTTGAGAAAACTGCAAAAAGACGTTGGCATAATTTCTTTCTTTGAAAATGAACACATTTTGAGAACAAAACGAGAAAGGAGCCAAATTTTTCCTAAGAAAAGAGTTCAATGCATCTTTACTTATACGATGAAAAATACAGTGAATTAAAATTATAATAGATAAAAATAAATTTTCTTAACTTATGCAAGTGTTCACCGTATCTAGTTTTAATTTTATCGTATTTTTTTACTGTATATGCAAATATTAAATATACACGTAAATTACTTTGTAACTTCAATTTAAAACAAATAAACACTCTAATCCTATGTTAAAAAATTCATTGTCACCCACTTTAAGATTAAAGGTGAATTGATCATCTAGTGAATTAAGATAAAAAGTATATTCATGTTAAATTTAACTAATATTCAAACATGCACTAAATATGATCTGTTTGTGTTATAAATATTTTTAGTATTCATTTTTGGTAACACACTTAACTGTGCGTTCTCAATTCTTTTGGTTTCTTTGGTCATCCATAGATTCTTAGCCATCTTATTGGGGATTCCGGACCCATAAAATATCGAATAAAGCAACTTCTTCAACGTAGAACGGTTCTTCATACATTTATACCTGAATTTTTTTTCATCTCTTTTTTACTTATTTTTTTTTTCTCTTATTTTTCTATAAGTACGTTATATATTATATCACTCATTTTTTTTCTCGTACTATCTCAATAAGGTAAAAATGGATTTGGTTTGTGAAGATACACTTTTTCTTTTGTATATCATTTCTTCTTAGGAACTAGTAGACTTTTGTTATTTTAATGATGAATTAAGGTAAAAGAAGAAAATAAAATCAACTCAAAACCACTAGGATTCGGATTTGCTTAGTTTGAAGTAGAAAGAGGAGTTTAGGGTAAGATTAACTTTAAGTTATATTGCTTGATACAAACGCAAATGTGCGGCGAAGAGTTGGCTTAAGCTAATCTATGAATTAGATCTCACTTATCTAATGATCATGCGAATGGGGCCTCCGTAATGATATAGGTTGTCTTTTATTTATGAATAAAGAAGGATGTACACCACTTGAGAGATATACGAAGAGATGAGAGATAAGTGATAAGTGTGATACATATATATGATGTGATGTGACTGAAAGAAAGAGATAAAGAGGAAAAAAGTATTTCAAGGTGTCTACACTATTTGGTGGTCTACAAATCATTATTATTTATTTACGACATTTATCGGATTTTGGACATCTGCTGACGTAGATTTTCACGACACATCACCTTGGACAACTAAAATATAGGCAGTTTGTTGGATTTGGATCCTCTGATGTGAAATTTCTCTCATGTGTCATCATATGAGAGTTTTGTGTCTATCTATCTATTTATATATGCATTAAATAGATATAGTGAGACTCTTTAAATGTTAAGGAAGAGAGAGATAGACACAACTCTCACATGATGATACATGAGAGAAGTTTCACATGAGATGATCCAAATCCCAGTTTGTTAGAGCATCCATCCACAACCATGTTGGAGTAAATTTTCAGTATTTCCATAGTACTGACACTCGGTACATTCTATTTACAAATATTATTATTTTTGTTTCTATCTCGCGCATGTATTCGAGTAGAACTCGGCAACTAAACACGAGGGTTGCGCTTGTTGGGGATTTTCCTTCTACGCTTCAAAACAAAGAAGAGTAAATACTGTAACTTAATGTTATGTTTACGTTCACGCGGTGATATTATATCCAAGAGCTACGGTCTAAATTCCAAATATCTTTTTTAAATTTGTACACTGGATCAGATGATTGCTTCTATGATACTGATGGCTTACGAGTATCCTCATATATCTTCTAAGAGCATCCACAGTAGTGGTTGCTTATATGAGTTACTTGATACTAATTATGTGGGTTTAAAAGGTCACATAGTATTCAAATAATCCATAAGAATCGGCCTCATGCAGATTTTACTTCAATGGTAATTTCTTATTTTTTTTAAAGCAATTTATATATTTATAGATATATCTATTATTTAATGAAGGAGAGAAATGAGAATAGTTAATGCAAGAGAGAGAATAGTATTTTAATTATAAGATATGGTTGCTTGTAGAAGTATCAAACCTTAATTTTAAACTCTTTGGAGTGCCACGTAAACTTACCCCAATACTAAAAAGTTAAGTTATGATTGTTTAGTTATAAGATACTCCTAAAATACTCTCATTGTGGGGAGACAAAAATAGTGTTTGAGTATCGGGAATATGGACATTATGGTGGAGTTAATTTTCTTCTATAATAGATTTTAAGAAAATTTAAAAAGAGAAAACTAATCATTCATTGACATGTGTCAATATGTGAATAGAGAAATTACATCGGAGTTAAGTATGTTAATTATTTATGGACCCGACTTGTATTTAGCCTAAGACCTTTTGCCCAACTCATCTTGACATGTGTAATGTTTTGAAAAAACAAAACGGAGTAAAGGTTAGTTCATAACCCAACACCACCTCACTACTACAGATTTGCCTTTTTACCTGGCCCTGTTACCCCGGTTCAGTCACGGACCGAGGTAAAATAGTGCACGGAGCTCAGTTACCACAGTTTTGTGTTGAACCGAGGTAACTGATGTTGTCTATTACCCCGGTTCCGTGTCAACCGCGGTAACTGAGATTATTTTTATTACTATTTTTAATAATAAGGATTTTCACCACAGTTGCAAGCTGAACCAGGGTAATAAAACATGTCTTTTACCCCGGTTATCATGCCAACTGCGATGATAGGTATTATATTATTATTAAAATGTTGATATATTAACCATAAAACCCTAGTTTTCAGATCAAAAAAACCCATATGTGAACCCTTTCTCTGTTGCACCTCGTGACCACTGTTGCTGGCCGCTGCACCTCATCACCGGTCCTCCTTCTCTCCGCAATGGCACTGCCGCTGCTATGCATGCTCGTCGGCGCCAGGCTTGTCTCCATCTTTGTGCCTCGCTATTCTCGTCTTCTCCGGTTAGCCGCTCTTCTCTACCTCACTGGTGAGTCCTCTTGACATACTTCTAGTTCTAGGGTTTTGTTTTGAATATTGTTGTTGTTGTTGTTCAGTACTAGCCACTAGGTTTTTGTTTTCCTAGAGCACAAGAAGTGTGCGCCGTTTTGGTCGTAAATGCATGTCTTTCCACCCACTTCATTGTCTCCCGCATGCGCGGTTTCGTTCTTCTAAACAGTCACGCCGCTTCTCCTTCCCAATACATCTCTTTACTCTGCACTTCAAAACAGTCATGGCAGTTTCTCTTCTTCATACCGTTTCACTTTCCTCGTTTGCTTATAAATTCCAGAATGTTTTCCCATTTCTCCATCCAATACTCCATCTTCCCTGCATCCTTCTTTTTTTGTGTTCATTATTCTTCAGTAAAAACAGAAATGACAAAAGGTTTCAAAATCTGTCTTCCTTATGCCGTAAATTTCCCTGAACTAGAGCACTATCAAGTTCTCAGCACCAATTCTCGGAGTAACACACGTTTCCGAGCATTGTGTGATGCCTCCAATGAGTCCATGTACCTCGATCTTGTCTTCACCTTCTTGTCCTCGTTAACATTTTCTCACAACAGAGGCTTCGTTGCAACAGTGGTAGATCATGAATTCTCCCTAACCAGAGGGAAACTTTCTGAACTCCTCAATAGTGAAGACGAAGGAGACACGTACACTGAATTCTGGAAAGCAGAATGCGATTGAGAACATATAGATGAAAGCATCTATATGATGGAAAGTCCATATGTTTATGAGCGTCGTCTCTACTCATCCCTCAACCGCCGTTCTAGAGTTCTACATCAATTGGTCACTAAAGTGTTGTGCCCAAGACTTGATCATTCGGAAGACTGCTTGACCACGACCTATATATAATGTACATGGTCCTGAATAATTAGCGTTTTAATGTTATAGACATCGTCTACAATCACCTTGTTTCTGGTCTAGTTGACAACCAGCAAGGCATCCCCTATGGTTTCCTCGTAACCAAACTCCTTAGGGGTCCAAATGGGTTGCCATTACTGGCTTGGAACCCTTTACAAGAGGTGGCTTGTCAGGTGATCGGAGTAGAATTCCTCCGGTCAAGGGGTATTGACATTGGTGAGCCACTGCTGGACGAACCCTCTGAAGACTCGAATGACTCTTCTTCGAATGACTCCTCTGATGATTATATAGAATCGATTGCCTCCAATCCTATAGCATGATTTTTTGTACCTTTTAATCCTCAGCACTTGTACTTTTTTTCGTTAAATTTGGATGTACATTTTTTCTTCAATGAATATAATTTTTCTTCTAGTTAATTCCCAATAATCTCCTTTTATTTTTATTCATTGTTAAGTTTTTTGGAAACAATATAATGCCAGGAACTGTTTAGAATGACTTAGCAGTATATTATGTCTATACCGAATGGCTTAGCAGTATATTACGCATGCTAGGAACCATTCCGGGCTAGGAGATACATTGAAGGCGATGTATCAGAAGCAGGTGAGAGCACAAGTAGGAGCACCCATTTCCAGTAGAAGATGTTATGATTCAACTTCTGAGATCTACTGCCTGCCTTTATTTTATTTTATTTTATTTCATTGAGTTTTTCTTTTGTTGTGCACAATTGGCATTGAGTTGTTCTTCTGCTGAACTGTTTTTGCTTTAACTTGTTCTTTTGCTGAACTACTTTAGATTGAGTTTTTCTTCTGCCTAACTGTTTTGGTATTGAATTGTAACGAGATATTAGGATAGAATTTTCTACTGCTGAACTGTGTTTTGGCATTGAATTGTAACGAGATATTAGGATAGTTTCCTATTACTGAACTGTGTTTTGGCATTGAATTGTAACGATAAATAGGGCCCGTTTGGTGGTTAAGATAGGATAAGAACAGGATAGGGTAAAAGATTGGATAAGCACAGGATATGATAAGGGCAGGATAGACTCTTATCCTATCCTGCGTTTGGGGTGGATAGGATACAATGAAAAATGTATCAAATTTTCTTTGAAATAAAAAATACATAATATTTTTTAAAATTTAATTTTCTAAATAGCTTTTTTAAAAAAAGTGATTATTCTATTAAATTTAATTTTTTTTCATTTTTATAAATACCTTATTTTTTAATATTAACTAAAATAAAATTAATTTTTATTAATTCGGCTATTTTAATTTTTTCGAAGGGAGTCTATTTTAATTAAAATTATTATATATGTAACCAATGGTTTTTAATTTAGTAGGGGTAAGTAATTAATGATAAAAATTATTAAAAGATATTATTCTTTCAAAAATATTTTATATTTAAATTATTAATTATAATTATATAAGTAGAGAAATAATTTTAAATAATATCATATGATAATATAAAATTCGTCTATATTTACTATTAAAAAATTAATATATATATATATATATATATATATATATATATATATGAGTAGCCTATTTTATTGTGAGTGAGGAATTATTTTGTGTATTTTTATTATAATATAAATAACGAAAAATAATGTTAACTAAGTAGTAGTAAGTGATAATGAAAATTTAATTATTTTATATGAGTAAATCCAATATTTTCACCATTTATAAATAAATTTATTTTTTAATTAAATTTATCAGTAATTAAATAATTTAACTTAACAATAACAATGATAAGTAATAAAATTAATATTTTATTATAATAAAAAATTTATATTTGTTAATTAATATTATTATAAATTATATAAAATGTAAATGTTAAAATTAATTTTGGGTCATGGTAATAAACAAACAAAAAACTGATATCCTATCCTGTCAGGATAATTTCTATCCTAGCTCCCCCCTCAGGATAACTTTTACACATGATGGACAGGATAGGATAAGGGACAGGATAGTGTTATCTTATCCTGCTGGCGCAACAAACAACAGATAACAGCAGGATATGATTACTATCCTATCCTGTCTCTGTTTATCCTGTCCACCAAACGGGCCCATAGTTTATTTGGTAATTTGGTATTTATAGTTGTTTGTATACTATGTTTTAGTTAATTTGGTATTATATATTTTGGCATTGACTGTATTTTATTTGCACGTACAATTAGTGAACATAAGAAAACCAAAAAAAAAAAAAAAATTAATAAACATATTACCACGGTTCAACACAGAATTGAGGTAATAGGAAGACATGTTACCACGGTTGGTAAAAGAACTGTGGTAACAGAGATGCAATGTTACCTCGGTTAATCCTTCAAACGCGGTAACAGAGCTGCAATGTTACAACGGTTGCACCTTCAACCGGGGTAACAGAGCTGCGATGTTACCACGGTTCCGTCTTGAACCGGGGTAATTTATCATTACTTCGACGTCTGTTACCGCGGTTTAACCGTGGTAACATGCTGCCTGGAACCATGGTAACATGACGAATCTGTAATAGTGCCTCCACCTACCTTGTAAGAAAATAAAGGAATGAAAGAGAAGTGAGAGATATAATAAGTGATGCGATAGAAAAAGAAGAAAGAGATGAATAGAAAAAAAGGTAGAAATAAGATAGAAGAGAAACAAATGTGAGAATGAATCATAATTCAAACAAAATGGAGTATTGACCTGATTTTTCGGTTTGCCGACCACTTTGAGAATTTCAAACTAAAAATCGTGCAAAATATGATTTATCAAAGAGCCAAATGAATCCAATCTAAACAAAACAACCTTTCATTTTTAACGTCAAACACAGAATGTATGCCGGTTAACTACCAATATATAGTGCTATTGAAGTAGATCATGCAGCTGTACACCATATTTGGCTTCAAGCGATTTCAACGTAGAAGATGCAAAAAACAACAACCGACTTCGTAACTTATAAGTCCTTAATATTTACTTACCTAATACGTGTCTCTTTTACAAGAGACAATTTCGAAAACATATACTTTAACGGGGCTAACTCTTTCATGGCGTATGACCAACATTACATCATACTCATGTCAAATCATACCAATTTAGGAAATAAATAAGGTTTAGATTTTTTTTAAGAGTTTATTTAGTTAAAAGTGTTAGACTTAAGTAATTTAAAAAGTATGTGAATATCAAGGACTACGTCCGGTCCTTAGTTTAACCAATATTTTCCACTATTTACTAGAGTATTATTAAGGGCTTCTCCTAGTACAAGTATTATAAAAAACTTCTCCTGGTACAAGTATTATCAAAGACTTCTCCTAACTCAAGTATTATCAAGGACTTCTCCTGAATTATTTTTCAAGAATGTTTTCTTCTAAAAGTTCTCTTCTGTAAGAGTAAGGTAGAAAGATTTAAGCTCAGCTAACTCTAAGTATTTGAGTAGTGAATACGACACTTAAGATTATACTTTGAGTTTTGGAACAGAGAGGATTAGATGATAGGTTCTCTGCGATGTGTGAATAGCTTGAGAGTATTTGACTCTTAGGAATTTCTCACACTTGAAAATTTTTTACTTGAATTCAAAATCTTGAGATATCGACGTTCTATCTTTGAATTCTTCAGGTCCTCCTTTTATAGCTTCACTTCAAGAATAGGGTTTCTGAAGATAAGGTGGTGAAGCATTGTGAGTCACTCATTTCTCCTTGACCGTTCATCAACGGCTCTTTGCTTTGCATTAAATGCGTTTGTCTGATTATCTCAGCAAGCTTTCCTTAAGCAATGAGGCATTCAAAAGTAGACTTCTATTTGTTTTAGCGAATCTTTTCCATTTTAAGGAAATAGAAAGAATTGATGCGATATGTCTTATTAACAATGTTGTACTGAGTCTGTGAATATGTGACCGCCGACACTATGACGCTTGTCACGTGATATGTACTGCTTTTCCTTGGTACGTGACTTTGCAAGTTGTAGACCATACTTGAGATATTTTCTTGAATCAATATAATCTCTTGCTTTCCCTTAGATGATCCTTCTCTCATATTCAGATGATGCTTTTCTTTTCTTCTGATTAGACAATTCTTGAGTGAACGAGTCTTCTCTAGATATTAGACAATGCATTTAGATGAGACTTCTCTTGAAATATAGAAACGATAGAAGTATTTCCTTAAATGCATAAAACACAAAGTTTAGGGAAATTTTTATTTATCATAGTTCTATTCTTAAACCAAATTGTTATCATTCAAAATACAAAAACGTTCTAAGATCGTTTGAACTTAACGGCTTGCTGGGTAGGGGATGGTGACTGGTAGCTAGTACCCTCTTGGACATGGGGTTGGGATTCAATATGTGATACTTCCAAGTTCAGTACCCCTGCAATATCCCAGCTATGAGCAGACCTGGTCCTTAGTTTATCAAAGGTGACCACAAAGTTAGGAGGTTGAGGCATTAGTTTCCTCTTTCAATATAATAGCTTTTGGCTGTCCTGATGTCCCTGGTTACCACGGGTGCTCCCAGTCCCAGTAGATCATGTGGTATGCTCACTGTTATTCCTTTTTGGTCCCATTCTTGCTGCCACCGATGCTAAGGATTTAGCATAGGGCATTCCTAAGAGAGGGGAATACCTTGGTTGGTTGGGATTGAAAGCTGCCATAAACCTAGGCGATTTGCAGTCCTTCTGCTCATGACCCAAAATACCATAGTTATAGCACAGTCCCTGCAACTTTTCATATTTATGAAAAATCCACGATTTCAGAAGGTTCTTCCTCGAGACCAAAACCCCGTTGGAAGCGGTTTAGTGATGTCAATCACTATTCTGACCTTGTAGAAAGATCACAAGACAGAACCATCCACAATAGGTTTTTCAATTTCTATTATTTCCCAAATTCTACTAGCAACTTTTGCAACATTGGTTGTTAACATGACTTCCGGAGGAAAAAATGCATACAAAACGGAGCTAGGTTGAAGTTTACCTCATAAATAAAGACCTGAGGAGCCTAGTGATGGAGGCTAAGTAAATTTCCCATGGTATTCCAATATCTATTCTCTATAATCTTCTTAGCAGTTTCATAGTTAGCAAAGGTAAACATAAAGGTATTCACACCCATGTCTGTAATCTTCAGGTTATCCAGGTTTCCCCAAGCTTTGACTATAATGTTCTTCTCCGCTCCTTTATTTAGGGGTTTCATTGTAATAATTTTGCCAATGACTATTTTTCTAGCAATATCTTGACTTCCTAACTTCTCTGTTTGCAGGTCAATTGTTGTACCGTCCATGTCATCAAGACTAGTTGGGCCAAAATCATCGTTCATGTAGAACAGAGATTAAGGGCAACCTCGTGATGCAGAACAATATTATGGGCTGTGCTAGTGACGAAGACTAGTTAAGGCAAAGACCCTCAAAAAGTTCTCCAAAAGAAAGAAACAAGAGAGGCAACTATTCTTAGTGTGAGAAGGGTATATACCCTAGTAGAAAGGGGAAACCCTAGCAGACCCTAAAAGAGAGAAAAAAAATTCTCGGTTTTTTTTATAAGCCATTAATTGTATTAAGGGATTACAAGGGGTACTCCAACCCAAATACAAGAAAGAAAGGGAAAACACACAAAGAAGAAGAGTGTGTCAAAATTAAACGACAAGAGAAAATAAAGAAGATAAATAAAGAGGATAAAGAAGATAGGCACTAGACTTAATAGGCCTCCTACTCCACACTTAAAGAATCAAGCACCCAACCCAAATATATAAGGCAGCCTTCCAAACCAACCATAGTCAATAAGCATACTGCAACAGGGCCTCTCCGTGCAAACTATCAGTGAAATCCAACGCTGGTAGGCAACATCCAAGGCTAGCAGAATGAAGAAGAAAAAACGCACAACCCATTACACAACAGAACAGTATGGCCGCACAAAACCTCACAATGCAACAACTTATTTCAACCAAGACCTCGCAACTTATTGGACCTGTTTGAAGTCCTTGCAACATCAAACCATTTCTACACTAGCAAGCCATTTCACAACACCCAAACAACTGCAGTCCAAACAGTTCAGAATTATAGATGATGACCCACGTAAACGAGCAATACAGTGCAACCTACATAGATTGGTGAAATTCAATTCTTCCAACAGAGAGACCAATTCAGCTACCCAAGCCCCAAAATGTTTCACTATACAGAGAATTGATACAAACACTTGGATTTGCAGACCATTCAAACAAAGAGTAGCAAAACCCCTTTATATTTACCCTGTTCCACTGCCAAGAGCGCCATTTAATAAAATCCAAGACCTGCGGCAGATCAATACTACCCTCTCTAAAAATAACCTCATTTCTCAATAACCAGATGGACCATATTGCAGCTAACCAAATTGACATGACTCCCTTTTTCTAGTTGCCATTCTGCCCAAACCAAAGGAACTGTGTGTGGTGATCGCGTTGCAATGCTGGAAGTGCAGTAAGAGTTCCAAACCAGTTATAAAACAAGAGCGCCAAATATCCAATGAGACAGAGCAAGAGAACAGAAGGTGTGAACCTGTCTCCTCCATCTGATGATAGAAGGACCAAAGTGAATCCTCAAAGTAGATAATTACCCTCCTTTTCCTCAGGTTCACTTTTTTCTGAATTCGATCCAACATTACTCTCCAAGCAAAAGCCTTCACATTGGATGGAGCGGGAGCAGCCCAAATTAATTTGAAAATGGGATTCGGGTTCTGCATCTCATAAGCCTGCAAAAAAGAGTAAGATGAGTTAATTGTATAAACTCCTTCGGGATTTGGCAGCCAACTCCATTTGTCACGAGCCCCTTCAGTAAGAGGAATGCAGTTGATCTCATTCAACAAGGATCGGAGCCACTCAAGCTCTCTTCCCATAAGAGGCCTTCTCCATTCAAGTTTCCAATCCCATACACCAAGGGACCAGGACCCACACCCCAAAACAGTGGCGAATTTTAACTTAGACAAGTTATAGAGCCTAGGATATTTATCAATGAAGCAACTAGTACCCATCCAATCTTCCAGCCAGAATTTTGTTTCATTGCCTTGGAGAACTGATTTTTTATAGCCTGCTTCAAACCAATCTACATTGTTATCAACATAGATTGCCTTTACATCCCTCCACTACTGGGATTCCTTCACTTTGGAACCATGACTATATTTAGTTTGAACAACCCGACACCACAAGCATTCAGGATTACTTATAAATCTCCATCTCCATTTGCCAAGCAAGACTTTGTTAAACACTGTCAAATCCTTAATGCCCAAACCTCCGTTCTCCTTTGACTTACAAATCAAAGCCCATTTTACCCATGGAATCGCCTGACCACTTTCGCTACCTCACCATAAGAAGGAACGCATGATGCCAGTACAGATTTTCACCACATTCACGGGGATTTTAAAGAATGATAGGAAGAATAAAGGTAGAGCCGTTAGAACACTCTGGATAAGGCAGATTCTTCCACCAAAAGATATGGATTTTTGCCTCCAAGCCGAGAGTTCCTCTCTAATCTTTGAAATTGTTGGCTCCCAAGTATTCATGCTGCTAGTTCTCCCGCCCACTGCAATACCCAAGTAAGTGAAAGGGAAAGACATCATCTTACAGTGTAACAACAAAGCATAACTATGGGCAGAACTTGTATCAATTGAGATGGTAGCAAGCTTACTTTTGTGGAAATTGACCTTGAGCCCAAAGATCAGTTTAAAATAGCGCAATACACATTTAATGACCACCATATTTTGGAGATTTTCCTCTCCAAGGAATAATGTGCCATCGGAAAACTGGAGCAATGCCACTTCCAATGATTGATTAAGCCCCACCTTATATCCGCTGAATTTCCCTAATCTGACAGCCCTCATAAATAGCCCGTTTAGGCCCTCAGCAACTATTAAGAACAGGAATGGCGCCAACGGATCTCCTTGTCTGAGTCCCTTCTCCATTTTAAATTCCCCACATGGGCTTCCATTTACTAAGACAGACACAGACGCCGATTCAAGGCAGCTTTTTATCTAGGATATCCACTTCATACAGAATTGCATTCGTTTCATCATATAAAATAGGAAGTCCCATTGCACGGAATCATATAAGATTACAGTAGGCCTTTTCAAGGTTTTGGCTTCATGGGCAACTTCGTTTACCACCACCACGGTATCCAGCATGTTACGTCCGCCGAGAAAAGCAAATTGTTGGCCACTAATAACTTTACCGAGCACCACTTTCAACCGATTTGCCAGAAGTTTGGAAATCACCTTATATATGCATCCAATTAAGGAGATGGGTCACTGAGATTTTGTGGGGATGTTACCTTGGGAATTAGAACAATAAACGAGGCGTTGCAGCCCCGAGGCCATGCCCCTCTGCGCCAGAATTCAGCAATAGATTTGCTAAAATCATCCTTCAGCAGGTCCCAAAATCTCTTAATAAACTTGAAATTAAAGTCGTCCGGGCCCGAGCTCTTATCACCTCCACAATCCCAAACGGCCTCCTTGATCTCAGCGGCCTCGAAAGGTGCAGTGAGAAGCGAGTTATCAGAGTCCGATAGAGTTTTAAAAGGAACACCATCAATTCTCGGTCTCTCCCACTGATCATATTTGAATTTCCTTTCAAAGAAAGTTCTTACTTTGTCTTTGATATGTTCCGGGTTTTCTTACCACATGCCGTCAACCATTAATTCGACAATTGAGTTCGCTCTCCGCTTCCAATTTATAGTAGAATGAAAAAAGGCAGAATTTTGATCTCCCTCCTTAATCCATCTCGAACGCGCCTTCTGATAGAGAAGAGAGTCATGGAACCTCAGGACAGACCAGAATTCAGATAACAGATCATTTCTTCGATTTACCTCTTCTAATGAAAGCCCCACTTCTTCCTCCTTCTTGTCTAATTCACTTAATTTCAGTACAACCTCATTCCTTCTAGTTGTCAGGTCCCCAAAAACTTCTTTGTTCCATACTTTCAGTTTGTTTTTAAGGCCCTTTAATTTTTCTTTGAGCACATAAATACAACAGTCGCTAACCTGTAAATCTTCCCACGATTTTCCAACAATAGAAGTAAATCTCGAATCTTGGAGCCAACAGTTGAGGATTCTGAATGGTTTGGGTCCCTAGTTCTGGTATGCTTGTCATAATAGAAGGGGGCAATGGACAGAGATATCTCTATTCAAGACAATTTGAGAGCAATTTGGCCAAGTCGAGCACCAATCCAAAGAGACCAGGAATCTATCAATTCTACTTTGCGCCGTACAGTTTGGTCTGCGCCAAGTAAATTTCCTCCCCGCCAATGGTAAGTCGGTGACGCCCATGGAGTGAATAAACTCATTAAACTCCAGGATTTCCCGTCGTTGTGAGTGTGATACTCCAACAACTCCTCTCCTCTCCTCTTCACTTCTGACGGCATTAAAATCTCCGGCTAAACACCAGAGTGAATTCTGGGTAGTACTTTTCCATTGCACTAACTCAGCCCACATAATGCATTTGTCACCAATAGAGCATGATGCGTAAATGTTTACAATGATGCATTTCTGGTCCTCGTTAATACTCCACCTTGTTGAGAGCTTAAAACATAATATTTAGGCTGGGCTTTTGAACCAATGTTATTTCTTTTAGCATTTTCTAGGTATAACCTTCTAATTTTTTTTTAATAAACGGTTAAACAATAAATTATTTAAAAAGTTTAAGTTACGTTGACATGAATAACATCAAATATTCAATTACCTTTCAAATGCCAGTTTTTCAAATTAAAGATTTTAATCACATTTAAGACTTTTTATTTCTCACTTCAAAATTATTGTGAATCAGAAAACTCTTCTCACTCAGTTACTCATTCCGTCTGCCCTGCTTATTGAGTTATCTAGTGGTTTGTATAAGCTTCAATTTGATCATGTTAAACACGTTATTTTCTTGTAATAAAAGAAACACCTGATTTTCCATAAAGTTATTTCATTAAAACTTCACCCTTTGAATCCCAAACCAAACACATATAACATTCAATGTATCAGATATATCAACATAGAGAACAGCAATTAACGTGGAGATATATAGAGCTTGATGCCGTATCATTTTGGTAGTCGATGTATCATTGGCACAGAACAGAGAGCAGGGCCGGTGAGCTTCAGCCACAAACTCAAACACGTGGCTTTGAGAAACGTATATGGTCGGTCACGGAGGAAAATTCAGGTTTATTAGTTATAATAAACACGCTGTTCATTTTTATGTTTTACATAAACATCACAATCTCAATGTCTTTCAATCTCAACAGTGCTTATTTTCTTTTCTTCTTCCGTGCCTGAGGCCTCATAGGATATATGGCAACTATACAACTACTGTATTTTATGTGTATATATGTACCCTGCGAACATAAGTACAGTACTATACATTCTGACGTTATATAAATTTAATTGGATATACTAGTTAATGATATATTTAGGGGTAAACAAGACTTTCCGATGAAAAAAAAACCTTAGAACACAAGTTCAAACTCAGGAAAGTCATTTATTATGGGAGCGCTATAGTCTTGAACAAGTGAGGTGATTCGGTCAAAAGACTCAAAAAATATCGTAAGCATTAAAGTTCAAAATATCGTTGGTTCATGTAATATATTGATTTCTTATAAGTAAAATCTCATATTCGAACATTGTAAATGAAAAAAAAATTCATTGGGAGAGTTAACGATACCTTAATATAACTAATTATAAAAAATATACTAATCATGGAGATGATACCTATATGCTTAAAAAAAATGTAAGCATTGAAGAGTTTATGAGTCCCTTTATGTCTACTTAAAAATAAGTGTTTTTGAAGTTGAATAAGAAATTGATTTTATTTTAAGCAAGTTTCTGAAAAGAAGGAATTAAATTATGTTTGTGTACAAATATAAAAATTCATTTCGCTTAAAAACATAATAGAAATAATTGATTATTTTAAAAATAAATCTAATCTAATCTAATACTACTATACGGATGGAAGTTGGGTTGCGGTGCCTAATCAGATGGGTGGGGGTGGTGTAGTGAGGGACTCCACTGACAGATGGCTATCGGGCTTTGCTTATTCTTATGGGGCTGGTAGTGCTTTCCTCGCGGAGCTCCTGGCGCTTCGCACAGGTTTGAACCTTGTCTGGGACTTGGGTTTCCGGGATATTGTTTGCTATATGGATTGCAAGGAGATTGTGGAGCTCCTGAGTCAGAATAGGAATACCCGATCTTTTTGGCAACGGGATACTATTGCCTCGATTTGGGCATTGTTAGCTGCAGATTGGAAGGTCCAGTTCTCTTATGTTGTGCGAGATAGAAATGCTGTGGCAGATGCCTTGGCGAGACAAGCGTCTCAATCAGTGTGTCCGATGCGTATTTGGAAGGAGCCTCCTTCTTCTGTGATTCCGCTCTTGTGCAAAGATGCGGTGGTTTAGTGTGTTTCTTTTTGTTTGTTATTTCCTTTTGTAACAAAAAAAAATACTATAATATAAAACAAATGTTATAAGGAGGAAACTTCTATGAGGTGTCACTACCTTATGCAATAGGTTATAAGTGACTCCTTATCCTACCAAAGATAGTAACTTTTCAAATTAAATTAATTAATTTTTCCAAATTAAACCAATTAAATGAAAAAAAAATTAACTGGATTTTAAATATTATTTTGATACTTTTTGTATTTTAAATAGAATTTTCATATTTTAGTTAATTTCTTTTTCAAATTTAACCAACCTTTTAAAATAATATCAATTAATTTTATAATATTTTTTTAACCATTTTTAAATAGAATTTTCATATTTTTATTTTATTAATTTTTTAAATTTAACCAACATTTTAAAATAATGTTGGGGATTGGAAGATTCAATTCTCCTATGTTTCGCGTGATAGAAATGCGGTGGCAGATGGGTTGGCGAGACAAGTTCTCACTCAGGGTGTCCGATGCGTATTTGGAAGGAGTGTCTGTCCTGTGTGATTCCGCTCTTGTGTAATGATGCGGTATTTGTTGTTTGTTTTATTTCCTGATGTAACAAAAAAATTAAATTTTTGATATTTTTAACCATGTTTGAATTTATCCTTATGATAAATTAAAAAATATTAACCAAATTTTAAATATTTTTTTAATTATATTTTTCATATTTTAATAAACTTTTGAAGAGGGGTTGCTTTAATCAAACAATAATAATAATAAACTAATACAATCTAATCTAATACTATACTATAGTAAAAAGTAAATGTTAAGAAAAAGACGAAAGTGGAAAGGAGCTAGCATCTCTTTAGAGTGCAATTTAGCCGATTGTTCCCGCAATTTTTGGTAGTTACTTTCACCATGATTTAATTTCAAAAACTAAGGTTTATAAGGATGAACCAAAGCACCATAAGAGCGAATTATAAACCGGTAAATGACATTCTTAGTTTTTAAATTTCCCTTGCTTAAGCTATAATGCTCATTAAATATTTCACAATATGCATGATCTTCATGGTTCAACTGATATTTTTTCTCTATTTTTTCTTCCAGGTGTACCTTTCATAATTCAATTATTTTTTATTGATCAGTTTCTTCGTTTTTTATATATCTTTATCGCATTAGTCTTTCCTATCATGTTTTCCACATGCATCAATACTAGGTTATTGCACAAAGTTGGTGCCCTTATGTTGCTCAGAAACATAAATCAAATTGTAGGTTTGTGTAACGGAACAAGGCTCAAAATCAATGAATTAGAGAAAATTGTTATTGGTGCTGCAGTTCTTACAGAAAAACACATGGGGAATAAAGTTTTAATATCAAGGGTGACTATGATTCCTTGTGACTCTGGCTTGCCATTCAAATTTGAAAGGAGACAATCTCTTTATCATTATGTTTTGCAATAAAAATTAACAAGAGCTAAGGATACTCACTTGCTCTTGTCGGATTATATCATTCATAACTTGTTTTTACGTATGGCCAATTGTATGTCGCAGTTTCAAGAGTTAAAAGTAGAGAAGAGTTGAAAATAATTGCATTCGATGATGAAATCAAAAGTTTGTTCAACAACAAACAATGTAGCTTATAAGGATGTTTTTTGTAATATTTAATAACTTCCTTAATTTATTTCAATTATTTTTGTATCAAGTCGTTCAGTTAATTGTTGGGAGTTGCGTTTGGCGTCCCCCTTTTGCGCCTTACACCTCCCTTTTTTTTGATAATTCCCAAAATACTCTTGTGTAGAAAAAAAAAACATATGTACCAAATAAAAAATCTCCAAAAATGTCATACCCCAACTTCACCCCTTCAACTCATCACCATCACCATTTCTCTCCCACCATTTCCTTCCCATCTCCTTATATATTGACCTGGATGGAAGGGACAAGCAAGAAAGCAAAGTGGGTTCTTCCAATCGAAAGAAAAAACTAATTTTGTTTCTGTTATTCGATATCTGGTTATTATTCGCACTAGGAAGTGCGAAAAATCATTAAAATTCGCACTTTAACATGCGAATTTATTTATTTCATTAATTTTTTTAAGTTTTTGAATAATATAACGGAATCGCACTCCATTGTGCGAAATTAAGAAAGAAATCGCACCTCATGGTGCGATTTTTAACTTGTCCTTTTTCAAAAAAATTAAAACTGGTTAAAAAGAATTTTAAATACCCTTTTTAATGTATTTTATTTGGTCGCACCTTTACGTGCGATTTTGAGACAATTTTTGCACCTTGAAGTGCGGTTTCATATTAAAAAACATCTAAAAAAATTCAAAAAAGACACTACATGATTTTTAAATATTATGGGACCACCACGGTCAGTCTAGTTGACATATTTAAAAATTTATGGTGAATTTTTTTTTCAAAAATTCAAAAAAAATAGCAAACGATGGAATTTGGGCTCGGGACATCGACCTTATGGCGAGGCTATAAGCGTCCAATTACTTTTTTCTCTTCAACTTTGTAGTTCAGCCCGTCGCCATCCAAGACTGTTAGAAATTCTTTTTTTTCTCTCAAAACTCCAATTTCGCACCTATAAGTGTGAACAGACATATATAATCGCACTTAAAGTGCGAATATGAAGTTACTCGTTATTTTTTAATTGGGCCGCACTTATAAGTGCAAATAGAATTGGAAGCACAAATCGCACTTATAAGTGCGATTTATTCTGACAAAAGGTAGAAGAAAGGGACATCTCAGGAATCAAAAAAGATTTTAAGGGCATTTTCATAAATGACCCTATTTAGGGGGGCGTACGGCACAATTGGGGGGCGCCAAACGCAACTCCCTTAATTGTTATCTTATCTATTATGTTTATGGCGCATTTTCAAGAGCACTAAACTATTCCTAGGCTTTAGTGCCGTTTGGTGGACAGGATAAACAGAGACAGGATATGATAGAATAGTAATCATATCTTGTTGTTATCTGTTGTTTGTTGCGCCAGCAAGATAGGATAACACTATCTTGTCCCTTATCCTATCCTGTCCATCATGTGTAAAAGTTATCCTGAGGGGAAGCTAGGATAGAAATTATCCTGACAGAATAGGATATCAGTTTTTTGTTTGTTTAATACCGTGAACCAAAATTAATTTCAATATTTATATTTTATATAATTTATAATAATATTAATTAATAAATATAAATTTTTTATTTTAATAAAAAATTAATTTTATTACTTATCAATTACTAATTGCTATTGTTAAGTTAAATTATTTAGCTACTGATAAATTTAATTAAAAAATAAACTTATTTATAAATGGTGAAAATATTGGATTTACTCATATAAAATAATTAAATTTTCATTATCACTTACTACTACTTAATTAACATTATTTTTCGTTATTTATATTATTATAAAAATACACAAAATAAATTTTCACCAACAATAAAATAGGCCACACACACACACTAATTTTATGTTATTATATGATATTATTTAAAATTATTTCTCTACTTATATAATTATAAACACACACTAATTTTATGTTATTATATGATATTATTTAAAATTATTTCTCTACTTATATAATTATAATTAATAATTCAAATATAAAATATTTTGAAAGAATAATATCTTTTAATAATTTTTATCGTTAATCACTTACCCCTACTAAGTTAAAACTCATTGGTTACATATATAATAATTTTAATTAAAATAGACTCTCTTCGAAAAAATTAAAATAGCCGAATTAATTAAAAATAATTTTATTTTAGTTAATATTAAAAAATAAGCTATTTATAAAAATGTAAAAAAATTAAATTTAATAGAATAATCACTTTTAAGAAAAACTATTTAGAAAATTAAATTTTAAAAAATATTATGTATTTTTTATTTCAAGGAAAATTTGATACATTTTTCATTGTTTGTATCATATCCTATCAATATCTTGTCCACACCAAACATATGATAGGATAAGAGTCTATCTTACTCTTATCATATCATGTGCTTATCCAATCCTTTAACATATGTTGTTCTTATGTTATACTGACACCAAACGGACCCTTAATGTTTAGAAAATTTTATACAATCTGCATGATCTCCATGGTTGGACAGATCTACACAAAAAATAACTATGAGGGTTTTTTTTTTCAAAATTTTCATCCCAATCTACTTTTCATAATTTAATTAATTTTCATTGTTATTTTTTTGTATCTTATATATTTTCTTATTACGTTAGAATTTTCTACCCGTGTCATTCATCATCGCATGGACATTAATACTAGTAATTGATTATTCTAAAACTTACTCGAAATAGCTCGAAGAAATAATCAAATTTCTTTTTCAAATTTAGCTTTTTATACATAAACAACTTAAAAAGTACGAAAGTAATTATTTTCTTAAAAAACAAGTGGTTATATTGTAAAATAAGAAACGACAAACTAGCTCTATTTGTCCGTAAATGTTGTTTCTTAATTTAGGCCACAGTCAAAGAAGAATGTTTTCAGGTTCTTTGAGAAACTATTGGGTTGGCACTATAGTTTTGGAACATACGAGATTGATATATTCTTACTCTGAATGTAAACCAATGCTCTCTTGAAATATGCATGGAACATGTGAATAATTCTTATAACTCGAGATGTAGATGTTTCTCCGTCCTGCATGCTTAACCGCTAGTTCTTTAATTGAGTACCTATATACCCTATACATAGCTCTAAAATGGATTGCATGTTTGCGTATCAAGAAAGAGTAAGATAAGAAAATAGGTAATCATTCTTGGGGTTGTTAAGGTGGTAGACAAATATTGCTACAAATCATATTTCACCAAATCTTATATTTATAACTTATAAACGTGCATTTGACTAAGGTAGTGTTTGGCTCGGCTTTTTTATGATTTTTAAGTTACTTTTAAGTTAAAGTAGGGCCAATCACATTTGTTGAAAAAGTTCAGTAGCTTTTAAGTAACTTATTTTTATAACATAGAAATAGAAATAAGTAACTTATTATTATTATGACCACCACCACCCCACCGCCGCTGCCCCACTGCCGCCACCACAGCCACCGCCACCGCCCCCACGCCACTGTCGCCATCGCCACCGCCACCACCGCCACCACCGCCACTACCGCCACCGCACCGCCGCCACCACACCACTGCCACCGCCGCCACCGAACCGTTGCTGCCGTCGCCCCTCACGCCACCGCCGCCACTACTGCCACCGCATTGCCGCCACTACCGCCACCGAACCGCCGCTGCCGTCGCCCCTCACGCCACCGCCGCCACTACTGCCACCGCATCGCCGCCACTACCGCCACCGCACCGCCGCCACCACACCGCCGCCACCACACCATTGCCACCGCCGCCATCGAACCCCCGCCGCCGTCGCCCCCTCACGCCGCCGCCACTACCGCCACCACACCGCCGCCACCGCCACCGCCACCACCGCACCGCCGCCCCCTCACGCCACCGCCGCCACCGCACCACTACCACCACGCCATATCACCGCCGCC
This sequence comes from Acmispon strigosus, assembly GCA_030819835.1. Taxonomy (NCBI): domain Eukaryota; kingdom Viridiplantae; phylum Streptophyta; class Magnoliopsida; order Fabales; family Fabaceae; genus Acmispon; species Acmispon strigosus. The sequence continues at coordinate 28,247,736 of JAUAMA010000002.1, forward strand.
GCCACCGCCACCACATCCACCGCACCGCTGCCCCCCACATCACCGCCGCCGCCTCCTCACGCCACCGCCCCCCCACGCCACCGCCCCGCCGCCACCGCACCACCACCACCACGCCATCGCACCGCCACCGCACCGCCGCCGCCCCCTCACGCCACCGCCCCCCACGCCACTGTCGCCACCGCCACCACGCCACCGCACCGCCACCACCGCCCCCCACGCTGCCGCCGCCGCCGCCCCTTCACGCCACCGCCCCCCGCCGCCATATATGAAACTTTTTTATAACAGTTTTACCAAACAACTTTTAACTTAAAAGTAGCTTTTTAAGTTATAAAAAACTGAAAACTGCCAAACAACTTCTTCTTCTTTTTTAAAGCTCTTATTTTTAACTTTTACTTAAAAGTAGCTTTTAAGTCAGAAAAAAGCTGGGCAAACGAAGCCTAAGTGTAAAATTAGGATAAAAATGGGTTCATGTGCAAAAGTGCTTTTCTCAACAAAATTGGTTATTGAGCAGTCATTAGAGATGCAAAATTTGACTAAGTGTTGGACATACTATGTAATAGAAAAAGGAAACGCGACAAACAACACAGGAAGGAGGGTTGAATTGTGTTCTAATTAAAATTTGATTTTTAAAAATAATTATTAGTTCCTTAAAAGCTTTTCATAAACGTTGCAGCGGAATACTATTAATCAGAGTGTAAACAATAAAGCTATAAATAACACACACTTAATGCAACAGAAATAATAAGAATAAAAGTGTGTATGATATGTGCTGCGAAGGGGAAGACGATGTAAGTTGTTAAATGGGCAGACGATGTAAGTAGTAAACAATGCAAGCATAAATAAATAGCGCACAAGAGATTTATCCTGGTTCACCCCCAGAACGATAGGGCTACGTCTAGTCCTTGGCTTCACCAAGATTTTCACTATTCAAACCAGAACAGTATAAGTATCAGACATAGGACTTCTCCAGAGTATTCGAAGGACTTCTCCTAAGTATTCCCACAAGACTCCTCCAGAGTATTCTTTGGGACTTCTCCCAACAAGTATTAGCCACGGAACTTCTCCAGAGTATTAGACAAGACTTCTCCCAAGTATTCGAAGGACTTCTCCTTTTACAAGATGATTCTTCTACAAAGGATCTCTTCTCAAAAGAGTGATGGTAGAAAGTTTAAGCACAGATAAAATCTAAGTGTTGTGAAGGGTTAGACTATGCGAGACTTCTTGACACCCACGCCGGGAGTGGGGGGAAATGGTCCTCCATCCTTTTCCGTTTGAAGCCGGTTTTGAGCTGAGACTGACACTTATCATACTCATTCAAGACGCAGACCAATTTGGTGGCTCACTCCATGAGAACACCATAACTCACTCACAAAATTTTGTTAGGATGACTGACATTGTGAAATAAGCAGGTGTTCGTGTGTGAATCTCGGACCGTGGCGCTCTCGGAGGAGCTCAACCTTACTCCAACATGATTGAGGTCGCGCCTTCGTCTTGTAGTGCGTTAGGGAGGGGGAACTTGCAAATTAGTGTTGGAGCAATGAGAGCATCCAAGAGCTCATCTCGAACATGTAAGGATTAATAACACACTTGTAATGTAAGTAATGAGTGAGAAGCGTCCCAGAAGGAATGGTGGAACCTGTATTTATAGGCGCTGGAGGTATTGCAGGTGATGAAGGGAAACTCTTTAGTGAGAATTCCGAGCGGGTGTGGCTGTACAACCGAGCGGCCTTCCCTCGGCCTTTGTCTAGGCCGGTCAGAGGAAGGGAAACTAAGCCAAGAGTTCTGGTCCCTAGCCCAGGTCGTGCAGGTTGCCTCTTAGGTGTATGCTGAAGAGAATCCCTAGTTGGCTAGCTGTGACACCGTTCGGGTCATATGGCTGAAGAGTCGACTGGGACAGGAACCCCCTAACTTGGCGTGGTGAGTGTAGGCATGTCAAGATGTATGCAGATTTTTGCTAAGATCCCCTTTTGCTGCGCCTTGAATCCCCCTTGTGTTCGAGTGTCAGGCTTTTTCATTGTAGTCATACGTGACCTTCTGATGTGTTCTGGCCCGGAGTTTGGTCAAAGGATTTTAGATGCGCCGTTTGGTTTCGTCTTCAACTGAGCTGGACATTTCTGACCAGGCCTGGTATGAATTTCCTAGTTGGTTATGCTCTTATTCGACCAAGAGGTGAAACGCCAAGCAATTTCACCAATCGTCCTCCCAGCTTCCAATACCATCATTCTGCCTCTGATCTGGGTAGGAGAGGAAGGTTTCTGGTCGGTTTAGCCTTGTAACTGTAACGTAACCTCACCTCTGACCGGATGTACTTGTGTGGTGAAACTTCGTCGTTTCATCTTTTCAGGGGTGGTTTTATACATACTTCCCCCCTTTTAAATTAGAAACTATTCATGCGCCTTTGTTTTTTAAGATCTTTCCGTACCAAGTTACATTAGAAAACCGACTTCGCCCTTTCTCCTTATGTTTGAAAACGTGACGCTCATGAGAGATAATCATTTCAATGGTCCATATGCTAGACATTTTCGCTGCTCAGGAGATGCTTGACATGGAAATTGAAGGTGATTGGGGAATATTTGGCTCCGATACTTCGGCGAAAAATGTTGAAACAGGCAAGAAAGCCTTTCCAGGAGACGAAGACCATGAAAAGGCGTCTTCTTTATATAACCCTTCCACCAGCAAACCCCTTCTAAAGGTTGCGGACCCGAAAATTGACGACTCTGTGGAGGATTATAAAGAAGCAGAGAGAGATCTTGAGGGAAACTATCCTCCAACCTTCTTTACTAGGGGTGGAGATGACGAAGGCCATTCCATCAAAGATCCTCTGAAGACCCTGCCCCTGCGTTTGACAATTGAAGAAGACTCCCTTACCTAGGGCGAAAGAGGAGACAACAACATTGTGTCTTCTGATTTGGCGATAGTTAGGTTAGAGTCCAAGCCTAACCAACCTGCCCTTTCCAGTATGAAGAGGAAAGTAGACGAGTAGATGTCTTCCTCCAATCGGTTGCTGAAAGCGGCCAGGTGCTCCCTCCTCACCCCATAAATTGTGTGAAAATGAGGTGAGTCCTTCCCTCAATTCGTCAAAAGGATGAGTGTGATGGAGAAGATTTCTTTCGAGGTGCCTTCCCTCGAAGCCCCCCTCGGCCTTGATCCGACTGGAGCTATGGGCTGTATGATCTTGGGTCCGCTCACTGGGGTGGAAAATGCCTTCACCTTCAAGCAGGAGGTGTTCCCTGCGTTTCAACACGAGCTGGCCAACAAAGCCTGGGAGTACAAACTCCTCCCCGAGCAGAACATCGAGTTTCACAAGAACATTGAGATCAGCTTGAGCAGGAGAACTAGAGACTCCTTCAAGAGGCTCAAGCTCTTGTCAGCCAAGCTTCTTCTATACCCGATCTGGAGAAGAAGGAGGATCTCCTTTCCGAGGAGATTGACATTTTGAAGACCGAGAAGAAAGATATTGTTGGACCTTTAGTGCTTACCACTACGCCAAAAGCAATTACTGTTAGTGAGGGCACAACTAAATTCCTTTAAGGCGTAGCAGCCACGCCACGTTTCGAATGCTACACAGCAAGCAGGATGCTGGTCCACCTAGACCCAACAGATATCGCCAATCAGCTGAAGGACGCTGACAAGAATACTTCCGACCCGAGAGCTTACGTTGACAGGGTAAACTCCAAGATTGTTACCCTTCGATCTGTGAAGGAGGAAAGCTTCTTGGGAGGTTTCCAAAATACCGTCGATCAACTTCAAATCCTGAACCCTAGTCTGAGGAAGGATCAAGGATGGCATCTTTATTCCCTCAACTATCCTTTGGAACAATCCGCCATCTTATGATTGAGTGGCGCTTGGATTTTTCTGCAAGGGGATCTTTCTGATTTTTTCTCTTCTTTTTGTAATTGTCTTCTTGAATGTTAATAAAATATCTTTCTCATGTCTATGCTTTTTTTACTTTATTCTTTACTATTGCTTTATTCTTTTGCGCATTTTTAATTGTTTTCCCCTTCCCTTTGGGAGTCCTTCTCATTTATGAATGATCATTTTATTTCGGTCGACCGGGCTGAAGAACTTCCTCAAATGGATCAATCATGTTAGCCGATCGACCTGAAGGACTTCTTGCCATTCCAGTCTTATAATATGCAAGGAAGTTGAGAAATCAACTAGGTGACCAATTTTGAAAGAATTTTTTTTTACGCCTTTATCTTGTTGAAAATTGTTCACCAAACAAATTTATAAATTTTCACTTAAGTACTATTAAAATCCTTTTCAAGACTTAATTGTAGTATAGCAACGAGTATTATCGAATCCACAGAGAATTGCGGTACAAATGTCGTTCTTTAACTTAATTAAATAAACAATGGATAAAATGAAAGTTTGTTCAAAGGTTGTTTTTACAAATGAATATAAAACAAAACAATAAATAATTTTAGGGCTCTTGAAGGCCGAGCATCTTCTGTTCCTGAGTTAGAGAAGAAGAAGGGAGGATATCCTTTCTGTGGAGATTGATGTCTTGAAGAGGGAAAAGAAATCCCTTTACGAACAGCTGAGGGATGACAATGAGAAGACCTCCAAACTGACGGCTTATGTCGAGAGGGTATACTTCCAAATCATTTTCGTTCAATCTGTTAAGGAGGATGACTACTCAAGAGGTTTCCTGAATGCCACCGAGCAACTTCAAATTCTAAATCCTCGACTCAAGAAGGATAAGATCTCCTCCTATTATGTTGTGAGGGAAGGTATTATAGGAGAGCTCAAGGGTGGCATCTTCATCCCCTCATTTATCCCTTGGAACGACCCGCCAACTTCCAATTAAGAGACGCTCAAGATTTGATGCAAGAAGACCTTTTGTTATTTTTTCTTCTTCTTGTAATTTTAGTTTTAATATGAATGAGATATTAATTCTCCAATATCTGCATTTTATTCTTTTCTCTTTACTGTTGCTCCCCTTTATTCCCCGCTCATTCTTTAACGAACAATTTATGCTAGCTATTCGAGCTAAAAACCTTTTGCCCTTTTCAAACTTGCTCTAGATAACTGGGTATTGAAAAGCCTTCATTATTTCAGTCAAGCAGGATTTTTTTGGACTATCAAGCTAAGAGGACTTCAACTCTTAGATGGGTAGCCCTCTGCCTTTGCTCACCACTATTTTGTGCTTTTCATAAAGCGGAGCAAACTTCCTCTCGTTTAGCCACTGTTAACACCTATTTTTGTCCGGGCCCAATTTTGAAAAAGCAAAAAAAAGAGGAAAAAGGAAAGGAAAGAAAAAGAAAAAAAAAAGAGATGAAAAAAGAAGAAGAAAAAGAAGAAAAAAAAAAAGAAAAGAAGAAAAAGAGAAAAGAAAAGAAAAGGCCCAGCAGAGGAAAAGGAAGAAGAAAGAAAGAAAAATGGGCCGTGGCCCAAAGGAAAAGAGAGGAAGCAGAAGCAAGGAAAGGAAGGAAACTTAGTCATTTCCCCCCTCACTGAAACCCTAATTCTCCCCTATATAAGCCTACCCTCACTAACCCTAAAAACCACTCATCATTCTCTAATAGCCTCCATACCCTCACAAACCCTAATTTTCTCTCACTCACAATTCTCTAGCCTCCACTCACCACATTTTTTAGCCTACACTCATATTTTTCTGGCCTCCATACACAATTCTCAAAATCCCCTAAAAAACACACCCCTCTGTCTCTCTCACCCTTGGCCGCCACACACACACCCTCACCCTTCTCTCTCAAAACCATAAAAACATACTCCTCTCACTCTCCCTCACTTCGCCGCCGTCATCAACCCACGCCGCACCACCTCCAGGCCGCCGCACCACCGCTCCTCAAGCCTCCAGCACCGCTCGGCCCTCCTCACTTCCCTGGCCGCCGCTCCTCTAGCTTTCCCCGTTGGTTGGTTTATTTCATTTTTCCCCCTACTGTTCTTAATTCCTGGTCTCTGTTTATGGGTTAGCATCGTGAAAATGTTTATCTATTTCTTGATTTTCTCTCTTATAATCAAAGATTGGGTTTGAATGTTTCTTTTCCCTTTTACTGCTATGTTCAGATCGCTTATAAAAAAAAACTGCTATTAACAGATCTGTCTCAATGGTTCAAGAAGAAAGCTGAATGTTTGAATGTCCATTTGTTTGTTTATTTTTGCTGGTGCTTCCCAGAAGCAGAATTAGTCCTTGTCCTTAATATTTTCTTTTGCTGTCGATTGACAATGATATCATGGTTGGATCATAAAAATGAAACCTTTGACGGAAAATGGTTCTTGATTGCTTATCAACATTGCTCTGCTGGAGTGTGTAACAAAGGGAAAAAGTTATGCTAAAAAAGGAACAATTCGGTCCATACTAACTTTCAATTTCGTTTTCATTAGTGGGATGTCGTCCCTCACACTATTTTTGCTTGTTTTCATAAATAAAAAATTTAATTTAAACAAAACTGCGTAGTCCTTGATCACTCATCAGGCTAAATAAAAAATTATAAAATATTTTGTTCTTTTTTTTGTCTTTTTTTAGGAATAATTAGGAATTAAATAATGAAAAAGTAAAAATAAATAAGGGTAAAATTAATAATTGTAGAAAGCTAAGGAAATTACACAAACAATTTAGGTACCGTTTAGACGGGCGCTGTGGGGTGCTAACACCTTCCCCACGCGTAATAGACTCCCGAACCTAGATTTTAGGTTTCGTAGGCTATTTATCAATTTTAGGTTTTTCTAGTGTTTTCCGCAAATAAACATTAGTGGCGACTCTGTCTGATAATAAATTGTTTTTTTCGCCGTCCCGCCGCGACCCCGGTTGCGACAGCCACTTAGTTAGATAGTTTTGTTTTTTTTGAAATATCATAAACAATATTTGGATTGCTTGCGTTGGAAAACTTCTATAATTCGAGGAACAACATACAATAGTTAATGTTAAACACTTTTGGCTTGGTTTTAAACAATATCACCTTAGTGTTTTATTCACTGTTGTTGTCGAGCTTGTTAGAGAAGTGTATCGTCTGTTGTGAAGACATACGCAGTATCGTCTGCGATATTGTCTAATACAACATTCTAGAATTTGATTCTATCATCTGAATAGGATCATTTACATAAGGAAGCATCATCTGACCAGCTACAACGTCTGCCCAGAAGTATCGTCTGAGCGGCACCTTGACAGTTGTAGCCAGATATGTTGTCGTACTAGCAATCTCAAATATTTTGGGATCTTACCTTATCTTATCTTGTATTTATTATTGTTTATGTTTCCCAGTGTATTTACGTTTCCAATGTAATAGTTTGACCTTGGAATATCCGTCATCACTTTGTATAAATACTGAGCTTGTAACCAAGAATTATGAAGTTAAGAAATTGAAGTGCAGTACATTACAAATAACGTATCTTCATTCTTTTCTTCAATTCTCTCTTTCATCCCTTTCACCTTCGATAACCTACTCTAGTTCTTCACAGAGCTGCATTCCCATATGAGATTGATTTGTCAGGAAACTTCTACAATTCAAGTGAGATCACATAATAGATCATGGTTAAACGCTTTTAGCTATCTTTAAACGACATTACCTTAGCTTTTTTCAAAGTTTATGCCGAGCTGCACTCCTTTGCTTGGATTGCTTTTTTCCAAGAAGCTTCTCCACGAGACGGTCGAGATCATATTCCTTAAAAGGGTTACTTACACCCGCCGCTCTGTTTGAACGAGGTTATATCCCTGAAAAGGGTTACTTGTGCTCGCCGCAAGTGCTCCTCGAGACGGTTAGGATCGTATCCCTGTAAAGGGTTACTTACACCCGCCACTCAGTTTGGACGAGGTTGAATCCCTGAAACGGGTTACTTGTTCTCTTTACAAAATGCTCCTCGAGACGGTCGAGATCGTATCCCTGAAAAGGGTTACTTACACCCGCTTCTCAGTTTGGACGAGGCTGTAACCCTAAAAAGGGTTACTTGTGCTTGTCCCCAACTGATCCTTGAGATGGTCGGGATCGTATCCTTGAAAAAGGTTACTTACACCCGCCACTCGGTTTGAACGAGGTTGTATCCCTTAAAAGGGTTACTTGTGCTCGTCTCCAAGTGCTCCTCAAGACGATCGGGATCTTATCCCTGAAAAGGGTTACTTACACCCGTCGCACGGTTTGAACAAGGTTGTATCCCTGAAAATGGTTACTTGTGCTCCTTGCAGAATGGACTGTATCCCTTAAAAGGGCTACTTCCGCCACTGCCTTCAACCGGGGTGGTAGGATTGTATCCTTGAAAAGGGTTACTTACGCCCCTCTTCCGGCAGATTGTATCCCTCAGAAGGGTTACTTATGTCCTCTGCACGAATGTCTTCTTCCTCGAGGTGGTCGGGATCATATCCATGACGAGGGTTACTTACACCCGCCGCTTGGTTTAGACAAGACCGTGTCTCTAAAAAGGGTTACTTATGCTTGCGATCTTCAATTGGGGGGAGGGAGGATCATATCCATGAAAAGGGTTACAAACACCCCCTTCCGGCGGACTATATCCCTAAGGGTTACTTATGTCCTGGATCCAAGTGCTCTTCAAGACGGTCAGGATTGTATCCCTGAAAAGGGTTACTTACACTCGTAGCTTGGTTTGAATGAGCTCTTATCCCTGAAAAGGGTTACTTATGCTTGTAATATTTTCCGTTTCTAGAAGAACAGATAGTATTCCTTGTGTGGATTACTTTTCTGTGTGTCTGCAAGCACAAACAGTAAACACAATGCATGAATTTCGGAGCAAATTTGTGTCAGTTTTATTTAAGCTTTTAATTCCTTAATACAAAATTAAGGGCATACAACAAACATATATCCAAGAGCAACTTATCATGGCCATTTAGCAGTTATGGCCGAGGGGAAAGATCCATTGTCATAGGTATTTGGCTATCACGAAGATGTCGTGTTTCAACTCACAGAACCACATTATCAGCCGAGCGTCTTGAGCTTGACATTCCCCTTTTAGTTGCGACTATGGTCTTCATTACCCCATCTTCCACTCGGTAAATAAGCATACCCCCACGAGAAGAAACAATGGCATGTAAGCCGAAGAGTGTCAGTCACCGGAGGATTATATTTGCCTCTGGAAGATGCATTATGACCAAAACCCGTTCCTTGGTGGTGTTACTCTTCCTGCCTTGTCCCACAGTGACCGAAGGTGTCTTGAGTCCGGCCGGTGCTATATCATACCCGCCAAGTCTAGTGAAATTATCCATCAAAGGAGTCAAATCTCTTGTCTCATATCCTAGCCGAACGGAACACCTGAAAGACATCAAGATCATTGACCTTCTTGGATCAACTAGGACATCTTGGAATACCTCACTGTCAACCTAGGCTGGTATCTCCAGGATAGAATCGTCCCTTGGCGCTCGGGTCTGTTGAACCTGAAACTCAATTTCCTTTGCCTCTTGATGCCAACCATGGTTTCTAATCTCCACGCACCGAAAAAACCTCTTGACATGTCCTAACCGTTCAGAAAGAAGGTTCTCCCTCCTAGGGCCTTCAAAAAGTCAATGCCTCCCGAAGATGATTGATACATCCGCTTCTTATGCCTATTCCGAGCGTTGGACTCAACATCTGCTGAGTTGCTTAATTGCATTTCTCAGCTCTACATTTTTTTCTATGCCATATCCACAATCTTCACAGTATACGTTGTTTCATAAGTCACAATACTTTTGGTACTCGGCAGGTCTCTCCTCGAACTCCTTCCAACTGTTTGGAGGATAGAAGATAAGAGATTCATGAAACATGCAGTATTGTTGACCGCACCATCATCGAGAGTTCTTCCTTGCTCGTCTCAAACGAGAGGATCACCTCTCTGGTAAATCGCTATAGGAACCTTTTTAATGGTTCTCCATTGCTCTATTTCACCGTATCCTCAAAAATTGCTTGTTGAGCATCAACTTCCTTCAATTTTCTCTTTTCCTTCACCTCTACTTCGAATTTCCTTTGGAAAAGGTAGCTAAAATCAGACCACTATGAGATTGTAAATGCGGGAAGAGTTCGAAATCACTGAAGAGCTTCTCCCTTAAACATTATCAAGAACAACCTACACATTATCGCCTCAGCTTCCTGCGATTCCTTGATGCGCATCGTATCAATGCACTTTTCAAAAGACTTCAAATGTTCCCCAGGATCCTTCTGCATAGAGTAAGTTTCAACGTCAAGCAATTCAATTAGGCCCTCAGGCATTTGGAGATCATGGATTTCCTTGTCAAAATGATCAAGGACGTGCTCCATTGAACTTTTCATCAGAGAGAGAATTAGCTTTCCTCTCACGCCCCGAATTTGTTGATCATTATCCAATTTTTCTTTGAAATCCTTGGAGCTTTGTGTTTCTGAAGCCATTACCGAATCTGGAACTTTGTGATATGAGAGAAGGTAACCAGAGTCACTATGAGCTTCTTCTTCATGACAAAGAAGAACGACGTGAAACTGTCGAATCTTCCCCACAAAAGGCGCCAAATGTTAGGGCATGAACTCTGGATGGCGGTACTCTAGGTGAAGCTGTGGCAAGACTCAACCCTGCTCTAACATGATGAGGTGGTGTTACCAAGTCGTGGTGCGTTCGAGGGGGACCTACAAAAGGCACTCCGACGCTCAAGTCAGTATCGGAGCAATGAGAGCATCCAAAGGCTCAGCTCAAACATGTAAGAGTTCATAGAAAACTTGTAATGTAAGTAATGTGCTAGAAGAATCCCAAAAGGAACGAACGAACCTGTACTTATAGGCGTCAGAGGACCCCTGCAAGTGTTGGGGAAGCTATTAAGTGAGGCTTCCGAGCGGGAGTGGTTGTATAGCCGAGCAACCATGTAGCACTTCCCTCGGCCTTTGTCCGGGCCGATATGATGATGGGCCAATAAGCTGGGAGGACTCATCCCTAGCCCAAGTCGTGCAGGATGCCTCTTAAGTGTATGCTAAAGAGCATCCCTAGTGGGTCAACTGTCACGCTGTCAGGTCATACGGCTGAAGAGTCGACCGGAAACCTTCTACTTTTTTTGAAGAGTGTTAAGCTAAGAGATGAAGGGAATGGTGGAGGATGGAGGTGGAAGGTGGCGGTTTTTGGTGGCTCTTGGTGGAGGAAATTATTTTTCCTTCACTTTCTCTCAAGTTCTCTCTCAAGCTTCCTTTCAAACTTGTAAGGAAGAAAATAAATGAAGATGTGTGTGAGGGAAGGGGAGAATCGCGGCCTGTAGGGGAGAAGGGAGAAGAACGAAAATCTTCTTAGTTTAGTCCAAAAACTAGTGGTGAATAGGTTTGATTATGACACTCCAAAAATGGAAAGATTCCTTTAATCATTTGTGGCAAGAAGTCTAATAAAGTCTAGTTTGGATCACATCACGTCATAATTCAACTTTTGGTGACTTGCGCCAGTCATTCGCTCATCTCAACCGTCGTTCGTGAAAATATCTAGATCATTTTCTCGAGCTTCGGTCTCGGCTCCGACCCAAAAATGTAGGGCGTCGAATTTTTTTTTTGAATCCTTATAACATTATAAGATATACTGTCTCGTCCGAAAATCTTAAGAATGTCCCGGTCAACCTTTTTTCCTACGTTGAGGTTTCTACGAAATCTCTGCGGCGTGTCGGGGACTCTCCGGGCCCCGGAATGAAAATGTATCAATATTACAGTCAAAATAATCCAAATCAAACAGACATCATTATACAGATATAGAGAATGTCAAATTCCATCTGAAATATCATTCGAGGCTAAGTTAACGTTTCTACGGCGAAGCGTCGTTCCCGACATTTTCGAAACACGACCGAGAACCTCAATGTCATTTTCCTCAAGACAAGTGATTATTGTGGAACTCATATTTTACTGAGTCGTAATCATATCCCACGTTAATATAATCTGGACATTTACGTATTAATATTACACTAAAAGCGTTTATTGCACATAAATAAACAATTTAATAAATTTAAGTAATGTTATAATTATTCGGGTCTTACAATGTTAGTGTCATATCTCTGCTAGTTAGCCTGAAAGATTCTTTTAAGTCGGTCTTCCATATATGGGATGGTTTATAGTGAGAAACCATCTTTCCTAAGGAACTGAACCAAGTGCTTAGTGAGCACATGAGAAAACCCTAGAAGCTTCAATGTATCTTCTCATTTCTGTTTGAGTTTTTGTACTCGTCCATAAATCTTGCCCAAGTGCATTTTTACTCTTGCTCGGCACTAACTGTGCCACGGCTAACCTTGTAGCTTCGGCTACTCTTCCAAAGACTAGTTCTTATACTGCAACTAACTTGCATTTTCAGCTACTAAAATAGTCCTTATAGATTTTTGAGTGCCAACAATTACAAACTCGGACAATCTTTTTTCGTTTTTTACAAACTGCTTAAGTCATAAGGAGTGTACCATACACTACGAAGCTGACTAGTATATATCATGTCAAACCTTATTTTTGTTGTGTGTTGTCGTATTTGTTATGAGATTTTCTAAGAAAAATGTTATTTTCACATTTTTCCACATTTTCATCTCTAAAAAGATATAAGAATAAATGAAAGATAAATTAATTATTTGATAAGTGATGTGATAAAATATGTGAAAATTGATATGTACGTGAAACAGGAAGGTGAATAATGAATATATCAAAGTTCAACTTCCCCATTACCCTTTGTTTTCAGTGTAGAATAATGGTTATTTATTTACCTTTCTGAACAACCTGCAGGATCATCTCCAATTTTAAGATGTTTCGCAGAGAAACACGGTCCTTTTAACTCACCCTAACGTGGAAAACTTCTTTTAATGCTTTTCTCTCATATCCATGTGACGCGGGGAATTCAAGCGTTGATTATAATATTCTTCATTTTTAAAACAGAGTTTTCTGTTATTGGGAAAAGAGAATTTCCAAGGCCTAAAAAATTCTATAAATTGGAACATGCAACCCCTTATATGCAAGTTAACCAGAGAAAAAAAGAAGCAAAGAGTCCACCGACCAATTAAGTAATCCCCCAGAAAGAGAAAGAGAGACACACCATGTCCATGGATCTGAAGAAATCTAACAAGATTAGAGAAATTGTTAGGCTTCAACAGATCCTTAAGAAATGGAGACGAATAGCCAGCTCATCGAAAACCGCAACCTCCGCCGCCACGAGCAGTGGCGGTAAAAGCATGAAGTTTCTGAAAAGAACACTTTCTCTATCTGAACGTGAAGGAGGATCAGGCAATATTGCTGTTCCTAAAGGCTACCTTGCTGTTTGTGTTGGTGAAGAGCTCAAGAGGTTCATTATACCAACTGAATATTTGGGGCATGAAGCCTTTCAGATGCTGCTGAGAGAAGCAGAAGAAGAATTTGGGTTTCAACAGACAGGTATTCTGAGGATTCCTTGTGAAGTTTCTGTTTTTGATAATATCTTGAAGATGGCTGAAGGAAAGAATGACAAGTTTTCCACTCAGGATTGTGGACTTAGCATTGAAGAGGTGATGGGATACTGCTCTTTAGAAAACCAAACTTCTTATTCTCACCAGCCTCAAAGTCCACTGTGCAGATAATACATGTAGGAAATATATTGCATCCTTTATTCATCTTATTTGTCTTTTAATTTCTTTTCCTTTATTTGTAGTTTTTCCCCTTAGAAACAATCCAATGTATGTGAGAGAGAAAGTGAAGCGTGAGTTCAATTAGATGTAAGGGAACCCAGTTGGGAATAATGAAGCAAGAAATATGAATTTCATTTTCTAAATCGCTTGTTCTAGATCATTTTCAAATAGTGTATATAAATCTGTTTTTCATCTCTTCTTAGTTTTTACCCAAACCCATAGATTGATAAATTCTTACTCAATCTTAGTGTTTTAATTTTCTATTGTATTTAGACTTCAGACTGTTTTATAATGGATTTTGTTTGATGAAGTTGATTTAAATTTCAATACTTTTAATTTAAATACGCATTTAAATTCATAACGCTTGTGTTTGATTTGAATACGTGTTTCGTGTTTAATAATAATCTCATGGAGTTTAAAACTAGAGAGCGACAGGAAAGAGCTAAAGAAGAGAAGGGAGAACAAAAATGATCAACATCGGCCAGCAGCACAATGGAGCAGTCGTAGAGGTCCCCTAGACGTTGTAATTGGTTGTTGGCAACCAGTTTGGGATTGGAAAAAAATCTTAGAAAATATTTATCTCAGTCCCTAAAATCACCCAGTATCAGTTCCAGATTAGGAATTACGCGAGCCGGGTTGTCCTCCACGACCCATAGAGGAACCGATCTGACACAAGCACTCTTGGCAAGGCAATCCGCAATGTGGTTTAATTCTTTGTTCATGTGATTAACCTCCAAACAATGGACTTGGACTAGGTCTATTCAAACGACTTCGTAACCACCCCACAACCAAGATAGAGTCACATTCTACCATAATAAGCTTAAAATTGAACTCTTTACAAAACAGTAAGGCTTTCAAAATTCCCTTGACTTTAGCTTGGTGAGCCTACATTAGCTAAAAAGCCAGCCCAGCCCTGCACCACCGAAGATCACCACCAACCCTCCATTAGCTCTTTAAATCCTTCCTCCATTAGCCAAAAATTGAAGAACCTAAATGGCTTGGGACCAAAGTCACGAGATCCCAAAGCTAGCGTCATAGACCTATGATCGAACAGTCCCCTATTCTCTGCGGTTTGAGTCACTCCATTGAATATAAGGATAGCATCATCATTAACCAACCATCTGTCCAGCCAACTCCACAGTCCCATCATTCCTCATAGAGTTCTAAGTGTAGTCCCCTTCAATAGCTGTAGATCCTTGAGATTATAGACTGTCAACAAAGTGTTTGAAAAGAAGGTCCCCAATCAGGTTATCTCCACTCCCCCTTCTCTGACTATCATTGAGGATAGTATTATAGTCTCCTCCTATTACAATCATGCCATTGTGTGCATTTATTCCATTCCCAAGATTTGCAAAGAACTCCCCTCTACTTCACTCATCATTAGGGCCATATACATTCCCAATCAAGAATTCATCTGTAGACTTAGGAAATTGGACATAGAGGAGAAGGAATCTGTGATTTCTACATAGCCTTAACATGAGCGTTGAGGAGCCAACACTCATGTGTTGGCTCTCTACCTGGAAGCTTGAATTGAAGTGATTTCCAACGCCCAAGCGTTGGGGGGGCCAACGCTAATGCGTTGAGCCCCTGCCTGGCCTCGAATTATTCACTTTAATTTCAACGCTCATGCGTTGGACTGCTAGCAGAAAAGACTATAAATACAGACTTTGCTCTTCATTGTAATTATCTTTTTCTATCATTGTACTTTCTGAGTTCCTTCATTTGAAGCTTTGTTTCTGGAGTTGTGAGAGGCCTCTTGAGCCCTTTTTCCAAGTTTATTTTATTGTTTTTAATTATGTTTAATCTAGCCATGTTAGGCTAGTTTCTTTATAGCACTTGGGTTTTATGTGAGTCCTTTTTCTGCGTTATGCTTTAAGCTTTTAGTGCTCTATATGAATAAAGTTATCATTTCATGTATCTTTTCTCTTTGATTATTTTTCTTGAGTCGACGCAAGTACCATGCTTTCTTCTTGTACAACAGTAGTTGGTAGGAATTAAGGGAACTGTGATTAGATTGATCAGTTTATCCGTCACTTAGGTATAAGGGTGGGAATCAATTGTGTTGACCTGACTAAAAGAACTTTTTCTTCAAATGAATTGACTAGACACTAAGGCATTAGGTTTAGCAAACTGAGATTGAATGATTTACTTGATTAAGGTATTAACAAGTAGAGGTTTAGGCTACATCACCCCGAAAGGATTTCCAAAGTTCATATAGTTACCTGTTTGCAAAAAGCTTAATATAGTTAAGTGAAGCTAATTCCCAAGTGATGTTTCCATCAAAGTTTATAATCCAAGTCTTTTTAGTTTTTATGTAATCATTACAAAAACTCAAAATATATCTTTTTATTTTCTGCTTTAAACAATTGAGCTTAAGTCACAAATCACCCTATCCCCTTGGAGACGATAATCTTTTATATTACTTTGATATATTGCGTACATTTGCAGAAGTGGTATCAAGTTTTTGGCGCTGTTGTCGGGGATAGGTTTTCTGATTTTGACTTTAGCTTCTTTGTTTAGAGCTTTTGTTTTTATTTTCTGACTTTTCTGCTATTTTGAACTGGTGCTTCTAATCCTTGTTTGCTGAGTGTTTATAGGGTGCGACTATGGCTGAAACATTTGAGCAAAGAGTGGCAAAGATCCGGGCTTAACTTGAAATAAAGTACGAAAAGAAGAAGCACAATGCTTTCATCTTAATTGATGAGCATTATGTTGAATTGGAATGTAGACGCGCTAACTGATCTTTGCCTAATCGATTGCAAGAATGGGAAGCCATAGTTGCCTTACAGGCAAGGATAAGTTGCACTTTGCGGAGGCAGCTAGAAATTGAGCAACCACCAACTGTTAATGAAAGTGAACATGTGGTTCAAAGTGAAGAGATTAAAGAAGCCTCCATTGTAGAATTTGTCTTTGAAGACAAATTGAAAATGGATGAAGAAGAACCTCAAGCTTCAAGAACCTATCTCTTAGGTTCATGGAGGAAAGGAGTATCTGAAAATGGATGCAACACCATGATGACCTTGTGTCAAAATCTGCATGATTTGAGGGGTCTAATGCAATTTGTGATAGACCTTGGTTGAGAAATGAACTTGAAAAGTCTATCAAAGACTATAACATTGGGCTTCTTCCCAAGTGTTTTGTTTATTTTGTTTGTTTTTCTTTTTTTTTGAATAAAAGGGCAGGTTGATCAAGCTGGAAGCAGTGGTGTTGGAGGTGCTGGAGCTAGAGAGGATCAGGAAGATCTAATGGACCATGAAATGACCAGAGTATTTTGTTTTTAGTTTTTATTTTACTTTTTAGTTTTTATTTTCCTTTTTAGTTTAGATTTTTGTTTTTAGGATTTGAGTCATGCATGCAGGTAGATTGAGTTAGTTAGTTTACCTCTGTTTATCATGCCATGTTTTCCTAACTATCAAGTGGTTTCACCTCTAGCTAGTGTTTTTAGAAAAATTTGATACATTTGTTGTTAAATGCTGGGTAGAATTGCATGCTGTTAGGAGTTTTGAAAGAATTCTTGATATCTAAGTTTGTTGTTGATCATGATTTGAGTTCTAAAAATGGGTACACTTATCCTATTTTTCTGAGTGTTTTGAGTGACCTCTGACATACTTGTGCATGCTTGATTCTTTCTTGATTTACATGTCAATTGAATAATGTATGTTTTGTAATTTTGTGAGAGACTAATATGATTTCTTTGAAACCTCGGAATTTGTTACTGAAATGTTTTCCCTTAGTAGCCCCATTTGAGCCTGAATTGAGTAATTTCTTTGGAGCCTACTATTGTGAATAATTTTGTGTTGGTTAGGTGATTTTGAATTTGTTGTTAGAGCTAAAAATGAATAGGTTTCTCTCTAAAAAAAATGAAAAAATAAGATATGTGCCTTAGGAAAAAAAATCAATGAAGTAGTGGGGTGAGTAAGAGTATGAGGGTAGTTCAAATTTTTGTTCATACATCCCATAACATTCCACTGTTTTGTTCAAAAAAAAAAAAGAAAAAAAAGCGAGAACCTTTGTGCTGAAATGTATAGCTCTTGTGCTGTAAAGAAAGATCACCTAACTTGAGTCTGAGCCCCTAGATTTGCTAAGTTCTTCATTTTTCCTACCTATCAATTTTACCTTGGCCAAGTTTCACCTTGAAAAAGTCTCTACAAAGTGCATTACTATTTTGTTTGGTTTTGACTTGAATGATAGCCAGGTTTGATGCACGACACTTGTATGATCATGAGCTTTGTTTAGTGAGCTTAATTGTGAACTCTTATATGCTTCTGTGATCAATTTTCATTCTCTGATTTCATGATGAATTTCACTCTCGTGATATGCATGCGTTTTAACTCAGCTGTGCTTTTCTTGAAAATGTATCTTTGTGCTTTGTTTTTCTGGTTAAGGTGATTTGTTCTGAGCTTGAGGACAAGCTTCTTTAAGTGTTTTACGCTTGAGGGAAAGCTGTCGTTGGGTATAGCGGTGTGATGACTAGGGGTTTGATGGTCTTTTTAATTTCTTTTTCTTTGTTTTTATTTTATTTTTCTTTTGAGTTTCATATAGTTTTATTTTTCTTTATTGATGACATTCGGATTTATTCGAGGAGTCGAGAGGAGCACAATGAGCATTCACATCTAGTGTTGATCGTTTTGCGAGAGAAAACTCTTTTTGCGAACTTGGCTAAGAGCGAGTTCTGGCTGGAGAAAGTAAAGTTCTTGGGTCATGTGATTTCCAAGGAGGGCATTGTTGTTGATCCAAGCAAGGTTGAAGCGGTAATGTTGTGGGAGCAGCCGAAGACTGCGACAAATATCAGGAGCTTTGTGGGTTTAGCTGGTTACTATCGGAGGTTCATCGAAGGTTTTGCAAAAATCGCAGGGCCTTTGACGAAGCTTTCAAGAAAGAATCAGTTGTTTGCTTGGACAGAAGAATGTGAGTCCAGTTTTCAGGAAACGAAGTGGCGTTTGACAACTGCACCTGTTTTGGCGCTTCCACAGTGTGAAGAACCTTACGAGGTTTACTGTGATGTTTCTTATCAGGGTTTGGGGTGTGTGGTGATGCAGAACTGGAAGGTTGTGGCCTATGCATCGAGACAGTTGAAGTTCCATGAACGAAAATACCCGACGCATGTATGCAAAAATATTTTTTTTTTCACCTATAACCACGGGTGATGGTGAACTGTGGTAAAAGAGCTAACCAATTACCACGGTTGAAGACGGAACCGTGGTAATTGAGCTCCACCCCCATTTTACCACGGTTCCGTGTTGAGCTGTGGTTAAAGGGGCGTTGTAAAATATCAATTATGTAGTAGTGAATAAAGAGAAATGAAAAATATATTGATGGTGTAATACGAAAAAAAAAAAAGATATAGAAACAAAAAAATGTGAAAATATGATAGAAGAAAAAATGATGTGTGGATAAATCAAAACTCTTAATCCTTAAATCTCCGATTAACCTAAAGAGCAAACTAAAAATAAATTGGATATTCATCTAAAATTATAAAACACTAGATGTATGAGTGCTCTTATAATCATGCTGCCAAGGTGGCGTAACCACCATCTCTAGCCGTTAGCTTGCCACATAGTGCAACACGTTTTAATGTAAACTACTTTTTAAAAATCTCCAAAAGTCAGCAATTTATTAAAAGTAAATTATTTTCCTCATCAAATTTAAGTTATTTTTTTGTGATACAATGGTATTTGTAAAATGTATTTGACTCATATTTTTTAAAGAGAAACCTAAAAAACTGTACCTATCACCACCTAATTAATATATTCTTCACTAACTTACCAATCATTTAACATATTTAATTTTCTACATATCAAAGTCAGAGATAGGTTCTGGCATGCATTATTTTCCAACACAAGCTTGCCCTATCCGTCAAGGTACCCTCGTACAATGCAAATGTACCGTTCAAACCTCTTGGTTTATTATTTATGGTGTGTAAAGTCATTTTGATGTTTTCGAAGAGAAACACGTGGCATTGCATTAATAACCAACATAAGCGGTGGGTGAATGAGTTTGTAGAGTTGAATGTCATAGATCTAAGTACAACTTTAACTTTAAGCTGAATCTCTTATGCACAAGGACAAGGGTAGTAATATAATAACTTCATTTCCATGTGGGAAGAGTACTGCACCAGAAGCCAGAAGGAAGTTGAACAAGAAAATGATGCATGAAAAGGACCTTCGATTTAATCATTAGATTGGTCAATCAATTGGTAAAGAAGGTGTTTTTATTTTTTAAAAATTGAACTTATGTGAAAACTAAATTTTAAAGGGGAGAAGACTAAACTTGAAGGTGTTTTATTTTTTCGAAATTGGACGGATGTGAGAACTAAATTTGACATATGAGAAGACTAAATTTAGATTTTTCAAGGAGAAAAAACTAAATTTGATTAAATAAAATAGAAACTAAAACAGATATGAAAAGTCTACGTGAAAATCTATGTGGATTTGGTAAAAGAAATTGTCCTAGTTTTATAACATTTTAAGAATTATTTTAAATTAAACAAAGTTTTTTAAGGATAAAAATATATAATTTTTTTATAGATCATTTTAAATTCAGCCGTATAAGTCACGAACTCAATTTTTATGTCACCAAGATATATAGGTAAAAATTTCTCATTAAGTGAGCAATCACCATTATTATCTTGCTTTATGTGATGTTTGTTAATAAAATAAAGGAAAATGTTGGGTTAATATTTAATTAGTGTAGAGATTGAGAGTGAAACATAAAAAGAAAAGAGAGAAGAATAATGCAATGTAAGTGCGTGTATTATTGAAGTGTCTATAAAATAAATTATATATGATCCTGAATGGTGAATGCAGACATGAACGGAATATCTATAATCTATGGAAATGGAGCTTCACAATTTTCATTCTTTTAATATTTTTTCCCTAATTAGGTGGTGCATTGCATAGAATAAACATAAAAGCCATTTTACTAGAACTGTATTATTAGGTTATGATTTGAATGGTTAGAGGTGCTGCTAACATGATCCGCACTCCATCGCAGCATCTGAGAGCAGTTGACGATCAATAATGATATCAATAAATTTAATAACCAAATATTATTTGGGCGGGTTTAGGGGTCATGGGCATGTGATTTATTTTAAGCTACTTATACATATAATTTTGGTCTCGTTAATTATTCCATTTTCCACCTGTTCCAAATTATAAGATCATTTATAAATAAACTTAGTGTTCTAAAATATAAGACCCTTTCTAGATTTCAGAAAAAAATAAGTAGTTTTTTCTAATTTACCCCTTGCATTCATTATTTTTTAGGTATTTGAGTGAAATACAATTAATACATCAATTAGCTTTAAATAGGGACATATATGGAAGATTTATATAAAAATAAATAAAACCAAATTTATTATATATTTTCTTAATAAGCGTGATTGTCTGAATGAAGTTTTAATTTGGAACGGAGGAAGTATAAGAATTAGACAACTACTTCACACTTCTTAAAAATTTATTTAATTTATTTAATTGCATTAAAATTGAAAATAATTTATATTAACTTTTCAAAATTACCCTTAACTCATTTTCTTAATTTCTCTGCATCATTAGTGTTTGAGAGAATGGAAAGAGAAAGAAGATTTAATTAAATGGGGGTATTTTTGTTAAAAACTAATTAATGCAATACAAATTTTAAGTTGGGAACTAAAATGTACCTCTTATTTAGTTCTTATAAAAAGGATTTGAGGGAGTAATATTTAACTAAGTCATTGAAAAAATTTAATACGAAATATAATTGATGAAAAATATAATACTTCATAAATTGAAAACAATATGAATTATTTTTATTTAATGTTTTATTTTTAAATTCTTAATAAATCCGCGTAGAATGCTCGTTTTCTATATATAAAAAGTAAGAAACCAATCATTTGGAATAAGAAACGACCTAGACTTGGTTTTGGAATATCTTTCAGGTAGCCTCATATATCATACGACCTTTTAATGCCTCTTAACTGTCCCCTAGTTACGTCTCTTTCATTGTGTGCGTTGGTAGAGCCAATAATAAAATGGTTAAGTCGAAAACCTTAAGTATAGATAATTTTGTGTGGAAAATAGTATTGACAAGTGATAAAAAAAGATAGTGTTTATGGAAAATAGTCTCCAAGTTGGGAATGATCATTTAAAATCGAAAAAATGTTCCCTTTTTCATTTAAAAAAGCATCGAAACAAGTTCTCAAATAATGAATTTTATAAAGGAAAATAGTCCTCCATTATTAAAATTCTGAATTTTATAAAGAGAATTCGATGACTAACTTGACCGATGATTTATACTTTCAATGATTAATTTACACTTTCAGGGACCATATTGGCCGACGCCTAATCTTTCAGGGACTAACATAGTGGGTCAAAAAAGTATAAGGACGAACCCGGCATAAGTAAATACTTTCAATAATCAAAATGAAGGTTTACTCAAATGAATAAGTATATGCGACGTAAACGCTCTACGCGTATTAATATTAATAATAATAATAATAATAATAATAATAATAATAATAATAATAATATTATTATTATTAATATTAATATTATTATTATTATTATTATTTCACGATGTGAAATATTGGGCTTAATTTATTAAGCGAAAAAATGTTATGTTTTATTTTTGGATGTTACGACGCGACATTAATTACAATTGGTAAATGAAACGACGCCGGCGGCAAAAATATGCGTGCATGCGTGGCAATAATTACGTTTTATCATTTATCAGAAAATACTTACCATTTTGATCAGACGATGCTTTCCATCAGATGATGACTATGCATGTAGACGATAGAGCTGTAGACCATAGTTGAGATATGACTTTGACGCTGTAGTCTATTGATTTTCCTTTAGACGACACTTCTCTTTGTAGTAGACAGTACTTCTATAAACGGTACTTTCCTTGTCATCAGACAATACTTCTCATCTTGTCTTTGGACGATAATTCTTCTTTGCTTATTTGATCAGACGATACTGTCCATTTCGTCTAAGCAGACGATGCTTCTTTCTTTGCTCTCAAATGATGCATCCGTTTAAGTCTGAATAGACGATGGTTGACTTGGATGATACTCTTCTTGATATTTGATAATGCGTGCAAACAATAATTTTCCTTTCGTATAGACGATAGGGATATTTCCTGAAAATGATAATACACAGAGTTTAGGAAATAAAATTGTTATCATTCAAAACATGATAAACGTTCTAACTCGTTTGAACCTAACAAAACAGTCGGTAACTTGGCGGAAATTTAAGCGCATAACTTACCGACGACTATTATCATCAGTATCCGAGTGTGAACATTCTTTTTGGGGGTAAAGCTGGCTGCCAACTTTGTGACGACAAAAGTTGTCAGTAATTTAGACAAAGTTCGTACATTAACACTATCGATAATGTTACAACGTCTAAAGCCATTGGTAAGTATAATAAGGAAGCTAGGTCAAAACTATTTGTAACCTATATATACTTCAAAGTTAAGGACATTTTCACACCTCCGGTAGATTTTGTCAACCATACAAGTCAGTTTCTACCTCTTTCCATTTTTTTGGTATTTTTTTTAAACATGGTTTTAAATATTTTTTCTTGTTTTGCAAATGTGCATTCTTGATTATTTTTTATACAAGTGAGCAAGCTATTTGAGATTTCGCAGAGGTTAGTTATTGATATTTATTTCTACAATTCATGTTGAAATTTTATTTACCATTTATATTACATGATATGTTATTTTAGATATAATTTGTACTAGAAATCTATATCTATATATTATATAAAAGAAGGTTTATACCCATCTACCCACTAAAATAAGGTATAAATCTTAACTATCCCCATTATGACCTACTCATTAAGGCCTACCCTAAATAATTAATATTTATAAAATTTATTATAAATATTAAATAAGGAACGAATCATGACTATATTTATAAAATTTATTACAAATGTTAAATAAGGAACGAATCATAAAATTGATATTGATTACAAATGTTAAATAAAGAATGAACCCTAACTAATTAATATAAAATTTATTAAAAATATTAAATAAGGAACGAATCATGACTAATTAATAATAAATATCAAATTTTTACCCAAAATTTTAATAGGAAATAGTTAACATACAATCTTAAGATTTTTTAAAAAAATATCTTTTAAATAAATAATATTTATAAAATGTACAAACGAATCATAACTAATTACAATCTTAAGATTTTCTTAAAAAGATATCTTTCAAATAATTAATATTTATAAAATTTATTACAAATGTTAAATAGAGAAATGTTATGTGTACACATAAACCAATATGTATACTATACATACATGTTCAAATAATATCTAATAGTCAATGTAATGATATAAATCATCTTTTGATGACTACTATGTGTAGACAACGCCTCAGTGGAATTCATGAACAACGTCACTGGAACCAATAAACAATTAGTTGGAATTACCCGTGCAAGGCACGGGTAACTTTGGATAAATTTAAATTATTGTGTGTAGAATGATTTTTTTTATAACTGCTTATATATGTTGTTGTGAAACCGACAATAGTGACCAATACTCTAGCCGTGAGAAATAGTTACTTAGAAGTAAATGGTTGACGACAATTTGCGTTTAACTTACATGGCCAAGGATCGAAACCCCCTTCAGTATGGTCGAGGGGCAAAGTTAGCTAAATATCACGCCACATCCTGTGCTAAATTTATTTGTTATTTTGTCATGTTGATTCCTCGATTATTAGTATAGGAATCTTTAGTATGGAGTGCGCCGTCCTCTCTCCGGGCAACAACAGTGCAGCAAACCTCCTCGAGGCAACATTAATGACAATATTCCCTCTCGTTCTAATGGATGCTGATAGAGTGTTTCATACAAATGTTTTAGTTGTTCCAAGGCACGGGTAACTTTGGATAAAGTAAAGTTAATGTGTGTGGAATGATTTATTTTTATAACTTCTTATACATGTTCTTATCAGATCGACAATAGTGACCAATACCCTTGCCATGAGAAATAGTTACTTAACGGTAAACGGTTGGCGACAACTTACGCTTCACTCACATCGGCAAGGATCGAAACCCCCTTCTGCATGGTCGAGGGACAAAGTTAGCTAACTACCACACCACATCTTGTGGTAAATTTATATGATAATTTGTCATGTTGATTCCTTGATTTTTTATATATGAGGTTATCTAAATTATTCATGAAATTACTCATGAGATTAATTATCATTTTATGTTACTATTTGTAAAATAAAAGACAAATAACAACATCCTACTTGTCATTATTTAACTCATGGATGATGAATGAGAAAGTATAATAGGAAGTTACCCGGTACACAAAAAGGCAAATCACACGTTAGAATTAACGTTCTAACACATAGGAGTATAATATCAATCATAATACGATTTATAGAATATCAGTAAGGAGTACCTTATGGAGTTATATTTCCAAAAACTTCTTCATACACAACATTAACTGTTGTGTTAGGAGGGAGTTTGTCATGATTTTCTATTAGTATCCTCAGTCCTTGTTTGCTCGTTACTCTTACAAAGCAACGTATAACTGTCCATGGGTGAAAACTGGCCTTGGAAGATTTTTTTTTTTGAAACTGGCCTTGGAAGATATATTCCAACACAACCAAGTGTATGTCCCTGGGATTTATTGATCTTCATACAAAAACAAATGGATATAGGAAACTGAGTTCGCTGAAATTTGAATGGTAGGTTTGCATTACTTGTAGCCATTTTCATTCTAGGAATCAGTGCAATACGTCCAGCTTTAGTCCCTGTGAGTGTGACGCACTCAATAACATGGTCTCCCATCCTCCTCACTCTCAGCCTTGTTCCATTACACAATCCGTTTGATTGATCAATATTTCTGAGTAATATTACCGGGACGTTTTCCTTCAAACTCAACTTATGCGGAGGTAGGCCTGAACAGTTTATAACATTCAAAACCTCAAGGGAAAATGCATCCAACTCACTTTCAACACTGACAACTTCTTAGCATATTTCATCAGAGCTTAAATAATCTCTTGGCAATCAAAATATTTATCTGTTAATTTTCAAAAGTTGGTGTCAAATGATATTGATGCATCCTATTGTTATTCACAATTTAAAAAATCTGATCTAAAACTGAATAGAAGATTTTTAGTTTAATATATTAATTAGTATTTCTGCGATTTGGGATCAAATAATCAAAGCATTTATACTTAGTAATTCAAAATGAATCATAATAAATTAGTTAATCCTTATAAATAGGTTAATTAACAGCGTGGATATCCTAGACTCATCTTTTCAAAAATTATCATCCAAAGTTTTTTTTTAAAATTTAACATTAACATAACTTTAAATATACATCTCTAACAACCATTTATATCTTTTTACAATTAGAGGTATAAAATGTTACAAAAATATAACATTACACACATTTTAGCTTTGATTTATCAAAAGTTATTCGTGCATTTGCACGGTTTAATTTTATTTCTAAACAAATGAATATTCACAAGTAATTTGAGATTGAATTCAAATTCTTTTTGAACTTTTTAGTGAAAGCTTTAATATCAAGTTCAAACAATGTAAATAATGAACATTTTACAGAAATATACTTAAGTCTAAAGATTTTGAACAAGTTTTTTTTTTAGGAAGCTGAAATAATACTAAGAAGAAGTCGTAGATGCAATTACACCAGAGAGCAAGAAAGCTTCAACGCTCGGACCCCGGAGGCCCCTCTTCCACCCAAACACGATTGATAAAAGAGAGAGCCTGACGAGAGAGGAAGTTCGCAACACAGTTCCCAGATTAGCGGACAAAATCAAACTCAAAAACAGAAAAATCCAAAACTAAATTATTACAATCCAACAAAATAGAATGCAAATAAGAAGAGGACATCAAAGGTTTCTTCCACTTTTCCACCAACGACAAACAATTGGTCTCAACATAGATACGGCTGAAAACCAACTGATAGCTAATCTCAGGGACCACCGAAAAGCAATAGCCTCAGCCATCTCCGGAGAGAACACAACAACGGGAAAATTCGTCACCGACGCTATGATCTCGCCACACACCCGAACCAGCAATGTTTGCATTCAGACATGAAGCACCAAAATTAAACTTGATCACCCCCTGAGCGAGTCTCGCATAAGCATTCATATATGGGAGTGACCGAAAGAAGCGGCTACCTGGAGAAGGGAGCGAGCGTGTTCGTTCCTGAGAGAGAGGGTGTTGGAGGGGTGTGATATGAGGGTGGAGCCAGCAGGTAATGGATAACAGTCAAGAGGCAGAATTAGGCGGTGGAAAGGAATCATAGTTACTCACCCGTTGCGCGACACAATTCAAACAGGAACCCGATGGAGAAGGAGAATTTGACGATCACAGGAATAGGAAGCTCGAACAGAAACTTGATGGAGAAGAGGTTGCATTGAACGATTGTGGCGGCAGATCGCACGAGGAGCAAGGGAATATGATGAGGAACAGGGGGAACGATTGCGAGAAGGAGAAATCATTCATATGGCACAAAGTAGAAGATGAATGCAGTGATGGAGAATTAGGATTTTACAGAACCGGCAAACGCTGTTGAAGACATTGGAAGAGACCGTTGAGGTCGCGGTTCCGACAACACCTTCGCGAAGCTGTTTCGTCGCTGTAGGCAGATCAGCACCTCCACATTGGTGTTTCACGAAGAAGAAACCGCCATTGCTATGAAAAAATGTTCTCCTTTTTTTATTAGAAATAAGAGAGAAAACTCACAACTAAGTAAAGTTGTGAATCAGATAGGTGGTTGAGAAGATGAACAAAAAACTTAGTTTTCCTTATCTTTTATCTTTTTTTGAGATGCGCTATATTGTCATAATTATTTCCATCAAAACACACTCTTACCGCTTTGAGTTGCACTATATCTTAAAAATCATTAAATAAATTATAATTTTTTACTTTTTTATCAGTTTCCAAATATAACGTCTTCACATATTTAACAGTATAGATACCAAAAGTCACTTATCTTCTATCTCCTCTGTTTGCAGTGAGGAAGTTTTAGTTTTTTTAGCAATAAAAGAGCTTTGTTTTTATTTTCTACCATAAAAATAAAAAATAAAAACTTACTTTCATAATTTGAATCAAACATATAATATATATAATTCCTACCATGGTCAAACAACATAAATTCTTTTACAACAATTACTTATGAGATTGTCTAAATCACTCAAGGTAAATATTTGGTAAACTCACTTTAATCTTAGCCTCTTAGGTCACCAATATATTTTGACATGTATCATAAGATAAAATTTCGCATGTCAAAATATTATTAGACCACCTAAACTATAGTAATTTTACTTAAAAGTAGCAAATTATCAATTTAATTATATTTATATGAAACTGTTGTTAAAATCACACATGTGAGAGAGATTGCCCAAATTTAATGTATTAATAGTATAATTTATAAATAGTAATTGATAGTTTTTTTCATTTTAAACCCTTCATGTCAAATATTTTATTATTATAGTAAACAATTGAAATCGTGGTTTTTTCTTCCTGTATGAGTATGGAGGAACAGCTAAAACATTTGTATGGAACACTCTATCAGCATCCATTAGATCGAGAGGTGATATTGTCATTAATTTTACCTTAAGGGGTTTGCTGCACTGTTGTTGCCCGGAGAGAGGATGACACATTTCAGGCTAAATATTCTTATACCAATAATCGAGGAATCAACATGACAAAGTAACATCTAAATTTAGCACAAGATGTGGCGTGGTAGTTAGCTAACTTTATCCCTCGATCATGCAGAAGGGGATTTCGATCCTTGCCCATGTGAGTTAAGCGCAAATTGTCGCCAACCGTTTACTGCTAAGTAACTATTTCTCACGGCTACAGTATTGGTCACTATTGTTGACCTCACAACAACATGTATAAGAAATTATAAAAATATATCATTTCACACACAATAATTTTAGTTTATCCCAAGTTACCTGTGTCTCGCACAGGTAAATCACACTAGGTGGATGAGTGATTTATTCATTTATTTCACTTTTCATTTTTATCACTTGACTTTGTATTTAAATCCTAAAACATTAAAAGAAAACAAAGAATAATTACTTTTAGTTAAAGACAAAAAGCTTTTTTAGTTTTCTAGTCCCCTTTTTATATTTCTTTGTTTGAAATCTAATGCTAAAGCTACAATTAACTTAAATTAACAAATTGACAAAATTGAGTGAGCTCACGCAGCTGCTACGAGATTTGTAAAAGGAATTGATCGAGATTTTGAACATGTTCTTTCCATGACCCCACTTAATTGAGATATGAGATTTAATGCTTGACGTAGTAGTCACTTAACACTTTGATAACTATATATTAGGTTGAGACAAAAATGCAATTTTTCTTAAATTAGAAAATGTTGATGAAGAATCGACAAAGTATGAATAATCTACAAAGACGGAGAAGATTGGATGGACAAAAGCAACCAAAAACAGAAAAACAATAGCCGAAACAAGTTAAATTCGCTAGTGTACAAAGAAAGTGTTAGAATTGGTTCAATGTAAAAGATTCAAACCAAATATTCCTACGTGAATCGGTGTTTTAAAAACCGGACCGACCGGAAACCGGTGCTGTGGTCAGTTTGGGTTGCTCATCAGACCGGTTCTGCAAGCGAACCGGATTAAACCGGTACAACCCGACCGGTTCAAGAGTAAAACCGGTGACTCGGGCGGTTTTTGGTTGAACCGACGAGTCACCTCCCTTTTTTTTCTGATTTATTTTCTTAAGTATGTTGATAATGGGTGTAAGCCCAATTTGACAAGCCCAACAATTATTTAATAAAAAAGGTGAATTTATTTTTAAAAAGTGATGCAAGAGGGAGTTGAAGACAGGACCTTGAAGTAGAAAAACAACACTATTACTACTACACCACAACACTATTAGTGATAAATTATGTCTTTTATTATTTATATTTTTAAAGTGACTAAAAAATTAAAAAATGAATAATATTATTTTTAATATGAATTTAAAAAATATTAATATTATTTATATTACGATACATGGATGAAATATTTAATACTTTAAATTTTTATTGATTACAAATTTAAATATTTAATCAATACATATTTAAGAAAGGACTAAAATAAAAGCCAAAACTACCAATTCAATTTAAAATATCTATATCTCAAACTTTGAAAATTCTTCATTAGTCGATATCCAGCTACTGTGGGGGCAATATTTGTTTGTTTCGATTTTGGTGGCTAGAGATGGTAGAGGTACAATGAAAGTTGTTTTTATAAGCATTCTTTTATTTTTAGATATCAAAAGGTAATTTAAAAAAAAAAATTCAACCCAAATATATATGGTGGGGTAGGTGAATTAAACCTGAAATATCAAAAATAAAAATCTGAAATGCAAAATTTTATAAAAATCTGAAATATTAAATTGACAAAAATAACAACATCAAAAATAATTAGTTAGGGTAAGGTCTTAATGGGTAAAGCCTTATTTTAGTATATAGATATATATATATATATATAATTCATATAGCATTGAATTTTTTTATATTTTTTTAATATATACCGAGTCAACCGGTCCGACCAGTGACCCATTGACCCAATACTTCAGCCGAATCGATTACCGGGCCGAGTTTTAAAACACTGACGTGAATACACACACCACCGATATCGAAAACAAAGTACTAATTGGCACGTTGAAGGAAACTTATGTTGCAAAAATGCTTGAGTATGGTAGCCGAACCAAAAATACATGGCCAAAGCCAACATTGGCGAACGGTTACTAGTAGTAGTTCCAGAACGTGGATTATGACACACGTTCCATCTTGGCACATACTAGCGTGCCATTGTTGATGATATGTGTGTGTGTATAAAAAAGCAGAACTGGAAGAACATTAATGACTAGAGTGAAATAAAAAAATTTACAAACGAAAAGATTTAAGTGATATGACTAAATTCCCTTGAATTTACATCCACCCACCATATTTCCCAGCAACTCATTTTCATTTATCACTGCAAATACATTATTTCTCTTTGCAGCCAGGGGCATTTTCTTCTTGTGTTCCTTTTGTCGGTTGCTCAGGCCATTGGTTTTTCTAGGAGATGCAAATGTATCTATAATTTAATAAAAGGCTTCTATTTTGCTTTTTGGCCTGGGTTACAGAGATCATCTACAAAACAATAAACTAGCTAATGTTACTTACTTCAAGCGCAGCGCCATCTACTCGTTTTAAACTTAATTCCTGCTGAATTTGCTAGTCCGTGCTGAGCCAATGCATTTCTTGCCTCTTTGTTCGCCTATAAATTCAACAGACTAAAAGCTTTAAATGTTAGAAATTGAGCTCACTGAATGAGAAATTATCAAACCTTTAGCTTCTTTATCCTCTGGAAGTCCTCATTAGAAAGAAATCCATCCTCAGATTCTGCCAATTTCTTCAAAGCCCGTATCAGCAGCTGTAAGTTTACCATTAAAATCAGCAAACTTCCTCTTTTTTGAACTCTCTTTCAATGTACTTTTTGTCTCTATACTTCCACCATTATCTTCTTCATATTCTGAAACTTCACCAGCCTCTTCATCAGACTTTACACCGTCTTCAAGGTCTTGTAGTAAGTCTTCATTCATTAACTACAGTCCCAAATCAAAATATCAATAGCACAAAGGAAAGGGTTTAGTAGCTAAACAAAAGTATAGGATGTTGGTAATAAAAGTTGAGCAAGGAGGTTGTCTGATTCCAAGGTCCATGACACAAGCCTCCTAAACAAGATGCTCATGGTCTGGATGACCTATCCATGAACCCAAGACCTTTTTGTCAAAGTTCTTTCCTACTAGTTAACCAACCCTTATTAGTGGCACAAGATATTTTAAGAGAACATAAAAAGCAGATATGTCCAAAGGACAAGCAGATTACCAGTGGCATGCGCGTGCAGATCTCTCTGACTGCATTTAGTCCAACAGTAATAGCCTAAAAATATCAATCAAATTCATCAATAAAAACAAAACATAAAGCCAATACTTTAATTGAATGACCAAAAAAATACCTCTGGACGTGAGCGGTCATGTACGAATTGATTTACTATTTGTTTGAAGTTTGAACAAGGGCTCAACTGCATCAGGAGGAATCTGCATCCAAATAACACCTTGAATGAGATATGTTGCAAAGAAAAACCCAAAGAGACTACTTTACTATAAATCTACTGAAGCATAAAATTTTGAAAAGGAAAAGCTATTATTTATAAAAATAATTCAATCATACTGTACCATATCATGGCAAGCCTGAACCACAGCTGCAAGCAAATTTGTAACGTCACGTTGATGTGGCTGATAGCATAATGAATATAGCACATTGTCACATTTAAGTTATACGCAAAATACCAAATTTCACCAATTTATCAAATGATATACCTGAATATATTTCTGAACAAAAGGATAAATAAAAGTTTAACTGGTGAAGTCCAATGGTTCGAGCAATCAATTTCTTTTTGCTAGCTGATGTACCTTGGTGGCTTGCCTGAAATTTTGAATCGATGACCATTAACTATAGACAACTGAGCGCAAACTTCCACAAGAACTATCTGAAACATGTTCCTATACTCCTAACTTCATTGTCCCAAGAATGAGTGCAAGTAAACTACTTTAGGCTATTTTTGGAAGGATGGAGGGAAACCGTGAGTAATGGAGTAGAGCGGTAAAACTTAATTAAAAGATCTATCTCAACCCACTGTCTGGCAAGTTTATTATAAATAAAGCAACATGGTTGAGGAAACCCCAAGCCAATCAACAACACTCAAACCTCCCAATCTCCTATCTCAACCCATTTTCTAAATGCTAATTATAAAATGGGCCGTTAGTTTTTTTATCTTCCGATGCTATTGTATTGGGTTGGTGTATCTGCAGTACTCTTATCAATCAATATGCTTAGCTTATAAAAGAAACTATAAATTGTGTTAATATTGTGGTAGACGTGCATGATTATAAATTCTTAAAATTATGGTTAACACCACAGTGGATTGAATTCCAAATAACATAACAAATGATTATAGTACTTTCCCAGTAGTAGGATGTCAATTTCCATATGCATATATGGGGATTCCATTTAGGGTCCCGATCTCGGGTATATTTCCCTATTGAGATGGGAATAGAGACGAAAATTTCCCAGAGACAAATTTGAAGACGGGGTGGAGATTACATCCTCGTCCTGCGAAATCGCCGCCCCGTTTATATAAGTAAAAATTCAATAATACTTAAAAAAAAAGTATTTTTTTAGTGGCATACAATTGGTGGCAGGAATTTGACAGCCAGTTTTTTTCAATATACTCTCAATTTTTCTCATGTTTCCAGTTTTTATTGGGCCTTCACATACCATACAATAGTTGGAACATGGGCTAAAATATGACAGAAAGAACGCTCTTTTTGGATCACAAAGGGAAAGTGTAGAAAAATCCCCATTCTTGATCTCTCTGGAACGCTCTTACAATCCCCTTTCTGGAACGCTCTTTCTTCTTCACACGACGCAGAGCTCAATTCTCGATCTTCAATCAGCCATGGAACTACTCAATTTCCACCCTTGCTTTGATCCCTAGCTCTTCTGCCTCCTCTCGTTCAATCCGGAACGCTCTATGGTGTGCTCTGTAACAGCGAAGAGCCTTCTAGAAGAGCCGGTGTCGATGTTTTCGCTGAGATGGGGGTTCAGGTCACAGTTGAAGATTTTCGCTGAGCCGGCGTCGATGTTTTCATGGGAACTGGTACTTCAATTTCAATCTTTGCCTTAATTTCTGAACACGCTCTATTTATTTAGCTAATTTATTTTCACCTTTTTAGAGGCTTATTGTGTGGCCTCAGCAAAATTTTGTTCCTCTTGTTCCAATTTCCTTTGTGAAGCAGTGTTTGCTTGTGAGGATAGTTTCAATTTATCAATATCAAGGCAAAACTGATGCTTGTTGCTGATAACTTAACTCTTATTTCCCCTAAACCTTTATCTTGTGTGTGTGTGTGTCAATTATAAATATCTAATGAAATGGGTTTCAAGTCTTAAAAGGGTAAAAAGTACCCATTTATACTATGTTAGTAATGCCTGCCGTGGATCTGTGCCTGAATAAGATCTTTTCTTAGGAATGCTTCTTAGATGCCCGAGCTGATAGGCATGTGGTTCCCATTTTTTTCCTTCCAATTAGTTGTTATTTTCTTTGTGAAAGTTTGCAAATCATGTTACAGTAGTGTATTGTTGTAACTCTGGTTCTTTTGATCATCTAGGTCTATCCATGTGTATGCATCCCTGAAATTTTAATTACTTAAACTGGCGCATAAACAATTTCGCACTATCACATGTGGAGGCAACGATTTCAACCAGAGTTACATTGGAAACCACGTATACTGTCAATTCCCTTATCTATACAGGAAAAAAGTTCAAGGGCATATAATAATTTATCAAGACAAGGCTTTCTGCAGCGTTTCCAGAATCCTACTATTTTTCTCAAGGTTTCTTGTGATGGAGACTATATTCTGCCCATTGTTGTAGGTATGTGCCAAAGATATAAATGTATCTTCTGGTTTAAACTTTCATGCCATTTCTATAAATCCAAGTTATATTAACTTCAATTCTCTGTTTATATAGGAAAAATTGCGATTGAAAAACTTACAGATGCTGAAGTTGAACAAGAAAGTGAGGTAATTTTTTCAACCGGTATCCCAAATAATGGCGGAATATGGCGGGATATCGACCAATGGCGGCGAGCCAAAAAACCGCCATGGCGGATATTTGATAACACTTCTTCTTTCCTGTTCCTGAATGATTAGAAAATGGTTATATTGCAGGATTGCCCAGACCAGTTCCAGTTTGGAGAACACCTAGTTGAAAAGACTAGATCATGAAGTAAGAAGCTTAGCATTTCCCACTTATATTGATGTCAATGGATATCCAATCAATTGTTTAATATTTTGTATTAATTTCTTCTTCATTATGATGCCTATCTGTTAGGTGATGCCAATGGATATTCAATTGATTTTTTTTTTCGTGTTAATATCTTTTGCTTGTATATTAGATGTTGTCAATGGATATATAATCGGTTGCTTCTATTTTGTGTTAATTTCTTTTGCTCATTCTGATGTTTGTCTGTTAGGTCTAAGTAGGCAGTAAATATTATGCAAATAGCAGCAACACTACACTTGACCTTTTTGCTTGCTATTGTACCTTACGTTTACGGGATTCCCAATATGTAGAGGGAAGGTCATTATACCATCTCTTGACAGTGAAATGCATCTCTATGTTACACCCCCCCCCCCCCCCCCATAACAACAAAAAAAGCTATAATCTTTCTCTCCTTTGCATTTTGAACTTTGCCCATTAACTATATCATTGAATACGATGGAAGATATTCTGCACTAGCTAATGACCTTTATATTAGTCTAATTGTATTTTTTTACCCCTATCAAGGATTATTAGGTGAGATCAAGGTATCAATACATTGCATGACATGTTTGTATTTGAGAAATACCATACCTAAACAAAAGTACAATTTGGATACAGTTATTTGACTCCTCTTAGCTGCAACTTTCGTGTTAGCAATCTTCCTGTCCTTATCGTAGTACAAGAATTCTATCACAATAGCAATGTAGGAGAATAAATCTATCATGCTCAGCCAAATTCTTTTGAATAGAAATTGGGTGTCAAATAATTAATTGAAAAGTATTTCCTTCATTTTACTCTTTCAGGTGATAATGGTGAGAATAACAGAGAGAGTGATGAGTACTTTGCCAAATTATACCTTAGCCAGGTTTTGAAAACTTTTCAATTCTAAATGATAAAACACCTTTATGTTCTCCTTTTTCATTCATAAAATTCTCATCAATGGTGATAATTTTTTCAGCCAGGGGAAAGTGATATTATTAGTGTGGATGTACGTCCCTCAGATGCCATTAATGTTGCAAATAGATGCAAGGTATAGCACAACTGTTATTATGCAGAAATCATAATAATATGCATTCTGTGCGAGGATGGTAAATAAACTAACTTGTATGATTTTAAATTTTATTTGTGCAGGCTCCAATATCAGACTTGGTTATGGAATGGGGGGAGTGCATAATAAAAAGGCTACTTATGATGTATTGCTTGGCAGGTATTACAAGTTATCATGAGTCTCCCATCCCCTTTCTTCCAGTTTAGGAATCATTTTGTCCATTTCATGCATTTGTTTTGGGCTCATGCTTACGGTATGAATGGTCTAGTATATAAAAATTGTTTTGGACTTATTTGGATCACACATATATGTGTAGGAAATAGAGTTTGGGCGTGAAGTAAGTCGAAGTGAAATGTACATTGCAACTCACAAGAAAAAAGATGGGTCATATGTCAATGAAGATGCAAGGTCTATGGGGGTAAGTTACAAATGCCAATTTTCGGATAACACATCAAGGAGGATCTTCATTAGATAGTAATCATGTTTGAAAATTACATGGTCGTTGTTAACGAATTTATGTTTTGTGCCAAACATTTACTTATCCCATGTATGGGGGGTTACTAGACATTAGCTTTGTTGAGGTGCTTACTGTCCAAGATTGCTGCAATGCTTTTAAACTTGTATAGAACAATAGTATTTCCATGTATTCATAGTTTCATACTTAAATGAAATGGTTAGTATGACAGTGTGTCACCCCAATGGAGAAAATCCTTGCTTTTTTCCATATATTGAGATCTATTGAAAGTAAATGATTGGCACAATGTGAATTTAGACCGTAAATGTTTGCTACTGCTTTTATTCATAGCTTTAGTAATATGATTTGGAGATAGTTTAATGGTTGAAGCAGTGAGAAGAGTATCAATATCTAGCATAAATGAACTTTTTTGTTGATAATTTTGTGGCTGTACCTGTGGCTGTTAAAAACAGCTAAAAATGCTGTGGCATTTAAAACCAGCAGTCACCAAAAGACTGCCACAATGTGTTTGTGGCACCTGAAAAAGTGGCAGGCAAGGGACTGCCATTGAAAGGCTTTGTAGCTGTTATAAACAGCCACAATATACAAAAAAACAGCCACTAAAAAATTCTTTTTTTTATAGTGAATTGCCAGTTTATGGCTACATTTTTACAGTTACTATTGTATTTTGAGTATCTTTTTATTGCTTTATATGGGATCAATAGAAATAGGTTACATTTTTACAGTTACCATTGTATTTTTTAGTATCTTTTTATTGCTTTATATGAGATCAATAGAAATGGGCTACTGGTTTACAAGGAGAGATTAAAATACTTTGTTTTTGTACGTCAAACTTAACTATATTTGTTTTTCTATTTCTTTCGTTTTAGACTTGTAGGTAAATTCAGATGAATGAACAATCTTCAAGTTGTCATTTTTATTCACTCCGACTATTTGTTTCTTTTTTGGTGCAAGAGCTATGATTATAGAAAACATGGTTCATAATCACTGTCTTCAAAACTAGAGCTGGGTATATGAGCCTAAGCCCGCGAGCCGACCCGCGAGTCCCGCAACCCGCGCGAGCTATGGCCCGGAAAATATAGGCTCATTTAAACGCGGGCCTACGTGAGCTAGCCCGCGTAGCCCGCGAACTTAATGAGCTAGCCCGCGGGGCTCGCGAGCCATCCGCAGGCCAATGAAATTAAAAAAAAAAAAAGCAGGTTTCCAATTCTTGCCTTGATGGAGGATCCAAGACTTTCTTCTCAATATCATCCAAATCTTGATCTAATGCAATATTGGAAGGAGAATAGAAGCAGGTTTCCAATTCTTGCCTTGATGGCTTCTGATATATTGAGCATTCAAGTTACAACTGTTGCATCAGAATCCTCTTTTAGTATTGGCTCCCGTGTTCTTAACAAATATCGAAGTTGTCTTCTTCCCAAGAATGTGCAAGCGTTGATTTGTACAAGAAATTGGTTGTTAGGATTTGATGTTGAAGGTAATTGACTAATTGTTGTAAATTCTAACTTTTAAATATCTTATGATTTATGTAGCAAAAGCAAATTCTAACTTTTGATTTTGAGTTGTAGGATTAGGAGAGAAAGAAGAAGAAGATGAAAGTGGGGATCCAATAATAATGGAGCCACCTACTACAACCATGGGAGAGTCAAGTGCTATATGAACAAGAAGATTGATGCGTGTTTGAATTTGTTATCGACTTTTTATGTTTGTTTTGAATTATTGTGGTGTTTGACTATTTGTAATAATTGATTTAGTATAATTAATTTGGTAAACTACCAAAAAGTTTGCAATGAACTCTTAAATTGATGTAGTATTTTTAATGAACTCTTAATTTTAAAGCTTGTAGTAGTATGCTTGTTAAAATTTGAT
Organism: Acmispon strigosus; assembly: GCA_030819835.1. Taxonomy (NCBI): domain Eukaryota; kingdom Viridiplantae; phylum Streptophyta; class Magnoliopsida; order Fabales; family Fabaceae; genus Acmispon; species Acmispon strigosus. The sequence continues at coordinate 28,285,493 of JAUAMA010000002.1, forward strand.
TTTTAAGTTTTTTTTTTTAACATGTTCTGGCCCGCGAGCCAGCCCGCAATTAGACGAGCCGCGGGGCGGGCCTCCTAAATAGGAGCTCATTCAGAAGCGAGCCTACGCGGGGCGGGCTTATACGGGGCGGGCTTATGCGGGCCGAGCTTATGCGGGGCGGGCCGGCCCGCATACCCACCTCTATTCAAAACATCTGATCATCCAAATTAGCTGAGCTGTGATTTAACTGTTAAGTCGCTGTGATTTAGCTAGAAATTAGCTGCCAACCGGCTTTGAATTGGCTTTGAAATTAGCTAAGAAATTACAATAGCTGTGATTTAGCTGTTAAATCGCTGGAGGATTTAGCTGTAAATTAGCTGTAACCTAGCTGCCAACCAGCTTCGAAATTAGCTGCCGAGTTAGCTGTGATTTAGCTGTAAATTAGTTATCAATTGGCTTTGAAATTAGCTGTAACCTAGCTGCCAACCAGATTCGAAATTAGCTGTAAATTAGCTGTAAATTAGCTGTTGGTTCATAATCATTGAGTCTTGAAAACATCTGATCATCCAAATTAGCTAAGAAATTACTGTCAAATAGCTGTGATTTAGCTGTTAAGTCACTGTAGATTAGCTGTGATTTAGCTGTTATGTCGCTGTGATTTAGCTGTAAATTAGCTGCCAACCGGCTTTTACAGCTGCCAACCGGCTTTGAATTGGCTTTGAAATTAGCTGTAACCTAGCTGCTAACCAGCTTCGAAATTAGCTAAGAAATTACAATAACTGTGATTTAGCTGTTAAGTAGCTGTATAGTAGCTGTTAAATCGTTGGAGGAGTAGCTGTAACCTAGCTGCCAACCAGCTTCGAAATTAGCTGCAAATTAGCTGCCGAGTTAGCTGTAAATTAGCTGTCAACTGGCTTTGAATTGACTTTGAAATTAGCTGTAACCTAGCTGCCAACCAGACTCGAAATTAGCTGTAAATTAGCTGCCAAATTAGCTAAGAAATAATAGCTGTGATTTAGCTGTTGGTTCATAATCATTGAGTCTTGAAAACATCTGATCATCCAAATTAGCTAAGAAATTACTGTCAAATAGCTGTGATTTAGCTGTTAAGTCACTGTAGATTAGCTGTTATTTAGCTGTTAAGTCGCTGTGATTTAGCTGTAAATTAGCTACCAACCGGCTTTGAATTGGCTTTGAAATTAGCTGTAACCTAGCTGCCAACCAGCTTCGAAATTAGCTAAGAAATTACAATAACTGTGATTTAGCTGTTAAGTAGCTGTGATTTAGCTGTTAAGTAGCTGTGATTTAGCTGTAAATTAGCTGTAACCTAGCTGCCAACCAGCTTCAAATTAGCTGTAAATTAGCTGCTGAATTAGCTGTGATTTAGCTGTAAATTAGCTGCCAACCGCCTTTGAATTGGCTTTGAAATTAGTTGTAACCTAGCTACCAACCAGATTCGAAATTAGCTGCCAAATTAGCTAAGAAATAATAGCTGTGATTTAGCTGTAAATTAGCTGCCGAATTAGTTGTTGGTTCATAATCATTGAGTCTTCAAAACATCTGATCATCCAAATTAGCTAAGAAATTACTGTCCAATAGCTGTGATTTAGCTGTTAAGTCACTGTAGATTAGCTGTTATTTAGCTGTCAATTAGCTGCCAACCAGCTTTGAATTGGCTTTGAAATTAGCTGTAACCTAGCTGCAACCAGCTTCGAAATTAGCTGTAAATTAGCTGCCAAATTAGCTAAGAAATTACTGTCCACAGCTGTGATTTAGCTGTTCAGATCTTCCCCGGTGAGTTTTATTTTCTACGATCAATTTTAGTTTATCAATGCTTTCAATTCAATCTCGTTCTGTTTTTTATTTATTAGTTTGTTTAATTATTTTCCGATTCAATTGTTGAATTGTCAATCTCGTTTCCTTCTTCTCTTTGATCTTCTAGCTGTTGAAATGTAATTTGTAATCAGACAGCTAGCAACATATAGAAATCTTAGCAGCAAAGCAAAGGAAAATTGCAAGCGGTGGAAGAAACCAATTTGGCTTCTTTATTCTTCCTGTCACTGCAGCTTTATAACAGCATGTGTATTAGCTGTAATTCATAAAAATATCAGCAGCTTAATTATACGATCAATGGCTCTGAAAAGGTAGTGCTCGACTTTATGATCATTGGTCATGGCGTTGTCTAGCTGATCTTGTTGTTGCGCAGTGAGCACGGATCCCATCAATGGTTCTTGAAAACCATTCTCGATCATTGAAGTAAGGGATCTTACCAGAAACCTTGTCTTGTTTTCTTGATTAATTCTTCCTTCTTGTTCTTGACTAAGTTGTGGCTTAGTTACAAAAATCAGGCCCAGTGGGGCTCTGGTACGATTTTTTAGGATTAAATTAATTCTTTCTTTCATGACTTACAACTATAAATTACTTACAAAACAAAACAAAACATAATTGAAATTGAAAACCTAAAAAAAAGCTAGAAGTATTATGTTTCTTTCATCGAACTAATATGTAAGTCTTTTATTTAATCTGTAAGTCCCAATGCTTGGTCACTTGTGTTACTGGAAGAATCCTCAATCTTTAACGTAACTATGGCAGCGACAGAAAAGAGCTAGTGTAGAGTGGGTAATGGGCGTGGGCGAACTCATGACTGGTGGCTTTTAATGTGTATTTTCATAGTACTGTTTATATTGTAAATGTTGGTTTCTGCATTTCAGAGATGACGTGACGGCAAGGGGAAGAGAAGATGAAAGGACCAACGAAATTACCAACACTTCAAGGTGATAAAAAAATAAGCATGCAATATGTAAGCTCAAATCGCACGGTTTCTGCTCGATGAACAATTATAAACTCATGGAATATCAGAAAAAATTCTGTGTATGATAGTAAAATTGGTGAAATACAAGCATTAATGACTGTATATTAATTGTTCAGATTGAAATCAGCAAAATAGTCAGCTGATAAACGTATGTAAAAGACTATAAGGATCATGTTCATTTACACTAACTGAATGTAACCGACTTAAAATCACGTGTTACTGCATGTAACTAACTATATAACCATCTAATTATCACTACTTGACTAACTATACTAACTCTGTTCTCTACATCTAAAACCCCTCAAGTTGGGGAGTAAATATTGAGAATCCCCAGCTTGGAACATAGCTGTTTGGACAGAGACATAGCCAGTGGTTTAGTCATAATGTCTGCAAGTTGATGCTGAGATTTGCTCTAGTGGCTGGGTTTTCCCAGTTTGTTTGTTGACTATAGGTTACTGAATCTATGTTGAGAAGGGTTGTTTCTCAATATATATATATATATATATATATATATATATATATATATAAACAACTTGTTATCATTTTCTAAAAAAAAAAGAACCCTGAAGCAACTTGTTCATGTATGAAGTGGTAGTCTATCTATATATGTTTGAAACGCTCATGAAATTTCAGATTGTTAGCAAGGTAGATGACAAACATGTTATCACAGAACAAAAAAACTGAACTGATTGTGACCTGGAAACTGGTTAACAATTGTCTGATCCACAAAGGCTCAGTTGTTGTGTTTGCTATGGCTCTATACTCACCCTCGGGAGAAGAGCGAGCAACAGTGGATCGCTTTTTGGAGTTCCATGCTATAAAGGAGTCACCAACACTGCGAGGGCCTTCTATAACGGTTTCCAAGGGCCTTTAACAGCGGTTTCAAATCGTTGTGAATGTTAGCAATGTAAAAGACATCGTAGCAGTTCTGACCTGTTACAAGAAAACCGCTATAACTGCCTCCACCATGTTACTAGGGATGACACCCATGCGGGGCGGGACAGGGGCGGAGGTGGGGAGTGCCTCTACACTCCCCGTCTCCGCATCCTTTCCTCGTCCCCGTCCCCGTCCCCACCCCATCTCCATGGTGGGGTAAATTTTCGCCCCATCCCCAACCTCCAACCCCCATGGCCCCTATGTGAACCATTAACACATCATTAAAAATAAATAAAAACTAATTAAATATATAAATTTTCTACCTGAATCACAAATGGTAAATATATAAACCACAAATGACAATAAAACATCCTAAAATTATATAATAAAGTTCACATACATTAATTAAAATTCATCACACAATATGAGAAGTCTACAAAATAAAAAAAAAATTGAAATCTAAAATCCAACATTCAATCCATAAAAAATGTGAATTTTAGCACTCAAAATTGTATTTACCTGTGCGAGGCACAAATAACTTTGGATAAACTAAAATTATTGTGTGTGGAATGTTTTTTTTTTATAACTTCTTATACATGTTGGCGACAATTTGCGCTTAACTCTGGGCAAGGATCGAAACCCCCTTCTGCATGGTCGAGAGACAAAGTTAGCTAACTACCACGCCACATCCTGTGCTATGTTTAGATGTTATTTTGTCATGTTGATTCCTCGATTATTGGTATAGTAATCTTTAGTCTGGAGTGCGTCGTTCTCTCTCCGGGCAACAACAGTGCTGCAAACCCACTCGAGGCATCATTAATGACAATATCACCTCTCAATCTAATGGATGCCAATAGAGTGTTCCATATAAATGTTTTAGCTGTTCCTCCATACCCATACATGAAGAAAAAACCACATTTGTTTAATGGAGGGAATTAGAATATTAAAATTTAATTTTAAATTTAATTTGTAACTTAATATAATTATATTTTATAATATGTAATTATTGCTAATTTTATTTGGAACATAATTAGTCATTAATGGTTTTTATAACTAATGGTATATTGAAAATTTGTTGTATATTTAAATTAAAATATTTTAGAATTTCTGAATTAATTAAAAATGATCAATTATTATTTATAACGTATTAAAACAATGCTATATATAACATAATAAAAGTATCTACTACGTATAGCATGGTTAGAGGATAATTCAATATTAATTAGATTGTTTATGCATTAGATTGTTTAAATTTGAAAATCAAATTTAAGTTGGTTTTAAAATTTGATTTTATATCCATTTCAAAGACAACTTTTAATGGAAATAATTATTTATGTATAATTATTTGTATCAATTTTTTCAAAACTGATATCAAATTAGTTAAAAAAGATTCCAAGTATTTTATATACTATTTTTCATTTTTGATATATATATTCTTCTTTTTTCTTCGAAAAAAGATATATGTATGTATATATATATATATTCATATTTAAAAAAGGCTTTCAATTAAAATTAATATTTAAAATTGAAAAAAATTATTTCATCATTTATTTTACAAAATTGATTTAGTTTTTAATTACTTAATTGTATCAATAAAATTATTGAAATTTTTTAAAATAAAATATTTAAAATTTTATATGTAATAATATTTTTTAATTTTTTTAATTATTAATAATAAGTCAAATTATTAACTATTTATTAATAAAATTATAATCATTTGACTTTAGCTTATAATTAATTGGAACTTGGAGCCAATAGTGTAACGCACTTGCTGTTGTTCAAGATAGTGGTATAATTTGTGAAATTAAGTTCATACAGAGGAATGTTAGGATTCTCAATTGGCTTCGCAGTGATGACTTGTACTTGCCACGGCAGAGTTGACAATCTCGTAACATATGCATTCTCTCAAAAGGCTCTCAAATTTGTTCACGTGATTGAACCAAACGGTGCATTGTATCGTGTCAAAAAAATAAGTTCTACACTATTAAAACGGTTTTCCTATGACGCTAAAGAGCACAAAATCGTTCTAAAAGGAATTAAATAATTTTCAACATACCTTAGCGTCAACAAATAATATTTTAATGAAGTCTAGTGCATCAGGCTGCTTCCTGTTAGGTGATCTCCATAGTCGTGCAACTTTGACCACTATCTTCCACACCTTTTGATCGTTGGAGATGTTGATGGAGGAAACTGGGTCTACTTTGGAATTCACCACCATTATCGATTAATTTCAGAATGATGTAGCAGGAAAACAATTTAGAAGTATGCAATAGTTCTCACGATTGATTTTTGAGTTTATTATTTTAAAACGATATAGCAGAGAGCTTATTTTGAAATTTGGTTAAATATTTGGTATTAATTAGTTAGGGTTCGTTCCTTATTTAAAATTTGTAATCAATATCAATTTTTGTTCATATTAAAATTTGGTTTTAATTAGTTATGATTCGTTCTTTATTTAACATTTGTAATAAATTTTATAAATATTAATTATTTGAAGATATTTTTTTTAAAAATCTTAAGATTATAATTAGTTATGATCCGTTCCTTATTTAAAATTTGTAATAAATTTTATAAATATTAATTATTTAAAAGATATTTTTTAAAAAAAAATCTTAAGATTGTATGTTAACTATTTCCTATTAAAATTTGGTTAAAAATTTGATATTAATTAGTCATGATTCGTTCCTTATTTAATATTTGTAATAAATTTTATAAATATTAATTATTTAGTGTAGGGTCTTAGTGGTATACATGTTCTTGTCAGGTCGACAATAGTGACCAATACCCTCGCCATGAGAAATAGTTACTTAACGGTAAACGGTTGACGACAACTTACGCTTCACTCACATCGGCAAGGATCGAAACCCCCTTCTGCATGGTCGAGGGACAAAGTTAGCTAACTTCCACACCACATCTTGTGCTAAATTTAGATGATAATTTGTCATGTTGATTCCTTGATTTTTTATATATGAGGTTATCTAAATTATTCATGAAATTACTCATGAGATTAATTATCATTTTATGTTACTATTTGTAAAATAAAAGACAAATAACAACATCCTGCTTGTCATTATTTAACTCATGGATGATGAATAAGAAAGTATAATAGGAAGTTACCCGGTACACAAAAAGGCAAATCACACGTTAGAATTAACGTTCTAACACATAGGAGTATAATATCAATCGTAATACGATTTATAGAATATCAGTAAGGAGTACCTTATGGAGTTATATTTCCAAAAACTTCTTTATACACAACATTAACTGTTGTGTTAGGAGGGAGGTTGTCATGATTTTCTATTAGTATCCTCAGTCCTTGTTTGCTCGTTACTCTTGACAAAGCAACGTATAACTGTCCATGGGTGAAAACTGGCCTTGGAAGATATAGTCCAACACAACCAAGTGTATGTCCCTGGGATTTATTGATCTTCATACAAAAACAAATGGATATAGGAAACTGAGTTCGCTGAAATTTGAATCGTAGGTTTGCATTACTTGTAGCCATTTTTATTCTAGGAATCAGTGCAATACGTCCAGCTTTAGTCCTTGTGAGTGTGACGCACTCAATAACATGGTCTCCCATCCTCCTCACTCTCAGCCTTGTTCCATTACACAATCCGTTTGATTGATCAATATTTCTGAGTAATATTACCGGGACGTTTTCCTTCAAACTCAACTTATGCGGAGGTAGGCCTGAACAGTTTATAGCATTCAAAACCTCAAGGGAAAATGCATCCAACTCACTTTCAACACTGACATCTTCTTAGCATATTTCATCAGAGCTTAAATAATCTCTTGGCAATCCCAGTACCTGTGACATCATGCTGTCATTGACCTTTCCAACTAACTCAAGTAATAATCTTCTCCGCATGTCGGAGGCACATGTGATATTCTACCAATGGAAAAGACCCGTTTTCTTTGACACCACATTTTACTGCTATCCTTCCAAACAAATTAATCTGGTCGGATATGCTTTGTAAGTAATGTTTCGTCCATCTGGAAAAAATTTATTAGCCTCCATCCAACCCATAAACATTATTTTTTTCAATACAACTTTATCAATTGCATCCTGAACTGTCTCATTATCTCTGTAGACAACGCTCTGTTCATCAGGAAGATGGAATGGCAACCTCACAACTGCAGGCTCTCTGCAATGGATTTCAAATCCAAACAATCTCCAAGCTGCCTCACAGGCAGAAATGTATCTGCAATCATAATAATTTTTAAAAATATTAAATATTTTTTTAGTGTAAATATCCATAAATTATTATAAAATATACGTATATATTAATTAGTATCAACATGTTATGTCTATTGAAATTTAAAAAAAAACAAATCAACCTATTTATTTAAGATTATTAAAAAAAACATATCAACCTAAATTATGTAATTATCCTATTGAGATTTCTTACTTTAATTTCGGTGATATATCAAAAGAAAATTTAAAAAAAATTTGCTTCCTATTTAAGATTTTCATTCCCTTCAATTTTTTTTTCATAATTAATGAACTTACTTTTCCTTAATTTTGAAAGTATTTTTGTTTGAAATTTATGTCACGGGAAAAACTATGTTTAATTGTGACAGTTTGTCCTTTTGAAGTCTTTTGCATAAATTTATTGTTTTTTCTGTTGGCTAATTAGAGTTGAACATGTGGATTATTATTTATTCATCATTATTATTGTAAATTAATAACCTCAAACCACGATGTGCAAACAATAATCCACATCTTCAATTTAAATCGGCTAGCAGGAAAAACAGAACCTAACTTACTCCCATTCAGTGATGTTGGCTCAAGGTTTCTGTGTCAGTACCATCTGATGATAATATTGATTTTTTTTAAATATTAGGGACTCCGAACATATTTAAACCAATTATATTTAGAATACCAAATTATTATATGAAAATTTAATACCTAATTGTTTATTGGTTCCAGCGACATTGTTCATGAATTCCACTGAGGCGTCGTCTACACATAGTAGTAATCAAAACGATTTATATCATTACATTGACTATTAGATATTATTTGAACATGTATGTATAGTATACATATTGGTTTATGTGTACGCATAACATTTCACTATTTAACATTTGTAATAAATTTTATAAATATTAATTATTTAAAAGATATTTTTTTAAAAAATCTTAAGATTGTAATTAATTATGATTCGTTTGTAAATTTTATAAATATTAATTATTTAAAAGATATTTTTTAAAAAAATCTTAAGATTGTATGTTAACTATTTAATAAATTTTATAAATATTAATTATTTAAAAGATATTTTTTTAAAAAAATCTTAAGATTGTATGTTAACTATTTCCTATTAAAATTTGGTTAAAAATTTGATATTATTATTAATTAGTCATGATTCGTTCCTTATTTAATATTTGTAATAAATTTTATATTAATTAGTTAGGGTTCGTTCCTTATTTAACATTTGTAATAAATTTTATAAATATAGTCATGATTTGTTCCTTATTTAATATTTGTAATAAATTTTATAAATATTAATTATTTAGGGTAGGTCTTAATGAGTAGGTCATAGTGAAGATAGTTAAGATTTATACCTTATTTTAGTGGGTAGATGGGTATAAACCTTCTTTTATATAATATATATATATATATATATATATATATATATATATATATATATATATATATATATATGGATAGATTTTATTCAATTACATGCAGGAAAAGTGGGGTGGCCGTTGATGATGGTCAGCAGGTGAAGAAATTTTTTGACCATCTGTGCTCAAAGCATCCGTGTGACATGTAACACGAACTGAAAATAGAAGGAAGAAAAACAATGGCTACTGGAGCCAAGAAAGGAAGAAGAATAATAGCTACTGGAGCTGAGAGAAAAACAGCAATAATAGCTGCATTGAATGAACTGAAATTTTTCATTACTCAGAAAGCATTTGTTACATGTATTTATAGCACTAACCCTAGCTTCTAACTAACAAGAAACTGAACCCAATTAACTAACTAACAATGCAACAGAACTAATAACAAACAGTAACAGAGTCTGTTAGACTTCTAACTTCCAGAATCAATTTGCACACGTGATACTCCCCCGCAAGATGAAGATGGGTCGAAAATATCGAGCATGTTCATCTTGGAAATCAACAAGCGAAATCGTGCAGGAAGTAAAGCCTTGGTGAAGAGATCAGCTGTTTGTTGTTCAGTGGTTAAGGGAAGTAGCTTCATGAGACCTTCTTGGACTTTAGTGCGAACAAGATGACAATCAATCTCTAAGTGCTTGGTACGTTCATGGAATACCGGATTAGCTGCAATGTGCAGTGCACTTTGATTGTCGCAGTACAGCACCGGTTGCTTTGCAGTGGAAACACCCAAATCCTGCAAAAGAAAAACTAACCACTGCAACTCACAAGTAGCACTAGCCAATGCACGATATTCAGCTTCAGCTGAAGATCTGGAAACAGTTGTCTGCTTCTTAGCACACCAACATAGTGGAGAAGATCCTAAGAAAAAACAGTAACCACTAGTAGACCTTCTAGTGTCTTTACATCCACCCCAATCTGCATCAGAGAATCCCATAAGCTGCACAGTAGTATCTCGTGGATAGAAAAGACCTTTGCCCGGGGTTCCCTTAAGATAACGAAGAACTCTTTGTACTGCAGCAAAATGAACCTGAGTGGGTTTAGAGAGGAATTGGCTCAATTGTTGTACAGCAAATGCAATGTCAGGTCGAGTGGTGGTGAGATACAACAATTGACCAATAAGCCGTCTATATTGTTGCACATCATCATGAAGAGGCCCTGTATCATGATAAAGAGAAATACTAGGATCCAAAGGAGTTGAAGCTGCCTTACAACCCAAAACACCTGCTGAAGTTAAAAGATCAAGACAATATTTTCGTTGACAAAGTGTAATTCCAGCATGGGAATGAGCTGCTTCAAGTCCTAAGAAGTATTTGAGCTGACCAAGATCTTTAATACCAAAATGAGAATGAAGCTGTGATTTAACCTGAGTTATAAGATTCAAATCATTGCCTACAAGGATTATGTCATCAACATAAACCAGCAAGGCTATAAAAACAGATTTTGTATGCTGAATGAAAACTGAATGGTCAGAATGAGCTTGAGTGAATTGCATAGCCACAAGTAAAGTAGAATGCTTTTCATACCATTTTCTACTAGCTTGCTTTAAGCCATAAAGAGACTTAAGCAACTTACAAACCTGACCTGGAGCAACTCCCTGAACCCCTTGAGGTACTTGCATATACACTTCCTCATGGAGATCACCATGTAAGAAAGCATTGTTCACATCTAATTGGTGAACATGCCAATTATGCACAGAAGCTAAAGCCAGAATTACCCGGATAGAAGTAAGTTTGGTAACAGGAGAAAATGTTTCAAAATAATCTACCCCTTCGGTTTGATTATATCCTTTGGCTACTAATCTGGCCTTATATCTTTCAATAGAGTCATCTGCCTTTCTTTTGATTCGATATACCCACTTAGATCCAATAGGTGTTAGTCCTGCAGGTTCTACAATTTTCCATGTGTTGTTAGCTTCAAGAGCCTGAATTTTTGCTTGCATAGCCTCTTGCCAGCACTGATGTTGATTTGCTTCTGCAAAAGTTTGAGGTTCACTAGTGCTGGTTAAAGAAAAAACATAAGCTCTATGTGCAGGACTCAACTTTTGATATGTAAGAGCAGAAGAAATGGGATGGACCACATGACTAGCATTACTAAGATGATAGTCAGCAAGATGAAGAGGAGTGGTCTTTGGTCTAGTAGATCTTCTTAGAGGCATAGAAGAAGTTGATTCTTGTATAGACTCTACAACTGGAAGTGAGGATGCAGGATGTGACTCAGCAATTAATTCTTCTGGAAGCAAAGAAGTAGGAGAAGAGTTTGCAGGAAGTTCAGGCTGCAAATTAACAGGATGTGCCTCATGATCTATATATGTCCAAGGCTGAGTTTGGGAACCAGAACTATGCTGATAAGGAAAAATCAATTCCTGGAATTCTACATGCCTTGAAACAATGATTTCCTTAGCAGTTAGATCATACCCAACATAACCTTTGATCCCTGGCTTATAACCAAGAAAAACACACTTGATTGCCCTTGGTGCAAGCTTGGATCTGTTGAAGGTAGATGTGGAAAAATAGCTCAAACAACCAAAAACTTTTAAATCTTCTAGAGCAGGCAAGACTTGATGAAATAACTGATATGGTGATCTGAATTGTAAGACTTCAGTAGGGACCCTATTCATGATGAATACAGAATGTAGAACTGCTTAACCCCAAAATTTAGAGGGAAGAGAAGACTGCATAAGCAAGGCTCTTGCAATATTGAGTATAGTTTGGTGTCTTCTCTCAACCCTTGCATTCTGTTGAGGAGTACTAACACAACTCCTTTGATGAAAAATTCCTTTTTGATTGTAGTAAGTAGACAAAGAAAACTCAGGTCCATTATCTGTTCTAATAGTTTTAACCTTTGCATTAAACTGATTTTCAATAAGATTAATAAAGGTTTGAACTTGACCTTGAACTTCTCCTTTATTCTTAAGCAAAACAACCCAAGTGTATCTACTATAATCATCTACTATGGTCAAAAAATATTTATGCCTATGCATAGTCTCAACCCGAAAGGGACCCCATATATCCATGTGAAGTAATTCAAATCTATTACTAGTGCAAGTAGTGCTAATAGGAAAAGACCGCTTTCTTTGTTTAGCAAAGTGACAAATGTCACAAGTTTTAGCTTTGTGTACATGTATAGAAGGAAAATCTTTGCTTAAAACAGTCAAAATCTTATCTGCTATATGTCCTAGTCTGAAGTGCCACAATGCACTAGTAGGTAAAAGAAAAGAATTAGCTTCTTTGACTTCAGCACCCTTTGAGCAAGAAAACGCAGCATGCTCCACATTTAAGTAGTAAAGTCCTTTGTACAAGCTACCCAAACCAATCATCTTCTTGTTCAGTCCCTGAACATCACAACCTGTCTCAGTAAGTATGACTTTGCAATGCAAACCACTAGTAAATTGTGAAACTGAGATCAAGTTGAACCCAAAATCTGGAATAAACAAGACATTCTGTAAAGATATGGTAGCTGTGAGAAATACCAATCCTTTATATGATGTTGTAACACAACTTCCATTAGGTAATTTCACATTAACAGGTGATATCTTGTAAACAGATGTGAATAAAGAAATTTTATTGCAAATATGATCAGTGGCTCCTGAATCTATTATCCATATTTGATGTGGAGGCATGAAATCAGAAGGAGAAGCACATAATATACCTTGAACCTCTTGTGCTGAAACTGAGATATGGTGTGCTTGTGCTTGTTGTGATCCTTTCACTTCAATAGGAGAGTGATGCTGCTGTAATAAGGCCTTTAATTTTTGACAATCTTCAAAAGTAAACATGTCATAAAATTTATTATCCTTAGAATCCATAGTTTGAAGATTATCTTCTTGCTGCTCATTTTCTGGATCATAGTCTGCCATATTGGCATGATGTGAGGAGGAAAATTTTGCTTTAGAACCAAATGTTGTGCCAGTATTTGGAGGAAAGCCATGCTTTCTGTAACAAGTCTCAATAGTGTGTCCTAACCTTCCACAGTAAGTGCACACTCGATTGAGTTTACTTTTACCATAAGAACCATAGGCCTTTTTTCCTTCTACTGCATTTACATTTATTTGATCCTCATCCACATTTGTTATTTGTCTTTCATGTTGTAAGGCTAAAGAGAAAACCTTAGTTAAAGGAGGTAGAGGATGACTTAACAAAATCTGTGACTTAACCATAGCAAAATGATCATTTAACCCCATAAGAAACCGCATTACTTGATCTTGCTGTTTATACTCTTTTACTGAACTACTAGCTAAACAGGCACATTTAATCGTGCAAATACAAGCCTGTAAGGGTCTGTAATTGTCCAATTCTTCCCACATGACCTTCAATTCTGTAAAATACTCACTAACACTAAGTGAATTTTGCTTAAAAGCATAAAGTTCCTGCTGTAATTCCGCTATTCTCACCAAATCCCCTTGAGAAAAACGATCTTTCAAGTCAATCCAAACATCAACCGCATTCTCAATAAAAACTATACTTTGTGCAATAGAACTAGATACAGAATTAAGGATCCAAGAGTGTACCAAGTTATTGCATCTTTGCCATGCTTCAAAGCTAGGGTGAAAAGAATCTGGTATTTAAATTGCTGGATCAATAAATCTGTGCTTAATCTTTGAGATGATCGCCCTCTTCATCGATTTTGACCAAGAATGGTAGTTTTGCCCATTCAACAGAGGATTAACAAGCGAAATCCCAGGATTTTCTGAAGGATGTACATAAAATGGACTAGATACATCTTGCGATGGATCCAACTGAACTGGCTGAACTCGCGGAGGTGCCATCGTGAATCAGAATGCGCAACAGAGCTTCAATAAAGAAGCTCTGATACCATAACACGAACTGAAAATAGAAGGAAGAAAAACAATGGCTACTGGAGCCAAGAAAGGAAGAAGAATAATAGCTACTGGAGCTGAGAGAAAAACAGCAATAATAGCTGCATTGAATGAACTGAAATTTTTCATTACTCAGAAAGCATTTGTTACATGTATTTATAGCACTAACCCTAGCTTCTAACTAACAAGAAACTGAACCCAATTAACTAACTAACAATGCAACAGAACTAATAACAAACAGTAACAGAATCTGTTAGACTTCTAACTTCCAGAATCAATTTGCACACGTGATAACATGCTCTATGAAGTATGCAGAAATAATGAGAGGCTTGATTGGATTGTCGAAGGTGCTTGGTGCACCCTACTGTCATATTGGATATCAAACAATTATTTGGCTATGTTATCAAAAGCCAAGAAAAATAGATCCTGGGAAAAAGGGGTTCCCTTCACACATGTGACTTTATTTCGACCATTAATCATGTTGAACAGATGGTAATTAATTACTAACTTTTATACAATATTTATATTATAATTTTTTTAATAATTATGATCTATATAAATTAGGAGAGGGAGATTGGAAGACTGCCAAGTTCTTCAAGCCTACTCATACTAAGAAGAATTTGGGTAGAGAGGAGGTCTGAGGTTGCATGGATAAATTACTGGTAACACGTTATATATGATTTTCACAATAAAATTCATTTGTGCAGAACAAGTTTGAGGAGGAAATGAGTCAATCTTCAACAAAGGTTAATTCCTCCACTATTTTGAAACTATGGGTTGACACGGTGGGTGGGAAACGCAAGAGATAAATCTATGGTGCAGGTGTTATGTCTGCGCGTTACAACCCCGCCGTTGCTTCCCTGAAACAAGAGCCAACAAGAGCTTCTCATTCGAGGTCTCAGTATCTAAAGATGCCCCTTAACATTCAACAGATGTTTAACAAGATGATGGATGAAAATCAGGCACTCCAATAGAGGCTAAGTTAGTAAGAGACTCAAAAAGTAGCCCCTAAAGTAGAGCTTGCGAAGTTGAAGGCAAAACAAGAGTTTGCGAGGGTCATAGCTGTGGGCAAGCTACCGACGGATTTTTTCAGACCTTTAGTAGTTTATTACTGACGAGTGAAAAAATGAAGGCTTTTGGACCGTCAGTAATTCACGACTACTGACGGTTTTTTATCATTACCGACGACTTTTGGTTGCCAGTATAACTCGCTTTTCTTGTAGTGGTTGCTAGAATTGTTGATAGCACTTCGTCTTATTATTACTATCCATTTGGAGACGGGATAAATATGTATTTGGTCCCTAGAAATATAGAAAATGTTAGTTTTAATCCCTAAAAAATATTTTTTAGTTTTTAATCCTTGGAAATATACATAGTTATCTATTTTAGTCCTTATTGTAATTGAGTGGGTCCCACAATGTCTAATTAAATAAAAAAACACCAAATAAGAAGGGTAGCTCATCATTATGCAAGCCCAATAAACAACACTTAACGACAAGGACTAAAATAGAAAACAACGAATATTTCCAAAAATTTAAAACTAAGAAATGTTTTTTAGGAGCTAAAACCAACATTTGCTATATTTCTAGGGAGAAAAACATATTTTAGCCTTTTGAGACAGTTCAACTGTTGCCTAGCATAAAAAGAGGGACTAATCTCTACATAACAATTTTAAATTCTTCTTAAAAAAGCAATCTTAAATTGATAGAAAAAAAACTTGATGAAAGATAGAAAATATAAATTTAAACAAAGAACGACGAGAGAATTATATGTACATAGTGAATATAAACTTTCCCAAAAAAATTACATTTAATTTGATCACATCCAAATCTATTGTATTAAATATTAATAACTTACCATGAATAATTTCTTCAATCAAGATACTTACCTGATGTAAATAAGTAAATGCGGTAACCAAATCAATATAAACATCAATTAATATATTCAAAATCAATCAACCAAATATTTGAAATTTCTGAATTACAGCATGAGATTCCGAAATGCTTTATTTGTGAAGTGGCACAAGTGTTATCCTAGTTTCTCAACTTTGAAGTTCTTCAAAACTCTGAAGAGGGGACATGCCTGCAGGTTTCGATTTCTTTTGTATTCCTTTTTGATCCGAGGGTTTCACATAGTTTCTTCATCTCATAGTAAGTTCTTTACTATTTCCCTTGCTTCCTCTAAACTCGTGTAATGCTTGGACTGTGTATATTTAATTTCCTTTGTTCTTCCAATTTATACAAGGTTTCAAACTTCTCAAGAAATTTTGCATTTCGTTTTGGTCGATTGATTTCACTTGTGTTAATGTCCTCGTGAGTGCATACATATTTGTCGTTTATAGTGATCATACCCGATACTCGAATAAGATTATCCAAATGAGTAATGCACGTGATTAAAAAAAATTGAGATTTGATTTGACAGATTTTTTTGTTTTTTTTTTATGACTTGTATTCATAACCCGGGTTACCTTTCATAAATATTCCAAATTTTAAAATATGTTTTGATTTAATTTTTAATCATCATATAAAATTACAGTGTTGTGTGATTCATATTCCATCTAATGGGAAAAGGCTTATTATTCTTTTGTTTTATTAATTACTTTTTTTATATTGCTGTAGCTATTTTTTCAATTTTTTATAATTGAGAGATTCATTTCCCGAACAACCGCAATCACCCGGTGGCTAAGAATGGCAAATGATGGCAGCGACAACTTCATGGTTTTCCTTCTAACTTTATTTTACAAATTTCATGTTTTTATTTGAATTCTAACACTTCTGTTGATATATTTGAATTTTTTTTCTCTCTTTTGTAAGGAATGTCTACTTAGAATTGACACGTCAAATGGATGGGAAGCCTCTTTGACTAAAGTTTTGGCTAGCTTTAAAGGTATCTCTACTCAAGTTTTGCCTAGAAAAAAAAAATGCAAGATTTTGACTTTGGGGATTGCTAATTTGTTCACCCATATATGTTATCATGTACAACTACCATCATATTTTATCGTTTTTTATATGATCTAACGGACGTACTTATTAAAAGTGATTCTTTGAATTCCTTAGTTGAAAGTTTGACTCTTAAGAGTTGCAAGTCAGAATTTGCAACGGGCATGAAATAATACAATATAAATATAACTTTTTCTAAGGTAGATGATACAACATTAAAGGATGTAAAAGACAAAAGTTACAAATTTTGTTAGATGTTGCAATCTCTCATACACATAACTATGAATCAAATTCAATAAGTTACATGCTGTGTACCTATTTAATGGTGTGTATGGCAGAAAAAGTTCATACCACATTACAGGAAACTCTTAAGCAAACTAGTTTTGCATTTATCAAAACCTTAATTTTGTTTCTGTTCTTAATTAGTAGTACTATCATATATAGTTGACTACTGCAATTTCTTTCATGGCATTGACATAAGATTGAAAAGTTGATTTTTAGCATGTTTGGAAATCCTTCTCCTGTTGATTCTGAAGAAAAGTAAGTTGATCGAAACTCGATGTTTCTTTTCTTTTGTTAGATATACGGTGCGAGATTAATCCATCCCATGGATTCATTTTCGTGAAAGGCAAAGCGGATCCACAATCAATTTTGATGAAGTTAAAGAGGGGTGGCAAGCATGCTACCATTGAATGGATTAGCTATGGTTTTCCAAGAGATCAAGATCCATATCCTCAATTCAATGACCCTGCAAGTTTCTACAATTACAATTTCATGAGCCATGATCCATTTTCTCAACATTCAAGATATCCCTATAATGACACTTCTTACCAGTTAAATCCATACTACTATAACATGTCACAAAATGCTCTTCCCCATGGGAATGGTGATCTTGATTATGAACATGGTGGACATTGTGAAGCAAGAAACTCAGGTCAGTTGCATAATTCTCACTGTTCAGTGCATTCAAATCATCACAACTCTCCAGTGAGCTCACAGAGTGGAATCACTCAGATGCCGAATCCTTCACCGTCATCGCGTGTTCAGCCAGAAGCCAATTTTCAAGCCAACAGCCACCCTGCATCTCAAAAATCTTCTAGCAGTTTCATTAAGAGAGTTATTGGGAAATGTTTGTGTTTCAGAATCTAATAAGGCATTGCATACTTGGACCTCTATTTAATTAGTAGTTAAGTTGCTTAATTTTACAAATATGTTACTTTTACTCTTTCAATGGGTTTTATTCAGTGATTACATGTAACTTTCATCTTTCTGTTCATGATTGTGAGCTCAGACTCATTTTTCTTTATACCATATTTATAAAGAGTGGCATGTGATGAGAGAATGATTAGCTTGTTTGGATCGGTTTTTCTTTCATTAAAATCAATTCTAACTTAGAAGCTACCCAAAGAAGCTTCTCTGCAGAATTGGTTCTTCCTTTAGAATCAATCATAGGATTTTCAAGAATGTATTCATATGAAGTGAATGTGAAAATACTTGAAATCTGTGCTATATAGCCATAAGTTTAGACTATGATTGAATATATGTAGAATTTTATGATGTTACTCCCATAAAAGTAAAAAACTATCATTTCTCATTACACCAAATGAGATTGTTTAAGCAAAGAGATGCTACCATCTTGTTGTTTTAAGCCTTATCTTTGTATTTGCTTTCCTCTGCTTAATTTTGTTTAGATCTGGTCAGATATAATAGAAAGCTATAAAGATTCAAATGACATTTGATTGGTTAGAAATCTAAGTCTTGAATCTACCTTAAGTTGAAGTTTCATAATTTTCAAATTCACATAATTTTAGCTACAGATGTTCTAATGACATGAAAACACATCCTGCAAAGACCAATTCAGTTTTGTAAGGGTTGATGTTAGGTATAGCAGCAAATTTTTATTGAATTTGTAGAAAACATGTTCTGAGTCTGACTACATATGTTCAAAAATCATGCATGATATAGATGTTTAAATGACACTGGTTACCTATGGTTCAAAACCTAAGTCATGAATATATGTTGATTGAAGTTTCATAATTTTCTAAACGCTTTAGTAGCAAATTATATTTAAACTCAGATTCAATTCGACATAAAAGTGGCACATGCACCAACCTATTTGGCACAAAAGAATGGACGTTTGATTTTAAGTTGAATTCAAGTGAGAATCAATGGAGGTTTTGCGTTCATTTCACATTTCATGGTTATTCTTGAATTCCAATGCAACAAATGTGATTTTCAACTAAAAACTACTCACCATAACTAAGAATGTACTAGGTTTAAGTGAACTAATATAATTAAAATGGCAAGGATTAGGTAGTGTTTGCATTTAGAATGTGAACCAATTTTACTCAACTAAGTCAAAATTTTCTTTCACATTTACCACTTTTTTTAATAAGACAAAGAATTCAATAAGAAGAAGGGTATAACGTATTCGTTAACCCATCAACAAAACTAACATGTTACGCAAAGTAAAAATTGTATATCTTTATACAACTTACTCAGTAATATGTGTCTTATCATTGGAATGTGTGATAATGTGATTTAACATAAGAGAAATATTAGCAATCCACTCTTTTGAACATACTCTCATACACAAGTTGTTTAATTTTTACAAAAGTCTACATCATTTTTAATAAAAGAGAAAAAATATGTTAACTATTTTGAAATTAAACCAATCATTATGAGTATGACTGGTGTGTGAGAGTGTGCTAGATCAACAAGTGTAAAAAATATAGAATCGTATACAACTTTGTTTTGGGTAACAAGGTAGATCAATCGTACTAAGATAAAATAAGCTGAAAAATAATTTTACTTGATGTGGTGTTTCGCTCTCACAAAGATATTAATTCTATATATATCATATATTCACTAAATTAACATCTAAGCATTTTTTGCTCAGTGGTAGAGTGTGTAACTACGTGGTCGTTGGTTTGATCCCTACCGAAGGTGTTTTTAATTCTATATATTTTATATTCACTAAATTAACTTCTAAGCATTCTTTACAAAAGATGATATACTCTCAGACGATGTTTTAAGTCATATCTCCCCTTGGCAGGTATTGCCATATTGTTATGTTTATTTGCCAATAAGTTGTTAAAACAACATATTTTTATTTTATTTTTGGGTTGTCTAAATGCCTCTAACAAAATGTTTGAGTTAAATCACCCTAGTCTTAATTTGACCTATAATAATTAAGATAAATAAATAAATATGAAATTTATATTCCACTTATCTTAAATTTCATTAGTCCATATAGGATTAAAGTGATTAAACTCAAACTTTTTCTAGGATCATTTAAAGTTTTCAAAAGTTAATTAGGTGAAGAATATTTGTGAACAACCAAATTACCCAACTACTTTTTGCGTGTATTATGTATTAATGTCCAATCACATACTAATTTAATGAGTTTTTACTCTATCCATCATGAGTTTTTTTTGCAGATAGCCAATGGCTCAGAGACGCTATCATACTCCTCGAGAGTAACTATGGAGTTGATTTCATTCTATATGAGAGGTGGAGCACTAAGTTGGTATAAATTGATGCATAACATTTTTCAGCTTACCATGACTTGGGATGATTTCACTAGGGTGCTTACGGTGTGAATTGGCCATTCTTCCTATGAAAAGCACACATGAATTTTTCAAGTTAAAACAAGCATCTTTTGTAGCTGATTACCAAACTAGATTTGAGCAGGTCTCTAATCAGGTGGTGGCCTTATCTTCAGTAATTGTGCTCAACTGCTTTCTATATGGATTAAACCTTGACATTAATAATGAACTTTCTATTTCTCGGGCTATTGGTTCAGCTAAATTGATTGAATCTAAATTCACCTAACCGAAACCCAAACCCAAACCCAAACCCCTACCACATCGATTGTGGTACATTGTACACCTAAACTTCCTTCCTCTTCTACCCATCATTTCTGACTTTGTTGTAAAACGATATTAATATCCTCATTCCCTGATAGAAGCTATGGCAACAATAATATCAGATATGTTAAAAGAAGGCATTGTGGTTCTTAGCACTAGTCGTTTTCTTCCTCGGTTTTGCTTATTTGTTTCCTTTGGTTGGTGCCACCTTGCAAAACACAATCCAGCCTTGGTCACCCATTCATCATCTAATTTTAATCTTGCAGATCGCTTCTTAGATCACACATTAGGCCCTGAAGCATTCATATTGATAGCCCAATTTCTACTAGGCCACTCACTTCTCTTCAAAATCACAATGCAAGGCCCAAACATACAACAACCAGGTCTAAAAGGCTTCAAGATTATATTTAGTGTTTTCTTTTTACTTCTCTTAATTTCCACAACATTCTCCTATTACAGAATAGAATACTAGCTTAGATATTGAAGGAGCCGCTAATGTACACAAGATATTTTTTTAGCCTTACACAAGGGGAATCCTATGGTGAGTTCCCCTGTTTTTCCCATAAAAGAATTGTCTAACTGAACCAATGAAAAACTTGGGTTACATAATCCAAGTCCTAGGTGGACCAATGACATTTAAGATAAGTGTACTATAAATTTTATATTTATTTATTTATCTTCCAAATCATTGTTTAATGTCTTAAATCATGCTCTGGGCTAATTTATAATTGTTCCGGGTGAAGAAATGGTGAAAACGATGAAGGAGAATCATGGTCGCTGTTCTGTCTAGAAACCGGCAAAACTCCGACCAACCTGCAACTGGCCATAACTCTCTCCTCCGACCTCCGTTAGTCCTGAAACCACCACCACCATGCTCCTCGTCGTGAGGAGAAGAAGGCCCAGTGGTCCTTTGCCATCGCCGCCTTCGTGCCACCATGCCGCCGCCGTCTCCGATTATCTTCTCCGGCGACTCCTCGTTAGAAAATTTCCAGAACTCGGATTCTATAAGTTCTAGACCTTCTGAGCTTGTTTCTGACCTCTGATCACTGAAATTCCAAAGGAAAATAACACATTTCCTTGTATAACTCATGCCCTAGGTATTTCAAAGAATCGAATTTGTATAAATATATATGGGTTCACATATTTATCAAATTGATTAAGTAGCTCAACTAGCAAAAAATTTGTTTTGCTACTCTTAGGTCTCAGGTTCGAACCCAACTCACATTCTTTCTGTAAAATTTTAATAACGGATGACTAAATTGACTAACGATTTACTCTTTCAAGGACTAATTTGACTAACTTATACTTCCGTTCAGAGACCTGACGGAAAAAAATATTTCAGGATCATATTGACTTACGACGAATATTTCAGAGACTAACTTGGTGGATAAAAATAGTATGAAGACCAAACAACCATAAGTGAGATCTTTCGAGGATCAAATTGAAGGTTTACTCATTTTTTAGTCTATTACACCCACACCGAGCACTACTTACAAGTATTATACACCTCTTTAGGCATCTTACAAACCGGGTATCAATTATCAAGTTTTTTACAAGCAGGTTTTAAACAAGTTTTTGAGTAAGAATCATGTAATTAATTCATAATAATATTTTATATCGGTACCAATTGTCTTTTCTTTTATAGAAGTAAACTTTTATTCTTTTTTGTTACATGAGGAAAGCTGAAGTAAAAAATATTTAGTTCCATTTGTTTTAGACAATTTGTTAGCAAATAAATTTATAGATTTGTACCAAAATAAAATTATAGATTTTCTTCATGGAAGTTATATACTACTACTTCCTTTGATAGGCTTTTTTTTGAAATTCCTTTTATATGCTATTCTCATAAATATGGCAAGATTTTGAGAGGGGGGGATATGATTTAAAGAAAAAGCGATATTACATGAATTCTTAACATCGATAATTATTTCAAGGAAAAAAATCGATAATCCACCTTTAACTTTAAAAAAAAAAATCTATTAAAAAAAACACTTCAAACAAAAACAGTTTAAAAAAACAAAAAACAACGATAATCCTTAGGTACAAGGTGCGGGGTTATTGCCGTCCAATGAATGGTAATACTAGGAAAAGGTGGATCCGATTTTTAAAACGCCGTCTGTGGGGATCGAACCCACGACCACGTGGTTAAAAGCCACGCGCTCTACCACTGAGCTAAGAAGGCTTGCTTGTTACTGTGTCTTTCTAAACGTAGATGTAACTAGTTTCCTTCATACGGTAATGGTAAAAAAATTTACGAAGAGTTTTTGGTGCTAATAATCTATGAATTATACATGCACATGAACTTTGAAAAATATAAACCACTTATATGAAATGTGTTAAAGAATGGGCTACTAGCTAACTAGTATTTCTAAGAAAACTATACGTAAGGGAACAATCAGGAAAATGAGTAAGGGACGGAAATTTCATATGCTTAGTAGAATCAATAATGACTAAGCGAACAAGACAATATAAAAAAATTTAGAGGGGCAAAAATAATATTTGAATATAGTTTGTTAAGAGTTTTTTTCTTAGTCAGCGACTATTCCTTATTAATATGCTTGGATCTGCCCGTGATTATACGGATTAAAAGCACATTACATTTTGGATTAAATATATGTCTTTCAAATTATCTAGACAAAAATGTAAAAATTAGCATAATTAACTTGGTGAAAAATTGGAATTATTACAGTTTAATTTATTTGCTGGTGGAAGAAATGAAAAGTTGCATCTTTCGCACGTGTGTCACATGTATCACAACTCACAAACAAATCAAAAAAGAAAAGCTTGACCATGTAATTAAATCAATTGAAATTGAATTCCCATCACAGCCCTAGGCAAAAGGAATTGAAGAAAACATGAATAGCATGGAATTTCCCTTTCATCAATTTACATTGGAGATCAACATAACATTACATTTCATTCACTTCAAATTAGGCCATTTCACGTTTAACTTGTTGATACAAACATTTTCATGCTACAATCAAACACCCTTGTCTAGTGAAGAATATATATGAGGTCACTTAAGTGATTTAGCCAATCACACAAACTTTAACATTTCTTTTGGGACCCATTTGATTTAGCCAATTAAGTTCTTGAGTGATTTAGCCCATCATAGAACAATGATCGATCTTTCCTTTTGGGACCCATTTTGCTGTCCTTGGTTTAGATATATAAAATCGTGTTATTAGGCAATCTATCTCATATCATGTGTCTCTTCTTTTATCTTTTTCACTTTTGGCCCTTATATACAAGAGACACACAGATCTAAACCATCATGTGTGTATCATAGTAAAAGTGTATCACAAGCCTAGCTTTTAAAGCCAGAGCAAGCATAGCCATGAAAAACAGCCAAAAGAATCTCTAAACGCATGAGACCAGACAGTGCCACACTGTCATTAATTTAACTTTACTATTAATACCACAAGAAGAAGACATGTAAAACTTAGGAATATAATGTTGTGGTTAAAATTATAAAAAAAAATAAACCAAAAGATACATTTGTTAGGTTTCGGACCGAGATAAATTTATTGAGAAGTCACACATTAATTACCTAAAGATATGATTAAAATAATTTTTATAAAGAATATAACGACTCTCATATCTAAGTTAACTTTTTAGACATAATTAGGTCTAATTAGAATTCTAAGAAAATTGTACGAGGTTTCCAATAAATTTTGTAGAGATCTCACACATAACATAATCAACGCATGCATCTATCAAAAACATTGTACTTATATAAAAAGTAATCAATGTGCACAAGCTTATAGTTGATTTATTTGGCCTAATGTCTTGAATAAATGACATTATTTTGGTATCAAAAGTAGAATGGTTTTAAGTTTAACTTCTGAGATATCTCCCCTGTTTTCTTATTAATTCCATCAGTCTCCAATATAGTTAGAACATAGAACTTCTTCAATTTTAGAATCACTATAAGTTCAAATCCTAAGTAGTGAGGGAAAAAAGTTGTACATTTAGCAATGTCTTCGGTTTGAGATTTCCATGTAATCTAATTAAATGGAGTGGTAAGCAGAGGTACAAGTTAACTAAGTGAAGCTAAAACTGAAGAAAACTGCAAACACAAAATTGCTTATCCCATAGTGTTTTGTTGTAGTGAAGTTGCATTTTGATCCCATAAAAACTTCACCTCCAATGTTTGAGAGGTTTTAACACAATTCATCATGGAGTTGTCTTTTTTTTTTTCATCATATTATTCCCACAACATATTGTCACGGCGCTAATCGTCTCGAGGTTTTAAATCACATTAATAGTGGGTAGACTTTTCTGAATAAATCATTCTTCAAACACACCGTTCAATAATTGAACCTTCGATAAAATGTTTAGAAACATCATCTATCTACCGGTCGTGTTGTGACTCGTTGGTATCATAAGTTGTCATTGAAAATATATCTTTAATTAAAGTCACAACCAATCAAGCATATGTATCTACTTCATGAAACTTAATTAAAGCTATATTCTTTGGAATCTTTGACAACCTAATCGTTGTCAAACATTTACCCTTTGTATGTGCATTTTCAGTTACTTGGTCATTGTCAATTAAGACCGCCTACTTATTTGGAATCTTATTTATGCTGATGTGGCAAGTCATAAACTAGGAAAACTATTATTGAATGAATATTCTAAATAGAAAAAGTATATCTTGCCCCTGTTCAAACGAGCATGACTTGACAATGACTGAAGAAAAGGGTTCATCAATCCTCATCATTGTTTAATTTTAGATTCTATAAATCAAAAAGCCACGTCGCCATGGAAAAGAATCAATGATAAAGGGCGGTTAGAAAGATATCACGACTAAGATTATATAGTATATATACCATGGTGCGCTTCAACCTAACACTCACCTCTTCTTGTATATATGTTCAAATTTAACATACCGGAGTATTAAAGATTCAAAACTTGGAAATGAAGATATGGTCCACAAATAGAGGATTTGATGGGTAAAGCTCGTTTTAAAGTTGTTGGAGATGAAAAGGAAGTAATTTATACCTGAGTCGGTATACTACAAGAAACAATGGTTTTAGCGTAAACTTTTAGCATCGACTCCAATGTAGACGCCAATTTGTGCTCGCCAGCGTCAGGTGAAATATAGTTGTGTTTCACTTAAAGGTAGCAGTGATTTGATCGGTGCTTACTACCATTGACTAATAGACTAAAAGCATTGGTTTGGACCGAAAGTAAATTCCCTGGCCATATTAGGCTTTGATCACCACCCTTAACGTCGGACAAGGCCAAAGCTAATGTATTAGAGTCATCCAAGGCAATGCTAAGTGTGGATGAATATCATGTCGATTAGTATTTATAACACTCTCTTTATCTCTTAGCTAAAAACTTATTTCACTCTCCCTCTCACCCCCAGTCGTTGCCCCTCTGCCACATCTACCACCTTCTCTTGACCCTCTCCTCTTGCGTCATCCTATCCCTCATTCCCCCTTACCACCCTTACCACCCCTACCGCCCTCTCCACTTCATTCCAATCGCCTAGCAAGGCTTCCATCAATCAGCCATCGCACTTTCGTCCTCACTTCATCACCAACTTGCATTTGCCACCGCAAACGCCACCCTTTGTTGCCTTTCCAACCCCTAATCCATGAAGCACCATCACACCACCGCACCACCTCCTTCCCTACCACAACTTCTCTAACGATTCTGGTGAGATTTCCTAAAAGCCCTAGCCCACCCAAGCTCGTTTATACTTTGTTCCATTACTTCCTTCTCTTTCTTCATCTATCAATTAATTGTCATATGATGCAAAATTGTTGTTATTGGGTTTGAAATGTGTTGCGTTTCAAACACACACGCAAAAGAGTAAGTGCACTTTATCCCAAAAGTGGTATAAGAGTTAAGTCTCAATTATCGTACCCAAGGGACTAAGGCATGAACGTTTGATTTCAGAGAATTGGTTAATTTTTTAGGCAATCAAAGAGTTGTTTGATGGATTTATTCATGCAAAAAAAATACGGAAAGCGGTTAAAACAAATAAGTAGTTCAGATTAGACAAGCCTCAAGGTTACTTATGATTCAATAATTGGACCATATCCCCAGGATTTACACATTTTACCTATGATTCCTGGAAAGCCAACTACACTCTTAATAAATTATTATGTTATCCTAACTACCTACTAAACACACTACCTAGCAGCAACAGTCATGCAAGCATGGTGGAATGAATAGGTATGAAATGCGGGAAGTTATCTAGAGTCCCTAAACAAGTTGGAAGTATAAAAAGTTAGTCCTCAAACTTCCGCCCATTAGCAATTTTTTCTTAAATACCTACACACGACATCTTCTTAGTTCAATTAATTAATCCCTCCACGAGAGAGAACTAACCACTTATTATACAATCAATTACGTCGTAATACCATGAAGCATGGAGAAGAAATACCAAACATAACAGAAACTAACAATAAAATATATAAAAATAGGATTCACATCATCTTCTACATAGAAACCTCGAGAGAGGATATTTAGCTACTCATGATACAAAGTGAAAAGATAATAAACTTAGTATCTAGCATCATACAAAGTAAGGAGAAGAAACATGGACTGATCTCCACAATGGCTCTACCTGAGCGCTTCAATAGTCCTCAGATCTTAATCCTAACTCTGATCATTCGTATGTAAAGAAGACCTCTCCTTGACTTTGACTGAGTTTTGATGAAGACAAGGTACATTACCAAAAGAAGAAAAAGGTGAAGACCATAATGAACTAGAGCTCAACTATTCAAGACTATTTAGTTAAGGTTCTAAGTTTTTACTTTTAGTCTTCTACCTTAGTATAGTTTGCTTTATGGTTATATTACATCTAAAGGCTCAAAAGTAATCAACTAATTAAGTATAACTTGTTTTCAAAGTCACAAATAAGTAGAAACACTTAATTATGGTTTAAACATTAAGAAACCAAGTTTTAAACATGTAGTAATCGATTACAGGCTCATAGTAATCGATTACAAGATGAATGTAATCGATTACATCAATATCAGTAATCAATTACATGCTTGTTTCTGACATTATAAACATAACGACTAGTTTGGGTAATCGATTTCCACGTTCCAGTAATCGATTGCACAAATCAACAGTCACGATTTTTCATGAACCAATGTGTTTTTAAATGTTGGAAAGCCTTTGCTGCAAGACCCCCTATTTTTGTAATTTGCACTCTGGCCCTTGAACTATTTGTAATTGTGATTTATCCCTTAAGGCTTATAATATTATGATTTGATCCTTAAATATTTTGATATTGAAATTTGATCCTTGATTGAAAAGAATATCCTTGCTTGAGTTATAACAAGATGAGCTTTGGTTTAGTGGTTGAGACTTGAGTATTTCACTTACGGGACGAGAGATCGAATCCTGCTTAACGTTAACTTTATTTCTTCTTTTTCCCTTCTTATTTCGAAATTTTAGAGAAAGGACTGGTGAGGGAATATTCCTTGATGCCTTGAGTAATTTCATATTTAATTAAGATAAATAACAAATTTACTTAAACCGAAAACAAGACCTGATACATTCTATTTTTGGAGGAGTTTACAAGGAGGGAAGAAGTCAGCCCTCACTCCCCATTTCTTCTAGGTTTGGGTCTACCCAATCAGCTATGTTGGATGACCATTTTCTATTTTTAACTCCCTTTAATCGATTTGAAAACAGAATACTTTTATTAGATTAAAAGATGCTTAAAGATGCTACTGGGAAATAGAACATAAATTGAGAAAATAACCTCTCAATCACCCTAAATTTCGTGAATCATTCAGAGAGGGAGCATTCAGAAACCAACTTCCATTCTCTCACATAAAACACGTTCAACGCTCCAGAGAAAAACCGTTTCCATTCCTCTTGCTGTTACTAGTTTCTTCTACATCCTTTGCTGTCATTTCCTCTTGTTGTTGTTGTGTTCCTTTGGAGAAGGCTTTGGAAGTCCTCTAAAATTCTCCTTCGAGGCCCTCACTTGTTTTCTTTGTAAGCCCTTTCTTTCCCAATACATTCTGAAGCTTCATTCTCGTTGAGAATTCGGTTTAACCTGAAATTGTTTCAGTTTTGGGGTTTGAATTTTCCTTCTCAAAGCCGGAGGTTGAGCATGAGTGAAACAAGGAAGACTTTTTATATTTTCCCTTATCTAGTAACCCTAATTTAAATATGAATGAAACATTTCTTTCCAATCTTTACATCTTTATACTTTTCTCTTTGCTGCTACTCTCATCTATTTCTTGCTTATTCTTTAACTGCTTGTCCCTTCGTTCTAGGAACCCTTTATCATTTTGAACGAACAGATTACTCTAGTCGACCGACATGAAGAACTTTTCGCCCTTTCAGTCTTCCCATGAAAGGCCAAGTTGGGAAATTGAATTTAGTGACTTATTTTGGATAACTAGGCTGAAGAGATTTTACCATTTTAGGCGTGCAACGTATTTTGGACGGTCAGGCTGAAGAGCCTTGGTTCTTTTTAACTTGTCACTTTCTTCTTTCTGGAATAATTCCTCTGTGTGGATTTCTTGAGGAACTGCATCTACAATTCAGATAATAACACGCAATAACCTTAGTTAAATGCTTTTTGGTTTGATCTTAAACGGAATCACCTTAGTGTATTCTTTACTATCACTGCCGAGCTACATTCTCTCACGAGATTGCTTTGTCGGGAAAATCCTGTGATTCAGGAGAGTTCACATAACATATATGGTTAAATTTTTTTAGTTATTTTTAAACGAAATCATCTTTATATTTTTTATTGTCGCTACCGAGCTGCATTCCTTTGCTCTGATTGCTTCTGTCAGGCAGCTTTTTCCTCGAGACGGTCGGGATCGCATCCCAAAAAAGGGTTACTTACACCCGCTGCTTGGTTTGAACGAGGCATTATCCCTGAAAAGGGTTACATGTGCTCGTCTCCAAGTGCTCTTCAAGACGGTCGAGATTTTATCCCTAAAAAGGGTTACTTACACCCGCTGCTTGGTTTGGACGAGGTTGTATCCCTGAAAAGGGTTACTTATGCTCGTAACCTTCAACCGGGGCGGAAGGATCGTATCCCTAAAAAAGGTTACTTACACCTTCCTTTCGGCGGACTGTATCCTTGAAAAGGGGTACTTGTGTCCTAGACCCAAAATGTTCTTCAAGGCGGTCGGGATCGTATCCTTTAAAAGGGTTACTTACATTCACCGCTTGGTTTGGACGAGACTGTATCCCTTGAAAGGGCTACTTATGCTCGTTCTCCTGCACGATCGCTTGCTTCCTCGAGACGGTCGGGATCGTATCCCTAAAAAGGGTTACTTACACCCGTCGCTTGGTTTGGACGAGGTTGTATACCTGAAAATGGTTACTTATGCTTGTAACCTTCAACCGGGGCGGAAGGATCGTACCCCTGAAAAGGGTTACTTACAGCTTCCTTCCGGCAGACTGTATCCCTGAAAAAGGTTACTTGTGTCCTGGATCCAAAATGTTCTTCAAGACAGTCTAGATCATATCCCTACAAAAGGGTTACTTACACCCGCCGCTTCGTTTGAACGAGGATGTATCCCTGAAAATGGTTACTTTTGTTCATCTCAAAGTGCTCTTCAAGACGGTCGGGATTATATCCCCGAAAAGGGTTACTTACACCCACTGCTTGGTTTGGCCGAGTCTGTATCCCTGAAAGGGGTTACTTATACTCGTAATCTTCAACTGAGGCGGAAGGATCGTACCCCTAAAACGGGTTACTTACACCTTCCTTCCAGCAGACTGTATCTCTGAAAATGGTTACTTGTGTCCTGGATCCAAAATGTTCTTCAAGACGGTCGGGATCGTATCCCTGAAAAGGGTTACTTACACCTGTCGCTTGGTTTGGACGAGACCGTATCCCTTAAAAGGGTTACTTATGCTCGTGCGTATCTCCACAGACGACGCCAAATGTTTGTGTGTGAATCTTGGACGACAACGCTCTCGGCGGAGTTGTGTCGGAGCTCAGCCTTGCTCTTCCATGATTGAGGTGGAGCCTCCAAGTTGCAGTTAGTCGGGGAGGACCTGCAAAAGACACTCTCAAAAGGAACAATGGAACTTGTATTTATAGGAATTGGAGGTCCTCTGCAGGTGTTGGAGGGAAGCTCTTAAGTGAGCCTTCTGAGCGGGAGTGGCTATAAGTCGAGCGGCCATGTAGCGCTTCCCTCGGCCTTTGCTTGTGCCGGTCGGATGAAGAGCCACTAAGTTGGGAGGGCTCGTCTCTAGCCCAGGTCATGCAAGCTGCCTCTTAGGTGTATGCTGAAGAACGTCCCTAGTGGGCCAGCCTCTGTGCCGGCGGGTCATATGGCTGAAGAACCGACCGGAACTATAGGCAGAGAAGATGTTAGAGTGGAAAAATCAAAACTTTATCATAGGCAGGGAAGTGTCTTTGTAGGGGAGGAAGTGTTCGACGACACTCAAGATTGAGGTAGTTGGAGGAGAAGAGCAAGAGGGTTAGGCAGAGGAGGAGATGAGGAAAATGGTTGGTTACAAAGAGAGGGAGATTGAAGGGTTCTTGCAGCAAATTGAGGAAGATGATGAAGACTTTGAAAAAAGGGAACCCTTAGCTTCTCGTTTACAAGGACGAAGGGAAAATTGGGTGAATTGAAAATTTAGGGCTTTTAATTTGGTTTGTGTTAGATTTGATTTAGGGTTAATTCTGCACGGAAGAGAGTGGGAGGGAGGGAGAGGAGGAGGAGAAGAAGAATATTAGTTTAGTCAATTAAAGCTTAAGAATTTATGGTTGAAACCGTCAAAAAAATTATTGTTGTTTTTTACTTTAATAAGTTTTCTGTTTACAAGAGAATACTAAAAAGCCACTTAAGATAATTAGTAATATGTTCCGTATATTAAAGATAAATTATTTTTTAATAGCTAGTAATATGTTTCGTAAATTAAAAAAAAAAATAGGCCACATAAGATTTATTTAACACGTGCAGGTGTCATATAAGACTAGTGAGAACACATGAAAATGTGGTTGAATTCATGTTCCAACGAGGATTAAATGTAAGCTATTTCCTAAACATTAAAGACGACCTTTAGCAACTTTATATTGGGGATGGATTTTTTTTAAAAGCCAAATAAATTAAAGGAAGCACAAAGTGTGCTTAACCTAAATATTAATTATGATGAATGATAAAATAGAAAGAAAGAAAAAAGATAGAAAAAGAAAATGAGTAGAAATGATATAAAAAAGCAAATTAAGTGTCAATAGATCAAAATTGATCTTTTTATGGTGATTGTACATGGTAACAGTACCCCGTTTAGACTTTTTTTATTAATGATTTCCTTATCTTAGAAAAAATTACATTCATATATAGCATTAACCTTAAATGGGGTTTTGCACTTTACTATCAAGGAAAGGACCGACTAACCTATCAGTTCGTTAACCTATGAAAACTAACTTCTCTTTGTAACTAAAATCTAAACCACTTTTTGACTCCAAGTTCTCCACACACACATAAATACAATGTATGTGATCATTGACTTCCCATTGCATATATTGCTAAAGCTAGAATTTCATTCATACCGTTTTGACTAATTAAATCCAACCATTCTTTTAGACCCTTTAATTATTCCTATCTTGCACACTGCCTTTGGAGAATGATGATTTACAATACACAAAAGAAAAATGAGATAACTTCTAAGAATAGGGAAGC
The DNA here is from genome assembly GCA_030819835.1 of Acmispon strigosus. Taxonomy (NCBI): domain Eukaryota; kingdom Viridiplantae; phylum Streptophyta; class Magnoliopsida; order Fabales; family Fabaceae; genus Acmispon; species Acmispon strigosus. Next base: position 28,318,045 of record JAUAMA010000002.1, read on the forward strand.
TTAAAAATGCTGTTTGTAATTTAAACAGCAGAAATACTCTCTCTCTCTTAGCCAATAGGATACTGCTGACTGTACTGTTTTTCTTTTTTTTTGAATTGGCTGACTGTACTGTTATTGCCATGTCATGTGATATGTCATATGTTTGACTAGTCAAACTTAAGTCTTGTCAATTACTAATTGTAGTCATTTGAACTTTTGTAATTTATATTTTATACTCAACATTATTTATATTGTTTATTTATTTTATAATTTAGAAAACATAAATATATTTTAATGATGGAGCACGATGCATGGAAGAGGGAGGAGGAAAAGAGGAATTAGGTTATTTTGCCCAAATCAAAATGTTAATAGTTAATTTTAATTAAATTAAAAATCAATTTGAAAATTAAAAAATAAACATTTTTGGAAAAGAAAATTATTTTTATTTTAGGTTAAAATTAATAATAAAAATAGTGGAAGAACTAAATTATGAATCTTATAAATAGTTGAAGGACTAAATCATGTATCTTATAAGTTTAGATGACATGACACTATCTTACTATGACATGACACTTTCTTATGATATTATTAGTAGTTGCCCAGGAGGCATCTTAACCCCCTCTCATAAAACAGCTTTCTAAAGTTTTCCCTGAGAATAATGCTAGAATGCACGATAATCTAACGCACGACTATAAACGATTTCATTTCATTGGTTGTTATCAAATAATAGGGTTTATCTTGACTTCTCTTATAGTTTTTATTGGTTGAATCATGTTGTTGTTGCTGTAGTGCACATTAGTCACATCCATTTGCTAGTTCTTTATTCATTCGTGAATCGGGACTTACCTTAAATGGCATAGCCACAACAATTTCACATTAAAATAATGAAAATGGTTAACTAAGTTTTTGTCTTGGTATAATAGGCCGTTATGTCTAAAAATACCCCTAGTTAGAGTAAAGTTTGAATTTGGTCCTTAATATTTAAAAAATTATTTAATTTTGGTTTTTGCTGGCGGTGGCAGTTTGGTTACCGTGCCAAGTACACTACCGGTGACATTAATGAAAACTATATAACACCAACTGACTATTACCTCTTTCGGTGTGCCTTATTATCTTGGTTTCTATTGGTTTGGTGGAATCATGCCATCTGTTCCTTTTTATAAGAGTTAAACTAATTTTGCACACCCCTTAAGACAGTTAAGTAGTATATTTTTTTACATTAAATTTATTCTCGAATGTTGTTGAATTTTTAAAATTGCCCTTAACATATTTCTTTTTAATCTCTTTCCATCATTAATACAATTTCATATTTCCATAATTGAGTAGGGGTAAAAATGTGAAAAAATAATTAATATGACACAAAACCTTATGTGGTTCTTATAAAAAGGAACGGCCAACACCCTTCATTTAGCTTTTATAAAAAAAACGGAGGAAGTAGGATTTATTATTAGTCCCTCCCTCTTTGCTTATTATTTTGGCACTGAAATTGATACAAGGTACCTTTTGTTTCTGTTACCCTTTGTAATGGGTGAGTATTGTACTTCTATCTTATATATAAAATTTATTACCTCTTTCGGGACATGATGGAGACGTCACTAATGTTGAGATGGCATGATCATGAACTAGGATAAAGGGGTGGAAACATCAACGCATGCAATATCCAACTCAAATGTGTAGGGTTCTTAGAAGAATCCGGAGTGAAAATTGCACAATGTTGTTAAATTTTAGGGAATGTTTCTGGGTAAGTTCCTTTCCTTTTAGGTAAGAGCACTTGTTCTTCTTAGCAAAGAATTATAGAAATGTTTTCCTTACATGGAAACATGCTTTGCATTATTATCTCTCCACGTTGGAAGTAGCTTTCCTTAGCAACTTGATGTGGACACTGGGAACCTCGATGACAAGTACTATATACATATTCTAGTTGGGTACATTTACACTTTGAGATCACATTAAGTAGATATAATTTTTTCGACTAATTATTTTCTATGCACAATGCTTAAAGATCGAACTCAGAACTTTTACATTTTAATGAAACTAGTTCTAACCGAGAGAGTTTCCTCCGCATACAATTTTTAAACTAAAGACATCATTTGAAAAGAATCAAATTTTTACCACTTAAATCAATCATCACTTGTTAACACACATGCACTTTTCTTAGAGCTAGCTCCAATGAAAAAAGGTATAGACATATTGTGGGTCATATAAATGGGCCCTCGGTTACCCATTCTGCGCTTACTCACAACTTCCATTTTGTAAAACCACAACACATTAATTGCTCATACTGGCTTTTTCTTTTTTGAGCCAATTTATTGCGAATCACTTTTTGATATTTTCGGTCTATATGTTATTTCATTCCACAAGCCATTAAAATTATGCAAATGCATGATAAACGAATCAATGCATTACCCTTCTACGGTACAAAACTAGATTCTCTCCAATCAATTTTTGAGGAAAGAAAAAAGTACTGATTAATTCACATTTTATTTATTATTCCATCTTATTTTTATTCACATTCTCTTTGTGTATCTAACTTATGTTTTATCACACCAACTATCATATCTTTTTTTTTTTTTTCACTTTTCTTCATATACTCAGTATGTGCACACCGTATGTGTGTTTGGAGTGTCAATAACATTATTAAAAAAATTATTGGAGGCTATTCAGTGCAAAGTAAAAAAAGCATTTATGAATATCAATGATCAAGCCATTGAAATTATACGCCATTCCAAAAGATAAAGGTATGGCTTGTGAAAAATGTCAGATCAAGAGTTGATTTACAGATGATTACATGTAATTAATTTTCTAGGCTCCTTTTCTTTATATTTTTATATGTTTGGACTCACATCTAATTCTCCTAAAATCATTTTTCATGTTAATTAATTTTCTAAAATTATGCGTTAATCTAAAGAGTTTCCAAACACAAACTTCAGGTATCACCGTGGAAGAAACCTATTTGCAGTGGACCTGAAAGGACACGTGGAGCTGACGAAGCCGTCGATGAGGTGCAGGTATGTGTTCAAATCATGACACGTGGCGATGTCGAAACCCCTGAGGTACGGAGAATCCCTGCTGCAAAGGCGAAGCTCCTCCCCAACCTCAGAGTACACCCACTGCGCCTCCTCTACTCGCTTCCGAATCCACCTCGGAAACCCTGCCACGTGGAGCCCCTCACTTCCCTCCACGTCATCAAACACAAAACCAGGCACTTTCGTTATAACATCATCGGAATTCACAATGCGCAGCACCTTAGTCCCTTGCTCCTCAAGCCTCAACCGGAAGCTCCGGTTCCCCACGCGAGGGCCGCCGAAAGAAATCACCGTCACAGGCGGTGGCCGGTTAAAAAAGGTTCTCACGTCGTACGCCGTTAAAGTTGCCAACGCCGCTCCCAAACTGTGCCCCGTCACCGTTAAACTCAACGGCCCATCACCGTACGTTTGAAGCACGCGCGCAACCTCTTCCTTCACCATCTCTTGCAACGAAGAATTTGAATCGGTTTTTGAAGTGTAGAGGCTCAAGAACCCACTCTCGACCATAGGGGCATTTTCGTCATTTCCTTCATCAATGTTCTTCATGCTGCATGGTAAGTGTGTGAGAGTGGCGCGAAGATTCTCCAGCCACTCTAAACATGTGGTGGTTCCTCGGAAGGCGATGACGACGTCGCGTCGGCCGAGCCGTTTGATCTCTTCTTTGTCGTCGCACACGGCAACGTATCCCACATAGCTTGACTGCGTCGCGACCCAGCGCGGTACCTTATCGATCCAGCCGGGCAGTTGAATCGATGAGGTGACGCGCAGGTGCTTGGTCACCTTGTAGCCGGTTTTGGGCAAATGGCACCGTTCGAAGAGCGAGGTTCTGGGGAACCTGCACGTGGCGTAGTCAAGGGAGGAAGGGTTGGGGTTGAAAGATTTGTAAGCGGCCTCGACGAAGTTGCCGTAACGGAGGATCTCCGAACGGAGATTGTCGTCGAGGGGGTCGAGTAGGCCGTTCCAGTTGCTCATTCCTTGGTACTCCTTCCATTTTTTGCCAACTTTCTCGGATAATGACGGTGGAGGTGGTTTTAGCGGTGAGAGGTTGGGTGTTCTGATGGTGTGATCGATGTGGGGGTGTTGAGAGGTTTTGGGTTTGGAGGGTTGAGTGAGGGTTATGCATTTTGGTTTGATAGTGAGAGATGAGGGAATGAGGGTTGGGGCTTGGTTTAGGGGTCGCATTGTGGAGAGTCTCATTGTTAAGAATCAGTGGCACTGAGTAAGAGGAAGTGGAATGAGAGAACTTGGCTATGTGTGTTTTGAGTGAGCAATTGCGAGGGAAATATATAAGTGACAAAAAGAGTTTCTAGTACTGTTGAAAGTAGAAGTAAATTATACTGAAAAAAATTGATTATTAGACACTCTAGTTTAGTGTGTTTGGTTACTTAGAGCGAAACTTAGAATTACTTTTTGAGCCCTTATACATAGACCCTAGCGCCATGCGACATCTTATTGACATATGCGTTTAGTGGAAGTTTTTGTCCGCCGCTAAATGCAGAGTATAAAAAATATTTAACAAGAGTTTTCAACCTCCGTCAATAAATATATTAATTTTGTGACGGTCAGTGTAAAATTTCTAAATCGTTAGAATTTTTTTTAAATACATTGAAAATTGTGGCAATCTGCATATGTCGAACGGATGTCGCGACTTTAATTATATGTCTCAAAATCATTACCATATATTTTTGTTGAGTAAAATTATTTTTGGATTGTTAGATAAATGTTTACGAATGATTTTGAAGAATTGATTCCAATCTCAAAACCAATTATGTGGAAGCTAATAGCAACTTTTACAATGAGTATAATCAATTGTAAATTTTATAATTAGATTTCACACATTATCTTACATAAATAATTTTTTCATGAGTGTACATAAACATAAATCACTTTATTTTGTTTTCTTAAGGTTTCTCTACAGCTGACAGTTATTGAACTAATCTCTCGAGGCTGCTAATAAATGTTTCTCCATACACACCACCCAGAGATCAAACTCTAAACTAAGTGTTTAAAGATCTCAACTTACACCTTATTGGTTAAATCACTTTATTTTCAATTCATTTCATCTCTTTTATCATAATTTACAAAAATCAATTATTCATTTCATAGTGACATTTCCCCCTATTTGTAAACATCCAATTAATTCCGCCTCGGTGCCTCCACACATTTATATTTTTATATTATTTTATTATATATATACATATATATATTACATTTACAATTTTTTCTTCTTTTCTTATTCGAAAAGAACTATAGACACCCTATTTTGAAGAATACTGGTTTATGACTCGTAGCAGAATTTATAAAAATAAAAGTTAACTCTAGAATTTCTGACGATGAGACAATTCAACTCAATTGCTGGTGTCTTCTCTCACTTTTCTTATTCGGGGTGTGTATATATATTTAACCAATGAGGTGGGCACCTTCCATTTTCCTCAATCTCTCTTTACTTATTTCTTTTTTTTTTTTTCAATAGTTTCCCTTCCTTATTTTTTTTCCCCTCTTCTTTACGTGTTTCTATTTTTTTCTCATTTGAAAATAGAAATGGTGCATAAACAGCATTTACCATGAAGAGTGGGTCGTCTTTATGAGTGCTGGTTTGGCTAGAGAGAGAAAGTGCATGTGTGTGCTACGGTACGTACGTAGAAATATTTTTATTGGAGAGTTTTTAATAGTTATGATGATTTATTCACACTTTTTTTTCTTTCTCATCTTATTTCCACTATTTTTCTTATTTTCTTTTACTGCATTTTATATTATATCAATTATTATATCATTTATTTCTCTTTTTTTTATCTCTATATAAAGGTGGAGTTTGTTTAGGGTGTCAAAATTTCATTTCATTTTTTTAATTATTTCGAGAAAACCTGATAGATCTTCCTACGTAGAGCCATCTTTGTGTTGACACGTGTACAAAGCCTCCAGCTTTATTGCGCTATGAAAGTATTTTTTTTTTTTAACTGATTGCGCTATGAAAGTTAGTGTCTTGGTTTTACAGCTAAAAAATTTTGAAATAATATATTGAGCCTTATTTTTTAAAACTTTTTTTTTTAAAAGTAGTGTTTAAACTTTAAATTATCTCCTACTATTTATTATGCGAGTCCTGCGGAGATAATTCGGGAGGAGTTAACCTCAGTTATATTCGCTCAGTTCGTAATTACAAGACATCATGAGAATAACTACTTATTAAAAAAATATGTAATAATACTAATTAATGCATTGATTTTCATTTTTACCATTAACTCTTTCTTCATTGTATTAATTGTATTTCTTTAATGTTATTTCACTCTCTTAATAAATACAATTAGTAAATATGGAAAAAAATAATAATTTTTTCTTGAAATTAGCATGGGGTCTTATATTAAGGGACGTCAAATTTTCTCTAAAAAGTCTTATAATTAGAAACAGAGGGAGTAACGAAACTCGTGTAATACATGGGTGAGTGGAGAAATAAAAAATAGTAATTTCCATTCAAAAAGGTAAAATTGGGAATTACTTGCCATTTACTACATTATTACACTTGCATATTGCGCGCCGTACACTTTTTAATAGATGATTACAAATTGAAAAATATGAAAATAGAAAAAATAACACATCTTGTTATATTATTTTTTTCACAAAACGTAATCTACACTGCCCCTCTTGAATCATCACATTATGATGACTTGGGCCCCGTTTGGGAAAACAGCTTAATTAAGCGCTTATGAACATAAGCGCTCATAAGCGCTTATTAATAAGCTCTTTTAAGATATTTATTATAATGAATTGAAAATAAGCTATATATAAGCATAAGCTCTTTTTCATAAGCTGCTCTGAATAGCTTATGAAAATAAGCTCAAAACAGCTTATAAGAAGGTCATAAGCTATTTACATAAGCTCTCCCAAACGCTTGCATAAGCACTTATACTATAAGTTAAGCTCATATAAACTCTTCCAAACGGGGCCTTGGTCAATCTCAAGAATACTTATTAAGCTTATCAAGTGCACATGCTGAAGCGCTTGGAGAGTTGTATTCCTCCCGATCACCATGCAATGATGAACCAGTCCATCACAAGAGCATATCTTCAAATCTATCAAACACATACACCAAGCCACTCGAGTTATGACGCGATCTTAGACCCGATCAACGGGAAAGACCCATCTCCAAATCCATGGTTCCTAAGAGAGCAATCATCAAGATATCTCAATATTAAAAGTCATTCGTAACCGGCGGGAACCCAAAAGTCGAGGAACCATGAACTCACGATAATAAATAGTCGTCTGTAACCCCCCAAAATAATAAAGCTGATTATCACCACACTAAATATGTAATAAAAGACATAATGACACCAAAACCCTAACAACGAAAGAGATAAGAGAAAGATCTATAAGAAAATGAAGGAAGCTAGAGGAAAGACATATTTACTCTAACATTATTCCAGAACTTAAACTTGGAGATTTATCCTCTGAGTTTAGGATTCTCTCAATTTAAGGAGAAAAAAAAAATTAAATATCTAATATTCCACATGATAAAAATTTAGTTTATGAAAATGTATACCATTCAACAATTATGAAACTATAGCGGACAAAGATCTTGACGGTAAATATAGCACAGTACTGGTCTGACGATAAATTAATAGGAAAAGAAAGAGACAAAAATGTTTAACTCTCTCGTAACTTATTAAGTTAAGTTCTCTCAAATTTCTTTATCAAATTGGGTAGAAAATGAAAAATACGGTTCCGATCATTTTATCCTCCATTAATTAATGCCTGATACCTTATGTTAGAAAGCTCAGTAGATAAGGATGAATTACTTCCCCTTTAAGGTTGTGTATTCTAATCTCGTTGTCAATGTAAGGGCAGTGTTAGTGGGCGATCTGTAAGTACATTTGTAAGCGACCGGAAAAAAAAAAAAAAAAAAAAAAAAAAGCTAAAAAGTGCAGACGCTAATACTATTTCTTTATTACTCCATATATAACTTCATTGGAAGGGAGGTATCTAATGTGGGAAAACTGGCATTGAAGAGAAGCACTTTATGCACAACTTATTATGGTCCACTCCCTTTTTTCATTAAGAGCTTCTTAATGTTGAAAATCAGGTACCGTCAAAAAGCCTGGAATCGTTGAGGTTGGTAGGTCATCATACTAGATTTAGTACTCTTCAACTATTCTCAGCATCACATCCAAATGCTTCCAAAGATATTACACTATAAATTGGCAAAATAAGGTATCAGAAGTACAGTTTTGTTGCTAGCTAGGTACTCTACTTTTAAAAATTACAAAAATCATTAATTCATAATTAACTAAACTAAATTTAGCACTAAACCCGTAAATCTTCATCATGATCATCTTCAAACCATCTCTCATGACCTTCAGCCTCAGCCTCTGCCGCACCAGGCCATCGCTGCCACCATCAGAGCCACCACATTTCCCTCCATCTCTGCAGCTTCACTTCTTTACTTCTTTCACAATGTCACCCTCAAATCTTCTTCTTCCTCGAGATCTGACCACCACAACCCTCATCCTCTCTACCAAGCTGAGAAACACAAACGAAGGAAGTGGAAGGAAGGATTCAGGGAAAGAGATAGAGAAGCACAAAATGAACAACACACCACAAATCGAACAACACATGAGAAAAATTGGGACTTTGGTGCGGTGGGTTTGATTCTTTAAAACCTGAATCTAGGGTGATTCTTTAAAACCTGAATCTGCACAATTTGAATTTCCAGAACTCAAATCAGTGGGTTTCATCAAAGACATGCCCCACAAACCCAGATATGACAAACGTGGATGACGGTGACAAAGCCACCACCCCCAATCTCACCGCACCACCACCCCAAAACCCCCAAACCTAGGAACCCCAATTTAGAGAAACTAGAAAACAAAAACCCTAACCCCAAAACCCCCGATCCAGAGAAAACACAAAACGGAAGGACCTAGAAAAGATGATAATGTGAAGAAGAAAGGATCAATTTCTAGTTCGATTTACGGCCAAACCAAAAACCAGAGATGGGAGCTTTCAAATTGAGAATCCTAGAAATTTCAATTGATAGAGTGTGGAAGAAGAAGAAGAAGAAGAAGAAGAAGAAGAAGAAGAAGAAGAAGAAGAAGAAGAAGAAGAAAGAGGAGGAAGTGGAGGAGGAGGAGGAGAAGAAGAAGAATAAAGTGGAGGGGGTGGAGGAGAAGAAGAAGAAGATGATGATGAAAGTAGAAGACGAAGAAGAACGCCGAGTGCTGAAACTCGGGGGCGCCAATATCTTCTTCGCCGCGAGCTCCGCCCCGCTCCTCTCGCGATTTCCCTTTTGCTTCAGTCACCATCGTCGATCACTCTTTTCCTCACGATCTCGCTCTTGAAGATCTGGTGGTTCAAAACAGAGGGTGGAGGTTAGGTGGTTCAAAAGATTTGGGCGTGGGTGGAGGTTAGGTGGCTCAAAAGATTTTTCTGGGTGACATAACGAAGATGATGATAAAGAGGATGAACATTCATTTGATCCAGAATTGAAGGGTGAAAACTGAAAAGGAAAGTCATGTTTGTTGGTAGATTCTGAAGAAGGGGATGAAGAAGGTTGATGAAGATGATTTTAGTTTTGGTAATTATAGATTTATGATTTTTTATAATTTTTATTTTTAATTATAATTTTATAATTAATTATACATTTGGAAATTAAAAAATAATTAATAATGACATGGATAATGCCACATCATCTCTGTCCTGTCACTCAGCATTCTCGCTAGAGCTCTGGGCTCCGGCGATGACCAATTTCAAACAGTGTGCAAACTGAGGGACCTTTTGCTAAGAATTTTTCGGTAACGGACCTATCTCAGACGGCGAATCAAACACAGGAACCAATTTGATGATAATCCCTTTAATATATGTTATATATACAATATGTTTCTTGTGTATTCAAATTAATTTATAAAGAAACTCTTTTAATTTGTGAACCATATTTTTTCTTCGTCCATAGTAAACAAAATTAACATTCTGGTTGCATCTATAAAATGAGGGAAATGCTAGCAACACACTCTAGTATTTCTTATTGTCTTCAATCTCTGATCTCTTGTCTTCACAGTACGCTCTGGTCTAATATCATTTTATATCTGGCACAAAAACACTACAAGAAAACTGATTACCGATATTAAAATTTAGGTGTTACCCACAACCTGACTACCGGTGCCATTTTGGCAAGAAAATTTCATGGGAAACGATACCAATTAATAGATATTGACACCAGTGATATGACCGACGGCTCAAACCTTCCAAATTTTAACGATCCAGGCTGATGTTAACCTGTCAACGACCACATTAATGACATCGTCCAACTTGCTGACGACCTTGACCGTCGTTAATTTGAAATATTTATAAGTTATCGACGGAGAAGAATATCAATAATATAAGTACATGTTATTCGTTGTTTTCTTCACACCGTTCTTTTTTCTCTCTCTCTTCCTCTAATATACTCTCTTGTTTTGAGTTATTTCTTTCATCCTTTTGGTTAATTTTTATTCTAAGTTTTTGTTTGATTGTTTTGTAGTTTTAATGCGTGTGGTTCCTACGAGCTCGCATTTATAATGTTTTCCACGTCACTAAGGTTAGTAATAAATATTTGTTAATGATTTTGTAATATAATTAAGAATATTGAGCATGTACAATTTAAAAGATATGAAATTAGTGTTAGTGAGCATGTACGGTTACAATTGTATGAAATTAGAAAATTTGAGCATGATGTATATGAAATTTATGATTAGAAATTATGTTTATAAATGTATGATTAATTTTTCCTAGACGGGAGTGACATCTTTTGTTGAGGGTGAAATTTTATCTGATGCGAAGAATTTCCCACCTTTAAATTTATTGTGTAAGTTCTGATAATATTTCGATTCTCATTCATATATGTTTCATATTTCTATCTATGTTCCCGAACAACCCCAAACTATTGTTGGTGACACAAATGTTATGTTTGAATTGGGAAGATAGATACACTACAAGAAAAGTCTATTTTAGCATCCACAATTAGCTTCGGCCACGACACCGACGCTAATTTTGGACAGTTTGCATCCACAAAACCAACACAAATGAGGGGAAAAAACAAAATAATGCGCACTTTTGTTTTACGTCATCTTAGCCGATGCTATTTTGCGTCGGCTAAGTAGCATTTAGAGTCAGATCTGATGGACGATATATTCTCCGGCCACAGTAGCGTCCTACAATAGACAACTAACGGTGGCTTGAGGCTGACGCCACTTCTGCGGTCCACCTTGGCATCTGCTATATCCATGTGTGTATGAATCCTTTCAATGGAGAGAAATCTTGCATCATCCTAGCCGACGCTAATTGCCATAGATTTCCCCGTCTAGACTTCGTTATAAGTTTTTTTTTCTCTCTCTCTCTCTTCAACATTGTCAAAAACATCATAGTCAACCCTCCTCCGCCCTCTTCCTACTTCGCTGGCCTCCCCCTCACCCTCCTTTTGACGCCCTTTGACCCTCATATTCCTCTGCCGCCCTTCACCCCCGTTGCCACCCCTCTTCCTCACCTTTATCTGACATCACTTGGTCTTCATTGTCCTTCCTCTACTCCTCTTCTTGTTCCACCATCCTCCCATTTACCCTCATTCGCTGCCTTTTCCCCTCACCTTTCTCCACAGCCTTTCGCCCCTCACCTTCGTTGTCTCCCCTCTCCCTAACCCACGCCCTAGTTTGCTGCCCCTCACCCTCCTCTGCCACCCTTTCTATCTCTCTCAGCCACCAGATTTGCCTCCCTCCACCTCTGCCACCCAATCTCACTGACGCACAATTTCCCCATTGTTTCTTCGCCATGAGCTGCCCCACTGCTTTTTTGTCGCGAGCCACTGCCACACTACCACTCTATCGTGCGACACCATACTGCCACTTCATCACCATTGTTTTTTTGTGTTATGCCTAATATCTCCACCAGCTCAAATTTTGATCTCCAAATTCGTTTATCTTGGGAGCCTGGGTTTTTTGCTCAAACTTTGATATACAGACAGTTTAAGCAGGTTCTGCATTGATGTTTATTATTTTGTTGGTTCTACTAGGTTTCTCACACCACTTATTTGATGAAATGAAACAATTATAAATCTGATTGTTTGTCTTAGGGTAAGTTATATTAATTTGATTATATATGAAAGTTTTTGAATTTTGTGTAAGTGAAGATAATTGTTTGTCTTAGGATAAGATAATTAGTGTATATAATGAAGAAAAAATTGTGAAATGATATGATGGTTGAAATTTTGGTACGTAGTTATCATATGTTTTTATCTATTTACATCGAACTGGCCAATGACAATGTTCGGTTACAATGATTGTTAAAATCAGCTATGACAACATTTTGTATGTGTTAACAACTAATTCATGTGAGAGACATTATAATCTCATCTCAGGTTGTTGCTAACCAAATTGTACTAGTGGAATCCTGCACTTCCATTACCGATGAGATCTAGGGTAGGAGCGTTGAGTGACACAAGTGTTTAACTAATTGTCATTCGTGACGTAACTAAGATGGAGAAAATACACTCAATTTTTGTAAACAATCATGAATTTCGGATCAGACTCATCATTCAGGTTATTTTAGTAAAGAATTTAATGTATATGCACCGTCAGTGTAAACGTCCTGTACACAGTCAACCAATGATGGGTCACCAAATCAGACAATAAGCTTTTAATTTAATTAAAATAAAAAAGAACATAAATGTTTCTGAATACGTGGCATTCAGTTATTGGACGTTTGTGTAAAAATATTTTACACTGACAGTGCACAACCATTAAACTCTTTAGTAAAATGCAACTTTACAGTGTAAACGTCTTTTACACAGTCAAACAATGGTGGGTTGCCAAATCAGACAATAAGCTTTTAATTTAATTAAAATTAAAAATAACACAATTGTTTTTGAATACGTGGCACTCAGTTATTGGACGTCTGTGTAAAAAGATTTTACACTGACAGTGCACAACCATTAAACTCTTTAGTAAAATACAATTTTTCATTTAAGTTATTTGAATTTTTTCATCATGATATGAGAAAGATGACGTCTGATGACCTACAATTGAGTTGACATGAGAAATGTGAAAGGAAATTCTTAATTACTTTTTTCATTGTGTAATTTTTTTCTTATATCAAGTTACAATTATTTGTGATATACTTGAACTTGTGATTAATTTGATTGACATTGAGATCTTATGTTGACTCATTAATTATATTTATATCATGTTTCTATAAGTATTGGTGCATTATGTTCTCATTTCCTTGTGCTGTGTACATTACATTTAGCTTGTTGGTTGTGATTGTCAATGCAAACTTGCTAATGACTTAATTACATCATTTATTAAAAGTTTTCAAGATCGTGATTCGTGCTCTCGAGCTGGTCCACAATGCCCCTAATTTGGAGATACTAACATAGTAAACTCAATTTAGGCGTAGTGTTTGGCCTGACCGAGAGTGACCAATTTATGATCTTGTATATTGTGATCAGATGGTGTATGTCATCATCATTTGTGCATTGGTACATTCTATTAGCATCGATCATATCGTCGGCTTATATGATTGACTCTAGAATATACGCGTTTGAGTTGGTCATCGTCTCCGGTGGGTTTACATCGGCCTAGAGTTGGCTAGACTGACGATAACACTAAGCATCAGTGACTTGGCTGAATCAACACATTAACTTCGACCTTTTTAGCGTCTGTCTGACACTGATGCTAGGCCGGTGCTAATTCAGTTGTAGCGTCAGTTTTTTGCTTGTCAAGGCCGACTTTTGGCCAACGCTAATTTGCATTTTTCTTGTAGTGATAGAAAAATATGACTTAGATGAAGGGGGGATCGCAACATTATCACGAATGGCATAATAAATTGAAAGTCGAAGTTCTTTCCACCAAGGTAGCTTTTTTTTATCCCTAGAAAAAAGTGTTGTTCTCGTTCAAGTTTACGTAATTCCCGATGGCATCAATTTCCAACAACAATAGTCGTCTGCAAATTACCGACGAAAATGATCGTTGGTAAATTACCGATGACCAAAGTCGTTGGTAACTTACAGACAACTCTAGATACAAATCATCGATAACAATTATCAATGAGCCATATACCAACCGATTAGAGGTTGTCATTAGTCCTTCAAAAATTTGCCTATACTGACAGTATTGGGTAACTACCGATGAATTTGGTCGTTGATATATAATAGCAAGTTTTCTTGTAGTGAGATGTGGGAGGTGTTGCTCTCATATGATACCTACCTGTTCAAAGATCCTCAAATAACAAGAAAAACTAAGTTAATACAAATGTTAAGTTTGAAACTCTTTTAAATTAAATTTATTAGTTGTTAAGTAATTTTTATCATTTAATTATATCTTATTGATTGATGGTAGTTTTTTTTTGTGGTTTGGGAATATAGATAGTAAAATATCTGAAAATTTAGAAAATAGACATGTGTTAACCTTTACTCGGCCACCATGCTAAAATTTACATGTAATAAAATAACAACACCAACTAATAATAACAGGATAAAACTATGTTGTTGGCATCTGAAAACTCATAACAGATAGTTAGTAGCTGAATGGGTACTCGAGTCGATTGGAATCATAGTCGAGCAGAATGTTAGCCGAGTTGAGTGGATCTAGCCGATTGGTAGCACAAGTAATCGATCAAGGAGAATTGAGTGTACATGGACAAGATACAAGGAAGGTGTAGAAACTTAGACTTCAAGTAGGATGAATCATCAGGTTTCTAGAATCTTTCCACGTACAAAAATCAATTAGTTGCTCGTCCCCGCGAAAATAGGAGAAGGTGGTTGCAAGCTAGCCGATGCAATGAGGAACGACTGAATTAAAGCCTCTAGGATGACTAGGAGAGAGGGAATGATGATACCCCACAATTTTGTAAACACTTGTAATGATCAGAGAACGTGGGCTGTCGCATGTTCCTTCCAATCACTAGGTAGTTAGCTAATTTGCCTCTATAAATAGAGGAATTGTCATTTGTACAAACACACACAATCAATCAATCAAATCTACAAATTTCCCGCATTTTATCTTTATTTTACATTTCAGCACTTTACTTTTCAATCATTTAAATTCTTTATCGCTTTCTACAATTTATCTTTCAGCCGATTTACAGCTTTCAGCCTTTATTTTCTTTACCGCTTTTCGGCCCTTTACATTCCTTAGGAGTAGACCTTAGTTCATAGTCAAAGTTCTATTTCAAACATCTTTCAATAGCGAGGCACTAAGAGTTTTTTGGAGTATCTTAGGAATCCATATTGAGGAACAGAGTCATTTTCTCGAGCAATCGCTTGATTAGGGAATCATAATTGGTTTTCTAGTCGACCACACGGCTTTCAAATCGATTTTCTATTTGAAAAAATTTACTTATGAACCAAGATATGTAAGTCTTCTTTTGTACTAACTACACGAAAAGTTATTAAATTGATCACTATAATTTCTTTTCTAAGACGACATTAATGAAAGGAAAATTTGCACATGCGATTAGTATCACATGCATATAGCAAGACCTATGAGATTATGATGATGGGGGACAAATGAAATCAAATGCCCCAAGAAGTTTAAAACTAAAATTTCTACATGTATACATTAAAACATGAAATGCATATGTAATTTCCCTTTTCACAACTTATAATAGGTTCTCTCTATGAAATTCCAGTTCATTCACTTCAAATTAGGCCTTTTCACGTTTTACTTATTGCCCAATACCCTCCTGCCAAACCCACACCCAAATTCCCTTGTCTAGTGAAGTTATATGAGAGATGCTTCAACGATTTAGCTAATCATACAACTTTGTTCTGTCGTTTGGACCCATGTTGTCCTTCGTAAAGGTAGAAAATCATGTTATTTTACTATCCCATATGCCTCCCTTTTCTCCTTTTTAACTTTTGCCCCTAACATGTAACGTGAAACAGATTTGTATCATTTAAGAAGGGTGTGTGTAAATAAAATACATAATAATACTTTTTAATTGCAAAATTTGTTGGAAATTTAAGTTGTTAAGGAAGAGTGTGTTCTTACTAGAATGCGTTCACCCAAAATTTTAGGCATATCGCGGCCCACCAATAATATCAAAGCTCTTTGATTTGATGGTGCATGTTTTGCTTATTTGAATGGTGGAGGTAAATATAAATATGATGGTTGGCTTGAATGGAATTAATTATCACTTTGTGGAATGGTAAAAAATGAGAGTTCGCTTTGTGAAGAAAATGCATCTTCCTGTATTTGGTACCAAAAAGTCAGATTCAATGTGTTATGAAGAATGAAAATTTGAGCATTAACATGTTTGTGGTTTTTTTCTGCATTTTGTTGATGAAGGTGTCTATAATCTCATTCCTAGTGAGACACATGCTAGAAGTGTGCGGGAGAAGATTGAATCTTTATACACTACAAGAAACTTCATTGTTACCAATGGAGAAAAGTTGTCCATTATGATACATTTTTTACAGATTATTAACCGTCATGTTATCGTCTGTATACCCTTTATTGGAAGCTATTATTGATATTTTTTTAAAATAATTATCGATAAGTTACCAACAGACACCACAGTTAAGACCTCAGTAACAATGAGAAGTTACCAATGGTTAACGCCGGTAACTTTGTAAATTTTTTTTTTGCATGATTAAAAAAATGGAATATGAAAAGCCGAAAATAAATAGAATGGAGAAAATAAAATATAAATTATGGGCTTAAATATGTTTGAATTTGAGTTCCAATGAACTGAAACACTAAAACAGAGTACGGGTGAATAATTTATGCTTCCGTGCCATTGCTTACATGTCCATAAATATTAACCAGTCATCAATTATAGAGTGAAAATTTAATGGGAAGATCAAATTTGTTTCATTTAAAGTTAGAGGATCAAAATTAAGTGAAAAATCTAGGGGGATCAAAATCACTCATGCACTATATTAGGGGACTTAAAATGCAATTAAGCCTTATTTAATTTGATTTGACATTTACATGTCACACAGTCTGATTTGAAGTCAATTACGTGTCATACTATCTGATTTGAAATTCTATTGAGATCCATGTGTTTCTTACTTGCACAACCTACTTGGAACTGAATTGTGTTAATGAGTGGGTCTCATGATGCCAAAGTAGAAAAAAAATCAACTAGGAAGGGTGAGTCAGCATTATGTGAGCCACATAAGCAAAACTTAACGACAAGGACTAAAAAAGATTACAATGTTTATTTCAGGGATTAAAATCTAAGAAATATTTTTTCAATGACTACAAAAATGTCTAAGGCCCAGTTTGGAAGAGTTTATTTGAGCTTATCTTATAGCATCATTAGCATGAGTGCTTATGAAAGTGTTTGAGAGAATATATGTAAATAGCTTATCCTAACTATAAACTGTTTTGAGCTTATTTTCTTATGTTGTTCATAATAGTTTATGAACTAGAGCTTATGCTTATTTAGAACGTATTGTCAATTTATTTCAATAAACTTCTCAAATTAGCTTATGAATAAATGCTTATGGCTATAAGCACTCAATTAAGTTATTTCCTCAAACACACTCTAAGTGAAAAATACAAAATCAACTACCCTGCTCTTGTCACTCCGCACCCTCATCATCGTCTCGGTAGTCCTGCTCATGACCTAATTGAGCGACAACATTAGCAGAAGCAACAACACCACCAATATGACCTCTAAGCGTGCCATATGACATCGCAAGCTATTGTGACAAGCTTGCGAATTATGAAGACATTTTCTCCATCTGCGCATCCTGCTAAACCATCTACTGCTCCATAGTTATCGTCTTATGCAACATCTCCTCAACCTCAAGACTCATCAGAAAACTCTGATTGACGGCGTTAAGACTCGCAACTCCTTGATAAGGGAATGGACATCAGGAGTACTAGTTTGAGAATTTATTTTGGAGGTGATAAGGCTACCATTTGGGTTATACCGGTTCTTATATGGTTGGAGAAATTGATTCCAGAAAGTCCACTTTGGGTTACTTGATTAAGTTTACAAGGGGAGTTGTGGCATGACAATCTAAATTGCAAAGGTGTGTTGCACAGTCCACTACTGAGGCGGAGTTCACTGTCATTACTGAAGCATACAAGGAGTTTCTATGGGTAACGGAATTTTTGCATGAGCTTGGTTTTGTTCATGATAAATACTTTCTATTTTGTAATAGTCGAAGTGCATTCCTCTTTGTAAGAATCCAAATTTCCAGTGCATAGTGAATCCTAATTAAATATCTATGTAAATTATTTTGAGAAACTAGAGAGAGAAACTAGAGAGATAAAGAGAAAATTATGCACTATTCTCCTACTTTTCTCTTGGGCAGAATCTTCAAGGCTTTCAAACACCCTTTGAACGTCATCCTTTGCTTCTAACTTCAACTACAAAAGGGTAGTACTCTTCATCATCTTTTTTGGACATATTTTATAAGCTTTTTGGTTGAGTATTGAACCCTAGAGATTTCATTTGAAGTTTGAAGGTCTTGTCTTGAGATAATGGTTTCACAAATGTTGTTCTTGAGCTAAGGATCTATAGTTTCATCTTTTTAGTTTTCTCAAAAGTTGATTCCTGAGTAGGAAGTGATTTTCAGAGTGAGTTTTGCTATGGTGCCTTTGAGAAAGTTTAATCACCATAAAAAGAGCTTCACAACCATATATTTTGTTTCTTGAAAAGTTGTTTTGGTTCAAAAGTGATTTTTGAAAAGTGCTCATTTGGAAAAGTATTCTACATAAATCTAGCTTAAAATGATGAGAGGAACCCATTTATGAAGTTAGTTTTTGAAAAAGAAATTCCTAGCTAATTTCTAAACCTTGGCCGAACCTACATAGTGTGCGGGGTTTGGGGTTTTTGATTTTTTATTAGTTGTTGATGATTAAAATGCTTCTTTGGAAGTGTTGGAAAAATTTGTAGAATTGTTAGTCAATCATAGTACCTAGGCCGAACCTATGAGAGTGGTTTCTAGAGGTTGTATTGTCTTGAAAACTTGATGTTTCATGTTGGGTATGTTTAATGACCTTGGGAAAGAATTTGGGAGTTAAAATCTAAGTTTTGGAAGTTTGAGGACTAGAATTGAATTTTGAAAAGTTCAAGGACTAGAAATAGTATTTTACTAAAGTTTGAGGACTAGAGAATGAATTTAGTAAAATACAAGGACTCTTTTACAAATAGTTAAAAGTTGGAGGACTTGTTTGCAAATGGTCAAGAGTTAGAGGACCTTTTCATAAATAGTCCATGACTAAAGGATCTTCATAAGATGCCTTCTTGTTTATTGTTTGATAAGTAGAATCATTACTAGAATACTAAGTATTAGTTATGATTGTGTAAGGTTTTTTTTATAAGCTAAAGAATTATATTAAAAGGAGGTACAAGGGGTAACCCAACCCTTAATACAAAATAGAGAGAAGGGAAAGCAAATAAAGATAAAATTAAGCATATAGCAGGGATCCAGGTTAGCCAACAGAGGGAAACAACAACTTCTTGAGCCTTGGATACTCAGCATTATATTGGTTTCAGCTTGTCCACACCTTTCCTGGAAGTTCTTAACATTAGAGATAGAAGACAAATATCCATCTCCCATGTTCTATCGAGTCATCGAAGAGAACTGCGAGGCGGCCGGCAACTGACGAAGGCAGGAGGTTTGGGGTTAATAGGTAAATTGATTAAAAAGGAGGAAAGAAGAAAATAGGGCAGAGGGGAGAAGACGATGGGGGTAGATGAAGGGGGTGGACAAAGGACGATGGACGATGGGGGGGAGGTCGATGGGGAGAAGACGATAGGGGGAGACGATGGACCGAGAGAAAACGATGGGGATGGACAAAGGGAATGGGCAAAGGACGATGGGGAGGAATGATGGGGATGGACGATGGGGTGGACAAAGGAAGATGGACGATGGGGGAAGGACGATGGGGAGAAGACGATAAGGGTAGATGATGGAGAGGGAGAAGACAACGGGGATGGACAAAGGCAATGGGCAAAGGACGATGGGGGGAAGGATGATGGGGTGCACACGAAATGCAGCAGACGATGGAGAGAGAATGAAGGGAAGGAGACGATGGGGGGAGGACGATGGGGAGGAGACAAAAGGGGCAGACGATGGGGTGGACCGATTGGAATGGGGAAAGACGATGGGGACGAAGGGGCGAGGACAATAGGGGAAAAGGCGATGTAGACGATGGGGATAGACCATGTTCGATGGGATGGACGATGAGAAGAGGACGATAGGGAGTGGACGGTGCCCAAACTTTTCAGTATTGGCCTCTCCTTAATTTACCAGAAAGTCTTGCCTATCCACCAACTAGAATTCATTCTATTCCAGCTCTAACAAACAGCACATGCACTTATTCCAACAACCTCCTTCATCACAAAACAACCACTTCAAGCCCAGTTTCAGTTGGACAAGCCACCCTCGCCATATAAGAGTCCCATGCCCCTTAATCTTTATGGCAAATGTCTGGTTTATTATTGTTGTCCCCTTCAGATAGTTCCCAAGTAGTAAATTGGGTTAGCAAGCCACTCATACAAGAAACATTTGAAGGTTTTCGTCTTCACTGAGATCCATTTCCAAGCTCTAACCTGTGCCAAATTCATCACTAGGTCCACATCTACATTGGCTTGACTGAAGACAATTGAATTTCTATGTATCCAAATGGACCAAGCCATTGCCAACCATATTGCTACCATCGCTTTCCTCTGTTTCTGGTTCCAAGCACCATAATCGTGTTGTAAAAAGTGCATCCAGCTAGATTTGGGTAAAATCGTTGTTCTTCCCAACCATTTATAGCACCCCTTCCAAATCAGAGATGAGAACGGACATGTCAGTAATAAATGATCCACTTATTCAGCCTCCAAAGAACAGAATGGACACAATGAACCCACTCCTACAGGTATGATTTGTCTCTTTTGCAAGTTGACCCTTGCATTGTTTTCCAATGTAGTTGACCCTTGCCAATGGCAATTCCCATTGTGCCAATGTAGTTGACCCTTGCATTGTTTTCTTCTTTTGTTATGTTATCTTCGCGTCGATCGCTAGATGTCGATGAGGCCATGGGACTTAGTCACTCCGACAGGCGATGTCGGACACGACCTGCTAGACGCTGAGGATCCCAGAGTGTGGGAGTACGAGCGCCACACTTGTCGCTTATGTTATCTAGGGCGCATGGAGGAGACAACTAAAGACGTCTATGGATGAGTCATTTTGAGGGAGAGGTTCATGAGGGCCCAATGGTGGCAGATGTCATCATGGACGACTCTCAGTGATGGTCTTACCTCTTTGGCACCTACTGCTTCTTATGGAGTTCCTCCCTCTGTTCCTTCTTCTTCTGCTAGACGTTCTGTACCTTTCCCGGTGACGGTAAAGCTGGAGCCCGATTACACATTATCTTCTCCTGTCTAATTGTTACACCCGGTGATTACCGAGGACACTATAGTGGAGACTACTCACGTGTATCTGATTCGGGTCACTGTGTACTTGGACGTCAAGGGAGAGATGGGCGACCATGTCAACGCCAGAGAAGACAAGGACTCCATTGCTAAGGATGACGAGGAGGAGGAGGACCCTTCCATGGAGAGCAAGGAGTCAGAGGAGGAGGGTAGCTTGGGAACCTTCTTGGATGACTAGTTAGACTCTCTACTGTATCTCTTGTCTATATTTTTGTTTTATTGGGTAGTCCTCCGGAAGTTGTTTACCTTATGGGCACCTTCTTCCATGTTGGGCTCATAGGTATGCCGGCAGTGAGTCTTTACTTCTTCCGAGTTATATCTAGATTTTGTCGTGAGGGTTCTTCTTCTGGATCACTGTACTGTATTTGATTAACACTTATGACTATTATTGTTTATTATGGGTATTAATGTATGAAATGAGTTGTTTTATGTTTACAAGTTATTTATTTTCTTGTGTTAGTGCATAAATGTTTTTTTGATATAAATCGAAAAAAATACCCGCTATTTCATAAACGGTGTAAATGATCATAAATTTATTTCCGCATTTAATTCACTAAACGTAACACCATGTTGTTACTTAAAAATGGTGCGTTACAGTTAACTTGAATAATAAGTTATTATATCACTGGTTTAAAAGATTCATCAAAATATCTAATATATACACAACTGAAATCACTTTGTGCCATTTTTTTACAATTACAATTGACCTATTCCTATGAAATTTGACAATTAATTCATTATTCTGAAACCTTCTGGATAAACTTTTTTACAGATAATGGAGCTGTCTCGGCCTTTATATATTAGTTGTTCCCATTGATTCATATATTTCTAAAACTTTTTGGACATCAATGCGCCACATGCTTGCAACAACAATGTCTTTTTGGTATTAATATCACTCTCAAAAGTTCCTCTTGTAACTTTTTGCTGGCCTTTATCACAACCAAAGCTCATAAATAGCGACTAAGTATGTTATAAAATAAACTCAGCTCGCCTCCAATCATCACAAAGAGATTGCCAGCGAAATATAAAGAATTGGAATTCAGGCAGTTGTTTCTTAAATGTAGTGTGTGTTTGAGAGAGATGTAGCTTGTAAAGTTCATTCACTAACAATATTAAGTGATATTGCAACAGTGTCATTGGTTGAGGGAGATTTGATTCGTGGGATGGTTGGCAAGCGAGGAGGGTTTGTATACAGTCCAATCTATGGGAAGTCACTCGAGCACCTCTCTCATGCGCTCCCACGTTGCTCACTTTATTCCTCCTAACAGTTTCCTGTACTATATTTTTTTCTTTCGACTTGCTCTCTCACCTACTTACTCATTTGTGACTAATGTACTTATACTTACGCTTACTCAGCAACATTATGTTTTACTCAACTCTTCTCTCTACTCTCTTATTTATACACAACATCTACCTTACCGACCATTAGTCATTATCACTTGTCGTTGCGCACACGGCCACGTGTTGGTTCCATGTTTTTCCTTCTACCATCTCAGCTAACTCGGCCTATTCATCTTGTCGTCACTCAACACACAACATCTTTATCATTATCAAAGACGTAAGCAAACACATCACACACATCACATATATATACACAAAAGCTACGGGACTTAGCCAAGCTCCGCCCCGAGCACCTGTTAGAGTAAGTGGAAAGATTAATCGTTAAACAATCATCCATAACAAGTATCCAGAGTTTGAAAAGTCATAAATAAACAGAGTCAACAACAGTAACAAGTCAGAAAACCACACCACCCTCCTCAACATTCCCCGGAGATCCACGTCCTCCATCGTCACTATCGGAGTCCACATTATCACCCACAAACTCCCACGATCCTCTAGAAGGGCCAACTCTGCGGAATAATCGACGGTATACTCGAGCATCTCCTCTGGTCCTCCTAGGAGCAGGCACCCTCTTCCTAGCAGTGACTCTCAAGCGGGGACCACTCCGCTCAGGTGCAGGATCTACATAAGGGACTTCAAGGACATGATATGGTGGCAGTTGTACGCTGGCTGAGGGATCTCAAGTGATGGAGGTAGATCTGGTGGTATATCGGCATCTGCATAATACACAAGTGCTAGATATCAACGCGGTAGGTAAAAAGAGAAGGATCTAGGCATAGCTACTGGGTAACCAGGCCAAGTAGCACCTGGATGCCCATACCAGAATATGGGCATGCCCTCGTAGCGGCAATAACCTGTGGCTGGGTCCACATACCAGCCCGCAAGCACCGCAAAATCTGCTATGATGGACTCAACGGGAGGCTGTGCCATCCCGAGGACCTAACACCTCACCTGTAAAAATAAAGCTGCAAGGGTGAGTTACAAAGCATATAAAGCATAAACAGTCATATACGGAAACAAGACAGATCTCAAGCCAAGCATTGTAATAAATCATTTATCAAACACTTAAATCATTTATCAAACACACACAACATAAATAGTGCAATCCATGCCACCCTTTCTTTGTGTCATCATCCTTCTTAGAAGAACGACTCATGCACTTCTCATAAACTTTTCATGAATGTTGGGCCCATTGGCTTATACATAGCCATACACTTGAGAGCGCCACTCAGGAACATGGGTTCGGTATGTTGACCCCCTCCTCTTACTGAGCATGGATTACAATATTGGCTTTCAATTGGGATGAAGCAGCATTTCCCGGGCTTCCCACTCCACTACCCGAAATACAAGGGATCCCAAAAATCCACGACCTAGGGCTGAGTACACTCCACTGGTTCATCCCCAGGTCACCCCATCTCTGGAATGCTGCCTTAAGTATCTCAGACATCCACACTGAGTGCATGCCGGACTATCATAATTACTGTTGGTTCATTTACGTGTGGGATTTAAGATTTGGGATTATTTGCTCACTTTGCTGTTAGTTTTCCCTTTTTTTATTTTTCGAATTTCTCCTTTCACTTTTTCTCATTATAGAGTTAAGATCTAGAAAAATGTTAGGAATACTCTCTTTTTAGCACTCTTTTTTCAACACTCTTTTTCAACATTCTTTCATTAATTGATTGAAATCATGTGAGTTTGATATATCAATTAATAAGAGGGTATTGGAAAAAGAGTATTACTAACGCTCCTCTTAACTTCTATTTGGGGTTGGAATTAAAAAATGCAAAAACTCAACCCAACTCAGTCTTATCCATGGATCTGTTCTAATTTTATTAGGTTAAACATAGCCCTTGTTCAGCCATAAAGAGAATTGATTTAATTTTTAAAAAATAAAGTCAACACATTTCTCATATTTCTTAAAAATGTGTTCACTTATTAAAATTTAATTAACAAATTCTTCAGTACCCCACTAAAACTGAAGGGGTTCTATAACCTTTAGTTATGTTTTCTCCATAATAATTTTTTTAAATTTACAATTTAATTTTTTATATGCTAAAAAATGAATTAAAAGGTATCATACCTTCCTATTTTCAATTTAAATTAATCATATTAAGTGTGTTGAAAAATGTATTACAAATTCCCTCATAAAAAGTTTTTTAAAAAACTTGTGTTGTTAGCGCTCCTCTTATGGAATACTATATTTTTCTCACAAAGAACAATGCTAACATTTTTTTTTACGCTCTTTTTCTAATATTATTTTTTTAATTGGTCAAATTTGCTTATAAAAAAAGTTGGTCAAAATTTATATATGGTCTCCTAATTTATGTGGATCTCACTTTTAATTTAGTAGAAAATACACAAATTTTAACTAATTAAAGTAAAGTGTTAGAAAAGGGGTTAAAGAAAATGAGGATATGACTTCTCTTGAGACAAAAGTAAAGATCCACTCTCCACTTTTAGTCTGACTTCATTTATTAGGTACACTCTCCACTTATAATCCTCACTGTTTTTTGTTTCATTTATTAATTTCTTTTTGTCCGACTTCATTTATAAGGCCATTCCCCTCGAAAGTAGCAAGAGATGAGTATAAATTTCGGACTATTGGATCCATGTTACGAGATAAAGATGATTGGAGCACTTTTCCATATTTATGATGGAATGTGGAAATATATTTTTGCATAGATGTACGCACGTCATAATTAAGGGTTGGATAAACCGATAAAGAAAAGAAAGGAAGCTCTCATAAGACAATAAAGGTTTAATTACACTGTTAATTCTCTAATTTTAATTATAGGTGATTTTAATCTCTTACTCAATTTGTTCCTTTTTATAAGAGCCAAACAATCATTACACACCCCTTAAAAAAAGTAGTTAAAGTGGTTGTTAGCATTTAATTTGTTCTTAATTTATATCAACTTTCTAAAATTGCCCCAACTTTCTTTTTAAAATTTTTATTGATCATTAATGCATTACATAGTGGAAAGAGAGAGAAAATCAAAATAATTAAGGGTAAGTTTGTCAAAATTACTACAAATTTTAAGTCGGTTCTTATAAAAAGGACCATGACATCTCTCAATTTATCTCTTATAAAAAGGAACGGAGGGAGTAGTAGATTTTGAGCAGGTTTAGTCCTTCAAGTTTTTAATCGTTATAAATCAAGTCTCTGTTATAATTATCATCTTCCTTAAAATTCTCAAATTTTCAATTGGCTTAAATGCACTTTTTACCCCGGGTAATTCAAACAGTTGCAAATTGTACCCTACCAAGTTTTTTGTCACCAAATGTACCCCTCTGAATTTTGAGATGAGCACTTTATGCCATTCCGTCAGTGTGCCGTTAAAAAATGGACGGAAGGGATGACGTGGCGCTGACGTGGCATGCCACGTCATTAAATCAGTTTTAGAATTTGGATAAAAGGGTGGGGGAGATTCGAATACAGGACCTGAAAGTGGCAAAACACACATTTTGCCAGTTAAGCTACACAACTAATTAATAATATACCGCACACAATTTAATTTATATCTTCTCCATCTTAACAATTAAAAAAAATTGCAGGCCAGCTCTTTAGGGTGCTGTAATTTTACATACGAAGCTTACTGTAATTTAACACCACCGTGTCAATGGCGGAAGGAGGAGGAGGCTGCTCTTTAGGGTTTTGATTCTGTCAGCAGCAGCGTTTCTCTTCCATCGCTCAGGTGCTGAATCTCTTCATCTGAGCTTGCTTGCTTCCTTGCTTGCCACCCTAGATTTTTCACAGACATAAAGCCAGCACCTTTTTGCGTTTTTTGAGGTATTCTTCTTTGCCTTTGACTCTTCCGAGCTTTATGTTGTTGTGGGTGAATGTCATTGACGTGTGGGACAATAACTCTTGTAATGGAGCTGCATTGGATGGAAAATTCCATGACCCAAAGTTTTCCCCTTTTTTGTTTGCTTTTGCTATCACGTTTTTTGTGCATCGTTTGTCCAAATGTACCTTGTTTTTTCCTCATCATTAGTTGAATGGTTGAGTGAATGGGTGAATTCTCGAGCATTCTTTGCTTAAAGCACCAAGCTTTTTTACTTCTTTGGGTTGGTTGGGGCTAGGGTTTTTTGTTATCTTTTTTGTCCTGTCCTTCAAACTCCAATGTTGAATTTGTTTGAATGTGGGTGAATCTGGATTTTGTGATATGCTGTGACATCTGAGACTGAAACCATATAAAGGGACCATTTTTCTCTCGTATCCTGGACTTGTTCCAGAGATACATGATCCAACTTTGCTCCTGTGCCCATAAAGAGTATAAGCAGCAAGCCTTGTTAAATTACAGTGAGCCTTGTTAAATTCACTGAGCCTTATGAAATTCAGAACCACAAATTACAGTAAGCCCTGTTAAATTCACTGAGGCTGGTTGAGAGGGGGAAGAGAAAGGATGGCTGGGCCTGCAATTTTTTTTAATTGTTAAGATGGAGAAGATATAAATTAAATTGTGTGCGGTATATTATTGATTAGTTATGTAGCTCAACTGGCAAAATGTGTGTTTTGCCACTTTTAGGTCTTGTGTTCGAATCTCCCCCACCCTTTTATCCAAATTCTAAAACTGATTTAATGACATGGCATGCCACGTCAGCGCCACGTCATCCCTTCCGTCCATTTTTTAAAGGCACACTGACGGAAGGGCATAAAGTGTTCATCTCAAAATTCAGAGGGGTACAATTGGTGACAAAAAACTTGGTGGGGTACAATTTGCAACTGTGTAAATTACCAGGGGCAAAAAGTGCATTTAAGCCTTTTCAATTTTATTTTTCAGAAACGAAATATACACACACACACATATATAGATAAAGTTGAGAAACAATTTGTTCCGAGAGAAACCCTCCCGGCCACTCACCAAGCCCCTCGGAAGAACCCTGCTCGGTCAGCAGAGCCCTTCACCCCCTCGATCCTACAACGACAGGCTGAGAAGGGGCAAGTACACCGAAAGCTTATCGCTCCTACGCATCAAATCAGCAGTCTTATCACCAGGTTACCTTCGTAGGCGCACTGACCTAGGACCAGCCCTGATCGTCCAATCTCTGGACGTGGCAGAAGATCCAACGATCTGGGACGATCCTCTGGCAAGGTCATCATCACCTATCCTCGACGATCGCGCCACCTCCAAACCTCTATATAAGGAGGATCCACTAAACCGTAAGGTAAACACTTCTAATCTCAATCTACTCGGATCAATCCTCTAACCCCGACCTCTTACTTTGGCATCGGAGTGTCTTTGCAGGAACCTCTCCCTGGCACAAGAACGACGACGGATGACTTACACCTGAAGGAACTCGACACCAACCTACCACCCCCACCTCTCCTCAACCACCGAGTGTGGTGGTCCGAGCAGGCTTAGCTTGTTCATTTGGCGTCGTCTGTGGGGATCGGTAAAATCCAACCTTCACCACCATTGGAGCGGAGAAGTTATGTGAGATTCCACTTTCATCACATAATTCTTTGAATAGGTGGTTTTGAAATTCTCCAGCATGGTCACTTCTTATTGACGAAATTTTCAAAGATTTTTCGTTTTGAACAAGCTTAGCATATCTCTTAAAGGCACTAAAGGCTTCATTCTTATGCGATAAGAATATAGTCCAAGTATATCTTGAGTAATCATCAACAATTACAAGAGCATAATAATTTCCTCCAAAACTTCTGGTCCTAGATGGTCCAAATAAATCCAGGTGAAGTAGTTGGAGTGGTCTTGTAGTTGAAACTATATTCTTGAATTTGAATGATACCTTAGTTTGCTTACCTTTCTGACATGCATCACGTAGCTTGTCCTTTTCGAATTTTATCTTTGGAAGGCCAATGACAAGATCATGTTTGATTAGTTTATTCAAATGATCCATGTGGATGTGAGCCAGTCTTCTATGCCAAAACCATGAGTCATTGTTGTTCTTGGCGAATAAGCATTTAACATTGGATGGAATTTCATCCAATGAGATCATGAAGACTTTATTGACTTTGTACCCTGAAAACTTAATTTCACGAGTTTTCACATCTTTCACCACATAGATATCATATATAAATCCAACTTTCAATCTTTTGTCACATAATTGACTAATACTTAGCAGGTTATGCTGCAAACCATTAACATAGAGAACTTTATCAATGATAGTTTGAGGGGGCGTACCTATCCTTCCAATGCCAAGTATTTTACCTTTCTCATTATTACCATATGTGACAAAACCCTTTTCCCTGGGCATGAGATATGAGAACTTTGTTTTGTCTCCTGTCGTGTGTGATGAGCAGCCACTATCAAGATACCATAAGTTGGTTGCTGCTTTCATGCACACCTACAAAACAGATTTTAAAATGGGGTGTTAGGTACCCAATGTGCTTTGGGTCCTTCATTGTTAGTGACATTCTCAACCCATTTATATTTCTTATTAGGTACTCCTACATTCTTGTAATAGCACCTATTTGGGGTATGTCCTATTTTATTACAATAACTACATGAATATTTATTGTAATCTAATGTATACCTAGATACATGATTGTTCTTCATGGAATATCTTTGATTATAGTTCTTCCTATTGTTTATAATTTTAGAAGTACTTGTATTCAAATGTTTAGAAGTTTCTTCTCCTTTGTTTGGTTTAACAAAAATAGTTTTCTTAGCTTCTTTTGTCTTCAACTAAGATGTGTATCCTAGTCCAACTTTATTGCTTGAGTGTCTTTGTACACTTAGGATATCATCTAGCTTTTACTTTCCTAGATTGAAGTTATGAACTTTTTGTTGAAGATTATCTATTTTCTCTTCTAGTGAATTACACTTAGTGCATTCATGTAGGATGTCTATCTTAGATTTTACAACATCTAGTTCATTTTGTAAAATTTCACACTTATCCTCTAATGAAGAGATAATGGCATTTTGTTTACTACTTACTTTAGAAAAACTTTGACATAACTTAAACACATTTTCTATGGCAAATTATAAATCATTAAATGAAATACCATTGTTACTAACCTCAACATCTTCGTCATCTGAATCGTGTGATGCCATTAAAGCAACTTGTGCTTCTTCTTTTTCAGAGTCAGATGAAGAGCTCACTTCATTTTTATCTCATGCAATGTAGGCTCTTCGAGTAGTTGAATCCTTCTTTTCAAACTTATCTTTCAACCCGTGTTTCTTCTTTTAAAGGTTTGGACACTCCATTTTAATATGTCCAGGTTTCCCATACTCAAAGCATGTGAATTTCTGAGAAGAGGAAGGTTCACTATTCCTTTGGAAAGTTCTATTATTGTTAAACTTCATACCTTTCCTTTTGAATAGTTTTCCAAGATTCTTCACCAAAAGATTCATATTTTCATTGATGTCGTCTTCAGAATCTGCATCATAATCTTCTTTGATGCTTTCCTTTGCTTTTAGAGGTCCATACTTCTTTTCATGTTGTTCTAGAGGATTCAACTTCAATTCATGTTCTTGGAGTTTTCCAAAGAGTGTTGCTAGAGTCATATTTGATAGACTCTTCTTTTCGGAAATTGCTGTTACCTTTGGTTGCCATGCTCTTGTGAGTGATCTTAGTACTTTCATGTTTAGGTCACTCCTGGAAAATTCTTTACCAAGTGCAATTAAATGGTTAGTCAAATGAGTAAAACGTTTTTGCATATCTAACACCTTTTCACCAGGGAGCATTTTGAACATCTCATATTCTTGTGACAAGGTATTGATTTTTGATCTTTTGACTTCATCTGTTCCTTCATGGGTTACCATTAAAGTATCTCATATTTCCTTTGAAGTTCTGCACGTGGATACTTTGAAGAACTCGTCCATGCCAAGAGCTGATGTAAGAATGTTCATGCCTTTTAGGTCATATTGAACTTTCTTCTTTTCTTCTTCACTCCATGTATTTTCTGGTTTCGGTTGTGTGCTATCACCCACATCATTCATTGGTATAAACAGACCTTCTTCAATGGCTTTCCGTATCTCCACATCCAATGACCTTATGAAGATTTTCATCTTGACTTTCCAGAATTCATAGTGGTATCCATTGAAGTATGGTGGCATGTTTATGTTGAATCCCTCACTAGTGCTAGGTCTAGAGGAGGATGTCATCTTCCTGGATCTTTAGGAGCAAATTACCTAAACTTACGCTCTGATACCAAATGTAAGTGTAGATAGAAACCTAAGAGGGGGGTGAATTAGGTTTGCACGATTTTCGCCTTTACAAAACTTGTTACTTCCAGGACAATGATAATCACAATTGATGATTGTGAGTGCAGCGGAATAAAGCGTTGCTTGAAAGTAAAAGATAAGAGTTAGGATAATTCACACATAGGTTTTATCCTGGTTCACCTTCAAACCACCGAAGGCTACGTCCAGTCCCTCAAGAACCCTTGAGGATTTTTCCACTATTGATAAAAACTTCTTACAAGTTCTTACACCAAGAACTTCAAGAATTTCTATCAATAACCTGAAAGCAAACTGCTTTCCAAGTGCCAACCTTCACCGAACCCTACGGTGAACTTTCACTCAACAAGAATGAGAATGAAGAAGATTTCTATTCAGGTGAATCAATCCTCTAACATAAGAGTGGATTGAATATAGAAGTTATGCTTTAGGCACTTATCATATGAAGGCTCTTTTCTATTCTGAGTTCTTCAACAGTTGAACAACATAAGTATTCTTATTGAAAATGAAGAATTAAAGACTCAGAATTTTGGCTTTAATGAATATGAAAGTTGTATGTGAATGATGATTCGTTTCTGAGCCTAAATGGACTATTCATAGGCACTAGGGATTGTCCATGAATCAACACAAAGCTTCCCAAACGTTTTGGGACACAATGGTTCATGAAACAACACAATTGCCGACCAGGTAATCAATTACAACACTTAGGTAATCGATTATGCTATTTGCCCATTATTGTTTGAATTTCAAATTCAAACATGTAATAGATTACAAGCAAGATGTAATCGATTACTTGCCTCTGTGTAATCGATTACCTTAAAGGGTGTAATGATTACACTCAAGTCCATTTTCTAGATAATGAAACTTTAGGTTCCAATTGAGTTTTTTTATCACTTTTAACTTATGAAAAAGATTATACTCAATATTTTAACTTGTCTTTGAGCCTTCATACTTAAAGAAACCTTAGAAGCATAACTTACCTAAATTGTAAGACTTAGTCAAAGCTAGAACCCTTGAATATTGCTTGAAGTATTGAGCTGGTTCTTCTAAGTCTTCTTTTCTTCTTCTTGTAAATGAGTTTGTCGTCATCAAAACCTCAGCCAGGGTCAGGGGCAAGACCTTCTTCACAAGACAAGGCTTCGTTCCACAAGGAGATCGGGGGGCTCCCGCCTCCCGATTTTGATCCAACGGAAGACCTCCTCGACTTGGTCTTCAACAGCTATTCCCCTATGACCAAAGGCCCATCACCACCCATTTTCTTCTTCCCGGAAGGAGGGCCATTCGGAGGAGGAGACTCAATAGCAATGCCCTTACCCCTGTCGGCCTTCTCAGAAACCTTGGTAAATTTTTGGCACTTAGGCGACGAACCTCCCGGACTCCTCTGACCACTTTTCTCGGGTGAGGCAGTCTCACTTGTGCGCCCCTCAACACTTGAACCTATCACTCCACACGAAGGAGTGTCAAGATTGCGGACATGAAGCTCCCCCAAAGCCGGCTGAGCGACTGCATCTTCCCTGGAGGCTTCAGAACCCTCCTCGGCCAAAGATAGAGGCCCGGCAAAAGTGGGTACCTCTTGGACAGGGTCGGCCCCTGAGTCCACGAGGTATAGGCAGGTCATCAAATCGGTATCAATACCCTCCATGGTATCTGCAAATCGGAAAAGACATGGTCAAAAATGCAACATTTGAAAATAAAGTCGAAATGGCCCTTACCAAGAATCAATATAAACTCTTTCCAATATTGGGTGACCCCTAAGGTTATAAGGCCATGACACTTCAGTAGTTGGGTGGGCCTCTCGCCACCCTCGAAAGTCACTACCGTTTTCCTAAGCAAGGTCAACAAAACCAGGTCCTCAACTGACAATTCCTCCTCCTCCAAATTATACCACGTTGTTCCCCGTTGGAAATGACACTAGGACCAGGCCAACGGAAACAGACTACATCTACGCCCCTCCTCGTTGTAAACGCGCCATAACAGTTCAACCTCGGGAGCCGGGGCAACAGCAAAGTACAAGTTTTGAAGTCCTCGTATGAATCTGTGAACGGGTGCAATACACCCCCCATCTCCCCGACTCTTTATGACGACGAGCCCAAAAACGCCGACATCTTTTGTACGGAGGGGCTCGTAGATATGAAATAAAAAGGGAAGAGGAAGCCCAAAACCGCCAAGGACCTTCTCTTTGAACATAACTTTTTTCACTGTCCCCTCCGGCGACTTCGCCGTCGGTTGGGGTTCAGTATCCACACCATTCATGCCTTCGCTCTCGACCTCCATCTCGCAGAGGACTGACGGTGCGCAGCAAGAACGAGAGCGACGCGTCTGGCAACAGAGTTGGCCGGAAGGGAGAGTGACGCGCCGGAGAAGACGAATTCTCCGGATGGAAGCGGAGATGCGTTAGGCCAGAATCGCAAGAGGCGGCGTAGCGTTCATGAAGCGGCGCAACAGAGAGAGGACGACTCTTGTATTCTATCCCCTTTTTTAGTTTGTTCCTCATTATTTCTCTGTATTATAATTGTTTTTGAAGGCGATGTTAACATTTTTATCTCTGGTTCTTTCTGCCTTTCCTTCTTGAGTATGTTTTTATCTCTAACAACATCCATTGGTTAATGTTTTTTGGAGTTTGAAGTTATCTTTTTTTATCTCTGAGTTCAATCATCACTTTCAGTTAGAGCTTAAGTAAGTTGCAACTGTTTTCTTCTAATTACTACCCTGCTTAATGAATTGGTTGTATTTCATGTGAGGATGCATGTATTAGCTATGTCAATGTCATGGTACCTTCGTTTCAACTCTTTTTCATAGATCTTGGTAGTGTGTTCTCTGTGTCATGTGGTGTCAATCTGTTTTTGTGAAAGAATTTTATTTTATATTGAAGATAATTACTAATTGATTTTCCTAAGGAGAAAGACCAAGCTGATTGCAGCAACTCTCAACCATTACAGAGACACCACACCTTTTATTTCACTTTCCCTAATCACCAAATTGTTGTCATGTTTCTCTAAATATGACATTCAAAACAACAGAAAAAAGAGATAAAAAAACTCAGATGTTTTATGTAGCATATTAAGTTCAGAAGAGGTTGAACAAGCATTGAAATTTGGGTTGCATTTGGAGAGTAGTCCAACCCTTTTATCTCATTATTTACTTCTGATATGATTTGTGAAATGCTTGCTTATGATGGGTCTCTCAACTCCTTAGCTCAATATATACCGAGTTCCTAATGAGTTAATGTCTTTTTCTTCTCTTCAAATTTAAATATGCTTCCTTCCTTTTAATTATTACATGGTTATATTTGACCCACACTTTTAATTATATCTGAAGCCTACAAATTATGGTAGTATCTGGATTTAGATATGTGCTATTGAACTTCTTCAACTATACTAATTTGAAGCTTTACTTGGTACATTTTGGATTTGTTTTCCAGAATCCAATTTTGGTGAGCAGATTTCAAAGGTGCTTGGTTTCATGAACAACTCTTAGGAATATATGTTCTTACAATAATTTAGTAATTTGGAATAGTTATTAATGTTTGTCATATTTGATGTTGCAGTTGTCTTACCTGCCACTGTATTCCCATGGGATTATTGCACGCTCTCAATGGTAGTAGTATATTTGTTGTAAAGATATTAGAAGTATTATAACAATGATATCAAAATAGATTTGTTTAATGCGTGAAGGAATTTTTATTTAAACAGTCTTCTTTTACATTTTACTACAAAATAATAAATTTGAATTAAAATTTTAATTAAGGGTATGTGGATGGGCATGGGTATAATCCTAGTTTTTTTTAATACTCCTTCCATTTCTTTTTATAAAATTACTTTCAGATAATTGCGCTTATTAAGAAAACATGTAATGAGTCTAGTTAATGTATTGGTTTTAAAAAAATATTTACGATCTTCTATATCTACATTTTTTCACTATAGTATTAATTACTTGATTGGGTAGCACGAGAGGAGGGAATTAATGGTGGGTGGTATCAAAACTTGGAAATTGAAATAACAATTAATACAATTAATACAAGGGGTATATATAGAAAAGCAAAATAATTCTTTGGAATTTAGTAGAGGAACTTATATTAAGAAACACTAAAAATATCTTTAGGGGTCTTATAAAAAGGAAAAAAAGAGTACAAATTTTGGTAAAAATTATTATATAAAAAGTTAATATTATAAATTATTTCATAGGTAGTGATATCATAAAATAATTCAGTTTTAGAATAAATTTTTAAATAAAATGTAAAAAATTAATTCTATTTTAACATTAAAATTTCAAATATACAAACTTTTTTACATTACAACTAATTTATTAACCTTAAGTTAATGCAAAGAGCTCAAAAGTTAACATTTTCCTATGTGCGGACTCTATGTAATGCGTAGGGTTGTACACGAGGTGGGTATGTAACGCCCCGATTTCCTAGAGGGTTATTATCGTAAATATCAATAAATAAAAGACATTATAAAAAGTAGCGGAAATTAAAACTGATATATTAAAAGAGTACATGACTGAAAAATAAACTAAAATGAGCCATGGGGAGCCTTGTCATGAATTTTGTGACGGAACTTTCTATCACCAATCTTCAATTACCTTCATATTTATTTGAAATGACAACTAAAATCATATAATTAACCTATAAATTTAGAAAGTAAACCAACAAAAATAAGTTAAAAATAGTCATTCAATGGTACTTCTATCAAAACTTGAAAGTGTACCAACTGGTAAAGTGTATTAAGACCCTAGTCAAAGTCACAAGCAAAGTGTTCTATCATTTGCTTTATGCACAAATGAACTATCATTTCTTCTATAGCCATTTGGCATTCATG
This sequence comes from Acmispon strigosus, assembly GCA_030819835.1. NCBI lineage: Eukaryota > Viridiplantae > Streptophyta > Magnoliopsida > Fabales > Fabaceae > Acmispon > Acmispon strigosus. The sequence goes on from JAUAMA010000002.1 coordinate 28,353,757, forward strand.
CGAAAATTTAACATATAACAAGCCACTACAACTTTTTTAAGAAATTAAGTTCTTAAATTGATCTTTATCTTGAGAGAATACAGATCGATTTTAGAACATTTCACTGGTAAGCACACCTATTTCTGTAATGATTTTAGCCAAGGACCTCAGATTGCAACCAATTATGGTATTGGCAAAAGAGCAGTTATATATCAAATCCTAAACATTCTTTTTTTTTTGCAACAAAAACTGGATACACTTAACAAGACTTGGGCTTTGCGTGACATGTTTATTGGGCTTGTGTGTCATGCATATTGATCCCACAGTTATATTCTTGCCAAAAAAAAGAACTGAAAATTTCTTCATATTTCCATAGGAAATTAACATTCTTCTTCGTTAATACTATTAGTTTTCAAACTTCATTGGGTAATTTTCACGAGTAAGAGAAGTTGCTGAATGTTGTATCTTGATATCTTCATATCTATTTTGAAAAGAAACCACAATAGTTTGGTGCTGTCCTAAATGAAATTAATTTGTGACAATTGAAGAAAAAACAATGAAAAACAGTATAGGGACCAAAATAATACCTAAATGAAATTGTTATTATTATAGTTTCACCAAAATAATACGTAATTTATTTTCATAAATTATTGGCTTAAATATATTTTTATCTGATTTATACATTCTAATCTAAAATGGTCCCTAAAAAAAATCTCTCATTTTTCCCCGAAAATTTTTGTTTGATTTAAAATAGTCCTTATAATGTTATAAAGTCTTTTTGAAATATTGTTTACCCAGTCACCAGCCCATGTGACAATCTTAGTTAGATATAGGTGTTCACGTGTAATTTTCACATTAATTTTGGTCCTTCAAAATTCCAATGGATTCTTTTTTCACAATAGCTAAACCCTGAACACACAAAAAATCAAGTCATAAATGAAAATATACTATCATGAACACACACAAAAATCAAGTCATAAATCAAAATATATAGTATATATATCATATGATAAACTTCAAAAATCAAAATAGTCCAAGTCTTAGATTCTAAGATGACAAAGTTCAAGTGCTCATCACCTTCAAAAAACATCAATAATATGGCAAAATGCATTGCAAATTACTTTCCTACTTGCTAATTGCTATGCCTTGCTAATCGTGTCATATAGTCAGATATAGGTGTTCACGTGTAATTTTCAATTAGTTTAGGTGTCCACGTGTAATTTTTTGTGTTCACCGTGTACCCACACCTGGTGGTGTGCACCCACAGGGTTTAACTATATATTTTTATTTGCGATACGATTCACAAGTCAAAAAATATGTCTTTCGATTCACAGTTTAACTATCATGGTTGTGGGTACACAGTGGGTGCACACCAGGTGTGTACCCGAATGCAATTAAAAAAAAACCTGAGTACGTATGGGTACGTGCGGGGTGCGCCTATGCCCGGGTACGTTTCCAGAACATAGAAAATCAACTCAAGTTAGTTTCCCCCCAAAACTTAAACATGGTATTCACTCTTTTGCTTTCACTTTCTCACATCGCACACCTCTGTGGCCCTGTTTTTCCTGCGCTCCACCTCCGTTCTACCGACCTTTCCTTTGCTGTTCCTAGGTCCATCATCGACGGCACTCCTTCCTCTCACCGCTTCTGTTTCTCTTTGAAAGCTCTGGTTTTTCTTATTTTATTATTATTGTGAATGGTTTCACTACTACAAATTTGCCATTTTACCTCGCCCCTGTTACCCCGGTTCATTCTCAGACCGAGGTAAAATGGTGCCCAGAACTCAGTTATCCCAGTTCCGTGTTGAACTGAGGTAACTGATGTTCTCTATTACCTCGGTTCCATCTCAATCGTGGTAACTGAGATAGTTTTTATTAATTTTTTTAATTAAAAATAATATTACCACGGTTACAAGGAGAACCGGGGTAATAGAGCTTAATATTTTATTATCTGACATTGTCTATTACCCCGGTTGTCAGAGAACCGGGGTAATATGTATTATTTTATTAAAAATATGGTCCTTTGTAGCCTGTTATAGCAATAGAAAACCATTTTCTCAAGAAAAACCCTTCGTCTTCCCGCTTCTCTGTCTCGACTCCATCGCTCTTCAACATCGTCACTACCACTCGACATTCATTCCTTCTGCACCCCATTACCTCCGCTCCTTGCCGCCTATCGCTGCACGTCATCATCGACGGTCTTTCTCTTTGCATTCGCTCCGTAACTGCTTTGCTCATCGCGGCTTCTCGCGGCCTCCCTCTTTGTGTGCGCACTAAGCTCGTTCCTCCGGCTACTCAGTTCGTTCATCTTGCTTCTACACCTCACTTGTGAGTCCTCTTGACCTGCTTCTACTTCTACGATTTTCTTTCGTTTGATAGTTACCAGTTCTTATGCGTTTGCTGTTTTTGTTCAGTACATTTTGTGGAATGTGTATTCTGTTGAAGATTTTTGTGTTGTTGGTCAGTACATTTCGTGGAATATATGTGTACTATGCTTTTTGTGGTCATGTGGTTATGGATCCTTACTACACTTTTGACATAAACATATGTTGATCATATACTACACTTTTGACATGTTTCAGGAAAATGAATCCTTCACAGCAAGGCAGTGTTGGTGAGACTGGTGAGCACAAGACAATCAGGCGCGGACGGACCATCATGAAAGCAGTCCGTGTTATGAGGAGTAAATGACTGAAGTTTGAGGTAACAATTTAAGGCAATGTTGAAAGTGCATTCTTGATAAAGGTTTTATTGGAATTCTGATGGTGTAAAGGTTTTAAGGCAATGTGTAAAGGTTAAGGCAATATTTTAAGGCAATGTGTAAAGGTTTTAAACTCTACTAACTTGTTTAACATTTACATGTATTAGGTTGGTTGGAATTCAGATGGTGTACCCGTTGACCCCAACAAGAAATATTTCGTTGGCTATATTAGTGAAAATTGGTGGCCAACTGTGGACGAAGAACTCAAACAATACATATGGGAAAAAGTTGAGGTTAGATACATAGTACTCTTACAATTTTTTCATTCAACTATTTATTGAAACATACTTAACATCGATATAACTTGTGTTATTGCAGGCTGGCTTTCACCTTGATCCAAAGCGCAGAGACTAAGTGCTCAAGCAAACAGGTGCTTTGGCTAGATATTTTTGCAAGCAGCTAGCCAAACAAATCTTCGATAAAGATGGTAATTTGATTGACCATCCACCGCGCGCTTATGCCCGAGTGATCGATGTTAGCGTATGGAGGGCATTTGTTGACCAACACCAAACCGAAGAGTTCAAGGTGAAATATCTTTTCGTGAGATGAGTCATGCTTACATATGTTTTGATCATAATTATGTCATGATACATATCTTGTACTTCGAAATAGAAACTCAACGAGGCGAACAGGCAACGAGCACTAAAGCAAAAGTACCCATACAGATTGTCGCGTATGGGATACGCCTGCCTAGCACAAAAGATGGTATACAGACACACATAATGCACTTTAATTACAACTATCGTGTATTAAATTTAAATAATTATGTGTTATTTGTGATTTTTTTTGCTTCTCTTAATATAGGCGCAGGAGTCTGGATCGGACGCCACATCAATTCCTCGCCATCTCTGGTCGAAGCGTGCTCGTGTTTCCAAGAAGGGGAAAGCCCGAGATGAATTTGTTGAAGAAGTGATCAATATGTGTGTAAGTACGAATTCCAAAATCACTTAATAATCATTTATTATACCCATAATTGAGAATTTTTATATTTTTTTCAGGAGGCTCTCTCACAAAATGTCTCCCAAGAGGACTTGGCCAAGCGTATACCTGATGACATTCTTGGCCAAGCACTGCAGACTCCCGAGCACCCAGGTCGTGTAAGGGGAGCCATATTCCCCATTTTCCAGAGAACCTACTTCAAGGTTCAAAAGAAGGCAAAGGAGAAGGAGACTAACCCAGAGATCATGCGCCTCAAGCAAGTGGTGTCATCCCTGCAAGAGCAAGTCCATGTATTGATGCAGGAAAGGGAAGTCTAGAGTGGAAATTGCCATCCGCAGGTGCATTACAACAGTGGGAGGGGTAGTTGCACGCCTCAGGTAATTGGTGTAATAAACCCTATTTTTTGTAATAGATTAATGATGGTTCGTTAAAGGTAGTGCCCTCAATAGTTTCTTCATTCATGTAGGGGCCGGGGGTCGAGAATGAGCCACACGTATCTGACCACGGCATGGATATGCCTACACCACCACCACAAAAACATAGGTTGATAATATGGTGAGTTAACTGCATTAAATGGCACAAAAACATCAAACATCCACTTTGCAATAACAATATCACACTTTTCAATCACCTTTCCATTTTGCATGACACTTATTATGGTGGGTTGAGCTCCTGGAGTTGTTCTAGGCATGAAATAGTCATCTAATTGACAGGTATTGTTTCCCTTTTGAGTATTCTTCCCTTTTTGAGTAAAAAGTATCGGCCTTGGTAGATTAACAGCAGACACTTCATGATCAGCAACAATAGATTCTTCATTAGGAGAACTAATCTCCTCACATTCTTCTTGATCTTTTCTTTTCTTCCGACCTTCTTTAATATTTTGATCCATTTGATATCTAACCTAAGCAGGGACGTTCGGGCATTTCGAAACTTGACTTGAATCTGCAGCTTAGTGAGCCTTCATCCTGTTAATTCCACCTCCCCTCATAATCTTGAGACAATAAAGACACACCAAAACATTATTTCCTTTTTCCATCTTTATTGTACAATGCTCCCACGCTGGATCTGTTTTGAGCCTAGTGTATCTCTGAGAGGCGTTTCCAGGTGATTCATCTTCTAGTGCTCCAGGTTCAGTAGAAGTCATCTGTATAACAACGTATAAATAAGCTAAAACTAATTAATATATAGGACAAGAGCCACTTGAAATTAATTTAACAATATATAAATTATCAGGAAACAACATTTATATAAAGAAGACATTGGATCATTTATAAGAATTGCAAAACAGTCAACTTCTAAATAAATAAGACATTGGATCAAATTGGATTTGCACATATATTTTGGAAGTGAATGCTCTCAGTTGTTACCCATAAATGGTTTTATAAGAATTGTAAAATACTGCATTAAAGTAATAACAGAATTGCTGAAATGCTCTAAGATATGGTTTTAGAACAATTTATTCAGTGATACAAAATTAAACTAAACTAAACTAAGCCAGAAAGTAACAAATGGAAACAAACTGTATTTTAAGTTTTAACTTTTTTCTTTTTGCTTACATAGCCTCAAAGAGTTGTTACCCATAAATATACCCTGGTGAAATAGTCATACGGTGTAGAAACAATGAATCAACTACAAAAGAATGTGTCACTGTTTAGAAGCAAACAAGAATGCAAATAAAGTACAACCCAAGTGTGCAGATCCATGAACACACTGCACAATTACTTTCATCATGGAATTTTCTTGCTTAGGCACAGTGCGTTGATGGCACAACCAATCCTCGCCCCTTCCTTCAAAATCTGAGTAAAAGAACACAAACCTTCTTGACGGACGGCGCGGCAAAGCGCGATAGCAGTATTGGCACGGAGCGGCATAGACGGAGCGGCGCAGCACAGGTGGAGGGGCACGGACCAGAGCTTTGATGTAGGGTTCCAGAACGGCAACGTGATGAGTGGTGTTGTGAAACGTGATCGTTCTGAACAAAACGACGCCGTTTTTGTTCTTCTTTTTTCTTTCAAAAATCACACTTCTGAACGACGTTGTTTTGTGCTGCCGAAAAAAAACCTGGTGACTCGCCGGTTCAACCGAAACCGACCGAGTCACCGGTTTAGCTATTGACTCGGCCGAGCGACCGGTTCTGGCCGGTTCCAAAGCATGTCTGATATATAGACCGACTCGGCTTGGCCAGGAGACCGTGTCACGATTTGACTGGTCGAACCGACCGAGCCGGCTCGAGCCTTAAAACACTGCATGTGATAGTGCCATGTAGACTTTTCCCATACACATAAGCATGACACCGAAATTGAAATTACATCGATGATCAAAATAACATTAATTTATAAAAATAGAAACCTTAAACAATGTTTTTTTACAATGAGTAAAATCAAATTTCTAATTTTTCCCAAAGTATCCCACGGCCACTGCCATGAGTCTAATCATTTGAGGCTCGGAGATCACGTTAAGTGGGTAGGTCTCTCCTAACAAATACTTCTCCATACGCACTGCCGAGAGGTCGGACTCTGAAATAGATGTTTAAGGAGTCCAACTATCTACCAGTTGTGCTACACGTTGTTAGTAAAATTCCTAAGATTGTATGTTTTTTTGGTGTCTTAAATTGCTCTCATAATTCCGACCTAAGTATGATGAAAGCCAAATGTCTCCCTAAGAGTGCGGCTCCTAAGGTTCGAACACTCGACTTAGGGGTTCAAACAACCACTTTTAAGCACTACAACTGGCACTCTTTAGGTTCCTAAGATTGTATATTTTTTGGTACATCAGAAAGCAAATCGGACTCAACTAAATTTTTGAATCAGGGATTTGATCCATGACTCAAATGGTATAAATTTAAAAGCATCCGAGCTCCAAAAAGCATGGAAGAACACCAAGGATGAGCCTATGGCATCCTCGAAAAATTTGGCGAAGGTGATTTTTCTTAAACCTGTATGCGGAACAAAACATGTTTAACACTAAGAAAAAAAACATACTTAACACTTAAAAAAACATAGATAATGGCTTAAATAAGAATAAAAAAAATTAAGTAGCGTGCTCTCTAAAACGAGTAACACTAAAACACACACACACACACCCAAATAAATCCGTCGTTTTAAGATTAGGTTGGCCCTCACTCTCACTCCCACTCGCACTCTTTCTCTCTCCTATTGCGGCTAGGGTTTTTCGCCCATTTCTCTCTACTCCTCTGAAACCCTTCTCTTCTCTGTTATCTCTCTCTGATCTGTGTCTGCGTTTCAATGATGGAAACGTTGCTAGCATAGTGTTAATAAGCTTGGTTTTGTTGAGGAAACGGGGTTTTTGGTTTGCTTTTTGGTGCTGTTGTTGTTTTCTGGAAAGATGGCGACCACGAACCCTTTCGATTTGTTGGGTGATGACGCTGAGGACCCTTCTCAGCTCATCGCTGCTGAAGAGCTCAAGGCGGCGGCGGCTCCTCCCAAGAAGGCGGCGGCGGCGGCTCAGGACCAGGGCAAGCAGGCCAAGCCGGCTCAGTTGCCTTCCAAGCCACTTCCTCCTGCTCAGGCTGGTCAGATTCCTCAGTTTCTTGGAGACACCGTTTCATTTCTGTGGATTTTGATATTTTTTGTTGTTGATGAATTTTGTTCATTTTTGTCTGTTTGTGTGGTGCGGTTTATGTTAGTAATAATGAAATGGGTGTATTTGATTTGATGCTCTTTTGAATGATCTGTCCTTTTGTGAATGCGTCGTATCTATATATGTTGTTGTGTGTTCCTTCGAGTGGTTTTGTGTGCGTCTTGTGATGCTGTTGGATTATTTGGATCGATGGGTTTGTTTTATAACATCCCTCTTAATAAAGTTTTTGATCGAGTTCAATGGGCTCCCCTAGTGGGATAAGGCTTTTGTTGTTAGTTGTTTTAGTATTTAGGTGATTATTGGTGATCTTATGTTCTGTGCCTACCTATGCCTTTTGGGAGGGAGGTAATTAGTTAGAAGTTATAGTTCGATAAGTAACTTCAAATGCTTGCATTAATAATACTATACATTTTATTATCAACCTATTTTGTTCACTTGTAATTTGTGTCCTAAATTAACAGAATGAAAAGATCAATTTATTCTATCTGTGTGTGTATCGTTCTTTTTGAAAATAAGTATAGTGGCATTTGTTTTTCTGCAGTCCTGAATTCTGAATGGTGATTCTGTTCTTGTGTGTTCACATTTTCTGCTCCTTTCTTATTGATAGTGCGTGAGGGCAGAAATGAACCATCTCGAGGAGGCCGTGGTGGTGGAAGGGGAGCTGGTCGTGGATTTGGTCGTGGTCGTGGTTTTAATCGTGACTCGTCAAATGATGAGAACTCATTCCCTGCCACTGGAGCCCCTGATAATCTGGGTCCTTTTGAAGAAGGAGATGCTGGGAAGGCTTCAGAAAGACGTGGTTATGGTGCACCACGAGGTCCTTATCGTGGTGGTGGTGGTGGTGGCGGTCGCCGTGGAGGCTTCAGCAATGGTGAAGATGGTGATGAAGGACGACCTCGAAGAACATTTGAACGCCGCAGTGGAACTGGGCGCGGGTGATGTTATCACCTACAATGATCTATTTCTTGGACTTTTGTTTTTCTCAATATTGATGTCCCTTGCTCTATTTGCAGAAGTGAATTCAAACGGGAAGGCGCTGGACGAGGTAACTGGGGAACACAAACTGATGAAATTGCTCAGTAAGCATACTCCATACAGTAGAGTACTTCTGTAAATTTTATAGTAATAATGCTTGCCTGGTTTCAGTAGAAATTCTTTGTTTTTAATTATTGCTATTTTTTTATTTCTATAATTTACTTAGGGTGACTGATGAAGGGGCGAATGAAACTGAAAAAAATTTGAGTGATGAGAAGCCTTCAGTTGAAGATGTTGCTGATGGAAACAAGGAGAGCTCTGCCAATGAAGCTGAAGAAAAAGAGCCTGAAGATAAGGTGAATGTCCAGCCTATTTAAAGCTTTCTCCAATTAAACCTCAACTGGTGCTGCATCCTCTAAACTTTCTGCATGTTGATGATTAATAGTCCAACTGAAGATGTATCTCACATATAATTGATAGATCTTTATTAACTCCAGCTTTGATTTACTGTTTAGTGCATCTCCCTAAATTGATTGGACTGATTTATTTATTTGTTTATTTATTACTCACTTCAATTTTTCCTAATCCAGTTTTGGAATTTGAGCTCCATGACTCTTATGCTTGTTCTCTTTTGATACAGTCTTCGTTTGTATCTTTACCTTGATAATGAGTTAGTTTTTTTCAATAGTAGTTTACTATTTATAAGTTTCTGAAAGTTCTAATTTGCATTTACAATGATTAAGCAGTGCATAGCAATGTCATTTCCACTAATTCATACTTGGCCAGTGTAGTTATTTGCATTTCCCTGATCTCATTTGGTCCTATAGGATGTCTTAGACCCTATAAAAGTTGTGAATTTGATATCTTTTGATTATACATGTCAACTGATTTTATAATATCGGCTTGATGATGACTAATAACGGATTTGTCATCACTTGCATTCTGCTCTCTGTGGATCCCTTATGTAAGAGGATTCAAAACCAGTCTTAATTGTATGCTTTGTGATTTTGGTGTTTTATATTTGAAACTTATTAATCAGTAGGCTGTTCTGTTGTTCATTTGTTCATTTGTTAGGAGATGACTCTGGAGGAATATGAGAAAGTGCGGGAAGAGAAAAGAAAGGCCCTGCAAGCACTCAAGACTGAAGGGAGAAAGGTCGACATTAAAGAGTTCGAGTCCATGCAACCCTTATCTTGCAAGAAAGACAATAATGACATCTTCGCTAGATTGGTAAGAACTTGTTACTCTTTTTCCCTACTAATTAATAGTTGCTTATATTATATCGACAATAGTCAATACCTACTAATTGGTAGTGCCACATAATCTCTTGTTACACTTTTATATTTTTTATAGGGATCTGATAAGGATAGGCGCAAAGAGGCTTATGAGAAGGAAGAGAAGGCCAAGAAGGTCTGACTTGTTGAATTTGCTTGTCCTAGTTACTATGTATTTGTCACTCCATGATTACCATTTTCTTCTACTCAAGTAAAAAAAAATTTACAAAGTTGTAACATTTAATTTGAAAGATCAATTGCTTCTAGCCTAAATTTCTATTTTACTGTTTTTCGCAAACCTAATCTTCCTCATTTGTCATGTTCTTTATTCATCCATACTTGGTTGTTCTCCATGATTCTAATTGATAGTTTGGATTATTATGTTGACTTGTGGTATTTTAGTCAGCTGTGACTTGTGAGTTGTGACGATGAAGGGAATAATCCAACTATAAATTCCTATTATACTTTTTCTTAATTCAACCATGGGTTTATGAAACAAGCACATCAGGACTTGTATTGACTTCAAGTTTGTAGAGATTTGTGAATGAAAAATAAGACGTCTCATGATGAATATATCTTGCATGTATTGACATCGTTTGATAATTTGTAAACAACCAATTATTATGTTGTAAGCTTTCAAAATGTAATGCAATGAAACTTGAGTTGTCTTTTTATATTCAGATATAGAATTGCATTTTAGCATTTACTCTGTCTTCTAATGTTGTTACCTATGATTGCTGTAATCTATTCCGAACATTATTATCTGGACTAGGTAATTGAGGATAGGAAGAGATAATTATAATTGTGCTGTGAAAACATCAGATAATCTTTTTGTTCTCCATCTTTATGACCTGCTCCTGTTGCTAGTATATTCAGTTTTATCCATACATTCCCTTGTTCCAGTTGAATTGGCAGTTTTTTACTTGCAAGATGTCTGCCATTTCTGGTTTATACCTTTTAGAATGATTTTAAACAATTAACTATAGATGTTTATGATGTCTTTGTTTGTCTTGTGTGCTGTGAATTTTCTCAGTTTTACTGACTAATTTTGTTTCATATATTGGACTTCATGTTCTTAGTCTGTGAGCATCAATGAGTTTCTGAAGCCTGCTGAAGGGGAAACCTACTATCCCAGTGGACGTGGCAGGGGACGTGGCCGTGGTTCACGAGGAGGAGGAGGAGGAGGAGGAGGAGGTTTTCGTGGAAATGCTACCAGCAACGCACCAGCTCCATCCATTCAAGATCCTGGGCATTTCCCAACCTTGGGTGCCAAGTGAGATTTTCAAGGACCTTCTGACATGTCCCTGTTCTATTTTCAGTTTTGGGTTCTGTGGTTTGAACTTTCTGCAAAAAAAAAAAACTATGGTAATTGGATTTCCTAAATTAGAACGGTCTTTTAATTTTATGCCTTAAAATGTAAATTTAGGTTCTTCATACGGTCCTTTATCCCTTGTAACCTTTTTCCCCAGATGCTTTTGCTTTTATTGCTTTGACATATTGTTGGGGGTAGATGGTGGCGGGTAAGACATAAATCTTGTTGAGTTTCCTTTATTCATAGATTGACATCTCAGTTTTGCATGAAATTTTAGTTTATTATGTTGGGTCCTTGTCAAGGACAAAGTTAAATCCGGGTGCAAGTGTTTTCTAATCTATTTCTTCAAGGTCTGGTCTCTGCTGTAATAAGACTGGACCTAGCATATATTTGTGGAGGCATGGTGGCACAGTGGGAATGTTGGAAGAGCCCAGGCTCCAGTTTTGTTGAAGCTGTGAAATATTTTATTAGAATGTGCACGTGGCCGCACCTAGGTGTGTTCACGTGCGTGTTTGGAAACCCTATCAGCAAAATCTCCAAAGCTCGTTTGCCTTTAAACTTTGGCATGTAACTTCATTGACGCAAATTTCTGGTACTCTTATCCTGACACTTAAGTTGATATTTTTTGAGAGGATCATCATTTACATTGTTGATGGTTGTTTTTCTAAACAACTAGAATTTAAGACGTCCATGATAATTATCCATTAATATATCCTGAAATTTGACGTGGGGGCCTCATGTAGCAATAAGCTTGTTTGGAAAACTCACTTAGGATTCATATTTGGGCCAGATTTACGTTTTCCGAAGCAAGAAATAGTTGTTTTTGGATTGCTGGACTCACGTTTGGCCTCTCTAAATGTGAAACCAGGCTTCTCTAAATGTGAAACCAAACACACTGTTAGTGGGGCTCCTTAATAGCCCTTGGCCCCCACGTGTCCATATTTTGATGGTGGTTGGGTACTCAAATTTACTGTTGGAGGTGTTGTGCTGGTCTCATCAGAGCAAGAGATAAAATAAGTCTCATCAGAGCAAGAGATAAAATAAAAATAAATTGAAACAGTTAGGTGATTGAAGGTCACTGCAGATGGCTGACCTTTTGCCGTGATCTTATCCCTTTTGTCTTCTAGATTTCATTTAGGGTGTTTGTGATTTGAGTTTTAGAGGGGAGTAAATAAAATGAGACTTGGAATACTTGTTTAGGAGATTCCAAAAGAGAATAGTTTGGAGTATTAGTTTGAAATTTAAAAATAAAACTACAGTGGTCGGCTCAGGTTTCGATCTTTTATCAAAACCAATCCTGAATGGATTTAACTCACCGTTGACCTGCTTCAACCCACAATGAGTGTATATTTTCATTTAGGTTCTTCGGGTAATGGTCAGCAGAGGATGCCAAACCCTCTCATTTAACAGACTGAAAAACATAATAAACCTAATTGAGTTCTAGATCTCTGCTAAGGGCTCCACCTCTAATGTGAGGTTCCATTGTTTCCTTATTTTTTATTTGTAGATTTTTTCTTTTCTTTTTAGTGTTATAAGAACAAGACTTTTCGGCCCAACCAATTCAACAGAAAATCAAACATGTCGGTCCGTTCTAGTGTAACCGAGGTTAAATTGGGAGAAATAGACCCATCTTGGATGAATTGGTTTTCACAATAATGAACAACCATTAAGTTTAGGTCTACTTTAATCTTCTCTTCTATATTTATCACCCTTGCATCAGTCACACCGACTATTTACCACAGTAAAGTACCCTTGCTTGTCGACTTTCTTGGTTTCACAACACACATTGTTCTTTGCACAATCCAATCAGTGGTTATCTTTCAGTTTTCATGTAATTATTCTAAAGGTGGGTGGTTCTCCGTGGGATGGGAGGCATGAATCAAGGAGTGGGCGGAAAAGTGGGGTACATGACAAAGAAAAGAATGCTGGGGGAGGAGGGGTGAGGGGTGGCAACTTAAGAGTGTAGTGCATAATTGTAGACATGTGTGTTTTCTAACCTTGGATTCTTTTGTGTCCTATTTAGTTGGGTCTCTAGGTCCTTAAATTGCGCTTGCGGTTGTGACTGCGTTGCGGAACTACTGATAAATGCGGATTGATGCGACACAATAGTGGTTGGTAACATCAATTTAAAACATTTTTTGGGCCAATTGGTTAGTTTTGTGTCTTGAAATGGATGTCGTATATAATGGGTTAAGTTCTAGGCAATAAGAGTTGGGTTGCTATGGTAGTATGACTAGAGTTATCTTTAGGTTTTTTTTTTTTTAATTTTTTTTAATTTTTCTATTCAGTAGTTAATTTAAAGCGACATATTTTACACGTTATTTTTATTTTGTATATTAAATTTATATATTACAAATACATATTTGTTGGTTCACAAATAGATTTGATCGATTAGAAAATGGATTCGGTCGATCTGAAAGTCGTGTGATCGGCTAGAAAACCAATTATGATTCCCTAATCAAGCGATTGCTCGAGAAAAGGACTTCGTTCCTCAATATGGATTCCTAAGATACTTTGAAAAGCTCTTAGTACCTCGCTATTGAAAGATGTTGAAATAGGACTTTGACTATGAACTAAGCTCTACTCCTAAGGAATGTAAATGGCTGAAAAGCGGTAAAGAAAATACAGGCTAAAAGCTGTAAATCGGCTGAAAGATAAATTGCAGAAAGCGATAAAGAATTTAAATGACTGAAAAGTGAAGTGCTGATAGTAAAATAAAGATAAAATGCGAGAAATTTGAAGATTTTGATTGATTGATTGTGTTTATTTGTAAAAATGACACTTTGTATATTTATAGAGGCAAAAGAGGCAAATCGGCTAACTACTTGGCAGTAGGAAGGAACATGCGACACCCCACGTTCTTCGATCATTACAAGTGCTTACAAAATCGTGGGGTATTATCATCCCCCCTCTCCTAGTCAGCCTAGAGGCTTTGTTTCAGTCGTTCTCATTGCATCGGCTATCTTGCAATCACTCTCCTATTTTTACGGGAACGAGCCCACTAACTATTTTTGCACGTAGAAAGCTTCTAGAAATATGATGACTCATCCTACTTGAAGCCTAAGTTTCTATATCTTCCCTGTATCTTGTCTTTGTACACTCGATTTGCTTTGGCCGATCACTTGTGCTTCTAATTGGTTGGACCCACTCGAAACGGCTATATTCTGCTCAACCATGTTCCTCAATCTACTTGAGTCTCCTTTCGGCTCCTAACTAGCTGTTATGGATTTTTAGGTGCCAACACATTGCCCCCTTGCACTCTCAATTTATCCGTTAGAGATGAATTAGAATGCATAGACAGTTCCGCCCTTTCAGGTTACAGTCCCTCTTTTTAAGCTCTGGCTTCATCTCCCGAAGAATCACCTTTAAACTTCTAAACGTTTCAAAGAGTTGACCCGAATCAATCATGTCTGTTTCTGACTTTTCTTGTAGCCGATGCTCACCTTCCTCATAAAATCCTCACTTTCATGGGTTTACCACAGGTCCTTGGGCTTGCTTGTTGCTTCTAATCAATCCAGTCCGGAGACAGTATCAACTAGGTCCCTTCATCAAGAATTGCAGCGAAATCCCCTTCGTGGTCCCTGAATTCTTAGCTTTAAACGGTCATCGTCTGCCCATTCATCAAGACGCATACGACTTTCAGCGATGTCCGTTTTGTCTGCCCTACTGGCCTACCAACCTACCTTCTTATGGCGACTAGGCCAACTGGCTGGAGGCAACGTACGAAAACTGATGGAAGAATTGGGGAATCTACGACGCTACCATGTTGACCTGTGCGACCATCCCCTATCAGCCTGAACTCATCTTTGGTTTCTCTGGGTTTTGGTCCACCGCCATCAATGACTTTGTGTTCCCTTCTTGCATGATGTCTCCAACGTTGTTGGATGTGGTGATCATTTTGGGCTTTCCCATGCTCGATGAGAATCCCACTTCAGCAATGGAGGGCCTCTCGGGTGATACCTCGACACTCGGAGTCATCGTTCCTGAAGGCAGTTGATTCTAGGATTTTGTACAGGCTAATATTTGAACTGCTGAGCCCACCACAGAGGCTAAGCATAATGCTTTCCTCGTGTTGTGGATGTGCAAGTACTTCCTTGGGATAGGAAGGGTTTTTAGGTGCCAACAATATCGTTTCATCCTCCAATGTAACAAATATATATATATATATATATATATATATATATATATATATATATATATATATATATATATATATTGTTTCAATGGTTCCAATCAGTGACCATCTAACTACGTACCTTGATTGAGTCTGTGATCCGTCCGAACTATATAACATATTTTTTTAGGTTCTCTCCTTTTGGCCTCTATTAGCTTTCCTTCACTCCTCTGTCCCTTAGCAATGTTCTTCCACAACTCTAAAAAAAAAATTAATACAGAGAGGTAGTTGTACGTTGAGTTGTCTTATAAATATTTTAAAGTTCTTTGTTAAGTAGTTAATACAATTTGATATTTTGAAGACTTAATTCAAACTTCATTGACGAAAGCAGCATTCATGTAAATGGATAGAAGGAATTAGAAGATCATATGAACTATTTTTATCATGGATCATCCTACCCTTGGGCTACCTCCGGTCACCAACAACATTGAGATTTTCCTTTATCTTCCTCAAAGATTACAAAAAGTATTATCAGTCTCTTCAGAGTTTTCAACTGGATATTATTTGCAGACCTAGCATTCCTAAAGAACAAAGTATTCTAATCTTAATGAGTTATGAACCTTCTAAACGCTCGGATAATAGAGATCCTAAATGTAAGCGCATATAATGTTCTTCTCATTTTGTAAAGGCAATGAATAATATCATATTTTGTACAAACAAAGGTGAAAAAGATAGTCTTGATAGCTCTCAGACATTGTAATTTATCTTCTCAAATTTGTTCATTCTTCATTAGGAATTTATATCCTTCAAATCTTCACTTTTGATTTTTACTTCTGCTTAGATGATTGTTGAATAATGAATATAAAGTTGAGAGCATTTAATACTTGAAGTCCCTCTCATCAATGTTTAGGCTAGATAATATCTGTAGAGTAAAACAGTATAGCCCTTTTTGCGTATGTTGATAGTTGCAACTTCGTCTTTATATGATAACACCTTGGTGCAAAATGGACAAGTCTCTCTCCGAAATCTGTCTTTTATTCTGAGTGAATCTTATCTCAGAAGGGCAAAAGATAGTTGTGGGATTTGAACACACATAGGTAGTTAAAAAATAGGGTTTACCGCTAGGTTACTTGTGTTACAATGATATTTAAATATAAAAATATAATTATATCAATAAAAAAAATCTCAACTTGTATAAGTTGTATAATTAACTAATTTATAATTTTTTTAATATAAATCGAATCAAGCAATCATTGACTCAGTACCTCAATTGAGTTAATAATCGAACTGAGTCTTAAAACACTGGTTTCATGTAAGTGCATATTGTGGACAATTGTTGGAGGCTGCTATATAATTGATTCAGCCTGCCCAAGCGAATGATTAGTAGTTGTATGTTACCGTTAACCTCAGCAGGGGCAATATATCAGAGGATAAAACTTAGATACAATATAATGAATTATGTTTGTGATAATGCTCTCAATCTTCCGCTTTTTTATGTGTATTTAATTTTTGAGCATAGCTATTTGTTACGATATGAAATGGACGAAAAACTTCCTCCACCAATTACAAGTTACAACGCTTTGACAGAAAACACTAGGTCATGAAGGAGAAAAGGTTAAATCAACAAATTAAGCCATGTGTGTTTGTTGCCTTTTCATTTTGCTAGGCTTCCTTACAAGCATCATTTTCCTTAAGATTTTTAATGTAACATATTCCTCCAATTTACATTTTTTAACCCACACGTCACGTTGTAATATGACAAGAATAAAAACACCACCTACATTGCCTAGGTATTGACCTATATATAATTGCCTCTCTATGGTGAATCTAGTGCCTTTATCATTCATAGTTAGGGATGACAATTGGACCCACACCTATTGAGTATCCGTAAAATATACCCACTATGGGTAAGGTAAAAAACCCACTAAATGAGTACCGGATTAGGTATGGGTAAATACCCGCAAAAATTAGTAGGCACATGTGCGGATATGGGCACTATAGTACCCACCCCACCCCATACCCGCACACACATTATATATATATATATATATATATATATATATATATATATTATTTATATATATATATATAGATAATTCTTCACTGTAAAAGAATTTTTTAAAATTTTCCTTTATAATATCATTACTTTAATATATTATTATAATTATACCATGATGTTAACTTATGATATATATGTTAACATAATAATTTTATTTAAGTTTTTTTTAATAAAAGTAGAAAGTGATTTTTTTAATATATAAATTTTTTAGTAATTTTAAATTAGTAAGTAGACTACCATATAATTTTTGAAAATTTAGAATGTAAATAGTGAAAATCATATTTTCTTAACAGGAGTAATGGGTACGGGCATATAGGTACTCAGAAGATATGGGGATAGGCACTCAAGTTGCTACCCACGCAGCTATGGGAACGAGCACGGATACCCACGCAGCTATGGGAACGGGCACGGATACTATTTAAAAATGCGAGTATTAAAATGGGTACTATGGTACCCTAACCAGACCTACCCATTCATAGGGATGAGAAAAGTCAACACCCACAATACCGCTCGTGTTTCATTAATTTATATGTGAAAAAAAAAAAATTCAATCTGCCGGGAATAAACTTAATTTAGAGAAAAAAATAAACTTGAATTTCGTGACTTCACCAGAGTTATTATGAAAATTGCTCCCTTTTTTTATTCATTCACATAATTGATAATTCTTTTACAACTTTCAAAACATATTTTAATTAAAAAAATAAAGCAAACAGACAAGTTCTTAAATTTTTAGAACATTCTCAAAATTTACACTTCGAAGTTAGTTTTCCTTTGTATAAAACTCACGTTTAAAACGTCACTCAAAACACTTCCAAAAATTATATAGATGACTTCTTTCATTACGAGCATTGATTTCTAACTGCTAAATATAACATGAATAATTAAGATTAAAACATAAATTCAGATTATTTTTTAAAATCAACCATTAAATAACCGTTAATGTCAACTACCCATATATGATTGTACGGTCACGATTTAATGCTTTGAGCACTCATAATAAACACTCCATACTTCCCTATGAACTCTTGAAATCTTACCAAAAATCACGACCCAAGATGTGTACTCGGCCACCATCACACTTTGAAGAGGTTTCTACCCCAACACAACTAAATCGGTGTATATGCCTTTTCCTCGATACTCTAACCATTAGAGCGTGCTCAACATTGTGTTCTGTTTGGCATATGGCTCAGTAACGTTGGGTTCACACACTTCCTCCCGGAGCAACACAAAAACTTGATCAACGTTTTGATAAAGGGACAGAGCAAATGTGCAGTAAATATAGACCAAGTGCTTGAACATGCAATTCCACAACAGCACATTTTTGTAGCAATCAAACAAAAAAAAAAAGGTACTAATCTCAAGCCACTGAGTGACTATGGAAGTTTGCATGCGATCATAATTTCAAACCCCATTATCATGGTTGAACCATCAAAAAGAAAAATACTAGTCTCAATTTATGCCAAAAGAGGTATCACCCTATATAGATTTAACACTTACGACTTACGAGTATTATACTTTGCACAAGCCATATCATTAAGTATTAACCAAAGAATGGGATTATCTAGGTCAGTTTCAAACCAACCAATACATTCTGACATCGGTCCTCTATTTAGTGAAATTATAAAAAATATCTTACATGCAGTAGGTGAGCAGCAGATACATTGAAATTGATCTAAATAACTTGTGGTTAAGAAGAGCAGCACCCACTATTCTGCCCAACTGGCTGTCCACTGATCTGCACTGTTGGAGGCCTTGTATTGTTTGTAGGTTGGCTTGCCATTCTATATTCAAAAGAATGTTACAATCAGATAACTAGTTCAGGAGTGCCATAAAAGAAAAGAGAAAGGGAATGATCTATATACATAACTAGATAAAATTAAAACCATCCTTGGGGAACTAGAGGAGAGGGTAAGGCAGAAAAACTATGGCTATGTGGCACCAATGCAAACAAACGCTAGCAGCACTAGCTTCAAATACAAAGTGAACATAACTTTTCTATAGATTGGGATGAAAGTCCGATTCAAGTACCAACACTGTATATCATAATTCGTGAATTATGTTTATTCATCTACTTGAATCTACTTTATCACAAGCTATGTAAAGGGGGGGGGGGGGAATCAATTTTAATGTGATTGAATACTTCACCATTTAAATGTTTATTCTATTTTTTTGCACATTTAAATTGTGATTTTCACCTTACCAAAAGCTTGTCATAGAGATTGGAGAACCAAATACACATTTCTCAGCATATTCAGACAGAGTTGCATCAATTTATAATCAATATAAAAAATGTTTGCTATGTTTGATGATCCAATTTGAAGAATCAAAAGGCATAAAAATACAATTTAGAAGCCTATATCGTTGCTTGTATTCTAAACTCCAATGAAAAAGCACAAGAAGAAAAAGAAATAGACCTCCCTTTTTCCATCCAAGTAAACTGATAGCATTAACAGACTCGAGCTAAAGAATATTGGTATGAGCAACACAAATTATTCTTTCTTTAAGTTGGTAAACAAAAAATTTCCTGGAGTGACGCTTCTAGGGCCAAGCAGCACTAAACTCTTACACTTAGCTTGAATATCTAGTTCAAATTATAAACAAAAAAAAGTACCTGTTCTTAATGGAAGCAGCCATTGCCATAAATGCCTGTTCGACATTTGTGGCATCCTTAGCACTTGTTTCCATAAAAGGAATGCCTATTTCATCAGCAAATGCCTATTAAAGAAAAATGAAATACAAAAAATAGGGTAAGGGTAGCTGAAGTAGGAACAGAAGAGCAATAACTCCTTAACAGCAGCATGAAGACAAGCTTGAATGTTTTCCTTAATGTGAAAAATAAACCCAACATTGAAGGGACATATAACAAAGCTATACTTTAGCTGTTTCATATGAGACAGCTCTATTTGCTGTCAAATCGGACTTGTTGCCAACCAAAAGCTTGTTGACATTATCACTGGCATAGCGGTCAATTTCACTGAGCCACTGCTTCACATTGTTGAAGCTCTCTTCATCTGTAACATCATAAACAATCTGCCAGAGGAATCAGTCAGTAAAGTAAAAAGGAAAAACATCACGAAGTTAGAACATCTATATTTAAAAGTTTATGCCAAGACAGTCATCACCCACAATGATCCCGTGTGCCCCACGGTAGTAGCTACTGGTGATTGTCCTAAAACGTTCTTGCCCAGCTGTATCCCACTACATAGGAAATAAAATCACAAAACAAGGTAAGAAAAATTTGTCAGTATAACCATGAAATTTTTGTGACCCACAAGGTTAAGAAAATATGACAGCTTCAAATAGGAGGATCATAAAAATAATAAATGGAACATTTCATAGGAAAATAACTGTCCAACAAAAAGATAGAAAACATAGGTCAATCTCACTGACATAATATCAATAGATAAAGGGTTAAATACAACAAAGCCAGTTAAATACATACGATCTGGAGTTTAATGGTCTTTCCATCCTGCTCAACGGTGCGTATTTTCTACACACAACAAAAGAAACGATGAGTTCAGAAATGGCTTTAATCAGTTCAAGATAAAACTTCGCAAAGTTGTACTCACAAAATCAACTCCAATAGTGCTTATGTAGCTCTCAATGTATGAATCATCCTGAAGCATAAAACAGAAATTATCATAAAATTGATCCAAATTATACATCAATAAGCCACATCATGCCATCACTAAGAAGCAAGATCAACAAACATGCCAAGTGAAGCCCAGTTAGGTTAGAACCTTCCATAGTGGGAGAGCATAACTATCATAAGCTCCAAAAAGTAGACTACATGACAGAGACATTTAGTGATACTAGCCAAGCCATGAGCATCTTTTCAACCAATTAATAAACTTACGTAGTATAATCTTTTAACAAAACTAACACAGGTTAATAATTCCATTTTGCAACCCTCATCATCAATTAAATATTGTTGGAAAAATAGATTCATCGATTTAAATCAACACTAAAAGCTCGCAACAAGAGACACAACCTCATCACTTTCAGCATAAACCACAGGGTCCAACTTTCCCCCTAACTTTATAATGTTCCAAGCACACTGATGGTTTTGTACTGGCCTTAAAGTAGCTTAGGGAGAAGTTTGAAGGAAGCATGCCATGAACCATGATCCAGCTGGATGATATTAGATTACCATATGATCCAAGTAATAATGCTGTAAAGTCAATGACAATCATAATTCACAGGGGATGTCTTTTGTGGGATTTTATGTTTAACCAAATGTGCTGTATCTCACTGTAGAGGTAGTAAAATAACTTACTAATGTATGAAGAAATCACTGGGACTCGTGTTCGACAAGGGGAATGGAACCTGTAACCTCTGAACAATTCACATTTTGTTGTCTACAAGACTAAGTAGCAAGGGAATGCTACTTGATTGAGAGAAATAATGGGTGTCAAGTGGCACGTAAATTAGCTCAGGTTAACAGGGGAAAATCCAGAGAGATTCAAAACTAGAACCAGTTAACAATTACCATAGAAACAAACAATTAGCTGAGCTCTTAATTGTTAACATTTTGTTTCCGTTGGCTCACATGTTTGATCTTTAAGCAGGTGTCATCTTAAAAAGAGACAATGACAATTTGGAAATGCGAATAGGATGACATTGATAAAACTTTAGACAGGTGTGTGCATTGAGCAATGTAGCAAAATATTTGGTTAAGGAGAGATGGTGCAAACGAGGCAAGAAGATGCATAATTTCAAATGTGTCTAATAGGATTTTTGGTAATATATTCACTACGGGGAAAGGAAAGAAGGGTCTAAAATATTACACTTCAACGAATTTTTTTTCCAAACATGACTAAATGGGATGTTATTTACCCTTGTTGACAAACACAATATGGAGGACCAGCTGACCTTCAAAGGTATATAAATGTTAAATGATGTTTCAAACTAAACGGAACTCGGAAGAAATGTGGGGGGGGGGGGGGAGAAGCATTTTATTTTAATTTACATACAACTATAAGAATTAGGTTAACCTAAACTCAAAGTAAATATGCTAGCCATGAAAAGCAGCAGAGAGCTTACAGCAAATCTCAAAAGAAGGCATGATTTGCCAACACCAGAGTCACCAATAAGAAGGAGCTTGAACAGGTAATCACTGCAAAAGATAACCATACCATGTTAGTTCTATCCCGTAAAATAGATTGGAATCAGCTTCTGATGTAAGCTTCTCTCACAGAAAAATACATGAAGTTAACAATAAAATTGAAATCCAATAATAAAGCCTGATTCTTTAAGATCTACAAACGAACTTCACACAAGCCATCAATATCTTTCTTCTTATTGATTCACCTACATTAAAGAGCCCAACGCCACATAAGCCCAAACCAAACCCCATGCTTCCTATGTGGCAGTCAACTCCCATGCCACCATAACAACCAAGCATACACTCCCCCAAGTTTCCCCTAACCCCCCAGGTTTAGCATACTTTGACTATTCCCCTTGTGAATTGTGATCTTCCATTCAAATAGTTCAAATCCACAAATCAGAATATTCATGCAATTTATAATTTAATCCAGTCAGACATCATGATTAACATTTAACAGGTAGTGAGTCTTCATGACAATAAACATGGGACATACAAACTCAAGTGACTCTTTGAGATCAAGAAGGGTTAAGATCAGGGTAACTATGCAGCTTCAAAATCTATTACGAAAACTAAGAAAATACAGCGATCGCTGTAGAGTACGAGATTAAAGAATATTGGATTTCAATCCAAAAAAACATAAAAGAAAAATTAACCGGGTCAAAATTTCAGAAAAACAATCAATCTAGGGTTACACACCAACAAATTTTGATGCTAACAGAACCCAGCCCATAAGCACCAATTAACCTGCAACCCCACCCAGCCTTTTCACAGTGAGCATAAAACAACCGAAAAAGGAACGAACTGCCCTAAAATCAAACACGATTCGATGGAAAGGGGGAACGAAGAGAGTGTGAGGGGTAAACGCATAAAGGAACCTACTATTCGGGATTCATTCTTAGTAAAGGAAAAGGGGAACGTGTATTCGCCGGAGATCGGTGCGGTGTCTCCGGAGGGGTCGTCGGAGTTTGGCTCGGTGGCGGAACTGCACCTTCGAATATCAGAAGAAGGAATCGAAAGAAAACACCGTTCGCTTCGTTTGTTGCTTATTTTGAATGAAATTAGACGCGTGTAAACGTGACAAATACGGTGACGTATTTGAGTTTGCTTGGTAGATCCAATTAATTT
Organism: Acmispon strigosus; assembly: GCA_030819835.1. Lineage (NCBI taxonomy): Eukaryota > Viridiplantae > Streptophyta > Magnoliopsida > Fabales > Fabaceae > Acmispon > Acmispon strigosus. The sequence continues at coordinate 28,377,001 of JAUAMA010000002.1, forward strand.
GACCGACAAGAATTTAACTATACGAATTCTTCATATCATTTTTTTTAGTTGCCTTAATAGCACTTTTGGTCCCTCACTTATCACGATTTGACACTTTTGATCCCTTATAAAAAAAATTAGCTTAACAAGTCCCTAACAAATACAAACAGTTGCAATTTCAATTTTCCATCCATCTGCCGTTAGTGAATTAACGCCTTAGGCTGACGTGGCAAAAATTGAATGATGTGGCATGGCAGCAGGAGAGAGAGAAAGGGGTCTGATGCAAGCACTGCCTGGCACGTGATATGTTGAAGGAAAAGAAAAACCTAATTGGAATGTTGGGGGCCAAGGGAGATGAGAGCAGCGGCGTGGAGAAGGGAGTTACGAGAGCGGCGGCGTTGGCGGCGAAGGGAGACAAGAGCAGCGGCGTTCAGCGGCGAAGGGAGACAAGAGCAGCGGCGTTCGGCGGCGTGGAGAAGGGAGTTACGAGAGCGGCGGCTGGCGGCGAAGGGAGACAAGAGCAGCGGCGTTGGCGGAGAAGGGAGTCACGAGCGGCGGCGGCGGTGCACCAAGGTGTTGGAAACGACGACGTAGGCACGGGGGAGAATCGCAAACATTGTTGGTCTCAAAACAATGGTTGTTTTTGTGATTCTGATTCACACCTTCACCAACATCCCAACCAACCCTGATTTCGAATTCAAACAACACAAGACACAACAATCACACAACACAATCATGTTTTTCTTTCTCTCCGTGTGTGTGTGTAATGTGTGTGATGTGATGGGGATTTTGTTTCAATTGTAAAGCTAGAAAACTAGTTCAAAACCCCTAATCGAAACCCCCAACACCAATAGCCACCAGATCGAAACCATAACAATAAAGAAAACAGAGGAGATGGAAAGACAAGATTAAGGTTTGTGTTCATCTCAAATTTCTGTGTCATCATTGATTTGTTGGTTTTCAAAAATCTAGGTTTTCAAATTTGTGGGTTCTCAAATTTCTCGAGGGTTCATCGAGATTTGGTTGCTGGGTTTATGTTTGGTTGAGAGAAAAGGAGAAGGAGAGGAGGGTAAGATATTGTTGATTTGAGTTTAGGAGTTGGGAGATTGTATGAAGAAGATGAAGAAGACATGGGTTCGTCGAGAAATGGAAAGGGTTGGGTTTGGATTTTTTTTACCTCCACCGTCGATCTGGTCGGGCTTCTGGGTTTTGTAGAGGTTTCAGGATTGCTGGGTTGATGGAGGAGGAGACGAAGATGCAGATGAAGATGAAGGTAAGATCAAGAAGATGAAAAATGATATAAAACTTCACAAACTGTTGCAAAAGGAAGATGAAGGAGGTTCAGGTCACGTGCCAGGCACGTGACTTCTTCTAAGTCTATTTCTCTCTCATGTTGTCATGCCACGTCATTCAATTTTTGCCACGTCAGCCTGAGACGTTAGTTCACTAACGGCAGATGGATGGAAAATTGAAATTGCAACTGTTTGTATTTGTTAGGGACCATTTAAGCTAATTTTTTTTTTGTAAGGGACCAAAAATATCAAATGGTGATAAGTGAGGGACTAAAAGTGCTATTAAGCCTTTTTAGTTTTGACTAAAGTATCCTCATATCCGCTTGCCGTGAGACTAATTCTTCATCCACGGTCAGCACACGAAGCGGGAGGGGGCTGACCAATGAGTTTTTTCCATTCATAAGAGTTGGGATTCAAACCCCCAACCACTTGCTTAAGGGACGAAGTGCTGAATCACTACGCCAACCTAATTGGTTTTCCTCATATCATATAAAAATTCTTCTTAGATTTATTTAATTTAAAAATATAGCAAAATTGTCAAGTAGAAAATATTTTTTTTAATGGAACTGAATAAATATATTAATGAAGAACAGGGTCAGAGACCACTACATCATGCTGCAAAGCAGCTAAAATTTCTTGAGGAGCATCCTCAACCTAAACAAAAGATAGTGTAGTGAAGGATAATTTGACAAGGGAGCTCGCAATTGCGTTGCCTCACCGCCTAACAAAAGAAACATCTAGTAAATCAAAATGACAAGAAAATGAACGACAATCCCTAATAATAATAAAAAGATAAGAACCACCAGGTTTTGGACGACGCCAAAGATCATAGAGCTTCAGACAATCAGTCTCGAACATGACCCTTTTGAAACCAAAGTCAATAGCAGTGGAGATCACCCAATGTAAACACAGAGCTTCAGCGATGATGGGGGATGAGACAATGATGGTAGTAGCGGTCGCTGAAGCTAGAACCTCACCCTCAAAGTTCCGGGTCACCATTCCAAACCAGCCAATGTCGAGTCTCGAAGAGCTGCATCAAAATTAAGCTTAAAAGTACCTCGAGGCGGCCGAGTCCAACTAGACGACAACACCGTACTTTGACGGGGAGTTGCACGCTAATCCGGAGCCCCAAGAAGAGAAGCCACACGGTCAACCATAAATGGGGTGGGAGTCCGCCACTGCTGGAAGACAATCTGATTTCTCCTCTCCCAAATACAATAGGTCGTAGTGATAAAACAAAGGAGAGTCTGGTCATCTGCAATCTCCAAGAACCTAAGGAAGAAATCAACAAAGGGAAGATCGATCCAGTCACACACATAAGCCAACCGACGAACCAAACCAAGCCTGATATGAGTCCGGACAATAAAGTAGCGCATGAGCAACCGTCTCGCACTCCACCACCTCACAGCATGGACATGAAGGGTCAATATCCACACCTTGGTGCCGCAATCGACCTCTAACTGGAAAAATATCCAGAGCTGCACGCCATACCAATTCCTTGCACTGCGGCAAGGCTTGAGACTGCCACAGACGCTTCCAAGCCTGAGCTGGCAGCGATGGAACCCCTAATGAGGAGGCCACGAAGGTATCCTGATCCTGCATGATAAAGTTATAACCAGATTTTGTAGAATACATACCATTTTCGTTAAAAGGCCAAAATAAATAATCATTATGTGTAACACAAGGAAGAGGAATTGATAAAATATACTCTGCCGTATTAGGATGAAATATCATATCAATCAAATCAGATTTCCACTTCCCAGCAGAAATAAGGTCACACACCCGTTGGACATTCGCCTCATCGGCCAAATCCTGACGGGAGATAATAGGTGTTAGCTTGGAATTTTTGCTAAGTCCCAGTCTGGTGGAAGATTACACGGCAAAGTGGTTTCGATCGAAATAGAGGGTACGCAATGAAGGCTGAGAAAACGACCTCTGGTACTTCGACCAAAGTGACAGGTTTAGTCGAAGTCAGGTCCAAGTTGGGAACAAGGCTCTAAAATGAACAAGTGTTGCACTCGTTTCCAACTCGAGCTCCAACATATACAAGAGGCATGTCGACGGGAGTTACAAGCAGTTTGATAGAGGTTACCGACAGTTACAACAAGCAGGCGCGCAAGAAAGCAAAACGGAAAGCGTGGGACACGTGTCAAGCGCAGGAATTTGACCGTTCCAAGCAGGTAGAGGGTGCGGCCTATAAATAGAGGAAGACAAGCAAGAAGAAGAGGTATTTCGCCCACATCACAACACGTCTGGTAGCGTTAACCCTCACCCTACGCCATAAGTCCACTTGTAGCGACGCAGAGCAACAGGAACGAGACACACGTGAGTGACTGAGTGATGGTTGACTGGCCGAACCTTTAAATTTCCGTGTAATTTACATTTCAATACAATTTGTTTTCAGTTTCCTCTTTTTTAAGAGGTGGGATGTGGATGAGATTAATTTCATTTATTTGGGTAAAATTATAAAAAGCTTGGGGCATGTGACATATAATGTGTGGTATAAACACCCTGCTCTACCACTTGCCAATGGATGTAGACCATTCAAGAACGATGGGGATGTGCTTAGGTTTCTGGAAGATGTCAAGGGCCATAATGTAATTGACTTTTATATTGAGCATCTAGTAGAGCATATTGTTGAAGTAGTTCCAGATGACCCTGAGAATATCCCTTTAATTGAATTTGGCAAGGGTACTAGTGAGAGCATTGAAGAGGTAGATAAGGAGGTTGGGGTTGCTGGTGAAGGTACTGAAGAGGGAGTTAAGGAGGGTGGTGTTGTTGGTGAGGGCATTAAAGAGGGTAGGGGTGCTGGTGAAACAAGTATAGAGGGTGTGGTTCCCGAGGTTGGTAGTGAAGATGGTGAGGGTGTTGCTGCTGAGGGTGTAGAAAGGGAAGAAGGAAAAGATGCCAGTGATGTCAGCCTAGATGACAGTGATTGTGATGAGAGGTGGGAATGGTCTAGAGTCTTTCCCAGGCAAGTAGATCATGGAGATCTTGAAGACAACTCAGAACATGAAGAATTTCGTGCTGCTGCTTCTGAGTCCAAAAATAAAACACCAACAACAGTTGACGACTTTGACAATGAGGATGATTATTCTGATGACCTACACATTCCTCCAGCAAGTGATGATGAAAATCCAAATCCAAGAAGGAACTTCCCCAGATTCAAGTTGCCTGAAGATGGTGCAGAGGTGAAATTTGAACTTGGCTAGGTAACTTTGCCAACTCCCCTAAATTCTAGTTTTTTTAATTTTATGAAACTAATAATTACTGCATTCTGCATAGCATTGATATTAATTAGTACTGAAATGTGAAAATTGAATTTCTACATACCTTATCAAAAATAATTTGAATTTCTGAACCTACACTAAGGTATTGTTTGGTTGGAAGGGAACGGAGGGAAGGGAAGGGGAGGGGAGGGTTTTTTTTTAAACTTTAGTTGTTTGGTTCAATTTTTAGGAGGGGAGGGGAGGGGAATGGAGGGGACCAAAACCCCTCCTAACTCAATTCTGTGTCCCCTCCAAAAGTGGGGAGAATGGGAGGGGAAACATTTTGTTGGACAAAAATAACCCTATTCAATAATAGAAAAATATTAAATGTAAACATGTTTTAAAATACAAGTAAATTTATAAAGGGTATAAAAGTAATTTAATCATAAAACCCCTCCCCTCCCCTCGTGAACCAAACAAAAAAAGTTATTTCCCCTCCCCTCCCCTCCCCTCCCCTCCTATGAACCAAACATAATAAGTATTAAAATCTCTCCCCTCCCCTCCCTTCCCCTCCCCTCCATTAAAATCCCTCCCCTCCCCTCCCCTTCCCTCCTTTGAACCAAACAGACCCTAAATTAATTATGTTATCTAAAATATTACAAATGTGATGATAATAACAGAAACTGGCCATGTAATATCATCTCAGCCTCACATAATACAAGTAAAATCATGGCATGTCACAGAACATCATGTTGTAATTTATGTATACCTTATCAAGTTGCCTGAAGACTGTCACTGATACCATTTTTGATTATGTCCAGATATCCAGTTCATCTAAATTGTTTAAGACTGCCATCAAAAAGTATGTCTTGCAAAGGAGGAAGAATGTGATACTCGAGAAGAGTGACAGGAAGAGGGTTAACGTCAAATATGAAGGGGATTGTCCATTCTATTGTAGGCTAGCTAAATATGAGCAGAATAATTATTGGCACATTGTATCATTGGTTGATGAGCACACATGTTGTAGGAGTTCCAGGAATCGTCATGCCAAACCAAAGTCTCTTGCCAAAAAATTGCTTCCAACTTTCACACATACTCCTAGAATGAAGTGCAAATCTGTAGTGGTTGAAGGTCAAATTTGTGAAGAAGGTCTCGTCCTTGGACTCGGCTGAGGTTTTGATGAAGACAAACACATCTCAAAAAGAAGAAAGACTTCAGAAAAGAAAAGGAAGACTTCAAGAAAGAAAACAAAAAGAAGAAAGACTTCAAGAAGACTTCAAAAGAGAAAGACTTCAAGAACCGGCTCAGAGCGTCAAGATCAAACATGAAGGTTCTAGTTTTAAGTAAGTATTGTCAACTTAGTGTGCTATGCTTTATTAAGGTTTAATTGCATTTGAATGCTCATTAAAGATCAACTAATTGAGTATAATATGTTCTCACAAGTAAGACTTGGTAGGAACACTCAATTAGGGTTTAAGATGGTTAAAACTAAGTTTTGGACTATCTGTAATCGATTACAGGTTGTGTGTAATTGATTACACAGTTTGAATTTTGAATTCAAACTGCAACGGCTAGGGTAATCGATTACACCAACTGCTGTAATCGATTACCAGCACGACAAAAGTGCTTTTTAATGAACCAATGTGTCTCACAACATTTGGGAAGCATTGTAATGGTTCATAGGCAACCTCTAGTGCCTAATATGTGTTGTTTCATGAACCAATGCATCCCAAGTCTTTTGAGAAGCATTGCAATGGTTCATGAACAATCACTAGTGCCTATAAATAGTCCATGAATACTCAGAAACAAGAATGACTTGGTCCATAACTTTCATATTCATTAAAGTCATCATTCTGAGTTTCGGTTCTCTCATTTTCATAAGAACACTCATGATGTTCAACATTTGAGAAACTCAGAATGGAAGAGCCTTCATTGTAATTTCCTGGAGCATACAAACTAAGATCAATCCATCTTGTCTAAAGGATTGAATCAGCCATTGTAAAGGCATCTTCTTCTTCATCTCTCGAATCAAGTTGATTCATTCACCGTGGTTTTCGGTGGTTGTAAAAAGGCCCTTTGAATCGGGTTTGATTCAAAGTCCACCGTGGTGATACGGTGTCATCAGAAAGTGGTTTGCTTTCTGGGGTTTGATGGGTTCTCTTAGGGTCCTTGGCACAAGCATTCGTTAAGAAGACTTGATTAATCAGAAGTGGGTTGCTTCAGGAAGATTGATAAGATATCTTAGGGTCCTTGGTGCAAGCATTCGTTAAGAGCACTCGATCATTGTAAATCTTCACTGTGGGATTCAGTGGAGTGGTTTTTCAGAAAGTGGTTTGCTTTCTGGTATAGTGGAAAATCTCTGTGTGATCAGAGGACTGGACGTAGCCTTCTAGGTTTGAAGGTGAACCAGGATAAAATCCCTGTGTGTTCTTCTTATCCTTCATCTTTACTTTCAAGCAACGCTTAATTTCCGCTGCAATCACAACAATCGTTTCGTGATCATTATCATCTTGAAAGTAACAATTTCGATAAGGCGAAAATCGGGGCAACTCTGATTCACCCCCCCTCTCAGGTTGCTATCTGTTCTAACAATAGGTGGGGTGTGATTCTGAATAGGTTTCAAGCTTCAAGAATCAGGAGAGAAGCAAAGAAGATGATGGCTGGATTTGATGAGGATCAGTACAAACACCTTTGGAGCTATGCAGATGAGCTAATCAGAAGCAATCCAAATAGTACAGTTATTATCAAAAGTGATGTCGGGGAAGATGGGCCAGTTTTTTAGAGATTGCATGTCTGCTTTACTACATGTAAGATGGCATTTGCTACAACCTGCAGACCTCTCATTGGATTGGATGGTTGTTTCCTGAAAGGTGTTTACGGTGGCCAGTTGCTGAGTGTTGTTGGTAAGGATGGGAACAACCAAATGTTCCCAATTGCATTTGCTGTCATTGAGGCTGAGACCAGGGACTCCTGGGAATGGTTTGTTGAATTTTTGTTGAAAGTCCTGAACACAATTAAGCCTAAGCCATTGACATTTATCTCGGATCAACAGAAGGTAAATATGTCTAAACCTAAACCATTACAGTGCTTCTTCTATTCTTCTATATTTAATTCTGATATTTTTTCGAAAAACAGGGTTTGGTTCCCACATTACAGGCACTGAATCAGAATATGGATCACAGAGTGTGTGTGAAACATGTTTATGGCAACTAGAAGAAAAAGTATCCTGGAGAGGAGATGAAAAGGGCTTTATGGGCAGCAGCAAGAGCAAGCACAGTGCCCAAATTTGAAAGAGCCATGCTGAAGTTGAAGGAGATGAATGAGCAAGCCTGGAAAAACCTCAACGACTTGCCTCCAAAACAGTGGACTAAGGCACAATTTAGTACCGATTCTCTTTGTGACCTACAAGTCAACAACATGTGTGAGGCTTTCAACATGGCTATATTGGAACATCGATACAAACCAATTATCTCACTTGTTGAGGGTCTCATGAACTACGTCAGCTGCAGGATTGTGAAGTGGAGAGACTTAATGATGAGGTACAAGGGAGACATATGTCCAATGATTCAGCAGAAACTGGAGGTCAACAAGAAAATGGCAGATAATTGGACACCTCATTGGTGTGGGGATACAGAGTATAGTACATTTCAGGTATCCAATGGGCCTGACTTCCAGTATGTTGTGGAGCTGAAAGATAGGCATTGTGCATGCAGAAGATGGGATTTGTTAGGAATCTCATGTTCTCATGCTATTACCTGTATGTGGTATAATAATGTCAATCCTGAACAGTTTGTGGATAACTACTACAGGTAAACACAAAACATCATGTTGTATTTTTCAAATTCAGTTACAGTATATCTATGGTTCTGAACTTTGGACAATGTGTAGGAGGGCAACATTTCTAGCAACCTATAGCTTCATCATTTATCCATCAAATGGTCCCCAACTTTGGACAATGAGCAGTCTACCACCACTGAATCCTCTGTATGTTAGAAGGGCAGCAGGAAGGCCCAAGACACAGAGGAACAAGCAGAATGATGAACCCAGAAATCCATACAAGTTACCAAGGATGCTAGGCAAAATGAAATGAAGTAGGTGTGGGAAATTGGGACACAATGTTAAGACGTGTGGTGGCAAGACTAGTGTTGACAAATCCATTCCAAAAGGAGGAAACAAGGTAGATTCATAAGTTGTTCTGCTTGCTTGTATTTTATGGTTTCACTGTACAATATAATGACTTTTAAAACTTGCAGAAAAACAAGAAGATGGTTCACCCAACAGGCAAGGCTAGTGGTAGTGGCACTAAGCCTGGTACAAGGAGTGCTGCTGCTGCTGTCTCTGGTCTCTGCACAAAACACTCAACTTCCACCAAGATATAAGCCTGCTACAAAAAGAAAGAAAAAAACTGCTAAAGCTCAAGAACAGCCTGGTCCATCACAACCAAACAACACACAAACTTCAGGACAAGGCAGCTCAATTACAAGGGAGGCAGCATATGTTCTCCCAACAACGAGGGGTAGAAAGAGAGACAGGGAGGTTGTGGGAAGACAGGAGAGAACCATCTAATGGATTCACTTTGTTATGTTGCTTTGTGAAACATCTTAAAGACAATTAAGTTTTTGTTGTGTTAGTGATTGTAATTGGCTATCTGGATTATTTCTATACTTCGGTAGTTTAATTATGACAATGTATTGGAAACACGTGAATTTGGTGCAAACTACTTACATTTTGTTAGTGTTTGTAATGCACCCATTTTGAGAACAATTGTGATTTTATATGGACACATTCTGGAAATGCGTGAAAGAACCCATTTTGTTGCCAATTGGTATGTTATATGTGTCATTTCTGGAAATGAGTGAAAGTACCTATTTTGAGAACAATTGTGAGTTTTTATTAATCCTGGGTAATGTATTGTAGTTGTGCAGGCGAAAACTCAATCATTCATTTAATTTGAAAGAACTTGACTTGAATGAACTTGACATTGAAAACTTAATTTGATAGAATTTGACATTGAAAATGCAACACGAGAGGAAGAAAAGTCATGTAGAGGAATGACAAATTCATACTGAAAACACATTACTGTCTGCACCACTTTCAATTGCCAAAATGATCTTGTATTACATTTCAAAACCCACCAACACATTACAATTGAACACATTCAATTACATTTCAGCTTGCTTCCCCTACAATAGACTGCCTTTCATCCTAGACTTTCATCCTAAAGACATTCAATTACATCAAAATTTTCATCACAAGAATGACACAAACAATCAGAACAAAAGCAAAGAGAGACCACCCAACTACAGACCACTTCATCAACACAGCTTGCTTCTTCTTCATCGCCTCGTTCCTACGAAGAAGGCCTGCAATGATCTTCTTGTCACGTGGGCAACCTTCAAGTTCATCATACCAAACAAAAAAATCACATGCCCTCCCAATGTACCTTCAAGGCAAATTCGATGCAGGAGAGAAAAATTACAGTACTATGGTGAACAAACGATGGCAAAGGACAAGAACTTGGGATTACCTTGAACATTCTACAACCATAGAAACGCCTCCCAATGTTTCCGTTTTCATTGCTCCAAGTGGTCACCACAGGGGCTTGAACTCCATAATAGCACAAAACTTTGTTTCTTCTTCGAACAAAACCACCTGTGACAGAGCTCCCACAAGACCACATGCTTTCTCCATCCATACCGCTTCTTCTTCCCTTCTCCAGTTATGAGGTTCTTCTTCTTCTTCCTCCCGGCGGCACTGCTTCTTCTTCCTTTCTCCCACACGACACTGCCTCTTCTTCTTCTCCCGACGGCGCACCCTTCTTCTTCTTCTTCTTCTTCTTCTTCTTCTCCTTTTCTCAATTTCTCACTATTTCTTATTTAGGAATTAGGGTAAGAAATTGAGGATTTTGGTTCTGGTATTTTTTTTTTGTCCGCGTGGATTTTTTTATTTTTGGTACACGTGGAATTGCCACGTCAGCCCTTCCGTCCAGTTATTAACGGCAGTCTGACAGAAGGGTAGACGATGCACATTTGAAATTCCAGGGGGTACAATTCGTGACAAAAAACTTGGTAGGGTACGTTTCGCAAAGTGTGTATTTCCAAGGGCAAAAAGTGCATTTTAGCCTATTTAATATTGAAATTATGATAAAAATAAATAGTATCACTACTTTTTAATCATGACAATTCATTATTAGATCAAATGACCATGTTTTGTTTAACTATCCTCATGTAAAAATATCTTTCTCATATGATATATACGATATGTGTGTGTGCGTGTGCGTGTGCATGTGCGTGTGCGTGTGCGTGTGCGTGTGCGTGTGCGTGTGCGTGTGCGTGTGCGTGTGCGTGTGCGTGTGCGTGTGAGAGTAAACTGATCATTCTACACTTAATTAGTGTTAAAGAGCGTAGTTCAACTGGCACGAGGTTATTCTAACATAAGCAAATGCTCGCATTCGAGTTCTTGGGGATACAGCTGCTCCGTGCATCGCAATTAGTAGGGAGAGTTTTACCACTCATAATTTCAATCCGTTAATTGAATAATTTATAATAAAAATTGTAGAATTGTTACTCCGTGTATCGCACGAGGTACAATCCTAGTGTTTCTCAATATAAGTTTTTAAGATATTTTAAAGAGCTATTAGCGCACGCTTGTAAGAAATAAAAATATAAAATCATTCATATGTGATCCTTACCCAATAGCTTAAACCTTTGGGTTAATTGGCTCTTAACATGGTATCAGAGCCTCTATAACCAAACGGTCTAGAGTTTGATCCGTGTTGCCCCCAATTTCACGTGGTAGGTAACCATGTGCATTGTCACAGTCCAGATTTTTCCACAGGATGCTTTGTCATCAACTTCTGCAGAACCTCAGCGTCCTCTTCGCTCCACTCCTTTCTTCTCCTCCTCCGCCAGCGCCGCAACGTCGTTACCCTTGCCTTTGTATGCAAAAAATAAAAGATAGAAAAAAAGTGTCTCAAGATATTTGCATTGTATAGTATTCATAAATCATAACTCTTCCAACTTCCCATATCCAACAAAGTACGATGCTTTGATGTGAGTCACAAATGAGATCCGTACTAGTGTATCAAACAAAACAATCACATTACTAGTTAAAGTTATATCATTTTTTTTTTGAAATTTATTATATCATTCTTAGTTTTTACAAAATAATATATTTCTACTGCATGTTCTACTTCTTTTTTCATTTTTTAATCATACCATGTCTTATACCACACTTTTTATATTTCTTTCCTGTTGTAGAGTGTAGAAATCAAATTCCTCAACAAAAATTGTAGCTTAAGGAGATTAAAAAAGATATTGAATTCTCAGCACATTCTTCGTCAAACTGTTTCCAGAAGATTTGTTACCATTAATTAATTTGTATATATACTAAGTAGCTGAGATTAGTTCAAGTGAAATAATAGTTAAATTATTTAAATACTAAATGAATCATTTATACTGGCTGGACCCTCAACTAGCCGGAAAGAATTCAGCTGAAAAAAAAAGATGACATTAAAAATTTTGCGGATATTCTGTTTCCTTGCCAATAGAAAAAAAAAACATTACATAATGATGTTGCTCTTAAAAATAGTTGTTTAAACCACTAAATTAAAAGTATGAATCTTAAAATTCACACTTTTGGGGAGATATTTGACATGAGCCGAAATAATTTGGAGAGCAAATTACAATAAAAAAAATCATGAAATTGTTGTGTGTTATTGTGTATATATATTAGCTCCTTATGTTTGTTGATCAAGATCGTTTCCTACATACCTTAGATAACATGATATAGAATAAGAATGTGAATGCATACAATTATGGATGCAATATAAATAAAAAAAAAACATACACCTAATCAATAATCATCATAAAACTACAACTAAAAAAACTCAAAACTAGAATGAGTTCAATAAAGTTATAGTTTGAGACACTAGGACGGATCACAATTGTGTATCACATGCAGGATTCCCAAGAAGCTGAGAAAGGCACAGAATCAATCAAACACAAGATGAAGAAAGGAGATGATGAAAGGATAGCTCATGAATTTTGATGCCTGGCTTTGGCTGAACACAATGGTATAACTTCTAGTACTATTTATAAGTAAGTGTACGTAGAGTTCATTGTAGAGATAATTATTTTGCTTGTTGATTGGTCCATGGTTACAATAAATCTCTATTTGCATGTGGTAGCCATAAAAACTCTCGTACTCATATTGTTACACAACCACCTTTAGGGGACTGTACTGCGGGCACGCACAAAGCATTCATTCCACAACTCACAGTCAACTTGCTTAATCTTACCTACCATCTCATAAGTAATCTTAATCGATAGTGCAAACATTTCATAACATATTTGGATTAATTTCTCTTTTTTTATAATTAATTTTAATATCTAAAATTACTAAAGCTTCTCAATATGAGAAAATTTTCTCATGAGATCCCATTTGTACAAGAAACATTTCACTTTCCATATTAAACATTACTTCTTTTCATATTGGCATAGTTGTAGTAATTGTACTATACGTACCATGACTTCTATCCAGCAACCTTACCAACATCCTTCAGGGTTAATTAAAAGTGTTGATGCAATTGCAACGCATAGGATAGAGGCATGACACAAGAACTGCATTTCACATGCCATTGTAGGAGAAAACCTGCACCAACTTGTATTAGGTAATAGTAATGCCACTCTTTGCATTACCATCATGCTCACTACCAAACGTGACTGCCATTAACATAAGCTTGCCTGCAACTGGAAAATCCTTGTGCTGCATCAATATTGTTTCATGCAACGGTAAACTACAGGAGAAAGGTAAACACTTTGACTGGACTGTTAGTTAACGGTGAGCGGAATGAGGAACCAAAAAAGGTAAAGGGGATGGTGAAGGAGTTCTTTGCAAACAAATTCCGAGATGAGAAGTGGTCTGGCCCCATCTTGATGGTGTGCCTTTTAACCCCCTATCCTTGTAGGACTCAAACCAGCTGGTGACAAACTTTTCTCTAGAAGAGATAAAGGACGCAGTTTGGGATTGCGATGGCGACAAGAGCCCGAGGCCAGACGGCTTTAATTTCAGATTTATTAAGAGCTTTTGGGAGGTATTAAGATATGATTTCTTGAGGATGGCAGAAGAATTTCATCAGTGGGGTGTCTGGCCTCGTGATGCAAATGCCTCTTTCATAGCTCTAATACCAAAGCTAGATTCACCACAGAGCCTCAATGATTTTCGGCCGATATCGCTTATTGGTTGCATGTATAAGGTGATGGCCAAAGTGCTCGCAAACAGAATAAAGAGGGTGATGCCACTGATTATTGATGAGTGCCAGTTTGCCTTTGTGGGAGGAAGGAACATGCTTGACAGCGTTCTCATTGTGAATGAGATCACTTATGATGCTAAAAGGAGGAAGAAACCGACTTTCATCTTAAAAGTGGACTATGAAAAGGCCTATGATTCGGGAAAGTGGGACTATTTGTTATACATGCTTCGTAGGATAAACTTCAACGAAAAGTGGGTTAGTTGGATCCAAAGCTGTTTAGAATCTGCTACGGTATCAGTTCTAGTAAATGGTAATCCAACGGAAGAATTCAGGATGGAGAAAGGCCTTCGACAAGGGGACCCATTAGCCCCTTTTCTTTTTCTCATAGCAGTAGAAGGCTTGAATGGACTAGTTAGACAAGCAGTGCTGAAAAATGAGCTGCGCCCTTTTAAATTCAGTTCTGATCCGGACATCTCTGTCACATTGCTACAGTTTGCAGATGATACTCTCTTAATTGGTGAAGCATCCATTCAAAATCTATTTGCAGTAAAGTGCATTCTGCGATGTTTTGAATTGATTGCAGGACTGGAGGTTAATTTCTATAAAAGTAGATTGGGAGGGATATGCATTAATAACAGCGAATTAAGAAGCTGTGCATGTCTGCTGCACTGTCAAGTGATGTCGCTTCTGTTTATCTATCTTGGTCTTCCTGTGGGGGGTAATCCAAGGAGATTATCATTTTGGAACCCGGTGATTGATAGATTACGCAGCAAGCTCTCAAAATGGAAACAAAAATCACTTTCTTTTGGAGGCAGGTTATGTTTAATTAAATATGTCCTCACTGCAGTGCCCCTCTACTTCTTATCATTCTTTAGGATGCCACCGCGATAATAGCTTAATGTAATGGTATTATGAAGGAGTTTCTATGGGGAGGGGTGGAGGGAGAAGGGAAGATAGCTTGGGTTAAATGGAGCAAGGTGTGTAAAGCAAAAAGTGAGGGAGGATTAGGAGTAAAGGATCTCAAACATTTTAACTTGGCTCTCTTGGGAAAGTGGAGATGGCGCTTAATGAATGAAAGAAATACTTTGTGGTGCCGAATCTTGGTAGAAAAATACCACAACTCAGTGTCTCGACATGACTCTCTATGGTGGAAGGACCTCTACCGCAGTTGCTTTGATCATGATGATGGGGGATGGTTTAATTCTTCAGTGTGCAGACAGATAGGAGACGATTCAGAGGTATTGTTTTGGGAAGAGAAGTGGATGGGGGATGATCCGTTACGAGAAACATTCCCACGATTATTTGCTTTGTCGTTGCAGCAGCAAGCAACTGTGGGTGAAATGGGAGGATGGCTGGGTGGGAACTGGGCATGGCAGTTTGGGTGGAGGAGACTTCTGCTGAGTCGTGAAGAGGAACGGGTAACAGAATTGAGGCAAAAAATTCAGAGTTTTAGTCCTAAGAGTGGCTTGTCTGACAAGTGGTGCTAGAAGAAGGAATGCTCAGGCGAATATAGTGTAAGCTCGGCATACAAACTACTTCTGGGTGAGATGTTAGATGAAGCGAATGGTGTGGTATTTCAGAGGCTATGGTTAGCAAAAGCACCTTCCAACGCAGTGGCGCTGGCTTGGAAGATCATTATCAACAGAATTCAAACAAAATCAAATCTGAATAGGCGAAATGCTCTGCCTTTGATTGTTGGGACATTATGCCCGTTCTGTTTGACAATGGAAGAAACCACCGAGCATTTATTTCTGAACTTCCAGGTATCTTGGAGGCTTTGGTCGCGGGTTCTGCAATGGTTGGGACTGTTTACTGCGAGGCCGATGGAATGCAGTGCTCATTTTGTCCAGTTCGGTGCTCTTGCTTCAGGTACAAAGAAGGTTGAAAGAGCTATGTCCATGATTTGGATTGCCGTTGTAGGTAATATTTGGAATATGAGAAACAATGTTGTGTTCAAAGGAGGGTTGGCTGAAGTGGAAAGGATGGTGGAATGCACTCAACATAAAGTATGGCTGTGGCTGAAGGTAAATTACAAAAATTTCTCAGTCTCCTTCTATGAATGGCTGTTGAATCCGTCTGTATAATTGAAGATGTTGTAATTGAATTAAGGTGAAGTAGATGGTAATAGGAGTTTCAGTTACTGATAAATGAAACTAGTGTGGGTTGTATGGACTGGTTTGCGCTGATACTCTTGTACCCATGTTGCTGTGTGAACGGATTCATTCTTTAATTCACCACGCCATTCATTTGGGCACGTTGGAGTTGGATTTTTCTGGATTGATACCAGGACACAATGTGGAGTTACGCATGGATGTGTATAACTGACAGGGGACAGATGTTATTGCTGTAGTATGAGGTTCTGTTAATATTTATTATTGCTGTTAGCCTTGCTATTCAGCTACAGAGGATGTGTGTCCATCTTTGCTGCTGTTGGATGAGGCCTAACTTTGTTGGGCTACATTGATAGACATCAATGAGGGAACCTGTTTCGTTGAATTTCCTGCCTCTAGCTGATGTGGTAAATGGAATATATCAGGGGTGGGAGCATGGTATTCTATTGTGTAGGGAGGGAGGTCTCTCATATCAAGTATCTGATGTAGTATGTGGTCCATTTATTTTCACTTTCTGTTGCTCAGTTTAGGCACACTCTAGTTTTGTGTTGTGTCATTTTCTTTCTTTTTTACTGTACTATGGGTTGGAGTACCCCTTGTACTCCATTAATACAATTATTGGCTTATAAAAAAAATTCAATATTGTTTCAACTGAAGAATTCATATCCTCCAACATAGAAGTCTCCATGTTTTCTTGTCTCAATGGCAATACTTGATCAAAACCTTCTTCAAAGCTTTCACTTCGGGGTCCGTAGCACCTGCTTGAAGCTTGGAAAAGTATAGTGTTTTTCAAGGTCGAACTGGAGTTGAACCAGCACCTGGTAGAGAGAGGATGACATCTGTACCGCTAGGACAGTCAACATTTTTTTGTTTATTTTGCACCGTTGTATATTTATAAACTTATTTACTGAGAGAATTTTTATATGTAACCTATTATGTAAGATATTTCTAAACTTTGGGAGGGCCATTGCCCTTCCCTGTCTCCATGTAGTTCCGCCACTAGGTCCATGCAAACACGTCGAAGGTCCACAATGAGAGCTCTCGCTCTTTACCCTCCAGGCACAGTTTAATCAAGTCTTCTGGATGAAGCAGCTGATCAACAAGTTGATTATCTTCAACAAAAGGAAGACGCTTCATTACTTCTTCCTGCAATTTTAGAATCTTCAAATCAGCTTCAATGCGGTCCACCTTCACCTGAGTTCCAGCATCTCTACCGGCTGCAAATGCGGCTATCTTAGAGAGATATAAAAGACTCTTTCTGTCAGTCAATTTTAGTTTTGACTTCGCACACGCCTGTTCTTCCTCTTCCGCCGTAGATTGCATGTTTTGTGTGAGAGCCAAAGCATGAAGTGTTTCTGAAGAGGAAGAAAATTGATGAAGGAACAAATCATGAAGCCAAAGAAGATCTGGATGCTCTTTCACTCTTCTGGAAACTCTTCCCCTAGCTTCAAAAGCTCAGAGAATTGTCTGTTCTCATGAAGCTTCTTAAAGACATAGTAACTGAATCCCCCATTAGGTCCCAAACTTTCACGCATAATAATTCTCAGTAATTCTGAGTCATTTACATCACAACAAACTGTCCACATAACTTCGTAGCATCCATGTCGTTTAGCAATTGATAGCAGATGTGAAGTAAGCTTCATAATGTCTTCATCATTCTGCTCTTCAGCTCCTTCAATTGAATCCTTATGAGCAGCTTCAAATTTTTTGATTTGTTGATAGAGAGTTTCAACAAGTGCATCTTGCCTCTCCCAATATTCATTTAATAGACCTTTGTGTTCTTCACCACGCTTAATTTTAGCAGTAATAACAGCACCAGAATATGCCTCAAGTAGAACTTCAGCTACGGCTTCTAGATGATTGTACAAATTTAATTTTTCAGTTTTATCAAGCCCAGACGTCTCATTCATCAACTGAAGCAGGATAGAAGCAACACTCAAAATCCCCTTACGTACAACAGGTTGACAATACCAAGGTGTTAAACCTTCAGGAGGTGGATACCATAATTGGTTCTCATTCTTATAGTCGAAGCATGTCCTAATTACAGTAACACAAGCACTTGAGAGTGCTCCAAGACCTGTGATCGGTTCTGGCTAATCAGATTTTGCAGTTCCCTCAGCTGAATCATTGCAGATAACTTTTCACCGTGCTCCAAGATAATTTGCAAGGCATGTCTCTGCCTAGAAAACAGCTCCTCATGGCATTTGGAAAGGCAAGAAAGTGCAGGAACTTTTGATGTTTCTGCTGCTTTTCCAAGAGTTGGGTGGAAACATAAGCCATGGCCAAAATCTCTGCACCTCTGGTTGTTGTCGAATGTTTAGCTAAGGTATCAATGATTGATTTGCTCATCCTCACAAAAACATTAGTTTCTCCTTCCCTTTCAAATGAACCAGAAGTTTCTAGCTTTTCAAGAGACCGGTCAATTTGCCCAGATGATAAAAATTCATTAAAAAGCTGATTCAGTAAAGCTTCTGATTCTTCATCTTCATCTTGTGCAGTCCAACGTGCAATCCCAATCAAAACCGCCCTTTGTCTATCTCCAGCTCCCCATGCTTCAGAGGTAGCCCTTCTAGGAGTAAAGTTGCCTGCAAATGTAAGATGTCTTATCTCTTGTGCAGATCTTTAGTTTGAGCTGCCTTTGTGTGATAAGCTCCACTCAGGTGGTTCAACCCCTCCAAGTATGACAGTCTTCTCGAGTATTGCCCACATTTCAAGAGGTGTGGCGTAAGTAGTTAGGTCACTTCATCCCTAAATAATAAAGTTGGGGGTTTAACTCTCAGTCACGAGAATGAAGCGAATTTTGTACTTAGTCATTTACTGCTTAGAGCAAGCATATGTGACAAAAGAATTAATGTGCATAGACGCTTAATAGATTAATAAAAAGTTGGTTGAATCAGAGAAAAAAAGGTTTTTTTTTTTTTACAAAAAGAAAAGGAGGTTAATAAAAACGTTTCGTAGCCTGTTCGGAACAATTTTTTATATTTAATTTTCTCATTATCAATTAATTATAGCATCAGAAGCTACTCATATACATTTTTCACATGATTAATTTTGACTGTGATAAAATATAAGAAATAAGTCTCACATAGCTCAATTGAGAACAAACTAATGATTATAAGCTTGAGTATTGCGGCCTCAATTACTTTAGCCATTTTGGACCAGACTTCTCCTCCAGCAATTTCTTGCCACTTTACTGGACCACCGGCACCCTTTTGGACCATGCACGCTCTAAATTGTTGGTATTTTTGTTGTTGTTACACTTGGAATATTAAAGTTTATATGAATTTTCTGTTTATAAAAAGTAGGTTTGAATAAAAGAAAATTAATTAGGTTGGAACTTACACACGTTTGAAAAATGATTTTTTAATGGGCATAAACGTAGGTTAATAAAAAATTGGTTGAATCAAAGAAAAAGGAGGTTGAAACTTAATTATATGGGTTTGCTTACACCTAAAAATCTGTAACGGCTAGTTAAGAGCTGAAGGGCCACTCGAATCGAGGTTGGGGGTTGGCAACGCCGAGGACCTTGCGGTGGAAGATTCCGGTTTAGGCTTTGTGGGTTTTGACGGGCTATGGGTTCTCCTTCTTCAACCCTTCGTCTTCTTTCTCCCCCTACTCTGTGATGGTTGTTGTTGTGTTCGATCTGTGTTCGGGCAGTGACCTTTTTTTTTTGGAAAATTTGATGAAGATGTTTGATTAATGGAATCGGGGATTTAGGGTTTGGGGTAGTAAATTAGGAATGAACTTAATTCAAGGAATTAAGTTAAATTGGTTAAATGACGTGTAAATTTATTTTTATTAATTTCATGTAGAATTCATTAATCCAGTCACCAGGCTATGTAGGCCCTCACCGGAGCTCCGGTCTCTGGGATGGACCTAGTTTAAACACTTGACAAACAGAGGGACATTTTCCTTAATATTTTCCGAGGAGAAACCAAATTGCTCCGATGACACAAACAGATGGACCAATATGATGGTTAACCCTATTTTTTATGAATTTATTTGTATGATAATAAAATCAACTAGACACAAGTGTTAATGGGAAAATTTTGAGAGAGATGACAGTTTGTCACTAATAGTGTAATATGGAATGATCCAATGTTTTATTCATTTTCCTTTGGTGTAAAATGGAATGATCCAATATTTAATTAATAGTGATTACGTGTCTAACGAGCCAAGGATAAAAAAAATTAAAATATGTGGTATTAAAGTCTGGTCGACTATATATAAATAATGCAATTTGGTTCACTTTCAAATTAGCTTTTACCAACAAAAAAAGAAATTCATTGGATTTCCTTGCTTGAAAACCTAACATGTAAAGGCATTTCCATAATGTGAAGCAAAAAAGAAAAAAATTGTACAAGCTATTAGATGACAGGCTATTACATGCTCATGTGACCAAAGACTTTATCCAATAAAACATTATCTCATTTCCTCATATTAAATCCTTTTAAAGAGAATTCCAAAATTTTGTGCCGTGCCATGACATATATATATATATGCACCTGCTTGCATCCGCCACGACTAGTTCCTTCCTTCTCCTTCATCCTACCTCTCGACTCCTCATTTTCACGTGACACCATTTATGATACTAAGCCAATCAACTACTCGACAAGAGATTAATTATAATATTAAGATGAAAGTTGTTAGATAGTCGACGTTATACGTTAGCTTTTACTGTTAGCTTTGTCTTGTTAGTGTCAATTATTTAGCGCTTTTCTTATAGTGTAAATTGTTACGATGCTCCCAAGCTTCAAAACTTGGGTCTAATCTATCCAAAATTGGCATCCTTCCATCTAAGAATCGATGCTTGTTCTTCACAATGATTGCTCACTTGATTGCCCAGCCCAAATGGTAGTTGCTGCCTTTTAGAAGAGGATTGAAAAGAAACACGGCTGGATTTTCATCAGGACGCACATAGTAGGTGCCTAAAAGATCCTGCAATGGATCCACACCTGCATTTTCCAGCACCTTGACCCTTTGATTGGTGTCGCGGCGTTGATCAGAGATAGCAGCAGAGTTTCTATTGAAGCTCAGATACTATATTAGAACGTAGGAATTCTGATAGACAAGAAGCTAATTAACAACTTAAACTTAAAGAGTTTTTAGAGAAAATTGAAGAAGAACTGATTTTCATTCTTAATTATCCAAATACAACAAGTAGGTTTGCCTTCTCCACTCTATGGTTTTTGTTTCTTGGTTCCTTTGGTTGTTTTGAGTGGCCTGTTTAGAAATGATAATAGGTCGTTTTGTTCATCGGTAAGTAGCTTAAAATTCTGTGTAGTCTTTGTTTATTGATGTAATCTTTACTCACTTAGAGAGCTTGTTCTCAAGCCTTTTTCAATCAATGCATTTCTCCTTTCTAAAAAAAATTATCCAAATACAACAGAACAACTCTTTTATATGATCAGAAGAGTTGTAACTGCATCAATGGTGTTCCTATACTAACAATCAACAAACTGAAACAAAAAAGAGAGGGAAAAGTAACTGTTTTCTAAAAACAGTTAGTAACTAAGCTAATAACAGAACTAACAACTAACATACTAATTAACAACCCTGCTAGAGTTAGTTTAGGTGCTGACACATCTCTTCTATTTTCTCTACCTCATTATCACACATTCTCAATATATAAATTGAGAATCATACTCTCGTACATTATAATATAAACTCCCAATGCAAGTGTGCAGAACATAAACAAGACAAAGAGACATGGCGACAAAGAAAAAAGTAGTGTCTAACCAGGTTGTTTTTCAATTTCCACCAACCAATTCAAGTCTTTAAAACTCGTGTCTCGTGCAAATTGATCACAAAATTCATTCACACTTCACTATCTCTACCCTCTCATTTCTACTCACTTTATCTTGTTTTTCTATCACATCACTCATCATATATATTTTATAGAAAACGTTTTGTTTACACCTTTCCACCCCACACTTTTAGAGAAAGTGAAGAACATATGAGAAATAAA
The DNA here is from genome assembly GCA_030819835.1 of Acmispon strigosus. Lineage (NCBI taxonomy): Eukaryota > Viridiplantae > Streptophyta > Magnoliopsida > Fabales > Fabaceae > Acmispon > Acmispon strigosus. The sequence continues at coordinate 28,398,813 of JAUAMA010000002.1, forward strand.
TGAGTGAAATCATGAGTAATGTGATAGAAATAGAAGAATATAAGAAAAAAAACGAGTGAAAATGATTTGTACGTAACTTGAGTGTGAATCTGTCAAAGTTGTGTCTCTTATTTCTCTTTCTTCTCTTCATATCTCTCACTTGGTGTAAGTGTGGAACTTCATTTGATACATTTATTCCAAGTACATACTAAAGGAGTAGGTTTGGTAGTGAGATACATAGACATCACACACAAAAGGGGAGTAAGTTAAACACATAAGCTTACAGACAACATGCTTCTAATATACTACAGGAGTAGTACTAAGATTTCATCTTCAAAGTGTCAAGAAACCTTCCCTTTCCAATATCATTGCTTGAGATGAAATCAAGAAACTCCCTGAAGCTGAACTCTTTGTAGGACTTAGGGTTCTTCTCATCAACAAGTTCAAGTGCAGGCCCCATCTTTGTTTCCATTGCAAAGCTGTGAAGACTCGCGATCGAAAACCTCTTCTCGTCCCCGTTAACTGTTGCGCGGTGAATCACACTCTTGTACTGTCCATTGCTCAGAACTTCCATTTGGTCACCAAGCTGCACCACCAGAGCTCCTTCTACAAACGGGACGCGAACCCAGTTGTTGTTTTTGTGCTTGATTTCGAGCCCTGATCGGGTTTGGAGGAGCAACGTTATGGACCCGAAATCGGAGTGAGGAGGGATACCTAATGTGAGTCCTGGTTCAGGGCATGTAGGGTAGCAGTTCACAGCTAGGACTTGTGAGCCTCCATTGATTTCTTCTTGTAGGTAACTGCTGTTTAAACCTAGGCTTCCAAATATGATTTCCATTAATTTGCTTTGTAGAATTTGCATAGCCTCTGCATACTTTCCCATCTTCTCCCTGTAAATAAACATTTTGTACATAAATACTAGAATCTTTTTATTGAACTTTAGACTTAATTTCTTGTAGAGAGAAGCTATAAAATGTTTTGATGCTCCATTTGGATAAACAACTTAATTACGTGCTTATGATGTTAAATGTTTATCACATTAGCCTTCATTCAAAAGCTATTTTGACAAATTTATTGAAATAAACTCAAAATAACTTATAAGTAGGTATAAACACGAATTCATAAGTCAACCTGAGAAGCTTATGAAAGCAACCTCAAAACAACAGGTAAGTCATGAACTATTTTCATAAGCTTAAGGTGTTTGGCCAAACAACTTAATTAATCACCTATGACAATAAGCGTTTTTAGTATAAATGCTTATTCAAAATCTAATTTGAGAAACTTATTGAAATAAGCTTAGAATATATTATAAGCAAGCATAATCATTTATCCATAAGCTAATTAATATGAATAGCTTATGAAAAATAGTTCATAACAATTTTTAGGTAGCTCATTAGCTATTTACTTAAGTTATTTCAAATACTTGTATAAGCGATTATGATATTAAGTAAACTCAATTAAGCTATTCCAAACGAAGCATATCCAAACACTTGCAAAAGTACTATAAGATAAAGTTAAAGAGATTATTAAGTGGTCGGGCAATTCCATGGGTAAAATGGGCTTCGATTTGCAAGCCAAAGGAGAACGGAGGTTTGGGCATTAAGGATTTGACAGCGTTTAACAAAGCCTTGCTTGGCAAATGGAGATGGAGGTTCTTATATAACCCGAAATGCTTGTGGAGTTGGGTTATCCAAACTAAATATAGTCACGGTTCCAAAGTGAAGGAGTCTCGGTGGTGGAGGGATATAAAAGCAATATGTGTGGACAACAATGAAGATTGGTTTGAAGTAGGATGTAAAAAATCAATTCAACAAGGTAACGAAACAAAATTCTGGCTGGAAGATTGGGTGGGTACCGGTTGCTTGATTGATAAATATCATAGACTATATAACTTGTCTAAGCAAAAATTCGCCACTGTTTTGGAGTGTGGATCATGGTCCCTTGGTGTTTGGGATTGGAGACTTGAATGGAGAAGGCCTCTCCTAGGTAGAGAGCTCGAGTGGCTCCAATCCTTGCTGAATGAGATCAATGGCGTTCCTCTTACGGAGGGAGTCCGTGACAAATGGTGCTGGCTGCCCGATCATGAAGGAGTTTATACAGTTAACTCAGCTTACTCTTTTTTGCAGGCTTTTGAGATGCAGGACCCGGATCCCATTTACAAAATAATTTGGGATGCTCCTGCTCCATCAGAGCAAAGCGAACCTGAGAAAAAGGAGGGTAATTAACTCCTTTGATGATTCACTGTGTTCTTTTTGTCGTCAGATGGAGGAGACAGGTTCACACCTGCTGTTCTCTTGCTCTGTTTCGTTGGATATTTGGCGATCATGTTATAGATGGTTTGGAACTCTTACTGCACTTCCTGCTCCACAACGCGATCATCTCAAACAGTTTCTTTGGTTTGGGCGGACTGGCAACCAGAGAAAGGGAGTCATGTCAATTTGGATAGCTGCAATTTGGTTATTAAGAAATGAGGTTATTTTTAGGGAGGGTAGTATTGATTTGCCGCTGGTCTTGGATTTGATCAAGTGGCGCTCTTGGCAGTGGAACAGGGTCAATATAAAGGGTTTTGCTACTCCTTGTTTGAATGGTCTACAAATCCAAGTGCTTGTATCAATTCTTTGTAGTGTGAAACAGTATGGGGCCTGGGTTGATGAACTGGTATATCTGTTAGAAGAGTTGAAATCCACTAATTCCACCAATTTGTGTAGGCTGCATTGTATTACTATATTGCTGGTTTGCGTGGGTCTGTATATATAATGCTGAATTGGTTGGACTATAGCGGGTGGGTTCTGAAAAATGGAGTATTAGCGCTGTGGCGGTCTTGATGTTGCAGTGGCTTAAAACAGGGCCAATAATTTACAATGGAGCAAGGTGTTGCGATGCATGCATTGGATTTCACTGAAAATATGCAAGTGGGGGCCCTGTGGCGGTATGCTAATTGGAGATGAATGGTTTGGAAGGCTGGCATAAATGTATTTGGGTTATTTGGATTGGATGCTTGGCTTTTGATGTGTAGCGGGAGGATTATGAAGTTTAGGCTTATGAAGCTTAGTGCCTATCTTCTTTATCTGTATCTTATGTATTTTCCTTCTCCTTCTCTTTTACTTTCCCCTTGGTGTTTGGTTTTGTCACACTCCCCTTCCTCTTTGGTGTGTGTCTTACCTTTTCTTTTTGTATAATTTGGGTTAGAGTACCCCTTGTACTCCCTTAATACAAATTATGACTTATAAAACAAAAACTATGATGCATTTTTGTCTTTTTGATATGTCAAGATAGTGAAAACCTAACTGAATGTATGCACAAAACTTACTTACACTATCTATGTATCGTTGTGAAAATTATAAAATTTTCGTATCAGAAAAGGTCTGCATCAAAGAGTTAGAGAAGATTTAAGAATAATAGTACCTGTAGCTCGATGGATTAGAAGGCCACATGTGAATCCAATCTGATATTGGATGAGAGTAGTGTTTGATGAAATCTCTCCAGCAGTAAACTTCATCTCTAGCTTGGTTAAGGCTTGTTCCATACCGTACAGGTTTGTGAACATCATCAGAAAATAAACGCATCTTTTCATCACTAGGGAGGTTGAAGAACTCAGCTGCTACTTCAAGGGCTTCATCCATTACCGATTGATCAATTCCATGGTTAAAAACCTACCAAAATTTAAGAGTATTCCATAAAAATTTAATAATATAGTAATGAAACTATGAAATTCACCATAAAGTAAAGTATTCATGAAAAGAAGCAACATGCATGTGTCCCCATTCAGAGGGAAAACTGAAAACAAGTAGTCGTACTTTTCTATTGTTAGTGCAAATTGCAAAGAAAAAGTGTAATTTAATTTGGTCTTGTCTAATTAAATTCAGCTCATTTCTAGGCAAATAGTTGAACCGCATGAAATAATAATTGCGGCATAAGACACTAGACAAATATGGCCACATGATAAAAAAATTGCTGCATAGGAAGACACTAGACAAATATGGCCACATGCTATAAGAATTGCTATTATAATTCGTTGAATCATATAAAATAATTGCTTAAAAGAAATAATTTGTCCTTATTCTATAACTTCTTACCCACATTTAAATATGCACAGGCTAGTTGCTGTAATAAAATATGTAGATATATATATCTACACGTAAAATGTGCATACATATACATGTCTACTTACAGACTGAAATAATTCGTCTTTCAAGTGGAAACATGACGCATCAGTAAAGTATTATTTCTTTGTCTCTTCAAAATTATTTATTCTTATATTCCTTTAGTTTTTAACTTTTTTTATTGACGTTATATATTTTTATGGAATGGAAAAGTCGCTAATTATAATTTATATACTTATATGGCATATCGGTGGGGATTACTGACACTCATTTTTATGGCGGTTTTTTTAATACCGTAAAGTGAAATAGCACGTGATTGAAGTGGTAGCTGCTGTTTCATGGTAGCTAGTGTTTCATGGCCTGTCCATTTTTTCTCGGTGGTATATATACATGCAAATTGAGCATAATGTACGTATTATATGTACCTGAAAGAAACCAAGCTCCTTGCAAGCAATGCCAATTTCATTGATGGTTTGAGATCTAAGAGATTGGTCTTGCAAAGAAGCCAAGTCTATAATGGGGAGAGTGGTGGAGGTGGGTACATGAGGGCTAGGTCGTTGTGAAGGAGGAAGAACATAACGTTGAGGTATAGAAGACACTCCTAGCTCCTCAAGGCTCATAGCACTAGTAAACGAAGAAACACTATCTCCATGTGGATCACCAAGTTGTTGTTGTTGCTCCATTGTGTGGTCTTGTTTTAGACATTGAGATAACTCCTCTAGCATGCATTTGCTATTTATAAGGGTCCTAGTGGATGGATTTGTATCATGCTATAGTCCCCTATCCATGGTTCACTTAATTAGTAGTTCACTTACATTGTACATGCATGAAAAGCAAAAAATGAGACATTTTGCTCATAAATGAGTTTGGATCGTTGCTATTTAGTTGTTTTACGGCTCTAGGACCTGTTTTAGTGGGGATGGTTGGTTTTATTTTCGTCACCTTTGGTATATATAAATGTTTCGGCTTTCTATTTGTGCTTAATACAAACGCCACTTTTCTATGGTCAACTTGTTTTGGCTTTGAACATTACAACTGGCACGTTGAGTTTTCGCATTGTCATCGCATTATTGTAGGAATTTTGAGGCTATATTCAACATTCATGGTTAAGTGGTCATGAAGTTCCATAAGATGTGCGAGTCAATTAAAAAACATTTATATGCCTCGAAATTATCATGTTGAATCTTGTTATAGTAAATTGTTGCGGCTGTTTTGGATATTGTTATTTCCTTTTTTTCCGGTACATGAATATATATATATATATATATATATATATATATATTAATTGTTAATTTCAAGTTTTATTCTGGTCCAAATTTCTTGGTGTAATCTATCAATTATGGTATTGGTTGCTAGCTAGCTAGTTGTTTTTTACTATATGTTTTGGCATATTTATAATGAAAATAGTAATATCTAATACTTGTATGTAATTCACAACATGTATACCCTGAATTTTGTGCTCACCAGTATTATTCCACGTGTTGCCTTCCTTTATAAGGACAATGCATATATAATATTTTGGTACAATACAATTGATATATACTAAATTGTTTGTGGATGATTGTTTTAGTTTTGACTTTACGATGTTGATGAGAAATCATTGTTGTTATGTTCAACAGATGAAATTGAATTTTATGTCTCTCTAGTCTGTGTAAGTGTCACAATAAAATAAAGAATTTTCAAATAAATTACTAGTAATTATAATTTTCAAGCTAATCAGATAAATCCAACCACCTACTTCAGAGAGTATTTTGATGAGTGAGGAACGATTATGAATTTGGAGGATCTGAATCAGGGCAGCGTGCCTTTATTGTGTTGTTCCAATTGTGACACTGCAAAAATACACTGAAACTCAATTTAGATGTGGGTGAGAAGTGGGGAAAATGATATGTAAGTGTGTGCACTTTATTGTGCTTTTGATCCCCCCTATGGAATCGATGTAGGATTGCTTGTCATTGTGAGTCTCAGATATATTCACCACAAGAATTTGTTCAATTAGCATTCGAAATTAGTGTCGTCCGCGCCAATGATGCTAAATTTGGCTGATTTGTGTCAGCTTCACAGATGTAAAGCTGACGCAAAGCGCTTAAAAAACTATTTAAACTTCGAGTCAACCAAGTGGACACAACATTGCATCGACAAAATAACAATTAGAGTCAGTCAAAGTCGTTGTTATATTCACCGACCAACTTAACATCAACATCCTGATATGTAGCGATACGGTGGCTTAAGTGTGACGCTAATTTTGTCAGAGGCGACGCAAAGTTGTAAGTGTACGATATAATTGCACGGTACCTGAGGCCTAGCGTCGGCTTTGACCAACATTAACGGGGCACCGTGCCTAGAGCAACACGTCTCCAAGGTTAGCGTCGGTAATTGGTTTCCCCATCATCCCCATTATAAGCCTTTTCTTTCTTCTGATCCCTTATCTCTCAAACCCTACTTCTAACTTCTAACTACTCTTCCTCCCCCGCCCCACCCTCACACTCCCATAAGCGCATCTCCAACCGACGTAACCCTCACCCTTTTCCATCACCTTCAACCTTGGCCGCTTCTCCAACCCTATGCCACCCTCACCCTCTTCCATCACACTCAACCTCGGCCACATCTACACCCCCACATCGCCCTCATCTTCTTCCATCACCGTCACATTAGCTCCATCTCCCCCTTTAGCCACACCAATGATGCATCGTCGAATCTGTGTTGCCGGTTGACCGTCTTCGCTCACCGCTACAACAAACATCTTCCCCCTTATTTCCGTTGTCGTCTCTGCCCTCAACCATCATGTCTGTTTCCGCCTATCCCTCCTCCATTACTATTACTTTTGGTGCCTCCTTCATCGATCCTCAACATTTCTTCCACAGTCTCTTCAAGTATCGTTTGGTCGCTGTCGTAGCTTCCGCTGTCGTGCCTTCTCTGCCACGATCGTCGCCATCGCCCTCTCTTCCAGTGATGTCTGACCACTGCATAGTGTCTGCCCAACTATTATTGCTGCCATGGCCTCCACCGCTTCCGTCTTTTTAGTTGTCGTCGACCACTGCCATAGTACCCGCTATCATACCGTTAGACACTTGTATTTATAATATCATGTTATAATATATTAGTATTAGAATATGTGATATAGGTTGAGTTGTCGTTATAAATTGAGTCAAATTTTCAAATATTTTAGCTTCAATATTAATATGTTGATCGTAGTATAACTTATGAGTTGTAAATAACATGAAATAATAAAGGCTTTGTATCTGGAAATAGATAAAATATAAGAAACTTATCGAACTACTCTAAGTGTATGTCTATAGGAATACAATCCTCCCAATTATCAAGGTTTGTATATTCTGCTAATGCTCGAGACTCATTGCGAGAAATGTATTCTTATTGGCATGCACTTAGTCCTTCGATAAGTTTCTCATATTTTATCTATTTCTAGATACAAAGCCACGTTATTTCATTTTTTTAAAAGCAAATTTACTCTTGTTAGCGTCGGCCGTAGCCGCCACAAAATTTACTCCTTAGAGTCGGCCTACAGGCCGACATTAACTAGGCACTATTAGCCTCAGCCAGTATTTTTAGCGAGTTGCGTCAACCTAGAGTCAATCAAAATGACTCTAAAACTTTAATTCAGCCTTTCGGCCGACTCTAAGAGTTAGCTTCTTTTTTTGTAGTGGGTGGGGGTTCGGGAAGATTGTTCAATTGTCTAACATGTGGTACCTGGCATCGCTAATCAAATGGAGTGCAAGGAGTTTTTGTGTCACACCCACATCTTGAGCACTGTGATTATTCCTTGGGCAAAAAGCCGTTGACCTCAAATGTTACGGAAAATGGGTGAATTGTATAGGGAGGTGGAGTACTCAAAGTTATTTTTTGGGTTTTTGGTCAGATCAGTGGTGGTTTTGTAGAAGAACATGATTTCACATGTTCGATGACATATATATATATATATATCGAAAATCAAGGTGGTCTATTAATGTGATGAATATTCTTGCTTGGGGTCTCAAATGGTCGACATACGTAAGGCTGCTTCCTGTTAGGTGATCTTCATAGTCGTGCAACTCTGACCACTATCTTCCACACCTTTTGAGCGTTGGAGATGTTGATGGAGGAAACTTGGTCTAAAAATAATTTATAAGTATGCAATAGTTCTCACGATTGATTTTTGAGTTTATTCTTTTAAAACGATATAGCAGAGAAATCGTAGTGGTACAATTTATAGCATCAAGTGAGGAGACTAATTGTTAATAAAAATTCATATTTTAAAAAAATATCTTAAGATTGTATGTTAACTATTTCCTATTAATTAAAATTTGGTATTAATTAGTTATGATTCGTTCCTTATTTAACATTTGTAATAAATTTTATAAATATTAATTATTTAAAAGATATTTTTAAAAAAAATCTTAAGATTGTAATTAGTTATGATTCGTTCCTTATTTAACATTAGTAATAAATTTTATAAATATTAATTATTTAAAAGATATTTTTTTAAAAATCTTAAGATTGTATGTTAATTATTTCCTATTAAAATTTGGTTAAAAATTTGATATTAATTAGTCATGATTCATTCCATATTTAATATTTGTAATAAATTTTATAAATATTAATTATTTAGGGTAGAGTCTTAATGGGTAGGTCATAGTGGGGATAGTTAGGATTTATACTTTATTTTAGTGGGTAGGTGGGTAAAAACCTTCTTTTATATAATATATAGATTTAACCAAATTTTAAAATAAGGAACGAATCATAACTAATTAATACCAAATTAAATATATTTTTTTGAAATATGAATTTTTATTAATAATTAGTCTCCTCACTTGATGCTATAAATTGTACCACTACGGTTTCTCTCCTATATCGTTTTAAAAGAATAAACTCAAAAATCAATCGTGAGAACTATTGCATACTTCTAAATTGTTTTTCTGCTACATCGTTCTGAAAGTAATCGATTATAGTGGTGAGTTTCAAAGTAGAAATCTCTGGGTCTGGGTAAGCAATCTGTTCATTCTTACAAACTTTGCTTTTCTATTCTGCACGCGTTACCGTGTTCTAATCATTCAATTTGTTTTAGTTTTGATTCCTTCACATGTAACAATTTTATCTATTTTTTATTTGGTTCTCTTTTAATCTTAATTGCAATATTCACATTATCCTCAATTTTGTAGGCTATAGGAGATGAAGGGGATGGGAAGCACGTTCTTCCACAAGTGAGAGAGAGATGCAAGGAGTTCCTCTATTTTTAAAGGATCAGTGAACTCAAATCCCGTCACGAGGAAATGGATCATGTCAACGTTATTATGTTTGAATTCTTCAATTCATTGTAGTTTTGATTCATTTTAATGTTACAATAATTTTTTTGGTTCTCTTTTTATCTCAATTGTAATATTTATCTTCTCCATATTTTTGTAGTAGGGTTTAGGAGATGAAGGCACAAGAAAATGACTAATCTTAGAGGTAAGAAAGATATTATTGTTTTTTGATCCTTTGGTTCATCTTAGTTTTGGTTTCTTCTGGCTTGCTATGCTTAACCTTATCAAATTGATTTTGTTTGATACTTTCTCAAATTGATTTTGGAATGAATGATAACTAATTAATACCAAATTTTAATAAGAACAAAAATTGATATTGATTACAAATGTTAAATAAGGAATGAATGATAACTAATTAATACCAAATTTTAATAAGAACAAAAATTGATATTGATTACAAATGTTAAATAAGGAACAAACCCTAATTAATTAATACCAAATTTTTAACCAAATTTTAAAATAAGGAACGAATCATAACTAATTAATACCAAATTAAATATATTTTTTTGAAATATGAATTTTTGTTAACAATTATTCTAATAATATCAAATTTTTAACCAAATTTTAAGATTCTTAAAAAAATATTTTTTAAATAATTAATATTTATAAAATCTATTACAAATGTTAAATAAAGAACGAATCATAACTAATTAATACCAAATTTTAATAGGAACAAAAATTGATGTTGATTACAAATTTTAAATAAGGAATGAACTCTAACTAATTAATACCAAATATTTAACCAAATTTTAAAATAAGGAACGAATCATAACTAATTAATACCAAATTAAATATTTTTTTTGAAATATGAATTTTTATTAATAATTAGTCTCCTCACTTGATGCTATAAATTGTACCACTACGGTTTCTCTCCTATATCGTTTTAAAAGAATAAACTCAAAAATCAATCGTGAGAACTATTGCATACTTCTAAATTATTTTTCTGCTACATCATTCGGAAAGTAATCGATTATAGTGGTGAGTTTCAAAGTAGAAATCTCTGGGCAAGCAATCTGTTCATTCTTACAAACTTTGCTTTTCTATTCTGCACGCGTTACCGTGTTCTAATCATTCAATTTATTTTAGTTTTGATTCCTTCACATGCAACAATTTTATCTATTTTTTATTTGGTTCTCTTTTAATCTTGATTGCAATATTCACATTCTCCTCAATTTTGTAGGCTATAGGAGATGAAGGGGATGGGAAGCACGTTCTTCCACAAGTGAGAGAGAGATGCAAGGAGTTCCTCTATTTTTAAAGGATCAGCGAACTCAAATCCCGTCACGAGGAAATAGATCATGTCAACGTTATTATGTTTGAGTTCTTCAATTCATTGCAGTTTTGATTCATTCTAATGTTACAATAATTTTTTTGGTTCTCTTTTTATGTCAATTGTAATATTTATCTTCTCCATATTTTTGTAGTAGGGTTTAGGAGATGAAGGCACAAGGAAATGACTAATCTTAGAGGTAAGAAAGATATTATTGCTTTTTGATCCTTTGGTTCATCTTAGTTTTGGTTTCTTCTGGCTTGTTATGCTTAACCTTATCAAATTGATTTTGTTTGATACTTTCTCATGTTATAAACCCTTCCCCACTTGCTTCTCATAGTTGCATCTTTGAGTTCTACCGGTCACTTTCTATAGATATGCATCAATGATTTTGGAAGCGGAGCACCAAACAACAACAAGAAGAAGATGAAGTTACTAAGGATCATTCTGCGAGAGCCGGTTCATTAAATATACGGAGGAAAATATTGAATTTGAAAACACATTTTTGGATGCTGAAATGATTTTTGAGCAAAACATGCATCATTCGAGCTATCTAGCATCATTCGAGCTATCTAGCATCACTCTAATGAATAATATATCATTGACACATATGAATAATGTAAATTATTCAAATGAGAACTAATTTTTAATTTAAGTTAATTAAATTTATTTTTTTGAATGAGCAACAAGTGTATGTAGCAAATTACCATTGTTGACGCCAAGGTATGTATGTATACCTTTGTAAATTATTTAATTCCTTTTAGAATGATTTTGTGCTCTTTAGCGTCATAGGAAAACCGTTTTATTAGTGCCGTCTAACTTATTTTTCTGTAGAACAACACGATATTTTGAACCAATTTATATTAAAAGTAACTATAAATGAAATTTGACAAAATCGTTTCTAACCACGTTATAAATTAAATTTGGATCTAAAGATATTATAACGTGATTAATATGGTCCCACCTAAATATTTACAAAATAAAGAATTTGAAATCTTTATTTTGAAATCATATTTTCGTTTAAATTTGACAAAATCTTTTTGCTTTTACTGTTTGTTATGGCAAATATTTAGAATACCAAAAAAAATATTCATCTGATAATTTTCAAAAGTTGGTGTCAAATGATAGTATTGATGCATCCTATTGTTATTCACAATTTAAAAAATCTGATCTAAAACTGAATAGAAGATTTTAAGTTTAATATATTAATTAGTATTTCTGCGATTTGTGATCAAATAATCAAAACATTTATACTTAGTAATTCAAAAGCAATCATAATAAATTAGTTACTCCTTATAAATAGGTTAATTAACAGCGTGGATATCCTAGACTCATCTTTTTAAAAATTATCATCCAAAGTTTTTTTTTTTAAATTTAAAATTAACATAACTTTAAATATACATCTCTAAAAACCATTTATATCTTTTTACAATTAGAGATATAAAATGTTACAAAAATATAACATTACACACATTTTAGCTTATTCGTGCATTTGCACGGTTTAATTTTATTTCTAAACAAATGAATATTCACAAGTAATTTGAGATTGAATTCAAATTCTTTTTGAACTTTTTAGTGAAAGCTTTAATGTCAAGTTCAAAAAATGTAAATAATGAACATTTTACAGAAATACACTTAAAGTCTAAAGATTTTGAACAAATCAAGTATGTTTTTTTTAGGAAGCTGAAATAATACTAAGAAGAAGTCGTAGATGCAATTACATCAGAGAGCAAGAAAGCTTCAATGCCCGGAGCCCGGAGGCCCCTCTTCCACCCAAACACGATTGATAAAATAGAGAGCCTGACGAGAGAGGAAGTCCGCAACACAGTTCCCATATTTGCGGACAAAACCAAACTCAAAAACAGAAAAAGCCAAAACTAAATTCTTACAATCCAACAAAATAGAATGCAAATAAGAAGAGGACATCACAGGTTTCTTCCACTTTTCCACCAACTACAAGAAATCGGTCTCAACATAGATAAGGCTGAAAACCAACTGATAGCTAATCTCAGGGACCACCGAAAAGCAATAGCCTCAGCCATCCCTGGAGAGAACACAACAACGGGAAATTTGTCACCGACGCTATGATCTCGCCACACACTTGGAACCAGCAATGTTTGCATTCTGACATGAAGCACCAAAATTAAACATGATCACCCCCTGAGCGAGTCTCGCATAAGCATTCACATATGGGAGTGACTGAAAGAAGCGCCTACCTGGAGAAGGGAGCGAGCGTGTTCGTTCCTGAGAGAGAGGGCGTTGGAGAGGTGTGATGCGAGGGTGGAGCTAGCAGGTAATGGATATCGGTGAAGAGGCAGAATTAAGCGGTGGAAAGGAATCATAGTTACTCAGCCGTTGCGCGACACAACTCAAAAAGGAACCCGATGGAGAAGGAGAATTTGACGATCACAGGAATAGGAAGCTCGAACAGAAACCTGATGGAGAAGAGGCTGCGTTGAACGATTGCGACGGCAGATCGCACGAGGAGCAAGGGAACATGATGAGGAGCAGGGGGAACGATTGCGTGAAGGAGAAATCATTCAGATGGCACAAAGTAGAAGATGAACGCAGTGATGGAGAATTAGGATTTTACAGAACCGGCGAACGCTGTTGAAGACAGTGGAAGAGACCGTTGAGGTCGCGGTTCCGACAACACCTTCGCGAAGCTGTTTCGTCGCTGTAGGCAGATCAGCACCTCCATATTGGTGTTTCACGAAGAAGAAACCGCTATTGCTGTGGAAAAAGGTTCTCCTTTTTTTATTAGAAATAAGAGAGAAAACTCACAACTAAGTAAAGTTGTGAATTAGATAAGTGGTTGAGAAGATGAACAAACAACTTAGTTTTCCTTATATTTTATCTTTTTGAGATGTGTTATATTGTCATAATTATTTCCATCAAAACACACTCTTATCGCTTTGAGTTGCACTATATCTTAAAAATCATTAAATAAATTGTAATTTTTTACTTTTTTATCAATTTCCAAATATAGCGTCTTCACATATTTAATAGTATAGATACCAAAAGTCACTTATCTTCTATCTCCTCTGTTTATGGTGAAGAAGTTTTAGTTTTTTTTAGCAATAAAAGAGCTTTGTTTTTATTTTCTACCATAAAAATAAAAAATAAAAACTTACTTTCATAATTTGAATCAAACATATAATATATATAATTCCTACCATGGTCAAACAATAGAAATTCTTTTACAACAATTACTTATGAGATTGTCTAGATCACTCAAGGTAAATATTTGGTAAACTCACTTTAATCTTAGCCTCTTATGTCATCAATATATTTTGGCATGTATCACAAGATAGAATTTTGCATGTCAAAATATTATTAGACCACCTAAACTATAGTAGTTTTACTTAAAAGTAGCAAATTATCAATTTAATTATATTTATATGAAACGGTTGTTAAAATCACACATGTGAGAGAGTTTGCCCAAATTTAATGTATCAATAGTATAATTTATAAATAATAATTGATAATTTTTTTCATTTAAAACCCTTCATGTCAAATATTTTATTATTATAATAAACAATTGAAATCGCGGTTTTTTCTTCCTGTATGGGTATGGAGGAACAACTAAAACATTTGGACGGAACACTCTATCGGCATCCATTAGATCGAGAGGTGATATTGTCATTAATTTTACCTCGAGGGGTTTGCTGCACTGTTGTTGCTCGAAGAGAGGACGGCGCACTCCAGGCTAAATATTCTTATACCAATAATCGAGGAATCAACATGACAAAATAACATCTAAATTTAGCACAAGATGTGGCGTGGTAGTTAGCTAACTTTATCCCTCGATCATGCAGAAGGGAGTTTCGATCCTTGCCCATGTGAGTTAAGCGCAAATTGTCGCTAACCGTTTACTGCTAAGTAACTATTTCTCACGGCTACAGTATTGGTCACAATTGTTGTCTTCACAACAACATGTATAAGAAATTATAAAAATGTATCATTTCACACAATTATCCCAAGTTACCTGTGCTTCGCACAGGTAAATCCAACTAGTTATATATATAAAAAAGAAAATAATCCCGCAGCATCAGCCTCATCATCATCTTAAATTCTTAATGCCAGATTATAACCGTGGATTCAATGATTAATGGAGCTAAATTCTTAATGAAGCCAACTTATATACATGTTATTAAAGCAATCCCAAATTCTGATATTTCTGAGTTTATTTCACTGTCAAGAAGAATGTTGCTTGTTTTGATAATTTTATGGATAACTCTGAATTTAGAATTATGATATGGATATACAAGCCCTTTAGTTATTTGACATAAAATGTCAATGCACCTCTTCTAGTCTAGTAAGTGTTTTTTGATTTTGTCCGGAACATCATTTATTATAAAGAGATTGATGTAGAAAATTAACAAAACAATATGTCTAGTCGTCTACGTTCAGCAAACAAAAGAAAAAGACTAAGTTTAAAATACAAAATATTAAAGGAACTCACCAAACAAAAATTAATCAAGGTCTCTATTCTCCATGTACTCACGCACCAACAATTTTTCATTCATCTCAGTGCAACAACCAAATAGCCTTACAAGATTTCGATATTGAAGTTTGACAATTAACTTGACCTCATTGTTAAGCTATTCACTTCCTTACAATGAGGGATTTAAGAACCTCTTGACAGAAATATTTTGACCTTCCATAACCTTCCTAGGTACAATACAACCACAATCACCACAACCTGTATTATGCGTGCTTTCTGATGGTTTTAAATTACGATGGAAGCTATAAAATCAACATACCGTATAAACAATACCAAAGCCTCATTCCCCTAGTTTATTTGCTTCGCATAAGTTGTTTGTAGCCATTATTAAGGTATTCAAATTAAATCTTGGCAACATTGACCTTCCATTTTCTATAGACTGAGAAATACATTTTCACTTAGTGTATTTGTTCGGAATTCGATCATAGAATTCCATATATGATATTGATTCACAAATTGTATATATCCATTAATAAACACCCTGAAATCATCACATAGAAAGTGCAAAATAACACTCTGGCAAATGCATGCTCTACTAATCCCATAATTTCCCTAACAATCACACATTCTAAAATGGGTTGATATTAGAACATACGTGGGCTGGGACATAATTTCGACATACGCATTTAGTTTGCTTGTTGTTGCTTGTTTCTAACTTCCACTAAACGCAAAATGTAAAAAAAAAAAAAAAACATGTTCATCTAAGGTTTTGAACTCCCACGAAGTAAATGGAAATTTTAAGAGAGAATTCTAAATCTTGTTTGTGTGTTGAATTAGGTCAAACTTGAATATTACATGAAGACTCCCCTTTTATAGTGGGTGGAAGAAAAACCCTAATTTTACTCTAAAATAAATTATTTAGGCTTTCCAATCATGGGCCCAAATTTCCATAAAAAATACTAGCTATAATAAGTAAATCCTAAGATTCTATATTTTTTTTTTCTAGTCATGCTTAGCCCTCCGGGGCGTGCACGTGCTGTAGTGAGGTACCAAGGCGCACCGCCTCCGTCGAGGGGCGTGATTTTTGCCAAATCCTTATCATGGGCGATTTAGATACGAATCTCACAAGGGAGGGGCAATCCGCCCGATCCAACTTTCAGTTATGATGCAAAAGAATTTCAAAATTGAAAGCATTAGACTTCATTGAGAAGGTGCTGTTGATAGGATATTCAAGAGACATCTATACTATAGTATGATGTTAATACTCTCCTCTCTAGTTAAACGAGGGTTTGATGTTGTTCGCGTCTTTCTCTCGAAGCACGTTTTCATTTTGTAGTTCCACCACGGCACCACCTCCACTCCAGCAGCACCAACTGTTCTCTCAGTTTTCTTGTGTGTGCTCTAGTGCAGAATCTCTTTCTCTAGGTGCTCGATCTATTTCTCTTCTTCTCTTTGATTAACAATCAAACTCAGTTGCATCTTCCCTGTCTAGTGTCGTACTCATCAATTCATCAGCCAGCCTTCAACAATCCAACAATGTCTGAGGAGGAATGGCGGAGATGAGCAAAGCTTTGCCTCAATGGTACCTCCCATTGGTAAAATGCCTATGTTGGTGAAATGGCAAACCTCTCGAGCAGGTTTTCATATCATAAATTGTGATGGGTCCTTTAATCATTACACAACTGTGTCGATGTGTTAGCTAAGTTGTCTGCAATAGAAGATGTGCTAGACTCAAATTTGGTTACTTTGTCGTCTGCCCCTCTAATGGAGAGTTGACACAATCCCTCAACGTTTAGCGTATTTGCAAACAAATAGCCTAACAAGTTTTTGATGTTGAAGCTTGATGATTAACTTGACCTCATTGTTAAAATCTTCATTTCCTTGCAAAGATGATTTAGAAACCACTTGACAACAATATACTGGTCTTCCATTAACATGCACCAGTTCAATACAATCACAATCACCTCAACCTGTGTTACGTGTGCTTTGTGATGATTTTGAATTATGATGGAAACTATAAAATCAACATACCTTATAAAAAAATACCAAATCCTCCTTCCTTAAGTTTATTTGCTTCACAAAAGTTGTTTGTAGGCATTATTTCGAATCAAACCTTGGCAACATTGACCTTCCATTTTTCGCAGACTGAGAAATGCATACTATAGTATACTTTAGTTACACAAAAACTCTTTTGTTCCTCCCTCTCCTCAGACGACGTCGTCCCTAAACTCTTTTATTCAATGTGTGGAAAAAGAATTTTGTTAATTAAAACAAGAAACTAATTTTGGATAATTAAAAAAACATATTTTCTAGCATGGATTTCAGTATTTCCGTCTAGCACTAACTGTGATCCGAATAATAATTATTTTATTATGATCTGAATCATGTTGTTCAAGGGTGCATTGACTTTAGTTCATATAAGATTATTTGGTATTAATTAGTTAAATAATTAATAAGTTAGTATTAATAATTTATTTAGCATGATAATTTTGTCAAAACAATTATTAATAATAAGTTAAATTATTAACTATTTATTAATAAAATTATAGTCATTCGACTTTAGTTTATAATTAATAGGAACTCGGAGCCAATAGTGTAACACACTTGCTGTTGTTCAAGTTAAGTTATATATATATATATATATATATATATATATATAAAATATATATATATATATAATTTAATCTACATAAAATTATTTTATAAAATAACACGCAACAACATTATAGTAGTCAATGTTAATCAACCTACATTACCATTTAAAATTTTAAATTAAATTTAAAATAAATATTTACAAATGTATAATAAAGAGAAGAAACCCATCGACTAAGTGGGAATCCTCTGTAGGTGATTCGAATTTAGTGGTATAATTTGTGAAATTAAGTCCATACAGAGGAATGTTAGGATTCTCAATTGGCTTCACAGTAAAAATAAGTTAGACGCTAATAAAACGGTTTTCCTATGACGCTAAAGAGCACAAAATCGTTCTAAAATGAATTAAATAATTTTCAACATACCTTAGTGTCAACAAATAACATTTCAATGAAGTCTCGTGCATCAGGTTGCTTCCTGTTAGGTGATCTCCATAGTCGTGCAACTCTAACCACTATCTTTCACACCTTTTGAGCTTTGGAGATGTTGATGGAGGAAACTGGGTCTACTCTGGAATTCACCACCATTATTGATTAATTTCAGAATTCACCACCATTATTGATAAATTTCATAATGATGTAGTAGAAAAACAATTTAGAAGTATGCAATACGATTGATTTTTGAGTTTATTCTTTTAAAACGATATAGCAGAGAAACCGTAGTGGTACAATTTATAGCATCAAGTGATGAGACTAATTGTTAATAAAAATTCATATTTCAAAAAAATATCTTAAGATTGTATGTTAACTATTTCCTATTAAAATTTGGTTAAATTTTTTGTATTAATCAGTTATGATTCATTCCTTATTTTAAAATTTGGTTAAATATTTGGTATTAATTAGTTAAGGTTCGTTCATTATTTAACATTTGTAATCAATATCAATTTTTGTTCCTATTAAAATTTGATATTAATTAGTTATGATTCGTTCCTTATTTAACATTTATAATAAATTTTATAAATATTAATTATTCAAAAGATTTGAAAGATATTTTTTAAAAAAATCTTAAGATTGTAATTAGTTATGATTCGTTCCTTATTTAACATTTGTAATAAACTTTATAAATATTAATATTTAAAAGACATTTTTTTTAAAAATCTATTCATTCCTTATTTAACACTTTAAGATTGTATGTTAACTATTTCCTATTAAAATTTGGTTAAAAATTTGATATTAATTAGTCATAATTCGTTCCTGATTTAATATTTGTAATAAATTTTATAAATATTAATTATTTAGGGTAGGGTCTTAATGGGTAGGTCATAATGGGGATAGTTAGGATTTATACCTTATTTTAGTGGGTAGGTGGGTTATAAACCTTCTTTTATATAATATATAGATTTGAAGGGAAGGGTCTCATTTTCGAGCTTACTTATGTTGGGCCTCATTTTTTATTTTTGTTAGATTATATAACTTTATTTTATGTATTAACTAGTTGGATTTACCTGTGCGAGGCACAGGTAACTTTGGATAAACTAAAATTATTGTGTGTGGAATGATTTTTTTTATAACTTCTTATACATGTTGTTGTGAGGTCAACAATAGTGACCAATACTGTAGCCCTGAGAAATAGTTACTTAGCAGTAAACGGTTGGCGACAATTTGCGCTTAACTCTCATGGGCAAGGATCGAAACCCCCTTCTGCATGGTCGAGAGACCACGCCACATCTTGTTTAGATGTTATTTTGTCATGTTGATTCCTCTCCTGGCAACAACAGTGCTGCAAACCCACTCGAGGCATCATTAATGACAATATCATCTCTCGATCTAATGGATGCCGATAGAGTGTTCCATACAAATGTTTTAGCCGTTCCTCCATACCCATACATGAAGATAAAACCACCTTTGTTTAATGGAGGGAATTAGAATATTAAAATTTAATTTTAAATTTAATTTGTAACTTAATATAATTATATTTTATAATATGTAATTATTAAGTCCATACAGAGGAATGTTAGGATTCTCAATTGGCTTCACAATGATGACTTGTACTTGTATGAGTTTATAGTCACGGCAGAGTTGACAATCTCGTAACATATGCCTTCTCTCAAAAGGCTCTCAAATTTGTTCACGTGATTGCTCTAGACGGTGCACTATATCGTGTCGTTCTACAGAAAAGTAAGTTAGACACTAATAAAACGGTTTTCCTATGACGCTAAAGAGCACAAAATCATTCTAAAAGGAATTAGATAATTTTTAACATACCTTAGCGTCAACAAATAACATTTCAATGAAGTCTGGGCATCAGGCTGCTTCCTGTTAGGTGATCTCCATAGTCGTGCAACTCTGACCACTATCTTCTACACCTTTTGAGCGTTGGAGATGTTGATGGAGGAAACTGGGTCTACTTTGGAATTCACCACCATTATCGATTAATTTCATAATGATGTAGCAGGAAAACAATTTGGAAGTATGCAATAGTTCTCACGATTGATTTTTGAGTTTATTCTTTTAAAACGATATAGCAGAGAAACCGTAGTGGTACAATTTATAGCATCAAGTGAGAAGACTAATTATTAATAAAAATTCATATTTCAAAAAAATATCTTAAGATTGTATGTTAACTATTTCCTATTAAAATTTGGTTAAAATTTTTGTATTAATTAGTTATGATTCATTCTTTATTTTAAAAATTTTCATATTTCAAAAAAATATCTTAAGATTGTATGTTAACTATTTCCTATTAAAATTTGGTTAAATTTTTTGTATTAATTAGTTATAATTCATTCTTTATTTTAAAATTTGGTTAAATATTTGATATTAATTAGTTAGGGTTCGTTCCTTATTTAACAATTGTAATCAATATCATTTTTTGTTCCTATTAAAATTTGGTATTAATTAGTTTGATTCGTTCCTTATTTAACATTTGTAATAAATTTTATAAATATTAATTATTTGAAATATTTTTTTAAAAAACCTTAAGATTGTAATTAGTTATGATTCATTCCTTATTTAACATTTGTAATAAATTTTATAAATATTAATTATTTAAAAGATATTTTTTTTAAATCTTAAGATTGTATGTTAACTATTTCCTATTAAAAATTGGTTAAAATTTTGATATTAATTAGTCATGATTCGTTCCTTATTTAATATTTGTAATAAATTTTATAAATATTAATTATTTAGGGTAGAGTCTTAATGGGTAGGTCATAGTGGAGATAGTTAGGATTTATACCTTATTTTAGAGGGTAGGTGGGTATAAACCTTCTTTTATATAATATATAGATTTGTAATATACTTCGAACTTCTTAAAGTTTTACGCAGAAATAATGTCATGCGGAAATTATAATATTGCAGATTTAAATATATGGGTGAGTAGGGAAGGGGAAGGGAAAAGTACGAAAGATAGGGCAGGGCCTATATATATCATCTCATGTCTTATCTAATTTCTCATATTGCATACCTCGTTTCATATTTTATATCTTTTATCTCATCTCACGTTATTACTTATCTCATATCTCATATCTCATTTCTTTTATCTCATGTGTAATCTTATATCTCATCTCATATCTATCATCTCATATCTCATCTCTTATCTTATATCTCATTTCATATCTCTTATCTCACATCTTCTATCTCATATCTCATATGTTTTCTCATATCTCGTCTCATTTCTCATCTCATATCTATTATCTCATTTCTCATCTCATATCTCTTATCTCATTTTATATCTCCTACCTCATATCCTATATCTCTTAACTCATATCTCTTATCTCATTTCTGGATCATCTCATATCCATCAGCCTATGTCTCATCTTTTATCTCATTTATCATCATATCTCTCATCTCTTATCTCATATCTCATCTCTTATCTCATATCTCTTCTCATATATCATATCTCATATCTTATCTCTATATCTCATATCTAATCTATTATCTCATTTCATTTCTCATATCTTATCTCTTATCTTTCATCTCTCACCTCTTATCTCATATCTTATAATTCATCTCATTTCCCATCTCATATCTCATATTTCATCTCTTATATCATCTCTTTATCTCATATCTAATCTCTTATCTCATATTTCATTTCTCATATCTTATATGTTATCTTATATCTCTTCTCTTATCTCATTTCTTATCTCTTATCACATTTCTCATCTCATATCTTTTATCTCATATTTCATATCTCATCTCCTATCTCATATCTCCTCTCATATCTCATCTCTTATTTCATCTCATATCTCATTTCATATCTCTTATCTTATATCTTATCTCTTATCTCATCTCATCTCACATATCTCATCTCTTATCTCATATCTCATCTCATATCTCTTATCTAATATCTCGTCTCATATCTTATCTCTTATCACATCTAATATCTCATCTCATATCTCATCTCTCATCTCATATCTCATCTCTCATCTCATCTCTCATATCTCTTATCTCATTTCATATCTCATATCTCTTATCTCCTATCTCTTATCTCATATCTCATCTCTAATCTCATATGTCATCTCATATCTTATCTCATGTCTTATCTCATATCTCTTATCTCATCTCCTATCTCATCTCCTATCTCATCTCTTATCTCATATCTCATCTCATATCTTATATCATATATCATCTCATATCTCATCTCATTTCATATCTCATCTCTTATCTTATCTAATATCTCATCTCATATCTCATCTTTTATCTCATATCTCATCTCATATCTCTTATCTTATATCTCATCTCTTATCTCGTCTCATATCTCTTCTCTTATCTCATATCTCATCTCTTATCTCATATCTCATCTCTTATCTCATATCTCATCTCATCTAATCTCATCTCATATCTCATCTCTTATCTTATCTCGTATCTCATCTCATATCTCATATCTCATCTCTTATCTCGTATCTCATCTCATATCTCTTATCTCATATCTCATCTCATATCTCATATCTCATATTTCATCTCTTATCTCATCTCATATCTTATCTCTTATATCATCACATATCTCATATCTCATATCTCATATCTCATCTCATATCTCATCTCATATCTCATATCTCATCTCTTACCTCATCTCATATATCTTATCTCTTATCTCATATATCATCTTTTATCTCATATCTCATATCTCATTTCTCATATCTCATATCTCTTATCTCATATCTCATATCTCTTATCTCATATCTCATATCTCATATCTCATATCTCACATCTCATATCACATATCTCATATCTCTTATCTCATCTCTTATCTCATCTCTTATCTCATCTCATATCTCATCTCTCATCTCATCTCATATCTCATCTCATATCTCATATCTCATATCTCATATCTCGTCTCATATCTCATCACGTCTCATATCTCATCTCTTATCTCATATCTCATCTCGTCTCATATCTCATCTCTTATCTCATATCATATCTCATTTATCATCTCATATCTCATATCATATCTCATTTATCATTTCATATCTCACATCTCATATCACATATCCCATATCTCTTATCTCATCTCATATCTCTTATCTCATCTCATATCTCATCTCTTATCTCATATCTCATCTCATCTCATCTCATCTCATATATCATCTCTTATCTTATCTCGTATCTCATCTCATATCTCATATCTCATCTCTTATCTCGTATCTCATCTCATATCTCTTATCTCATATCTCATCTCATATCTCATATTTCATCTCTTATCTCATCTCATATCTTATCTCTTATATCATCTCATATCTCATCTCATATCTCATATCTCATATCTCATCTCATATTTTATCTCATATCTCATATCTCATCTCTTATCTCATCTCATATATCTTATCTCTTATCTCATATATCATCTTTTATCTCATATCTCATATCTCATATCTCTTATCTCATATCTCACATCTCATATCACATATCTCATATCTCTTATCCCATCTAATATCTCTTATCTCATCTCTTATCTCAACTCTTATCTCATCTCTCATCTCATCTCATATCTCATCTCTCATCTCATCTCATATCTCATCTCATATCTCATATCTCATATCTCATATCTCATCTCATATCTCATCTCGTCTCATATCTCATCTCTTATCTCATATATCATCTCGTCTCATATCTCATCTCTTATCTCAATTCATATCTCATTTATCATCTCATATCTCATATCATATCTCATTTATCATCTCATATCTCACATCTCATATCACATATCCCATATCTCTTATCTCATCTCATATCTCATCTCTTATCTCTTATCTCATATCTCATCTCATCTCATCTCATCTCATCTCATCTCATCTCTTATCTTATCTCATCTCTTATCTCATATCTCATCTCTTATCTCGTATCTCATCTCATATCTCTTATCTCATATCTCATCTCATATCTCATATTTCATCTCTTATCTCATCTCATATCTTATCTCTTATATCATCTCATATCTCATATCTCATATCTCATATCTCATATCTCATATCTCATATCTCATATCTCATATCTCATATCTCATATCTCATATCTCATATCTCATATCTCATATCTCATATCTCATATCTCATATCTCATATCTTATCTCATATCTCATATCTCATCTCTTATCTCATCTCATATATCTTATCTCTTATCTCATATATCATCTTTCATATCTCATATCTCATATCTCATATCTCATATCTCATATCTCACATCTCATATCTCATATCTCATATCTTATCTCATATCTCATCTCTTATCTCATCTCCTATCTCATCTCTCAACTAATCTCATATCTCATCTCTCATCTCATCTCATATCTCATCTCATATCTCATATCTCATATCTCATCTCATATCTCTTATCTCATATCTAATCTCGTCTCATATCTCATCTCTTATCCCATATCTCATCTCGTCTCATATCTCATATCATATCTCATTTATCATCTCATATCTCATTTCATATCTCATCTCTTATCTCATTTGTCTTATCTCATATCTCTTATCTCATATCTTATCTCATATCTCATCTCGTATCTCATCTCTTCTCTTGTCTCATATCTCATCTCATATCTCATATCTCATATCTCATCTCATATCTCATATCTCATATCTCATATCTCATATCTCATATCTTATCCCATATCTCATATCTTATCTCATCTCATATCTCATCTCTTATCTCTTCTCATATCTCATCTCATATCTTATCTCGTATCTCTTATCTCATATCTCATCTCGTATCTCATATTTCATCTCTTATCTCATCTCATATCTTATCTCTTATATCATCTCATATCTCATCTCATATCTCATATCTCATCTCATATTTTATCTCATATCTCATATCTCATCTCTTATCTCATCTCATATATCTTATCTCTTATCTCATATATCATCTTTTATCTCATATCTCATATCTAATATCTCTTATCTCATATCTCACATCTCATATCACATATCTCATATCTCTTATCCCATCTCATATCTCTTATCTCATCTCTTATCTCATCTCTCATCTCATCTCATATCTCATCTCTCATCTCATCTCATATCTCATCTCAAACCTCATATCTCATATCTCATATCTCATATCTCATATCTCATCTCATATCTCATCTCGTCTCATATCTCATCTCTTATCTCATATCTCATCTCGTCTCATATCTCATCTCTTATCTCATATCATATCTCATTTATCATCTCATATCTCATATTATATCTCATTTATCATCTCATATCTCACATCTCATATCACATATCCCATATCTCTTATCTCATCTCATATCTCTTATCTCATCTCATATCTCATCTCTTATCTCATATCTCATCTCATCTCATCTCATCTCATATCTCATCTCTTATCTTATCTCATCTCTTATCTCATATCTCATCTCTTATCTCGTATCTCATCTCATATCTCTTATCTCATATCTCATCTCATATCTCATATTTCATCTCTTATCTCATCTCATATCTTATCTCTTATATCATCTCATATCTCATATCTCATATCTCATATCTCATATCTCATATCTTATCTCATATCTCATATCTCATCTCTTATCTCATCTCATATATCTTATCTCTTATCTCATATATCATCTTTCATATCTCATATCTCATATCCCATATCTCATATCTCACATCTCATATCACATATCTCATATCTCATATCTTATCTCATATCTCATCTCTTATCTCATCTCCTATCTCATCTCTCATCTCATCTCCTATCTCATCTCTCATCTCATCTCATATCTCATCTCATATCTCATATCTCATATCTCATATCTCATCTCATATCTCTTATCTCATATCTAATCTCGTCTCATATCTCATCTCTTATCCCATATCTCATCTCGTCTCATATCTCATATCATATCTCATTTATCATCTCATATCTCATTTCATATCTCATCTCTTATCTCATTTGTCTTATCTCATATCTCTTATTTCATATCTTATCTCATATCTCATCTCGTATCTCATCTCTTCTCTTGTCTCATATCTCATCTCATATCTCATATCTCATCTCATATCTCATATCTCATATCTTATCCCATATCTCATATCTTATCTCATCTCATATCTCATCTCTTATCTCTTCTCATATCTCATCTCGTATCTTATCTCGTATCTCTTATCTCATATCTCATCTCGTATCTCATATCTCATCTCTTATCTCATCTCATATCTTATCTCATATCACATATCTCATATCTCATATCTCATATTCTTATCTCTTATCTCTTATCTCTTATCTCTTATCTCTTATCTCTTATCTCTTATATCATATCTCATCTCTTATCTCGTTTCTCATCTCATATCTCTTATCTCATATCTCATATCTCATCTCATGCCTCATCTCTTATCTCATATCTCATCTCATATCTCTTATTGTGTATCTCATCTCATATATCATCTCATATCTCATCTCTTATCTCGTCTCATATCTCATCTCGTATCTCTTATCCAATATCTCATCTATTATCTCATATATCTCTTCTCATATCTAATCTCATATCTTATCTTATCTCATATCTCATCTCTTATCTTATCTCTTATCTCTTATCTCATATCTCATCTCATATCTTATATCATATCTCATCTCATATCTCATCGTATATCATATCTCATCTCTTATCTCATATCTCATCTCATATCTCTTATCTCATACCTCATCTTATACTAAAGTACGTGTGCAAACTTTATTATAGAAACTAACTAGTTGGATTTACATGTGCGAGGCACAGGTAACTTTGGATAAACTAAAATTATTGTGTGTGGAATGATTTTTTTTTATAACTTCTTATACATATTGTTGTGAGGTCGACTATAGTGACCAATACTGTAGCCGTGAGAAATAGTTACTTAGCAGTAAACGGTTGGCGACAATTTGCGCCTAACTCTCATGGGCAAGGATCGAAACCCTCTTCTGCATGGTCGAGAGACAAAGTTAGCTAACTACCACGCCACATCATGTGCTATGTTTAGATGTTATTTTGTCATGTTGATTCCTCGATTATTGATATAGGAATCTTTAGTCTGGAGTGCACCGTCCTCTCTCCGGGCAACAACAGTGCTGCAAACCCACTCAAGGCATCAATAATGACAATATCACCTCTCGATCTAATGGATGCCGATAGAGTGTTCCATACAAATGTTTTAATATAATTATATTTTATAATATGTAATTATTGATAATTTTATTTGGAACGTAATTAGTCATTAATGATTTTTATAACTAATAGTATACTGAAAATTTGTTTTATATTTAAATTAAAATATTTTAGTATTTCTAAATTAATTAAAAAGGATCAATTATTATTTATAACATATTAAAATAATGCTATTTACAACATAATAAAAGTATCTACTATTTATAGCATGGTTAGAGGGTAATTTAATATTAATTAGATTGTTTATGCATTAGATTGTTTAAATTTGAAAATCAAATATAAGTTGGTTTTAAAATTTGATTTCATATTAATTTCAAACACAACTTTTAATGGAAATATCAATTTTTTCAAAACTGATATCAAATTAGTTAAAAAAAAAGATTCCAAGTATTTTATATACTATTTTTCATTTTTGATATATATATTTCTTTTTTCTTTTAAAAAAGATATATATATATATATATATATATATATATATATATATATTTAGAAAAGGGTTCCAATTAAAATTAATATTTAAAATTGAAAAAAAATTTCATCATTTATTTTACAAAATTGATTTAGTTTTTAATTACTTAATTGTATCAATAAAATTATTGAATTTTTTAAAATAAAATATTTAAAATGTTATATTTAACAATAATTTTTAAATATTTGATATATCAAATAAAGGATTTCAAGTAAAATTAAGAATCAAAATTTTAAATTGGTTAGGTTAAAAATAAAATAAAACAAAATATATTCATGCTTTCATAAAAAAGATATTTTCTTGAGTTAATATTGTTTTACATTTTTTTTCAAAAATCTTAGAGTGGTTAAATATATTAATATATTGATTATTGCCATAGGCATAGGCAGTATTAAAATTCGAAATTAATAGAATAGGAACAAAATTCAGAGATATTAATTTTTTGTTTTGGAAGGAAAATGAATGACTTAGGTGGAGGGGACACGTGGGAGAAGGTTATAGAAAATAAACTTTATTTCATATGTCCCAAGGAATTGTACGCACCGCTAATACATCAACTTAGTTTGGAACACCTAAATTTGAATCATCTAAAACAATATCTCATCTTACCATATGATCAATAAGATGAATCAATATAAATCCATCAAGTCAAATATCATGAGAAAAGGTGAAGGCTGCGAAGATCGTCAACTCTCTCTTCTATCGTCCGAGTCTTTGGTGCCTCCGGGGATTTTGACGAGGGCTAGGCGCGCCATTGCAGTGGGTAAGCAGGTGGGCGTCGTTTTTGACTGCCCCGACGAGGTGGCAGTTAAGCAGATAGCGGCTCATATTATGGAAAGTAGAACCTCATAGGAAGGGTCCTTTCTTGTGCTTTTGTTGTTTTTTGGGTTTTTTTATGATGTTTTGGATGCGTTGTTTGGTAGGGACTTGTTCTTCCCTTTGTTGGATTGGGGCGTGGGTTTTATCCTCTTTTTTTGAAGAGGCTGTTTTTTTGGGTGCCGGCCGCTTCTCTAGGGTGTATATTCCTTCTTAATATATATATTTTATCTTTCGAAAAAAAAACAATAAAAAGACAAAAGATAACTTAAATACATTACATGCTGCATTACACGTAACAGAAAAATGTAAATAAAGAATCACCTCCTTGAAGATAATATGCACCCAGAGAAAAAAAGAAACTGTGAGATGCAAGTATGGACAACACTAAAAAATCAATGTTATAGGAAACTACAAAAAATAAAATAAAAGAGTCAACATTGTTGAGAGAAGATTCATCGCGAGAAAGAGAAAAACCTCGAAAATTTGACGAAGGTCGTAGCCTTAAGGTAGAAACATCTATAAAATGAGAGGAAACCTTGATCTGATAATGAGGAAGAGAAATTGAGAAAGGGAAAAATAAAAAGCTAAAAAGAAGGAGAAGCGTTTCTGTCGTATAAGAAAAACACACCTTATATATTGATAACCATAAAGATTTACTTATATTTTAAGAATTCATTTCAAATTTGAAATTTGCTGAATTTTGACATTATATTTATTAATCAAAATAATTAACATCGGTGAAATTGAAATTTAAATTAAGAATTACTTAATTTATAACCTTCCCTTTAAAGTTTTTAAATTGATTTAAAAATATTGCAAAATTTTC
Organism: Acmispon strigosus; assembly: GCA_030819835.1. NCBI lineage: Eukaryota > Viridiplantae > Streptophyta > Magnoliopsida > Fabales > Fabaceae > Acmispon > Acmispon strigosus. The sequence goes on from JAUAMA010000002.1 coordinate 28,428,269, forward strand.
AAAATTATTGGAGGGACCCCTTATATTAATTTTGATTTTAAAATTTAAATATTTCAAAACTCTATTATTTTTACAATTTTTATATAAAAATTAATTACTATTCTTAATTTAATTACTTAATTTATTATTTCAATGCTCTAAATATTTCAAATTTGAATTATTTAATTTATTTCATAATTTTTGAATTAACTAAAAAAGATCGAAGCTGTAATATTTTTATCATTAATTTCGAGTTTTATATTTTACTTTTGAAATAGTTGGAGGAAAGTTGAGCATTAATTTTTTTTTTTAGAAATTGAATATTAATTTTTCATTTTAAATTCTATTTTTTCAGAAATAATAATGAATTTTATTTATGTTTTATAAAAAAATAATTGAAAATTTTTTATATATTTCTAGATTTCAAGATTTATAGACACATATATTACTTATCCTTAAAAAAAACAAATCATCTATTATATATTACTTAAAATAGTGTGTTAAATCAAAACTGTTATTTTAATATTTAATTGAAAAATATAGCTGGGACAAATCAAATTAGGAAATAGTTCTAAAAATAATTATTTGGAATGATTGACGGTAGAATTGATATTTCACTAATATTCTAAATTTTTGTAATTCATGACACATCTTGTGCTAAATTTAGATGTTATTTTGTCATGTTGATTCCTCGATTATTGATATAAGAATATTTAGCCTGGAGTGCATCGTCCTCACTCCGGTGCGCATACTTAATGAAACTAGTTTGGTATTAATTAGTTATGATTTAAGGTTTATAAAATATATAAAATTAGTTCAGTATAAACACCATAATTCGTTCAAGTTATGGTGCGCATCTTTTGTTTGGCAGATTGTAATGTTCTGATATGCATTGCCTTCTGCTCCCTCTTTCTTCTATTTTTTACATCTGTATACGGGTTGGAGTACCCCTAGTACTCCACTTCAATACAATTATGTTTATCAAAAAAAAAAAAAGTTATGGTGCGCATACTTCTCTCAACAATATTCCACCTACTTTTATTCTTCAAGTTACCTGTATGAGTATTAGTCACTTGATTTAAGGTGCGCATACTCAGTATAATTTTTTTACACATACATCTAATGATTGGTCGCAACATAAAAAAATTGTAATTTAATTAAAATTATAAATAATGTAACTTTTTTTAGTATGTGACATTAAATAATTAGATGTCAATAAAAAAAATGACACTTTCAATGAATCAAAAGTGTTGTCTAAATGACTCCGGTAAAATTTGGGTTAAATTACTATAGTCCTAGATCGATCAATGATATTTAAGATAAGTAAAATTTATATCTCACTTATCTTAAATATCATTGGTCCACCATGGACAAAAGTCATTTAACCCATATTTTTTCTAGATTCATTTAGACAACTCGCGTCTAATTAAACTTATCTATAAGACTATAAATAACCATCATGGATATTTTGGCAGCAAAAGGGAGTATGTTTTTGAAAAAGAAAGGAGTATACAAAAAACCCAACAAACAGAAATAACCAACCAAAGCCCAATCCTGTAAACCCAACCAACCCAACAAAGATCACCCACCAACCAAAAGCTATCTCCAAAAAAACTGAGAACCCCAACAAAGCCATATGAACAAGGAACCCAAAAAAGCCAACTTCATTCCCCACTAACCAAGCTCGCCGAGCTCTCACAACAATACATCTTAAAATAATTATTATAATATAAATATAAATATGGTTTAAATATTTTGAAAGCAAAATTGAGAATTAGAAAGGGAATATATAAATGGGAGTTCTGTTTAGCGCCACCCCAATTGCGGGTGGCGCCACCCCTTTTTTCAAAAAATACCTAAATTGCCCTTTTTCAAAAAAAAATTGTACCAAAAAAAAAAATACAAAAATGGTTTTTTTTTTTCAAAACCTCACCCCCATCCCCTTCAACTCATCACCCTCACCATTTTTCTCCCCCCATACCTTTCCGTTCTACCCGGATAATGAAATGGACGAAAGGGACAAGTCATAACCCAAAGTGGGTTAACATAAGTGAAAGAAAAAATGGATTTTGAAGTTTTTGACACGTTCTGGTTAATATTCACACTTGTAAGCGCGAAATATTCTTCAAAATCGCACTTTCAAGTGCGAATATATGTTAGATATTATTTTTTTAATGTATTTTATTTGGTCGCACTTTTAAGTGCGATTTTGAGATAATTTTCGCACCTTGAAGTGCGATTTCATATTAAAAAAATTGAGAAAAACATCTAAAAATTCAAAAAAGGCACCAACTGATTTTTAAAAATTATGGGACCACCACAGTTTGTCTAGTTGACATATTTAGAAATTTATGGTGAAATATTTTTTTTTCAAAAATTAAAAAAAAAACAAACGATGGAATTTGGGCTCGGGACACCGAGCTTATGGCGAAGCGATAAGCGTCCAATTACTTTTTTTTCTCTTCAACTTTTTAGTTCAGCCCGTCGCCATCCGAGACTGTTAGAAATTCATTTTTCAGGGCCAGAAATATTAAAAAAAATAATTTGAAATACTATTTCGCACCTATAAGTGCGATTTGGAGGCAAATTTCGCACTTGTAGGTGCGATACACTTTGAAAAAAATTAAAAAATACTATTTCGCACCTATAAGTGCGATTAGGACGCAAATTTCGCACCTACAAGTGCGATACACTTTTTAAAAAAATAAAAAATACTATTTCGCACTTATAAGTGCGATTTTTTTACAGATTTTAAAAATATAAACCAGAGATTGATTCGCACTTATAAGTGCGAATTAAAAGTCGGAAAACAAAGTAACGAACGAAATAGAGAAGGGGAAGGAATGGGGTGAGATTTTGGAGAGAGGTGGTGGTGAAGATTAGTTTGGAAAGGGAACAGGGATGAGAATGGGGGTGAGAATGGTGGAGAGAAGAGGAAGAGGATGATGGTGAGAATGGTGTTGAGGAGATGAAGGGGGTGGTGGAGGGATGGTTGAGAGAAGAGGAAAATGGGGTGGTGAGAAGAAAGTAGAAGATGAAGTAATTAGGAAGAAGAAGGATATGTTAGGGTTTTTTTATTTTAAAAGGGGTAAAATGGTATTTTACTGCAATGGGGGTGGCGCCACCCGCAATTGGGGTGGCGCCAAACAGAACTCCCAATATAAATGGCTCATGAAGAGATTTATTTTGTGTACAAAACAAAAACAAAGTGCATAAAAGGCAAATGATTATAATTTTATTAATAAATAGTTAATAATTTGACTTATTATTAATAATTTGACTTATTATTAATAATTGTTTAAAAAAATTATCATGCTAAATAAATTATTAATACTAACTTATTAATTATTTAATTAATTAATACCAAATAATCTTATATGAACTAAATTCAACGCACCCTTGAACAACATGATTCAGATCATAATAAAATGATTATTATTTAGATCACTTTAATTTTCTTATTCTTGAGCTTTACATCACAATCATTAATTAAATACTATTATTTACATTTTTTTAAATAAGTAATCACAATTAATAATTAAAGGAGAGCCGCCACCCGGCTCGCGAGACACTTATTAGTGTTAATTCATTTTAAATCAAAATACGTTTCCCTCGTTTTTTTCCCGTTCCCAACTTTTTCCCCCTAATACTCTCTTCCTCTAATTTTACAAGCCTCTGTAACTCTGACTTCTCTCATAAGCACTAATCGGAAACCCTCATTCTGCGTCTGCCAATGAAGCTGCGATTTCGAACGAAGGTACGAACGAACCCTCGTCTCAAGCTGTAACTGGAGAAGAGAAAAAGAACCTCCTTCGCTAGTGTTGGTGAGAGAGAGAGCTTTCGCCTTCATTCATGGTTAGTTCTATGCTTTTCTGAGGATTTTGATTTCTTCTACTTTGTCCAGAAGGTAAATCATGCGTTCTTCTAATCATGATGAACCATTACTTTTTCCATTTTTTCCCTTGTGTTGATTCATTTATGTCTCTCTGCATACTTACATTTTACTCTGATTCTCACTTAGAAGTTGATTATATATGCAATTGATTAGTTAGGAATGCTTTACAAATAATAGAAATTTACGATGGATTAGAAATTGCAAGTTAAAGCTTATCGTATCTGGATTGATTGAAGGAGGCATAGGCTTCCCGCTCCTGCATAGTAATTTGTTGAGAAACTGTAATTAAAACGTTTACATGTTATGAGCATTGCTAAACCTTGATTTTTACTACACTATTGATTATGGATCACTGTTTGTTGGTTTCTTTCTGTTGAGTAAATCACCTTTAAGTTGCATTTTACTTTTCTTATTCGACATTGAGAAAGGATAAAGGGAAATATGTTAGCTTACAAGCATTTGCAATTCTTGACTAACTTTGCTGTTTTAAGTCACTTAGTTTGAGTATATTAGTACAATAATTGCCTCTTACTCTCTTTAACTTTCAAGTGTGGTTTTGTTATTTAACTTTCCTCCCTTTTTTACCTAGTCTTTTTGTGAGGATCTAACATACTTGTCTCGGTCTGCGCTTAGGAGACGGAACTCACTTTCTAATTTGATGGCATGGAGCAGTATGAAATACTTGAGCAAATAGGAAAAGATGCTTTTGGTTCCACCCTTCCTTGTAAGACATAAGCATGAGAAGAAAAAGTGAGAACGGAACCTCCCTTTTTTTGTTTTTCTGTGTATCTGTTCACTTGTGGTGTTGTACTATAAAGTTTAAACAGATATGCATGCATTCCATAAACCACTATTAATAATGTTGTTTAATACCTGTCTTTTGATTATAGGTATTGCCCACGAAACTGAGCGCCCTATTAGATCTGCGCACCAGGAGCTTGGAGCTTAAAATAGTTTTGTTTTTATAGGCATGGAGCTTCAAATAGTGATTCAATTAGGGAACTAACTGAGTATTCTTTTTCTGTATTCTAAAATATTGTCTTCTGCATACTGTGTGATTCCTGGTACATTTTTGCTCTACTTTTGGAGGAATTTCATTTGCTAAATGCTAGTGTGCCTAAAGACAAGTTTCAAAGCTCACTATGAAAACTAGGCAGTAAATGTTACAATTTGCTGATTGAAATGTTTGATGTGAAATTGTTTGTGGATATGGTTCAGGATATTTCTAACATACTTGCTTCTTATGACCTGTATAGGCTGAGCTCATCTCTAAACTACGAGACCCTTTCATTGTGGAATACAAAGATTCAAGGGTAGAAAAGGTATTTTGCTTTTTAAGTTTCACATCTCTTCATCTCAATTACAAGGGTGGTTTTACAAGTTTTGAACTTTTGGCTTAGTATACCTTTTCTTCTGTATGATGTACTTGCTTTCATATCATGTGCATTAAGAGGCTGATTGTAGGTCTTATACTACCACAATATTTACTCTTCTTGCAAGTTGGCAGTTAGAGATGAAAATGAAGAAAGAAGATCAACCAAGCTTGGCCATGGGCACTAGTGGATCACCTAGACAGGAAGCAGTTGACAAAACACATAACCACCTAAATAAAACAGGGATAATCACTTACAACTTGAGTCTATAAAGTTGAAAACTGACAATTAACACTAGTGCATCCCTATCTTTTCCAAATTGTCAGTTTGTTGTTTCCATAACACTACTATCCGAATTCCTAATAATTGCACCAGCTTCCCAACCACTAATTATGCAGTGAGCTGTATCCACAACCTATCCTTGGAGAAGTTCATTTTTTCAGTTGTTGACGGCGGTCTTGCTGTCTCAGTTTGACAGACCAAATAATTTAATATATCAGCCAAGTAGCCGACAAACCAAAAATGTTATAAACCTTAGATAATTCACAGAAATAACTACCAATAGTAGAATGATATGCCCAAACTTTAACTTACTCAACCTTTGCAAAGGAGCACACAATGAAGGGAGAATGAGGTTGATGGCTCGAAAGCGAGAGAGGGAGAGATCAATGTTAAATTATACAAAAACTTAGACATGAAAGGAGTGAGAATGGAACTCAACCTTTGCAAAGGAGCACACAATGAAGGGAGAATGAGGTTGATGGCTCGAAAGCGAGAGAGGGAGAGATCAATGTTAATTTATACAAAAACTTAGACATGAAAGGAGTGAGAATGGAAGTGAGAAAGATGTTGAATTAGAGGAGACCGTGATCGAGAACGTAATATTTTGGGTGCCAAGAGAAGTGCACGTGAGCCGTTACAGTGAACAAATATTAGCCTATAGATTAACATAAATCAAGAGATGAGATTTGGTGTCATTTGATCCTATGAATTGGGGGAAATAGAGGAAGAGAAAACTGTGAAAAGAGAAAGTATATCTTCATAGTATTTAAAGATACATAATAAGGAGATACAAACACCAATTTACACTACATGAACAGTGACTAACTCTAACTAATTAGATGAAACTAATTGTCTTTACACACTTCAACTCTTACTAATCTATTAAATTTCATCCGCGCTTTGCATAGATCATTCTAGTTTCAATGATTTAGTGGAGTTGTCCTACTCTTATCATGGAAAACTGGTTTGCCAGAGGTGGCTTTCCTAATACAAGAGCCTTAGATATTTGATCCATAGTTGGACGAGAATGTGGATTTTCTCTCAAGCAAGCAAGTGCAAAACTTGCAATCAAGATCACCTCCCCATCAATAGGTTTTTCAGGCTGAGGAGGTCTTTGATCTAAAACATCAACCAATAGCAAATCATTAGCCATTGATGCTGTAGAGGGTGACATCAATGAAGAAATGAGATCTCCTGGATGCATTCCCATGATGATTTCCAGAGCAAGTACTCCAAAGCTATATACATCACATTTCTCATTCACTTGCATTGTCTGAGCTAACTCTGCAAAAGCCAAAAAAAATATTTATGAATATATTAAGTACAATTTAATGTGAGTTTTAATCAAATCAAGTGAAGTAGCATGTATTTTTTTAATGGACTCTGGTATTTGCATATCACTTGTGAGTCACTTTTTCATTTCTCTAATAGCAAGTTTGGATCAATTTCTCTTTCTTCCAAAATTAGTTATGACATCCAGAAGCTACTTACACAAGCTGCTTTTCATAATTGATTTTGACTTTAGAATTAATTATAGAAAGGTCTCCTGACATGCACTTATTTTTGCATTAGGATTAGTCCAATTCTTGCACATGTGAACTATTCCCTATACAGAAACTTTGATATAAAAGTACTGCAAATGAAAAATGGTCTGATCATTTCAATTTCCAAATGTGAAGGAAAGGTGTCTAACCTGGTGCTGCATAACCAAAGGTGCCTGCGAATGCGGTCCAAGTATGTGAACCAGGCTTCAGAAACTTCGCTGTTCCAAAGTCAGAGACATGAGCTTCATATTGAAGATCCAGAAGAATATTCTTGCTAGATATGTCACGGTGAATTATAGGAGGTGAGCAATCATGATGCATGTAGGACAAAGCATTGGCCACTCCTTTAACAACATTCACCCTCTTTTCCCAATCAAATGCTGTTGCTTGTGTCTCACTGTTTAGCACATGATCCAAGCTTCCTCCTTCCAAGAACTCATAAACCAAGAATGAGAATTTTGAGTGTAAGCAAAATCCTCGAAGCTTTATAATGTTCCGGTGCCTAATTTCTGTCAAGGTTTGAATCTCACTGATGAAAGCGTTTGAACTGAGATTTGACATTTCCTCATCTGCCACTGAATGAAGTTTCTTCACAGCCACAACCAAACCTGTCGGCAACGCCGCCTTGTAAACGTTTCCTTGACCTCCCACTCCAATGAGACATTTGTCATCAAAATTCTCTGTAGCTTCAATGATATTCTCAAACATTATTTTTCCGTCATAGCTCCACACAGAAAAGAGTGCTACCCTTTCATATTCTTCTTCAGATTGGTTTTCTTCCTTTTGTTTACTTCTACAAAGTAGGTACACTGAAAGCCCCACCCCACACAACACTAGTATTACAATTCCCACAGCAAGAAGTACCGACATGATGACTTTGTTCCTCTTTCTACTATGGTTGGGTGAGCAAAGACTCAAGCCTGTGACATTACCACACAACCCTTTATTATTTTTCAATGATTCAATTGAAGCATTAAGAAAAGCTGGACTGTTTGGAAGTGGCCCTTCTAACTGGTTGTCTGATATGTTAACAAAATCCAGTGTTCTACTTCTACCAAAAGTGGGAGGAATGATGCCAGAAAGACTATTATGTGAGATATTCAACATTGACAATTTCTCCAACTCTCCAAGATTTTGTGGTATCATTCCATTCAATAGATTTCCACTAAGATCAACAGACTCCAGAGTTTTGGTAAACTGCGAGGGAATGTTTCCTTCAATTTTGTTCATGCTCAAATTCAAGTTCCGCAACCTGGGTAAGCTCATAATTTCTTTTGGTATTGTGCCACTAAATTCATTTCCTCCAAGATCCAAATTGTCAAGCATCTGTAGCAATCCAATTTCTGCTGGAATGTTTCCTGAAATGTAATTGTCACTAATCTGGAGCTCGGATAATGATCGCATGCGTCCTAACTCCTTTGGAAGCTTCCCGGTCAAGTGGTTTGAAGAAAGGTAAAGCCGGCCAAGCTTGGTTGCTTCAAGAAGTTCTAGTGGTATGCCACCAGAAATGTTATTGTTGGATAACTTGAGGTCAGTAAGTTTAAGGCACTTCCCCCACTTTGGTGAAATGTGGCCATAAAATTTATTGTCACTCAGATCAATGTATACCAAATTGGGATATACACCAAAATCTTGTGCTATGTCCCCTTCTATTTGGTTTCTCTCAATCCTGAGCCTAACAATTCTTGAGCAGTTCTTCAAGCTTGTTGGCACAGGACCTGTAAAGTGGTTGTCAAAAGCAGCAAAGTATGATAGTAAACCACCAGAGCAGATTTGAGGTGGCAAATGGCCAATGAAATCATTTTCATGTAAGAACAAAGTGTCCAACTTGGTAAAATTATTCAGGACCTGTGGAATGCTACCATTGAGTTTGTTGGTGGACAGTTCCAACACAGTGAGCCTTGTCAAATTACCAATTGTGGTAGGAATAGGTCCAGAGAGATTATTACTTTGGAGACTGAGGCAATTCAAATTGATCAGGTTCCCTATAGAGGCAGGAATTGGTCCAGAAAAGTGATTAAATCCCAGGTACAAGTATGTCAGCTTTGTCAATCTCCCAATGGTGGAAGGAATAGACCCAGAAAGTTGGTTGTAATCCAGCATAAGTTCTTCCAAATTGACTAACTTTCCTACAGAATCTGGTATTGATCCATAAAGATTATTGCGGTAAAGGTCGAGGCAGGACAAGTTAGACATGCTCCATAAGGAAGGTGGGATTGGTCCAGACAGGAGGGTAATATTAGCAAGAGCAAGTGTATTTAAACTGGTCATGTTACTTATTGTTTCAGGGATAGCACCAGAGAAAGAGTTCTCTGACAGATCAAGAAACCTAAGGTTTGTGAGCATCCCAATTTCTCGTGGAATGGAACCAGAAAGTTTGTTTGTTGCAAAGCCAAGATACTCCAAGTTGTTCAACTTTCCAATCTCTGGAGGAATGTGGCCAGACAATTTGTTGGAACCAAAGTCTAGGTATGATAGTTTGGACAAGTTTGCTATGGAGCTAGGAATAGCTCCCTCTAGATAACATATGGAAAGATCAAGGCGATGTAAACTCCTTAATGTCCAAATCTCTTGAGGGATGAAACCATCAAAGGAATTGCAAGACAAGTTCAAAACATTTAGTTTGGACATGTTACCTACTTGTGGTGGGATGGTCCCATAAAAGGAGTTTCCATAGATATCTAGGCTGAGGAGGTTGGGAAGTGAGGAGAAGCTGAGAGTGTGGAGTGTACCTTTGATCCCATAATTTGCAAGACTTATGCTGTTGATGGACTTCGATTTGTCACACTGAATTCCTCTCCATTTGCATGGATCAGTGCCTGTCCATGTTGACAACAGAGCTTGGCTTTGGTTGTTAAAGCTGTGTTTCCATTTCAACAGAGCACTTGCTTCACTCTCTTCAGCTGCAGCTTGGGGAGGCAAAAGTGTTTGAAGGACACAAAGCATGCACAGAATCAGGATCAACATGTGCACTATGATTGAAGAACCGGATTTTTAGTGGCAAGATTATGATTTTGGATTTGATGGTGATGGTAGAGTTTGAGCTGAGAGACCCTTTGAAAAGGAATAATGACCGAGGGGGTATGTTGAAGTCGTGAAGTGGGGAATAAAAGAATCTTTGGTCAATTTAAATCTGCCACTCACAATAAAAGAATCTCGCTTAATGGATTAGCATGTCCGAATGCAATTAAGCTCATACTATAATAATCTTTTCACAAAATTACGTTTCTTCAAAAATAAAATATTACCGAATTTTCAAATACACTAGACATGATTACACATACATGTGAGAAGTCAAACTCAATTTTGTGGGTTCATGTGATACTTGATTTCTTATAACAATGATATGTTCACATTTTATATTCTTTTTTATCTCATTTGCACTTATTCTTTCTTTTTCTATATCACATCATCCATTATATTTCTTGATTCTCTCTTTTATCTATAACCTTTTCCATTCCATTAGGTTAGGTGGAGGTGGAGAACTGAAAAAAGTCATTTTCCTTTTTCTTAAATAATATGTCAAATTTTGAGTATTCTGAGTGAAAAAAGTGTACGTTTTGGGAGAATTAATCTCACTAAGAGGTGGACGTTTTCTCGAACAAGAATGTGAATGAGGACACCTTTGAAAAAAAGTCAATTTTGGTAAAGTTGCCACTCAACAAAACAAATATTATTAGCAAAAATAGTCACGTGTTTCACCATTTTTGTGTGCCAAGGACAAGGAGCATTTCCGGACAACAACATTTTTGAGTGGACGTTTCTTTTTATTTTTTCTGGTGCCAGATGGTATGTTTTGTTATCAAATTAATATCATGTATTTCGTTTCATAAAAAAAGTCCTGCATTTGGCTTTGACCAAATTAGAAAATTCTAGTATTTGTCTAAAAAGGCCCATGTTTTTGAGACGCGGATCAAATAACTTTAGAAATGGTTAAATAGCTTTTTTTTTCTTACATGGGAAAGATAGAAATTGGTAAGTAGTTCGAACAAATAAATAAATAGTTGTGCGAATGAGAATAAAGACTTTAAATTAAGTTGATATTTTATATTTTCAGATAATATATGTTATATTCGTTGGTTGAAATAAATTAAGGTTAGGGAAAAACGTATGTGGGTTAAGAAATTAATTTAATGATTATTTAAACAGACAATTATTTGAGAAAGAGACTATATATGTTCCTTAATACAAGTTTCTAAAATACTTTTAAAAGCTTTTAAATATTGCTACTGAGAAAGGAGAACAAGGGTAGTGGGAAAATAACTAAGGTAAGAAGAAAAATAGCCAACAATGTAACTGAAAACAACTAAGTAAATTAAAATAAAACTTGAAATAAATGGTTGAAAGGTAAATAAAGGTTGGAAATAAATAAAGGCAACGGGAAAGAACTCAAGTGTGAGAGATTTGTAATTTGATTTTATGATTGTATAATATGTTTTACAAATAACCATATTCTATTTATAAGGAGAGTCTCGACTAATTATAACAGTTTTCGGCTTCCTAACCACTAACCACCATCTAGCTCCATGCTTCCACTTGAGGTCTTGGTGTGTTTCGTGGCTCTTACTCCTAGTCAGCTTTGAAGACTTGGTCTTCTTTGTGTATTGATGGGTCTCACACTTGTAACAACTATCCTTATTAATAGGGAACAATTTCATTTCTAATTTCCAACGTAATAACACCTAGATTCTGAATAAATATCTTGGGAATATTCTCTGCTTAAAATCCATACTTGCTTACTTCAAAATCTCATTTAAGTTCAAAGCTACATCCCACAGCCAATCACTCTGATTCGGCAACGGGCAGCTTCCTCACATATCGACTCATTCTTGGATTAGCATAGATGTTTTTAGTTGTTGAAACACGACCAATATTTTAGTTCCAACACTTTAACCCCACATTATGTATTTTAGCTGTCACGTGCTAGCTGTTCGATAACAATGATTTTCAGAACATTGATCATTTTTACAGAGGCAACAACTCCGAGGTTCTTCCCCATTATATCATGCAGAGGAAACCTCAGAGATTAATACCAAAGTTATAAGGGGGGGGGGGGGAGCAGAAAATGACTATGGATGGCAATCATGCAGGAAATACTAGGGCTTCCTATAACGCCTGGTCACATTGTAAATTCGTGGAAAATAAGTTTGATAAACCTCTCAAAAAAGTCACTCGAATTTTTTTCAAAATGATTCGTCGCTCAATAATTATTTAATCATAAATAATATCCTCGTAAATAACATAATTCAACGGGAGCAGTAAAAATAAATAATTATCCGCAACATAATTTTTGCTAAGTCATAAATAAAAGGAAAATAGTAATTAACATCATGCTCCTTCAATTCTTCTCGTCATCTTCAACTAATCACCAATTAATCTCCATTTAGTCCTCGCGCTGTTCATCTATGGCGTTAAGCGCCCAAACAATGCACAAACAAACAGAAAAGGTTAACTCCAAAAGTATCAATAATAATAATAATTATCAACTATGTGATAATTAAAAACAGAAATAGCAGAATTCGAATACAGCAACAGCAGAATTTTATACCGCAACCGATTAAACAACAATAATTAACAACAGTAAATAAACAACAATAACAAACATAGTCTACAGCCTTCAAAATAATTTCCATTTAATTCTCAAAACATGCAAGTTAGTCCTGAAATAACTACATGCATAACTATGACTAAGATTTTCCCAGAACAAGGGCAGGACAATCATGTGGGACAAAGATCCACCATATTGCCCTAGATTGATCCCACGGGACAAAGTGCCGTCACATCAATCTTAAATATCCTAAATATAATGCATATGCTATGACAGAACTAATCATCATCCTCATGAACCAACAATTCAACATTTTTCTCAGTTATAGTATCATATGCAAATTTAGCAAATTCCTCTAAGAATCATATTCATCATGTTATACTCAATAACTCAATTCATTTCATCAAGTCTCAACATCATACAAACCATGTATAACATGTTACAACATCAATTAACAAGTCCAGAATATGTTCAAGACAAAACACAATCAGAATTCTCAAAACAGAATCATACACATCACAAACCGATAAACGATTCCTACAACGAGTTACCCTTACCGTCATTTCGGTTGCATAAACTTGATCCTCCACCTATCAATAACATATAGACAACATTTAATAAACCATCCTAAATGTGGAAAATAAACTCAAAAGAAATTGGAATTAATACGGCCAAACTAGGGTTTAAGAAAAAAAAGCAAAACAGAACAAGCAGCATACCCACGCACATGTGTGGCTCAGGCAGTGAGCACAGAGACCCCTGCGCAGGGTGGCCACGAACATGCGTGACCCCTTTATACAGGGGTCGAAAATTCATATTTTTCTCATACAGAAGGGTCCGGAAAAGCAGTTTTTCACCCCAAAATCAACTTTAACCCTACTTTTCGAAAACAAGACTTTTCCATGGCCAAAACTCATTATAAAATTGATTAAAGACAATTTCTACCCCAAAATTCAAAGGATTTTCAAAACACCAATATATATAAATAAGGGGAAAATGACTAGGGTTTCAACCAGAACAAGGGAAAAGACCAACCTGACTTTGCTTGTATCAAGGGGAAATGAACCACAACCTTAGACCTCCAATTGAGCAGAAATGACTCGAGTATGGTGAGGAGGAAGGGGCTGCAACAAACCAAGTCAAAACCCTAAGAGAGAAAACACTAGAATTCAGAAGTTGGAGAGTTTGATCACTTACAAATGGACTAACACAATGCACCCTTGAAGATGATTGAAGAACAAAGGTTGCACACTAATGGAGGAATGAAATGTCGACCAACGCAGCTCAAGAAGGAAATGATTGGCTGAATTCTCACAAGGAGGAAGAGAGGATATAGCAGCAGCAAGGGGTTTCAGCACTTGAGAACAAATATTTTTCTCTGAAGGTTTAGAGTGTTGTAGTGAAGAGTGATAGAAAGACTTCAGACTTCTCCTTCCTATAAGGACATGGTTGAACCACTCATGTTAGCGGGAGGTTATTTTTTAGCTTCCACTCCTACTACTTAGCAGAATATTACTGGTATCAACTAACCCTTAGGATAATATGCTCTTTTTAAATTTTAACTCAGCAAAAAATAAAAGGAAAATAAAAAAATTGCTGACCAAGGTTGTATAATCGACCAACCCTAGAAGAAGTAGGGAAAACAACAACTTCTTCTTCCTTCAAAAGCTCTAACAAATAACAGAACGAATCTGGTCCTGTTTTTGGCTAAATTAAATTCCTGATTACTTAATTTTTTTATTTTTTATTAATCCATAATAATATACTCAAGGAATATTCTCCCAAATCAGAAACATAATTCTCTTCTCTCAATCCCCTTATTTTTGAAATAAGAGAAAACAATAAACAGAAAAGTAAAAATAAAAATCTGCTCTTAACAAGGATTTTCAGAAAATCAAATATCAATCAAATCTATGAAGATTTTATTTTATGCTCATACCAAAACTCGAATAGAACAATTCAAACAGAATTTATTTCAGTAAACGTCTAACAGGGACAAAAACATAAATATCACAACTTCAGGGACCAAATTACAATTATTATAAACTCCAGGGACCAAACTGAAAAATTTACAAAATTGAGGGTCTTACACTTCCTTTAGAGGCCAAAATAAATACACTCGGCTCCTTTGATCCTGACAACTATAGGTTCCTCCTAGGTCTATATGCCCAAAGTGTTGCTAAATTCCCATTGATTTTGATGGAATTTCTTGCAAGAGGAATTTCTTTAACCTCTTTATATTGAACTACAAGTTCACTTTCATGAACAGTGGGTGGTTGCTCAATCTCTGGTTGCCTCCACAAAATGCAATTTATCCTTCCTTGTAAGGAAACTCTGACTTTCCATTCTTGCACTCGATTAGGCAAATATCCGTTAGTGCACCTACACTCCAATTCAGCATAATACTCATCAATTAGGGAAGGACGCGCCTCTGGTGTGCCAGTTATCATGCCTACGATAAACATTGGGTAGCCAAGTGCGGAGCGGATAACTGCTAAAAACATATAAGTTTCAGAAGAGAGGTATTTCACATGCTCATTTACTGATTTGGTTGAAAGGACAGAATAAGTTAAAGAATGGGGCGACATTGACAAAGTGATATCTGTAGAGCTGCCTGATCCAGTGTTATATCCTCAGTTATCAACTGTTGTTTCTAGCTCCATAATACATGGACCGTGTGGACATGCTAAAAAAAAATCTCCATGCATGGAAAATGGTAGGTGCACTAAATTCTTTACAAAGAGATTTCAGAACACCACCTTTATTGACAAGAGGGATATCCGCAATATAGAAGAAGACAAACATGCATTGTAATAATGAAAAAAGACATCAAAATTGATAACAGGTATGTAATTCATTACAATCTTAGTCTTCATTGTTAAATTCAACCTCATGTCAATGTACTTTATTGCAACAAAATATGTAACATAATAATTAGAGGACTGCATATACGAATATTGATACCAATGTCCAAAACACGATTGGTTGAAAATTATAAGGTAATATATGGTTAAAATTTTACTGGATAAACAATTTGATGTGTTTTGCGTTGCAGGTATGTAGTTCCTTACAGTGCCACTCTCCTTATGAGATACCAAGTTCATATTAATGTTGAATATTGTAACAAATCAAATACTATGAAGTACTTTTTCAAATATATCAACAAAGGCGCAAATCGAGCGATGCTTGAAATTACAAATAAGGAGAACAACGATCAAGCGAAAGAACCAGTGGATGAAGTAAAACAATATTATGATTGTCGTTGTCTTTCATCGTGTGAGGCAGCTTGGAGAACATTTGGCTTTACAATACACAAAAGGTGGTCGTCGATTAGTGAAAAAACTTAAGTTTCATCTTCCAAATGAGTATATGGTCTACTATAATGATGATGAAGACGTAGAAGATGTTACTGAATAGAGTGGCAGCAAATCCATTATGTTAATGACTTGGTTTGCAGCTAATGAAAAATACTGAGACGGTAGAGATTTGACCTATGCTGAATTTTTTAGTAGATTTATTTACCATAAAAACATAGAGTTTGGAAACCGAGAAAGAAAGATTTTACAATTGACAGATTACAGTATATCCCTCCAAGCATCAGAGAGTTGTATTACATGAGGATCCTCCTAACTATGCAAAGGGGTTGCACATCATATAGTAGTATAAGAACAGTTAACGAAATAACATATGATACTCTTAAGGAAGCATGTGATCAATTGGGTTGCTAAAAGATGACAAAGAGTATATAGAAGCAATTAAAGAAATTTCAAATTTAGCTTTGGGTGAACAAATATGGAGGCTCTTTGTTCGAATGTTAATGATGAATACAATCTCAAAATCTAATGATGTTTGAGACGCATGTTGAAAGCTCTTATCGGATGATATTCTTTACCATAGAAGAAGGCCATTGCAAAATCCAGGCACTTTGAAATTTTAAGTATATGTAGCATTTTTGTATGTCATTATCTAAATATAAATATTGCTTCAATTTAGCTTTTACAATTCATTTATTTATCATACACATAAAATTACACAATTTTTAGAATAATGCATATTGAACATGACCTTTATGTGTAGTCTATTGTATTCTGAGTAATGAAAAACTTTAGTTATATAAAGTTGTTGAAGCTACTGTAAACTCTTCACCATTATGGAAGCATTGCAAAGTTTTAAAGCTGACTAAGAACATGCGGCTAAGCGCAGCAGAGGCGGCTAATAAGGCAAAAGAAATCAAAGAATTTGCAGATTGGATTCTTAACTTGGAAATGGTGATCATCCTGATACTGGAACTGAAGAGTATGATGTTCAAATCCCTTCAGATTGGCTCCCAAATTATGCTGATCAATTAATGGAGCTAATTAAATATACATATCCAGACCTTTCACGCAACATGAAAGACCTAAAATTCTTCCAAGACAGAGCAATATTGGCTCCGACAATGAAGGTTGTTGAAATGATAAACACTTAAATGCTTGGCTTGATAGCTGCAACAGAACGTGAATATTTGAGCTCCAGCAGTACTTTGCGCTCTGATGAGGATTTTGAAATCCAAGGTGAGTGGTTTACGAATGAATTTCTTAACGATATCAAAAGGTCAGGAATCCCTAACCATACACTATTATTGAAAGTTGGTACTCCAATCATGCTTCTGCGAAATATAGACCAAGCAGCATGCTTATGCAATGGAACTAGATTAATTGTTGATGAACTTAGAGAATGTGTTATTGGTACAACTGTTATCACAGGAACAAATGTTGAGGAAAAAATGCACATTCCTAGAATGGACTTGGTTCCTTCCGATCCCAAATTTCCATTTAAATTCCAAAGAAGACAGTTTCCAGTTTCTGTATACTTTACGATGACCATAAACAAAAGTCAGGGACAAACATTGGCTCAAGTTGGACTCTTTCTTCCGAGGCCCGTCTTCACTCATGGTCAATTATACGTAGCACTCTATAGAGTATGGTTAAAGAAGGGTCTTAATCTTTGTATACTGGATGATTCGGGATAGCCGCAAGCTTCCACCTTAAATGTAGTGTTTAAGGAAGTTTTTAAAAATGTTTGATGTGTTAAACGAACATTCATTTACTTATTATTTTTTACTAATTTAATTATCCTGTTCAACTATTTATGTTTTTACAATTATACTTAATTTTACTAACATGTAATATATATCTCAAACGCATGAATTTAGCAATTAATTTATTCATATATAAAAAAAACTTAAATTGCCGTGAAAAACACGAGTCATCACACTAGTTTAAATTTTGTGAAATGCTAGTAAGACTCTCTTTAACATTTTCTTACTAATACTCTCTTTTTAATTAGTTAAAACATGTACAGTCAGCTTAATTATTTGGTCTTTACTCCCAATTTAGTGGATCTGAATTGATTTTAATCGATCAATGAGATAATGTTAGAAAAAGAGTGTAGTGTTGCTAACAATGTTATTAAAGAGAAATACTAACAACACTATTTTTGTCACTTTTTTTTTCTAGCACTCTATCTTTAATTGGTTAAAGTTTATGTTGCCCCACCAAATTATATGGGCTTCACCCCCCAATTTGGTAGACATACAAATTTTTTAATCAATTAAAGAAAGAGTGTTAGAAAGAAAGTGGCAAAAACAGTGTTATTAGCCTTCCTCTTAAATAATTTATTTAGCACATCAAAATGTTACATTTTAAATTAAGAATGAAAAATGAAGATAACTTTATTTACAGACTTCAAGAATAGTAGTTTACAGCTGTCCTCTTTCTCCATATATTCCATTGCAGTACTTACATAAACATAAACAGAGGAGTGAGGACAGAGCTTCAGAGTGCTGTTGAAAACAATGGGTCGTTCAATCTTATACCTTCACCTTCTGGTCTCATCTCTTCTTTTTTTGGTTTCGATGGTGAATGCGGTTCATGCTAACAAAAGGGTATGTCAGTTTTGCTTTACTATTGCTCATTTAATTTTCATTTTGTTTTGAAGTTACCACTTTAAAATTGAAATGATTTAATTAAATTCTGATTCAGACATTAATTATTGTTCACAGTGTTACATTGTATACTTGGGAGCACATTCTCATGGTCTAACACCTTCCTCTGTTGATCTTGAAACTGCCACATCTTCTCATTATGATTTACTGGGTTCAATATTGGGAAGGTATATATATATTTATGTAATGAAAAAAAAAAATCATTTTTGCCAAATAAGCTCTGTTTTAGAAGAAATTGTTTGATTAACTATACATATTGTTGATGATGATTGACAGCAATGAGAAGGCCAAAGAAGCACTTCTTTATTCATATAACAAACACATCAATGGCTTTGCAGCTTTACTTGAAGAGGAAGAAGCAGCACAGATTGCAAGTAAGAAACTCAATATCATGCTTAAAGACCTTTCAGATCTAGTATTTAATTTCACCACTTCAAATTAGCTATTTAAACTCAATATCAAGCAGCACAGAGGATGCAATGTTTGGATCAGTTTCTTACTTTCTTTCTCCTGAAAATCAATTATAATATCCAAAAGCATCTAAACTCTAAAATAAACTTTTCTATAGAATTGATTGTAACTTAAGAATCAATAATATGTTTCCATTGATGCAGAAAAAGCAAATGTGGTATCTGTGTTTGTGAGCAAGGAGCATAAACTGCACACAACCCGTTCATGGGAGTTTCTTGGACTGGGTGGAAATGGTAATGGTAATGGTAATGGTAAGAACACAGCATGGCAAATGGGAAGATTTGGTGAAAACACAATCATAGCTAGCATTGATACAGGTAATCTTTACCACACTTTATCTTTATAATTCAATCAGAATCTACTAACAATGGGGTTGTCTAAGTTAGCTGATGAGCTTATTTAAATTTATTTTGAGAAAATCAGTAATATTTAAAATAAGTAAGTTATGAATTTTATAAACTTTTTTCTTTGTTCTTATCCCACCATATCTTATATATCTCTATTTTTTTTTTATTTCTCATAAATGTCTTTGGGTGGGTGTATGCTGAAAGTGCTAAATTGAATGTTTTTTCATCTTTTAAAAATAAAAATGATATTTAAAAATAAAAAAACTAACGTGACGAAGCTCATATTTTTTAATCAAAGTGAAATCTAATTAACTTGGAGACAAGAACTACCAAAGATGCATTCTTGGGTTCTTAACATATTTTATTTTATTTTACTACGAGATCACATGGTGTGTGGGTCATATTTGCCTATTTGGGAATAGTAGTAGGAGAATTGCACGTTTTATAAGTCAACTAGTTAAAAAGGATTCCAGTTTTTTTCAATTTTTTTAATATGAGAAATGCTTGCAACACGTTTTTCTAAACATTTTATCTAATACACTACCACTCTATTTTTTTGAGGGTATTTTGTGAGGATGGAAGTTGATAGAATAGATAATGAGTGGAAAACAAACTTTTCATGTGTTTGGATGAGCAAGGAAAATAGGTGGACTACAGTAACATTTTAGTTTTCCGTTCGGTGCAGGCAAGAAAACAAACCAAGGACACCTAATATTGCATTGGGATGCATGAGAGTGTATAAAACGTCCTTTTCAAACTTCAATTTCATGTGAAAGTGTTGATACATATACGTATTATATTAAAAGAGGGTAGATCAATAATTATGGAAATATTATTTACACTTTTACTTTCATTTTCTATTTAGGGATGACAATGGGTAAGGTTGGGTGCGGGTTTAACGCTTTCCAAACGCGAACCCGAAATCATATACCCAAACCCGAACCCTGTTCAGGTAGAAAAGCCATACCCGAACCCGAACCCGTTGGGTTTCGGGTTCCCCATACCCGAACCCATACCCGCAATAAAACAAAGAGAAACCGTAAAAAAACCCGAAACTCGACACATACCCATTTGAATTACTAATGCAGTAGCAACAACATCTCCATAATGATTCAAAAAAGGCTAGCTACCCACAAAACTTGGACCACCATCCTTCCTTCAAAAAATGACTCTAGGAGTATGTGCAATTCAAAATTCCATATTTAAGATCATAATATAAATCTAGAGTACAAGAACAACAATGATCTAAAACAAAATAGCGACGTCTACAATCAAAATTTATAACAAAATTCAATAACAAATACAAATATACAATTCTAACTGTTCACAGTCTTCGATGTTGACATGCACTTTCTTGTGTGGGATTAGACGTTCTTTCCAGAGATTTGTTCACTTGATTCATTTTCCCTATAACATTAATAACAAACAAATGAGGTAATTAAACTAAAGCATAGACCATATCTTAAATTCACAGCCCCTTTCTAATCAATAGCTGTGATGCTTGATATAGGTACATGTATTGGATATTGGTACATGCTAGTTCATGTATTTGGAAGTTCCCAATAACCAATTGGGTAAAATAAGACTTCAGATGGCAAATGCACTAGGTGAAGCAATCAATTTCAACAGTTTCTATAAAGCATTCGCATTCTCAAGTCAACAAGAGATATACTTGTTAGGTTCTTATTCAGAATAGAAAATCAAGGCTAGGATTTCTAATGGTGAAAGTTTGACGTCCTTCATCTACCTGAGAACTAGTTAGGCCCTTTGCACTCTTCAAATACCCAAAAAACATAACCATATGACAACCATACATTGAGACCTGAATTACTTATTAACAAGAAGGAAACGACAACACCTCAACATTTATATAATAGAAAACTTCGCATTGAGAGCCAGTAAACAGATAACCAAATTCAAAGTCCTAATATATAAATTGGCAATGGCAAAGGTGTGTGATTAATCAACACTTCTACATTTTAAAGTGAATCTAAATCTCCATAAGAATTTAGTTGAAAATCTGCTCATTGCACTCATCTGATATCCTAACACACTTAATCCCATGAACATATGTAGCACAACCAATTAAAACACAACAGGATCTCAATTCAATAATTGTAGCAGAAGTAAAGCTAAAAACAACATCCAATTCACAAACGAAGATGTCTAAATTGACAAGACAAATTATCTAAATGCATTTCATAGTTGGGTACTATGCGAGAGCATCGCAAAATTAGAAATTTAGCAGAGTGCAGAAAACGAGAGAGCGACAATGCACCTTGCTTGGACAGCGGAAGAGAGAACGAGAAGGGTTGGGAAAGTGCGACGACAACGACCAGGGATGGTTCAACAGTGAACAACTTGCTTGGAGCCTTGGACGACAGCGACGACGACGGTTCAAGCTTTGGACGACAACAGGGGAATAGCAGAGTGCAGAGAGGATTGCTTGGGAGCCTTCAGCCTTGGACGACAGTAGATACACAATACAAAGTTGGTTGGCTTGAAATCCTAAATCACTACCAATATATACATACATACATATATATATATATATATGTATATATATATATAGGGGATCTATCATATGAGAAAGATGTTTTTATATGAGAAAATGAGAAGAAATCACGATGGGTTAGATCTAATCATGAATGATCAAGATTAAACCATGACTTTTTAAAAAGTCACATGACATTTTTAAGTAGTCATGTGACTATTAAGTTGTTTTAATCTTGACCATTCATGATTAGATCTAACGATCGTGATTTATTCTCATTTTCTCATATAAAAACATCTTTCTCATATGATATATCCTCTATATATATATATATAAAAGGATATTTTAGTAATTTCATATATATGAGATCGGGTGCGGGTTTACTCAAACCCAAACCCAAAAAATACTTTGAAAATCGGGTAAAACCCAAACTCGAACCCAAACAGAACGGGTTTTAACTGTAAATTCGAGTTGGGTACCCGCGGGTACGGATTTTTCTGTCATCCCTATTTCTGTCCATCCAAATTATTTAAAAATCACGTCATTTTCCACTTATATTCTTTTCATTCATTTTTACCTTTACATCCAAAGAAAGCATATATGTGATTATCGATAAACTTTCTAATTTCTAATATGTCCGACAAATGTGTTAACTTTATAAAAAATAAATCAATTACATGAAAAAGTGGTGAAGATTGTGCTTAGAAGAGTGTGCTAATAGCACTCATTTTATTATTGATTAATATAAAAGTACATCATTATGGAAAAAGTGAAGACAAGAATGGATTATCATTAACTGACACCCTAATATATTAATGGGTGAAGAAAATCAAAGGCACCGATTAATATGAGTGTTGATTCATTCACATTTCACTTTCTGTCTCTATCCTTTTTTTTATCAAACAATTTATCATATCTCTTATTTTTCATATTTAAAATGTAAGTGATATTAGAGTGTCAAAATAAACTTATTAGAGTAATATAGTCGATCATAAAATTAATTTTTTTAATGGATCATAAAATTAAAATTAAAGACATGCATAAGTATTTTTGTGCACGGTTAGTTTAAAATTTCTTTAGTGTGACACTCAATCATTCTATTACACATAAGATAAAATAGTTATGTTTGACTTTGTTTTAATTAAAATAAAAGTTATTTTCTAACCTGACAATAAATCGTTGGATGCCTATGTAAAAAATTTACACTAGCAATAGATACATGTTAAATCATAGATTTTGTTCGACGTCATAAATTAAGAAAAATATAATTCACAGATTAAAAATTTCATTGTCAACTTATTTTAACACAAAAATAAATAACAATTAACATATATTAAATATTATATTTTATGATAAATAAAAATATAATTTATATATACGTAAACCTATTTTTAATATGATGAACAACACGTTGAGTTCATGAAAGATATGTAGGTTATGTGCAAATGTTGGATCTGAATTATGTAAGAAAATCATGTTAAGTGAAAATGTGTTTCTTTACACTAACATTCAACTATTTAATGTCACATACTTAAATATGCTTATATTTTTATTATTTAAATTAAAAACTTATTTTCACTAATCGTTTGATGCTCCTGTAAAAATATTTTATATCGATAGTGCATACAGAAAATCATTTTCATTACACGAAAATTTAAGACTTTTTTTTCCCTTTTGACCTAGTTTCCTTAAATTCTTCAAATAGTCTCCTAACTTATGACTTGAACAGGTGTTTGGCCTGAGTCACAGAGTTTTAGTGACAGAGGAATAGGCCCTGTCCCTGCAAAATGGCGTGGGGGTAACACTTGTCAACTCAACAAACTCCGAGGTTCCAAGCAAGCTCCATGTAACAGGTTCAACTCTTTCTTTCACCGCTTCCCTGTCTATATAATAATAAAAGATTAAATATATTTTTAGTCCCTAACTTTTACAGAGGAATTCAATTAGACTCCTATAAAAAAATTCTTGGAAATTGGTCCCTAAAACAACTTATTCTAACATTATTAGAAAAACTTATTTTAGCACATAAATTATTTTGATTTTCCGGGAAAATTGTTCTGGGCTAGAATGAAGTTTGATGGAGAGGAAAAGTTGAAGGGGGAAGTTGGCATGGTAGCGGGTGGGAGGAAGAAGATGAATGAAACAATGGTGGGCTGACTTTTTAGGTTGTTAGGTTTGAGTTATGGATAGAATTTGGGAGACCTTCTCTACCTGAAATGCTAATTTAAGAATTGTGGATTGACTTCCATATATAAGGGTTATCTTAGCAATATCTCTAGTCAATGTGCGACTTCTCATCATATTTCCTGACGATTAGGGTTGGACATCTGAAGTTGGAATATGCAGAAATGAACATTTGGCAGTCATCCACTAAACAGGGATCTACGATGGTGTTCCAATCGGGCTTCCGGTCAACCATATCACGACCGGTCAACCATATCACGACCGGTCAACCGTAGCTTCCGGTCAACCATAACACGACCAGTCAACCGTACAACCCACCCGGAAAACGGACATTCGGAGGGAAGGCCGGGGCGACCAAAACGGCAGCAAACCGACCACGGACTCCGACCAAATCGTATTTTCCGGTCGTGGCAGACGACGGTCTTCACAAGATACCCGTTCTGACATTCCCTCGAGCCCCTCAAATGTCAGAAATATTCCTTGCTATAAAGCCCATCCACTTTTCCACATAAGGTACACACCCTCATAGACCTCGGACTTATTTAGCTCCCGAGACGGTCACTAACTTGAGCGTCGGAGTGTCTTTGCAGGTACCCCCCGCCCGTCGGATCGGCAACATCTCAGTATCCTCAGCAGCGCGACTTCCTCCAACAGAAGAATCGTTCCCCAGTTTCCGAGGACTCTCTCCGATCACCCGGTCGGTGAGTTTCGAACATTGGCGCCGTCTGTGGGGATTGATAATCTTCCTACAACTACCCAGCATGGCTCCTAAGAAAGCTACTAGACAATCTTCTCGCGCAGCCCAAGATGAGTCCGTCCATGTAGAAACCATCGGGGAGAACGAACTTTCAGAAGACCAAGGCCATCAGATCGGTCAGACGGTCCAGATTACGCCTGAAACCCCCAAACCGAGAGGGCAGGAAGTTGAGCAAGCCCAAAATGACCGAGAAGCACTCACTCGGTTAGAAGCTAGGATGGCAGCAATGGAGGAACAAGGTCAGAAGGGCACGGAGGACCAGAACGCTACCATACAGTTCCTGAAAGAGCATATCCAACGACTAGAAGAAGAAAGAGACCAAGGCTGGAATCAGGGCCAAACCCACCGATCTCCCACCCGGGCCGAGGGAACTGGGGGGAGAACTCATCATCAGACGGTCCGTCGGACATCGATCGTCGAACCGGAAGGAGGAACTATCCAGGGTAACCCGCTAGGGTCCGCCATCATGCAAGAACCCATGCCCCCAAATTTCATCCGACCTCCGAAGATGCAACAGTATGACGGAACTGACGACCCTTGGGCTCACCTGGACCATTTCAGGAGCACGATGATGTGCGCGGGCGCCACTGACCCCCTATGCTGCCGTTTCTTTCCCATGAGTCTGGGACGAGTGCCACAAAGGTGGTTCCAATCATTGCCTGAGGGCACCATTCAGCAGTGGGCCGATGTAGTCCGACTATTCACCCAACACTTCGCGTCGAGTAAAGAACTGCCGCGGACGATCGAGACATTAGAGCAGATCAAACAAGGCCCCCAGGAGTCCCTCAGGAGCTACCTAGCCCGGTTCAACAAAGAAGCCAACCTAACCCCCGGACTCTCCGAGGAAGTACACCTAATCTTCGCTCGGAAGGGTCTTAGGCCAGGCCCCTTCTGGAAGTCTTTAAGTGGAGTACGACCGAAAACGATAGCCGAGTTCCAGAGACGGTCAGAGAAGTTTATCAACCAAGAAGACGCCGAAATGACCTTGAAATTGGAAATCTCGGCTCCGGTAAAGACAACACCCCAACTGCAGACGGCCCCGAGCCGTGAGGACTCTCGAACGGACAAGCAGAAGGAACGAAAAGAAGCATACAAGCCCCGAGCTAGATTCGACCGATACGCCCCGTTGAACGCCCCACTTTCCCAGATCTACAGAGAAAATGCCCATACCGAGCTACGAGACCGACCACCGATCATACGGTCAAGAAACGTCGTCCGGTCGTCCAAGTTCTGCGAATATCACGATGGTCCGGGTCATGAGACCGATGAATGCGTGCAACTTATGGACTCGGTCGAAAGGTTGGTGCGAGAAGGACGCTTAACCAAGTATGTACAATCAGCATTGCCATCGTCCCGAGCTCGCTCACCGCGAAGGTGGAGCCCTCGCAGAGACCGGAGGGATGAGCGCCCCGCTCTAGGGGGGCATAGACGAGACGGCCGTTCCAACGACCAACCCCAACGGCCGAACTGGCGGGAAAGATTCCGAGAACACGATCGGAGAGGAGCACCACGTGGGGACCCCCACTTCACCTTATCGATCGCGGGAGGTTTCGTCTGCGGCGGCACTACTGTCGGGTCCAGAAGGCGGGGCCTAAGGGCGGTACTTAGGGCCGAAGTAAGCCAGACAACCGAGAGAAGACCGACCAGGGACGAGGCGGCCGTTACCTTCTCCAACGCCGATTACGGCCGCGAGACGGGTGAGGACGGCGATCCGATCGTCTGCAGTGCAGTCATAGCAAACCAACAAGTCACCAAGGCTCTCATAGACACAGGTAGCTCGGCCGATATCCTGTTCTACGCGGCATACAAAGCCCTGGGACAATCTACCAGAGACCTGACCCCCTATGATAACGATTTGGTCGGATTCACAGGAGACCGGGTCACCCCCCTCGGATACTTTGATACATGGCTTTCCCTCGGGGACCCTCACTCGTGCAAAACCGTGAAGACTCGCTTCATCGTGGTGGACTGCCCCACAGCTTACACGGTCATTCTCGGCAGGCCGAGCATCAACGCCTTTAAGGCAATAATATCTTGCCCTCACTTGATGCTCAAATACCCCCACCAGGGCAGAGTGGTAACAGTGAAGGGGAACCTCAAAATGGCGCGAAGTTGTTACACAGCCAGCTGCCGCTTGGCCAGGGAAGATCGGATGAGGAAGAAGCAGAGGTCCACTCAGGGAACCCGGGAGACCTTCACGGTCATGGACGTTGACCCGCGGATCGACCACTCCGAGACCGACCTACGCCTCCATCCTGAAGGGCGGACGAAGACCATTCAAGTTGGAAGTACGGAAAGACATGTGACGAAGGTAGCTGAGGACCTTACGGCCGAGCAGGCAGAAAGGTTGGAACGGCTCCTCAAAGCCAACAAAGACCTCTTTGCGTGGCAATCATCGGACATGCCGGGTGTTCACCCCGACCTCGCGTGCCACAAACTGACCGTCAACCCAAAGTGCAGGCCCGTCGCCCAGAAGAAGAGGCCGATGAGCGCAGAGAAGCAAGCGGTCATCAAGGAACAAACGAGCGAGCTACTACGAGCAGGGATCATCCGAGAAATCAAATATACGACCTGGCTGTCCAACGTCGTTCTCGTCAAAAAGGCAAATGGAAAGTGGCGTATGTGCGTCGATTACACCGATCTTAATAAAGCATGCCCGAAGGATCCCTTTCCACTTCCTAGTATCGACACCCTAGTGGACAATTCGGCAGGTTACGAATCCCTCTCCCTGATGGACGCCTACTCAGGGTATAATCAAATACCAATGTTCCGTCCGGACGAGGAGAAGACGGCCTTCATAACCGATCAGGGTACATTCTGTTACACCATGCTCCCCTTCGGGCTGAAGAATGCAGTAGCGACTTATCAGCGCATGATGACTCGGGTCTTCGACGGTCTTCAAGGTCAGACCGTGGAAGTGTATATAGACGATATCATTGTAAAGACCCCGACCGGTGGAGATCACATGGCCGACCTGAGGGCCGTCTTCAAACAATTGAGGAGACACAATATGAGACTGAACCCGGAGAAATGTACGTTCGGAGTCCGAGGAGGGAAGTTTCTCGGATTCATGTTGACCTCGAGGGGGATAGAGGCAAACCCAGACAAATGCGAAGCCATCCGAGACATGAAGAGCCCGACCTCAGTCAAGGAAGTGCAACAACTGGCCGGACGACTAACGGCTTTGAGCCGTTTTCTCCCAAAGGCCGCCCTCCGATCACTGCCCCTATACGAACTCATCAAGAAAGGGAAATCCTTCGAATGGACTCCGGACGCCGAGAAAGCATTTCTGGAATTCAAAGAAACCCTACAATCTCCACCCATCCTGTCGAGCCCGATTAAGGGGGAAACCCTATACCTATACCTCGCTGTGAGAGACAAGGCGACCAGTGCAGTGTTGGTGAGGGAGGACCTGGAAGGTCAACATCCTGTGTACTTTGTAAGCAGAGCCCTACAGGGCCCAGAACTCAGGTATCAGAAGCTAGAAAAAGTGGCTTTCGCCCTCCTGACAACTGCCAGACGACTAAGGCAGTACTTCCAAGGCCACACCGTTGTCGTGCGGACGGACCAACCTATCAAGCAAGTACTACAAAAGCCAGACCTGGCCGGGCGTATGATCGGTTGGTCCATAGAGCTGTCCGAGCATGATATTCGGTACGAACCCCGGCAGGCCATCAAGTCTCAAGCTTTGGCGGATTTTTTGGCAGAAATGAAAGAGGAGGCCGGTGATCCTATCAAGTCGACCTGGACGATCCATGTGGATGGCTCCAGCAATAGCAAGGGAGGAGGAGCAGGGGTCGTGGTCGAGTGCTCCTCGGGGATCACGGTGGAACAATCCATTCGTTTCAATTTCCCCACTACTAACAATCAGGCCGAGTATGAAGCCTGCATTGCTGGCTTAATGACCGCGTCTGATTTAGGAGCTCGACGGGTCAGCGTTCACAGTGATTCCCAATTGGTCGTCTCCCAGGTCAACGGAGAATACCAGGCCAGAGAACCGATTCTTCAGCACTACCTAGAGCATTTGAGGAACTTGTGTCTCAAGTTCGATGAAGTCCAATTCGTCCATGTACCGAGAGCAGAAAACGAGAGGGCAGACATCCTATCACGCCTCGCGAGCTCAAAGAAACCGGATAACAACAGGTCGGTCATTCAAGGAACTATAAACAGCCCGAGCGTCCAACCAGCAGCCCTGATCGGATCGCTTTCGTCAAGCGAAGATTGGACCACGCCGATTCGCAATCACCTCACGAATGGCTGGCTCCCGGAAGATGAACTTGGGAAAAAGAAGCTTGTTCGGCAATCGGCCTGGTTCACAGTGGTCGACGATCAACTGTACAAACGGGGATTCTCCACCCCACTACTCAAATGCTTGAGCCCGGAAAGGGCTGCGTACGTCTTGGCGGAGATTCACGAGGGTAGCTGTGGCCACCATCCTGGAGGTCAGACACTCGCGAAGAAAGTTCTTAGAGCCGGCTACTACTGGCCCACGCTGAATCAAGATGCGGCCGATCATGTAAAACGCTGCGATGCCTGTCAGAAGCACGCCGACTTGCACAAAGCGCCTCCCCATGAACTATCCAGCCTAGTGGCTCCTTGGCCTTTCCATCAATGGGGAATGGACCTCCTGGGTCCTTTCCCTAGGGCACCAGGTCAACTGAAGTTTCTAATAGTCGCGGTAGACTACCACACTAAGTGGATAGAGGCCGAGCCGCTCGCCACTATCACGTCAGCTCGGGTGCAACGTTTCTTCTACAAACACGTCATTAGCCGCTTCGGGGTTCCCCAATCCGTGGTAACGGACAACGGAACTCAATTTACTGACAAGAGTTTCCGAGCGTTGTTGGAAGGACTCCACATCAAACAACATTTCACCTCCGTCGAGCACCCCCAAACGAACGGCCAAGCTGAATCGGCCAACAAGGTAATCCTCAAAGGGATCAAGAAGAGGCTCGACGACGTTAAGGGTCAATGGGCCGAACACCTCGACCATGTGCTTTGGTCATACAGGACGACCCCCCAGTCATCCACAGGGGAAAGTCCGTTCAGGCTAACATACGGAACGGAAGCAGTCATACCAGCCGAGATTGGCGAACCTAGCGCCCGAGTGCTCGGTTTCGATCCAAGCACGAATGACGAACGGCTGAATGAAGAGCTAGATCTGGCAGAAGAAAGAAGACAAACGGCCAACCTCCGGCAGGCGGTGGCCTGGCAGTACGCTACTCTTAGGTACAACAAAAGAGTAGTGCCACGCAATTTTACTCCCGGTCAGCTCGTCCTTCGCCGAGCGAGCGTTGGGTCACGACCGGGGGACCGCGGGAAGCTGGCGGCAAATTGGGAAGGCCCGTACCGGGTACATCACACGACAGAAAATGGAGCGTGCAAGCTCGAACGTCTCGATGGTTCCGAGATTCCACGCTACTGGAATGCTATGAACCTTAGGAACTACTACAGCTAGCAACACCCTTACCCCCCTTTTTTCTTTTATTCTCTTTAGCAAAGCAATGTATTTCTCTCCTTGAAAATTATCTAATGAAAAACAGATTGAAGGAACTCATCTCTTTCAGGATCGGCAAAATCTTCAACGATCGCCCTAGGCGTCGAACCAAGCGTTCGTCCGAACCTAGAGGACTGGTCCCCAAATACCCCTAAAGGGTTCAACGATCGCCCTAGGCGTCGAACCAAGCGTTCGTCCGAACCTAGAGGACTGGTCCCCAAATACCCCTAAAGGGTTCAACGATCGCCCTAGGCGTCGAACCAAGCGTTCGTCCGAACCTAGAGGACTGGTCCCCAAATACCCCTAAAGGGTTCAACGATCGCCCTAGGCGTCGAACCAAGCGTTCGTCCGAACCTAGAGGACTGGTCCCCAAATACCCCTAAAGGGTTCAACGATCGCCCTAGGCGTCGAACCAAGCGTTCGTCCGAACCTAGAGGACTGGTCCCCAAATACCCCTAAAGGGTTCAACGATCGCCCTAGGCGTCGAACCAAGCGTTCGTCCGAACCTAGAGGACTGGTCCCCAAATACCCCTAAAGGGTTCAACGATCGCCCTAGGCGTCGAACCAAGCGTTCGTCCGAACCTAGAGGACTGGTCCCCAAATACCCCTAAAGGGTTCAACGATCGCCCTAGGCGTCGAACCAAGCGTTCGTCCGAACCTAGAGGACTGGTCCCCAAATACCCCTAAAGGGTTCAACGACCGCCCTAGGCGTCGAACCAAGCGTTCGTCCGAACCTAGAGGACTGGTCCCCAAATACCCCTAAAGGGTTCAACGATCGCCCTAGGCGTCGAACCAAGCGTTCGTCCGAACCTAGAGGACTGGTCCCCAAATACCCCTAAAGGGTTCAACGATCGCCCTAGGCGTCGAACCAAGCGTTCGTCCGAACCTAGAGGACTGGTCCCCAAATACCCCTAAAGGGTTCAACGATCGCCCTAGGCGTCGAACCAAGCGTTCGTCCGAACCTAGAGGGCTGGTCCCCAAATACCCCTAAAGGGTTCAACGATCGCCCTAGGCGTCGAACCAAGCGTTCGTCCGAACCTAGAGGGCTGGTCCCCAAATACCCTTAAAGGGTTCAACGACAACTCAGACCACGAGTTCTACAAACACTCAAACAAAAAGTAAACTCGGATATAAAAAGGAATTAACGGACAATCACAATAAATGAACGTCAAAGCGCACAATCGGATGGCGGATATATAATAAACGGTCAAGAGTTGGCTACAAAAAGATTACAATTGCGAGGCAAACGAGCATAGCTCTTACAAAATAATAAATAACGCCCTGGCTCGGATTACACTCGTCCAACACGCCACTCAAACCCCTGGTTCCGGGGGAGCACCACCATCTCCGACATTCCGACCCGGCAGAGCTATAGGCCGAAAGTGCCCATCGATAAAGTCTCCGACTTGGCCGCCCACCACTATCCGCTTTGAAGAGACACCATGCAGGGAGATGCCCGGATTTAACACGCTCAACTGAGCCACAGCGTTTTGGAAAGAAGCCTTCCCGACTCTCATCAACATCTCCTGCAAATGCTTCTTTTCGGCAGGCCATTCTTCTGCCTCGGCGGCCAGGCGATCGGCGGACTCTTGCAGCAAAGAGTTTTGATCAGTCAGCTCCTCGACGCGCCCGGAAAGGCCACTCTTCTCGTCCCGCTCTTTCTGGATCTCGGCCTTCAGACCCTTGATCATCTCATCAGCATCAATCAAGCGCCGGTTGAGTGCTTCGACCTCGGCATCCCGCTCAGCCAGTCGGTTCTGAACATCCCGCACGGCCGCATCCCTCTCGGACCTCTGTTTCTCTACATCAGACTTCTCTGAGGTGAGCTGTGCGATTTGCTCGTCACGACTAGCCACGTCGGACTTCAGCTGATCAACGAGGCCGGCCAACTGAGCCTTGATCTGATCAAACTCTGCGAAATGAGCTTCCAAATCCTTCACCTCCCGACTCCGAGCGCGGAGGGTACCCAGGATCTCAGTCTGGCTGTACCGCATGACCGACGTCACCCGCCCGAGCATGTGGCAGCAGTACTCAAAAAGCCGATCCGGACCAATGTGGTCCATCCTCCTGACATCCTCGCCCTGGAAAAACAGTCGGTCGACACTTCTCACATATTCCGCCATGTCGAAAGCCTCATCATTCCAAACACTAGGACCCCAGCGTTCGCCATCGGGGGTAGCACCAGAGACTCCACCGCCTTGCTCTTCGCCGAACACGTCCACTAGAGGTGACTTCCCATGCCGACGTCGACCGGAGGGTTCAGTATCACCACTAGACGACGATTCAGACTCGTCCACCTCTTGGCCACCGGCAGGTGTGTTCTGGTCCGATTTGGAACTCACATCAATTACCTCCTCGGCCCGCGGAACGGTGTTGACCGTAGGAGATCGGATAGACATGGTCCGACGGACGTTAGGCTGCAACATCGCCACAACCCTGGGCTGCTTGCTCGGCCCACCCTCAGCACGATCAGTCAAACCCCGCTTTCGCGCAAGAGGCACTTCCGCCGAAACCTCCTCCTGCTCAGCAACCACCACCGCCCTCGGCACCGGCACGGCAATAGGCACGTCCTCATCAGGTCCCTCGGGCCTAGTGGGGCTCTCGGCTTGCATCAGCCGGATCATCTCGGCCAATGCCGGGTCAATCTCCATTTCAACTGAAAATAAGGAAAAACAGGTTAGCTAAAGATCCGAACAATCAAAAATAAGTAATAAGCAACGGCGACTAAGGGGCAATCTACTCACGATAATGCGCCCGCAAAGACGAAACCGAGTACCGGCAAAGATCTTGACACTTAAACACAAATTGCGGAACGCCATCCTCGTCCACAACTACCGATTTAGCCAACGTCCCCAACAATTCCTTGTCGGCCGGGCACAAAGTATCCGGATCATCCGATCCATACTGACAGGCACCTAACTCGAAATGCTTGTCACTCCACCAAAGGGGAAACCGTTTTGATACAGTCCCCGCCGAGTCAGTGTGGAACCACCACGACCGGTCATCACCCGTCGTGACTACTCGGATGTAATCCTTCTTAAAGTCCTTGTACGAATCAGTGAAATTTTGAAGCACCTTGGTCGTCCGGGACTTCAAACTCACCATTCCATGGCCCGCGAGCCCGTACGTGTGAGACGGGACGAAAAGATGAAAAAATAAATCAAGGGACGGCCTCCGACCCAACACCTTCATCAGTCGTTCGAACGACCGAGCGAAGGCCCATCCACCCGGATGCAACTGAGACGGAGCCACGTCCAAATACTCCAACACTCCCATCATGAACTTGGAAAGGGGCAGTCGGACCCCGAGCTTCCGGAAGATGACCAAATGAACGAAAAACCCAGACACGGGCTCATGGCAAACCCGGTCGGTCACCGCGGGGGCACGAACGGCATGGCCAGCGCCGATCTCTTCTCTCGTAACTATGTTTTTCTTCTCCAAATACTCCGGGTCCGCGTGGGCCAGCCGAGATGGCATTCCGAGAATATCTCGACAGAACTCGTTATAGCGGAAGTCATCACCGACCAAATCTGGGTATTTAGCTTTATCCTTCTTAGTCCTTTTCGACGCCTTGACGGGACGAGCGGGCTTCAACTTAATACCCGGATAGGTCACTTCCTTGGCACACACCATTACGAAAACCTGAAAGGGGGCCGAGTCAGTCAAATACTGTTCGAGGTTAGGAACCACACTCGGCCCCCTTCCTCTTAACGACAGACTACCGCCAAAAAAAAAAAAAAAAAAAAAAAAACCGAAAACGACACGCGGGAAGATTGAAGAAAAATTGAAATCATACCTGATAAGTCGAACACAACGATCGGAATATCAGAGACGACAGCAACAACTCACGTAATTCGCAAAGTCGGAACAAGAGCTCTGCAGCCGATTATATGTAAATAAGCACAAACTCAGAACAGCTTTATATAGACAAATTCGCGACTAGATGAAACGTCGCATTGAATACGCACTAGGGGGCAGGTAAGAAACCAATCGTCACAGGACACGCCTCAGGAACATCAACAGTCACCTACGCATCAAACCCAACGCACGCGACCCCTCTTCCCTCCACCATAACGGTTGTCAGACCGTCCCTCAACGAACTCAACATGATCGCCCGCCGCCGGTTTCACGCCACCGGCCACTCAGGGGGCAGCCCGAAGAGTGTAATCGACAGATCAACCACCAACAACTTTTAAAATTTCCAATTAACTACGGATCGACCAATGAAATCCGGACGAGACGACCACAGTGAACAAGATGACTCTCACCGTGCAAAACAAATACACGGCGGAGTCAGGGGCAACTGTTCCAATCGGGCTTCCGGTCAACCATATCACGACCGGTCAACCATATCACGACCGGTCAACCGTAGCTTCCGGTCCACCATAACACGACCAGTCAACCGTACAACCCACCCGGAAAACGGACATTCGGAGGGAAGGCCGGGGCGACCAAAACGGCAGCAAACCGACCACGGACTCCGACCAAATCGTATTTTCCGATCGTGGCAGACGACGGTCTTCACAAGATACCCGTTCTGACATTCCCTCGAGCCCCTCAAATGTCAGAAATATTCCTTGCTATAAAGCCCATCCACTTTTCCACATAAGGTACACACCCTCATAGACCTCAGACTTATTTAGCTCCCGAGACGGTCACTAACTTGAGCGTCGGAGTGTCTTTGCAAGTACCCCCCGCCCGTCGGATCGGCAACATCTCAGTATCCTCAGCAGCGCGACTTCCTCCAACAGAAGAATCGTTCCCCAGTTTCCGAGGACTCTCTCCGATCACCCGGTCGGTGAGTTTCGAACAGATGGGCTTTGATACAACATTAGAATTTGAGAGATATTCTAACTCATTCTCAAAAACTAGCTCAAGAGTAGAGAGTTGTCTTCCCTTATATAAATGCTATCTTGGCTATATATATATATATATATATATATATATATATATATATTGTCAATGTGAGACTTCTCAACAATAGAGGAAGAAGAGAACTAAATGTGGTTATTTTATTTTTAAATGTGGAAGAAGAAGCTTTGAGTTATGTCCAAGACCTCTTCTAAAAGACATCATCCCGCTCTAAATAGTATCTTATTCAGGTCATATAAATTGAAAAATACATAGATTTAACATTTATAATCTGAATGACTTTTAATTGATATGAATGATGAGATAGGAAATGAGACCAAATTTGTCGACTGAAAATCTTAACCAACAATTTTTCTTTTATGTATTGACTGTTCTGTCAATTTTTTTATATATTTTTTATCTTTCTCATTCTTTTCAACTACACACATAAAAAATATTCTCATATGATAATATGCATTTATGCTTATATAAACACAACATTATTCATCTATACATCCGCTGCACAAACTAGGAAGCTAATTGGAGCAAGATTCTACAACAAAGCTTATGAAGCATATAATGGCAAACTTCCCCAGACACAGCAAACAGCACGTGACTTTGTTGGCCATGGTACACACACACTATCAATAGCTGCTGGCAATTTCGTTCCTGGTGCACAAGTATTTGGCAATGGCAATGGCACAGCAAAAGGTGGATCCCCAAAAGCAAGAGTTGCAACCTACAAAGTGTGTTGGTCTCTAACCGATCCTGCAAGTTGCTATGGTGCCGATGTGTTGGCTGCAATAGACCAAGCCATAAGTGATGGTGTTGATGTGATTTCTGTATCTGTTGGAGGCAGAGATTCTATCAGTTCTACAGAAATTTTCACAGATGAAATTTCCATAGGGGCATTCCATGCACTTGCCAAAAACATATTAGTAGTTGCATCTGCAGGGAATGATGGACCAACACCTGGAACTGTCCTGAATGTGGCTCCATGGGTATTCACAGTTGCTGCTAGCACCATTGATAGAGAATTCCGCAGCACTATAACTTTTGGTAACAATCAACAAATCACGGTATCATTCTTCTTTCTTCTTCTTCTTATTGGTATTATTATTATTATTGAGGTAAATTAACCTTGTTTTTATGGTAGGCTCAGGGTGAGACCCAAATTTTAATACGTTAATGATTTGTGTACACCTCACAAATTGTTTGGGTTTGGTGTACTCCACTATTGTCGTTTGTATGTATCAGAACTCATTTTAATATTAGAGTCTATTTTAAATATGTTATTGAGAGTGCTAGTAACGTTCTATTTCCAATACTATCTTTTAACACTCTCTCATTAATTGGTTGAAATCATGTGGTGGTCTTATACCTACTTAAATTCTAACCAATCAATGAGAGAGCGTTAAAGAGAATGTTGGAAAAAAGTGTTTTTAGCATTTTTCTATGTTATTTATTCACACTCAATCTTCTTTTTATCACTTTTTCATTCAATGTTTTTTCTTATCTCACATTTTTTTTCCAAACACATCATATGTCTTAAAGTCTTTCACTTCAATTCGTATCCTAATCTAGGTGCGGGTGGAAATGAGGTTGGATGGAGTTTTTTCCCTTTAAGACATAGACACACGGTTCTATAGATAGTATTTATACTATTGTTTATTTTTATTTTAATTAAAATTAAAAAAAAAATGTAACCACATGGTCCTATGACCATGCGACACAATGTGATTAGTTGTCTATAACGCTTTTTTATACTTACTGTCTATATCCATTATTCTCTTAGTTAAATGTTAAAATATAGTATTCCTTTACTATTACTGTTGTTTGTGCTAGAAATAATTGTTTTTTATCTACTAGGGAGCCAGTCTTTTTGTGAACTTGCCACCTGGTCAATCTTTTTCATTGATCCGTTCAACTGATGCTAAACGTGCCAATGCGACAAATCGAGATGCGTAAGTACAAATTTCAAAAAGTTTTATTTAAAGTTCCTTGTTTATCAAATGATTCTTTCTTAATATATATGTATATTATTGTAGTCGACTTTGTAAGCCGGGGACCCTTGACCCTGCAAAAGTAAACGACAAAATAGTGGATTGTGTTCGAGATGGAAAAATAAAATCAGTTGCTGAGGGTCAAGAAGCTCTATCTTCGGGTGCAAAGGGGATGGTTTTGAGTAATCAAAAGCAAAATGGAAATACACTTCTTGCTGAGCCTCATGTTTTGTCTACCGTGAACCGAAAAAGAGAGCACACAAAACGAACACCGCCTCTTGTTGACGTAACTGCGACGTAATGTACACATCCTTCTTTAGTAACATTTTTAAATTACATGTTACATTTGAAGACTCCATTTATTCACTCACTACACTTCAAATGAAGGGACTCTACAATAACTTCATCCACAATAAGGATTTCCCCAGCAAAAACATTGCTTGGAAGAAGGCCAGCTCCGGTTATGGCTTCATTCTCATCTAGAGGACCTAACGAAATCCAACCATCAATCCTCAAGGTATAAGAACTTGGAATTCTATCAATTATGCTCCTCATTTATCTTTCTTTCTTTTTTGATGACACTGCTTTTGTTTTCTATTTCAGCCTGATGTAACTGCACCAGGTGTGGACATACTTGCTGCCTATTCACTATTCGCAAGTGCATCTAACCTGTTATCAGACACTCGTCGAGGGTTTCCGTTTAATGTACTACAAGGAACTTCTATGTCTTGTCCCCATGTGGCTGGTATTTCTGGACTTATTAAAACACGTCATCCTAATTGGAGTCCAGCCGCTATTAAATCAGCAATCATGACCACAGGTTATCTCTCTCTCTCTCTCTCTCTCTCTCTCTCTCTCTTGTGGAACCAAGATTTTCTGTACCTAAATAGTGTCTCACTATTTTGTCCCACTTATAAATGTTGTCATGTCAATAAAAAAAGACATGAGTGAGGTAGCTAAATGCTTACATAGTATATTTAATTGACATGACAAAATTTTATTAATGAGACATGTAATGAAATGTACTTTAGGAATAGAAGATTTCAATCACCTAATGGGTACTCCCGCCGTCCCACTCTCTCCATTTAATGTATGTGTGTGGTGTGTTTTTGTGTGTATTGACATATTGGGTAAAATGAGTGTATTATGTGTGGTGTGTTTATAAAAGGTAATATTTAGTATATGTTATTTACAATATGCTTCTCATACGTTAAAATTAATTTACAAGGAAATCATTTTAATTTGTGAACCATATTTTTATAGGTGCATAGCAGACAAAAGGAAACATTTATAAATGATATGATTGTAGGATTAAAATTGGAGCAAGAACTTTTCACTAGATT
Organism: Acmispon strigosus; assembly: GCA_030819835.1. Taxonomy (NCBI): domain Eukaryota; kingdom Viridiplantae; phylum Streptophyta; class Magnoliopsida; order Fabales; family Fabaceae; genus Acmispon; species Acmispon strigosus. Next base: position 28,466,823 of record JAUAMA010000002.1, read on the forward strand.
CTAATACTACGTTCTATAAAAGGAATTCTATATTTTTATACAATTACTAACTTATGTTTAAATATATATCCTTGCAGCAAATACAAGAGATAACACCAACAGGACTATACAAGATGCGTTTGATAAAAAATTAGCAACTCCATTTGCTTATGGTTCAGGACATGTTCAACCAAACAGTGCAATAGATCCTGGGCTTGTTTATGATCTCGGCCTTGTTGATTACTTGAATTTCTTATGTGCGTCTGGATATGACCAACGACTCATTTCAGCACTAAACTTCAACATGGCATTTAGTTGTTCAGGATCTCACAGCATAACAGACTTGAACTACCCTTCAATCACATTACCAAACATTAGATCTAATGTGGTAAATGTTACCCGCACAGTCACCAATGTTGGGCCACCAAGCACATATTTTGCAAATGCACAATTACTTGGACATAAAATTGTTGTTGTTCCGAATTCCTTGACTTTCAAGAAAATTGGTGAAAAGAAGACATTCCAAGTTATTCTGCAAGCAACGAGAGTAACTCGACGGGGAAAATACCTATTTGGGGATTTGCAATGGACAAATGGAATACACGTAGTTAGGAGTCCCATTACAGTTCGACATATATGAAAAAAAATTCAAAATTTGCTGTGTTAGGATATCCTAATGCGAATTACTATATTTGACTAGTGAGATTTCATGTGTCCCTTTTTTATTTTGACATTTTTTAGCTATTTAGTATCAGCATCATGCTTTGTAATAATTGTTGTTTTAGACTCCAATATTTGTATGTCTTTTTTTCCCTTTAAACAAAAATAAATATTTATTCATGATAATCAGACACCTTGAGAAATATCCTTTCTCAATATGATTCCCATTTTAAAAATGAGCTCCTCCAAAATATATTGAGGGTTGTGGTGAGTATATTTGAGGGTTGTGGTGAGTATATTTGTAGGGTGTATGAAACTGTGGATGTTAAATTTTCATGAAATATACAAGTCTTAGGATTTTTGAAATGTTTGGGTAAATTTTTTTCCTTTAATTATGTAGAGGGGTTATTGATAAGTGCCAAATTTACCTAAATTTTCACATTAGAATTGACACTAATTTGTTTTAAACATGTGGAGTTGTTTTTTTTTTTGTGTGTACCAAAAACCGTGATTTATTCTCCAAACTATCCCTCATTTGCATAAGTTTGTAAATGTGTAGGTTTTTTTTTTTTTTTGGATAAGCTAAAGAACTGCATTAAAAGGGGCACAAGGGGTGCCCCAACCCTTAATACAGATGAAGGGTAAAAGAAGGAAAACAAAGAGAAGGTTACAAAACCATAGCAAGAGTCATAGATATAAATTAGTCTACAGATTAGATAAATACTAAATGGACCAATATGAATAAAGGCAGTAGCATTATACTGCATCTCATGAAACAATTGGCCACACCCTTCTTTATCCTCTTCCATCGTTCGTCCCATCTTGTGCTTGCCAACCAATTATCACCACTTGATCCAAGTCATGTAAGTACCTATATATATTTATATTAGTCCAGCAACCCATTTATGCAGCATACCACATTGCAGATCAAAGTTTTATAGCATCACAGAGCGACAAGACAATATCCTGGATTTGTGATCCATGCATAAGTGGAAAAGCGAAAATCTGAAAATTTGGCATGGAGCCAATTCTAGCTCCTTATTTGAGCTAGATACAAATTTTTCTCTGCATTTTTCTGCTCCCCTTTGAATATGACAGCATTCCTGTGCAGCCAACTCGACCAAACAATAGTAGACCAAATTTTCATGACCCCTCTCCTTTTCTTAGCATTCCACGAACCGGATGAATACTGTAAATAATGCATCCAGCTATTTTCCGGCAAAACAGTAGTAGTACCAAACCAAATGTAGCACATGTACCGAATCTGGGATGAGAAAGGGCAGGTGAAAAGCAAATGTTCTAGTGTCTCCATTCGCGAGCAGAAGGGACAATGAGTTTCCCCCACGTCCGGGATCACCCCTCTCTTACGAAGGTTTTCCTTTGTTTGAATCCGCCCCCAAAGAACCCTCCATACAAAAGCGATAACATTTGAGGGAGTTGCTATTCTCTAGAGATTTTTGAACACCAAAATCGGTTCTTCACTTCCAAAGCCCTGTAAAAAGAAATATGTTGATTTTACAGAATATTCATTCCCATCACAATTTATTTCCTAGCACCACTCATCAGGCCGTTCTTGAATAAAATTCTGATTACTCAAGCAAGTTTTAAGCTCCTCCACCCATGCCAACTCTCTCTCCAACAAGGGTCTACACCATTCAAAATCCTAGGACCAGGGATTGTTCTCCCAGCTTCCCATTTGGGATATGAAATCTTGTTTTTGATTTGATAATTAAAATAGCCTGCTGAATTTATTTGACAGCTTTTCTTGACCCATCATGGATCTAGCCAGAAGCGAGTGTTATTTCCCTCACCCACCTTCCTTCGTAGGCATTGGTCAAACCATCTCGCTGTCCGTTTTGAGTAACATATCTTCAATATGTCTTTCCACCACTTAGACTGCTTCCCTATCAATTCCCCCTATTCACCTTCACATGGAATTTAATATATTTCCTGGAGGAATTTACCTAGAAACTGTCACTTTTGTTTAATATTCGCCATCGCCATTTTCCAAATAATGCTTTGTATATAAACTCCAGTCCCTAATGCCCAAGCCTCCGAACTCCTTTGGGTAGCAAACTTTATCCCATTTTATCTACGCCATTTTCCTTTGCCCCTCCACCCCTCCCCACAAAAAGCTTCTCATAAGTTGGTTACACATCTTAATCATACATTCGAGCATCTTGAAAAATGACAAGAAAAATAGAGGAATTGAGGAGAGTACACAGCCTATTAAGGTAACGCGACCTCCAAAAGAAATACACTTTTGTCTCCATTTCAAAAGCTTGTTCTTCAGCCTTGTGAGAAATGGTTCCCAAAAGGATATCCTTGAGGGGCAGCCCCCCACGGGCATCCAAGTAAGTGAAGGGGACCCTCAGTTTTAATAGTATTGTGTATTAAATATAGTTTGAATCATTGTTAAACCTTTATTTTTGAGTGAAGGAGAAAGGTTGATGAAAATCCAAGTTTAGAAAGTGAAAATTGAAGTTTTGAAGAGTCTAGGCGCTAAGCGCCATGTTTTGGGCGCTCAGCCCCATTTTGGTAGAGAAGAAAGCAAAGGAAACCTATGGAAGAAGTAAGCTTGGCGCTTAGCATGAAGAAGTGGCGCTTAGCGCCAACCTGCTTCTTCTTTCTTCATATAAAAGCTTTCTCACAAGATTTTAGAGGAGTTGTTGGATCTTTAGAGAGAGAAACAAGACTAGAACTCAGGGATAACTAAAGTGCAAGGCATCTCGATCATCCAACCAGCTGGACACAGTTCTAGGACGTCACTGGTTTATGTTTCTATCTTAGTTTTCTCTTATAAGTATTGTAAACAATCCATGACTATGGGTTGCTGAATTTCTCTTGTTGGAATTGGATGTAACCTTTAACTATGGTGTATTCTTCTTAATTTCTATATGAATATATCATTTCTATCACATGATTCAATGATTTTCTCTTGATCTTAATGCTATGTTTTAACTAGCGCCCCTAGAATATATTGCTTGATTCGATGTAAGAGCGGAAACTATGACGTTAAGAGTCCGACCTAGGTAAACCATATAATAAACCTAATGTCTAGGAATCGAATTAGGCTTTGTTATCCATTTGAAAACCTAAGAATAAAGATAACTTAGCTTTTTATTCATGTGAGGAATCTATGTTTAGGAAAGTGAGCTATATATATATCCACTCATTTGAGGAATAATAAAGTAGGGTAGAAATGATGTAGATAAAACATGGATAGGAATGAATTTTCACATGGGATCATAGCATACTAAATAGTCAAACAGTGAACTCTAATTCCAACAATTGTCTCATCTTGTTATCCATTTCCTTTTACTCTCACTTTGTTTTAATTTACATGTGCAGTTGGTCACTAGACAAACAATCAATAATTTTGAAACCCTTATTGCTTGAGTAATTTGACTAGAGAATTACATCGAATTTAGAAATTCTCTGTGGATACTGTGACGTCCATACTTGTAATTCCAACTAGGGTTACTACTGCACTATTTTGATGAGAAATTTAAAACTTTTTTTAGATAAACTTTACCAACTCGATTGCATAATAAAACTTGATTCTAATTACTTTTACAACTCTTAATAAGAGGTTACTTTACTCTAGCCACACACATACAATCAAACTTAAACCTTAGTAAATACAATGATTTATGATCTTAAATCCTATGTTCTTATCTACTGCTGATAGCTACCATGGCTTAATAGTTTTGGCGCACAACACATAATACTCGATCTACATCCATGACCTCACCCACGTTTGTCAATGGCATTGTCTCCCACCTCTAATGGTCATCCCTGTTAAAAGAAGAGATAAACAATAGGAAAGCCAAATAGCGAGGTGAGAGACATTCAATATAATCCCATCATGGAATAGCTCAATATAAATGAGTCACACATAAACAACATATCATAATTCATTCCATCAACGATATCAATAATGTTCAGACATAGATTATTATGGCTTTGCTCACGGAGCCAAAGAAAACCTTGTCCATGGGACCAAGGAAACTCATCAAAATCATCCTTACTCACGGAACCAAGGGAAATCAATTATGCACCTCCTTTCTCATGGAGCCAAGGGAAAATCAATTATGAACCTCCTTGCTCACGAAGCCAAGGGAAAGCCGTAAAGCATAACCTTTCCCACAGAGGCAAGGTGAACTCATTATGTACATCCTTGCTCACGGGAGCCAAGGGAAATCATTATGCACCTCCTTTCTCACGGAGCCAGAAGAAATCTGTAAAGCATAATGTAAGACCCTTTCTTTTATAAATGATATTCAGTTTTGAGCTCGTCTTAGTTAAAATTATGGAATGCCCGTGTGTATTGTGTGAAATATATGTCGAGATGTGTTTTGGTTAAGTTTGAACTGAAACCACGATGTTTGGAAGCAGAACTAATAGAATGTCTGGTGTGATCTTTTGGTACTCGTTCTTGGTACTCGTCCGGTTGGGCCGTAGTACCGGTCTGCATAGCTTGTTAATGGATCTTCGTACCATGTTAAGTCATTATCCTCGTACCTCGTCCTCCCTAACAACCATTAATGAGGATTCTGATTGAGTGTCAGGAGCATTTATGAGCATTTAATGCCCGTCATTTCTCCCCGTTTACTTTATGTCTGAATCTTGTTAGAGGAATTAATGAGCATTAATGACCAATCATACTCGTTATTAGCTTTGACCAGAACGTGTATGGGAGTAGGTATCCTTGTTCTATAAATACTGAACTATTCTCAGTGTTTTGACTCCTATTTTTCTTCTGAGATATTCACTCTTTGCCTCCTCCAAAGAACCCTAGATCTAAAGCACTCTTTAAGAAGAGCTGGTTCTAGGTAAGTGGTGCAAACTTGTGCTACCCCTGAGTTCTCTCAAGCTCTTATTCACTTCTTCTAAAGACATTCCTGATCTTCTTTCCAGTGTGTTCTTCTTCGTGTTCGATCTCTTTTGTTGTTGAGAGACAAAGCTAAGCTTCTTTCCTCTTGACATAGTTGGAGCCAAGCAAGGTTGGTTTTCCCTTCCTGTTGTTCTCACGTTAGAACTCAGTTGCTCTTATCATGATAAAACGTTTTTACGAAAGATCTGGAGTTCTGGAAGAAACTTGTTTTTGAAAAGTTTTGAAAGAGTTATATCCAGGAAAAATTTTGTTTCTTAAAGTGAAGTTCAAATAATGTTTTACCTGAAAAACTCTGTTTTAGGCTCTCAAGCCAAGAGCTGGCGCATGAGCGTTGGTTTTCCTTTAACACCGTGGCACTGAGAAGTGGTGATTTGTGATCGTCTGGTGTGAGCCAGACGAGGTCAACGCATGAACATTGAATTGTGTCTGTCTGGTGGGAGCTAGACTAGGGCAACGCATGAGTGTAGGGATTTGCACGCTCGAGCGTTGGAACATACTCTGTTATACCCTGTTTTTCGTGAACTTTCTGTTTCGACCTCAGTTTCCTTTACGATTGTGTCCTATCTTTGGGATAATGGATTAAATGAATGTTTATGATGTTTTAGGTTGAAGATTCAAGTGTATAAAACCTTCAAGAAGGTAAGGGTAACTCAGTCTTAGGGTGTATCGAGTCTTGTATGCTTAATGCTGTTATGCAGGTGTGGTGAATGAAACTTGATGTATTCTCGATGCTGTAACCTGCTGAATGTGTTTACATGTTGTTGGTATGAGAATATGTGGATGTGATATATGTTGAAATGATTCCAAGATGGAACTGAATATATGGTGCATGTGTTAAAGCTATGACTATAAAGCGAGTGAACCGCATATTGTTCATGAGGATTTTGTAAATCGAGTGAACCGCTATTGTTCATGGAGAAATGATTGAATGTCATAGTATATGCATCATATAGGATACAGGTGTTGATGTGGCAGGTTATTATATACCACGGGATCAAACCAAGGTGGATGTGGTGGATTCTCGTCCCACGTGATCTTCTTGGCCCGGATAAGGCAAAAACTCACTGGTCATAGTTATGCATATGGATATTGAGGACTAAAAAGCATATAACTGTGAACTTGCTTATGGGAATTGTGATTTTCTGTTACTGATGTATTGAGACTTACGGTTCATTGTTATTGTATACTCTGTTTCATTACTATGCTTATTGATATCGTCAGCTTGGAGTTAACCCTTTTTTCTTGTGTTGTTTTGTTGTTCTGGCGCTTATTGCCAGACGAGCGGCAATGAGGACTCGTCCGTGACTGCTTGGAGGCAGACGAGGACCAAAAACGAAGGCTGAAGACTGAAGCTTTATTTCCTTTTATTTATCCGCTGTTTTGTAAACAAGAGCACATGTCGTGCAAGATATTATTTTCATTACATCTCGTTTCCCTCGATGTAATATTGTACTAAGTTATGGGCTACACTACTTAATTATGTATGACGTTGTTTTGGAAACCAGAGATATTTTGAAAGTTATAATTTTGAGTGTTATCCGCATGGTTACTATGTGACCGTCCAACTCAAAAAAAAAAAAAAAAAACCGGGGTGTTACACGTAACCTTGCCCACAGAGTCAAGGTGAACTCATTGTGCACATCCTTGCTCACAGAGCCAAGGTAAATTAACTAGGCACATCCCTGCTCATGGAGCTAGGAGAATACATAGTACATAACCTTGCCCATCCCTACTCACGGAGCCAATGGAAACCTATAATGCTTAACATAGTCAAGATATCAGAAAATTATAAGCTACATATACGTATATCCAACCTACTTCGTAATCCACATAAATCATCAACGTCACGAGACACAAATCACATATCCAGCCAACAACATGAGGTATATAGGTTCAAACAAGATTTAGCAGGCCCTGGTCACAGAGCCAAGGGGAATCAATCAAACACAACGTTGCTCGATCATGGAGCCAAGGTGAACCCATGTACATAAAAATTATCAAGACATCAGAATGACAAACAACGTATACATATATTCAATCAATCTCATGTTCCATATAATTCACCAGCGCCATGAGATGCATATCAACTCAATCATCACAAAGCACATGGCCAAACAATAACATGATACTCACAAGACATAAAATCAAATAATAGACAAGGAACCTAAGGAGGGTCCAATACTGACTTATTCATATTATTCTCCTATCATGGTTGATGACCTCTCCCCCTTACCCTCGTAGTTTTCTCTACAAAAATTTTTAGTTGTTATTTACTTAATCCAAAATACACATAAATGATCTTCATACGCAATATGCACAAACTTTCTTTTAATTATCTTCTTTAACTTATTTAAATCCCTTGGTTAATTTACCTTCCAATTCACCATCTCTTTTATACCAACTTAATGGATAATATTCCAAAATATAATTTGATCTTATCTTCAACTAAGATAGTGAAATTATATCAATACTTACCGTTGTGCTCCCCATTATTTCATTTGACTTATAATTTTTTTTTTCAAATCACCATTAACTTATATCATTAATTTCTTGTTACTTACTTTAACTTCTTTTACTAATTCACTTAACCCATTTTAATTAAGTCTATTTAATCCTTCACTCAACCCCTTCTTCCCTTGTTTTTATTCTGCCTAATCTCAACCTTGTACAACCCTGAATTAACCTAAACTAACTTAGGTTAACATTATATATTTAGGGTTTAAACCTTATTTATCTTAATTAAGCTAAATTAATTACTAATAATTTAGATTAACCATAATTAACCAACTCGTTTCTCAAATATCAAATTCTCTATTTGATTAAGGCTTAACTAGGGTCTGATCATTATCTTTATTAATTGTAAATCACAATTTAGGCCATTTCTTCATGAAAATCACCATAGTTAGGGTTTTTCAAGCTTGAAGATATAAACTTTCATATATAGCACACTCCATAACCTATGCCTTTCCTTCAAATTTCCTTACTAGTATTGTTCCTAGAGTTGCATAAAATCTATTTTTAACATGTTCAGGGCCAAGAGAGAGAGGGATAGCACCACCATGGAGGTTGTTCCCATGGTGGCCGAGAAGAGATCAGAATTTAATTCTCTCTTCTCAGAGCCTTTATTCTTCTTCCTTGTCTTTCTGTGCTTCCTACAAGGTTCATAAGCAGCCTCCATCAGCCCAGAAACCAACTCTAGACATCCAGAACACACAAAATGCCATTGAAAAAGACATGCATAAGATTAGATTGAATTAATTAACAAATAAGGTTTTCAAAGCTTAAAACCATAGTTTCCATGTATAAAACGTCAAAATAAAGGATAAAAACGAAGTTAGGAAGCCAAAACTCACGAAAACAGGCTTCTGCGAATTTTCTGGCAGTGTCTCACTGGAGAAGGCAAAGTCCACGGTGCTCCTCGCAGCGGCAAATGGTGGTCCGACGATCAGGGTTCACGTCCAGGTGCGTCCCGTCACGACAGTCACAACGATGGTCGTCTCGTAGCCAACGGAGGTCGGAGGAGGGAGAAACAGTTGGTTACAGGTCAAGATTTTCCGATGACCTCACCAGATTCTGCATTTTCTCATGAAGACTACACCGTTTTCTATGATTCCGAGCCCAGAACTTCGTAAAAAAAACTCAAAAAAGATCCTACACTACCCATTAACATGTTGGGATAGATCTGAGAGAGGTTTGATGGAGGCAAAGTGAAGAACAAGTGAAGGAATTTGATGAACACGTGTTGAAGCTTCTAGAGAGAAGGAAGAGCTTCTCTCTCTAGCTCTGAACCCTTGAGAATGAAAATGAAGCAATTTATGAGGTATTAGAATAGAGAAAATGATCTTATATAGTGATGAGTGTATGTGTGGTTACACCCATGTGAAGACATGTGTTCATGTCATGCAAGGATAATTAATTTCTAATCCCCTTCTAATCCTCTCTTTTACTTTCTGGTCATGCTTTATTTAAGGGGTTGGCTAAATGACCCCAGGATTAATTGGGGTCATTCAACCCCATTTCCACATGGACCAATAAGATTGTGTTATTTATTTTCACATTATTTTTTAATTTTAATTATGGGACAATCTTATTGATCCATATGAGCATGGGGTTAAATAGTCCTAATTAATTATGGGGTTATTTAGCCAACCCCTTTATTTAAATCAGAAACTTGATTACGAAGGAAAGAAGATGATGATCAATACCATCATATGGCTTATGTTAGGAATTTAAAGATTAACCAAAGCTTGAATTTTCACATAAAATGGTAACATCACATAAGAGCTTTTAGTTTATCTTTCTCAATTTAAATTTTAAAAATATAATTCTTCTATTAAAATATATGATAATAATTATATTTTTAATCTCAAATTAATTATTCATATCATCACAAAATAATAATGGGTTAATGGTAATATTAGTCCATGTATTTGTAAGGCATTTTGTGGTTTGATGATGAGTTTGAAGATCTTCGTGAAGATGATGATGAAGATGATTGAAGAAGGATGAAGTTTTTGTATTTTTTGTATTTTATTAAATTTTGTAATTTTTAATTAATAATTTTATCTTATTTTTATTATTAATTAAATATGTGTCATTTAAAATTTAATTAAAAATTACGTGGGTAAAGCCACGTCAGCCCTCACCTGCCACTCAGCAACCTCGCTGAAGCTTCGCACTCCGCCAGAGACTAATGCCAACATGGGCACAATTGCAAGGACTTATTCCTAAGTTTTATCCTGCTAGGAACTAATGCCAAAACACCTTACAAACACAGGGACTAATATTACCATTATCCCAATAATAATTTACCTCATCTTTGAATTTATTAATATTTTTTCATTAATATACATACAATCATAAAAATAATAACACTCATTAAAATCTGAATAATCATATTAATAATAAAACTCTTTAATTAACACATCAATTAAATAGTCAAATCATTCACATCAACATCAAGCAATAATAGTGATAATAATGCTCATACTTATAATATTAATAGTACGAGAAAAATGAGATGTTTAATTTCTGCCTCATTAAATGAAAATTTTTAGTAGGACATACTACGATTGAATCTTGACAGGATTTAAAAGTAGTTAGTGTAGGTCTAATCCCTTTCTTCAAAATGGGGCCGTTTGTGAGGAATTGGTGCAAAAACAAAACAGAAAAACTAAACTAAAAATAAAACTAAAAACTAAAAAGAAAAACTAAAAAAAACTAAGAAGCTGGTACAGTATACAAATTTCCACAAAAGTCCAAGGGAACCTCAAAGTAAAATCAATTTTGAACACTTAAGTTCAAGAGGGCTCTTTCTCCTTCTAGTACCTATCCTGCAAAATTGAACAAACAAAAGTCTCACAAGCAGAAGCTTGCTTGACTTGTTAGTCCCAAAAACAACACGAATAAGATCATGGGTTGAAAACTTGTGTCCACCTTAAAACAAGAATTCTTGAGTTCCCAAAAATCAAAACCAATGTAGAAACAAGGGAAAACTCAAAGAATCTAAAACCTTTCAGAAAATGGTGAACACAAAATTTATTAAAAACTAAAAACAGCAAACAAAAACAAAACAACAACACTGTCCGAGCTCCAGCGCTTGAGCGTTGGGGATGCCAACGCTTGGGCGCTGGATTAAAACAGAAACTGGGCAATCAGAGGTGCAAAGCAGGGGCCTAACGCTTGAGCGTTGGCCTCCAGCGCTTGAGCGCTGGCCTCTCCTGCAGCAAAAACATAAAATTTCTTTTCTTTTATTTATGTACAAGAGTAGTGCAAAAATTAAAAAGACAGAAACATAAACTATCCTAAGTTGGGTTGTCTCCCAACCAGCTCAATTTTATAGTCTTTGATAGACTTCTTCAATAATCACTTCAACCGGGGTCTATTACAAAATTCCTTAGACCCCGAAGATCATGTAAATTTTGACAACACTTACACATCAAAATGATGCACAAGTGTTCAGCTTTAACCTTACCACTTTTCTGCACAAGATCACCTATGGACATTTCTTTTGGGAAGTCTTGTTCTTCCTCCTCCGGGGTGGGAAGAGGAAATTTTTTTACAATCACAACATAATTCTCCTTTTTCCCAACTTTGAATTTTTCAACTTGGTCCATAGGTTCACTTACTGGGATTGTGGATAGTTGATCACTAACTGGCTGCCTCTTCAAAATACCTTGTATCTTGACTTGTAGCTCCTCCATGGCCTTACATTTTTGCTCAGGAGTTGGCAAAAATCCGGTTTTGTACTTACATTCTAAATCGGAGCAAAACTCGTCAATTAGAGTGAAGGCATCTTGTTTCTTCTTTTCATATTCCTTTTCAAGCTGAGCCCGGATTTTTGCCTCCATTTGCTCAAATGTTTCGGCCATTGCTGTACCTGAAAATACTCAGCACCCAAGTTAGCAGCACCAGTTCCTCACACAAATATTTTTTTTTAAATTTTTTTATATAAAAGAAAAGCACTAAAAAAATAATAAAAAGACTTAAAAACCTATCCCCGGCAACGGCGCCAAAAACTTGATAATAAAATCGCAAGTGTACGATTGATTATCGTGTAATATAAAAGATTGTCGATCCCACAGGGATAGGTGTCTAATTACTAATTTGTTTAGAGCTTAAGCAGAAAAATAAAAAGACATATTTTGCATTTTGGTTTCTGGAGTAAGAACATAAAAAGCATAAAATATAAAAGAAGAGATGATGATAAAAATAAGCATTTGGGTTGCATTGTATAACTTATAATTTATGCTAGCAAACTTCTATTTTATTTTTGAATTCCAAACAAAGATTCATGATGCTATAGCCTAGTGAATCTACAAGTGAATTCCTTACACATTGTAGAACTTTCTTTCTAATTACTAAATTCAATTCCTTGCAACTTAGTTAACTAGAGAAGAAGATGAAGAAGAAATTCAGGCCAACATAAAGTTACGTCCTTCCTAATTCCTTAGTGAAGTATACTTATAACCTTTTTTAAGTCCTAGGTCCCTTACTACTTACCAATTTCCATTCGTATAAGTAATAAGCAAAAGATCTTGTGTGCACCAAGATGAATGAAGAAAAAGGAAATAAAACATGAACTTTGAATATTATTCAGAAACAAATAAAAGAAAACTAAAACATAAACTAATAAGCTAACACAACCCAAAATACTTAAAGAGAATTAGCCAAGCATGGCTAAAAGAAGCATTGAATTACCCTGGACTAGGAGCTCAAATATGGCTTCCCACAATTCCTAGGAACAATGTTCTTGAGGGAGAAAGAGGAACACTTGTTGTGTTCTAAGAAAGGTGTGTTTTTCAAGTGCAAGTTGCCTCCCTATTTATAGCAAAAAATCTGGCCTCAGCAATTAAATCCCACTTCCAGGCCGAGGCCCAGCGCTTGAGCGCTGAGTTCTAGCGCTGCAGCGCTGGCTACTGATTCTTCAACTTCAAGCTTTTCCTTCCTTCTTCATGGTAGTGGGTTTTGAATGCCATAAAAACCCACTTATCAGCCCTTTAAACAATTCTGAAACCTCTCCTCCACTATCATCAATCCTCCACTCATCCTTTAATCCTTTTTTCCATGTGCTTAATTTAGAGAGTTGCTTCATATTCCTCTTTTTTACTTTTAGTCCTCTCTTGGTTAGCACTCCAATTCAAGCCCTTGAATTCTCTCAATCTTCACTTTTAGCCCTCCACTCTTGAACTTTCACATTTTGGGCCTTGATTTCTTGAAACTTTACAAAGTGGTCCCTGGACAAAAATGATAACTAAACCAGCTTTTCCTAAAAATACAAAAATAACTAGAAAAATTTCTAAAAATATAAAATAAATCTAGAAAATCTAATAAAATCTAATCTACATGCAAAATGCAAAATAAATATAAAATCTACATAAAAACAATAAAAAACCTACATGAGACTCAAAAATAATAAAATAAAAAGACTAAAAAGACCCTAAAATTATCATATAAAATCCACTCATCAATAGGCGTTAAGGAACTAGGTGATCTAACGCTATTCCTAGAAAATTAGCTTCTCCTAGATTAAACAATTTATGTCAGATTAATAGAGTAGCTTCCACATACAAAATTAATCCCAAATCTGATGAAAGATGATCAAGCAATCATAAGCAATAAGAACAAAATTGTTTAATTGAAATTAAAAATAGAAAGTAACAAAGAACCAAATAGAATCCTATCAAGATGAAACACTACACCTAAATCCAACTATAAAGGAGCTTAGTTATCCATAGAATGGAAACTAGCTTGCTTACAAGGAGAATCAATTGGGGACTTAGGAGACGATGAAGAATCCACGCATCCGTTGATGAAAATCCTCTTTTCCTTCTCAAATTAGACCTCTCTCACGTCCAAGGGGTGTTTGGAGGAGACCAGGGTTGAAAGAATATCCCAAATAGGCTAAAATCGTGATTTTATAAGAAACTGGGTGGTGCAGGGGCGCTTAGCGCCCTGGGCCAGGCCCAGCGGCGCTTAGCGCCGAGATCTCCCTCACTGGGCGCTGAGCCGCTAAGTGGGGCGCTTAGCGGTCAGCGCCACCCTTCTGCTCTTCTCGCTGGGCGCTCAGCGCCCACGTGCCGCGCTGAGCGACCCGTGTCTTCTTTCCAGAATCCGCTGGGCACCTAGCGCCTAAAGCCCGCGCCGAGCGGCCAGCGGCTTCGGTCCGCGAGGTGCTGGGCGCCTAGCGCCCAGGAAGCTCCAGTTCCTCTTTTTCTTCGTATTTTCTTCAATTCTTTGCCTATTTTGGGTCTGAAACATGTGAAAAACACATTAAAAGCACAAGAAACATATTTAAAAGCTTAGAATCACCTTACTCTTTTATTTAACCAGAAAATCTATAAAGAAAGGGTATTTTATAATGAAAAACAATGATAAATGCCATGAAAAATATATGAAAACTCATAGTAAATTGGCATTTATCAGGTGAGAGAAAGAGAAACAGAGGCGAGAGAGAGGCGAGAGAAAAGGGAGAAAAGGGAGGATGAGAGAAAGAGTAACAGAGGCGAGAGAGAGGGAGAAACAGAGGGAGATCGAGAGAAGAAGGAGAAGCAGATCGACAGAAGAGAAGAGAATGATGCCAAGTGAAGATCGAGAACGGAGCAGCGACGAGAGGACGGAGTGGCGACGAGAGGACGGAGCGGCAACCGAGAGGAGAGGACGAAGCGGCGGCAGCTTCGACAGGTCCCAGTGCTAGCGGCGGCGACCGAGAGGTAAAGATCGGGAAAGGCGTCGGAAGAGCTTCGGCAAAGAGGAAGAGCGGACGGTGGCGCGACGGACCGTGGCGCGGTGAAGACTGCAGGTTCCAGTGGCGGCGAACTGACTTGGGTGTGAGTGATATGTCCCCTTCTCTCGGTCATGGGTTGATTTGGGGAAGATCTAGGGTTTGAAAACTCCAGATCTGAAATTTTGGGTTGATTTGTTGAAGAATTTTTTGTAATTTTGGGTTGAGTTGTTGAAGATTTCTGAAATTTTGGGTTGAAAGGGTTGAAGAAGATGATGAATGTTTGAAGATCTGAGTTGTTGAAGATTTTTGTTTGTTGAAGATTTTTTAAATTCTGGGTTGAATGGGTTGAAGAAGATGATGAATGTTTGAAGATCTCAGTTGTTGAAGATTTTTGTTTGTTGAAGATTTTTGAAATTCTGGGTTGAATGGGTTGAAGAAGATGATGAATGTTTGAAGATCTGAGTTGTTGAAGATTTTTGTTTGTTAAAGATTTTTGTAATTCTGGGTTGAGTTGAAGAATTTTGTAATTCTGGGTTGAGTTGAATTTTTTTGTAATTCTGGGTTGATTTGTTGAAGAATTTTGTAATTCTGGTTTGAATGGTTGAAGAAAATGATGAATGTTTGAAGATGTTTCAAGAAGATGAATAAGTTAGTAAATTTTCTGATTTTTAATTTATTTAAAGAAATATTCCGTTAAATCTTTAACGGTTTTGGATGGAAAACCAAAACTGCAACAGTTTGTATAGGTTGAGGATCATTTAGGCTAATTTTTTTTGTTAGGGACCCAAAGTGTAAAATCATGATAAGTGAGGGACCAAAAGTGCTATTAAGCCTTCTTTTTATTATTCACGAAGATTTTGTGGTGGATTAAATTTCCGTCACAAAATCCAAGTAGAACAAGAGTCGCCAATCCTACTGGCGACTTTAGTAAAAATAAATAAAAATATATAAAGAAGTGTCACTAGTACCAGTGGCAATTTTAGTATAAAATAATGAGTCACCCTTGCTAGTGGCGATTTATTCTAATTTGGTAAATAAAAAAAGTTACACCAAATTCGTAAATATTTTTCAAAATTAGACTACTTGTTAAAAAAGTCGTCACACAAGTACCATAGGTAGATGATAATTAGGTTATGGGAATGCGTTTCAACCTAAGATGCACGAATTCAGGTATGATACTAGTATTCGGTACGAGGTTCAATTTTTAAAAAAAAAATCCTATGTACGAGTACATTAGTAAATATATATAGCTGGGCTTGTTAAGCATTTAGTCGATGGTTCGATCTCTAGGCGATATGCATGGAAAATGATTTGTGGGAGAGACCGACCTACTTAATGTTATTTCCGAGTCTCGTGGGAATTAATCTTATAGATGTCGGCTGTGAGAATACATTGAGAAATAAAAAACTAAATACATTTATAATGAAAAATAAAACTTTATATACGTATAACTAAAAATAAAAAACACAGACTAAAATAGAATCAAGAAAACATAACATAAAGTAAAGGAATGGCCATATTGGCATATGGCTATGGTTGACATGACATATTAGTTAGATAAAAGCTAATTTGACTAGTTTAAAACCTCTTTTAAAGTGTTTAGTATATAAGTTTATTTCAGTAGTTTAAAGTTTTTTTTTATAAAGTACATGCATGAGGTGGCTTATAGCTTAAAGCATAGTGAATTTATTCTCATTTTTATCTTTACCATTTTATTAAAATTCCATCTTTACCCTTCTATATTTTTAACAACATTAAACCTGATTATAATATTTTTTATCAACCCATCTCCCCTGATTATAAATAATTTGACCCAAATTAAATTATTTAAAACGGTAATTATTTTATTATTAATAACACATAGGTACTGATGTGTAAATAAAGTAATGTTCAACAACTAGTTTTATCAAACACTACTTTTACCAAGTATATGTCATTTTATGTCATTTTACCATAGCAGCTTGTTTAACAACTAGTTTTACTAAACACATTTTTTCAATCAAATAGTTTTTCAGATTTCAGCTAACTTATAAGCTATCAGTTTCCGCTAGCTTATAAGCTTTCAATTTTCAGCTAGCTTATAAGCTTTTAACTAGCTTATCAACTAGAATGCTAACCATAGACTGTTTTAAGCCTTTAGACGTGTTTGGTAAAACCTGTCATTGAATACACGCGTCAGCACATTGAATACACGCGTAGCTCAAAGGGTTTCAACAACCCTAGAAATCAAAATAGGGAACTGTTCTTGAGATACTTACCAAAGAGCTCACGATGACCGTGCCTCTCTTCCTCCTTCACATAGAAGACTGTGACTCTGTGAGAGAAAAAATTAGAAAGACCACTTTGAGAGAGACAAGAGTGCGATAGCGATTTGAGTAAAGGGAGTTGCATGGCTACGAAGGTGCGCAAACAATTGAGGTCGGCGAGCAGCGGGTGACAGAAGGAGGGCGGTAGACGGTAGGCTACGACAAGCTACAACGGAGGGGACACATTTCAAAGGCCTGAGACAATGTATAAAAGTACCCTATGAGTACCCCAAAAGTACTCGCGGAGTACCCAAAAAGTACCAAAATATACGTGTACGGCTTAATTTTCAGCGTACTCGTGCTTCATATAGGTTTCTCCTCAAGTGCTTACTTTTTTATGAAGAGCTATTAACCGATAAAACTGAAAAGTGTCGATTTACACCAAGTTGACAACCTTTTTGATTATTTTCTCTATTTTGATGGGCTTTCACTAGTCTAGGTTTATTTATTACTCCTAACTAATACATGATTTAGTCCACAGTTAATAGATCGAATTGGCCGGTCCGGTCTGGTTATGAGAACTATGGATATAATAACTTGACTAATTATATGCTAAGTTACTAACGAGATGTTATATGAAACTACTGGTCTTTACATTCATCTTTCATTTATTTGAAATTATCTCTACATACATACTTCAATCATACTAATATATTAAATTTCATGCGCGCCTTGCACGACTGATTATCTAGTTTCAATGATTTAGTGGAGTTGTCCTAGTCTTATCATTGGAATTTTATTGGCCAAAGGTGGTTTTCCTAATACAAGGGCCTTAGAAACTTGATCCATAGTTGGACGAGAATGTGGATTTTCTCTCAAGCAAGCAAGTGCCAGACTTGCAATCAAGATAACCTCCCCATCAATTGGTTTTTCAGGCTGTGGAGGTCTTTGATCTAAAACATCAATCAGTAGCAAATCATTAGCCGTTAATGCTGTAGAAGGTGACATCAATGATGAAATGAGATCTCCTGGATGCTTTCCCATGATGATTTCCAAAGCAAATACTCCAAAGCTATATACATCACATTTCTCATTCACTTGCATTGTCTGAGCTAACTCTGCGAAAGTGAAAAGCAAAAAAACAGTTATGTATATATTATGTGCAAATCAATGTGGATTTCAATCAAATCAAGTGAAGCAGCATATTTTTTTTTAATGGACTCTGTTATTTGCGTATCACATGTTTCTATAGGCAGAATTAATCAATTCTTGGAATAAGCTTCTGTGAGTAGCTTTTGGATGTTAAAATTTGTTCTAAGGAAATAGAAGGTTATCCAAACTTGTTATAATTCTTGCATTAGAATTAGTTCAATTCTTGCACAGTTGAACCAATCCCTAAAGAGAAACTTTGATATAAAAAAGTGCTGCAAATGAAAAATGACATGATCATTTCAATTTATAAATGTGAAGGAAAGGTGTCTAACCTGGTGCTGCATAACCAAAGGTGCCTGCGAATGCGGTCCAAGTATGTGAACCAGGCTTCAGAAACTTTGCTGTCCCAAAGTCAGAGACATGAGCTTCATATTGAAGATCTAGAAGAACATTCTTGCTTGATATGTCACGGTGAATTATAGGAGGTGAGCAATCATGGTGCATATAGGACAAAGCATTGGCCACACCTTTAACAACATTCACCCTCTTTTCCCAATCAAATGTTGTTGCTTGTTTGTCACTGTTCAGTACATGATCCAAGCTTCCTCCTTCCAAGAACTCATACACCAAGAATGAGAACTTTGAGTGTAAGCAAAACCCATGAAGCTTTATGATGTTCCTGTGTCTAATTTCTGTCAAGGTTTGAATCTCACTTATGAAAGCCTTTGAACTGAAATTTGACATTTCCTCATCTCCCACTGAATGAAGTTTCTTCACAGCAACAACCAAACCTGCCGGCAACACCGCCCTGTAAACGTTTCCTTGACCTCCCACTCCAATGAGATATTTGTCATCAAAATTCTCAGTAGCTTCTATGATATTCTCAAACATTATTTTTCCATCATAGCTCCACACAGAAAAGAGAGCAACCCTTTCAGTTTCAGGTTCTTCTTGAGATTGGATTTCTTCCTTTTGTTTACTTCTACAAAGTAGGTACATTGAAATCCCCACCCCACAGAACACTAGTATTACGATTCCCACAGCAAGAAATACCCACATGATGACTTTGCCCCTCTTACTACTATAGTTGGGTGAGCAAAGTCTGAAGCCTGTTACATTACCACACAACCCTTTGTTATTTTTAATTGATTCAATTGAAGCATTGAGAAAAGCTGGAATGTTTGGAAGTGGCCCTTCTAACTGGTTATCTGATATGTTAACAAAATCCAGTGTTCTACCAAAAGTGGTAGGAATGTTGCCAGAAAGACTATTATGTGAGAGATTCAACATTAACAAGTTCTCCAACATTCCAAGATTTGGTGGTATCATTCCACTCAATAGATTGCCACTAAGATCAAGAGATATCAGAGTTTTGGGAAACTGTGAGGGAATGTTTCCTTCAATTTTGTTCATGCTCAAATTCAAGTTCAGCAACCTGGATAAGCTTATAACTTCTTGTGGTATTGTGCCACTCAATTCATTTCCTCCAAGATCCAAGGTGTCAAGCATCTGTAGAGATCCAATTTCTGCTGGAATGGTTCCTGAAATGTAATTGTTGCTAATCTTGAGCTCAGCTAATTGTCTCAGGCTTCCTAGCTCCTTTGGAAGCTTCCCGGTCAAGTGGTTTGAAGAAAGGTAAAGCCGGCCAAGCTTGGTTGCTTCAAGAAGTTCTAGTGGTATGCCACCCGAAATGTTATTGTTGGATAACTTGAGGTCAGTAAGTTTAAGGCACTTCCCCCACTTTGGTGAAATGTGGCCATAAAATTTATTGTCACTCAGATCAATGTATACCAAATTGGGATATACACCAAAATCTTGTGCTATGTCCCCTTCTATTTGATTTTTCTCAAGCCTGAGCCTAATAATACTTGAGCAGTTCTTCAAGCTTCTTGGCACTGGGCCTGTAAAGTGGTTGTCAAAAGCATTTAAGTATACTAGTGACCCACCAGAGCAGATTTCAGGTGGCAAATGGCCAGTGAAATCATTTTTTGCTATTAAAAAGGATGTCCACTTGGTGAAATTATACAGCACTTGTGGAATGCTGCCATTGAGTTTGTTGGTGGAGAGTTCGAAGACCAATAGCCCTGTCAAATTACCAAATGTGGTAGGAATAGTTCCTGAGAGATTGTTTTCTTGGAGACTGAAGCGATTCAAATTGATGAGGTTCCCTATAGAGGGAGGAATTGGTCCAGAAAGATGGTTAAAGCCCAAGTACAAGTCTGTGAGCTTTGTCAAGTTCCCAATGGTGGAAGGAATGGACCCGGAAAGTTGGTTGTTATTTAGCTTTAGCTGTTTCAAATTGACCAAGTTTCCTAAGGAAGCTGGTATTGATTCAGAAAGATTATTGTTGTAAAGGTTGAGCATGGACAAGTTAGACAGGTTCCCTAAGGAAGGTGGTATTGGTCCAGACAAGAGGGAATTATTAGCAAGACGAAGCATATTTAAACTGGTCATGTTACCCATTGTTTCAGGGATAGAACCAGAGAAAGAGTTCAGTGACAGATCAAGAAATTTAAGATTTCTCAACATTCCAATTTCTCTTGGAATGGGACCTGAAAGTTTGTTTCCTGCGAAGCCAAGATACTCCAAGTTGAACA
The DNA here is from genome assembly GCA_030819835.1 of Acmispon strigosus. NCBI lineage: Eukaryota > Viridiplantae > Streptophyta > Magnoliopsida > Fabales > Fabaceae > Acmispon > Acmispon strigosus. The sequence continues at coordinate 28,487,580 of JAUAMA010000002.1, forward strand.
TATTTCCAATCTCTGGGGGAATGTGGCCTGACAATTTGTTAGTACCAAAGTCTAGCGTTGATAGTTTGGACAAGTTTGCTATGGTGCTAGGAACAGCTCCCTCTAGTTTGCATATGGAAAGATCAAGGCCCCGTAAAGTTCTTAATGTCCCAATTTCTTGAGGGATGAAACCATCAAAGGAATTGTTAGAGAAGTTCAAAAGATTTACTTTGGACATGTCACCTACTTGTGGTGGGATTGTACCGAAAAAGGAGTTGCCATAGATGTCTAGGGTTTTGAGGTTGGGGAATGAGGAGAAACTAAGAGTGTGGAGTGTACCTTTGAGTCCATAATTTGCAAGGCTTATGGTGGAGATGGAGTTGGATTTGTCACACTGGATTCCTCTCCATTTGCATGGTTCAGAACCTGTCCAAGTTGACAAGAGAGCTTGGCTATGGTTGTCAAGGCTCTGTTTCCATTTCAACAGAGCATTTGCTTCAGTCACTTCAGCTGCATCTTGGGGCAGCAAAAGTGCTAGAAGGACACAGAGAAACATGATCTGGATTTGGGACCTTGCTTGAATCACAACCAGCATGTGCACCATGATTAAAATAACGGGATTCTTGTTTCAGGATTAAGATCTTGGATTTGAAGGTGATCATGGAGTTGGAGCTGAGAAAACCCTTTAAATAGCATGAGGAAGGTGATATGTTGAAGACTTGAAGTGGGTAAAGTTGGGTCAATTCAAGACTGCCACTCAAAGATGATAAAAGAGTCTTGCTTAATGGATTAGTATTGTCTGAATGCAAATTTGGTAAAGATACTTAAATTAAAATTCACCATATAAATAGTTTCAAGAAATTAATTTTTGAAAGCTCGTGAATGGCATCATGAACATGAACTATCGTCTAATTTTTCTTTTTGTCAAAGATACTTAAATTAAAATTCAAATGGTTGGCCAATGACATTAACATTAAATAAGAGAGTTATAAATCTTAAAGAGTGTGATACATCTAAGATGACACGAAGGTTTTCTATTTGATTGTCAAAAGAGACAAAAACTGTTGGATAAAGTAATAAATAATAATTGACGTAGTGCTTCAACACTTCATCTTTTAAAAAAGTGGTCAAGGGTTTGATTTTTAATTTTTGCGAATAGAGAAAACTCATTGATCAAACTCCTTGACCAAACTCCTACTGCTTAGTTAACGTCGAAAAAAATAATGAACAGTTACCAACAAATGTTGATTGGTAATAACATATTACTTCTTAAAATATTGTGTTCGATTTTCATTGCTGATATGAGGGTTATGTCATTGGGCTATCTGGAGATATCATCTAGCCTGTGGTGGTGACCAGAGCCGAACTCATCAACATTCTCTAACTCATGGTGGTGACTAAAATCGAACTCACCCAAACTAATTCAAAATAGAATTAGAAAGTTAGTAGGTTACAAGCTGAGTCATGAGTTAGTTCCACTTTTCTAAAAATTTGCTATGTGGGACAATGAACTTTATTTTTGTCAGGGAGAGAATCGACCTTTAAAATACTCACACTTTCCAAAGAGTAACAAGGCCCATAAAAAATGTAGAAAATCCAGCAATAAAAATAGTTTTGTGGCTATTCCTGTAATTGCTTATTTGAGTTGTTTAATATTATTTATATGAGTTCAAAATATCACAAAATGTTTAAAAATTCAGAAGCAACCCATGCATATTTTACTCCAATGATGGTTTCTTATTTTTTTTATAAACAACTCGTATATTTATATCTTTATTTATTTATTTTTACTTAACGTAGGAATAGGAACAGAATGAATTATTAATAAAAGAACATTATTTTAATTGTAAGGTATATTTGTTTGCAGAAGCTCCGAACAAAGATTTTTAGTAAAAAATGTATGGCCTAAAACGAACACTTTTTATCTGTTGCTTAAACCTGTGTTACTAAACGCAAAAAATTATGTAGTGCGGGTATTAGAACCCGGTAGTTTAAAACTTAAAATATATTTCGAGTCTTATTTTTAGATACACCTTTTTATACTTAGTAAACTTTAGTTTCGGAGTTGGTTTGAAATAGTTATAGAGGTTTCAAAAACCGTTGGTGTACATGTATTATTGGGATTTAAAATTCAGGATGATAGGGGTGATAATAAGAACCCCTCTTTTCCCCCCCAATCATTGTGTCAAATACCAATCTATTCTCCTTTAGAAAACACACGAGCTTGAGCCCATAGCTACACTAACAACGACAAAGACAACCTATTCTTTTGATCCTCTCCATTACGCATAAGGAAACTCTCATATCCACAAGTTATCACCACAATACTCCACTACTGCCCCATTTTGTCCTCTTCTCAAATCAAAATGCGAGATTGTCTAGGCTCTCGTCACTGACATGCTCCACTATACCAATTACCAAGGTTCATTTCCATCAAATTTTGCCACGTACTATGGCGCACTTCAGCATTGTCGAGAATATCATTATCATTATCATAATCATGTTGTGTGTGTCAAAGTAATTTGGCAAATAATGTAATGCAGCAGATAGTTAAGATACTCGGTGGATTATTAACCGTAATAGAGCAAAATGCAATTAACAGGTGGGTTTGGTTGATTTGTTTGCAATCACATACTTAATTGCACTTTAAGTCCCCTAATATGATGCTTTCTTGATTTTAGTCCCCTAATTTTAATTCGGTAATTTTAATCCCCTTATCATTTTATTCAAGCAGTTTTTGTCCGCTGTTAACTTTCCATCTAAAAGTTAATGATTTTGTTGAGTTGTCTTTCACTTGGTGATATGACAATTAACTAGATGATGAGGAAAACAATTTTACTAACCTTTTTATTTAATTAATAATCTAATTAACCGTAAAATAATGAGAATTGTTTTAAAATAGTTTTTTATTGCCGTCTTTGCCAAAAAAACGCTATCAGAGCACGAACAAAGGGCGTGCACCACGGGCCTCCTAGAAAACTTGTTCAGTTCTTTCATTGAATTCAAAAATGGGAATCTTAGCGCCCCTTTTTGCGCTTTACGCTCCTCTGTTTTTTAAAAATGTCCAAAATACCCTTCTGTATAAAAAAAATGAACAAAAAAAAATTCATAAAAATTTCAAAACTCCAATTTCTTCCTCTTCAACTCATCATCATCAACATTTTTCTCCATCCACTTCATTGTCATCTCCTTTTATGTTATTCTGTAAAGAAGGGGCAAGTAAGAAACCTTGAAATCCTCATTTCAAGAAAGAAAATGAATTTTCGAAGTGAACCACGAAGCCTGGTTATTATTCGTATCTTGGAGTGCAATTTATGTACATATATCGCATTTAAGGATGCGATTATAATTTTAACAATTTTTTTATATTCATTTAAAAATTGCATCTAGGAGTGCGATTTCATATTGTGTACATATATCACCTTGAAGTACGATTTCATATTAAAAAACATCTAAAAAAATTCAAAAAATGCCCAAATGATTTTTAAAAATCATGGGACCACCACAGTTAGTCTAGTTGATATATTTAGAAATTTATGGTGAAATATTTTTTTTTTCAAAAATTAAAAAAAATAGCAAACGATGGAATTTGGGCTCGGGACACCGAGCTTATGGCGAAACGATAAGCGTCCAATTACTTTTTTTTTCTCTTCAACTTTGTTTTTGTAGTTCAGAACGTCGCCCTCCGAGACTGTTAGAAATTCCTTTTTCAGGGCCAGAAATATTACAAGAAAATATTTAAAATACTATTTCGCACTTATAAGTGCGATTTGGTGGCAAATTTCGCATTTGTAGGTGCGATACACTTTGAAAAATTAAAAAAATTAAAAAAATACTAGTTCGCACCTATAAGTGCGATTTGGAGTCAAATTTCGCACTTTTAGGTGCGATACACACTTTGAAAAATTAAAAAAAAAATTTAAAAAATACTAGTTCGCACACCTATAAGTGCGATTTGGGGGCAAATTTCGCACTTGTAGATGCGAATTTTAACCAGTGTTCAATTTCTTGCGGTTAACCATACGAAACTGATTGCAACCAAAATAATAGGAAACGACGGGAGGGAGCAAGGAGGAAACAAGAGGAAGGATGTTGATGGTTAGTAGATGAAGGAGGTGGTTGATGGAAGAGGATGAATGTGGTTGTTACAAGATGATAATGTTGGTGGTGAAAGGATGGAGAGAAAGGGGGTGGGAGAATGTGTTGGAATGGAGAATGGTGGAAGGATGAAGATGATGATATTTATTTAATTTTTTAATTTAAAAAGGGTAAAATGGTAATATTTTAAATGGCAAAATAGTAAAAGACGCATTAAAGGGGGGCGTATGGCGCAATAGGAGGGCGCCAAACGCGATTTCCTTAAAAAATTGAAGTTGAAATATACATGCTCAATAATTTTAAACAATGAAGGAGCATGCATATTTCAATTTTTGTTTATGAATTTGTACATTGATTTTCTTTGGCAGGATGAGAAGCATCTCCGAAAGGGTTTATATTTTGCTAATGTATGTGGTGGTGCCATAACTACTGTAACTGAGAGCGGTGCAATCTTGACCCTGTAATCTTCTTATATAAATCCAAGTTGCCTTTGCCCTCTCAAGTTAAAATATACATGCTCAATGATTTTAACCAACGAAGGAGTATCTATATTTCAATTTTAATTTCTGAATTTAATGACAGAACTTAACAAGTTTTACGAGCTCCCAAATGGTGTTTGTAACGAAGGGCCTCTGATGGAGTTTTTTAGGGGAAGGCGATAGTAAAAAGCTATGTCGAAACAATATTTAAATATTTTAGGGTTAATTAGATAATTTAATAAAAGAATTAGTAAAATTGTTTTCCTAATCATCCATTTAACTGCCACATCACCAAGTCAAAGACAATTCAGTAAAAACTGTTAACTTCTAGATAGAAAGTTAACGGTGGACAAAAAATGTTTGATTAAAATAATAAGGGGAATAAAATTACCAAATCAAAATTAGGGGGACTAAAAACAATAGAAGCATAGAGAAATTCAATCTTAAGGTGATAACCATTTAAAACGCACTAGACTTTCCTTGATTATAAAAGATTATATTCTTCATTTACAATGAACTTCTTGGATGGAAAGCCAACTCACAATCTAATCCAAATTTTCTACTAGACAATCGTCTAGAATTCAGTTTGTTCAAGTTAAAAAGGAATAATTGCCCCTTCAAAGTACAAGAACAATCTTTAGTCACCGAATCGCCAAAACTAACACAAATCTGTGTTAGAGATTTAATTTTCTTAAACGAAGTGTGAAATTACCTCTCACACTGGTTTCTCTCTATTGAATATACGGTAAAAACAGAACATAAACATGCAAGGTTTCAACAAATCGGCCAAAACTTGTAGAAAATGTTTAGATTATTGAGAGAAGAAAATTAAACCAAATTTAGAAGCAAGAAAAAATATTTTTATTAAGCATAAGATCTCAAGTCTGCATACAGAGAAGGTTACACCTTAAGATCGATTAGGAGTTAGCAACCCATGGATTTGGGTGAAAACTTAGAAAATAAAACGGAGAGAAAACAACCGAGACTAGAAAAGTAAGGATTACAAAGATGAATTTTAAAATCATAAGGTTCTTAACCTAGCATAATCACTAATATTTATAAGAAAAATCATCTCCAAGTTCGTGCTTCTTTACCCTGCTTCTGTTGTCTTTCGAGTCCAAGCCCAATAGTAGTAAGTGTACCAGTATTCAAATGGCTCACTAATGCGCAAAAGTGTCAGTCAGTTTAAGTTAGACTCGTGTGGCTTCAAACCGCGTCCAATTCCAAGATCTACAGCTTAAGATATGATTATTTTAGTCCAGGTTGTTCAGAGTTGCAGATTCCAGTGACAACAAGCTTGCAACTAGATTTTGACCAAGTTAGAGACTGATTCATAAGTGGAGCTCAACATGAAAGTTGTGGAGATTTTTCCTAGCTTTCCAATGACATATCATTTTTCTCATTCCAACCATTGTAGCTTTGGATTCTACCTGTTCTAGTGAAGCATTTTCCATTAGAAACCAAAATAAGTGCCAGAGGTCAAAACTCAAATACGTCATCAAAATAATTCACAAAAGCAAGGAAGTCCAACTTTGCATATCATAAATAATGTGCATAAATCATACATTGATCAAATACCCTCACACTTAGGTTTTTTCCCTCCTGGGAAAAACATAACTTCAAAGAAGAAGCAGGAAACCATTTATGTTGAAAAACACTTTTCAAAACAGCAAAACTTGAGTACACACTTATCTTTGAGAAATAGAAATTCATAGTCTTGATCTAGAGGACAATCACTTCAAGTTTAAGAGAGACTAGACATACAAGGACTCCATCACTTACATTCCAAGCCAACAAAAATTGCCAATTGAGTATCAAATTTGGATGCAAGTGTCAAGCTCTCTACTCAGGTTTTTAGGTTAGTATTTATTTATGCTTCAGCAACTCCAGCTACTCATGAAAACATGCATCTACCATAGGCTTAACAATATTATAATACATCTAATACTTTAACAAATGCACACAGAGATCAAAAGGACTTTTCAAGGTGGTAATGTGGCTGAGGTCGAGGAAGGATTCATGAAAGATATTTGTAACGCCCCGAATTTTAAGGCATTACTGTAGTAAATGAACAATAAATAAACATGTGGAATATCTTTCGAGTTTATGAAAATGCGAGTATATTTTTTTGAAATATGCTAAAGGCGGTATGAATACATAATAATCCGTGCCTTCATAACCTGTTGGTGATTAATGTTGCCAAACTAAGCTGAGTACAACATAGTTACATCATGAAGTTAATCAAGTATTCTGTGAATGGTTAGTTTAGATTACAATCCCACTAATCAAAAGGAGAAATATATCAAAGCTATGAAATCCTATTACTAGACCTCATAAGTCCGATATACTTTCCTGTGAACTCCACGCAGGAAGCCCACACAAAAAGCCATGTATCGGGGACCTACCCTGCCCCTGAATAGATGCAAGTCATGTCAGAAAAACAAAACTATCCTGCCCCTACACTTTTTACAGCTGACGCCCCTATCCCTGATCGCCCGAGGCCACTCCCTCCTCCTCCTCGGGATCACTGTCCGAGTCAGTGAGGTCAATCATGGGTACGTCCACGTCTATAACAGTCGTGGATACCCTCGTCACTACCTCTTCAACGAGGGGTACGATTCAGTAAGGTATTGACGGAGCGGGGTGATACCCAAATCACAAGTGCACGATTGACTATCGCGTAATATAAAAAGATCGAACCCAAGAGATAGGTGTTCTTATTATTATAATATCTAGTACTTGAGCATAAAAATTAAAAGATGAATATTTGATGTTGGTTTTAGAACTAGCAAGAAACAATAGCATAAAAAGATAAGAAATAGAGATGATGAAAATTAAGCTCTTGGGTTGGTTTACATAGTCTATAAAATATGCTAGTAAGCTCCTACTTAATTTCTGAATTTTAAATCCAATTTCATGATGCTATAGCCTAGTGTATCTACAAATTAATTCCTTAAGAATTGTAGAACTTTCTTTTTAATTACTAAATCCAATTCCTTGATATCTAGTTGACTAAAGAAGAAGATGAAGAAGATGTTCAGGCCAACATAAAGTTACGTCTATCCTAATTCCTTAGTGATATATACTTATAGTTTTTTTTATTTCCTATTTCCCTTACTATTTACCAAATGGCCTTATGTAATAAGCAATAAGCAAGATATCTTTTGTGCACAAAGATGAATGAAGAACAAGGAAATAAAACATGAAAGGAAATATTATTCAGAAATGTAGAAAAAGACTAGAACATAAATTATAAACTAAAACAACCCAAAAACTTAAAGAAGAAGTTAGCCAAGCATGGCTAAAAGAGTCATTGAATTACCCTGGATAGGAGCTCAAGTATGGCTTCCCACAATTCCTAGGAACAATGATCTTAAGGAGGAAAGAAGAACACTTGTTGTATTCTGAAATGGTGTGTTTTTTAAAAGGATGAGCACTCCTATTTATAGCAAAAATTTGCCTTTCAATGGTGGAGGAGTTGATGGCCATTATGGCCTTCATTGGCCACCAATTAACTTTTGAAAACTCCTCCCCACTACCATCAATTCTCCACTCATCCTTTAATCATTATTTTCCATGTGCTTAAATCAAAGAGTGTTGCTTCATATTCTTGATTTTCACTTTAAGTCCTCTCTTTGCTAGGACTTCAATTATGGCCCTTCAAGTCCTTGAGACTTCACTTTTCATCCTCCACTCTTGAACTTTTACACTTTAATCCTTCCTTTCCTGAAAACTTACAAATCGGTCCCTGGACCAAAAAATGATAACTATACCAGTTTTCCTAAAAATATAAAAATAACTATAAAAATTCCTAAAAAATATAAAATAAAGTTTAAAAACCAAATAAAAGCTAATCTATATTCAAAATGCAAAATAAATAGAAAATCTACATAAAAATAATAAAAATCCCACATGAGACTCAAAAATAACAAAATAAAAAGACTAAAAACACCCTAAAAATATCATATAAAATCCAGTTATCACACCACTATACCCAACGTCAGCTTGCCCTCAAGCGACAAAACTTAAAGAGAAACTCGTCCCTGAGTTTAGAAAAAAGTTTATCTGATTAAAACTTGAAGCACAAAAACCTTTCCAAGAAAGCTTAGCGGATATGGAAGACCTGCATGTTTAAAGATATATAATCAAGAAAGTTAGGCTTGGCTTTTCAACATGTTTGAGTTCAACAAATAAGCTCACAAAAATGATATTCTCCATGAAAAACAAGAAAGCTCAATAATCCTGCCTATCATTCAAATCAAAACTGAAACAGTGCAACCAAGTAATTTTGAAGAGATTTCTGAAGGTTGCAACTTGGCCAAAGGGTTGAACAATACAAGGTGTGGATTTCAAGAACTTGGCAACTCTAGTGGCTGACTCAGAATCTGTTGTTAAGTGATTTTTCTTGACTAAGAGCTTCAACAATTTAACACAGGGGTTCTCTCAATTTTTTTATTTTTTTTTGAATAAAGTAGTGGAATGTATGGGATGAATGACTTGAATTTTACTCCCCTCATACTCTTTCTCACCCCACCACTTCATTATTATTTTTTCTAAGGCACATACCTTATTTTTTTCAACTTTTTTCCTTCTTTTTCTAGAGAGAAACCCAACAAACATAGCTCTAACAATTTCAGCACATGAATCACAATAACAACTTTAAAAATATCACACAAAAGTAGGCTCCAAAGAATGACTCTTTTAAGGCTCAAAAAAGGGCTACTAGTGGATTTTTGCTTTTCAACCAAAATTCTGAGTTTTCAAAAATGCCTATAATCTCTTCTCAACTCACAAAGTATACAGAATCCCAATCAACATGTAACACAAGGCAGAAAATTTTTACAATCATGCATTCAGAGTCCTCAGCTCTCAGAAAAAACATAGGGTAAGTGGTACCCTTTTTAGAACTCATAAAAACTTTGCCAACAACCAAAACAATCAAGATGTCCAAAATCATTTCTAACAGCATGCAATCCTAACAGCATTCAAAAACAAATTATCTTTTCAAAAGCATTATAAGTTCACTGGATAAAACATCTCAAGCATCAGTAGCAATAGTAGCAGAATAACTGGATAAAGACACTCAAGACTCATGCAGTTTAAAAACCTAAAAGCAAAAAAAAAAAAAACTAACACTAAAAAAATAATAATAAAATAAAACTAAAATCCATCAAACAGAAAAACTAAAAGTTGGTATATTTTTTTTCTTTTCTTCTTTTAAATTGTCCACGAAACCTCCTTGCAATTTCAACTTTGAACACTCCAAGTTCAAGAGGGTTCTTTCTCCTTCTAGTGCCTATCCTGCAAAATTGAACAAACAAAAGTCTCACAAGCAGAAGCTTGCTTGACTTGTTAGTTCCAAAAACAACATACTTAAGAACAAGGGTTGAAAATTTTGTCCACCTAAAAACAAGAATTCTTGAGTTCCCAAAGATCAAAATCATTATAGAAGCAAGGGAAAGCTCAAAGAATCAAAAACTTTTCAAGAACTGGTGGACACAAAATTATTTATGTACAGAGAAAACATGAAATAAAATAAAAACAGAAAATCTGCCCAAGCTCCAGCGCTTGAGCGTTGGGGTTTCCAACACTTGTGCGTTAGAAATAAATAAATAAAAAATTAAAAAAAAAGGGATTCCAGGGGCTCAACGCATGAGCGTTGGCCCCTCCAACGCTTGTGCGTTGGATTTATGAAATCCTGGGCAGCTTTGGCAAGGGCTCAACGCATGAGCGTTGAGCCTCCAACGCTTGAGCGTTGAGATGCCTGCAACAATTTATTCAACATAACAAAACAAAATAAAATATGCACTTGGGTTGTCTCCCAAGAAGCCTGATGTTATAGTCTTTGGTAGACTTTTCACTAATCAATTCTCAACCAGGGTCTATTACAAAATTCATTAGACCCCACAAATCATGCAAATTTTGGCACAAATACATCATGGTGCCAAATGAATTCTCAGCCAACAAGGCAACAATATTCAAATTAAAAATGGAAGGGATAAGTAAATTTTCCCTTCCTTGTTCTTTTCCTTGCTGTTCTGAACCTATAGCATAGGTTTCTTGAGATTCTTCTTCCTCCATTTCCAATTTGTCTTCAAAGACAAATTTTACAATGGAAGTTTCTTTTACCTCCTCTCTTTGAACCACAAGTTCACTTTCATGAACAGGTGATTGTTGTTCATCCCTGGGCTGCCTTCTTAAGATGCTTTGTATCTTCACTTGTAACTCCTTCATGGCCTTACATTCTTGCTCAGGGGTTGGCAAAAATCCCGCATTTCGCTTGCACTCTGAATTAAAATAGAATTCGTCAACTAGAGTGAAAGCTTCCTGCTTCTTTTTCTCATATTCTATTTCAAGTTAGCCCGGATTTTTGCCTCCTTTTGTTCGAATGTTTCAGCCATTGCTATACCTGACAATACTCAGCAAACAAAATTAGCAGCACCAGTTCATCACACAGATAATATATTTTTTTCTTTTTTTTATATATAAAAAATAGCACTAAACAAATTAATAAAAAGAACTTGAACAAGAACCTATCCCCGGCAACAGCGCCAAAAACTTGATACCCAAATCGCAAGTGCACGATTGACTATCGCGTAATATAAAAAGATCGAACCCAAGGGATAGGTGTTCTTATTATTATAATATCTAGTACTTGAGCATAAAAATTAAAAGATGAATATTTGATGTTGGTTTTAGAACTAGCAAGAAACAATAGCATAAAAAGATAAGAAATAGAGATGATGAAAATTAAGCTCTTGGGTTGGTTTACATAGTCTATAAAATATGCTAGTAAGCTCCTACTTAATTCTGAATTTTAAATCCAATTTCATGATGCTATAGCCTAGTGTATCTACAAGTTAATTCCTTAAGCATTGTAGAACTTTCTTTTTAATTACTAAATCCAATTCCTTGATATCTAGTTAACTAAAGAAGAAGATGAAGAAGATGTTCAGGCCAACATAAAGCTACGTCTATCCTAATTCCTTAGTGATATATACTTATAGCTTTTTTTATTTCCTATTTCCCTTACTACTTACCAAATGGCCTTATGTAATAAGCAATAAGCAAGATATCTTTTGTGCACAAAGATGAATGAAGAACAAGGAAATGAAACATGAAAGGAAATATTATTCAGAAATGTAGAAAAAGACTAGAACATAAATTATAAACTAAAACAACCCAAAAACTTAAAGAAGAAGTTAGCCAAGCATGGCTAAAAGAGTCATTGAATTACCCTGGATAGGAGCTCAAGTATGGCTTCCCACAATTCCTAGGAACAATGATCTTAAGGAGGAAAGAAGAACAGTTGTTGTATTCTGAAATAGTGTGTTTTTTACAAAGGATGAGCACTCCTATTTATAGCAAAAATTTACCTTTCAATGGTGGAGGAGTTGATGGCCATTATGGCCTTCATTGGCCACCAATTAACTTTTGAAAACTCCTCCCCACTATCATCAATTCTCCACTCATCCTTTAATCCTTATTTTCCATGTGCTTAAATCAAAGAGTGTTGCTTCATATTCTTGATTTTCACTTTAAGTCCTCTCTTTGCTAGCACTTCAATTATGGCCCTTCAAGTCCTTGAGACTTTACTTTTCATCCTCCACTCTTGAACTTTTACACTTTAATCCTTCCTTTCCTGAAAACTTACAAATCGGTCCCTGGACCAAAAAATGATAACTATACCAGTTTTCCTAAAAATATAAAAATAACTACAAAAATTCCTAAAAAATATAAAATAAAGTTTAAAAACCAAATAAAAGCTAATCTATATGCAAAATGCAAAATAAATAGAAAATCTACATAAAAATAATAAAAATCCAACATGAGACTCAAAAATAACAAAATAAAAAGACTAAAAACACCCTAAAAATATCATATAAAATCCAGTTATCACGAGGGAATACTCTGGAGACGGAGGTGCGAAAGTCTCCACCCTCACCACGGGGGATGAAGGGTGTGGAGAAGCAGCGGCGACGGGGGACACCGGTGTGAAGAAGGTCTCGTCCTTGGACTCGGCTGAAGTTTTGATGAAGACAAACACATCACAAAAAGAAGAAAGACTTCAGAAAAGAAAGGAAAAGACTTCAAGAATCGGCTCAGAATGTCAAGATTAATCATCAAGGTTCTTGCTATTAGTAAGTCTTGTTAACTTAGTGTGCTATGCTTTATTAAAGTTAATATTGCATTTGAAGGCTCATAAAAGATCAACTAATTGAGTATAATATGTTCTCTCAAGTAAAACTTGGTAGGAACACTCAATTAGGTCTTGATATGTCAAAAACTGAGTTCTGGACTGTCTGTAATCGATTACAGGCTGTATGTAATCGATTACTGGAAGGCAGTAATCGATTACCACATTCATGTAATCGATTACTTAGGTTACTGTAATCGATTACCAGGTTACTGTAATCGATTACCAGGTTACTGTAATCGATTACCAGGTCGACAGATGTGTTGTTTCATGAACCAATGTGTCTCAAAACGTTTGGGAAGCCTTGTGATGATTCATGGACGACCTCTAGTTCCTATATAAAGTCCATAGACGCTCAGAAACAGCAATGACTTGGTCCACAACTTTCATATTCATTAAAGTCATCATTCTGAGTTTCCTCTCTCTCATTTTCATAAGAACACACATGTTGTTCATCTTTTGAGAAACTCAGAATAAAAGAGCCTTCATTGTAATTTCCTGGAGCATACAAACTAAGAGCAATCCAACTAGATTAAAGGATTGCATCAGCCACTGCAAGAACTTCTTCTTCATCTCTTGAATCAGTTTGATTCATTCACCGTGGTTTTCGGTGGTTGCAAAAAGGTCCGTCGTAGTGTTCGATGGTTGTGGAAAAGGTCCTTTGAATCGGGTTTGATTCAAAGTCCGCCCTAGGGTTCGGTGATAGTGGAAAAGGTCCTTTGAATCAGGTTTGATTCAAAGTCCGTCGTAGGGTTCGGCGTCATCAGTTGGTGGTTTGCCATCTGAGGTTTGACAAGAGTTCTTAAGGTCCTTGGTGTAAGTGCTTGTAAGAAATCTTGATCATAGTGGAAAAATCCTCAAGGGGTTTCTTGAGGGACTGGACGTAGCCTTCGGTGGATAGAAGGTGAACCAGGATAAAATCTCGTCTGTGATTTCTTCTATCCTTCATTTTTTACTTTCAAGCAATCCTGAATTCCGTTGCAATCACAATTGACGTTTTGTGATCACTATTATCTTGAAAGTAATATTTTTGATTGGCGAAAATCATGCAACTCTGATTCACCCTCCCTCTCAGGTTGCTATCTATACTTATAACCGGTAATGCGGCTGTCCCAAATGCCGAGTTGCCGAAACTGTTGAAGCTAGAAATAAGGGGTAAAGGGAAATCGTAAGTAAATTGGTAGATTTGTTGCCCCTGTGGAGTGCCGAAATGGTACGTCCTATCGTCCGCCAGCTGACCTGTATACCAAGCTCTCCAGGTCAGCAAGTCCACTGACCACGGTACCAGGTCATCACAGTCAACAAGGTGGAGGGTCGCCTCCCTCAGGGGAAGTAGGCTTCTGAACTGATCCTCTGATGGTCGGCCTGGCATGGTCTGATGAAGCGCCCACGATTCATCAAAAATAAAACACAGAAAAAAGGGTCACTTCCAGAAGCAATATCAAGGCACCAATAAGCAAACGGACGATACTAACCAAGCACCATTTAGCAGGTGTAAAATTATAGTTACAAGATTCAGGTGGTCGAAGACCCTAGGACTCCTATATACACATACAACAGCTCATTGTACAAAAATTTCATCCGGATGTATCACCAAATCCCACAGGTAGGTGGGACACTCAACCGACTCCGCACTTGACAAAGAGTACTGCGGTCATTCGGGAGTTTCCGCTTACATGAGTACGTTATGTATAACGCCCCGATAGTTTGCATTCTAGTCCGGTGCCTGGTTAGCCTCGAACCACGACGACTTCAAGAATGCTTGACACGACATGAAGCAACAACTCTAACTCAAGGCTTAGTCGTCCGAAGACGTGGCCTAACATAGTTTCATAATTAACAACAATCATGTAGAGCATATGTACATATCTAAAACAGATATAAATCATGTCGAAGGGAGATCATGCTTACAATTATCAGTATAACAAGAATATTAAATAAGTCAAGCCACAATTCCAAATCAATTTCACAACTATACTAAATTAAACCTCGGGATCATCTTTTGACAAATCTCGGTTTGCATTCAAAGGCGCATCCGTCCTCGGACGTGGCCCCGCATGGTTTCAAGATCATAAATTAGATTACGTCAAACCATGTGAATGATATAAAAATTAAATCAAATGGAAAATCCATCAAGCAAAATCCGTAAATCATCCAACGATGTCATACATCAAACAATTCTAATCTAGCATATCAGATGCCTTCTGATACATGCATTAATATTTCAATCAATACAATTCTAATAGGGTCGTTCTCAGAACGTCATCAACTACAAATTCGGAATCATAGTATATACATTCATATAATTATATACATATGCTTAGTAGCTAAACTAGCGAAATGCCCTTAATGAAGAAATGTTTGATCCGGGTCGTTACGTAAGCTCCATTCGTCCTGATCGGTCCGAAGTCTCGTAACCCTTCAAGAAACATAACCTAGCTTAGAACTTGAAACTCAACCCTAAGGTCTTGCTACTGGTTTATCAAGGTTCTGATCTCTAAGAAATGGTCCTAACTCTCAAGGAAATATCCTTGGAAGTCGAAAACATTTTTAGGAAATATCCACGACTGTTATAGACGTGGACGTACCCATTTTTAGCCACCAAGATTTTCCACTATTTACTCCAAATAGTACAAGTATTATACAGGACTTCTCCTTACAAATTTTCTACAGGACTTCTCCTCACTAGTATTAGACAGGACTACTCCCAATTCTTTACAAAGAAAGATTTGTGTTTCTACAAGATCTCTTCAACAAGAGTAGGGTAGAAATATTAAGAACAGATACAGAGAGAGTATGAAGGTTGGTTCTCTGTTTAGTTGTGTGTGAAAGATTAGAGTTTTCACTCTTTGAAGGTTTCACACTAAGGGCAGACGACTTAACTCAGGAAGATATAACTGTGAGTTTCTGAGTTTGCTTTAGAGCTTTTTGCAGATGAAAGACTTAGAAAGCTTGTGAATTTTTATCGTTGAAAGTCGCCACTGATTCCAGTGTCTAAGTCCTCTATTTATATCTTCAGTAGGATTCACGTTGATGAAGATTGTCGAGTTTCCGTTTGAATTTTCTTCTTCTGATTGTGGATTCTGCTACGCATTAAATGCTCTTGCTATCATCATCTGGTTCTTCAAAGTTGTTTCCTAATATGCTCATCTGAGCATTAAATGCGAGAGGAAAACAGCAATAAGAATCTCCTTCTTCTAAACATAAGATTTGATTTCGACCGTTGAGGTGATACGGTGTTCAGTAATTTGCGTCGTTGACTCTGAAAGGTTGTGTTTGATTTACGGAATGTCAGAGAGCTAGCAGATACGAGGAAGAAAATATTTATTATGTCCTTATCTAGATTCTGCTGCAAACAGTGCTTCATTAAATGCTTGGACGTGATTGGCATTAATTGCTTGAAGCATTTGAATTGATGCTTGACATCGACGATCTCCACAGACGTTCTCTTTGAGAGTCACCAGACGTACTCTTCGGACGAACTCAACGGACGATCTTAACAGACGATCCACTTCTTCACCATTTTTCAACGTGCTGCTTTTGATATTATTTCAAAGGGTAGGCAGATGTTTTCCATATAGATAGATGTTCCTGAAATATGAAATATTCAAAGTATTATGAATTCTTTATCTATCAATGTTAAACCTTGGATAAAAATTTTATTCATCAAAATATATTAAAAGATGAAATCGTTTGAATCTAACTTTTAATACATTTTGATGAATAACAAAGCTCTTGTTTTACGTCTCGAGCCCAACATCTGCGTGGATCATGGGTCTTGGAGCCCTACAACGGTTTCCCACATCGACTTGTATGTCTCAAAATGCTTCACCCTATGACTGTTCACCTAGCCTAGCATGCCACCACTCATCGATCCCTGCATGTCACCACACACCCACCCCGAAATGCCACCACCCACCAATCCCAACAAACCACCACCCACCCACCTTGACACCCTACCACGCAGACCTTCAATCGAAAGGTTTCCATCCCTCAAACCACCCCACCCTAGGACATTTACATAGACAAGCTCTTTGTTTATCTTCATGCTAACTTCACGGCCAGGGATACCATCTCCTAGCCCAACATCCACTCAGCCCTCATCGTCACTACCTACACTACCTACACTACACCACATCCCTCATGACGGCCAAGTCATCCGTAATTTGTTGTCATAGTTACTAACGACCTTAAATGTCGATATTATTATAAATGACTTTAAACTCTGGTAAATTTACTGATACTTAATGTCATTAGTAACTTAGCGACAATTACTACACGTAGGTAAACAGTTGGCTACAAAATGTGCTACATTTTATAGATGATAATTGAACCTCCAACCTCATAGATAAGGAGCGAGATAAGATAACGATCACGTGTCCACATCATACCTTGTGATTAACTAGTCTTGCAGTCCGCAAAACACCACAAGAAGTTTAACTTTGTAAAACAACGGAAATAATTATTACTAGTCAAAACTTCCACCAATAATATTTTTTTTATGAAGTAAAACTTTGGATCCAGGGAATCGTTGTACAATCGTGGGCCAGATGATCGCACTAGCTAGGAATATAAGCCTTTGATGATTTTGTTGGAAAAAGAGGGTCTTTGATGACTTTTCCTTATCATCTTTTTGGGAAAGATATAAATAAATGGCTTTATAAAAGATAGATGTCATCTTTATTTCAAGGAGATTAGATCGCTTTTCTCGAATAAGCCTCCAAATGAGAAATAATAGAGATTCGGAAGAAGCGTGAAGCACGATTTAGCAAAAGTAGAAATAGTGGTCTTTGAGGCTTCAGCTCAGGTCTACATTAACTAATTTATTTTCCGCTGTTAAGGAGACATCTCACAGTTAATAGTCATGAGATTAATTTATCAATTTATTATCAGACCATTAAAATTTAGGGGCTGACCAATTATTTCTTTTCCATTCACAAGAGTTAGTTTTTAAACTTAAAACTACTTGCTTAACTAGTTAGAGTAAAGATTTCAATATTATTTAAGAGGGAAAAGCAAATCTCTCCTTATAACTATTTTTTTCAACCACAAAAGTCCAATACAAAATTTTATGTAAGGAGAATTAAACTCTTTTTAATAATTTAACATCATTATTTCACTTCTAAAATAATGCTCTGTACATTTCAGGATATTGCCAACTATTTTGTGCTGATAAATTATATTTTATGTTTTCCCAAAAGTTATTTTGTAAATGTTAATTTGACTAGAAAGCCCGTTCTCTTCTATTTTATTTAAATCTCTTTGGGTCTTCCAACAAGTATAAATAAAGAAGAAAGGTAAAATCATTCTTTAATGTCATCTCAATCTTTTATGCTTTCCAGAGTTCTTCTTTTGTCTCTTTCATACTTAAAATATCAGTTAATTTTATATTTTAATTCAAATCACAGTGACAAAAAGACTCTCTCAAGCTAGGGGAT
Source organism: Acmispon strigosus (assembly GCA_030819835.1). Lineage (NCBI taxonomy): Eukaryota > Viridiplantae > Streptophyta > Magnoliopsida > Fabales > Fabaceae > Acmispon > Acmispon strigosus. The sequence continues at coordinate 28,505,771 of JAUAMA010000002.1, forward strand.
GAAGATCTTTATATTCATGTTTGTTGTTTCATTCACTACTCAACCAATTCAATTGTATCATGCAGGCATCAATATAATAATTATGATTTTACATAATAATATTTTAATAGCATAACATAATTAATTAGTGGGACAAAAAATAAGACAAGAAATGAGGATAGGGAATTTCAGTCTTTTCCAAAGATGCTCGATATCGGAAATGAGTGAATGGCCACTTTGGTCCCTGGAAGTGTAACTCACTAATCATTTGGTTCCTGGATGAAGAAAATTATTTTGGCCGTCCCTCTGTTTACTCTGATTTTTGGTAAAAGCAGGTAAAGTCACAAGAAAATCCAAATGTTGATGAAGAGGCTAGATTCCGATCCTCTTTCGGGTTCTGGAACATGGAAATGACTAATGCTTGAATTTAAAGTGGAGGAGTGGATAAGATAGAATTCGTCGAAAGTGGTTCAACCGAAATGGGTAAAACAGTTTAAAGGAAAAAGACTGGAAATAAATGAAAGTAAATGCTTCAAAAGCGGTAAAAATCAAAGAAAAGGTAAACTTGCGTTGAATTGAAAATGCTGAAAGCATAAAATTTGCATAAGTTTAAAAGGGGTGGATTGGTTTCGCTCAATCACGTACGTTCTAACTTGCGTTTGCTGTATATCGCATTCGTCAGACGTGTAGCAGTGTGGGAGTGTAATGACGTTTGAGTGATGTGTTGCGAAGTGGCGAACGAACCCCGATTTTGTGACTGTCTTGCTCTATTTATAGGCTAAGTTCTTAACTTCTTGCAACAGACAAATCTTTTGAGCTTTACACGTGTCTCGAACTTCTTTCTCTGCTCTCCACATGCCCTGCTTGATGTAACTACTTGAAACCTTCCATCGAAAAGCAACCTCCTCATGTGCCAAGCTTTTAGTTGAAACGAACCTTACACTTGTTTGATTTAAGGTTCGTTCTCAATATGGATCTGACTTCGACAAAAATTCTTCTCTGAACTTTAGTCGAATATCAAAAGCATATCTTCTGATCAAACAGAGCAACTCGGAATTTGGTCGAAATTGGTAGTTGAGTGACTTTAGACCAAGTTAAAACTTGGGAAAAAATCTCAGGCTAATTGACGCCCCCCAAAATATTATGCTTCGATGAATTCTTCTTCTGAGAAACATGTTATTTTTAACTAAACAAAAGACAAACTTAAATATATTTTATTTAATTAATCAGTTGGAAACTGACGGTTTAATCATGATAGTGGAGCAGTTAATAGCCCACTATGCTAGTAAATAGGCAATGATGGGTATTGGGTTCCCAAGGTTTCAGCCCACGTGACCGAAAAGGTGATGGAAATTCAATCATTTCTTAATGGATTTTCAATTCCATCAATCTAATCAAAGCCTTTCCTCTTCCCTCTTCTGTTCTTATAAATTGAAACATTTCTTACCTTTCTCCTTACTACACCATTTTCTTCTGCTTCATCTTCTTTATTTTCTGCTCTATAAGACGCGAAGCTTTTTACCTCGAGATATTTACCTTCATGGCTTCTGAATTCCTTACCAAAGAGAAGAAGTGGTTGACTAGCCCAACAACACAAGATCGCCTTGCCAAGTTGATGACCTGAATTCGTATGATGTTTTTAGGGTCTTTTTCTCTTGTTTTTAGTTCATTTTATTGAGTCTCATATAGTTTTTATTTCACTTTGTTAGGTTTTTCTCTTTATTTGTTCATTTGCATATAATTTAGTAACTTTTGTGTTTTTAGTCCTTTTAGTTATGTTTTATTGCATTTTTAGTCCTTGTTAGAGGTTCTGGTCAATTAAGGAATATTTGTGGGGATCTTGGTGCAAATAAATGAAAGAGTGTGGCTGAAGTTAAAGAGGAAGAAGAATCATCAAACCTCCAATGCTTGTTTAACATGTGCCTAATTGAAGAAATTAAAGAAGGAGATGAAGAATCAACCATTTAGCATGTGCTAAAATGGAGAAATGATGAAGGAAATAGAGGTTTCAGCTGTTGCGAAACATCCATGAAAGCCACAATGAAGCCCCTTAATTGCATTGATGAAAGGAATCAAAAGAGAAGGTTAAGAATAAGAAAATGAGGAGTCTGCCGTGCTCCCAACGCCTGAGAGTTGGCACCCCAACGCTCATGCGTTGGAATTCTGTCTGAAACTGATGAGTTAATGCAGTCTCCAGCGCTTGAGCATTGGAACCCAACACTCAAGCGTTGGCCTGCTAGCAGATTGGCTATAAATTCAGTTTTTGGCTTTTCTTTTGTATCAAGCACTGGAACTTGAGTTCCTTCTTTTGTAGCCTTGTTCGTGAAGCTTGTAAGAGGCCTTTGGAGCCCTTGGTTCAGGTTTTGAATTTCTAATTATGTTTCCATTAGCCATGCTTGGCTAATTTCTTTTTAAGTTCTTGGGTTGTTTTAACTTATATTTTATGTTCTAGTATTCTTCATTTCTGAATAATATTGCAAGTTCATGTTTTATTTCCTTGTTCTTCATGTATCTTGGTGCACAAAAGTGTTTTAACTTACATCTTATGTCAATGGAAATTGGTAATTAGTAAGGGAAATAAGACTTAAAAGAAGCAATATGACATATCACTAAGGAATTACGATGAACTTTGCTTTATGTTGGCCTGAACTTCATCTTCATCTTCTTCTTTAATTAACTAAATTGCAAGGAATTGAGCTTAGTAATTAGGAAGAAAGTTCTACGTTTGTAAGGAATTAACTTGTAGAAACTATAGGATAAAGCATCATGAACTCTTGTTTTAAAATTTAGAAATAAGAAGGTTACTAGCATAGGTTATAAGTTATGTAATTCAACCCAAGTGCTTAATCTTTATCATCATCTTTTCTTATTTATATTTATGTTATTTCATGTTCTTTCTCTAATCAACCAAAAAGTTAAAATCAATCTTTTATTTTCTGCACAAGCTCTAAAGAAATTAATAATAGGACGCCTATCCCTTGGGTTCGATATCTTTTATATTACTTCGATATTCAACCGTACACTTGCGGATTTGGCTATCACAAGTTCGAGGCACATCATTATTAGTAGGTCTCCACTTATTAGGCATTAACATTTTACAAACATAAGGGGGACCTTCTTTGAGTTCAACTAACTGAACATCATGACACTCGAAATCCTCATAAGGGTCAAAAGTCATAATGTCATCTCAACCCACATCGCCTGTTTCGATATATGCAACTTTTTCTTTCTAAGGCAATTTACTATTTTTCAATTTCTCTTGTCTAAGGAACTCAACTTGTCTAATTCTATTGGCTAACTGCACCAAATCTCTTATGTGTTGAGTATCAATCTTTTTCCTGATCAAATAGTCTAAACCACCAGCAGCTAATTCGACCAACTCGTGTTCGGGAACTTGCATGAAGCATTTCGACTTCATGTGTCGGAATCTGCCTAAATAGTCATCGACATATTCCGATATGCCCCTTTTAACAATTGCAAGTTCTTTGAGGCTAACTTTAGACTCACCTCCAAAGTATTGATCGGGGAAGACTCGTTCCAATTGGTTCCAATTAAAAATGAAAGTTTGTGGTAAAGTTGTGCACCAAGTGAAAGCGTTCTTCGTCAAAGAACTCAGAAAGTATTTCAATTTCAAATACTCATTGTTTGCTAGATCTCCAGCTTCGACTTGGTATCTAGTAATATGTCTAACAATGGATTCTTCGAAGTCTCCCAAGAACTAAGTAAATTTGGGGACTTTCCATTCCCTTGGAAGTTCAGTTTGAAGGACAATCTGAGGAAATGCCGAAACAAAGTGAGGTTGATTAGCATATCCCACATTGAATCCATGTTCATTCAACAATTGTTCTACTATGTTAGCAACATTCTGTTGCCGCCCAAAATTGTTTTGTCGAACTCTTTCTAATATTTGGTCGGCGTTCTGGTTTCGATTTACCAAAACCGTGTTACCCTCATTTTGACCAAGATTAACTTGATGAACAGGTTCATCATGGGGGACCTTTTGATTAGGTTGAATTTCTAACACTTGGGATTGGTACGCTTGTCGACCAGCTTGAGCGATCTGTTCGACTATAGGGTCCGCTGCGCCGAAGACTTCCACAAATCGACCCAATTGTGTAGTCAATTTATGGTAGGCAAGTGTTGTGTCTCTAATCATGGGATTAAAGACTGTACCAATTTGTTGAGACAAAGTATTGACTAACTCATGGTTATTATCGTCCATTTGTTGCCTAAGTACGATTACCGTATTGTTAGTCAAAGTGAATGGAGATCCATCTAAAATCGAAACTGGAGGCCCCACATTTCTCGACCCAATTGCCCCTGATCCTGATATTAATAATTGATTTCCCGGGGAACCCGTCAAAACCATATTGTCAGAATACATAGAGGATAAGTTCCTATCCCTTGTATCAATGATATAGGCATCCCATTTGGGTGACTAACAATGTTCTGGGGGTTCCTGATATTGTACTAGGAACCTGGTTGAACTACGCCAACAACAGCCTACGAAATAGCAGGGGTTGTAGGACTTGGAACTTGAATCGGGGCCGAAACTTGTGATAATATTGGCCCTGTCGAATACAAATTTGGTGCCTGTGTAGGGATTGACCCAACAGACAACGGAGGAAAAGGTTGAGTCAAACTAGGACCAGTCGAAACTTGTGGTACGTTTTGACTCACTGGAACAGTCATAACTGCCATGTCTGGATTGGAACTATTCTCAATCCTTGGAGGATTGTTGTAAGACCCTCAATTTCATGTATTTATGCTTTGGTCCTTGTGTTATTGTACCTTGCAGTTTGGTCCTTATTGAGTTATAGGAATTGTTGATGCTAAATTGTGTTTTTATGCTATCAATTTATGTATCGTGTAGTCTTGACTGAAATCGTGACATTTACAGCGAGAAGGAGAGAATTGTTTGCTGCTTGGGAAGTATCGTCTGATAAGCATCGTCTGATGACCATCGTTCAACATCTATCATTGGTGTGTATCATCCACAACATCGGAGGTATCGTCTGCAACATGCGCTAAGGTATCGTCTAGGAAGTATCGTCTGCAGAAAGTTAGAATATCGTCTGGGAAGTATCGTTCATTGCTTGGGAGCCTATCGACTGAGGACCATTTTCTGAGTCTATTGTTTGACACCTATCGTCCGAGTCTATCGTTCAATTCTATCATTTGGTGTTTGTCATCCAGTAGCCATCATTTAATGTCTATCATCCGTCGTTGGTGTTCATCGTCTGATACCTATCGTCTGAGGGGTATCATTCACTGTTTTCTGTTTCATTTACCTTGTTTACTTTCCATAACAGATTGAATGGCTTTCAAATTTGGATGTGGAGAAGAGATAATATCTCCGATTTCTTGGGACGACATATTCTGGAGTTTGGTTTTGGAATAACTGTCATTAAGTGGTCATTATTCGGAATAACTTTTAATTAACATAGATTCCTTCTGTTTTCAAAACATTACCATTAGAGTCGTTAATGAGAAATCCACAACAGATTCCTCCTATTATTCCTAGGGTTTTCGAACCACTATATGTGGTGGCTGCTCTCTTGCTATTTCCATGTCAAGTGCAAACCCTAGATCCCAAGTGCTGAAAACCCTCCTGTTACTGTTGCTGCTACTATTACTCAAAGTCTTCCTCCTTTACCTTGGAAGAGCATAAGCGTTCCTCTTTCTCCTTTCCTTCCAAGAATTAAGGTGAGAAATTCTTGTTTTGAATTCCATCAAGAGTTAAGGTTGTTTGGACCATGTTTCTGAATTCCTTCTAATCCTTCCTTTCCTTTCTGCCTTCAATTCAAGGGTTCCGTCATCGAAGGGATCCAGACATTTTTCGTAATCAATACACGATCATTTTCTCGAGTTTGGGGCACGCGAGCATCATTTCTTTCCTCCTGATCGATCTAGAATCAAGGTTGGCCCCTCTCACTTCTTTCGTTGTGCTAATGTTCCATAGAGGTTCTGAATTGTTATTTCATGTGAAACGTTTTTCCTAGGAACCTTGATACCCTCTTGTCAAACAACCTTGCGCATTAGAATCTCTTTTGTTTTTAAGAAAGACCTTTCCTTTCAATAGTATACTTCATTTTTTCTCGTCCGTGGAAAATCTTGATTTCGAAAAGATAAGTTTTAAAATTTATTCTGTGAAAAACTAGTATTCTGGGCTCCTTGGCAGGGAGTCAATGCATGAGCGTTGACTACCTGAGCGCACATGCGCTCGGAGGCTGCTTCTTCACTGGGCACGAAAGGGTACCAGCGCCTTGGCGCTGGCATTCCAACGCACATGCGTTGGGCCCCTGTCTGGCCAGAATTGTTGTGCTGTTTTAAAATCTTTTGAGGATGATTTCCACTCTTCCCATGGTTTTTGATTGTTTTATATTTGTGTTTTATCTTGCAAGGTTGGAGATCAAGTGTATGAAACCCGTTCGACGGTAAGGGTAACTCGGTATTAGAGTGTCTTAACTGGTTTCATATTTCACTATCCAGGATTTATTTATTCTTGATTACAATCACTTAAAATCTTTAATTTATTCCCGCCAGTTCTTAACTAACTCACCTATTCCTAGTATGAGAACTTGATTCAATTACTTTCCTAATTACCGCTTCCACAGGCAATTAATCAAAACAATTGTAAATATGTAGGCGTTAAGGAACTAGGTGATCTAACGCTATTCCTAGCAAATTAGCTTCTCCTAGATTAAACAATTTATGTCAGATTAATAGAGTAGCTTCCACATACAAAATTAATCCCAAATCAGATGAAAGATGATCAAGCAATCATAAGCAATAAGAACAAAATTGTTTAATTGAAATTAAAAATAGAAAGTAACAAAGAACCAAATAGAATCCTATCAAGATGAAATACTACGCCTAAATCCAACTAAAAGAGAGCTTAGTTATCCATAGGATGGAAACTAGCTTGCTTACAAGGAGAATCAATAAGGAATTAGGAGACGATGAAGAATCCAAGCATCCGTTGATGAAAATCCTCTTTTCCTTCTCAAATTAGAGCTCTCTCACGTCCAAGGGGTGTTTGGAAGAGACCAGGGTTGAAAGAATACCCAAAACCTTGCCAAAATCACGTTTTAAAGGAATCTGGGCGGTGCAGGGGCGCTTAGCGCCCTGGGCCAGGCCCAGCGGCGCTTAGCGCCGAGGTCTCCTTCGCTGGGCGCTGAGCCGCTTAATGAAGTGCTCAGCGGCCCTTGCCTTCAGTCCGCGTTTCGCTGGGCGCTGGGCGCCCAAGGCTGGCGCTCAGCGGCCAGCACCTTTCAGTTCTCGTTTCGCTGGGCGCTGGGCGCCCTAGGCTGGCGCTCAGCGGCCAGCATCCTTCTTTACTCGTTTCGCTGGGCGCCTAGCGGCCCGGGGTGGCGCTTAGCGCCCAGAATACCTCCTCTTTTGCTCTTTCACGCGCTAAGCGCCCTACAGAGGGGCTTAGGGCCCAGAACCTTAATTTCTTCATATTTTCTTCAATTCTTTACCTCTTTTGGGTCCTGAAACATGTGACAAACACATTAAAAGCACAAGAAATATATTTAAAAGCTTAGAATCACTTTACTCTTTTATTTAACCAAAAGTTATATAAACAAGGGGTATTTTATAATTAAAACCATGGTAAATGCTATCAAAAACATATGAAAACTAATAGCAAATTGGCATTTATCAACATTACTAGGCTCTGCATGAGACCTTGGAGATTGATTTCCTCTAGAACGGTTGGTCATACTAACAAATTTACCACTCCGTAATATCATGCAATTTTTATATCACGAAAGTAACTTTGAAAATTAAGGCACAGGGCAAGGTTTCACATGAAAAAATGTCCCTTTGTCCCACTGGGCATGCCAATTTTTTTTGGTAAAAGCAAGTAAAGCCACAAGAAAATCCAAATGTTGATGAAGAGGTTGGATTTTGATCCTCTTTCGGGTTCTGGGACATGGAAATTACTAGGGCTTGAATTTAAAGTGAAGGAGTTGATAAGATAGAATTCGTCGAAAGTGGTCCGACCGAAATGGGTAAAACAGTTTAAAGGAAAAGACTGGAAATAAATGAAAGTAAATGCTTCAAAAGTGGTAAAAGTCTAAGAAAATGTAAACTTGCATTGAATTGAAAATGCTGAAAGAATAAAGTTTGCATAAGTTTAAAAGGTGGTTGATCAGTTACGTTCAATCACGTACGTTCTAACTCGCATTTGCTGTATGTCGCAGTCGTCGGACGTGTAGCAGTGTGGGGGTGTAATGACGTTTGAGTGATGTGTTGCGAAGTGGCGAACGAACCCCGATTCTGTGCTTGGCTTGCTCTATTTATAGGTTAAGTTCTTAACTGTTTGCAACAGACAAATATTTTGAGCTTTACACGTGTCTCAAACTTCTTTCTCTACTTTCCACGCGTCCTACTTGATGTAACTGCTTGAAACCTTCCGTCGAAAAGCAACCTCCTCATGTGCCAAGCTTTTAGTCGAAACGAACCTCACACTTGTTTGATTTAAGGTACTTTCTCAATATGGATCTGACTTCGACCAAAATTCTTCTCTTAACTTTAGTTGAATATCAAAAGCATATCTTCTGATCAAACGGAGCAACTCAGAATTTGGTCGAAATTGGTTGTTGAGTGACTTTTGACCAAGTTAAAACTTGGGAAAAAACCCCAGGCTAACACCCTCAAAGTGTAAAAACGCAAGCATATTAGTCATTGGAACCCAGATCTGCTTCCCAACCCAGAATCTGTCACCCCCACTTAACGGACCTGCCACGGTAGAATACCCACGCGGAAATTAAATCCTCGTCACCAAAAGTCTTTCATGGCAAATCAGTCCCTATTTTCGTTTTCCCTACAAAAAACGTTTGTGACACGTGTCGCACCAGGATTGGCCATGTGGGATTATAATGAGTGGTAAAACTCTACCTACCAAGTATTTGACTTATCTGCATTCACATGAACTCAAACACAGATTTTTACTTAAACTAGAACGCCGTGCCAGTTGATCTATGCGCTTGGTGGTATGAAATTATGAATATAATAAGTTTGTTTCTACAATTATAAAATTACCTTTTTATTCTAATTTTTTGATGTTTCATAAATGATATCAGCATAAGGGTTTTAAAATCAAGGATAATATATGAATAAAAAATTATAATTCATTCTATTCTGCGCGCACTACAACAGTTACTAATTCTACACATTCAACTAACTTTTTCCCCTTATATATGCCATTATTTATGCCCTTTCATTACACTTACACTTGCAAAGGGTTGAGCCCAAGAGCCCCTATATGCCCCCACAAGCACATTCGAAAAATGGGTCGTTCAATCTCATCAACCCTTCACCTTCTTGTGTCATCTTTTCTTTTTTTCGTTTCTTTGCTGAGTTTTGTCCATGCCAGCAAAAAGGTAGGCCAGTTTAATTCGCTTGTTGATTAATATATTGGTCAATTTGCATGTTGTTTTCAAGTTACTAATTTGAAATTATTGAATGAGGATAGGTGATGATGACATTATTGAATGACCGGTGATGGGTGACTTAACTTTTTATTTATTTAATTGCTCTCGCAAGTTTGACTCGAGTAGAATTACTATGAATGATAAAACTCTTTCAACTAAGTTTTTTTTTTTTTTTTTGAAACTCTTCCAACTAAATATTTAACTCTTTAGTTATATTATCAAATTATCCATATTTAATTAATTAATTACTTGTTCACAGTGCTACATTGTATACTTGGGAGCACATTCTCATGGTCCAACTCCTTCCCCAGTTGATCTTGAAACTGCAACATCTTCTCATTATGATTTACTGAGCTCAATCTTGGGAAGGTATATATATATATATGAAATGAAAAAAAAAATCATCATTTCTGCCTAAGCTCTCTTGTAGAAGAAATTAATTGTTTAACTTTACATGTTGATGATCATTGACAGCCATGAGAAGGCCAAAGAAGCAATTATTTACTCATATAATAGAAACATCAATGGCTTTGCAGCTTTACTTGAAGAGGATGAAGTTGCTAAGATTGCAAGTAAGAAACTCAAAAAGATGCTTATAATTTAAATATCTTCCAAATCTGGTGTTTTTATTAAAATTTAGGAGGTCTATCTCAACTAAAAAATTAGTTCAAGGGTTAAAGATTACAATTATATGCTTGTTTGGAAAAAATTGATATGTTGTTAGTCACAAAAGAGACATGGCTGAACCTACAACAAGTATTTTTAAGTGCTATTTTGCTTTGAGAACTTGTTTTGAGTGTTGGGTATGAATATATTTGTCATATCTCTAGTCAATGTTAGATTTTTTAACAGTTTTCACCACTTCAAAGTTCAAATTAGCTATATAGCATATTTGGATCAAATTTTTTATCCTAAAATCAATTCTGGCATTTGAAAGTTATACAAAGAAGCTTATCCACCAAATTAATTTTAGCTTCATATAAATACTTGAAGAAAAATTCACATTAAACGGACACTATAAATACAGATATAGTTGACATTAATTATGTTTCCACTGATGCAGAAATTCCAAAAGTAGTATCTGTGTTTGTGAACAAGGAGCATAAACTGCACACAACCCGTTCATGGGAGTTTCTTGGACTGCATCGTGGAAATGGTGGGAACACAGCATGGCAAAAGGGGAGATTTGGTGAAAACACAATCATAGCTAATATTGATACAGGTAATTAATATAAACTCTAACGGAAAGAAGTTATGTTAATGAAAATGATTCGTCTATATAGTCCATGCATTCAGAGGATATTTGAGAAAATTAGAAGAAAAAAATGAAGTAATTAGTGTATTATATGATGTAAGAAAGAGATAAAAAGAATATGCAAGTATTTATTGGACATTTGAATTGTTTGTGAGTCTAAATATTATTAGAAAAATATTAATAACACTAACTTTAACACTTGTTTTTCAATACTTACATTAATTAATTGTAGTTCATCTGGATCTATTAAAAATATAGATCCACTTTCAATATAGTTGGGTCTATACGAGTTCTAAGGGATCAATAAAAAATATTAAAAATAGTGTGTTAAAATAAAGTTGAGCATTGCCCGCAATCATAGTGTTATGGTAAAATCTAAAGTGAAAGATGTATCTTTCTTTATGCACAAAAAACAATGTGCATATAGATTGTTTGTTATGCCTTTCTTTTTGCACAAATATTTCTTTCTTTACTCCCCCTTCAAATTATAAGATACATTCAGAAAATCGCGTTTATTAAAAAAAATGTAATAATCTTAGTTTTACTTATTTTTATATAAATTTTCTCTATATGCCCCTATTTAAAGCTAATTGATATATTAATTGTATCTCACTTCAATACCCAAAAAATAATGAATGCAATAAGTAAATTAGGAAAAATTACTTATGACTTATGACTTGGACAGGTGTTTGGCCTGAATCACAGAGTTTTAGTGACAGAGGAATAGGCCCTGTCCCTGCAAAATGGCGTGGGGGAAACATCTGTCAAATTAACAAACTCCGAGGTTCAAAGCAACGTCCATGTAACAGGTTCGCACTAATGTTTATCTATTTTTTCCACACTACGGACAAATAGGAAGAGTATATAAATAATGATTCATTTACATTGTTTTCTTTTTATCTAAAATTAAATTTGATTAGAAAAATTAATAGTGTCATATTAATTCTATTACCAATAAGGTTTCAAAAAAAAACACCGTTGGTGTAGATAATTAATAATTAACTAGTCTCCTTAACTATTAAGTTCCAAGTTCGATTCCTAATTAGTGTATTTGAAGAATGAGTTATTGGGAGAAGACTACTTATTTAATGTGATTTTTGTGCCTACATTTGGAAACCACAAAACAAATATTATTTTTATAGAATATGATGAAATAATTTATAAAGATCAAATGACTAAAATAAACATACATGAAATTTAATAAAAAATTTATATTATTTACTTTAATTTTTATATCAACTTTATTTAGTTTTCTTATTTTATATAATTATAATTAATATTGTGTAAATTGAATAATGAATTTATTATAAAATTAAATTTTGTTCTTTTAATTAGATAATTACTAGTGCGTTAACTCGTGCAATGCACGGGTAACGATTTCATAGCACATGTCTTTCTTCAAGGGGGATTCAAACTTCTTCACGTGACTACTCCACACATTGCATTGGATGGTGTAATTTTATGGTAAAAAACACGTTATTTTCAGCACATAAGGTTACTATTAGAGAAAGATTGAGAGCTTCTCATACAAACAGTTTGAAAGTGATTCGTTTATTCATAAATAAAATGATACATTTGCATCGACTAACAACATGTCGATTAATTCAGGTTGATTTCGGTCCTTCTTATTAGTGGCTATCCATAGACAGACGATTTGTACTAGGGGTGTTCATAACCGATCCAATCCAATGAAAACCGAAAAACCGATCCAAAAAAACTGAAATCCAATTAAACCGAAAACCGTACGGATCCAAAATTGAGAAAACCGATTTTTTTTGTCGGATTGGATCGGATTTCGGATTTGTTTTTCAAAACCGAACCAATCCAATCCAAACCGAATGTTTGCAAATATATATAATTTTATTTGTAAATATATCATATAATTCATACTTACATATTTCCGTTCTTATAAGTTTATATAATTATTATATGACACGAAGATATATTTGGGTAAATAGAGTTTCAAGTAATAATTTAAAAAATATGCATCAAATTAAACATATATTTAAAAAATATGTCATTTACTATGCAGGATTAACGTTTTTTTTCTTCTTCTTATTTTAGAGGTACAGAGCAAAAAATGGTGAATGTGGAAATTTGTTTAAGACTTTTGGTTTGTCTTTATTTTTTTATTCCAAACTTTTATCGTTTAGGCTTGTAATATGACGTTACATGATTCGAATTAATTTTATTTCTTCATTGATTTTTATATTTACAATGTCTTTATAAAACCGAAATCCAATCCAATCCAAACCGATAAAATTTGGATTGGATTGGTTCGGATCTAAGAGAAGAAAAAAACCAATTGGATGATGAAGTGACAAAACCGAAGTGATTGGATCGGATGACTTTTCCCCTCAAAACCGAACCAATTCGGACCGCGAACACCCCTAATTTGTACCACGATTTTCCACACTTTTTGAGCATTAGTTATGCTTATTGCAGAGAGTGGGTCAACTCTAGAACTCATAGTGTAGTTTGATAGAGGGTATTCGTTCAAAAGTCTGAATCAGATAATAAAAGGATGGAGTATATATGGATTGGTTGTGGTATTACCACGCAGGATAGGGTAAAGTGGAAGTAATGAAGACATAGAGTAGGGTAGAGTAGGGTGGATCTAACCTTATTTTATATATATAGTAGATGATAATAATTTAATACTGAGTTACTTTTTATTAAAATAACTTAAAATAATTACAAAATTAATTTTTTTTTGAAATATTCATCAATAATTTGTAGAACTAAATATAATTTTAAATTAAGTAAAAGTAAAATAAGAATATAACTATTTTTTTAAGAATATCACTATTAATTAACTATAATTTTACATAACTTATTTTAAGCTAAATTATTTAATATAAATTAAATTAATTTGGTAATGTGGTAAAATCATTTTAATTTGAATCATAACATAAATTTTAGAAAAAAGAAACATGTCCCTTACTACAACTAAACTTCAGTTTAGAGTGTAACAAAAAAAAACTTCAGTTTAGAGATGGCTAATCTGAATTAAAAATACAAGCCAAACAAAAGGTAATAATTTAAACTTCATATTACTTGAATGAAACCCAATTTTTCTAAAAGTAAACTGAAAATTGAGCATTTAAAAAAAAAAACTGAAAATTGAGAATAAGATTAACTAGCACAAAAGGGGTCGGCTAAATAACCCCATGATTAATTGGGGTCATTCAACCCCATATTCACATTGACCAATAAGATTGTGTTATTTATTTTATTTATTTTCACATTATTTTTTAATTTTAATTATGGGACAATCTTATTGGTCCATATGAGCATGGGGTTAAATAACCCCAATTAATCATGGGGTCATTTAGCCAACCCCAGCACAAAATGATTTAAGCTTTCAACTATATCAATTACAAATCTCATCATGGTTCTTCTCTTCATTTACGGTTGATAGAAAAAAATTGAAGTATATATAATGATCCATGCACTTTGATGATCATCAAATTTGCCATTAGTTTGAATAATAGTTTGTTTTTTAAAAATAAATTTTAATAACAGTATTCATACTTGAATATGCATGCAATACCCCCACACCTAGCATACACTTTATTTATTTATTTTTCTATTTCATTTTTCTTACATACATCACATGAGTTAATTTCTTAAATTTTATCTTCCTTCCTTACTTTGGAGTGTCTTCATTGTAAAGATATTTACAAATCATTTTATTTTGAGAAATGTCTTAGAAATAAAAATCGAATCACCAGCTTGTATAATGTACTACACCCACCAGGAAGCTAATTGGAGCAAGATTCTACAACAAAGCTTTTGAGGCATATAATGGCAAACTTTCCCCCGCACTCCACACAGCACGTGACTTTGTAGGCCATGGAACCCACACACTATCAATAGCTGGTGGAAATTTCGTTCCTGGTGCACAAGTATTTGGCAATGGCAATGGCACTGCAAAAGGTGGATCCCCAAGAGCAAGAGTTGCAACCTACAAAGTGTGTTGGTCTCTAACCGATCCTGCAAGCTGCTATGGTGCCGATGTGTTGGCTGCTATAGACCAAGCCATAAGCGATGGCGTCGATGTGATTTCTGTATCTGCTGGAGGAAGATCTTTTATCAGTGCTGAAGAAATTTTCACTGATGAAGTCTCCATAGGGGCATTTCATGCACTTGCCAAAAACATATTAGTAGTTGCTTCTGCAGGGAATGATGGACCAACAGCTGGTACTGTCTTGAATGTGGCTCCATGGGTCTTCACGGTGGCTGCTAGCACCATTGATAGAGAGTTCAGCAGTACTATAACTTTGGGGAATAATAAGCAATTTACGGTATCATCCTTTCTCATTCTACTTCCATAGAGTCAAAGTAATTCTAGAGGAGTAGTTCTAACATTCTATTGCTATGCACTTTGGGATTCATTAATTAGAACATTTTTGGTCCATGATTGGAATGTCCTTATCAATCTCTAATTGCATACTAGCACGATTTGGGAGGTATTGCTCCGTTAAATTAATTTTCCAAATGTATCATGATTTGTCGGTCGGACTTACTTGAATTGTGAAAGATTTAGCAGTTGGTTTATATTTTATACCAATGACTAGGGTTGGACGACTATCAACTTAACCAATGTTAAGTTAGCGTCAACCGTAAGGTCAACACTAATATGTTTGTGTTGGCCAAGTTAAAATTAGTTATAACACGGACGCTATACACATTTATTAGCGTTAATTTTTACTCATGAGCTTTGACATTTTAGTGTTATTATTGACATAGTATTTTCCATTTGCATTGATACAAACACCAATCCAAACAACGACTAAATCTCTTAAATTCAATTGTTACTATTGTTAGTGTAGAAGTAATATTTTTCTTTTTAATTTTTAGGGAGCCAGTCTTTTTGTGAACTTGCCACCTAACCAACTATTTTCTTTGATCCGTTCAACTGATGCTAAACTTGCCAATGCCACAAATCGAGACGCGTAAGTACAAATCTCAAAATGCTTAATTTTTTTTAAAATCAAATGCCTTGCTTATTAAATTCCATGTTTCTTACGTTCATTTTATATGTATATATGTTATTGCAGTCAACTATGTAGACCTGGAACACTTGACCCTGCAAAAGTAAATGGCAAAATAGTGGCATGCACTCGAGAAGGAAAAATAAAATCAGTTGTGGAGGGTCAGGAAGCTCGATCTTCTGGTGCAAAGGGAATGATTTTAAGTAATCAAAAGCAAAATGGAAACACACTTCTTTCTGAGCCTCACGTTTTGTCTACCGTGAACATTCTAACAGATGCTCCAGACACAAAACCAGCAGCACATCCACCTGCAGCCAGTGTTGGCTTAACTGCGACGTAATTACCCAACCTTAGATATATAGAATTGTACATTTTTAAATTTCATGTTACGTACAAATGATGGGTTTTATTTATTCACTCATTATATTTAAATTGAAGGGACTCTACAATAAATTCATCCACTACATTAAGGTTGTCCCCAGCAAAGACATTCCTTGGAAGAAAACCAGCTCCTGTTATGGCTTCATTCTCATCTAGAGGACCCAATAAGATTCAACCAGCAATACTCAAGGTAAACACATGAATTTTATCAAATTACACTCATTTGTCTTTTTTTTGTGAGATTGATTTTTTTTTCTTCTATTTTAGCCTGATGTAAGTGCGCCCGGAGTAAACATACTCGCTGCGTACTCAGAATTCGCAAGTGCATCTAGTATTTTATCAGACAATCGTCGAGGATTTCGATTTAATGTACTACAAGGAACTTCTATGTCTAGCCCTCACGTCGCTGGTATTGCCGGACTTATCAAAACACTTCATCCTAATTGGAGTCCCGCCGCTATTAAATCAGCAATCATGACCACAGGTACTCTCCTTCTCTTTCTCTCGACATCAAAATCCTCTATATCGATCTTGTCATGTCAATTAAGAAATGACATGATTAGGGTATTTACAACTTACATAGAAGTTTGTAATTAACATATCAAAATTTCATTATTGAGACACATAATTAATACTATTTAGAGATAAATAATATTTTTAATCCATGTGTGTGCATTCCCATATTAGGTGAAATGAGTGGTTTATTATGTACTTTGATTGGAGAGAGGGAATACATACATCATTATTATTAATAACTTTATGAATGACTATAATTATAACATAAACTCCTAATGTGACTAATGTGACCATATTATATTCTCTCTCGTTGGTTCATACAAGAAAACATAATTGTATAGCAACTAGGTACTTCAATTCAATTAAAATTGTATGGCGATGTAACGCTTCTCTGTTTCCTTTTTTCTACAAACAGATTCTTAATAATCTAAACTTCTCATTAGATTCAAATACTTGTTCTAAAACACGAATGCCATATTTCGTAGACTAATATTTAATTATGTTTAAATTTGTGGTCTTGCAGCGAGCACGAGAGATAACACCAATAAGCCAATACGAGATGCATTTAAGAAAAAATTTGCAACTCCATTTGCCTATGGTGCTGGACATGTTCAACCTAATAGTGCAATAGATCCTGGGCTTGTTTATGATCTTAGCCTTACTGACTACTTGAACTTCTTATGTGCCTCTGGTTATAACCAACAACTCATTTCAGCACTCAACTTCAACAATACATTTACTTGTTCAGGATCTCACAAAATAACAGACTTGAACTACCCTTCAATCACATTACCAAACATTAAGTCAAATACTGTGGTAAATGTTACTCGCACAGTCACCAATGTTGGGGGACCAAGCACTTATTTTGGAAATGCCCAGTTGCCTGGACATAACATTGTTGTTGTTCCGAACTCTTTGACTTTCAAGAAAATAGGTGAAAAGAAGACATTCCAAGTTATTGTGCAAGCGACAAGTGTAACTCAACGAAGAAAATACTTATTTGGGCAACTGCGATGGACAGATGGAAGGCACATAGTTAGGAGTCCCATTACGGTTCGACACATATGAAAATGCAGATCTAAAGTCATTGTGTTAGGATATATTCTGATGTGGATGACTATCTTTTAGTGTTGGGATTTCATGTTATTGTTACCTATGTAAGTTTATTTTATTGTTGTTGTTTCGGTAACATAGTATTATGGTATTATTTGTGTTTTGTAATAAATGATCTGTTATTTGTGTTTTGTAATAAATGATGTGTTGGCGTGCAAATATTATATGACATGTCTTTTTTTCTCTCTAAATGTGAATGTAATGAACATATTCAGTGCTTAAATTGAGTTATGACTTTAAAAACTACTAGAAAGTAGGACATTATCATTGAGTACGTTAAACTCGACTCTATGTTATCAGATGTGTTATGTTTTTCAACTTTATTGATAACTTTCTATATATTTTTTTTTTGCCAATACAATGTTTATACATGTTCTGTAAGTGTAAACTTCAAAAGGAAGTAATTGAAATTCGAAACTCATTCTGAAACAAAGATTCTTATAAAGTTTGCCCACACCTTAGTTATTACATATTTCACAAGTAAATCCTAAAAATAAAGAAAATTTGCCTCTACTCCATTACCATGCCTGTATTGTACAAATTGAGGCTCCCTGATCATTACTTGAGGCTCCCTGAGTTGGTGAGCATGGAAATTCTAGGGTCCGTACTTGGAATGCCCTTATCAATCCAAATTGATATGCAACACTATTTGGTAGGTACTTCTCTACAAGCCTCATACTCACCAACTAAGAGACCCTAAAACAGTTAATGACAAAATGACTCTAACTCATCAATTAAATTAATTTTACCAAATTTATCATGATTTGTGTCAGTCTGACCTACTTGAATTTTGAACGATTTAGCGTTGGCATTTTATACTAGTGATTAGGGTCGGACTAGCATCGAATCAATCGATGCTAAATTAGCATCAACCGTAAGGCCAATGCTAATATGTTTGTGTCGAACAAGTTAGAGTCAATCACGATACCAATGCTAAATCACTTTTAAAGTCAATTTTTATCTCATTAGCTTCAACTTTTTAGAATTATTCATGTAGTAGTGTTTTCCCATTTGTGTTGATAATTATATAAACGCCAATCCAAACGGGCACTAAAACTCTTAAGTTCAATTGTTGATAATTATAGAAATACTATTTTTATTTTTTATTTCTAGGGAGCCAGTCTTTTTGTGAACTTGCCACTAACTGATAAGTGTTAAATTTACGTATATTTGGATATCATTTTAGACACTTATTCGACTTACATGCTTGAATTATTGATCATTTAATCCCCTAAAGTATTTAATTTAGCAAATACTTAATCTTAGCTTATAAAGAGTTTAAATAATAGTTATTTCATGTGTTTAACTTGGACTTTTGATGTAGGGAAGAAATTCATGAAGAATTCAAGTTTAAAGCCGCCCGAGCCAAACACAACATCTTCCATCGTCTGTTGTCCTGCATCGTCTACCCCATCGTCCACTGCTATTATTGTCCACTGTTCCATCACCTTCCTTCATCGTCCACTAACCCATCGTTCACTGTTGCTTCTATTGTTTACTGCCCCACCGTCTACCTTATCGTCCAGACAATGAGAAGAAGCAGACGATGGAAGAAAGAAGATGATGGGAACATCCAGCAAAGGCAGTTTAGGAAATCCAAGGACGAAGTCTTTGACTAAGCAGCTAACGTCAGCAATTGGCAAAGGCGGTGTAGGAAACCCAAGAATGAAGTTTTCGACCGTTAAGCACATTGCCATGTTCACCCCTTTTTTCTTTAAATAGAAACACTTCTTGGAGAAATGAAGAGGAATTCAACGCAGGACATAAATTCTGGTCGAGAAGAAAGAAAGAGAGAAAGAGAAAGAGGAAACCCAGGTCCAGAGACAAGAGAAAAGGCTAAGGAGGCTGAAGAGAAAGCTTGGGTGTCTGATTCGACGGCGAGACATCACGGCGTATTCGGTTATTCTTTCTTCTTCTTCTTCTTCGTCTTCTTCATGTTTGTAGAGCTATCCATGAAAAGGGATAGCTAATCTCTCTTTTGTTGGGATTTGATGTAGTTGTTTGATACTTATGTATTCTATGCGATTCTTCTTACTATAAATCATGTTCTTTGTCTATGATTTACTTGTTTTCTCTTGATCTTCATGCTATATCTTAGATTGATCACCTATGGTATTTTGCTTGATTCGACTTGTGAGCGGAAGCTACAACATTTTGAGTCCGAACTAGAGTTAATCATCTAATAATCCTAATTTCTAGATATAGAGTTAGGTTTGTTAGTCTCTTAAACACCTAAACTTCATGATAACTATCTTTCTTAATCATGGGAGACATCAATGTTTAGGATTATATAGTTATTGCTATCCACTCATGCGAGACATCGATGAAGTAGGGTTGTGTGAGATTCAAACGACACTCGTCTGAGGTCAACGGTTCAGGTTCACTCACATGCTCACTTCGTGTGAATAATGTTATCACTTCAGTTACTAGCTTCTCGCTCACGCTTTTATTATTTAACTATTTTGTCTGCAACATTAATCACATCACATTTAATGCACGTGGGATTTCACTTTTCTCTCTCCTGAAAATTCAAAAAGCAATCATTTCTTTTACGAAAACCAAGAAACTCTTTTGCATTCCATGCAAAACATCAAAAGTTTTTTTTTTCTTTCTGAAACTGTTTCATCACACTCACTTCTTTCACACAACCTGAAACCCTAGCTATCGTCTTCCTCTCTTTTTTTGCACACTAACCATTTTTGCAGAAGAATCTTCAATGGCACCCAAGTCAAGCAAGAAGCACATGATCTCTCCACCTCAACTAACTTCAGCGCAGGAGCAGATCATCAGAAATAGAGAAAGGTGTATTGCAGTAAACAGAAGAGACCAAGAAACCACCATCGGAAAACCTGCAACTTCCAGTCTTGGTCATAGATCTCTTGTTTCACCAAGATACTTGGACCTCAACCTGTTCCAGCATGTTCAGGTTCCTGGCATTGAAGATCTTCTCTTACAAGACTGGGCTCAACTCTATGCAGTTTCTCAACACCCAGCTCTCATCCCTGCAGTTAAAGAGTTTTATGACTGTGCCGTGAAGATGAGTGGAAATCACATTCGCATAAGATTTCAGAGGGAAATAATTTATATCCACCCTTCCACTATTGCTATTACTATGAAGGTGAACGTCGGAGATGGCGACCGCTACAAATCTAACTGGATGGATGTTGCTTTAGATGTTAACTGCATCTGGAAGGAGGACCCTAAAATAGTAGGTGCCACAGTCAGCAATCTGGTGGATGCTTGTATTTTTCCATATGCTATTATTAACAAGGTCATTCTTCCAAAGGAAGGGTATCGTGACCTTGTCAACAGATTAGCTCAATATACCTTGTATAAGGTAATGAGGCTAACGAAGATCAACACACCGTACCTTATCTTTCACCATATGCTCAACACTCTAGAAAGTGCCAATGGAAACTTGCCATATGAATCACTAATCACCGCTATGTTGGGAAATATGGGCCATTTAACAAAGGAGAAAGAGGAAAACCTCTTCATTTCTCATGACTATCTCTACCCCACTCCAATCAGAATAGGAAATGTAAAGAGGATGAAGGTGAACCTTGATCTATCAAAAGTGCCCAAGGAGTTACTGGGCAAATCTACAAAGCTGCCAACAAGCTCAAAGGAAGTTCTGGCAATCGCCTCATCTTTGCAATAAAGTAAATTTACTTCCCCTTCCTTCTAGAAGGCGCTCACGTGCAAAACGGCCCTTGTATGATAAACGGGAGTCTTTGCCTCCGTCTGAGCAAATACAGTCGTCTGAGCCTACACCTAAAAGAAGACGTCTTATCAGGCTGGGTAAGACGAGAACCTCTTCTGCACAAGCTACTAAAGTTAAGCCTGCTGCATCAAGTGCTGAGGCTATTGCACCATCTAAAGCTACTCCCACAGAAGAAGGAGAAATTGCTGCTGAAAAAGTTGAAGCAGTACCTAATAAAGAAGCTCTACCCTCGTCTGCATTCGCCCACGACTTGAAGTTCCTTCCTAGCAACTTTCATTCCTTCATTGAAGATGTCTTCGATGTAGAGGATGATGGCAACTGTGGCTGTAGACGCATTACTGAATGGCTGGACCTTGGGGAATAACGATGGCCTAATATCCGTGCTAGGATGATTTCTGAGATTGTAGAAAGAAGAGCCTTACACTTGAACATACTCAGCTTTGAAGCTAAATATGAATTTGTCTTGCAGGCACTCAGACTAGAGCCTGAAGAACCTGCTTTTGAGCCCAAGTGGTTCTCAGTCCCAAACATGGGATTTCTTGCAACTACTACCTTCAACATCGTCTTAGTGATCGTGTCCAATCAGGGAAGCTGCACCTATTTTCCTCTAACCGGACTAGTGCCCTCAGCGCCTATGCTTGTTGTTCTTGGCAACATCAACAAATTACACTGGGTTCGCGTTAAACTTCAAGAGGATTCTCCTCTACCGTTGGTGTACCCACAATGGTCACATCATTGTGCTTCTGAAGCAAGTGCTTAGGAAACCCCTTTCCTTCCTCGTCTGAGAAAATTCCAAAAGATTCTTGATATCCAGGAAGATGCATTTGTCAACATGCTCTTCTCTGTACCCCCTGTTGTTCATGAGTATGTGGTGCTTGATGGTGATGACCAAAGTCCTGATCATCAACCTTCTACCACTAATCAAGAGATGATTTCACCACCAACTCAAGTTGCATAAATCTTGTCTCCAGAACCAATCAGTATTGTTTTTGCTCCATCGTCTTCCACTTCACCTAAACCTTTATGCCCTAAAACTTCTGTAAAGGATGTTGTGGTACCTATTCCCAAAATGAGAAGATCTTCCAGTCTTCCTAGCTCTTGGAAGAAAATGAAGATGACTCTGTTGGAGAAATCTAAGTTTCTTACTGGTATTTCAGTAGACTACTTGGATATCCATTCTTCTTTAATGCACGTATCTGGGCACCCAGTAGCTGCACTTTCATGTTCTTCACATTCTTGGGTCGCCAGCCAGATGATCTCTATCATTTTGAGTGGGTTGTATGGGAATGTCGAGTTCATTATGGCTATGTCTCAATATTTCTTATTGAGCATCGTGGAGATCTCCTTATCATCTTTGGCTCATGGTTCTGCGACCTGCTTGGATTCCAGCAATCCATCTGCCTGCACTTCCTGTTAAGTTATCGAAAGAAGACATTGATGTTTTCAGGGCTGATGAACTTCTTTTTGCAGAAGCAGTTCCTTTCATATGCAGAGCACTCATCCTATTTAAACCTCTGGTGATTGATTTTGATTTGGATCAAATGGAATCAACTGCTGATTATAGGGTTGAGTCCCCACCAACTCCTATTTCCATAGAAATACCATGCAACTGCTGTTGAGGAGCTTAAAGAAGAGTTTGCTGCATTCAAAGATGACGTCCAAGGAGAAATTCAGGCCCTAGATGCCAACAACAACAACCAGCGAAAAGAGGAGCTCAAAGGAGAATTTAATGCCAAATTTGACTCCTTGCACAACATGATGTCCTAGATCTTGGCAAAACTCAAATGAAGTCATCCTTCATCTTCTATCCCTATCTTTTTATTTGCCGAACAATTTTTTTAACCAGTTTCTATATATGTATATATATATACCGTTTGCTCTATGATCTTTATCAGTTCATCTATATTATCTATTTTTGCTCTGATACTCTTGTTTCTTGCCTTGAAAACAAGTTGTACTTAATTAGTTGATTACTGATGAGCCTTCATATGCAATGTAACCTTAATAAAGCATAGCACACTAAGTAACAAGACTTACTAAGAGCTAGAACCCTGATAGTTGATCTTGAAGATTTGAGCTGGTTCTTGAAGTCTTTCTTTTTCTTCTTTTTGTGATGTGCTTTGTCTTCATCAAAACCTCATCCAGAGTCCAAGGACGAGACCTTCTTCACAAAAGTTAACATGATTATCTCTAGCAAACCTACTAACACTGACAAGATTTTTAGTGATTGAGGGAACAAGCAACAAATCACTAAGAGAAAGTATAGCATGTGTTTGACATGGTGACTTAAATGAAACTGTTTTAATAGATTAGATAGGAAAACCTTGACCATTGCCCATGAGGATTTTATCATTCCCTTGAAGGGGTGTAGGAGTGGAGAAGGCAGTAGTATCATGGGTGACATGGTGAGTTGCACCAGTGTCTGGTAAGCAGTTCCTTGCACTTGGTCCTATAGATGCAGTGAGCAGAGCTTGTCCTATCGTCTGCTGTGAAAAAAATTGGTTTGTTGGTCGCTGTGCAAAGTGAGAAGGGCCAATCGTCTGCTGAGGAGACTGGAACACGGGTGCAAGCATCGTCTTCTGGTGAAAACCATTGACATATCCAGCAAACGGAGGATAAGCATTTCCCGAAGGATATCCACGTGGATCAGTCTTCGGACCAGCATTGGGAAAATGTAATTGGGAGGGTCCAGTTATTGGAAGATTATAAAAGGGTGGAGGACCAAGTCCTGCTTGTTGAAAATTAGAAGGAGGTGGTGCAAAGCCTCCAAGGGTGCCAGCATGCTGTGGAACTTGATTAAACTGACCACCATATGGTGATGGGCCAACCATTCCTAGAAAATCGGCAGACGATACGCGGTGATAGCAAGTGTTGGCTTCATGACCCCACTTGTAACATATTTGACAATGAACATAGAAGCGTCCACCACATCCACGCCCACGGCCACCACGGCCACCAGAGCGACCACTAGGACCACGATAATCACTAAACGAGCCATAGTTCTGGATCGACTCAGAGCAACCCGGATTCACAGAGGGTGAATCATCAGTGGTGTGCACGACACGATTCTGGACAGGTGAACCAAAAGCATAGTTGGCTTGAGCAGACTACTGGTTCAGTATTGGTGAGTCTATCGTCTACGCAGGTATGTGTGAGCAGAGCAGACGGTGGATTGTCAAGAAGCTAACGCTTGCAAGAGCGAAGAAGGTAGGCCTCATGAGCAATAAGCATTTCTTCTAATTGAGAGACAGAGAATGGCACTTCCCGATTGCTGACAAGGGGCATAAGAGAACTATACTCATCCGGTAATCCATCAAAGTTAGCTTCAATGTGATCTCGATATGAAACGGGATCACCAATGGAGATGAGAGCATTGACAATTGTCTTAATGCGTTTGATATAATCAGAGAGAGATTTCGCCCCTTTGACAATGGTGTGAAGCTCTGAGCGAAGAGTTGTAGATTGTGCTAGAGAATGTACATTGAAGAAGTCATGAACTTCTTCCCAGATCTACCAGGACTGTTTGCAATTAACAACCATAGGCAAAATAGCAGACGATAGGGAAGAAAGCAACCAAGTGAACAGTGTTGAATCCTGTTTGATCCAGGTTGTGTAAAAAGGATTCTCAACAGAATTTTCACGATTAGAATCAGACGAAAAATGAGGTGGGATTGTTGATTTACAAGAAACTTTTCCAAACTATGTTGTCGAACAACACCTTCAACATGTTGTACCCAAGAACAATTTTTTTTTTCATCAAGTTTGATTGAAACAATATGTGAAAAAGAAGAAGATAAAGCTTGAGACGAAGTCTGAGCTACTGCCGTAGCGGAAAGCAAAAAACAAGATCACAGATCGAGACTACCTCTTGATACCATGTTAAGAACCAAGGGTTCTTTGAAGAAGGAAAATGAGAAATCGAAGATACTGAATGTTCTTTTTATTCTGATTAATTCACTGTACAAGCTCTATTTATATACAGAGAGAGATTGACGAAAAACAGACAAGATCCCGGATATTCCGGGTCAACACCATCAGACAGGATCCCGGATAATCTGGGTCAACTATCACACTTTGACATGACTAACTGGCCAGACAATACTATTATGCATCTGATTCAACTTGGCAGACGGTGTTGCCATACAAACGATAGTATGCTTCCTTATACAGACGATAGGTACAAACGATAGAATGCTACCCTATACAAACAATAGGTATCAGACGATACTGCATATCTCTAACATACCCCAAACAAGGGTGGAATGCATCTCTCCCGTCTACTTCTCTCTTGTCAAACTCTTTTCAAACAAACATAGGGTTAAACTTCTTTCAGTCACCAGAATAACGTTCGTTTCATGTTTCACATAATCACGTTTGGGTTATTTGACGTTTCACGAAATCATGATTGGAACTCAAAACTGTTGTTGCGTATTATAGTTCAAATTTCTCAATCTAAGTTCCGTTGTTGCACCCAAACCCAAAGCTAACTCAACCGTAAAAACTGCCGGTTCACACTAGTTTTTCTAGTAGTTAGCCGATTTTCTAAACACCCGATTTGTTTGTTATTTTTGGACCGCACTCTGTCCGGTTTCAGTGTAACCGGTCAAACCGATCGGTTATGTCCAATTTTCTAATTCCTAGTACATTAATTATGAAAAAGTGTACTAGATTTTAAATTCTTGAAAACAATTAAAAAAGGCGCATTTTGAGTAATTATTATTGACATGAGAATGAGAATCTGAAAGCATGTTTGATTACAGTTTCTGAAAACTGTTCTCGGTTTTTAAAAACTGAAAAATTTAAAAACCTGTTTGGCATGACCTGTTTTTGAAAACTGTTTTTGAAAATAGTTCTTGTTTTCAGTTTTAAAAATTAAAATACCAGAATAGCTAAAAGATGTTTTCAGTTTTTGTTTTTAGTTTTTAATTTTCAATTTTTTAAATCTTGGAAAACATTTCATTCAATAGTTTTTTCTGTTTTTTTTTAAATAGTTTTTAAATACAGTTTTCAAAAACTACAATCAAACATGCTCTGAGGGTTGAGGTTTATTTAACAACCCGGGAAAGGGAGAAGGAAATGTGGTCATCTTGCTTAAATGCATACTTATTCATGTAGAGGGATTAAACCCACACGTTAACCCCTGCAAAGTTCAAAGAAGAATAAAACCCTACAACAACTATAGATGATTTTTGTTTTTCTGAAAGTATCTAGATGATCTATGAGCTTGAAAGATATTAGAGGCATGGTCGCATGGAGTTAAACTAGTCGATTTTTGATTATTTTTGGTACAGAGTCGAGTTTTAATTGATTATTACACAAGTTATATAAATCACTGAAAAAATCACTTTTTTTCTTTAATTTTCTTTCATCTCATTTTATATTCATACACAAAAACATCTTCCCGAAAAAAAGGCAGGACAAAACGTTAATAAATTAATTATTTATGAAAGAAAGTAAATACAATAAAATTTTTTCTTCCGATCTCTAGAGTGTACGGTCATCCGATAGCGATAGGCAAAGGAGCAAATTTTTAAGCTACAATGGGTACTAAAGTGAGGAGCCTTTCAATTTCAATTATTATGTTTTTTCCATACACATAAATGCAGAAATCGAATCTAAGTCCTCGTCATCATGCCTAAGAGATTTGAGCCTATTTTATTCCGACCAATACATTATTGGTAAATACAAATTTTAATACATTCACACTTCAATTTCTAATTTATCTCATTTGCATTCATTTTTTTTACTTATCTCTTTACATTTTTTATCACAACACCTATCATATAACTTATTTATCACTATTTTCTTTATATTTTATCTAAGTACTGTGTGAACTGAAATGTTTCCATAGAATCCTAACTAGCCACACGCCAATTTGAAAGAACCAACCAACTATATCATGTACAAAACAATTTTTTATATTCACATGGCGGGCAATTTTTATAATTTAAATTTATAATCATTTCATACGTCTATTAAATTATTAAGTGGGTGTAATATTCTTATGGTGGAATGCGAGGACCAAGAATATACAAAAATTTAAAAGTTTTTTTAATGAGTAATGATATATTCACACCCTGTTTCTCTTAGCTATCATCTTCATTTAGTTTTTCTTCATATATCTCTCTAGTCTCTTCTACTTCTATCACATCACTCATCATCACTTATTTCTCTCTATTTTATTTCTATCTCACACTAAACGTGTTAGGGGTAAAAGTGTAAACACAACATTAATATTTTTTTAATAATCACATGGCAGACATCCTTTCAAATAAATTATAATTATTTCACACGTCCATTAAATTATTAAATGATTGTTATGATTATGTGTCAGAGTGCTAGGAATGTGAGTATTTTCAAAGTCTATTCAATTTATTGTCTCCTTGACAAAAAAAAGTTCATTGTCCCACATATCAAATTTTTATAAAAGTGAAACTAATTCATGACTCAGTTTCTAACCTACTACTACTATTTTTCTAATCCTATTTGTTGTTCATTACTTTTATTCAATGAATATGAATATAAGTTTTGTAGGTTGAACTCTAGTGACATGTTTTCATATAGTACAACGACACAATTCACACACAAGCAAGGATAATCAAACATACAACATTTTTTTGGAGAAGTGGTATATTCTTATCAACTGAATCAACATATATTAATAGTTATTTATTACTTTATCCAACTTTTATTTGTCTCTTTTGACAATCAAATAAAAAACCTCCATTTCATCTTAGATGTAGTTGGAATCACACTTTTTTTTTTTTATAAAAGAATATCACACTCTTTAAGATTTATAACTCTCTAATTTAATGTTAATGTCATTGAGTAACCATTTGAATTTTGATTTAAGTATCTTTTCTAAAAAGAAAAATTAGACGACAGTTAATATTCATGCCATTTACAAGCTTTCAAGAATTAATTTCCAAAAAAATTTATATGGTGCATTAAGCGGTAAACAAACGGTTATGAAATTGAACCGCATAGTTTATGGTTAAAGGAAGAACTGAAATATTGAATCTCAAATGTTATTTGAATTAAGCGTGAAAAACATGGCCTTCTTAACCAAATACTTGATTTTTCTATTTTGGTCAAAGTCACATTTAATAATAAAGACCTTTGATTAAAAAAAAAACAAACCATCCATGCCGGTCATGACATTTGATTTTCATCACACTCATATTAGATGTAAGAGTAATTTAATATAAAAAAAATAATCTCACTCACAATTTTTTATTTTCCGGTAGTATTCCCTGGCAAAAAAAGAATAAAAAAAAATTCAAAGCGAATCATGTGAAACAGCACTCTTATGAGTGGTCTTGAATTGACCCAATTTACCCACTTCAAGCCTTCAACATACCACCATTTTAAAGAGTTTTCTCAGCTCCAACTCCAAGATCATAATCCTGACACAAGAATCCAGTTATTTTAATCATGGTGCACATGCTTGTTGTGATTCAAGCAAGCTCTAAGATTCAGTTCATGTTTCTCTGTGTCCTTCTCACACTTTTGCTTCCTCAAGATGCAGCTGAAGTGACAGAAGCAAATGCTCTATTGAAATGGAAACAAAGCCTTGACAATCAAAGCCAAGCTCTCTTGTCAACATGGACAGGTTCTGATCCATGCAAATGGAGAGGAATTCAGTGCGACAAATCAAAGTCCATCTCCAGCATAAGTCTTGTAAATTATGGACTAAAAGGTACACTCCACAATCTCAGTTTCTCCTCACTCCCCAACCTCCTTACTCTAAACATCTATGGCAACTCTTTTTATGGGACCCTTCCCCCACAAGTAGGTAACATGTCCAAAGTAAATGTTTTGAACTTGTCTGTAAATTCCTTTGATGGTTTCATTCCTCAAGAGATTTGGACATTAAGGACTCTACATGCCCTTGATCTTTCCCAATGTCAACTACAGGGAGCTATTCCTAGCTCCATAGAAAACTTGTCCAAACTATCATTTCTAGACTTTAGTACCAACAAGTTGTCTGGCCACATTCCTCCAGAGATTGGAAAATTGAAAAACTTGGACTATCTAAGCTTAGCAGACAATCAACTTTCTGGTTCCATTCCAAGAGAAATTGGGATGCTTACAAACCTTAGGCTTCTTGATATGTCAGATAACCCTCTTCTCTCTGGTCCTATCCCTGAAACAATAGGTAACATGAGCAGTTTGGATAGATTTTATATGGCTAACAATACTCACTTGTCTGGACCAATCCCACCTTCCTTAGGGAACATGTCTAACTTGTCTTTGCTCCACTTTTACAACAATAACCTTTCTGGATCAATTCCAGATTCCATAGGGAACTTGGTCTATTTGGAAGAACTTTGGCTAAATGACAACCAACTTTTAGGGCCTATTCCATCCACCATTGGGAGCTTGACAAAGCTCACAAACTTGTTCTTGGGCTTTAATCATCTTTCTGGACCAATTCCGGCCTCCATAGGGAACCTGATTAATTTGAATTACCTCAGTCTCCAACAAAACAATCTCTCAGGAACTATTCCTACAACAATTGGTAATTTGAAAAATCTCTATGTGTTGGAACTGTCCACCAACAAACTCAATGGTAGTATTCTACAAAGCCTGAATAATTTTACCATCTTGGATACCTTGTTGTTAGCCAATAATGATTTCATTGGCCATTTGCCACCTGGAATCTGCTCTGGTGGGTTTCTAGACCTCTTCACTGCTTTTAACAACCACTTTACAGGCCCAGTGCCAGCAAGCTTGAAGAACTGCTCAAGTATTGTTAGGCTCAGGATTGACAAAAACCAAATAGAAGGGGACATAGCACAAGATTTTGGTGTGTATCCTAATTTGGAATATGTTGATCTGAGTGACAATAAATTTTATGGCCCCATTTCACCTAACTGGGGGAAGTGTCCTGAACTTAACACCCTCTTGTTATCCAACAATAACATTTCTGGTGGCATACCACTAGAACTTGTTGAGGCAACAAAGCTTGGCAAGCTTCACCTTTCTTCAAACCACTTGACCGGGAAGCTTCCGAAGGAGTTAGGGAGCATGAGATCATTATCTGAGCTTGAGATCAGTGACAACTACATTTCAGGAAACATTCCAGAAGAAATTGGATTGCTACAGATGCTTGAAACTTTGGACCTTGGAGGAAATGAATTGAGTGGCACAATACCACAAGAAGTTATGATCTTGCCCAGGTTGCGGAACTTGAACTTGAGCATGAACAAAATTGAAGGAAACATTCCCTCACGGTTTACCAAAGCTCTGGAATCTGTTGATCTTAGTGTCAATCTATTGAATGGAACAATACCACCAAATCTTGGAATGTTGGTGAACTTGTTAATGTTGAATCTCTCACATAATAGTCTTTCTGGGACCATTCCTTCCACTTTTGATAG
The DNA here is from genome assembly GCA_030819835.1 of Acmispon strigosus. Lineage (NCBI taxonomy): Eukaryota > Viridiplantae > Streptophyta > Magnoliopsida > Fabales > Fabaceae > Acmispon > Acmispon strigosus. The sequence continues at coordinate 28,536,562 of JAUAMA010000002.1, forward strand.
AAGTAGAACACTGGATTTTGTTAACATATCAGACAACCAGTTAGAAGGGCCACTTCCAAATAGTCCAGCTTTTCTTAATGCCTCAATTGAATCATTAAAAAATAACAAAGGGTTGTGTGGTAATGTCACCGGCTTGAGACTTTGCGCACCCAACCATGGTCGAAAGAGGAACAAAGTCATCATGTGGGTACTTCTTGCTGTGGGAATTGTAATACTAGTATTGTGTGGGGTGGGGCTTTCAATGTACCTACTTTGTAGAAGTAAACTAAGGGAAGAAAGCCAATCTGAAGAAGAACCTGAGAGGGTAGCACTCTTTTCCATATGGAGCTATGATGGAAAAATCATGTTTGAGAATATCATTGAAGCTACAGAGAATTTTGATGACAAATATCTCATTGGAGTGGGAGGTCAAGGAAACGTTTACAGGGCGGTGTTGCCCGCAGGTTTCGTTGTTGCTGTGAAGAAACTTCATTCAGTGACAGATGAGGAAATGTCAAATTTCAGCTCAAAGGCTTTCATTAGTGAGATTCAAACCTTGACAGAAATTCGGCACCGGAACATCATAAAGCTTCATGGATTTTGCTTACACTCTAAGTTCTCATTTTTGGTTTATGAGTTCTTGGAAGGGGGAAGCTTGGATCATGTACTAAACAGTGATACACAAGCAACAACATTTGATTGGGAAAAGAGGGTGAATGTTGTGAAAGGTGTGGCCAATGCTTTGTCCTATATGCACCATGATTGCTCACCTCCTATAATTCACCGTGACATATCAAGCAAGAATGTTCTTCTAGACCTTCAATATGAAGCTCATGTCTCTGACTTTGGAACAGCAAAGTTTCTGAAGCCTGGTTCACATACTTGGACCGCATTCGCAGGCACCTTTGGTTATGCAGCTCCAGGTTAGACACCTTTCTCTCACATTTAGAAATTGAAATACTCAAATCATTTTTCATGTGCAGCACTTTGTACTAATCCTAATGCAAGAATTATAGCATGTTTGGATCAACTTCTATCTCCTTAGAATTAATTCTAACACCCAGAAGCTTCTCCCCATAATTGATTTAGTCTGTAGAAACAATTGTGTAGAAGTATTTTCCAATATGTCATGTTCAAATACCAGAGTCCATTAAAAAAATACAAGCTAGTTCACTTGATTTGATTGAAAGCCACATTGATTTGCACATAATATAACATTGGATATTTTTACTTTCGCAGAGTTAGCTCAGACAATGCAAGTGAACGAGAAATGTGATGTGTATAGCTTTGGAGTGTTAGCCTTGGAAATCATTATGGGAAAGCATCCAGGAGATCTCATTTCTTCATTGATGTCACCATCTACGGCACCAATGGCTAATGATTTGCTACTGATAGATGTTTTAGATCAAAGACCTCCTCAGCCTGAAAAACCAATTGATGAGGAGGTGATCTTGATTGCAAGTCTTGCACTTGCTTGCTTGAGAAAAAATCCACATTCTCGTCCAACTATGGATCAAGTATCTAAGGCTCTTGTATTAGGAAAACCACCTTTAGGGAACCAGTTTCCCATGGTAAGAGTAGGACAACTCCACTAAATCATTGAAACTAGATAATGACCCGTGCAAAACGCAGATGAAATTGTATATTAAATTAGTGAGAGTTGATGCAAATGTCTAAATAGCTAGTTAGTTAGTTAACTTACAATTAGTTTAGTCAGCGTTTGGTTATTGTGTTAGTCAAAGTTGGTGTTTGTATCTCCTATTGTGTATCTTTTAATAATATGAACATGTACTTTCTCTTTTGAGAGCTCTCTCTTCCTCTATTTCCCCATTTCATCTCATTATACTTACAAAGTGTAAGAAATTTAGAGTAATATGACTTGAGCCGTTAAAGTACACATAAGTATTTACATGTTTAAAATATAGATTATATTTGAATTGTTTACATAAATTATAATAAAATTGATAATTTTGCAAGAAACACAATGACTTTGGGAATTGGCAGTTTGGACGTATTTGAATTGTTTACATAAATTATATTACGATGTTGTATTGGTTATGGGAGTGTAGGAACAAGGTAATTTTCCAGCGCTATCGCCCAGATATGGAGAATGTGCTGCAACGGGCTACATCGCTTTGGCCTCGGTGTTTTGTCCTCGTGTTAGCTAAGCCACTTTGTTCTCGATGAGTGTTGTCTTTAATTAGCTAATCATAAGCACTTAATTAAGCTGTTTTTTAAATTTGTTTGAATTGAGGAGATTCCTCCTTTTTTTTATCTTTTAACCAACATGACGTATTGTCTTCTTCTTAATTAATCAAGTTTTTTAAAAAAAATGAGAAATTTTAAGTTTAACATTTTGTAAAAAGGTGATTTGCTCATTCCTAATTGTTTTCGGAATGAGACAGTATAGGAGAAAAGTATTATTATTAGAGTATTAAGAGACCAATTAAAGACCATTTTACATGAGCCCCTACTAGCTATTTATAGGGGAGGGAGTCATAAATATCTTTAATCCTAACAGGCCTATGGGCCTCGGGAATTGAGCCCAATACATTACAAATTCTTACCCACTTATGTTACAAATATACCCCCCTGAAGCAGCTGGGGGAAGGGATGGCAATTAAACCCATACCCGCGAGTACCCGCCCGAACCTGACCTAATTTGACGGGTTACCCGCTTTGATTGGGTTTGGGTTTGGGTTCGATAATACCCGTACCCGAACCCGACCGAACCCTCCCGGTACACTTAAAACTAGAAATGTGTCGTTATATATATTAATATAGAGTCATATATATATATATATATATATATATATATATATATATTGTCTTCAATCCATTATATATATATAAAAGGGTATTTTTTTAAATGGTTTATCTTACAAATATTTATGCACAACTTTGATTTTAATATATATGACAAGTTTTTTTTTCCTAAACTCTAGGTGCTTCCATGTTAAAAAGTAAAGTGAGTTCATGTTCGGGTAAACCCGAAGCCCGATGGGTTCGGGTATGGGTAAAGTGAAACTCGGACCTGACCCGACCCGACTCGTTCCCATCCCTAGCTAGGGGCGCCCTGTAGAGCCACTGGTTCGCCCTACTACTAGGCAAGGGCGCTCGCCCAGACCACAAGCCCACAATACACCAAGCTTGAGGTATGAAAGTGAAGTGTGTCTTCACAAGTCTTCATGGCCCACCACCAGGGGAAGGTGCTCGCCTAGTCCACAAGCCCACAAGACACCAAGTATGAGGCACGAAGATGAAGTGTGTCTTCAAACAGTGCTCGCCGTGGAATTCCAACCGACGCTTCATTTGGGCGGTCATCCCTATAGAACGTGCCTCGTTGAAACCTTCCTAGGAAAAACTCTGTGAGATAAAAACCTAGTGAAGGAAAAAGAGTACAACATCCTATAGAGAAATGAGTCGCCTAAGGCATGGGCGCGGAGGAAAAATATATTGTCAATCCTGGCATGAAAATGTGAGTGAATGTTGCTCTGGATGGGACCAACATACCTAACATGGAATGAAGTGACTGTCATATCAACTGGAGCTGCCAAGAAGAAGGCATTCGGCCTTAACCCACAAGTTCGAGTGGGTCCTATCAACTTGGATCAGCTCGCCATACCACCACTTGATCGCCTGTCTTGAAAGTGTGAGTCTGGAGGAGAGTCACTCGCCAGAACAGGTCAGGTTACTCGCCCAAGTTGTGCTTCATGCTCTCTTTGTCTTACCTGTCTGTGTGCTTGGAAATAACATATTATTAGCTATAAAAAAAAATTCAAGTGTTCATAGTACCTTTTATTCTTCCTTTTTGGATGAGCTACTTGGCTCGCCATTTTCCTTTTTCAAGGCCTTGATATGAAGACCTCAAACCTAATGATTACCCCCTGTTGACGGCCTGCCAAATGAATGTTGCCATTCCTCTTCTCACGCCATCGCCTTGCCCCTTGACCGTCTCTCTGCTTGCTCTTTTAGGATTCCGTGTCCACGCGCCGTTTTGGCCTTTAATGTAATCATTACGTTTTGGAAATAACACTGCGTGGGGGCAGCGCGCCCTAATGATGTGACTTAAATGCAGTTTTGGGATTTTCTCAGATATGATTTCCCACTCACCTTTCACAACTGTCCGTTGTGACCTTTCTTCTTCTTCCTCCTCCTTCCAGCTCTATATAAACCCCCCCTTCTGCTTTCTTGTTTACCCCTCTACTTGAAGAACCACTGCGATTTCCGGTCTCCCCGTGTCTCTGAATCATCCTGTTCCGCCGTGCCTGACCTGCGTGGCTTCCCTTTTTCACCTCTCACCAGTACGTTTTCTCCTTTCTCAACTTGTTTTTCTTCCTCTTTTCTTGTTTTCATGGAGTCTACCTCCACATCCGGCGCCGGCAACGGCGGTGAAGCACAAAAACCACCTCTATCTCCCACCACCAAACTCCAGGCCTACGAGGAGTCACTCCCTCGTCCCGTGCAAATGGGTCTAGTCGCCCAAAAAGTCATGTCTTTCTTTCCCCTCTGGTCTGACCCTATTCTAATAAAAGCGTTTAGTGACAAAATAGGCCAACTCTGCTCATATAACTATGAGCGCGACCTAATAACCCTTCCCTGTTCCGCAAATGAACGCGTTTGTGATGCCAAATCCGTTGAAAGTGACCCACATTTTTTTCACATATATTCGTATATCTTTGATGATCTTGGTGTTCGCCTTCTTTTCTCACCTTTTATTTGTGAGGTACTAAAAGCTCTCTCAGTCGCCCCCACCCAACTGAGCCCCAACTCTTGGGCGTTCATCAGGGGGTTCAAAATTTTGTGTGATACTATTGGGATCACCCCCAAATATGAGCATTTTTTCTTTTTTTATAAGTGCGTTCCCCCAAACAAGAAGAGGTTGGACGTGGCACCCACAAGTTCGTGGGTCGCCCTAGCCGCCAAACCTTTGAGAGCTAGATTCAAACCCTGGAAGAGCAATACACATGACCAGTGGAAGGGGCGATTCTTCAAAGTAGTTGATAGCCCCAAAATTCCCCATCTCTTACGACATGACGACACTGGTCGCATGCGATTCCTGCCCTACTGGACGGAATAGCCTAATTTCTCTCTCAACATTGAAGACGAGGCCCTTACTGCTGAAGATTGGGAGATTATCAATTACCTTAGCATGGCGGCGCCCATTCATATTAGCGATCTCATTCACGCCCATATGAGGTTGTTCCTTCCCTTGGCACGGCAGGGTGCCAGTGCATGAGCACTGGCATTCCAACGCACATGCGTTGGGCCCTGTCTGGCCAGAATTGTTGTATTGTTTTAAAAATCTTTTGGGGTTGTTTTCCACCCTCTTTCCAATGGTCGTTGATTGTTGCTTATGTGTTTATCTTGCAACATTGGAGATCAAGTTTATGCGTTCGACAGTAAGGGTAACTCATGTCCTAGAGAGTCTCGAGTCATGCATGTTTTTATGTTGTGTTGCATGTGGTTGAGATAAATCTTGTTATGCTATTGATGCTGAAAACTTAATGGTTACGCTATCTTATGAATTATTTGGTGTAATTGATTAATTATGTTTGGTGTTTGTTTGCTAGACCAAGGAATTAGTCCCTAACATGTGATTATAGGATGCTATTGCCTCTTGATTGTTTACTGGATGTGTGGAAGATATGTTGACCGTTTTTGTCGGAAGTTTGGCATTGGCATCATATGCATTTGTAGGAGCCAGGAGGGTTGATGTGATGGTTGTCTTTCCATGTAACCTACCTAAGGGCGGTGAGTTGGTTGTCTTTCCATGTCACCGTCCTGCCTTGATAAGCGAACTTTTGGCCATAGTTGAGCATGTAGTTGCAATTGTAGGACTCTCAATGCATGAACTCTTTGTTGTTCTGTATGTTGTATTTATTGTCGTTGTTCCTGTATTATTAAAGCTGTTGTTGTTTCTGTTTTACAACTAGTGTTGTTTCTGTTTAATAAAAAATGTTGTTTCCTTAAAACTGTTGCTGCTTCTGTTTTATAATTGCTGCTTGTTGTTTTCTGTTTTGTTCTTCATAATTGTTGTAATTACTCTTGTTGTTTGTTTTTAGGTGTTAACCCTTTTTACTTGTTTTGTTTGTTGTTAGGGGGCTTAACGCCATAGACTTTCAGAAAGAAGATTTGTGTGGAGATTAATTGTCCTTGCAAGCTGAAGGAGACTTTGAATTAACTTGAAGATTTTGGAAACACAACTAAGAGTTGAAGAAGTTATCTTATTTATTTTCCGCTGCTATTCGTACTTAATGTTTTTGGGCACAATGTTTGTGCAAGCATTGATATTATTTTGATTATACGCTCTTTTTATTTAATATAAGTATGGGGTATTATTATATCTTATTAATTGAGTTGCCGTCCTGTTTTTTTAAATTGAGTTTTGAAAGCTTTTATAAGTTTTCGTTCATTACTATGTGACCCCTAACCGGAAATTGGGGCGTTACAATTTACTATGAACATTTCCTTTGGATTTAGATGTGATGTGATTCCTGCAGATTTACCTTTAGATTTTTCCTATCGATTTTACTATGAAACTTTCCTATGGATTCACCCAAGGATGTTTCCTACGAATTTACCTTTAAATATTTCCTGCAAATTTTGCTATGAAATTTTCCTATGGATATACATGCAGTATAAGTTATCCACGGAGGTATTTCCAATGTATAAGAATTTGCAGGAAAATCCAAAAAATATGGCTTTCTTGCAGATTTTTAGTTAAAATCTGCTGGAAAATCAGTAGGAAATGAGCAAATTTTTAGTGAATGTCATAGACTCATACAACTATATTTCTTCTAACTCTTGTTATGATGAGCTTATGAATTTCATGGTTTAAGTATCGGACTGTATCTTTTTAGGAGTTCTGAAGGTTGAGAAACAATTGAAGGTGGATTCAATCATCAATTTTTATTCATTAGAAGATTCTCCAAGTCTATGCCAATTTTCGCTCTTTCGTTACATCAAAGGAAAATGGGTCATATTAATTACTTTGATGGTGATATGAAAATGGCATGGTGCATAATTGAGATTGTATTTTTTTATGGGAGACTTTTCTTATGGATTAACTCTAGAACTGGGTAAACGGGCCTAAGCCCGCGGGCCCTGCAATACGTGCGGGCTGTACCCCGACGATTGCTGTCCCGTTTAAAAGCGGGCCTAAACGGGCTAGCCCGCTTAGTCCGCGGGTTTAAGCGGTTTAATCCGCGGGCCTGCGGGCTGATCCGCGGGCTGTTTTTATTAAAAAAAAAAGTCCAGACAAGGAAAGACTAAAAGAAGGGAAAAAAATAAAAATGCCAAGCTTCACCAACTGGCCTGCAGTTCAGCCCAAAAGCAAAAAGCAAAAAAAAAAATTCACTCACTAATTTCCTGTTTAATTTTCTTGTTTTTTCATGATAATTTTTTTTTTTTTTAATTTTCATGCCTTGCCCGCGGGCTGGCCAGCGAAACCGCGGGGCGGACGCGGGCTGCTAAAATGGGGGTCCGTTTGATTGCGGGCCTACGCGGGGCGGGCCAATGCAGTGCGGGCCTACGCGGGGCGGGCCAACCCGTGTACCCAGCTCTAATTAACTCAATGGTACTGTTATCTTGTCTATTTTATTACATTCACATCCACTTTCTCTTTCATCTTATTTTCACAATTTTTTCTTTCTATCTCACTCTTCTTAGTTATCCTATTATATCATTCACCATATCTCTCACTTTTGTTTTTCTATAATTATATCTCTATGGGGGTGGTGTGAAATTAGGGTGTAAAGACATCATTTTCCAATGTCGAGATGAGCTATGTTTTTGTTGGGTTTATGTGGCTTTCATCGCTGCATCTATCTCCCAGATGGATGTCTTTTCTCGTCGGTCGTTTGATGCCTCGTTTGGGTTTGGATCCTTGTGGTTGCTGCCTGAGGTTTATCCTGCTGCTTGTGCAAGGAAGGTGTTTACAAGGTATTAGGTTTCTAAAGTTTTGCTCGTATGCATAATTCTTTTCGGATCCTTTTTAGGTTTTCCAATGTAGCATTAGGAGATTATGCTCACTTTATTATGTGATGTTTGTAATATCGACTGTTCTATTGAATACAAATTTTACTTTCTAAGCAAAAAAGATTTTGGTATGATGTATTTGGAGGTGCTTATTTTTAAATGGGTGTCTTTTACTTGAGAATGGTTGTCTCTCAAGGTGCTCATTATCATGAATAAATATTTATTTATATTTAAAGTGAAAAAAAGACAAGCAGATAAATATTGCATCTCAAAACATCACTTATTACAAAGCACTATACCATGAAGCCAAACATACAAAAATTATACAGTAAAGTTAACAAAGATATAAGTAGTGTAATCGAGATATCCAAACACAAAACTCTCCATGTTTTTTCATACATGTCGAATTGTAATGGGACTTCTAACTATGTGTCTTCCATTTGTCCATCGCAAATCCCCAAATAGGTATTTTCCCTGTCGAGTTACACTTGTTGCTTGCACAATAACTTGGAATGTCTTCTTTTCTCCAATTTTCTTGAAAGTTAAGGAATTTGGAACAACAACAATTTTATGTCCAGGCAATTGGACATTGGCAAAATACGTGCTTGGTGGTCCAACATTGGTGACTGTGCGGGTAACATTTACCACATTAGACCTAATGTTTGGTAATGTGATTGAAGGGTAGTTAAAATCTGTTATGCTGTGAGATCCTGAGCATTTAAACGTCTTCTTGTTAAGTGCAGAAATGAGTTGTTGGTCATATCCAGAAGCACATAAGAAGTTCAAGTAATCAACAATGGTTAGATCATAAATCAACCCAGGATCTATTGCATTGTTTGGTTGAACATGTCCTGAACCATAAGCAAATGGAGTTGCTAATGTTTTATCAAACGCATCTCGTATAGGTCTGTTGGTGTTATCTCTTGTACTTGCTGCAATGCCATATGTTTAAACATAAGTTAGTAGTCCTCTAAAATTATATGAAATTCCTATCATTAGAATCTAATGAGAAGTTTGTGCCAGAAGAAAATTAAAATCGTGCAATCATGTACTACCTCCCGAACTTATTACAAGAATTAAAAAACTACTTCACGTCCATTACTAAATATAGTTATGACACACAAAGAGAAAGAGAGAGGCGAGGAGAAAGAGAGAAAGATTACCTGTGGTCATGATTGCTGATTTAATAGCGGCTGGACTCCAATTAGGATGAAGTGTTTTAATAAGTCCAGCAATACCAGTAACATGAGGGCAAGACATGGAAGTTCCTTGTAGTACATTAAATGGAAACCCTCGACGAGTGTCTGATAAAAGGTTAGATGCACTTGCAAATAGTGAATAGGCGGCTAGTATGTCCACACCGGGCGCAGTTACATCAGGCTAAAATAGACACAAAAGCAATCTCATAAAAATATAAAGAAAGACAAATATTGAGGAGTGTAATTGAAAAAATTCCAAGTGTTTATACCTTGAGAATTGATGGTTGGATTTTGTTAGGCCCTCTGGATGAGAATGAAGCCATAACCGGAGCCGGCCTTCTTCCAAGAAGTGTTTTAGCTTGAGACATCCTAATTGTATTGAAATATTGTAAGTGGATAAATGGAGTTGTTCATTTGTAACATGAAATTTAATTAACAATGTAACTATTTTAAAAGCTTGTTACCATATAATGATGTGTAATTACCTTATAGTTGAGTTAGTACTAGCACCTCTCCTTTTTGTTGGAGGACTTTTTGGATAGCTCACAGAAGACAAAACATGAGGCTCGGAAAGAAGTGTATTTCCATTTTGCTTTTGATTACTTAAAACCATTCCCTTTGCACCAGAAGATAGAGCTTCTTGTCCCTCAGCAACTGATTTTATTTTTCCTTCTCGAGTGCATATCACTACTTTGCCGTTAACTTTTGTTGGATCAAGTGTTCCAGGCTTACAAAGTTGACTACAATAACATGCATATAACAATGAATGTGAGAAGCAATCATTTGATAAACAAGGATTTTTAAGTAAAACTTTGAGATTTGTACTTACGCATCTCGATTTGTCGCGTTTGCACGTTTAGCGTCAGTAGAATCGATCAGAGTAAAAGATTGATTGGGTGGTAAGTTCACAAAAAGACTGCCTCCCTAGTAATAGAAAAAGCAAAAAGTTAGATGCGAACTGTGGGAATTGTCTAACTGGAACCAGTAGTAACAGTAATAATAATAAGAAGAAAGAAGAATGATACCCTGCCCGTAGTTTGTTGATTAGTATTGTCACTAAAAGTCACAGTACTTCTGAACTCTCTATCAATGGTGCTAGCAGCAACTGTGAACACCCATGGAGCCACATTCAAGACAGTTCCAGGTGTTGGTCCATCATTTCCTGCTGATGCAACTAGCAATATGTTTTTGGCAAGTGCATGGAATGCCCCTATGGAAACTTCATCTGTGAAAATTTCTGTAGAACTGATAGAATCTCTGCCTCCAGCAGATACAGAAATCACATCAACACCATCACTTATGGCTTGGTCGATAGCAGCCAACATATCCGCACCATAGCAACTAGCAGCATCAGTTAGAGACCAACAGACTTTGTAGGTTGCAACTCTTGCTCTTGGTGATCCACCTTTTGCTGTTCCATTACCATTGCCAAATACTTGTGCACCAGGAACAAAATTGCCAGCAGCTATTGATAGCGTGTGTGTTCCATGGCCTACAAAGTCACGTGCTGTTTGTTGTCCTCTGGGAAGTTTGCTGTTGGATGCTTCATAGGCTTTGTTGAAGAATCTTGCTCCAATTAGCTTCCTAATTTGTGTAGCGGATATATAGGTGAGGTGAAGTTACAGTTGTTTAAAAGTAGAATGCATAGACTTTTTCTATTATGGATCAAGAAAATTCTGAATCATAAGTTAGAATTCTTAGCAAATGAATTATAAGGGCATATTATGAATATCATGTAGTAAATATTACTAGTAAAAACATAGTTTATGGGTGTTGATATAATAGGAGTTAAAGCTTAAACCATTTAATAGCAAAGATTAAGTGAAAGAAAGAGTTCGAACCTATTGCATGGAACTTGCTTCGAACCTCGAAGTTTGTTAATTTGACAGATGTTGCCCCCACGCCATTTTGCAGGGACAGGGCCTATTCCTCTGTCACTAAAACTCTGTGATTCAGGCCAAACACCTGTCCAAGTCATACGTTATTATGAAACATTTGAAGACCACTTAATGCTTAATTTCGTCTCTCAAAATGTAATTGTTGGTAAGTTTGTTCTTAGAAAAAAAAAATATTTCCCCTAGTTTCTACTTGTGTCCAATGTTAGCCATGTTTGACCCGCGGGGACTAATTTGATCGGCGTTCTATTTGACTGTAGCTAAGAATTAACATGACCAACATTTAGTACAACCGGAGACCAAAAGAGATTCTTTTCTAAGGACTAACTTAACTTATCAAATTCATACATTTTCAATGACAAAATTGAACATACACTTATTTGAAGAATTTAGGCATCTCGGTCAAAACAGAAGAAAAAAAAAAAAAAAAAAACATTGTTTTATGCGCATAAAGAATTAAAATGACGATACTATGGTGAATCATGTTAAAAATTGATTAACCTATAAACCGTGGTTCTATAACTAACATTCAATATATGTTATTTACATTATGATACTCAATAATTTGTAGAAATTTTTTTTTAACTTGTAATATTTTATTGGTCCACGATAGACAAAGTCTAAAGAAAAATAAGAAAGATATTTTGTCCGCACCAAATATGCCTCCATCTTTAGAGAGAGCTCAGAATAGAATAGAGAAGTAAGAGATGTAGGGCCACTTTGATTGCAGTTTTTGAAGACTGTATTTAAAAATAATTTTTAGAAATAGTTTTTGAAAACTGTTTTCAAAAGGAAAAAAAAAACCGTTTCCATGAGATGTTTTCTAACATTTAAAAAACTGAAATTTGAAAAAAAAAACAGAGACAGAAAACATATTTTAATTGTTCTGATATTTTAGTTTTTAAAACTGAAAACAAGAACTGATTTCAAAAACTGTTTTTAAAAACACAAACAGTCAAGCAGACCCGTAATGAGTGATAAGATGAGAAGAGAAGGAAAGATAAGAAGAGAAAGAGATCATGATCTTCTAAATTGTAAAAGAATCTTGACCAAGCCAATTTTCACCCTCACACATTGATTTAATTTTCTTTCATTAAACATACAAAAGTTAATGGCCAGATGATGAAACTTGAGCATGTTTGATTTTTTTTCCAATTGAGAGTATATGTTTTCCTTTAGATTTTGGATTTTGTCTACACTGGATTAGGAAAAGCCTAATTCACAATTATAAAATACTTTACAAATTAATTTTAGCATGAATTATGTTGTAAATAACATATATTAAATGTTACATAACCCTAACTTTTAACATGTAAAACTGTGTTTTATGAGCGGACAATATTTTTAGAATTTCCTTAGATTTTACAAAGACATTCAAATCCATCTATTCCTTAATCCGATGTCCATCCACATTTTTTTTTCTATTTTTATAATTTTTTTATTGCATCTATTCATATTTCTATTTATCTTTTCTATTCTAGTCCTATCTTTTTGAATGTAAGTTGGAAATTTGAGATATGATGTATTATTTTTCTTTCTTTACAATTTTTTTTAATTAAAATATTTCATAACCCATATTCATGAGATTAATTATTTATCTCACAGTTAGTTTGCTAAACGGTAAAATTTGACTAAAAATCATTTCTATTCATCAAAATTTCCTTTCTTTATATTAGAGTATAGATCCGACATTTGATATCATCCATCACCTTCTTCCACATCTTTAATTTTTTTTATTATCACTAGTTATAAACATATGATTGACTACATTACTCAGTCTCTTTTCTTAATATAATAGGGTGTATACTTAACCTTTCACAATCTTAACAACTCATTGTCGTGTTTACTTTTTCATGATAATGAACTTTTATATTAATCAATAATAAAAGTTGGAAAGACTTGGAATCCTTTTAAATTTTTTTTGATGGTCCCTTTTAAACTACTTGACTTATAAAATGTATAATTCTCCGTCTCACTAATCCCAAATTTGACTCACATGCCAATGTGATCTTGTGGTAAAATATATATATATATATATATATATATATATATATATATATATATATATATATATATATATATATATATATATATATATATATATATATATATATATATATATATATATGTTAAGAACTCAAGAAAGCATCTTGCCAACTAAACAGAGTCTTTAGTTCTTGTCTCCATGCAGGCTAATAAGATTTAATTTTCATTAAAGAAATAAGCAATTTGTTAGATAGTCATTCAATAATTATATGACTTTAAAATATCATAATAAAAATCCAATGTAAAAATAAGAAAAAATTATATTAATTATATTTATTTAAATAGGTCAGTCCCCAAAGGATAATTCTAGTGGTAAGAGCTGAAGACATATGGGTTGAGAAGAGGTAAGTTTAGGGATCAATCTTTGGAAAAGAAATTTAAATGTTTTTCAATGTACCAAAAAAATTTAAATAGGTCCTGCTAGGCTTATAAGGTTTTCTGAGTGGTCTAAGTTTGAAATTTTTAACTAAATAGTCTTTTAAAACAACTTTGACCTTGTTTATGTGGTAATTTAGCCTGTACTGAGCCTGATGTAGGCTAGATCATATGGCTATCTCAGTAACCTACTTACATCTGTAACGGCAGCAATGCCCAAGCTTGATCACGTTAATTCTTTTTTTTTTTGTCTTGACCAAGGTATTCCCACAGGCGGTTGCCGTGAGACTAATCTTTCGTCTCACGGTCAGCGCACGAAGCGGTAGAGGGCTGATAGTTAAAAATCATAACATTTACTCGCATTTTCGCAGATTTAAGATGATACGGCCGTTGGCAGGTGCTTTTTATGAGAACTAATTAGTAGTTTAAAAAAAATATAAGAACTAATTAGTAACTAATTTATGTCAATTAAAAAATATAGTCCTTTTAGTTATTAGCATTAAATTTGTATTTTATTTATATTATAATTATGTAAAATTATATTAACCTATTTTTTCAATTATCCTTAATAATTAAAAATTTGAAAGACAAAAAGTCCAATTATTATGCTCAACTTACTATCGGAAAAAATGTTGAATAACTAATTCTCATAAACCAATGACACCTTTCATACACATTTTTCTTTTATCTATTTCATGTTATCACATTAAATCATACATCACAATATCTATCATTTACCTCTCATCTATTCTTGAGTCACACTAAGTTACTGCATGATATGATGTTCACCAAACATTTCCATTCTAAGTATATTTATTAAAAAATAATTAATACAAGGCAAAGTTTAAGTTAATTCTTATAAAACAACCAACTAATTTGGAAAACAGGCTAGAATTTCCTTCATTAAAAAATTAAAATGTGATCCAAAGTGAAGATATACTCTTAAATTGAAAGCAATGATTGTGTTCCGAAAAAGAATTGTTAATATTAATATAAAGGTACCTGTATCAATGCTAGCTATGATTGTGTTTTCACCAAATCTTCCCTTTTGCCATGCTGTGTTCTTACCATTACCATTACCATTACCATTTCCACCCAGTCCAAGAAACTCCCATGAACGGGTTGTGTGCAGTTTATGCTCCTTGCTCACAAACACAGATACCACATTTGCTTTTTCTGCATCAATATAATGGAAACATATTATTGATTCTTAAATAGCTAATTTGAAGTGGTGAAATTAAATACTAGACCTGAAAGGTCTTTAAGCATGATATTGAGTTTCTTACTTGCAATCTGTGCTGCTTCTTCCTCTTCAAGTAAAGCTGCAAAGCCATTGATGTGTTTGTTATAAGAATAAAGAATTGCTTCTTTGGCCTTCTCATTGCTGTCAATGAACATCAACATATACAATTAATTCTTCAAAAACAGAGCTTAAGCAAATATAATGTTTTCCTTAGTTTATATATACCTTCCCAAGATTGAACCTAATAAATCATAATGAGATGATGTGGCAGTTTCAAGATCATCAGAGGAAGGTGTTGAACCATGAGAATGTGCTCCCAGGTATACAATGTAGCACTGTGAATTACAAGTAATAAAAAATGAATGAATAATTTGATGAAGGGTAATCAGAATCCAATGAAATAAATTAAATCATTCCAAATTCATAGTGGTAACTTCAAAAAAGAAAAATGCAAATGAGCAATTATAAAGCACAACTGGCCTACCCTTTTGCTAGCATGAACAACACTTTGCACTGAAACTAAAAGAAGAAAAGATGAGACAAGAAAGTGAAGGTATAAGATTGAACGAGCCATTAGCATAGAGGCTCTGGAGCTCTGTCCTCTGTGTAAGTGTAATGGAAGGGCAGAAATAGTGGAATATATACTCAGAAATGGTGGAATATATACTGGGAAAAAAAGGACAGCTGGAAACTACTTTTCTTGAAATCAGTAAATAAGATTTTATTCATTCTTAATTTAAAATGTATTATAAGTTCCATGTGCTTAATAATTTAATTAAAGATGGATTGGTCTTATTTGTTGAGTTTTAGAAAAGCCCACTTTAAATTTAAATTATTCATTTATTTGTCTATCTCATTTGTTTCTAATGTACAAATTCTCTTGAAGGAAAGCTTGGTTGGATTCAGCTCCACTTACCCCACCAGTAAAGATTGGTAGACATTCAAAGGGTGTAGACCATTAGAAAAAGATAAGAAAATAGAAAAGATAAGTGATAAGTGTGATATATATATATATATATATATATATATATATATAATGTAATTAGAAGAAAGAGATAGAAAAAAATTAATGTCCAGACATGTTTATACCATTTGGATGTACACCAATCGTTGCTCATTACCCCTACACGGCAGATCATGTTTCCGGAAGCATAGGCTCTTAATACAACCCTCGCATCTGAAATGAGAATCTAATGCGTTGGATTTCTGATGTACAAGTGCAACAACCAAATTAAGGTTTTTTTAATGAAACTGTAGGCAGATACAAGTGGATCAAATGATGTCATGATCGATGTCATGATATCCAGTTATAAATTAAGCCTAGTGATCTGTATAAAAAAAATTGATCAATGACATACCATTTTAATTCGGAACATTATTAATGTTTGGTCTATAGGTTTTCTTATTTAAATTTGTATGATTATCCACCATTTAAACTATAAGAAAAATGTGAAATAGAGTTAGTTAAGATCCGACACTAACAAGTAATAAACCGATATTAATTAACAAGTTAAAAACTGAAGTTATAGCAAATCTGATGCTAACGACAAAGTTTTAACAGTCTGGTTTTGGCTTTTTTTTGGCAAACTTGTACATTTATGATTAGTGTTATGGTTCTATATAGCCGTAATTGACCTTCAACATAGATCATCTGTTCAGGCCTGAACTCCGGGACGGTACGCACTCGGTGCTCCGGTGGTGGTGCTCAGCCAGAGAAGGCCATGGCATAAGGCTTCTCAGGTTGAAGTGTGATGGAGGGGACCTGCAAAAGACACTCTAACGCTCAAGTCAGCATGAGAGAAAATAGAGGATCCTAAATCTCAAGTGAACTCAAAAGTGTGCAAGTATTTAAGTCCATTCTACAAAAGTAAACGATAGAACCTGTATTTAAGGCACAGTGGATAAAAGTTGAGTGTCTCTGCAAGTGTGGAGGAAGTCCTTAAGTTGGACTTCCGAGCGGACTATATCCATAAGTCGGAGTGTTGTGGACATTCCCCTCGGCCCTTAGTCAGGGAGCTCGGACACTTTTTCTGGTGGGCTAGGAGGCCTCATCCCTGAGCTAGGTCATGCAAGCCACCCTAACGAAGGTGCTTAAGAGCAACTCCACGCGGACTGGCTAAGACGTCGTTGGGCCATTTGGCTGAGAAGCCGACCAGAACATCATCAATTATAAATATTTGGAAAAATAGCTCAACATAAAAGAAAACATAATATAGGTTAATTAATGCATATCAAGTACCAAATATAGAATAATATTGTTAACAAAAGTCACATTAATCAAGAGCAATATCCAGAACAAGTATGAAAAAAGTCCTACATTTGGAAACGAACCTGGATGGGGGCTTGATTATCCACTGCTTGCTCGTCCTACTCCACAACGTAGTCTTGATGAACTTGTTGTCGAACCTGAATGGTGTCAATGGATGCTATATGTGCTGAACCCCCAAATGACAGGAATAAATCCACCTTGGCAACAACATCTGCAACCAAGGGTTTGGCCTCTGTAGATTCAACCGCAGTAGCTATAACCCTTTGGTTGGTTGCTTGAAATGTTTGCTCAGACAACACTCATTCCTCACTTAGACGTGTAGATTCACCTTCGTAATCCCACTACCTTGATAAGCTTTCCTCATCCATTCAAGGAAATGTCGCATTGTGGAAAGCTCGAGACTCTCCAATAAACGAGGTGATTGATAAGTTCCAAATTTACGTGTTCTTCACTCTTTTTCTAGGAACTTATCTGACTTGTGTGCTTCAGTTATGTGACGAACGATCCTCTCCTACCATTGCAAGAGGTTTTGATACTTCCAAACTACACCAACATTGATCAAGAAATGAAGACCTTATTCTTATTATTAAGAGTGTAATAGTTTATTGCATTCTAGCTTTTAGGTCATGCATTTCTTAGGAAGAAACTTTTAAGTTCTTTGATTAGACTTGCTCTCTAATTCTTTGAAAATTTGTGTTTAATAAAGCTTAATGGATAAAAGACTTAGAAACCTTAGGAAAATTGCTTTTAAATAGTGTTTTTCAAAGGGAAGCTTAACCAGGTGGTAACAGATTACTGAGAGAGAAAGTGTTTAAGTGGTAATCGATTACCACGAAGCACTCCCTGAGAAATTTTGGTAAAAAATGATTTTTGGCTTCTCTAATTGTATTCTCTCCAAATCTTGTGCGATTTTCTGATTTCAAAAAAGAGTTTCTACACTAGATAAAGTGTCTTTCATTAGTCATAAACACAAGAGAGTAAGAAGATTAAAAAAAATTCATATTTGTGAGCAAGATTTTTCATTGTGCTTGGAGTGTTCTTCTTCATAGATTTTCTATTTCCACCATTGGTCTTAGATCACCATTCTTGCTGTGATTTTTACTTCTTCTCCCTTCAATCAATCGGATTTTGATTTTATTCCACCGTAGGGTTTGCTGTGATCACTATCTCTGATCAGCCCCTCAGTGTTGTCAGCTTCCACTCCAGGGATATTGTAGACTCTACCATGAGGGAAAGGATGTCGCTTCCCTCGAACGACATTCACAGTACCTTCATTCTTTGGAGTACGACAATCTCTCGCAGCGTGTCCCGGCTTATTACAGTTCCAGCAGGCAATAGATTTCTTAGTACAGTTATTGGCGTAGTGCCCCTTCTGATTGAATTTGTAACACACGATCTCCTCCAACAGCTTCGGGGCTCCACGAATGCCCAAGTTTCCTCCAGCAGGTCGGTCTGACCCAAAAGTGCGCCCCTTGGCTTGAGGACATTGATACGGCCTCTTACCCTTGTCGTTCTTCATTGGCTGGGATCTAGCTGGTCCTCCACTCCCTTTCTGTTTGCCTTGACGATCGCCAATAGCCTCTAGGACCTTTTCTTTCTCCACCACCATCTGATAGCGCTCAATGCCCAACGGTTTCATTTCCCTCTTCAACTCATAGTTCAGTCCATCGACGAAACATTCGCACATGAACTCCTCATCAATCTGGCCTCGGAAATATCAGAAGTGTCTGGCCGATGACTCCATCTTGGCAGCAAACTCAGCTACGAACATGCTCCCCTGCTTGAGTTCCGTGAACTCCTTCTCTCTGGCAGCTCTGGCGCTTCTAGGAAAATATTTTCCCAGAAAAGCCCTCTTGAACGTCTCCTAAGTAATAGCCTGATGGTCAGCTTCCATCATCGCCCTAGCACTATTCCACCAGTGCTCAGCCTCCCCAAATAATAGATATGCAGTATAGTCCACCCTGTTTGGTGCAGGGGTTTGCAACAAAATGAAGATCTTCTCGATCTCTTGAAGCCACAAATCAGCCTCCTCAGGATCATACCCTCCAAAGAAATTAGGAGGATCCTGTCTCTTAAAGTCATTCAGTCCTCTCATCAGAGCAGTAGCCTGCTCTCGCTCCACCTGTTGTGCTTGTGTAGCAGCATTGGTAGCAGCCCGATTCACCTCCTCCTCAGCTCGAGCCGCAACAACGTTAGCTTGATGAGCCATCAAGGTAGTCAAGTTAGTGATTGCGCCAGCCATCTAGTTCATAGCGTTCTAATCGACCATTTTTGTATCTTGACTTGCTAACCTCTTAATCCTGCTTTTAAGAACAACTAACAGTTAATCCAGAAATAAAAATAGCAAAAAGTTAGAGAATTATCCTAACTAGCCATACTTGATTAGATCATTCACTCAGGGAACAATCTCAAACAAATTAAAACAATAAGCATTTAACTCATATTATTCTTCTTTTGATTGGCACCCCATCAATCGATTTCAAAATGCAACAACCCTATCAATAATCTACCCAAAAGCTCTGGTTATCTTAACCATTGCTCTGTTTCCCTATTTCAAAATGCAACAACCCTATTAAAATAGGGAAACAACGAAAATAAAATATCTTCTTCAAGAATTCTTCTAATTAAAACTCATGTAGTCTTCCCGATGTCTCCTTAAGCTTGCATCTAATTAACCTTCATGCAAACCCTCGCTCTGATTATCAAAGGCATTAAGCGCCCAAACACCAAACAGAAATGGTTAACTCTTTTTAAAACAACAAACATAATTATCAACAATTTTGATAATTAAAAAAAACAACAAAGCCAATAATACAACACAACATTATAAGATCAGAGTACAACACCACTATAAAACAGAATACAGCAGCATTATAAAATAGAATACAGTAGCATTATAAAACATAATATTGCAGCATTATGAAACAGAATACAACAGCATTATAAAACAGAATACAATAGCATTATAAAACATAATACAACAGCTTTATAAAATAGAATACAACAACATTATGAAACAGGATACATCAGTGTATATTTCCATGTATTTCAATTAAATTACCACGCAATCATGCTTGTTAGTCCTCAATAGCTATATGCATAACTATGGCCAAAATTTTACCCAAACAGGGCTAGGACAATCATGTGGGGCAAACTACCACCACATCGCCCTAGGAAGATCCCATAGGACAAAGTGTCATCACATCAACCTTAAACAATCCTACATAATGTAAATGCTATGATAATAATCATCAGTTCATAACATCCCTTTTGTCATAGTATTAGCACATGTTAGTTTACTCAATTTAATTCTTTAATCTACAGCAACATGTTATCATCACATGATCAAATTCAACCTCGATAACATATGAACACAATCAGTCATGTTATCATAGAAATTAATAGAGAATCTCACGCTCAAAACATGTTCCCACAATCCACATATCAAGATATAATTCAGGAATTCCCAAGGGGAATTGCACAACACAATCATAACCGACTCGACGCTACTCGAACTGAGTTACCCTTACCGTCGAACAGGTCACATAAACTTGATCTTCAACCTTTGGAAATGTGTAATCAACCTCAAAAGAAACTGGAAACCGATCGGCCAAAACTAGGGTTTTAGGAAAAACAACAAAAAACAAACAGCGACCCCACGCATGTGCGCAGGAATACCCACGCACATGCATGACCATTCTGGAATCTGGCTAGAATTAGACTGAGGCCCTGCGCATGTGCGCATGGTGACCACGCACATGCGTCGCCCCTCTGTAACAGGGGTCGAAAAACATGATTTTCATGCAGAAAGGAGTCCAGGACAAGTTTTTAACATAGGATCTTCATAGAAAATATATCCAAGACATCAAACACTAATTTTCCAAGGTTCTAATGTTTCATAAACGATTTTCTAAAAAGAAGACCACATAACGAAAAGGGTTTTGGGAATCAAAACGGCACAGAAATAAGGATTAGGATGGAGGGAACCAACCTTGTTGTTTCGAACGATCAAAGCGAACAACAACAGGAGGTGCTAGTCCAAAACTCCAGAGGTAGCCGTCAACGGGTCGGAGAGATAATGTCAATTGAATGATTCCAAGAGCTTTTCTATTAAGAAGAGTCTAGTCATCGTCCTCCATATCTGCTGGTTTCGTGCCCGTGAGAGGTTGATGCTTACCTTTCTAATACAAATAATCCTCTATTTGAATCTTCGCCGAATTCCACACCATCAAACTTCTTAATTTCACCTTTCCTTCGTTAGCTGCCATCGCTCCCACTCGAAACTGACTCCTCTGGATCGCTTCTGGCTATTTATGCAAACCACCCAAAAATTGGTAACGTTGACCAATTTTCACTATTCACGACAATTACTGTTCATGTGCAATTACTATTCACCTAAACAGTACTCTCACTGAAAAATTAGCAGAAAGAACCAACCAGCTCTAATGCCAGTTGTTAGGAAACTACGCAAAATTACCCCATAGTCAGATTCGTGGAATAGCGATTTAAATGCAGAATAATAGCACACACACAAATTGATAACAGAGTTCGACCAATTATGCCTACGTCTCCGAGCTGCTACATACCTTTTACTGGAGAAGAAAATACATGTTGTATTTACAAACACTTACACTCTCTCACAAACCCACAACCCAATTACACCTAAGAATTTCTCTCACTGAAATTTTCTCACACTGGGATTTTTCTCTCACTACAATTGCTCTCAAAATGTTAGAATGATTTTTCCTTCAGCTTCAATGGCTATTTATAGAAGTTGAATCCATGTGTGTACGCTCCATGTGTATGCATAGCAACATTTATCAACAAAGGCAGCACCTTCCAATCATTCCAATGTTTTCAATTTCAAATTTTCTGTGTTACAACGTCCGGTGGATCTACAAACCTTAGTTTTCTAAAATTCTGGTAACTATTTCAATCTAACTCTGGAAACTACAGTATACGGAGTATTAAATGGAAAAAAGTGTACACGAATAAGAATCTAAAACATATTTTGAGTTTTAAGGTACCAAATTCTAATTCCCGGTACGTTAATCCCGAAAATGTGTGTCGGATTTTAAATTCTTGAAAACAGTAAAACAATGGGTATTTTAAGAAATTATTATTGGTAACGTATACTATCTAATTTTTAAAATTTTGTAATTATTCAATACAACTTTGGAAATTAAAGTTTATGGAGTACAAAATGCAAAAAAGTTTACCAAAAATAAGAATCCACAACATATATCGAGTTATAAGCAAAGTTTTTATCATTGAACCAGTTGAGGTACGAGTTCAAGGTTTAATGGTTCATTCGATTGAACCGGAGTATTTAAATAATAATTTTTAGTTTATACTTTATATATCATATTAAACAATATACCAGACAATAAAATAATATACATAATGTTTTTTTTATCATATATGCTAAATCACTCCTACCTCTTTTTAGAAGGAGTACATTAGCAATGAACACCTTTTCATTTGGAGCAAGATCCACCCTTCTCTTTTTAAAAATAATTTAAATTATAGGCATTTGTGTAATTTAGTTTTTATTTAATTCTTAATTTAAGCCTTTTCTCTTTCCTGAACCCCACCATTCCAATTTCCAACCATAATTTCTCTCTCTTAGATTCAACACCATAACCCTTTTCTCAATTCTCTCTCTTCGAGCAAGGGATGGTGGGTGTTGATGTATCTCAAAACAAGGGTTTTTGAAACTACAGGAGGAAGAAACATGAAGAAGAAAAAAAACATAACGAGAAAGATGAATGCAGTAAGATGAAGAATTGATAAAATGAGATGAAGAAAAACAACTTTTTTTATTATTGAAAAAAAAAGACAACTATAAAAACTTAAAGCCCTAAAAAGCAAATAAATAAAGCCGAAATTCAAACAACCCAAAAGTGGCAAAAGTGAACGTAAATGATATATGTCACTATGGTAGGGGGAAAAATTATCGTGAATAAAGTGCCAAAAGTGGGACAGTATTGGATGAAGCCTGTATAATTATGAAAGCCCAAATTCAAACAACCCCAAGCCCTTTTTTTTTAAGAAAAAAAACAACCCCAAGCCTAGAAACTCTGTCCTCTTGACTTAAAAAAAACTGTCATCCTCCCCTTACATTTTGTTTGGTATAGAAGAGATGTATAAAAGAGAGAAGAGAGAAGTAACGTTTTCAGTTTAAAAAAAATATTAATGGGAAACTATTTATGGCGATGAAAATACGTATACTAGCGGTTCCACACTGCCAGCAATGTGCGAAAATCTAAAAGCCTAGCACCAACCATTTCTCTCCAATTTAGAGATCCCAAAATGTGGTGGGTCCTACCCAAACTCTCTTTCTACCCCAATCTCAATGCACCACCAAACAAGGGTGGAATGCAACTCTCCCGTCTACTTCTCTCTTGTCAAACTCTTTTCAAACAAACATAGGGTTAAACTTCTTTCACTCACCAGAATAACGTTTGTTTGATGTTTCACCAAAATCATAATTGGAACTCAAAACTGTTGTTGCGCATTATAGTTCAAATTTCTCAATCTAAGTTTCTTCTATTGTTGCATCCAAACCCAGAATTAACTCAATCGTAAAAACCGCCGGTTCACACTAGTTTTTCTAGTAGTTAGCCGATTTTCTAAACACCCGATTTGTTGGTTATTTTTGGACCGCGCTCTGTTCGGTTTTGGTGTAACCGGTCGAACCGACTGATCCTGTCTGGTTTTCATAATCATGTTGATTAGGTATCAGTTTCTAATTCCTAGAACATTAATTATGAAAAAGTGTACTAGATTTTAAAATTTGGAAAACAATTAAAAAATGGGCATTTTAAGTAATTATTATTGACATGAGAATGAGAATCTGAGTGTTGGGGTTTATTTAACAACCCCGGAAAAGGAGAAGTAAATGTGGTCATCTTGCTTGGATGCATACTTATTCATGTAGAGGGATTAAACTCACACGTTTGTTAAGTTCAAACGATTCCATAATGTTTATCATATTTTGAGTGATAATAATTTTGTTCAAGAGTTCATTTATGACAGATAAAAAATTCCTAAACTTTGTGTATTATTCCTTTTAGGAAATATCTCTATCGTCTACTCGGTAAAATAAAAAGTTGAAATATCTCTATCGTCTGCTCGACAAAATAGAAAGCTGAAATATATCTATCATCTACTCGGCAACATTGTCTGATCAAAAGAGAAATCTCGTCTACGAAAAGTTTATTTTCCGCTTCCTATCATTTACGAAAAGTTTTCTAAAACTTATATCTGCTTTTGAAAACTATGTTGTATAAGTACACAATTCAAACCCCCTTTCTTGTGTCGTTTCTTTATTTACCAGGCTCATTAGTTATAAAGATATCGAGTTTTAATATGATTGGTGCATTATATTCTGATTTCGTCGTGTTGTGTACATTACCTATAGCTTATTGGTTTGGTTGTCAATGCAAACTTGGTGAAGACTTACATCATTTTTTAACAGTTTTCAGGACCCTAAGTTGGTGCTCTCGATTAGGCCACACATTGCCCCAAATTTGGAGATATTAACATAGTAACAATAAGTTAGGGATGGTTTCAAAGTCTTAGCTTCTTTCGGTAGGTGCTCCTTCTAGGGGATACTTTACTAGGGCAAAGAAAGCGTGACTTGTTTGTAAATTGGTGGGTTCATAATTTGATGGAAATTATTTGGACACTATCCGTGGGCTTGAGGAGGAATTAGGGAGGCTGATGCTTCTCGTGCTGGTATTTAGGTAGTCGTTTGGTTTTTGGTTTTGGGGTAGGGGTTGTGCTGATCGCTTTTCCGATGTCAAGGTTTCTTTTCTTTCTTATTTTTGGTGTTTGGCTCTGTTTTTCGCTTTCTGTTTGGGATTGTTGTTTTCCGTTTGCTCTTATTGGAGATTTCTCTCCCCTGTATTGAAAAAATTCCTTTATGTCTCTGGAAATACACTTTAAGTTAAGGGTAGTGTTTGATCTGGTCGAGAGCGACCAATTTATGGTCCTGTAAATTGTGATCAAATTGCGTACATCATCAGAGTCGATAGTCGATCAATTTATGGTCCTGTAAATTGGGATCAAATTTGTGCATTGACAATTCCTATTAGCGTTGTCCAAGACAACACTAGTTAGAGTCGATCGTAGAAACCGACTCTAAATAGTGTCGGTCTATACGGTCAAATCTAGAATTGACACGTTTGCGTCGGCCACTGTATTCGATGGGTTTGTGTTGGCCAAGAGTCAGCTAAATTGACGATAACACTTGGCCGATTCAACATGTTAGTTTCGAACGTTTTAACAGCTGCCCCACCGATCTCGACGCTAGACCGACGCTAAATCAGTGGTAGCGTCGATTTTTTGCTTATTATCGTCGATTAAAAAAAACGAAGCTATTTCACATTTTTCTTATAGTAATTGTCATACATCTAAACCATTTTGGTAAATTAATATATCATCCCCCAAAAAAAAAAAAAGAGAAGGTCAATTTCATTTACCAAAAATTAACATACAACAAAAAAAAGGTCAATTTCATTTACCAAAAATTAACATACATTTATATAATATATAGCTTGGTTCAGTCAAAGTCAAAAAAAGTCACTTTCATTCAATTAAAAAATCATATGTCATCAACTAGGCTAAATTTATAATAGGATATCATCACATCGATCTAGATATCATTTGATTTATTAGCTGTAGATGACTCCATCTAGTTTAATAAAAAATACTTTATTTGGTTCTTGTACTTGTACATAAGAAACAATTGAGATAGACACACAGATGAATAATTTGACTTTAACAGTCTTTTTTAGAGTGTATTTTAATAAGAGAGAAATAGCTATGAGAGATATGGGAGAGAGGGACTTCTTATGCTCGTTTGGTTACTCAAAAGTTGAGGGTAGAGACAAAGCAACTGTGAGTCCCATGTACAATTTTTGGTCTTCGCAAATTGCGGAAAAATGACAATGATAACAACTTTTTTTTCTGTTATACCGTCATAGTGAGCGTGTCATGCCGCTAGAAAATAGTTTTTGAACGCCACAATACTTTAACAATATATTAAAATGTCTTTTTAATGAAAAAAAAGCAAATATATGTCTTTTCTCCACCTCATTTTTTTATCTTCTATCTCCATGGTACTAAATAACTTATAAAATATATTCTATTTCTCACATTTTTCTCTTTACTCATCTTCTCTATTATACTCTTTCTCACATCTTCTCTATTATACTCTTTCTCACATAAACCACATAGAGTATAAGTGAACTTGTTTTAAAATTCAATAGATATGACAAATCCAGACTTTAATTAAATTATTAAGCACATGGAACTTACACATTATAATACATTTTAAGTTAAAGAATGAATAAAATCTTATCTACGGACTTCAAGAAGAGTAGTTTACAGTATATATATCCCATCATTTATGTCCTTCCCATTACACTTAACAGAGGACAGAGCCCCAGAGCCTCCATGCTAATGGCTCGTTCAATCTTATACCTTCACTTTCTTGTCTCATCTTTTCTTCTTTTAGTTTCAGTGCTGAGTGTTGTTCATGCTAGCAAAAGGGTAGGCCAGTTTTGCTTTATAATTGCTCATTTGCATTTATCTTTTTTGAAGTTACCACTATGAATTTGGAATGATTTAATCAATTTCATTGGATTCTGATTACCCTTCACCCTTCATCAAATTATTCATTCATTTTTTATTACTTGTAATTCACAGTGCTACATTGTATACTTGGGAGCACATTCTCATGGTTCAACACCTTCCTCTGCTGATCTTGAAACTGCCACATCTTCTCATTATGATTTATTAGGTTCAGTCTTGGGAAGGTATATATAAATTGAGGAAAACATTATTTTTGCCTAAGCTCTGTTATAGAAGAAATTGATTAATTAACTATTTATGTTGATGTTCATTCACAGCAATGAGAAGGCCAAAGAAGCAATTATTTATTCATATAATAAACACATCAATGGCTTTGCAGCTTTGCTTGAAGAGGAAGAAGCAGCAGAGATTGAAAGTGAGAAACTCATCAAACAATGCTTAAATATCTTCCAGATCTAGTGTTTTCACAACTTCAAAATAGCTATATATATAGTTGACACAATGTTTCCATTATATTGATGCAGAAAATCCAAAAGTAGTATCTGTATTTGTGAACAAGGAGCATAAACTGCACACAACCCGTTCATGGGAGTTTCTTGGCCTGGGTGGAAATGGCAAGAACACAGCATGGCAAAAGGGGAGTTTTGGTGAAAATACAATCATAGCTAACATTGATACAGGTATATTTACCACACTTTTTATCTTTATAATCCAATCAGAATCTATTAACAAGTGCGTGTTTGTTTATCTGTGTTTGTTTAAATTCTGAAAATGAGACTAAATGTTGTTTCATCTTTTAAAAATAAAATGATAATTATTATCTTGAAAAAATTAACGTGACAAAGTTCATATTTTCTTAATCAAAATGAAATCTAATAAACCTACTTGGAGACAAACTTTGTTTAGTTGGCAAGATGCTTTCTTAAGTTCTGAACATATTATATTATGTTTTACCACGAGATCTCATGTTGCATGTCTGAGTCAAATTTGGGATTGGTGAGAAGGAGAACTGTGCATTTTTACAGTTTAAAAGGATTCCAAGTCTTTCCAACTTTTATTATTGATTAAATTTTTTTTTTTTGTTTAAATGTGGGTAAGCATTATTCTGATAGAAGTGAAGACAAAAAATGAGTTGTTAAGACTGTGACAGGATAACTATACACCCTATTATGTTTATATATTTCTGGGAGAAGAAAAAATAGTATGTGTAGTGATAGGTAAGTTATAATCTCTTAAGATGAGATAATAAGATTGAATTTCATAAAAGTCATTTATTGAGAGACCGTTATCATATCCCAAACATGTTAATCTTAGTAAAAAAAACCTCATGATAAAATTGAAGAGATAATAAGAAAAAATGAAGACGAAGGTGATGATTCTAAACTCTACTGTAAAGAAAGGAGAATTATAATATATTCCATCCCAAATTTTCACCCTTCATGCAAAAAGATAGGAGAATAGAAGGGAAAGTTAGTGTAGTGAAAAAAACGGGAAAGTTAGATATACGACATGGAAATAGAATAAACAAATAGAAAAGAAATGTACCTATATATAAAGACTTAAATTTGTTTGGGGTCCCTGACATTTGAAAGGGAATCACTCTAGGTCCCTGAAAAAATAATTTGTAAAATTGGGTCCCTAACATATGTTTTTTAATTAAATTAAGGACTAATCCTATTTTAAGCTGATTAAGTCATTTAATCAGCCCTGTCAACATTTCCACATGGATTTTACCTTTTTTTTTAATTACACGTCATGTTAAAAGCTAAAAATTAAAAAATCAAAATTATAAATTAATTCCACATCCTCTTCATCTTCCTCCCTCCTCTCCCTCCCTCTTCGTCTTCACCAACATCAGAATCAGAAGGAATAGAAAAATCTTAGTAGCCAACAACAACCAACACACCAGAACTTCAGCAGCCATTAAAAATCTTCAATAGCCAACAACAACCAACACATAAAAAACCCAGATCTGGAATCCTCTTCATCTTCCTCCCAATCTTGAACCGTCCCACCCAACCCCTTCACGTTCGTCTCCTCCTCCATGTCCTCTTGCTCTGCCTCGTGATTCTCGTCGTCGATTGACATGGAAAGTGCTTCTGTCCTGAATGTGATTCAAGGACGGACAACCCCGGAAACCCTAACACCATCATCGAGCGACGGGATCGGTGAATCAGAAGGGTCCGAAGGCGAGGAGGTCGCGTTGAGGGGGGCTTGGGGAGGAGCTGAAGAGGGAGCGGCCGTCGTCGTTGTCGCCGGAGAAGAAGTCGCCGTCTAGGGTTCCGACGCGGGTAGGTGGAGGAAGGGCCGGCGGCAGGGTGAGGGATTTGGGATAAAGGTCGTGGCTTTTTGTCTAGATTGTTGCCTTTTCTTCAAAGGTGGTGGTGCTTGTTGAGGATGTGAGAGGTGTGTGGTGGCTGTCATCATAAATGAGATCGAGGTGGCTCACGGTGGTGGTGGTGCTGCTGCTGCTTGTTGAAGCAGTGTGTTTGAAGTGATTTTCTGATTTTGGATTTGTTTGAGTTTTAGATTTTCTCCATATCCAGATTTGTTTAATTTTGCAGCACTTGAAGGTTTCAATGGTGTTGAAATGGTAGAGATGAGAAACAAGGTTCAGTTGTTACCACTTGTTTTCTATTTTTTCAGATCTATTTGACTCTTTTGGTTTTTGGGGCTGGGTTTGTGCCTTAGTTTAGTTGATTTCTGTATGTTTGGATGATTCTGGAAAGGATGAAGCAAAAATATTTGATGTTCAAGCTTCTATTTGATTTCTGTATGTTTGGATTTTAAAAAAATATTTAATAATAAAAAATAATGACTGGGACTGATGATTGGGCTAATTAGTTTCATTAATCAGCTTAAAATGGGATTAGTCCTTAAATTGATTAAAAAACATAAGGGACCCAATTTGACAAATTATTTTTTCAGGGACCTAGAGTGATTCCCTTTCAAATGTCAGGGACCCCAAACATATTTAAGCCATATATAAATACAATCTTTAAATATTGTATAGTGAACATATATATATGCATCCAGAAATGATGCTTTTACATGTTAAAAAATTTGCTAAAATTAATTTACAATCAACTTGTCAATCATGTTTTTGTTTTAAATGTTCACAAAATCTAAAATCTAACTTAAGTGAAAGATTTATTTTTCTATATGCACAAAAGAATAAAAATTTACGTATATGTATCGTCAGTATAAACATTTTTTATACAGATAATTAATAATGGGTCGTCAAATCACAAAATAAAATTTTAATTTGATTAAAATAAAAAGAAACACAATTGCTTTTGAACACATAACACTCAATTATTGTGCAAAAATGTTTAACATTAACTGTGCATGAATATTAAACCCAATAAGAATGTGTTTTTTTCTTTTTACCAAAATGCCTAAATTCTTTAAATATTCTTATATGCATGACTTGTTGGACAGGTGTTTGGCCTGAGTCACAGAGTTTTAGTGACAGAGGAATAGGCCCTGTCCCTGCAAAATGGCGTGGGGGAAACATCTGTCAAATTAACAAACTCCCAGGTTCAACGCAAGTTCCATGTAACAGGTTAAAACTCTTTCTTTCACGGCTTCACTGTTAAAAGGTTCAAGCTTTAAACTACTATAACTTCACCTCACCAATATATCCGCTACACAAATTAGGAAGCTAATTGGAGCAAGATTCTTCAACAAAGCCTATGAAGCATCCAACAGCAAACTTCCCAGTGGACAACAAACAGCACGTGACTTTGTAGGCCATGGAACACACACGCTATCAATAGCTGCTGGCAATTTTGTTCCTGGTGCACAAGTATTTGGCAATGGTAATGGAACAGCAAAAGGTGGATCTCCAAGAGCAAGAGTTGCAACCTACAAAGTCTGTTGGTCTCTAACTGATGCTGCTAGTTGCTATGGTGCCGATATGTTGGCTGCTATCGACCAAGCCATAAGTGATGGTGTTGATGTGATTTCTGTATCTGCCGGAGGAAGAGATTCTATCAGTTCTACAGAAATTTTCACAGATGAAGTTTCCATAGGGGCATTCCATGCACTTGCCAAAAACATATTGCTAGTTGCATCAGCAGGAAATGATGGACCAACACCTGGAACTGTCTTGAATGTGGCTCCATGGGTGTTCACAGTTGCTGCTAGCACCATTGATAGAGAGTTCAGAAGTACTGTGACTATTGGTAACAATAGTCAACAAACTACAGACACGGTATCATCCTTCCTTCTTGATCTTCTTATCATAGTTATGTTATTCTTGAGTCCCACTTGTTATAAATGGTACGACAAAGACTGAGACATCAATAAGAACGAACATGAGAATATAATTTAACCTAATTAAGCTAAATTTTAAGCTGTGTTGTTATTAATAGCTATTATTGTTATTGTAGCAGAAGTAATTGTTTATTTTTATTACTAGGGAGCCAGTCTTTTTGTGAACTTGCCACCTAACCAATCATTTTCTCTCATCCTTTCTACTGATGCTAAACGTGCCAACGTGACAAATCGAGATGCGTAAGTACAAATCTCAAAAAGTTTTATTTAAAGTCCCTAGCTTGTTTATTAAATGATTTTTTCTCACATTCTTTTTATATGCATGTTATTGTAGACGACTTTGTAAGCCTGGAACACTTGATCCTGCAAAAGTAAACGGCAAAGTAGTCGTATGCACTCGAGAGGGAAAAATAAAATCAGTTGCTGAGGGCCAGGAAGCTCTATCTTCTGGTGCAAAGGGAATGCTTTTGAGTAATCAAAAGCAAAATGGAAATACACTTCTTGCTGAGCCTCACGTTTTGTCTACAGTGGGTACTTCACAACAACATCCGATATCCGGCGGAAAATCAACGTAATTACACATCCTTTTTGTTATAACCACCTTTTAAAATTGTTATATTTTTAAATCATCTTGTTACAAATGATGGACTCCGTTTTCTAACTCACTATATTTCAATTAAAGGAATTCTACAATTTTGATGTCCCAAGCAAAAACACTTCTTGGAAGAAGGCCAGCTCCAGTTATGGCTTCATTCTCATCTAGAGGACCCAACAAAATCCAGCCATCGATACTCAAGGTAATAAACACTTGGAATTTATCCAATTATACTCCTCATTCCTCTTTCTTTCTCTTTTTATGAGATTTATTTTGCTTTCTATTTCAGCCTGATGTAACTGCACCTGGTGTGAACATACTTGCTGCCTATTCACTATTCGCAAGTGCTTCTAACCTATTATCAGACAATCGTCGAGGGTTTCCATTTAATGTACTACAAGGAACTTCTATGTCTTGCCCTCATGTCACTGGTATTGCTGGACTTATTAAGACACTCCATCCTAATTGGAGTCCAGCCGCTATTAAATCAGCAATCATGACAACGGGTAAACTCTCTCTCTCTCTCATTAGATTCAAATACTTCATTTTAGAGGACTACTAACTTATGTTTGAACATATGGCCTTGCAGCAAGTACAAGAGATAACACCAACAGGCCTATACGAGATGCGTTTGATAAAACATTAGCAACTCCATTTGCTTATGGTTCAGGACATGTTCAACCTAACAGTGCAATAGATCCTGGGCTGATTTATGATCTAACCATTGTTGATTACTTGAACTTCTTATGTGCTTCTGGATATGACCAACAACTCATTTCTGCACTTAACAAGAAGATGTTTATATGCTCTGGATCTCACAGCATAACAGATTTTAACTACCCTTCAATCACATTACCAAACATTAGGTCTAATGTGGTAAATGTTACCCGCACAGTCACCAATGTTGGACCACCAAGCACGTATTTTGCCAATGTCCAATTACCTGGACATAAAATTGTTGTTGTTCCAAATTCCTTAACTTTCAAGAGAATTGGAGAAAAGAAGACATTCCAAGTTATTGTGCAGGCAACAAGCGTAACTCGACAGGGAAAATACCTATTTGGGGATTTGAGATGGACAAATGGAAGACACATAGTTAGAAGTCCCATTACAATTCGACATGTTTGAAAAAACATATGAGTTTTGTGTTTGGATATATCTCGATTAGACTACTTATATCTGTGTTAACTTTACTGTATAAGTTTTTTAATGTTTGGCATTATAGTATAGTGCTTTGTAATAAGTGATGTTTTGGAATGCAATATCTGCTTGTCTTTTTTTGACTTTAAATATAAATAAATATTTATTCATGATAATGAGCACCTTGAGAGACAACCATTCTTAAGTATGATAAAGACACCCATTTAAAAATAAGCACCTCCAAATACATCATACCAAAATCTTTTTTGTTTAGAAAGTAAAATTTGTATTCAATAGAACGGTTGATAGTACAAACATCATAGAACAAAGTGAGCATAATCGCCCAATGCTATATCACAAAACCTAAAAAAGATCCATAAAGAATTACTTATAAGAGCAAAATTTTAGACACCCAACACCTTGTAAACACCTTCCTTGCACAAGCAGCAGTATAAACATCGGGCAGCAACCACAAGGATCCAAACCCAAACGAGGCATCAAATGACCAATGAGAAGAGAATCCATCGGGGAGCTAGATGCGGTGATGAAAGCCACATAAGCCCAACAAAAACAGAGCACATCTCGACACATTGAAAAATGATGCCTTTACACCCTAATTCCACGCCACACCCATAGAGATATAATCATAGAAAAACAGAAGTGAGAGATATGATGAATGATATAATAGGATAATTAAGGAGAGTTAGGTAGAAAGAAAAATTGTGAAAATAAGATGAAAGAGAAAGTGGATGTGAATGTAATAAAATGGACAAGATAATAGTACCATTGAGTTAATCCATAAGAAAAGTCTCCCATAAAAAAATACAATCTCAATTATGCACCATGCCATTCTCATATCATCATCAAAGTAATTAATATGACCCATTTTCCTTTGATGTAACGAAAGAGCGAAAATTGGCACAGACTTGGACCTTATAGTAGAATCTTTTAAAGAATATAAATTGATGATTGAAGCCACCTTCAATTGTTTCTCATCCTTCAGAACTCCTCAAAAGATACAGTTTGATACTTAAACCATGAAATTCACAAGCTCATCATAACAAAAGAGTCATAAGAAATGTAGTTGTATAAGTCTATCACATTCACTAAAAATTTGCTCATTTCCTGCAGATTTCCATTTTCTTTGTCCGTGGATAACTTATAATCTACAGGAATCACATCACAGCTAAATCCAAAGGAAATGTTCATAGTAAACTATGCAGGAAATTTAACAGGTTTTATCTGACCTTATTTTTTTTTATAAACATAGTTCAACGAATCCATCCTACTAACCAAAGAAATCTAATGGAAAGGAAAAAAAGCACAACTTTATTAAAAGAATCAAATGCAAGGGCAACTCAATTTGATGAGACAAATAAATTGCATTAACGTTTGAACCAACAGCATGAGATCAAGAACACAAGTTAAATATGAATCACAAGTGTATAAACCACAAACAATCCATTGATGGCATCAGTAATCAATATACAAACCCAGATCACTATTCTGATTTTATCACTATGGTAACTTAGGTTTATAATTTTGCATAATTTAGGAGCTGAAGCGCATAGGAATAGCGTGGAATCAGAAGATCATACAGTGTCATCCATCTCAAAAGAAGAAAATTTTAAAACCCCAGTAAGTAGATTAGCCTGTACCTTTCACAATTGAATTGATAAGAGTTGTGTCTGTTATCCTTATTTATAGAGCAAGAGTTGTGATATCTTATCTTTCTCCAGAGTGTGTTGTTTCCCTTTTTCCCTTCAAAAGCTATGGCATTGTCATGAGATTACAATAGCAGAGGAAAAAAAAATGAGAAAACGGACATGGAGCAAGGAAGAAGCATTGAAACAAAAAGGATAATACATGTCAAATTACCAGCCTCAAGAAATCTCTGTGCTTTCTGTCCTCTGCTTCAATAATCAATAGCCCTGTCTAGGATACCTCCTGATGTAGCACTAGATAAAGAAGAAAAAAACCATATAAAATTTATAATTTGTTCAATATATTGCTGAGTTATGTGTGATAAATTAATGGATATGTGTATAATAAATTAATAACTTTACCAATGACAACATTTTATGGAAACTAGCAAACAAGAACTAGGAAGACTAAAATACAGCTTTAAGGCATGGAGATATAATTAGGGTGCTTGTAAAGTGCTTATCATATCAAAGTTTAGGTGAAAAGAACTTATTTAATAAGTGTTTCTTCATAAAATGATCTGCTTTAAAGAGCTAATAGATATATCATAACTTGTTTTTTAAGTACTTATGTGGTAACACAAGCTCAAGTAAGCTCTAGAAAAACTCTTTCAATTAGTGTAATAATTTAACAAAAACATGATAAAGTCATCATAATGATGAAGATTGAGACAAAAACATGCATGACATAGTCCTCTGATTACTAGTGACTTTGAGCAAATAGGAGTGTGATTGTAAGAGTGCAAACTCAAGTGATGTTGGTTTGGAGGCCCTAACCCTACCATTCATCATCAGAATTTGGTTTGCCACTGCTTCACAACTTGGAAAAACATCTTTCTCCTACCTGCGTTCCTCTACCCTAACCACTCTTGTCGTAGTATCCTCCTTTAATCTTGCATCCTTCGCATGCATCTTCAGAGCCCCAATGATTAACTGCATTCTCTCGCTCTCTCTCACATGACTCTACAAATTACAAATACAAATTTAATACTATATCTTTTGATGGCTTCCACATTAAGATTAACTGATTAAGACAATAACTATATAACATCAAAACTCATTCTCATTTTTTTTGTTAAATCTATCACACCATAACAGCCAATCAATGTATAGCAGTACCACCAACTAACAACATAACAAATGTTGGATGCTAAAGCATCACTCTCAAACTCCTCCAAGTTTTGATGATTGACAACACAATTTTTATCAGCCAATTTTATTTTATTTTTTTAATTTTCCGGGGAGGGATTTTACCCTTTGCAGCGACCGATCCTTGCACCTACACCTACATGTTGCTTAGCTTTTACCACTTCAGTTATCCGTTTTAACACGATTTACAATATAATAATTACTATGTTTTTGTGTTAGTTGGCTTTGAACTATTTTTTAGGAACGCGCTGAAGATCATATGAACATCAAAGATGACAATAAATTGTTGATCATATTTCTAATTGCGCCATTGCATTATGCCTGCTCCTGTCCTTTTTGCTTTGCTCCTTTATTGTGCTGTTCTTTGGTGTTTCCTCTGTTCTGTTTGTAGGTGGTCTTGCGGCCTATCATTTTGGTTTTTATTAGGTGGAATTTTAATCAGGGTCGTTGCTTTGAACCTTGTTTGTTTTTAACTGTATGTGATACTCTCCGCTCACTTGAGAGACTGTTCTCAAGGTTTTCATATCAATGCATTTCACCTTTCTAAAAAAAAATAGTTATTTTTAATTAAGTTTTATAATTTTTCATTTATGACATTTTTTAATAAATAAAAAAATAATTAAAAATTTTATTATTTAGATTTTGTAAAAAAAGCTAAACAACTGTCATAAGGCCAAAGAGAAAAATTTAGCACATAAGAAGATAGTGCGAACAACAGGATACAGAGGGGAAAATACAGGAAAATCATAGTGATCGCAAATACTGTATAAACCAGTTTCAATGTAATAAATTTCTCACTCGCCATGAATGAAGATCTTAGATCTTTACACCCAATTCTCACTGTTGGATCTAGAGATGTTAAGTAAAAGTATGGGATGCCTATTTCTCACTAAATGGCATGTGCATAGATAATTCTAATTTCACTATAAAAAAAAGAAAGAGAAAATAGATTATTGTTATGACATTTAAAAAATGCCTTTTTTATTTATCCGATTAAATCCACAAGCAGTTGGAAGTGTGTAAAATATTTATACAATTTTATGTATGGTTGTACTGAAAGTTCAAAGAATAGTAAAGAGAAAAATAATATTAGTATTATCTTGATAAGATTTATATTTCTTTGGCCTGAACCCTTATGTAAGCATATAACACAAATGTTCTATAACTTTTTTTTTCACCAAGAGTAAGTAAATCTCAAGCATGACTGATTCAGTTTGAAGAGAATTGTGTTCTGATTCAGCTTGAACACACTTAGAAGGCTTAAGATATCAAATAATGAAGGTAGGAAATGAACAGAACATAGAAATGAACAGAAGCATGGTAACTCAGAAGAAACACTTATTCATAGGATTCCCTATTACTTAAGTTGGATGGGGGTGGGGGGGGAGAAAAAAATTGGAATAGTGCATACCTTCTCGAAGTTGTGCTTCTTGTTCCAAAGCCTCATGTTATTCAGTTTGTGCTCCTTATTCTCAGTGGTAAAATCTGGTAAGATAGAAAATAACATTGTCATCTAATCTGGTAATACAACAATATGCTTATAGTGATAACTCTATCGTTTATATTCCAGCAACAACAAACTACTAGTACTCCAAATTGATAGAAGATTCACGCAAGAACAAGAAGAGCAGAAATTGGTGAAGTACTGTAAGTATTGTATTGTTGATTTAGCTCCTCCAAAATGCTAAACGCAATTTAAACAAGAAAAAAACAAGTTATAATTTTTAATTGAAAATCAATTCTTGAAGAAAGGAGAAAAAGCTCAGTTGTTTTTTAGCAACTGACTCAAACAGTCAAAGAATCATAATAAAATGGTTAATTGTCATTCTTAGACTAGGAAAAGAATATGATAGGCTTATTTATATGTCAAGTTAGGTTTACATACCACACAAACAAAAGTCACATTTGAACATTTTAAAAATGCTCACATTTTGAAAACATATCCATAAGCAAAGTTGATCTTTGTCTGAAATATTTATATGAAAAACTATGATATTGTTACTGAAGCACGAGTAATTAGATGCTCATATTGTTCAATTTTCATGAACACCGCCACACATGTACAATTCCAAGAGCCCCTTTAATCTGAATTAGCTTAGAACCAGAAGTCATGATACTAAGAATTCATTTCTCTTCAATCACCTAGGAACTCTGCAGCAAAAATAAAATCCACTTTTTACCTTTGCTTTACCAGCCTTGTCTGATGCATTCAACTCATGAGCTTAACAATGATATCCGATGTTTTGAATTTTCAAAAGTTGTTTAATAGAAGTTACGCAGCAAGCTGAAACTGTCCCAAATATTAAACACACTTAACAACAAAGTAGCAGCGAGTTTTCGGGTTTTCGCATCCACTAATACCATTTAAGTAACAACAAGGCAAACTTAATCCAAATCAGCCAAATAAATTAAACAAAATTTGTTCCTTCCTGTTTAGCAACTGAATAAGTGAATACAATAATAACAGTATGCTTAAATGCATCCAAATCTGGCATGAAACAAACGAATTGAATAAGAAATGTGTGTGTGTGTGATATATGTTTATGTATATGTAGATGTGTGCAGTGAAGCAGTAACTATAGATGACTCCTAGCAGCCTTTATTATAAATAAGCGTTTAGAATATCATTTATTTCTCAGTGTAATAATAAGTAGAGAATCTATTCACCTCAGAAAAGTAATTAACAATACCAAACTGGAGTAATTAACAATACCAAACTGGAGCTACAATAACAATTTCTAATGTTCTAAAATCAGAATTAATCAGCGACATTTTGTTTTAATTTGAGCTCTTTGCTAAATGCATGCACTGATGCATAGCGTGTAAACTTTTCGATTGTTGCTGACCTTAAGGATCCTTTGATAATTAAAGTAAGATATTTAGAATCTTATTTACCGTGAGTATTGTTGTGTTGTGCATCTCATTCAAAATGTAACAACCTGTTAAAATTGGGTTAAACAAGGAACTAATCAAATATATTCCATGATTCCATCCACTTGTAATTTGATGCTTTAGTTATCAATTATAGAACCATCATGTTCTTGCTTCACAGAGGCATAATGTTCATTCAATTATAGACTTAGCTGGCTATGTTAGCTCCCAAAGGAAACTTCATGACAAGCTTACAACAAAGGAATTACAGGTGAAAATATTTCCTTTTTAGAAACAAATAAGTAATTAGGCTACTAAGTGGTTATTAACAATTGAGCAATAAATCATTCGTAGAGTAGAAAATATTTACATCAAGAATTCTCTTTTTGTAGCTCTAAAATTACTTCTGTTCTGAAACGAACAAACCATTATTAATCAACAACTGAAGCATTTTATGTCGACCACCCCAATCTAATCTTACAGCTTATAAGGGCAGATATCAGTTAACAACTTAAGCAATACCAATCACAATTTATTTATAGCCCCACCAGTTATCATCAAGTATCAACTACTCTACCTAGCCACAAATATAAGCAGTGAAATCCCTTGCCAGTCTTTTACTAATTAAAGCATTTTCAAAAGTAAATCATAAGGACTATATAGCATCACATTTTCGAACTATAATAATGCAACCTTAAAAGAGAGAGAAATGAAATGGCAAGCATGAAGGGGGAAAAACAGAAATTGAGCTATCAGCAGCTACCTGTTCAATGATTGTTTAAGCTATTTTATCTTCCTCTAGCTTCTGTTCCTTTTCCATTGCAATTGGGGCTCTTCCGACCTTCACTGAAAAACGTAGAACAAAAATCAGAGATGAGAGGGAATCGAGAAAGAGGATGAAGAAAGGAAGGAGAATCACGCGTCGTACAGTGAGAGGAAATGGAGAGTGGTCGCAGTGGAAGGGAAGTTCAGGAGAAATAGAGGGGAGAGACGAGGCCGTGTAGGGAAGGTCGATGGTTGTGGCCGCCGTGGAGCGTTGTCGCCGCAGCAGGGGAGCGAACGAGACGTCGTCGATGGTACAGAGAGGGTCGTGGGGGTTGTGGGTGGGCGACACAGGACCGTGGGAGTTGTAGGGCTGTGGCCGCCGTGGAGAGGACCTTGCCGCCGCAACAGGGGAGCGGAGGAGACGTCGTCGACGGTGCAGAGAGGGTCGTGGGGGTTGTGGGTGGGCGACACAAGAGACGGTGGGAGTTGTAGGGTTGTGGGGTTTTGGGGAAAAAGAAAAGAATGAGGGAAATAAAAAATTATTTCACGGGTGAATATAAAAAAAAAACTTTACCGGCGTTTAACCGCCATAAAGCATTTAAAAACATGATAGTGGTTTGAACCGCCGTAAAATTAAGAGAACAATAAACGACGAATAATTACCGGCGGTTGTAACCGCTGTAAGATCTGGAGAAACATGCCGGCGGTTAAAACCGCCGCTAATAAACAAGTTGTTGTCGGCGATTTAGAAAACTGCTGTGAAATTATCCTTAAAAATAAGAAGCGGTGGCGGTTTATAGAACCGCCGCGAAATAGGCGCCGGAAAATAACTTTTTTGGTGTAGTGAATCCCAACAAAAAGAGACTTGTCAAAAGAGAAATTATATCTTCATATTATTAAAAGATACATAATGAGGACATACATACATCGATTTACACTATATGAACATTGACCAACTTAAACTACTACAATACAAGACTAATTGTATGCTAACAATAGATGAAACTAATGGCAATTTGCACGGGTCATTATCTAATTTCAATGATTTTGTGGAGTTGTCCTACTTTTACCATGGGAAGCTGGTTCCCCGAAGGTGGTTTTCCTAATACAAGAGCCTTAGATACTTGATCCATACTTGGACGAAAATGTGGATCTTTTCTCAAGCAAGCAAGTGCCAGACTTGCAATCAAGGTCACCTCCTCATCAATTGGTTTTTCAGGCTGAGGAGGTCTTTGATCTAAAACATCAATCAATTGCAAATCATTAGCCGTTGGTGCTGTAGAGGGTGACATCAACGAAGAAATAAGATCTCCAGGATGCTTTCCCATGATGATTTCCAAAGCAAGTACTCCAAAGCTATACACATCACATTTCTTATTCACTTGCATTGTCTGAGCTAACTCTGCAAAAGAAAAAAAATACATGTGTATTAAGTGCAAATCAATGTGGGTCTCAATCAAATCAAGTGAAGTAGCATGTATTTTTGTAATGGACTCTGGTATTTGAACATGACATGTTTGAAAATACTTTTACAATTGTTTCGACGAGTAAATTTATTTTGGGAGAAGCTTCTGTGAGTAGTTTCTGGGTGTTGGAATTGATTGTAAAGAAATAGAAACTGATCAAACATGCTATAATTCTAGCATTAAGATTAGTACAATTCCAGCACAGGTGAACTATTCCCCATACAGAAGCTTTGATATAAGGAAGTGCTGGAAATGAAAAATAACATGATCATTTCAATTTCTAAATGTGAGAGAAAGGTGTCTAACCTGGAGCTGCATAACCAAAGGTGCCTGCGAATGCGGTCCAAGTATGTGAACCAGGCTTCAGAAACTTTGCTGTTCCAAAGTCAGAGACATGAGCTTCATATTGAAGATCTAGAATAACATTCTTGCTTGATATGTCACGGTGAATTATAGGAGGTGTGCAATCATGATGCATGTAGGCCAAAGCATCGGCCACACCTTTAACAAATTTCACCCTCTTTTCCCAATCAAATGTTGTTGCTTGTTTGTCACTGTTTAGTACTTGATCCAAGCTTCCCCCTTCCAAGAACTCATAAACCAAAAATGAGAACTTAGAGTGTAAGCAAAATCCATGAAGCTTTATGATGTTCCGGTGCCGAATTTCTGTCAAGGTTTGAATCTCACTAATGAAAGCCTTTGAGCTGAAATT
The DNA here is from genome assembly GCA_030819835.1 of Acmispon strigosus. Taxonomy (NCBI): domain Eukaryota; kingdom Viridiplantae; phylum Streptophyta; class Magnoliopsida; order Fabales; family Fabaceae; genus Acmispon; species Acmispon strigosus. The sequence goes on from JAUAMA010000002.1 coordinate 28,577,827, forward strand.
TGACATTTCCTCATCTGCCACTGAATGAAGTTTCTTCACAGCAACAACCAAACCTGCCGGCAACACCGCCCTGTAAACGTTTCCTTGACCTCCCACTCCAATGAGATATTTGTCATCAAAATTTTCTGTAGCTTCAATGATATTTTCAAACATTATTTTTCCATTGTAGCTCCATGGGGAAAAGAGTACTACCCTTTCAGCTTCTTCTTCAGATTGGCTTTCTTCCTTTTGTTTAGTTCTGCAAAGAAGGTACATCGAAACCCCCACCCCACACAACACTAGTATTACAATTCCCACAGCAAGAAATACCCACATGATGACTTTGTTCCTCTTTCGACCATGGTTGGGTGCGCAAAGTCTCAAGCCGGTGACATTACCACACAACCCTTTGTTATTTTTCAATGATGCAATTGAAGCATTAAGAAAAGCTGGAATGTTTGGAAGTGGCCCTTCTAACTGATTGTCTGATATGTTAACAAAATCCAGTGTTATGCCAAAAGTGGAAGGAATGGTGCCAGAAAGACTATTATGTGAGAGATTCAACATTAACAAGTTCACCAACATTCCAAGATTTGGTGGTATCATTCCACTAAAGAGATTGTGACTAAGATCAAGAGATATCAGAGCTTGGCCAAACTGAGAGGGAATGTTTCCTTCAATTTTGTTCATGCTCAAATTCAAGTTTCGCAACCTGGTTAAGTTGATAACTTCTTTTGGTAATGTGCCACTCAATTCATTTTCTCCAAGATCCAAAGTGTCAAGCATCTGTAGGGATCCAATTTCTGATGGAATGTTTCCTGAAATGTAATTGTTACTAATCTTGAGCTCAGCTAATTGTGTTAGGCTTCCTAGCTCCTTTGGAAGCTTCCCAGTCAAGTGGTTGGAAGAAAGGTGAAGCCTGCCAAGCTTTGTTGCCTCAACTAGTTCTGGTGGTATGGCACCAGAAATGTTATTGTTGGATAATATGAGGGTATTAAGTTTGAGGCACTTCCCCCACTTTGGTGAAATGGGGCCATAAAATTTATTGACACTCAGATCAATGATTTCCAAATTAGGATACACACCAAAATCTTGTGCTATGTCCCCTTCTAATTGATTGTTGCCAATCATGATTCTACGAATACTTGAGCAGTTCTTCAAGCTTCTCGACACGGGACCTGTAAAGTGGTTGTCATGAGCATTGAAGATTGCTAGTGACCCACCAGAGCAGATTTCATGTGGAAAATGGCCAGTGAAATCATTTTCTCCTATTAACAAGGAATACCAGTTGGTGAAATTATTCAGGACCTGTGGAATGCTACCATTGAGTTTGTTGGTGGACAGTTCCAACACAGTGAGCCTTGTCAAATTACCAATTGTTGTAGGAATAGGTCCAGAGAGATTATTTTGTATGAGACTGAGGCAATTCAAATTGATAAGATTCCCTATAGAGACAGGAATTGATCCAGAAAAATGATTGAAGCCCATGAATAGTTTTGTGAGCTTTGTCAAGCTCCCAATGGTGGAAGGAATGGACCCAGAAAGGTGGTTGGTATCCAATGCCAGATTTTCCAAATTGACTAAGTTTCCTATGGAAGGTGGTATTGATCCAGAATGATTGTTGCCATAAAGATGGAGCAAGGACAAGTTAGACATGTTCCATATGGAAAGAGGGATTGGTCCAGATAAGAGGGAATTGTTAGCAAGATAAAAATTATTTAAACTGCTCATGTTACCTATTGTTTCAGGGATAGTACCGGTGAGAGAGTTCATGGACAGATCAAGAAGCCTAAGGTTTGTGAGCATCCCAATTTCTCTTGGAATGGGACCAGAAAGTTTGTTTCTTGAAATGGCAAGAAACTCCAAGTTGTTCAATTTTCCAATCTCTGGAGGAATTTGGCCATACAATTTGTTGACACTTAAGTCTAGATATGATAGTCTGGACAAGTTTGCTATGGAACTAGGAATAACTCCCTCTAGTTGACAAGAGAAAAAATCAAGGCCATGTAAACTCCTTAAAGTCCAAATCTCTTGAGGGATGAAACCATCAAAGGAATTGTAAGACAAGTTCAAAACATTTAGTTTGGACATGCTACCTACTTGTGGGGGGATGGTCCCATAAAAGGAGTTGTTATCGATATCTAGGCTGAGGAGGTTGGGGAATGAAGAGAAGTTCAGAGAATGGAGTGTACCTTTGAGTCCATAATTTGCAAGACTTATGTTGGAGATGGACTTGGATTTGTCACACTGAATTCCTTTCCATTTGCATGGATCAGTGCCTGTCCAAGTTGACAAGAGAGCTTGGCTCTGGTTGTCAAGGCTCTGTTTCCACTTCAACAGAGCATTTGCTTCACTCTCTTCAGCTGCTGCTTGGGGCAGCAGCAATACTGTTACAAGGACACACAGAAACATGAACTGAAATTGGGAGCTTCTTTGAATAATAACCAACATGTTGAATTTGATGGTGATCATGGAGTTGGAGCTCAAGGACCCTTTAAAAAGCAATAATGACGAAGGTGGTTTGTTGAAGACTTGGAGTGGGTACATGCATTTTAGTCAATTCAAATCTGCCACACGAAGGCAATTAAATACTCTTGCTTAATTAATTAGCATGTGTGAATGAAATTCAGGGAGCATTTCTGCTCAATAAACATTTGTGAATGGGACCTTGGTTTGGTATTATATTATCGATGTTTGTTGTAGTTCGAAGGTTATATTATCGATGTTTGAATTCTTGAGACCACAATAGAAAAATAAAGTATTTGGCTAATGGGCCCATGTTTTTCACGCTCAATTTAAATGACATTGAAAGTAAATATTTATATAGATTTCTTTTGGTACCACCCAAAAACTATTTGCACAAAAAAAAAACTTCTGAAAATTAAAACAAATGGTACCAAAAGAAGGTGCGTACTAGGGTGGACCAGTAATATTTTGGTCCACCGGTCTGCCAGGGGTATTTCGGATTGGGATTATCAATGAAATAGTCTTGGTGTTTGGGTCGCCGCCTGAGATAGGTCGTTCCCCGAAAAAATTATAGGAGATGGTTCCTCGATTTGCAAATTGTCTGAAATAGTTCCTCACCAGAGCCCGAAGCTCCGGCCAATGCTTATGTGGCATGTTGACTACTTAAATGAAGTCCACGTGAAATTATTTAAATAAAAAACTTAATTACAAATCAGAAAATAAAACTAATTAAACCTCTCAATTTTCATCTAATTACAAATTCACCCTAAAATTCCTAAATCCCTAAATCATTGTTCTTCATCCTTTTCTTTTTTGATACTAGCAGATGGAACTGATTGCTGCCCCCTTTTCTGGTTTTGAGGCAAACAAGATTATGCAGATTCCTCTCTCCATTGCTCGCAGGGGAAGACCTTCTGTGGTGAGCTTGTGAGAGCTAATCTGCAAGGTCGGGGTATTCAGGTTGATGAAGGCACCTCCTTCAATGATTGGTTGTTTGATATGTTGAGAACACTACCATCACAAGCGTTGCCTGTCCTGTTTGAGGAGAAGCGGTGGACGGATAGTCAGGTTGTGCAAACGGCGTTACTGGTGCAGCCACAACGCAGGTCTGTCCAGTTCCAGTTTCTCGTTGGGTGGCACCCTCACCCCGCCATGGTTGCATTATGATTCATAGATGTAAACACTCAGAGAGAGAAAGGAAGAGAAGAGAGATAAGTAGTGAATATCATATATGATTGATGTGATAAGAAAAGAAATAGAGAGAAAAATAAAAGTGTTTTATATGTTTATAAATCATTTTTGTTAAGGAAAACATTGATGCTTCGGTGAGAGACGGCTTAGGGACAGGTTTAGGGGCTGTGTTTTCAGAGACAACTCAGGTAATTTAACAGCTGCAGCTACCAAGCATCTTACAGTGGCATATGATATTTCTGTAGCAGAGGGGTTGGGCTTGCGGTGGTGTCTTCAGATGGCGACGAGGCTGGGTGTTCAGCATGTGGAAGTTGATTAAATCCGAACCAATCCGATTCAATTTTTATCGGATTAAATTGGATTTTGGTTTGTTAAAGACATTGTAAATATTAAAATCATTGAAAGAAAATAAATTAATTTGAATCATATTAACATCACATTACAAGCTTAAATGATGAGGGTTTGAAATAAAAAATAAAGACAAACCAATAGTCTCAAATAAATTACCACATTTACCTTTCTTGGCTCAGTACCTCTAAAATAAAAGCAAAAAAAAAAAAATTAATCATGAATGGTAGATGACATATTTTTTAAATATATGTTTATTTTAATGCATATTTTTCAAATTATTACTTGAAATCTATTTACCCAAATATATCTTTATAAATAAGTACGTGTCAAATAATAATTATATAAACGTATAAGGACGTAAATATGTAAGTATGAATGATATAGTATATGTACAAATAAAATTATATATATTTGCAAACAATCGGTTTGGATTGGATTGAATTGGTTCGGTTTTGAAAAACAAATCTGAAATCCGATTCAAACCGACCAAAAAATTCAGTTTTCTCGATTTTGGATTCCTTCGGTTTTCGGTTTAATTGAATTTCGGTTTTTTTGAATCAGTTTTTCAGTTTTTATTGGATTGGATCGGTTATGAACACTACGAAGGAGTTTCTTCTAAAATCATTAAAAAGATATGAAAAAAAATACCTAGTTATTTTTGTACTATTTTAATTTTTATATAGAAGTATTTTCATATATAATGTTTGTTCATCCCGGGTAACTTAAACCTAAAATAAAGTTTAATAATTTAACAGACGGTGAAATAATTATAATATTAGTAAGGATGTCTGTAATGTGACTTTTAGAAAAACTATTGTTTTTTTCTATATTCTAAGTCCTCGCATTTAACATATAAATATGACTGTTTAAAAAAACATATAAATATGACACCCACTTAATAATTTAATAGACATATGGGATGATGATAAATTTTAATAACAAAAGTTGCCTGCCATGTGAATATAAAAAAAGTCTCTAGTTTCAAAAATTAAATAAAAAAAGTCTCTTACTCTTTTACGAGTGGGGCATGGTTGGTTCATTCTAATTGGCGTGTAGTGGCTAGTTAGTATTGTATTTATTTTCTTATAAAAGGGTTAAGTATCTTTCAGGTACTTACATATATAAGGTTAAATTTAATAGGTCGCTAGAAAATAATTTTATTACTTTTAGTTTTTCATAAAAATAATTATTTTTGTAGTGACAAAAATAGGTCCCTATATGTAAGTATCTTTCAGGTAGAACATATGATCCATAAGAATTTCATATTTGATGATAATATATATATCATATCATGTGAAGATCTAAACCTTTAAATTTTTTTTAATGAAATCTGGACCATTAATGAATATATAGAGAGAAAATATTAAAATTGTGCAAGCAAGAATACTATCCATCAGATTTCATTAAAAAAGTAATTAAAGGTCCAGATTCTTCATATGACATAGTCATGTGAGATTAACACATGAGAGGATCCAAATCCGAGGATGTATCATATGAGAAAGATATTTTTATATGAGAAAATGAGAATAAATCATGATTGTTAAATCTAATCATGAATGGTCAAGATTAAAACATGAAGTCATGTGACTTTTAAAAAGTCACATGACAATTTTAAGTAGTCATGTGAGTATTAAGTTGTTTTAATCTTAATCATTCATGATTAGATCTAGCGATCGTGATTTATTCCCATTTTCTCGTATAAAAACATCTTTCTCATATCCTCATATATATATATATATATATATATATATATATATATATATATATATATATATATATATATATATATATATATACATGTGAGTATTAAGTTGTTTTAATCTTAATCATTCATGATTAGATCTAGCGATCGTGATTTATTCTCATTTTCTCGTATAAAAACATCTTTTTCATATCCTCATATATATATATATATATATATATATATAAGTGTTTAATTTACCTTGTAATTGTAAAGCATCGATAATGCCCCACATTTTTTTTCTTCCACCGGATAACAATGTCCGCTTGGACCAATATTTTTTTCCCCTTTCAACGTGTTTTTTCAAACAAAGGGGCCTATAACTCTAGAAAAAGAAAGTATGTGAGGTCATATTATAAGAACTAAATGATTGGATAATTACTTAGTTACTTATATTTAAAAAAATTATTTAATCATGTTGAGATTAAAAAATTGTTTAATTCTTCCAAAATATAAAACAGTAAAAACTATTATGACTTATATTAAAAAAATTAATATTTTATTTTATTTTGAATGCTATAAGTCGATATGTGTATTTTGTCCCCACAAATTAAATTTTTTTAATGCTTTTAGGTACTTACATATAGGGTCAAAGTATTTTTATTTTCTATGATTTTTGTACTAGAGATGTGGTAGAGGTGTGGTAGCCCACTTCCAACCAGGCCCAACAAGACCATAAACAAACCCAAGGATATGCTTAGTTTATTTTTATCTTTTTAGCATTAATTAATATGTATTAGTTTCGTCCCTTGTTGTTTTCTGTTTCCTTCAATTAAGTTCTGGACTGTTAGCTTTAGGTCCAAGCCCATTAGTGTATGTACTAGCCTATAAAAGGCAAAACCCTAAACAGAAGCATGGGAAAATTTCCAAAGTTTCTTTTCTCTTAGATTAGGTTCTTTAGTTGTTGCTCTCATTTTTCCAGATCTGTTGGTAGAGGAAATTGATTTTCTTCATACCAAATTTGGTGCTTTCATTCTCCTTCACCATGCCTCCTGCTGATGAGGAACCTAACCTTCCCCCATCCCTGCTTGCTGCTATGGAAGACAGATTTGCCTCCATGGCTCACCATCTCCACTCAAGCATGGATGCCAAGATGCAAGTTCTGCTGGACCAGATGGCCTTGCTCACAACCCAGCCGCGATAGTCTGTTCCTCCATAGCCCCACCTGGTTTTCCTCCTAACTCTCTGAAATTACAATTAAATGCTTTTGATGGAACTGAACCTCTGGACTGGATATTTCATGCTGAGCAATTTTTTCAGTTTCACAACACACCCCCTGACCAACGTTTGAGTATTATTTCTTTTTATATGAGAGGTGAAGTCCTTAGCCGGTTTAAATGGCTACATTCAAACAACCAGTTAAGCACTTGGGAGGAATTTATTAGGGCATTAACTCTGCGTTTTGGTCCTTCTTGTTATGAAAACCCCCAATAAGAACTTTTTAAACTAAGACAGATCTCTACCGTTCTCGAATACTAGACCTGTTTAGAAAAGCTAGGAAATCAAGTGGTGGGACTGCCACAAAAAATGATGTTAAATTGTTTTCTTTTTTGCCTAACCTCTGTTATTAAAAGCGAATTAATGGTTTTCAGACCCTATTCTATTCATCAAGCTATTGGTTTAGCCAAATTGATTGAGTCTAAAATAAGTGATTCACGAAACCCTGCCCAAAGACCATTTCGCCCCTATGCACCTCCCCAACCCCAAACACGTCCATTTCCGCCTACACCAACCATCCAAACAAACCCTACCCAACCCATTATGCCATGACCTCCACCTTCCACCCTACCAGTGAAACGCCTTACTTCTGCACAGATGCAGGAACGTCGTGCTTTGGGACTCTGTTATAACTGTGATGAAAAATATAAACAGGGACATCGATGCCAGCCTAAGCGTTTTTTATTACTATTGGTGGATGACTCTCTTGACCATGTCGACTACGTCGACACGACACCTGCCACGGAGGATACTCAGCAGACACTAGTTCAGCAAGAACCTGCAAATCAAACACTACACTTTCAACTATCCACCTAGGCATTACAAGGCAATCCTTCGCCTAAAGCACCCAAGTTTTTTGGCTCCATATCAGGCCATCAAATCTCTGTCCTAATTGACACTAGCAATTCTCATAATGTCATGCCCCCAAAGTTGGCTCAGTTCCTTCAGCTTCAAACAGAACCAATTGCTAAGTTTCCGGTCATGGTTGGCAACGACGAACATATATTTTTCTCTAGTCATTGCCCTCACACACTCCTACTATTGGAGGGTCATTCTTTCACTGTTCCCATCTACTTGTTGGATATCGAAGGGGCAGACTTGGTTTTGGGAATGGAATGGTTAACCACCTTGGGTCCAATTACTTTTGATTTTTCAGTTATATCTATGACTTTTGCAACTAATGGTGCTCCTTGCACATTTATTGGAAGACCGTTAGAGCCTCCTACACCTACCACCTATCATCACCTTACCCGTTTGGTTGCTCTAAATGTCGTTGCAGAGTTCCACACAATCCACTTTCTTGGCCAAACCCTCCCTACATCTGCCCCTCCTCAGTTTCTTCAGCTAGAGAACCTTAGCAATAAACCACCTGATTTACACTCCTCATTCTGGGATCTTCTAAAATCCTATGAACCTGTTTTTGCAACCCCTAAATCTTACCCCCAGTTCACTCCCATGACCTTCGCATTACCCTTCTACCAAACACAAGCCCAGTAAATATCAAGCCATATAGATATCCACACACACAAAAAGAATCAATATCTGTCATTCTCAATGACATGTTGCAGGAGGGAATTGTCCAGCCCAGCGTAAGCCCCTTCTCCTTACCTGTTCTTCTAATTAAGAAGAAATATGGGACCTGGCATTTTTGTGTCGACTACATAAGTCTGAACACAGTCACTGTCAAGGACAGGTTCCCCATTCCAACAATTGATGAACTGCTGGACAAGTTGGGTGGCTCAACAATATTTACTAAGATCGACCTTCGCTCTAGCTTTCACCAAATCCAAGTTGCGCCGGAAGACACACACAAGACTGCATTCCGGACAGTAGATGGCCATTACGAGTTCCTAGTTATTCCTTTCGGCTTGACTAACGCTCTGTCTACATTTCAATCAGCAATGAATGATTTTTTACGGCCTTACATCGGTTTGTGCTTTTTTTTATGATATTCTAATTTATAGCCCTAGTTTTGATTCGCACTTACTCCATTAACGCACTATTTTGGATACTCTGCAATCTCACAAATTTTATGCCAAGTTATCTAAGTGTGAAATAGGGGTTTCTACTGTGCATTATCTAGGGCATATTATTTCAGAATTTGGGGTTACCCCTGATCATTCAAAAGTGGACGCGATCGTATCCGGGACAACTCCTAAGTCACTCCGCGGATTCCTAGGATTAACCGGCTTTTATCGTCGCTTTGTGTGTCATTATGCGTCACTCGTTGGTAGCCCACTTCCAACTAGGCCCAAGAGGACCATAAACAAACCCACATGTATGAAGGATTATGCTTAGTTTATTTTTATCTTTTTAGCATTAATTAATATGTATTAGTTTCATCCCTTGTTGTTTTCTGTTTCCTTCAATTAAGTTCTGGACTGTTAGCTTTAGGTCCAGACCCACTAGTGTATGTACTAGCCTATAAAAGGCAAAACCCTAAAAAATAGAAGCACGAGAAAATTTCCAAAGTTTATTTTCTGTTAGATTAGGTTCTTTAGCGGCTGCTCTCATTTTTCCAGATCTGTTGGTAGAGGAAATTGATTTTCTTCATACCATGGTGGACTGAAAATAAATATTAATTCAAGATGTTTGAAAATCAACTAATTTAACTCTACGTCTTTGATATATTTCAAGCTCATATGAATCGTGTAGTTGCAGAATTTTATCCTTCGGCGTGGATTTTGCATCCAAGCACATATTAGATGACCACATTTCCTTTCCCTCCTCCCCTCCAACCTTTTCATCCAATACCAACTATTCTCCCCTCGAAAACGCTCAAGCCCGTAGCTACAATAACCATGATAACTGAGCAGACAAATCTGATCAATCACTCAAAACCGTGGCAAATGGGGCGGACCTTCGTGCTCCTGAGTTGTATCCTCCGTGAAGTTGCTTCGGTGGTGACACCCGCAAGAATACTCTAACACCCAAGTCAAAACATGAGTGAAATGTGCGGTATGAAGTGTGTGTACTTTATGAGCTTTACTTCACCTTTGATAAGGTCAATACCGAGGGGGGTCCCAGGTTGGGTCGTTGTCTTTCGTAGTCTAAGATACGACGAAGTCCCATATTGGGCCATTGTATTTTATAGTCTGAGGTACGACAGGGGTACCAAGTGTTTGCACGAACTCAAAATAACACACCATCAGTTTAAATAAAAAACCAAGTCTGAAGAGTACCTTTTGATTTGGCCCCCTTGGGCGCCCGGGATCACTCGCCATTTCTTTCGTGCCTGAGGCCTTATCGGGCGACCTTGTCCTCATGAGTTTCCAGCCAATGCTAGCCTATCCCGTGTATGTTTCAATTCCGCTTTTCTCACAACTGCACTGCCCGTTGACGTAACCGCACCAACTTTCTAGGGTTTCGTACCCACGAGCCGTTTTGCTTTTACTGTGCAATCATTTTTTTACTAGAAATGACGTGACATGGGGCAGCGCGTCTAAGGATGAGACTTGATGAGATTCATTGGGATTTGATAAGATTTGATTTTCCACTATTTCGTACTTCGCGCTTGTCTTGTCTGTTGAGGCTTTTCCTCTCCCCCTCTTTCTATATAAACCCACTTCTTCCTCCAGAAATCACTTTTGCTTCCTTCTCCACAAACTGTGCGATTTCCGGTGAAATTTTCACCTTGAGCTTTTTCCCTGAGTTCTCTTGCATCGCACTCCTCCGTGTTCCACCCCTTCCAACCGTGTCTGTCGTCGTGCTTTCCTCTCCCTTTCTCCACTCAACAATACGTTCTCTCCTCCTTAATCTTGTTTTTGTGTCTCTTTCTTTCTTTTCATGGAGTCTGCGACTGAGTCTGCCTCCGGAACCACTGCTTTCCAACAACAACAACAACAACGGCCTTTGTCTCCAGCCACCAAATCCCACAACTACGAAGAGTTGTTACCCCGACCAGTTCAAACCGGACTAGTGTGCCCCAAGGTTGCGGCCACCTTCACCATATGGAACATTGTATTCATGGTGGAGGCGCTACGTAACAAACTTGGCGGGTTCTGTTCGGATAAATGTGACCCTGACTTGATCACTGTGTCGTGCACCGCCCACGAGCGTGTATGTGACGCCAAACTAGCAGAGGGCGACCCCCACTTCTTTTAGGTCTACGGGTACCTATTTGAAGACCTCGGCGTCCGCCTTCCTTTTTCCCCTTTTATTAGCGAAACCCTGAAGGCCGTCTCTGTCGCCCCTTCCCAATTAAATCTAAATTCATAGGCCTTCATTAGAGGTTTTGAGATTCTGTGTGAAGCCCTCGGGGTCGCCCCCACATATTAAATTTTCTTTTTCTTTTATAAGTGTGTTCCTCCTAGTAAAAAGGGTTTAGACGTGGCGCCCACAAGCTCCTGGGTCGCCCTGGCCACCAAGCCTTCTAAGGCCAGATTCAAGCCTTGGAAAAGTAACACCCACAACCTCGGAAAAGGCATTTCTTTAAAGTGGTCGACAGCCCTCGTAGCCCCCATCTCTTAAGACACGAAAAAACCGGACACATGCAGTTTCCCCTACTTGACGAAGTCGCCAAATTTTGCCCTTAGCACCGAGGATGATGCGCTGACCGACGATGAATGGTTTGTCGTAGAATACCTCTGTACTTTAGAGCCTATCAATATTGGCGAGTTGATACACACCCATAAAAATGGGAACGCCGCTAAGTATTTGCGTGAGTCTTGATTTTTGTCGCCATTAGACTGAACTCACACTCTTGTTTTCTTGTTTAACCTTGTCTTGTTCTTTTGAAGTGACTAACTACAGAATTTTGAAGGAGGAACTAGCCCGCCATGCCCGTGCCCGCCGAGCATCAAAATCCCAAGGTGCTCAACGTGCGAGTAAGAAAGCTCGCCATGACACTCCAAGACCTGAGGCACAGGCGCGCCCCGTCGAGGTTAGTCACCAAGGTCCTGCCGCTGCAACTCCCACTCCATAAGTGGGTACTTGGAAAAACATTCCACCAGCTGATGCTTCCCGTCGCCCCGAGGCGGATGCTGTCGCCACACAGCCAGCTGGCCAACAACTTGTGGCCCGCCAAACCTCCTCTAAAGTGCACAAGTCCAAGTCTTCGTCCCGTTCATCTCACACTCGCCAAGGCCCACCTTCTGTCCCGGCGGCCGCCGCCCGAGGTGAGGGTCCCATCCTTGTGGACCTTGAAGAAGATCAAGTTACCCCTGCTGCTAGTGCAAGTGGCGAGGGAATTCAAATGCCGCCCGTGAGGGCCACTGAAGTTTTTGAACCGCTCGCCCTGAATTTTGCGGAGTCGCACTTTCCTCTGGAAAGTTTCTTAGCGGACCCTGTATGTGTTGTTGTTGGGAAAAACATGATTAAACATACCCTCATTTCTGCCAGCTGGGGTGCCGTCATGGTGCGAAAACATCGGGATGCCCTTAGGGCAGTGTCGGACTGTGCGCAACGAGTGAATCTGTTGAGCCCCGAGAAAAAAGAATTGAGTGAAACGAACAAGTCTCTTGCAGCAGAGAAGGCCAAACTAGAGAGCACCCTCGCTGAAGGTGAAGCTCGCCTAAAGCGGGCGGCGGATATGGCGGCTGAGATTGATGCTTTGTGTGCTGACAAAGCCAAATTGGAGAAATTGGTTATGAACGGAGAGGCCAGCCAAACTCAAGCACTGGTGGCCTAGAAAACTTCCTTGGAAGATGAATTTGCTGATAAGAAGAAGATTTTGGAGGAGACTTTTTCTCACTCGCTGGCGGACCGGAAAAAGGCCGCTGATGCTAAGCTGGCTGAGGTGAAAGGCAAGCTCGCCAACGCGGAAAGAAAGCTCGGCGTAGCTAATGAAGAACTGACCAAGGAGAAAAGCAAGTCTGTTGCCACTGCTGCTGAATTGGATGGAAAACTAGAAATGCAAAATCTTCAAAAGTTAAGGGACTCTAGGTACTAATAAATTGCAAGAGGGACCACGAATGCAAAATCGTGAAATGTGAGGGACCAAAATGGCTATTAAGCCTTCTTATAATGATTGTCATACATCTAAACCATTTTGCTAAACTAACATTCATTTAAAAAACATTAACATGCATTTATAAATATTTAACTTGGTTCAGTCAAAATGACTTTCGTTTTATTAAAATATCATATGTCATTCACTAGGCTAAATTTATAATTGGATGTCATGGACATCGATCTAAATATCATTTGATTTACCTGTCGATGACTCCATCTAGTCTAGTCTAGTTTAATAAAAAAATACTTTTTTGGTTGTTGTATTTGTACATAAGAAACAATTGAGATAGACACACAAATGAATAATTTGACTTTAACCGTCTTTTTTTAGAGTGTATTACCGTCTTTTTTTAGAGTGTATTTTAAGAAGAGAGAAATAGCTATGAGAGATACGGGAGAGAGGGACTTCCTATCTGTTACTCAAAACTCAAAAGTTGAGAACAGAGGCCAAGCAACTGTGGGTCCCATGTACAATTTTTCGTCTTCGCAAATAACAACTTTTAAACGCCACAAAACTTTAACAATATATTAAAACGTCTTTTTAATAGATAAAGCAAATATATTTAGGTAGGGTGGCTGATGCTTTCTCGTGCTGGTATTTAGGTAGTCGTTTGGCTTTTGGTTTTGGGGGAGGGATTGTGCTAATCGCTTTTCCGATGTCAAGGTTTCTATTTTTTCTTATTTTTGGGGTATGGCTCTGTTTTTCACTTTCTGTTTAAAATTGTTGTTTCCCGTTTGCTCTTATGGGAGATTTCTCTCCCCTATATTGAAAAAATTCAAGTGTTTTAAAATTCAAGTGATTGACTCGACCGAGGTACTGAGTCAATGGCTCACTGGTCAGACCGAGGGGTCATTGGTCAGACCGGTTTGACTCGGTATATATTAAAAAATTATAAAAAAAACCAATGCTATATGAATTCTATATATATATATACTAAAATTAGGTTTAATCACACATACCCACCATGTCCTACTCATTAAGGCCTTACCCTAACTAATTATTTTTTATGTTGTTATTTTTGTCAATTTAACATTTCAGATTTTTATTTTTGATATTTCAGGTTTAATCTCACTTATCCCACCAAATATATTTAGGTTGATTTGTTTTTTTTTAAATTATCTTTTGATATAAAAAAATAAAAGAATGCTTATAAAAACAACTTTCATTGTACCTCTACCGTCTCTAGCCACCAAAATTGAAACAAACAAATATTGCCCCTACAGTAGCTGGATATAGATTAATGAAGAATTTTTAAAGTTTTGGATATAGATTAATGAAGAATTTTTAAAGATTTGGATATAGATATTTTAAATTGAATTGGTATTTTTGCCTTTTATTTTAGTCTTTTCTTCAATACGTATTGATTAAATATTTAAATTTGTAATCAATAAAAATTTAAAGTATTAAATATTTTATGTATGTGTTGTAATATAAATAATATTAATATTTTTTAAATTCATACTAAAAATATATTATTTATTTTTTAATTTTTTAATCAGTTAAGAAATATAAATAAGAAAATACATAATTAATTACTAATAATGTTGTGGTGTAGTGGTAATAGTGTTGTTTTTCTACTTCAAGAACGTGTGTTCAACTCCCTCTTACAACATTTTTTAAAAATAAATTCACGTTTTTATTAAATAATTGCTGGACTTGTCAAATTGGGCTTACATGCATGACCCATTATCAACATACATAAGAAAAAACATCAATTTCAGAAAGAAAAAAAACAGCTCAAAAAAAAAGGTGACTCGCCGGTTCAACCAAAAATCGGCCGAGTCACCGGTTTTATCGTTAAACCGACTGGGTCGTACCGGTTTAATCTGGTTCGTTTGCAGAACTGATCTGATGAGCGACCCAGACCGGCCAGAGCACCGGTTCCCGGTCGCACCAGCCGGTCTGGTTTTTAAAATAATGAAAAATTCCTTTATGTCTCTGGAAATAAACTTTAAGTTAAGGGTAGTGTTTGATCTGGTCGAGAGTGACCAATTTATGGTCCTGTAAATTGTGATCAAATTGTGTACGTCATCAGAGTCGATAATCAATCAATTTATGGTCTGTAAATTGTGACCAAATTTGCACATTGACAATTCCTATTAGCGTTGTCCAAGACGGCAATAGTTAGAGTCGATCGCAGAAATCAACTCTAAATAGTGTCGGTCTATACGGTTGAATCTAGAATTGACACGTTTGCGTCGGCACTATATACGGTGGGTTTGTGTTGGCCTAGAGTCAGCTAAATTGACGATAACACTTGGCCGATTCAACACGTTAGCTTCGACCCTTTTAACAGCTGCCCCGATCTCGATGTTAGGCCGACACTAAATCAGTGGTAGCGTCGGTTTTTTACTTGTTATCATCGATTAAAAAAACAAACATATCATTTACCAAGAAGAAAAAAGGTCAATTCATTTACCAAAAACTAACATACATTTATAAATATTTAACTTGGTTCAGTCAAAAGAAGTGACTTTCGTTTTATTAAAATATCATATGTCATTTACTAGGCTAAATTTATAATTTGATTTACCTGTAGATGACTCCATCTAGTTTAATAAAAAAATACTCTATTTGGTTGTTGTACTTGTACATAAGAAACAATTGTGACAGACACACAAATGAAAAATTTGACTTTACTTTAACAGTCTTTTTTTAGAGTGTATTTTAAGAAGAGAGAAATAGCTATGAGAGATATGGGAGAGATGGACTTCCTATGTTGAGAACAGTGATAGAACAGTGACAAAGCAACTGTGGGTCCCAGTACAATTTTTGGTCTTCGCAAATAAAATTTTTAAACGCCACAAAACTTTAACAATATATTAAAACGTCTTTTTAATGAAAAAAAGCAAATATATATCTCTTCTCCACCTCATTTTTTCTCTTTTATTCCTCTTCTATCTCCATGGTACCAAACAATTTATAAAATATGTAAAAAAAAAAACAACTTATTTCTTACATTTTTCTCTTTACTTATCTTCTATATTATGTTCTTTCTCACATAAACCACTTAACCACCTAGAGTATAAGTGAACTTCTTTTAAAATTCAATAGATAAGACAAATCCAGACTTTAATTAAATTATTAAGAACATGGAACTTACACATTTTTATACATTTTAAGTTAAAGAATGAATAGAATCTTCTGATATATTTTAATTAGTATTAATCGTAGAATATTTGTTTTTTATTATTAGGACATATTTTTCATTATTAAGAGATTTGTTCTCTTATTAGGCGAT
The DNA here is from genome assembly GCA_030819835.1 of Acmispon strigosus. Taxonomy (NCBI): domain Eukaryota; kingdom Viridiplantae; phylum Streptophyta; class Magnoliopsida; order Fabales; family Fabaceae; genus Acmispon; species Acmispon strigosus. The sequence goes on from JAUAMA010000002.1 coordinate 28,593,967, forward strand.
TGAGTACATATTTAGTTTTCTTCTATATAATGTAATCACTTTGTAGTTTTGATTCAAGAAATAAAATTATATTTCTCCATATTTCAAGTTGGTATCAGAGCTCTCGGTTCTGAGGGCTTTGCTTCCGCGTCTAAACCATAGTCGTCTTACTGCGGCACAGTTCTGAAACCTGAGGAGTTTTTCCCCTTACAGCCTTGGAACTTTTGTTCCCTTACAGCCACCACCGTGCCACCTCCATCGTCGCTATTCCGACCACCACCGTGTGTCACCGCCACATCCATTGTGTTCGCAGGACCCAAACCGGCCCTACACCAGCGCTGGACTTCCAGAGAAGCCTCCACGCGCCACTTATCCTTCCGCGAGTAAGATCCACTCGCGACCTCGTTCCCGGTGCGTACAAATCACGCGCCGCCTTCCCAGCCTCCGTTCGACTTCGCGCCTGTACAGAACAGTTCATCGTCCACTCCTTGATCCGTTCCAAAGGTCCTTTTTTTAGACCAGCCTTCGTTGCTGGTTGTTATTGACATTTGGCTCTTCCTCCTTCTTTGAGGAAGTGAATGTCTCTGTTTTGCTTTGTTATTCAATCTGTTGCAGCTCCTTTTATCCTCACTATGTCCGGAGAAGAGGAGATATCCAAGTCTGAACTGGAGAAAATTACCTCAGGTGGGAAGACCACATCTCTTCCACCCTTATCTTACAATGATCCCCCGATATTGCAAGGGTCATATCGCTTGGATGGGCGCAATTACCTCCGATGGTCCGAGATGATTCGTCACACTCTCATAAGCCGCAAGAGAATCAATTATATTAAAGGAAAAGCTCCTGCTCAAACTGATCCTCAGTATGAGACATGGCGTGAAGAGAATTCTCGTATTATGACTTGTTTTTGGCACTCCATGATTCCGGAGATTAGTCGAAACTTTATGTTTTTTTCCTACTGCTCAGGAGATTTGGAAGAACCTGACACAGGCATATTCCAAGAAACAAAACCTCTCAGCCTGCTATGCGTTGGAAAATAAAGTTTTCAATTCGAAACAAGGAAATCTTTCTGTGTCAGAATGCTATGGGATTCTGAATGGTGTCTGGATGGAATTGGACCAGTATCAAAATTTTAAGATGAAGTGTGATGATGACTCCACAATGCTGACTCAGTTTATCGACAAATCACGGATTTTTAAGTTTCTCTCTGGCCTTAATTGTGAATTTAATCCTATCCGGGTTCAAATTTTGGGCAAGGAGAAACTCCCTTCTCTCTCAGAGGTGTTCTTCATAGTTAGTGATGAAGAAGGTCGGGGGACAGTTATGATGGAAGACAAATCTGTTGATGGTTTAGCCTTAGCCTCTGAAAAGAGTCCTGCCAAAGGATCTACCTCTTCCGAACGTCCTAATCATGATGATCAATGGTGCACTCAGTGTAAGAAATCTGATCACACCAAAGAGAATTGTTTCAAACTTCATGGAAGGGACAAATATCTTAGACGTATGAGCAGGTCCAAAGGTGGTCCTCAAAGGCGTGCAAATCACACAACTTCTGACATGGAGGATGAGGGTGAAGATCCACCTGCCGCAAATGTCTCTAGCCTCAGCAAAGTAGAATTGGAGCGTTTGAGAGCTCTTTTGGGTTCCTTGAGTAAACCCTCTCGTAAGTGTTCTCTCTCTATGACTGGTAAGAACATTACTTTCTTATCTATTAATGCTTTGTCTATTGAGGATAGCTGGATTATTGACTCTGGTGCTAAAAATTACATGACACCTCACCTCTCACATTTATCTTCTTATTCCACTTTGCCGGGAAACCATCATATCACTATTTCTAATGGATCCTATACCCCAGTTACCGGATGTGGTAACTCTCACCTTAGCTCATCTCTACACCTAAAGCATGTGCTTCATGTCCTAAAGCTTTCTAACACCCTTTTGTCTATTCACAAACTCACTAAAGATTTGAAGTGCGCAGTAACCTTTTCTTAATCAAATTGTGTTTTTCAGGATCTTGCCACGGGGCGGACGATTGGAATTTCTAAGGAACAAGATGGGTTATACTCTCTGCCGCACAAGGAGAACAAGTGTCACCAGGCAAGTTCAGCGTCATGGAGTACTTCTCGAATTTGGTTGCAGCACAAGCGTCTTGGGCATCCTCCCTTTAGTGTTCTTAGGACCATGTTTCCACATTTATTTTCAAGCGTGTCTATTGAGTCTTTCCATTGTGATGTGTGTCAGTTTTCTAAACATCATCGTTCAACTTTTATTTCTAGTAATAATAAATGTGCTCAACCTTTTGATCTTGTTCACTCTGATGTGTGGGGACCTTCGTCTATTTCTAATGTTTCTGGTGCAAAATGGTTTGTTACTTTTATTGATGATTGTACTCGGATTACTTGGGTTTTTCTTATGAAAGATAAGTCTGAAGTGTTTCAATTATTTGTTAATTTTTTCAACATGGTTAGTACACAATTTGGGAAACCTATTAAAAGGTTAAGGTCAGACAATGGGAAAGAGTATGTAAATCAATTTTTTTCCAAATTTCTAAAGAGACAATGGTGTTGTTCATGAGTTTACTTGTGTTGGCACCCCACAATAAAATGGGGTTGCTGAAAGGAAAAATCGTCATCTTCTTGAAATCACCAGAGCATTACTCTTTCAAATTAATGTCCCTAAGTTTTATTGGGGGGAAGCCGTCTTAACTGCTGCTTATTTAATCAATAGGTTACCATCTAGGGTTTTATCAAGTGTTAGTCCAGTGCAGGTCATGACGGGTTTCTTTCCGTCAGTTCCCATTATGTCAAGTCTCCAAGGTCGTGTCTTTGGTTGTTCTGCTTTTGTGCATGCTCATAGTTCTAACCGGGGAAAGTTGGATCTTCGGGCTCTTAAATGTATCTTCATCGGATATGCTTCAGATAAGAAGAGATATAAATGTTATCATCCTCCTAGTCGTCGTGCCTATATATCCATGGATGTTACCTTTCAGGAAACAGAGACTTTTTATCCTAGTCCTAAGCTTCAGGGGGAGAATAGTCAGGAAGCTGAGTCTTTAGAGTTGTCTGTTATTCCTCTGACACGGGAGCCCTTGATGCCTTCCTCGATTCCTACCACTAAGGAAAACGATCTTGTACCAAGTACCTTATATCCCAATTTGTGTCTACTAAAAATCTGTCTTTGCAACATTAGAGTTTTATTTCAGCTATTGACTCTATTAGAGTCCTTGCATCAGTGCAAGAAGCATTAAAAGATAAAAACTGGATTCAAGCCATGAATGAAGAGATGCATGCGCTAGAGAAGAATGGGACTTGGGAGATTGTTGAGAAGCCAAATGACAAGAGGATTGTAGGTTGCAGGTGGATATATACAGTGAAGTATCGACCTGATGGCACGCTTGACAGGTATAAGGAGAGACTAGTTGCAAATGGATACACCCAGACTTATGGAATTGATTATTAGGAGATGTTTGCTCCGGTTGCAAAAATGAACACCGCAAGGATCATTCTTTCCTTAGCAGCTCACTTTGATTGGGAGTTGCAACAGTTTGATGTCAAAAATGCATTCTTGCATGGAGATTTGGTGGAAGAAGTGTATATGGAGATTCTGCCGGGGTATGACCCTACTTCAGGAAGAAATAAAGTGTGCAGATTGAAGAAGGCCCTATATGGGCTCAAACAGTCTCCCCGAGCTTAGTTTGGGAGGTTTACTCAAGCTATGGTTTCCCTTGGTTATAAACAGAGCCAATGAGATCATACACTCTTCATAAAACATACTCAAAATGGCAAACTCACTACTCTGTTAGTCTATGTAGATGATATGATCATTGCAGGTAATGACGAACTTGAGAAGCAGAACTTGAGAAATGAGTTAGTAGCTCAGTTTGAAATGAAGGACCTTGGAAAGCTGAAATATTTCGTAGGTATGGAGGTGGCATACTCGAAACAAGACATTTTCATCTCTCAGAGAAAGTATGTCCTTGATTTTCTCAAAGAAACTGGAAAACTGGGTTGTAAGCCCACTAGAGTCCCTATAGAGTAAAACCACAAGATTGAGAGTAATGAGGAGGGCCCAATGGTTGATAAGACCCAATACCATAGACTTGTGAGGAAGCTCATTTATCTATCTCACACTAGGCCTGATATAGCTTATTCAGTTAGTGTTGTCAGTCAGTTCATGCATGACCCACGAGAGAGGCACTTACAAATTGTGGATAGAATCTTGTAGTATCTGAAGGCAAGTCCAGGAAGAGGTCTATTGTTCAAGAAAAATGAGCAGTTATCTATGGAAGTTTATACTGATGCAGATTATGCAGGATCAATTGATGACAGGAGGTCCATTACAGGATACTGTATGTTCTTGGGTGGAAATTTAATGACATGGAGGAGCAAGAAGCAAAATGTCGTTGCCAGATCAAGTGCAGAGGCAGAATTCAGAGCCTTGGCTCAAGGAGTTTGTGAGTTATTTTGGATGAAGATCATACTAGATGACTTGAAGATAAAGCGTGAAGCTCCCATAAATTTTTTCTGTGATAATAAGTCTTCCATTAGTATTGCTCACAATTCAGTCCAACATGATAGAACGAAACACATAGAGATAAACCGACACTTCATCAAAGAAAAATTAGATAGTGGTTTTATTTCTACACAGTACGTCCCCCCATGACTACAGTTGGCTGATGTGCTCTCCAAAGGACTTCCCTTGGGACGATTTTGAGATCTTACTTGCAAGTTGAGAATGGTAGACATCCATTCACCAGCTTGAGGGGGAGTGTTGTGATATGTTGTAATTAGTATTAATTGTAGAATATTTATTTTTTATTATTAGGAGATATTTTTCATTATTATTTGTTCTCTTATTAGGAGATTAAGTACATATTTAGTTTTATTCTATATAATATAATCACTTTTTAGTTTTAATTTAAGAAATAAAATTATATTTCTCCATATTTCAACTAATATTTACTATTTACTGACATCAGGAAGAGTAGTTTACAGTATATATATCCCATCATTTATGTCCTTCCATTACACTTAACAAACAGAGGACAGAGCCCCAGACCCCGCATGCTAATGGCTCGTTCAATCTTATACCTTCACTTTCTTGTCTCATCTTTTCTTCTTGTAGTTTCAGTGCAAAGTGCTGTTCATGATAGCAAAAGGGTAGGCCAGTTGTGCTTTATAATTGCTCATTTGCATTTATCTTTTTTGAAGTTACCACTATGAATTTGGAATGATTTAATTAATTTCATTGGATTCTGATTACCCTTCATCAAATTATTCATTCATTTTTTATTACTTGTAATTCACAGTGCTACATTGTATACTTGGGAGCACATTCTCATGGTTCAACACCTTCCTCTGTTGATCTTGAAACTGCCACATCTTCTCATTATGATCTATTAGGTTCAATCTTGGGAAGGTATGTATAAATTGAGGAAAAAACATTATTTTTGCCTAAGCTCTGTTATAGAAGAAATTGATTAATTAACTATTTATGTTGATGTTCATTGACAGCAATGAGAAGGCCAAAGAAGCAATTATTTATTCATATAATAAACACATCAATGGCTTTGCAGCTTTGCTTGAAGAGGAAGAAGCAGCAGAGATTGAAAGTGAGAAACTCATCAAACAATGATTAAATATCTTCCAGATCTAGTGTTTTCACCACTTCAAAATAGCTATATATATAGTTGACATTAATTATGTTTCCACTGATGCAGAAATTCCAAAAGTAGTATCTGTGTTTGTGAACAAGGAGCATAAACTGCACACAACCCGTTCATGGGAGTTTCTTGGACTGCGTGGTGGAAACGGTGGGAACTCAGCATGGCAAAAGGGGAGATTTGGTGAAAATACAATCATAGCTAACATTGATACAGGTATATTTACCACACTTTTTATCTTTATAATCCAATCAAACAAGTGTGTTTTGTTTAAATTCTGAAAATGAGACTAAATGTTGTTTCACCTTTTAAAAATAAAATGATAATTATTATCTTGAAAAAATTAACGTGACAAAGTTCATATTTTCTTAATCAAAATGAAATCTAATAAACCTACTTGGAGACAAACTTTGTTGAGTTGGCAAGATGCTTTCTTAAGTTCTGAACATATTATATTATATTTTACCACGAGATCTCATGTTGCATGTCCGAGTCAAATTTCGGATTGGTGAGAGGAGAAGAATGAAGATTCATGTAAATTTCATGTTGCTTTCTCTCTAGATCATTAGAGAGATGGGAAAACATGAGAGATAAATGATAAGTATAATATGGGGTTGGTTAAATGACCCCATGATTAATTGAGGTCATTCAACCCCATGTCCACATGGACTAATAAGATTGTGTCATTTATTTTATTTATTTCCACATTATTTTTTAATTTTAATTATGGGACAATCTTATTGGTCCATGTGAACATGGGGTTAAATAACCCCAATTAATCATGGGTCATTTAGCCAACCCCGTATAATATATGATGAAAGAGATAGAGAGAAAAAAATAGTGTACATCTAAAGGGTTTAAACTACTAGAGAGAGATAGAAAGAGATGAGAGATAAGTGATAAATATGATATATAATATGATGTAATTAGAAGAAAATGATAGAGAAAAAAAGTGTTTAGGAGTATTTGTATTATTTGGGTGCACGTCAATCATCACTGGAAGAATTGTGCATTTTTACAAGACAATTAGTTGAAAAGCATTCCAAGTTTCCAACTATTATTATTGATTAATATTTTGTTTTACATGTGGAAAGCATTATTCTGATAAAAGTGAAGACAAAAAATGAGTTGTTAAGACTGTGAAAGGATAAGTATACACCCTATTATGTTTATATTACTGGGAGAAGAAAAATGATAGGTGTAGTGGTAAATAAGTTAGAATCCAGTAAGGTGAGATAATAAGATTGAATCTCAAGTAAGTCATTTGTTCAGAGAAATCGTCATCATATCCCGAACAAGTTAACTCTTAATAATAATAAAAACTTCATAACAAAAATAAAAAAGATAATAAGAAAAAATGAAGAAGGTGATGATTCTAAACTCTATTGTAAAGAAAGGAGAATAATATATTCCATCCCAAATTTTCACCCTACATGCCTAAATTCTTTAAATATTCTTATATGCATGACTTGTTGGACAGGTGTTTGGCCTGAGTCACAGAGTTTTAGTGACAGAGGAATAGGCCCTGTCCCTGCAAAATGGCGTGGGGGAAACATCTGTCAAATTAACAAACTCCCAGGTTCAACGCAAGTTCCATGTAACAGGTTAAAACTCTTTCTTTCACGGCTTCACTGTTAAAAGGTTCAAGCTTTAAACTACTATAACTTCACCTCACCAATATATCCGCTACACAAATTAGGAAGCTAATTGGAGCAAGATTCTTCAACAAAGCCTATGAAGCATCCAACAGCAAACTTCCCAGTGGACAACAAACAGCACGTGACTTTGTAGGCCATGGAACACACACGCTATCAATAGCTGCTGGCAATTTTGTTCCTGGTGCACAAGTATTTGGCAATGGTAATGGAACAGCAAAAGGTGGATCTCCAAGAGCAAGAGTTGCAACCTACAAAGTCTGTTGGTCTCTAACTGATGCTGCTAGTTGCTATGGTGCCGATATGTTGGCTGCTATCGACCAAGCCATAAGTGATGGTGTTGATGTGATTTCTGTATCTGCCGGAGGAAGAGATTCTATCAGTTCTACAGAAATTTTCACAGATGAAGTTTCCATAGGGGCATTCCATGCACTTGCCAAAAACATATTGCTAGTTGCATCAGCAGGAAATGATGGACCAACACCTGGAACTGTGTTGAATGTGGCTCCATGGGTGTTCACAGTTGCTGCTAGCACCATTGATAGAGAGTTCAGAAGTACTGTGACTATTGGTAACAATAGTCAACAAACTACAGACACGGTATCATCCTTCCTTCTTGATCTTCTTATTATAGTTATGTTATTCTTGAGTCCCACTTGTTATAAATGGTACGACAAAGACTGAGACATCAATTAGAACGAACATGAGAATATAATTTAACCTAATTAAGCTAATTTTTAAGCTGTGTTGTTATTAATAGCTATTATTGTTATTGTAGCAGAAGTAATTGTTTATTTTTATTACTAGGGAGCCAGTCTTTTTGTGAACTTGCCACCTAACCAATCATTTTCTCTCATCCTTTCTACTGATGCTAAACGTGCCAACGTGACAAATCAAGATGCGTAAGTACAAATCTCAAAAAGTTTTATTTAAAGTCCCTAGCTTGTTTATTAAATGATTCTTTCTCACATTCTTTTTATATGCATGTTATTGTAGACGACTTTGTAAGCCTGGAACACTTGATCCTGCAAAAGTAAACGGCAAAATAGTGGTATGCACTCGAGAGGGAAAAATAAAATCAGTTGCTGAGGGCCAAGAAGCTCTATCTTCCGGTGCAACGGGAATGCTTTTGAGTAATCAAAAGCAAAATGGAAATACACTTCTTGCTGAGCCTCACGTTTTGTCTACAGTGGGTGCTTCACTACAACATGGAATATCAAGCGGAAAATCAACGTAATTACACATCCTTTTGTTATAACCACCTTTTAAAATTGTTACATTTTTGAATATCTTGTTACAAATGATGGACTCGGTTTACTGACTCACTATATTTCAATTAAAGGAATTCTACAATTTCGATGTCCCAAGCAAAAACACTTCTTAGAACAAGGCCAGCTCCAGTTATGGCTTCATTCTCATCTAGGGGACCCAACAAAATCCAGCCATCGATACTCAAGGTAATAAACACTTGGAATTTATTCAATTCTACTCCTCATTTCTCTTTCTTTCTCTTTTTATTAGATTTATTTTGCTTTCTATTTCAGCCTGATATAACTGCACCTGGTGTGAACATACTTGCTGCCTATTCACTATTTGCAAGTGCATCTAACCTATTATCAGACAATCGTCGAGGGTTTCCATTTAATGTACTACAAGGAACTTCTATGTCTTGCCCTCATGTCACTGGTATTGCTGGACTTATTAAGACACTCCATCCTAATTGGAGTCCAGCCGCTATTAAATCAGCAATCATGACAACGGGTAAACTCTCTCTCTCTCTCTCTCTCTATATATATATATATATGTATGTATGTCTGTGTGTGTGCACGTGTGTGTGGGGCTCTAATATCTTGTAAAAAATGGATGGCTTTTGCAACCTTCGAATTATTGTGAAAAACAAGTTGCTTACTATTGAAGATGGTATAACACACTAGGGGAAAATTATCTATTCAATTCAAAAGGGTACTAAAACGTCTCAACTTTATCAAGTACCGGAGAAAAATCCTCATATATGTTCACATGATAGAAGAAATGAATGATTTATTAGTAGAAGAGAGAGGAAAAATATAGATCATAAGTCAGATGTGACTCTTATAAGATAACATTTGAATAACTTTTATATTAAACATTTACATACGAGTGTACGATTTCAATTTGATTCTAGCATATGTTTCTCATTAGATTCAAATACTTCCTTTTAGAGGACTACTAACTTATGTTTAAACATATGGCCTTGCAGCAAGTACAAGAGATAACACCAACAGGCCTATCCGAGATGCGTTTGATAAAACATTAGCAACTCCATTTGCTTATGGTTCAGGACATGTTCAACCAAACAGTGCAATAGATCCTGGGCTGATTTATGATCTAACCATTGTTGATTACTTGAACTTCTTATGTGCTTCTGGATATGACCAACAACTCATTTCTGCACTTAACAATAACACGTTTATATGCTCAGGATCTCACAGCATAACAGATTTTAACTACCCTTCAATCACATTACCAAACATTAGGTCTAATGTCGTAAATGTTACCCGCACAGTCACCAATGTTGGACCACCAAGCACGTATTTTGCCAATGTCCAATTGCCTGGACATAAAATTTTTGTTGTTCCAAATTCCTTAACTTTCAAGAAAATTGGAGAAAAGAAGACATTCCAAGTTATTGTGCAGGCAACAAATGTTACTCGACAGGGAAAATACCTATTTGGAGATTTGCGATGGACAAATGAAAGACACATAGTAAGAAGTCCCATTACAATAAGACACATATGAAAAAAGTTTTGTGTTTGGATATCTTGATGTGGATGATTACATATTTGACTGCTTCTGTAATCTATGTATGTGTGTTAACGTCACTGTATTATTTTTGTTTTATGTTTTGTATCATAGTATTGTGCTTTGTAATAAGTGATGTTTTGGAGTGCAATATATATGCTTGTCTTCTTTTTTAACTTTAAATATGAATAACTATTTATTCATGATAATGAGCACCTTGAGACAACCATTCTCAAGTATGATAAAGACAACCATTTAAAATTAACAACCTCCAAATACATTATACCAAACTCTTAACACACTATAAAGGAAAATGGCACCTATAAACCCAAATTTCATCACGCCATAGACATATAATAATAGAAAAAGGAGAAATGACAGATATGGTGAATGATATAATAGTAAAAGAAGAGTGAGATAGAAAAAAAAAAGTTGGTGAAAATAGGATAAAAAAGAAAGTAAATGTAACAAAACTGGACACCATAGAGTTATATCATAACAAAAGTCTCCCATGTAAAGCATAATCTCAATGACGCACCATGAAATTTACATATATCAGTAAAGTAAATATGACCTTTTTTACCTTTGATGTAACCAAAGAGCCGTAAAAATAGAAATGAAAAGGGAAGCCCGGTGCACAAAGCTCCCGCATACGCAGGGTCTGGGAAAAGGTTTCACCATTTGGTGTATTGTATGTAGCCTTACCTTGTTTTTTACACAAGAAACTGTTTCCATGACTTGAACCCATAACTTCAGTCACGTGACAGCAACATTTTACCATTGCGCTAAGGCTACCCTTATGATCAAAAAGCGATAATTGGCACATAATTGGACGTTACACTAGAATCCTCTATAACATATAAATTGATGATTGAAGCCATCTTAAATTGTTTCTCATCCTTCATAAATCCTAAAAAGATACTGCCAGATACTTAATCCATGAAATTCACAAGCTCGTAACAGAAGAGTCAGAAGAAATAGTTGTTGCAAGGCTATGACATTTGATTTGAAGGAGCAGCCAAAGTCCCATCCATCAAGTCCTGAAATTGGTTCATAGGCTTCAAAATTTTAACTTAACATTCCATCATATTCACCACACAACACTCATTATAGGCCATGATTCAAACCTGTACTAAAGGCACAATAGAGCTACCTTAACCATTCTTTTATATATCTCCTTATTTCTCTGGTTGTCCAACGTCAGGTTTTTTCTGAACCCAGATTGGAAACCACTACTCTTAAGAAGATTATCATCAAGGTTTCTCCTCCTACCTATAATTTCAAATAATAGCATGCTAAATCTTCAAACATCACACTTTGAGTTATAGGAAATGAAAACTAAAGCTCAAGAGCAGCATAGCCTGGAGTCCCCTTCCTCCGGTCATGGTTAAGTGTATATTTTCGCGGTTCTAAAGATTTACCAAACGAAAATCAGCAAATTTAGAACTGAAATTCCTATCTAAGAGAATATTTCCTCGTTTTATGTCATTATAGATTGTCCTTTGTTGACACTCTACATCCAAGTAAGAAATGCCACTAGTTGTCCTAGTCTCAATCACATGAAGTTATTCATATCCTAAGGTCTTGTTTTCATGGAACATATACCTGAACCCATTCACCATGTACCCATAAACTACCAAGTTCGTTTTAAAGCAAAATCCATTGAGCAAACTAGCTTGAAATGATGAACTCTACCAATTGTACCCACTTCTACCATAAAATTCTCCTCGATTTTATTGTCAGGATTTTCACAGCGGTGTCATTACTAAAATTTCCTTTATAAACTTCTCCAAACATTCATATTATTCTTTAATGATATGGTCGACTTTAATGTTAGATGGCTTCCACATTAAGATTAACTGATTAACCAATGCACCAACTATATAAAAGAAAAACTCATTCATATTCTTTTTGTTTTAGATTGTTATCACACCATAACAACCAATTACGCATAGCAGTAGCACCAACTAACTACATAACAAAGATAGTGAAGGCCATCAATAAGACAAAGACTGAGACATCAATAAGAACGAACATGAGAATATAATTTAACCTAATTAAGCTAAATTTTAAGCTGTGTTGTTATTAATAGCTATTATTGTTATTGTAGCAGAAGTAATTGTTTATTTTTATTACTAGGGAGCCAGTCTTTTTGTGAACTTGCCACCTAACCAATCATTTTCTCTCATCCTTTCTACTGATGCTAAACGTGCCAACGTGACAAATCGAGATGCGTAAGTATGAATCTCAAAAAGTTTTATTTAAAGTCCCTAGTTTGTTTATTAAATGATTCTTTCTCACATTCTTTTTATATGCATGTTATTGTAGACGACTTTGTAAGCCTGGAACACTTGATCCTGCAAAAGTAAACGGCAAAATAGTGGTATGCACTCGAGAGGGAAAAATAAAATCAGTTGCTGAGGGCCAAGAAGCTCTATCTTCCGGTGCAACGGGAATGCTTTTGAGTAATCAAAAGCAAAATGGAAATACACTTCTTGCTGAGCCTCACGTTTTGTCTACAGTGGGTACTTCACAACAACATGGAATATCAAGCGGAAAATCAACGTAATTACACATCCTTTTGTTATAACCACCTTTTAAAATTGTTACATTTTTGAATATCTTGTTACAAATGATGGACTCGGTTTACTGACTCACTATATTTCAATTAAAGGAATTCTACAATTTCGATGTCCCAAGCAAAAACACTTCTTGGAACAAGGCCAGCTCCAGTTATGGCTTCATTCTCATCTAGGGGACCCAACAAAATCCAGCCATCGATACTCAAGGTAATAAACACTTGGAATTTATTCAATTTTACTCCTCATTTCTCTTTCTTTCTCTTTTTATGAGATTTATTTTGCTTTCTATTTCAGCCTGATATAACTGCTCCTGGTGTGAACATACTTGCTGCCTATTCACTATTCGCAAGTGCATCTAACCTATTATCAGACAATCGTCGAGGGTTTCCATTTAATGTACTACAAGGAACTTCTATGTCTTGCCCTCATGTCACTGGTATTGCTGGACTTATTAAGACACTCCATCCTAATTGGAGTCCAGCCGCTATTAAATCAGCAATCATGACAACGGGTAAACTCTCTCTCTATCTCTCTCTCTATATATATATATATATATGTATATATATATATATATATATATATATGTATATGTATGTATGTCTGTGTGTGCGCACGTGTGTGTGGGGCTCTAATATCTTATAAAAAATGGATGGCTTTTGCAACCTTCGAATTATTGTGAAAAACAAGTTGCTTACTATTGAAGATGGTATAACACACTAGGGGAAAAATTATCTATTCAATTCAAAAGGGTACTAAAGCGCTTCAACTTTATCGAGTACCGGAGAAAAATCCTCATATATGTTCACATGATAGAAGAAATGAATGATTTATTAGTAGAAGAGAGAGGAAATATATAGATCATAAGTCAGATGTGACTCTTTTAAGATAACATTTGAATAACTTCCATATCAAACATTCGCATACGAGTGTACGATTTCAATTTGATTCTAGCATATGTTTCTCATTAGATTCAAATACTTCATTTTAGAGGACTACTAAATTATGTTTAAACATATGGCCTTGCAGCAAGTACAAGAGATAACACCAACAGGCCTATACGAGACGCGTTTGATAAAACATTAGCAACTCCATTTGCTTATGGTTCAGGACATGTTCAACCAAACAGTGCAATAGATCCTGGGCTGATTTATGATCTAACCATTGTTGATTACTTGAACTTCTTATGTGCTTCTGGATATGACCAACAACTCATTTCTGCACTTAACAATAACACGTTTATATGCTCAGGATCTCACAACATAACAGATTTTAACTACCCTTCAATCACATTACCAAACATTAGGTCTAATGTGGTAAATGTTACCCGCACAGTCACCAATGTTGGACCACCAAGCACGTATTTTGCCAATGTCCAATTGCCTGGACATAAAATTGTTGTTGTTCCAAATTCCTTAACTTTCAAGAAAATTGGAGAAAAGAAGACATTCCAAGTTATTGTGCAGGCAACAAGCGTAACTCGACAGGGAAAATACCTATTTGGGGATTTGCGATGGACAAATGGAAGACACATAGTTAGAAGTCCCATTACAATTCGACATGTATGAAAAAAATCTGAGTTTTGTGTTTGGATATATCTCGATTAGACTACTTATATCTGTGTTAACTTTACTGTATAAGTTTTTTTATGTTTGGCATTATAGTATAGTGCTTTGTAATAAGTGATGTTTTGGAATGCAATATCTGCTTGTCTTTTTTTGACTTTAAATATAAATAAATATTTATTCATGATAATGAGCACCTTGAGAGACAACCATTCTCAAGTATGATAAAGACACCCATTTAAAAATAAGCACCTCCAAATACATCATACCAAAACCTTTTTTGTTTAGAAAGTAAAATTTGTATTCAATAGAACGGTTGATAGTACAAACATCATACAACAAAGTGAGCATAATCCCCCAATGCTATATCACAAAACCTAAAAAAGATCCGAAAAGAATTACTCATAAGAGCAAAATTTTAGACACCCAACACCTTGTAAACACCTTCCTTGCACATGCAGCAGTATAAACATCGGGCAGCAACCACAAGGATCCAAACCCAAACGAGGCATCAAACGACCAATGAGAAGAGAATCCATCGGGGAGCTAGATGCGGCGATGAAAGCCACATAAACCCAACAAAAAAAGAGCACATATCAACACATTGGAAAATGACGCCTTTACACCCTAATTCCACACCAGACCCATAGAGATATAATCATAGAAAAACAGAAGTGAAAGATATGATGAATGATATAATAGGATAACTAAGAAGAGTGAGATAGAAAGAAAAAATTGTGAAAATAAGATGAAAGAAAAAGTGGATGTGAATATAATAAAATGGACAAGATAAAAGTACCATTGAGTTAATCCATAAGAAAAGTCTCCCATAAAAAAATACAATCTCAATTATGCACCATGCCATTCTCATATCATCATCAAAGTAATTAATATGACCCATTTTCCTTTGATGTAAGGAAAGAGCGAAAATTGGCACAGACTTGGACCTTATAGTAGAATCTTTTAAAGAATATAAATTGATGATTGAAGCCACCTTCAATTGTTTCTCATCCTTCAGAACTCCTCAAAAGATACAGTTTGATACTTAAACCATGAAATTCACAAGCTCATCATAACAAAAGAGTCATAACAAATATAGTTGTACAAGTCTATAACATTCACTAAAAATTTGCTCATTTCCTGCAAATTTCCATTTTCTTTGGATTTTCAAACAAATTCTTATCCATTGGAAAACATCCGTGGATAACTTATAGTGCATGTATATCCATAGGAAAATTTCATAGCAAAATCTGCAGGAAACATTTAAAGGTAAATTCATAGGAAACATCCTTAGGTGAATCCATAGGAAAATTTCATAGTAAAATCGGCAGGAAATATTTAAAGGTAAATCTACAGGAATCACATCACAGCTAAATCCAAAGGAAATGTTCATAGCAAACTATGCAGGAAATTTAAGTTTTATCTGACCTTAATTTTTTATAAACATAATTCAACGAATCCATCCTACTAACCAAAGAAATCTAATGGAAAGGAAAAAAAACATAACTTTATTAAAAGAATCAAATGCAAGGGCAACTCAATTTGATGAGACTAATAAATTGCATTAACGTTTGAAGCAACAACATGAGATCAAGAACACAAGTTAAATATGAATCATAAATGTATAAACCACAAACAATTCCATTGATGACATCAATAATCAATATACAAACCCAGATCACTATTCTGATTTATCACTTTGACAAGGCCTTTACAAGATCAATATTCTCTAGTCTATAATTATACCTCTGTAGAAGTCTCCAACAATGACTTTTTCTCTCTTTTCCTTGCTATGGTAACTTAGGTTTATCATTTTGCATTGTCAGCACTCAATTTTGTCCGGGACTTTTATTTTAATTTCTTTTTTATTGTGTTTCATTTTATTAAAAAAAATCAAAAAAATAGTAAGTTAATTAGAGTCGAAAAATATAAAAACAAAATTTAGATTAATTGTGTCTATATTTAATTAATTATGTTTGTTCTCTTAATTAAATAATATTCAAATTTCTCCCACAAATAAAGTGGGCCAAGCTGGCCCAAAACCAAAAAAATAGACCAAAAAGACTTCAGCAGAAACCCTAGGGGTAGTTTTGTAACTTCACATCCCAAAAACCCTAATTCTAACACCATATAATCCCCTTCTCCTCGAAATCCGCAGGGAACCAGAACCACTATTCACAGCAGCCTCTCAAACCCTAAACCCCTTTTTCTCTCAACCTCTGAGCCGTCTCACTCTTCCTCTTCCGATAAACCTTCGGCCTCTCCCTCCATCTCTCTCGCTCCGCCGCCACCGCCAGGGGCTCCTCACAGCCGCCACCACTCCCTTGGCCAGCGCTGCCACCACGCCCTCCTGTGCCACCACACCTTCGAACCCTTCTCCCTCTCCCTAGACACAGCCACCGTCGCGGCAATCCACCACCCAAACCACCAACGACGCTCTCCTCCTCCCTTAAGCCTCCTCACGCCGCCGCTCTTCACGCCGCTGCTCCACTCCTCTTCGTCTCTGCTGCCACCGCTACTCCTCCCTCTCCGTTCAACACCAGCTCCGCCGCCCTCATCTCGCTTCACCGCTGCCGCCGCCTCCAGCGCCACTCTCACGTCGTGTTCTGCTTCTGGTTTCACACACTCTCCTTTGGCTGCTTCTTCGTTTTTGGTGTGTTTTGGTTCGTAATTTTTTTCTTTCTCATTCTACTTCTTCACTATCATCTTCTGCTGAATCTGTATGTTGGTTATTACTTCTTGGGTTGCTTTGTTTACAATTTCATAATGCTGGATGTTACTGTTGTGAATACTGTGATGATTTTTTTTATGACTGAGATTTTGCTTTCCTTTCTCTTGTTAGTGATAATCCTCTCTTGTTCTATGTTTGATGTGTTCCGGTCTTGATTTGTTGATGTTCTGTGGAAACATGGTGATTGCAAGAGTTCTTTTTTTCTTAGAAGAGAACAATAATCTCTATTGAAACGGGTTGTTTTGATTTCAGTATGTTCTGTTTCCATCTTTGTGTGCTGAAGTGTATACAAGTTGTTAGACATCATGTTTTATTAGCACTCCCATTTTTTTCACGCTTTATGATTGAGTTTTGGTTCGCCGTCTTGTTTTTGCTTCACCGCGCCAATGCGTATAAAAATTAAATAATTGCGAACGTGATGCGATATATCGTCTGTTCCCTTGTGGAATGTCGTTCCTCGTACCATTTTGCTCACCCTTTTTATAAAAAACTAAATAAGAATTAAACCTTAAGAACTACGTAGCCTTGATTTCTCTTCGTAGATACGTAGGACCGGGCAACTCCCCGCCAGGCACCCCTTTTTTAAATCACTTTAATCACCTTAAAACTACGTAGCCTTGATTTCTCTTTGGAGATACGTAGGACCGGGCAACTCCCCGCCAGGCACATCAAATTAAAAATCACTTTAAACCGTCAGAACTACGTAGCATTGATCTTCCATTTGAGGGAAGTACGTAGGACTAGGTTCACACCTATCAGGCTAAATAAAATAAAATAAACATTTTTGTTTTTTTTTGTAAATAATCTCATTTTCATTTTCTTCTTTGTAAATAGTAAATTTCAAAAAAATAATAAATAAATCTTCTTTGTAAATAATAAGTTTTTTTTTTAATAATTTCTTTTTGCACAATTAATTTTGGGTACCGTCTTTGACGGGCGCTGTGGGGTGCTAACACCTTCCCCACGCGTAACCGACTCCCGAACCTAGAGTTTTAGGTTTCGTAGGCCGTTTTATTTTCTTTTTAGGTTTTCTAGCGTTTTCTTCTTAAAAACGTTAGTGGCGACTCTAGCTGTTTACTAATTTGATTTTTAGCGCCGTCACCGCCGCGACCCCGGTTGCGACATGCATAATTTAGGAGCTGAAGCGCATAGGAATAGCGTGGAATCAGAAGATCATACAGTGTCATCCATCTCAAAAGAAGAAAATTTTAAAATCCCAGTTGGTAGATTAGCCTGTACCTTTCACAATTTGATTGATAAGAGTTGTGTTATCCTTATTTATAGAGCAAGAGTTGTGATATCTTATCTTTCTCCAGAGTGTGTTGTTTCCCTTTTTCCCTTCAAAAGCTATGGCATTGTCATGAGATTACAATAGCAGAGGAAAAAAAAAAATGAGAAAACGGACATGGAGCAAGGAAGAAGCATTGAAACAAAAAGGATAATACATGTCAAATTACCAGCCTCAAGAAATCTCTGTGCTTTCTGTCCTCTGCTTCAATAATCAATAGCCCTGTCTAGGATACCTCCTGATGTAGCACTAGATAAAGAAGAAAAAAACCATATAAAATTTATAATTTGTTCAATATATTGCTGAGTTATGTGTGATAAATTAATGGATATGTGTATAATAAATTAATAACTTTACCAATGACAACATTTTATGGAAACTAGCAAACAAGAACTAGGAAGACTAAAATACAGCTTTAAGGCATGGAGATATAATTAGGGTGCTTGTAAAGTGCTTATCATATCAAAGTTTAGGTCAAAAGAACTTATTTAATAAGTGTTTCTTCATAAAATGATCTGCTTTAAAGAGCTAATAGATATATCATAACTTGTTTTTTAAGTACTTATGTGGTAACACAAGCTCAAGTAAGCTCTAGAAAAACTCTTTCAATTAGTAATAATAATTTATTAATGCATTTTGATCATCATAATCACGAAGGTCGAGACAAAAACATGATAAAGTCATCATATGGCATTTTCGTTTTGGACATGTATCAAATGAGAAGCTAAGACTTCTTTGTACATCTTTTCCAGAAATCAATATAATAAACACCAAGTGTGTGATGTTTGTCATTTTGCTAAACAAAGGAAGCATTCTTTTATTTCTAGTGATTCTAGAGCTTCTCATTCTTTTGACTTGTTGCATATGGATATATGGGGTCCTTACAGAATTCATTCTTTACATGGGCATAGATATTTTCTTACCATGGTTGATGATCATACAAGATTTACATGGATTATTTTTCTAAAGCACAAGAGTGAGGTTCAATTTCAGGTTCAGACATTTGTGGCATATGTAGAAACACAGTTTAGTGCTTCAATTAAGGTACTTAGGACAGATAATGGTGCAGAGTTTGCCATGCCAGTATTTTATGGCCAGAAGGGTATTATTCATCAGATGAGTTGTGCTTATACCCCCATGCCAGTAAACTGCCTAACCTAGAGGATATCAAGGTTTTTGGCTGCCTTTGTTATGTCTCTACCATTAATAACAACAGGTCCAAATTTGCACCACGAGCAAGGAAATGTATTTTTCTTGGATGTAAGGCTAGAGTCAAAAGGCTACATCTCTTATGACTTACAAAGTCATCAAATAGTGATTTCAAGACATGTAGATTTTGAGGAATTACTATTTCCTTCCAGTGCTTATTTTTCTGCAGGTACTTCTTTTTCTTGGCAGTATATGGAGTGTCCTAATGTTCAACCTCCTGTTCTTCTACCAGCAAACTCAAGTGTCATTCCCTCAACATCTACACCACCACAGCCACTTGAACTAGATCATGCAGAAGCAATTCAGTATGATGGTGACAACCATGAATCTTCTGGATCTTCCTCAAACCGACCCAAGAGGACAATCCGCAAACCAGCTCATTTGTCGGATTATATTTGTAACACAGCTGCATCACATTCTACTCCTTATCCTATTTCTTCATATATTTCTTATGAGTGGCTTTCACCATCGCATAAGGCATTTGCTGTTTCTCTAACTGATCATCAGGAACCTAATTCTTTTGCTGAGGCCAGTAAGCATCCATGTTGGCTTACAGCAATGGAGGCAGAATTAGCAGCCCTGAATGCAAATCACACATGGGACATAGTAGATCTACCGGCTGGTGTAACTCCTATTGGCAGCAAATGGGTGTATAGAATCAAAAGGAAGCAAGATGGCTCTATTGAGAGATACAAGGCTCGCCTTGTTGCAAAAGGGTATACATAAACAGAAGGTATTGATTTCTTTGAGACCTTTTCTCCTGTTGCTAAAATGACATCTATTCGATCAATACTTGCTTTAGCTTCAATCCATAATTGGCATGTCCATCAACTTGATGTGAATAATGCTATTCTTCATGGGGATCTCCATGAGGATGTGTACATGAAGATTCCTCAAGGTGTTTCTGGTAATCCCAAAACCCAAGTATGTAAATTGGTTAAATCCCTTTATGGTTTAAAGCAGGCCAGTAGAAAGTGGTATGACAAGCTATCTACTTTGTTGTGTTCTTCTAGTTATATTCAAGCTACTGCTGATTATTCTGTTTTTCTAAAAAATCAAGGAAATGCTAAAACCATTCTGATGGTGTATGTAGATGATATAGTTCTTGTTGGAAATAATATGAGTGAGATAAATCATGTTAAAGAACTCCTACAAGCTCAGTTTGGAATCAAAGATTTAGGGGTACTTAAATATTTTCTAGGCCTTGAAATTGCTCATTCTTCTTCTGGAATTTCACTTTGTCAGAGACAATATTGTTTGGATTTGCTAAAAGAGGCAGGTGTTTTGGGTTGTAAACCTGTTAGTACTCCTATTGATCCTAACATCAGGTTATATCAAGATACAGGCCCAGCTTATTCTGATATATCACAATACAGAAGACTGGTTGGAAAATTGTTATATTTAACAACCACTAGGCCTGATATACAGTATGCAGTCCAACAATTGAGTCAGTTTTTATCATCTCCAACAATGGTTCATTTTAATGCTGCTCAGCGAGTGTTACGGTATCTCAAAGGAACACCAGGCAAAGGCTTGTTTTTCTCCAGATCATCTTCATTACAACTCAGGGGTTTTTCCGATGCTGATTGGGGAGGGTGTCCAGACAGCCCCAAGTCTATTAGTGGTTTCTGTTTTTTTCTTGGTGATTCATTGATAAGCTGGAAGGCCAAAAAGCAAGTCACTGTCGCGCGTTCTTCTTCAGAAGCAGAATACCGAGCTTTAGCAAGTGCCACTTGTGAACTGCAGTGGTTAACATTTCTTCTTCATGATTTGCATGTGACACTAACAAAACCAACAATTTTATTTTGTGATAACAAGAGTGCACTCTACATTGCAGCCAATCCTGTCTTTCATGAACGCACAAAACATCTTGAAATAGATTGTCATATTGTTAGACAAAAGGCACATGAAGGTCTTATGAAATTACTTCCAGTCACCACACATGCTCAAACAGCAGATTTGTTTACTAAATCTCTTCATCCTGCACGCTATAATCTTCTAGTATCCAAGCTAAACATGGTCAATATTTACCATGCTTAGGCTTGAGGGGGGATGTTACGATAGTAAAATGGCAGTTATCATGCCATGTCAGCATGGTTAGTTTTGCTAATCATGTGTAATCAGTTAGTTAGTTGTGCAATTAGTTAGTCAGTTAGCATTGTTAGTTTTGCATCTTATAGTTGTTTCTGCTTCTATAAAATGGACTACCAGTGTGTATAATCAGACTTGTGAAGAATAATGAATCTTTTCATTTCTCTATTACTTCTTCTTCCATCCTCTGTTTCTGTTTCTTAATAGACAACACAAATTTTATCAGCCAATATTTTTTTTTTCCGAGGAGGGGTTTTATCCTTTGCAATGACCGATCCTTGCACCTACACCTACATATTCCTTAGCTTTTATCACTTGAGTTATCCGTTTGGACACATGATTTACAATATAGTGATTACTATGTTTTTGTGTTAGTTGGCTTTGAACTATTTTTTAGGAACGCGCTGAAGATCATATGAACATCAAAGATGACAATAAGTTGTTGATCTAATAGTTATTTCTAATTAAGTTTTATAATTTTTCATTTATGACCATTTTTTAATAAATAAATAATTATTAAAAATTTTATTATTTAGATTTTGTAAATAAAGTTTTTCATTATTTCATTAAAAAAACTTAAAGAAAGGAAATTCTATTACACTACCCAAACAAAGAATTTTACAATTGATGCAATTTAAATATTTTATCCAAACAATGGAATTTGGAAATTAAGGAAATTCAATTGAATTCCCTTACATTTAAAATTCCTTGTATTTTCATATTTCTCCATCCAAACACACTCTTAAGTTATATACTAAGGAGATAATCACATAATTCCATCAGTGTTAAAGTATCTTTTGGCAAATGGCCGTGATGCACATTTGGGTATGTTATTCTTTGGTTCCTTTAAATAAGTCGTTGATGAAAAAAAAAATACCTTCCTAATTGTAACTTTAATGTGACCACTTGTAATATCACTGAATCTTTGTCTTGTATCGTAGGTTGTGGGAACTCTTAGCTACATGTACCCTGAGCCCCTTGCTGATATAACTTATGGTTGTAAATCAGATATTTGGTCCTTGGGTTAGTACTCGTGTTCTGGTTATTTGTTCCTCATAAAATTTCTATCATTGGCTTATGATGTATGTATGTATGTTCTCTGAAATCAACTATCCAGGATGTATAGCTATGTTGTCAATTCCAATTCCCAGCCCGTCCCAGTCAGTCTCGAAACTGCGATAGCGAAACCCCAGAAAGCGGGATGGCCGGGATAGTAAATTTTTATTTATATTTTATATAATTTATACCATATAATATATATATGGTATGACAAATTTAATCCTAGGGGGTCGCTGGGATGGAATGGGATCCCGGGATCCCACGGGATCCTGCCGGGATTGACAACCTAGTTGTATAGTATATGAAATGACAGCACATAAGCCTGCATTCAAAGCATTTGTAAGTTTCTTTGTTGATTAAATCGCCTAGAGGGCTTGAATCGCTGAATCATGGGATTTAGCGCTTCAGAGTGGGATTTTGACTACCTTGATTTAAAACTCTCTAGTTGAAAATCTCTGCAACTAAAGGGGACTTAAAAGTGCCGCAAAATCATTCAGGTTCAAGAGGTTGGAAAAATAAAACGCCACATATTGCTTGTGGTGAATATAACTGTGCCTGTTTTCAAAAGATTGATTTGCTGAGGTTGAAAACCCTTGTTATTCGTTTTCCTTTCAATTATTTGAAAATTTCGACCTGTATATGCATCTTGATGCTAGTAAGATTTGTTATAAATATTAAGGTTAGTTTAATTCGTATTTTATTTACGTATGAGTTTAATATATTGTAATAATAATAAGAGAATTCTTAAAACATGATTGTTCGCAGAACGCAAGACCTTATACGGGAGTAAAACTAGAATCACTAAGGAAGGGCTCTCCCTATTATGAAGGTTAAGTCCTACAACGAGCGCAACTCTTGTGTTTAGTTGCTGACGTTGAGTTTGTAACCCTTAACTGTTGTGGATAAGCTGGAGGGATGTGAGGATGACGCCATATCATCATGCCCCTTATGCTCTGGACAACACATGTGTTGCAATGGCCAAGACAATGGATTGCAGTTCCGGAAGGATGAGTAACTCAAAAATCCCGTCTTAAGTTCGGATAAATCATTAAGTACAATGCAACGTTGTTGGAACAAATATAATTAAATCCATATTTTCATAATTTTATTGCACATGTGATATTCATCCTTTTCATTTTATGAGCTCAGTTGCCTCAAGTTCATGTCTCCAATTATGAAAATGTTGCTCCCAACCAAGATCATTGTGATTCTTGGAAAATTTTCAATTTTAGTATAATTATATGTCAAAAAGTTCAAATAAAATGTATATTTTTATTATGTAAATACTTATGTATACTTTAACAGCAGAAGTTATGTTACACTAAATTTCATACACTTTGTAAGTATAATGAGATGAGTTGGGGAAATTGAGGAAAAGTGTTAGTTCGAAACACCTGAATCGCACAGAGTAACTAGAGAGAAATAAGGTAGAAAGAACACAGAAGAAGTTTGGTCACGTGGTTCGGCCAATTTGCCTACCTCTGCGGCTATAGAGTAGCTATAGCTCCTTTCTCATTCACTGAGTTGCTAATTAGGGTTACAGTGTTACAACTTATATAAGGATTCTAATGATATAGATATTACAAGATATTATCCCATTAAAACTCTATCACAATCCCCTAAAAGATCAGATCCCAAAATAAACAGATATTAATTTAAAACAGAAAACAAATCAAATATTCTAGATTTTCCGTTATCGTTTATGAGTCAATCCCAACAATCTCCACCTTGGCGAATTCTCGAACCCTCGTGAAGATCAACTGCTTCCTTCGAGGATCTCGACCTCTGGGATTGTGTTCCCCATCTGTTTAACACTGTGAAATATGCAACAAATCCAAGCAACGCTTGAACTTGTCACTAGTGACTGGCTTGGTCAACATATCAGCTGCATTCTCAGAAGTATGCACATTCTCAAGTCGTATCTGTCTTGACACAAGAAGCTCTCTGATCTTGTGAAATCTCACATCAATGTGCTTTGTCCTCGCATGATACACTTGATTATACACCAAAAAAATGACACTCTGACTGTCGCAATGCAACCGAACTCCACCTTGCTCAACACCCAACTCTTTCACCAACCCTGTAAGCCATTATGCTTCCTTTGCTGCTTCTGCTATAGCCATGCACTCAGCTTCAGTTGTAGACATGGCCACTATGGATTGAACTGTCGACTTCCAGCAAATCGGTCCACTTGCCAAAGTAAAAACATACCCAGTTGTAGACCTCCTGTTGTCGATATCACCTGCATAGTCGGAATCAACATATCCACCAACTCTTGGATCACCTTGTTCACTATTGAACATTATACCATGACCCAGTGTACCCTTCAAGTACTTGAGTATCCACTTGACTGTCTCCCAATGACGCTTCCCTGGTTTGGACATAAACTTGCAGACTTGGCTCACAGCTTGTGCCAAATCTGGTCTAATGCAAACCATAGCATACATTAAACAACCAACAACACTGGCATAGGGAATTTTCGACATACCTTCAACTTCCTCAACTGTCTTTGGACATTGATCCACTGAGAGCTTAAAGTGATTCGCCAATGGAGTACTCACAGCTTTTGCACCACTCATGTCGAATTTGCTTATCACACCTTCAACATAGCTTTTCTGAGTCAGCCACAGTTTCCTAGCTCCTTTGTCCCTGTGAATTTCCATTCCAAGAATCTTCTTAGCAGCTCCTAAGTCTTTCATATCAAACTCCCTACCCAGTTTGGTTTTCAGATCACTCACATCACGCAAGTGGTTAGCAGCAATAAGCATATCATCCACATAAAGTAACAAGAAAATATAGGAATTATCATCAAGGCTCCTAACATAAATACAACAGTCATAATCACACCTTCTATAGCCTATCCTCAGCATGTATGAGTCAAACCTCTTGTACCACTGCCTTGGTGACTGTTTCAACCCACACAGAGACCTCTTTAATTTACATATCAGTTGCTCCTGACCGGACTCCATGAATCCCTCGGGCTGCTGCATGTACAATTGTTCATCTAGATTGCCGTGAAGAAACGCCGTCTTCACATCCATCTGCTCTAAATGCATGTCTCGGAGTGCTACCAAGGCCAACACTGCCCTGATAGAAGTGTGTCTAACAACCGGGGAGAATATCTCATCATAATCAATCCTCTTCCGCTGTGAATACCCCTTTGCAACTAGACGAGCCTTGAACTTTTCCCCTTCATTTTCTTTAACTGGTGGCTTCTTCCTGTACACCCATTTGCAACCGATGGCTCTCTTCCCCGAAGGAAGCTGAACAAGATCCCAAGTCTGATTCTTCTTCAAGGACTTTATCTCCTCCACCGTAGCACCCATCCACTTATCTTGCTCTTGGCTGGCCATTGCCTCACGAAAAGTAGACGGATCTCCAGAACTGGTAAGAAGAGCATAAGCAGTTAAGTCTTCAAACCCATATCTGACTGGAGGAACGATTTGACAGGGCTCCTGTCACGCACAAGATTATAATCTGGTGCTCTACCTGAATCAACTGGCATATCTTCTGCACCAGAATCTGAACCTGTATCGGCCTGCTCATTGTGTACTACCTCCATCGCACTGACTGGTGATGGCTCCACGGCAAACTGAATCTTCCCAGCAGTGGAAGTTTCAGTCTCTGGAATAGACTCCCATGTAGATTCTTCCTGCTTCAACATGCTCTGTTCATCAAATGCAACGTCTCTGCTATGAATAGCTTTCTTCAAGACAGGATCCCATAATCTGAACCCCTTCACACCCTTGGTGTAGCCAAGAAAAATGCACTTCTTGGATTTGGGATCCAATTTGGATCATTCATCACTGGAGATGTGCATGTAAGTTGGACAACAAAAAATTCTCAAATTATCAAGATTAATTGGCTTACATGTCCACACCTCTTCTGCAACCTTCCCATCCAGTGAATCTCTTGGAGACATGTTGAAGAGATAACAAGACATGTGCATCGCCTCTACCCAAAAACCTTTAGACAGTCCCGCCTACAATCGAAGGCACTTAGCCTTCTCCGTGAGAGAATGATTCATCCTCTCTGCAGCACCATTCTGCTGTGGTGTCTTCTTCACTGAATAATGCCTCTGTATCCCGTGTTCTTCATAAAACTGCTTGAATGGTGCATTAGTGTATTCTGTCCCATTATCAAACCGCAGATACTTGATCTTCCTCCCAGTCTGATTTTCCACCTCAGTCTTCCACAATCTGAACTTCTTGTAGAATTGTGCTTCATGAAAAATACCCAGACCTTACGAGAAAAATCATCAATAAATGTGACAAAGTACCTAAACCCTTCGATAGAAGCCTCCCTAGTAGGCCCCACACATCTGAATGAACATAGTCGAGGATCCCCTTTGTTTCATGCATTGATGAGTGGATATTATATGATGTTTTTAGGTTGTTTTTAGTCTTTTTATTTTGTTATTTTTGAGTCATATATAGGTTTTTTTATTATTTTTATGTAGATTTTATATTTATTTTGTATTTTGCATGTATATTAGATTTTATTTGTTTTTCTACCTTTATTTTATATTTTTAGGAATTTTTATAGCAATTTTGTATTTTTAGGAAAAGCTGGTTTAGTTATCATTTTTGTCCAAGGACCGATTTGTAAAGTTTCAGGAAATCAAGGACCAAAATGTGAAAGTTCAAGAGTGGAGGGCTAAAAGTGAAGATTGAGAGAATTAAAGGGCTTGAATTGGAGTGCTAACCAAGAGAGGACTAAAAGTGAAAAAGAGGAATATGAAGCAACTCTCTTCTAATTAGCACATGGAAAATTATGTTGAAGGATTGATGATAGTGGAGGAGAGGTTTCAGAATTGATTAATGGCTGATAAGTGGATTTTTAAGGCATTCAAAACCCACTACCATGAAGAAGGAAGGAAAAGCTTGGAGCTGAAACAGCAGGTCCTAGCGCTGCAGCGCTGGGAAGCCAGCGCTCAAGCGCTGGCCCTCGGTCTGGAAGTGGATTTTTAATGCTCCCTAGCGCCCAAGCGTTGGGAGTGCCAGCGCTCAAGCGCTGGAGGCTGGATTTTTACTATAAATAGGACCATTTTCTTCACTTGTAAAGCACACCTTCTTAGAATACAACAAGTATTCTCTCTTTCTCCCTTTTGAGCATTGTTCCTAGGACTTGTGGGAAGCCATATTTGAGCTCCTATCCAGGGTAATTCAATGACTCTTTTAGCCATGCTTGGCTAATTCTTTTTAAGTTTCTTGGGTTGTAGTAGTTTATATTTATGTCTTAGTTTGTTTTTACTTTTCTGAATATTATTTCTATTTCATGTTTTATTTCCTTGTTCTTCATTCATCTTGTGTACAAAAGATCTTTTGCTTATTACTTATACGAATGGAAATTGGTAAGTAGTAAGGGACCTAGGATTTAAAAAAGGTTATAAGTATACTTCACTAAGGAATTAGGAAGGACGTAACTTTATGTTGGCCTGAATTTCTTCTTCATCTTCTTCTCTAGTTAACTAAGTTGCAAGGAATTGAATTTAGTAATTAGAAAGAAAGTTCTACAATGTGTAAGGAATTAACTTGTAGATACACTAGGCTATAGCATCATGAAATTAGATTTAAAATTCAGAAATTAAGTAGGAGCTTACTAGCATATTATATAGACTATGTAAACCAACCCAAGAGCTTATTTTCTATCATCTTATTCTCTTTTATTTTATTGTTATTCCATGTGCTACCTTAAATAAACTATCAACAAATACATCTTTTTAATTTTTCTGTTTAAGTACTAAACTTTATTTTAATAAGAACACCTATCCTTTGGGTTCGATCTTTTTACTACGCGATAGTAAATCGTACACTTGCGATTCCGCTATCATGCATCCCAATCATGAAACGGACATGACACTGTTTGCCTAACACGCAAAACTTGCTGAAGTCCATCTTGCAGCTATGAAAACCCTTCAAAAGATCTCTCTTATGAAGTTCCATCATCCTCTTCTCACTAGGATGACCCAGACGCATATGCCAGAGCCTTGTTGCATCATTGTCAGTGTCAACTGATGCAACTTCACTAACAACTGTGCTCCCCAACAAGCGATAAATATTCCCTGTAGTACGCTTTGCCGTCATCACTATCAATGCACCCTTGACCACCTTCAGAGTATCCTTACCACCATCAGAATGGAAGGAGTAACCATTCTCTTGGACGGTACCCAAGGAAATTAGATTCTTCCGCAACTCCGGAACAATCCTCACATTACCCAGTATGCGCGTGCCACCATGATCCATAGCAATTTTGATTTGTCCTATTCCGGTGATATCACAAGTTTTATCATCACCTAAATAGACAATTCCAAAATTGCCCGCCTTGAACGAACTGAACCACTCCCGGTGCGGCGTCATATGATAAGAATATCCAGAATCTAGAATCCACTGATCTGTGCATTTACTTGATGAGAAACTGAGCATATCTCCTTCACTGCCGGAATCATCAGTCTGAGCCACGTTTGCAGAGTTAGGAGGATTCGGACAATCCATCTTCTAGTGACCAACCTGCATGCAGTTATAACACTCTGATGTATTCTTCTTCTGCTTGGAGTTAGAACGTTTCTTCTTCTTCTTCTTCCCAGCAGACTTCTCCTCTACATTGTGTCTCCTTTGAGAGTGAGACAAGAGTGCAGACGTGATGGCATCAAGCGTGATTTCATCTTTCCCGTATGTAAGAGTAGTCACCAAGTGATCATAGGAGCTTGGTAACAAACACAACAAAATAACCACCTTGTCCTCATCGTCAATCTTCACACCAAGTCACAGCAGATTCGCAGTTATGGTGGTGAAGTGGTTGACATGACTCTGGAGGTCCCTTCCCTCCTACATCCTCAGACTGTAAAGCTTTTGCTAGGAAAACAACTTTCTCATCAAAGTTTTGGACTGATATTGGCTCTCCCAAAGGATAGGTGTTCTTGTTTTTATTTTATTTAGTACTTTTTGTTTATTTATAAAAAAAAAGAGAAAAAAATTCAATATAAAAAAATATAAAAAAAATTGTATTGAATAGGTGCTATTAACTTCTTTGGCTTGTTTGCATGGTAGGACATTTTGAATTGGACCCTGAAATTGAAAGAACTTTGCATCGCAGATTAGCGGAGCAAAGGAGACTAGCAAGGGCCATGGATGAAACACAAGCACAAATGGAGGAGCGCCTCCTTGCTGAATATAATGCAAGGGTAGAAGATGAAGTCCAAGCTAGACTTCAAAGGCTGAGAGAGGAGGAGGAAGAGCAGAATGCTAATCGCTCTCTTCGTGATATCACAGCTCCCCAGGTAGATTACAATTTTGAAGGGAGTATTGTGGTTCCGGAGGATGCTTTGCCAAATTTCCAGATTCCTCCACACTTCATCTCTTTGGTAAGTCAAAACCAATTTGGTGGAAGTGTAAATGAAGACTGCCATACACATCTGGAGCGATTCACCAGGCAATGCTCCACCTTAAGGAGAAATGATGCTCACTTGGATACGGTAAGACTTATGCTGTTTCCATTTTCCTTAAGAGATGTGGCAGAGGAGTGGATATCTTCTCAACCTCTCAGAAGCATCACTTCATGGGATGATTTGGCTGAAAAATTCACGGCCAAATTTTTTCCTTACAACCGCATAAGGAAGTTGAAGCAGGAAATCAACTCCTTTATTCAACAGGATGCTGAAAACCTGTATGAGACATGGGAGAGGTTCAAGGGACTTCTCAGAAGGTGCCCAGGTCATAACATCTCTATCGCAGATCAGGTAGAGAAATTTTATGCTGCTTTGAATGATTATACCAGGGACAAATTGGATACTGCAGCAAGTGGGGCATTCGATGCTTTGCCACCACAAGGAGCTCTTGATCTAATCAACAAACTTGCTGCAAGAGCTGCTCATTCAAACCAGGACCGGGCAATCAGGAAAGGTATTTATGAGGTTGATTCTTTTGAGTCCATTGTTGCTTCAAATAAACTTTTATCCCGGAAAGTTGATGCAATGGTCAAAAGAATGGAGGGGGTTCAACTAAGCCCGGAGGAGGCTGAATTAGAAGCTGAGGTAAAAGCTATGGGGAATTTTCAGAATTCCTATGGCAACACCTATAACCCAAGCTGGAGAAACCACCCCAATTTTTCTTGGAGGGATCAAGGGGGTGGTCAAGGAGAAGTCAGGCAGCAATTTCAGAGGCCATTCCAAAATCAGAGGCCACCAATGCCTTTGAATCCAAACCAGGGAAGAAAGAGTTTGGAGGTAATTGTTGGTGAAATAGGCCAACAAACTGTGCAATTTATGAATGAGACCAGAACAAGTGCCAAGAATCATGAAGCCTCCATTAGAAATTTGGAGGTCCAGGTAGGCCAGTTGGCTAAGACCATCTCAGAAAGGATTCCAGGTACTTTTCCGTCTGATACTCTTGTCAATCCAAAGGAAAATGTTGAGAATGTTTCTGCTATCACTCTTAGGAGTGGTAAGACTATGCCCGAAAGGGTAGTGGAAATTGAGCAAGAGGTAAGTGGTGAAGAAAAAGAAAAAGAAAGGAGTGTGCCAGTTGTTATTGAAAAAATTGCTGAAAATATAATTCCTCCTTCTAAGAAAATTGGCAAGGTTCCATTTCCTAAAGCTTTTAAAAAGAATTTGGAAAAGCAATTCTCAAAATTTCTTGAGATTTTTAAAAGACTTCAAATTAACATTCCATTTTTTGAAGCTTTGGAACAAATGCCAATTTATGCTAAATTTATGAAGGACATTTTGTTTAGAAGGAGGAAATTGAGTGAGATGGATGAAACTGTAATTAACTGAGGAGTGTTCAGCTATGGTTTTGAGGAAGTTGCCTCAAAAATTGAAGGATCTAGGGAGCTTCACTTTGCCTGTGGAAATTGAGGGACTACCAAATGCAACAGCTCTTTGTGATTTAGGAGCTTCTATAAACCTCATGCCACTCTCCATGTTTAGGAAATTGGACATGGGAGAGGCCACTCCTACTTTTGATGTGTTTACAATTGGCGGACAGGTCAATTAAGTACCCCTATGGGGTGGCTGAAGATGTTTTGGTAAGGGTTGATAAGTTTGTCTTCCCGGTTGATTTTGTGATACTTGATATGGAAGAAGACTCCAAGGTACCATTAATTCTTGGGCGGCCATTCCTTGCTACGGGAAACGCCAAGATTAATGTAGCAGAAGGCCTCCTATCTTTGAAGGTAGGGGATGAAAAAGTGAAGTTTTCTGTATTCCGTACTTGTAAGCACTATGAGTCTGAAAGTGAGGATAAGTTCAAAGATGATGTTTGTAGCAAGAAAAGAAAAAGTACCCCCAATTGATTAAGGGGAAGGGTCTATCTCGGACCTTAACATTGAGCTGGTTGGGAGACAACCCAACTTAGGATAGTTTATGTTTCTGTCTTTTTAATTTTTGCACCACTCTTGTACATAAATAAAAGAAAAGAAATTTTATGTTTTTGCTGCAGGCGAGGCCAGCGCTCAAGCGCTGGAGGCCAACGCTCAAGCGTTAGGCCCCTGTAAAAGCCCTCTGATTCCAGTTGATCCCAACGCTTAGGCGTTGGAGGGCTAGCGCTCATGCGCTAGGCCCCTGGAATCCCAGTTTTTATTTTTCTTATTTCCAGCGCCATAGCGTTGGAAACCCAGCGCTTAGGCGCTAGGACCTCTGTTTACTTATTCGAATGGAAATTGGTAAGTAGTAAGGGATCTAGGATTTAAAAAAGGTTATAAGTATACTTCACTAAGGAATTAGGAAGGACGTAACTTTATGTTGGCCTGAATTTCTTCTTCATCTTCTTCTCTAGTTAACTAAGTTGCAAGGAATTGAATTTAGTAATTAGAAAGAAAGTTCTACAATGTGTAAGGAATTAACTTGTAGATAACTAGGCTATAGCATCATGAAATTAGATTTATAATTCTGAAATTTAGTAGGAACTTACTAGCATATTATATAGACTATGTAAACCAACCCAAGAAGCTTATTTTCTATCATCTTTTCTATTTTTATTGCTATTTCCATGGGCTACCTTAAACAAACTTCCAACAAATACATCTTTTTATTTTTTCTGTTTAAGTACTAAACTTAATATTAACAAGAACACCTATCCTTTGGGTTCGAATTTTTTTATTACGCGATAGTAAATCGTACACTTGCGATTTCATTATCAAGTTTTTGGCGCCGTTGCCGGGGATAGGTTCTTTCAAGTTCTTGTTTTTATTTTGCTTAGTACTTCTTGTATATATATAAAAAAAAATTGTTAAAAAAAAATATTTCTGCCTAACAGTTTGTTGCCATGTGGAAAGAAGATCCTTTAGAGACTATAATCTCTGAAGGGTTGGATTTTGAAGATATTGAAAGCAATGACGAATAGGTCATTGAAATGTCAAGATATCTGGAAGCTGCCCATTTTTTTCCCTTCAAAAGGAAATTGGGTAGAGGAGCTGAAAAGAGAAGAAGAAGTTCAAGAGGAAAAGAGGGAATTGAAGCCTTTACCTTCCACCCTTAAGTATGTATTTCTTGAGGAAGGTAACAATAAACCTGTCATTGTGAGTAGTTCCCTCTCTCCTCTTGAGGAAGAAAAACTGGTAAGAATTCTTAGAGCTCATAAATCTGCTTTGGGTTGGACTATTGAGGACATTAAGGGCATAAGCCCCACTGTTTGTATGCATAAAATTTGTTTAGAAGAACAAGTTAAACCCGTAGTCCAACCCCAAAGAAGACTCAATCCTGCCATGAAAGAGGTGGTAAGGAAAGAAGTAATTAAGTTGCTTGATGCAGGGATCATCTATCCCATTTCTGATAGTGAATGGGTTAGTCCTGTTCAGGTAGTTCCCAAAAAAGGGGGAATTACTGTGGTCCCAAATGAGAACAATGAATTGATTCCCACCAGGATGGTAACTGGATGGAGGGTTTGTATAGATTACCGGAGGCTAAACTCTGCCACCCGGAAAGATCATTTTCCCCTTCCCTTTATTGATCAAATGCTTGACAGGTTGGCTGGCCATGAGTACTATTGTTTTTTGGATGGTTACTCAGGTTATAATCAAATTGTTGTTGATCCTAAGGATCAAGAAAAAACTGCTTTTACTTGCCCCTTCGGGGTGTATGCTTATAAAAGGATGCCTTTTGGCTTGTGTAATGCTCCAGGAACCTTCCAAAGATGTATGTTTGCTATTTTTTATGATTTAATAGGTGAATGTATGGAAGTGTTCATGGATGATTTTTCTGTATATGGCCCCAACTTTGACAAGTGTTTGAACAATTTGGAAAGAATTCTGGTTAGGTGCCAAGAAAAGAATTTGGTACTTAATTGGGAAAAATGTCATTTCATGGTAAAAGATGGCATTGTGCTTGGGCACAAGATTTCTGGAAAAGGGATTGAGGTAGATAAAGCTAAAACTGAGATCATTGAAAATCTACCACCTCCCACTAATATTAAAGGTATAAGAAGCTTTCTTGGTCATGCAGGTTTTTATAGGCGATTTATAAAAGATTTTTCTAAAATTTCTAAGCCTATGACAAATCTCCTTGAAAAAGAGGCTCCTTTTATCTTTAATGATGAGTGTTTGGCTGCTTTTAAATTATTGAAAGAAAAACTTGTTTCAGCCCCTATCATTATTGCTCCCCAATGGGATTTGCCTTTTGAAGTTATGTGTGATGCTAGTGATAATGCAATAGGGGCTGTTCTTTGTCAAAAAAATGGAAAAGTGTTGCATGTGATTTATTATGCTAGTAAGGTTCTGAATCAAGCTCAAAAAAATTATGCTACAACTGAAAAAGAGTTGTTGATTGTAGTTTATGCTTTAGATAAATTCAGACCTTACGTTTTGGGTACTAAAGTTATTGTGCATACTGACCATGCTGCATTGAAGTACTTGTTTGCTAAGCAGGAAGCTAAACCCAGGTTGATCAGGTGGATCTTACTCTTGCAAGAGTTTGATCTTGAAATTGTGGACAGGAAAGGGAAAGACAATGGTGTAGCAGACCATTTTTCAAGACTTGAAGAGGGGAACTCCGATCCAATTCCTATTCAAGAGGAGTTCCCAGATGAAAGGCTTTTAGCTGTCCAAGAGATACCTCCATGGTATGTACATTTAGCTAATTTTAAAGCTGCTGGTGTGTTGCCTTCTGATTTAACTTGGCAACAAAAGAAGAAATTTCTGCATGATGCCAAATTCTTTTTCTGGGATGAACCTTATTTGTTTAGAGAATGTTCTGATGGGATTATTAGAAGGTGTATTCCAGAAAAAGAATTTGAGGCTATTTTATGGCATTTCCATGGCTCCGATTATGGAGGCCATTTTTCAGGTGAGAGGACTGCAGCTAAAGTCCTCCAAAGTGGTTTTTATTGGCCTACTATTTTCAAAGATAGTAGAGCATTTGTGGTAAGGTGTGATCGCTGTCAACGAACTAGTAATATCTCAAGAAGGAATGAGATGCCCCAAAAAATGATTTTGGAAGTTGAGCTTTTTGATGTGTGGGGCATTGATTTCATGGGACCTTTTCCACCTTCTTTTGGTTGCTAGTATATTTTGGTTGCTGTTGACTATGTGTCTAAATGGGTTGAAGCATCAGCCCTTCCCACAAATGATGGAAAGGTTGTTCTGGATTTTCTAAAGAAAAAGATTTTTACTAGATTTGGGGTGCCAAGAGCAATAATCAGTGATGGAGGTTTCTAAAATATGGTGGACATAAAATTGCTAGAAAAAGATATGGTGTTAGTCATAAAATTGCTACCCCCTATCACCCCCAAACTAGTGGACAAGTAGAGGTTTCTAATAGGGAGTTAAAAAGGATTTTGGAAAAAACAGTTGGTACCTCAAGGAAGGATTGGTCAAAAAAATTAGATGACACCTTGTGGGCTTATCGAACTGCGTTTAAAACTCCTATTGGAACCTCTCCTTACCAGTTGGTTTATGGTAAGACTTGTCATTTACCTGTGGAACTTGAGCATAAAGCCTTTTGGGCTTTGAAACATTTGAACATGGATCCCAAGGAAGTTGGGGATAAAAGACAGGTACAGGTACATGAGCTGGATGAATTTAGACTCCAAGCATATCACAATGCTAGGATCTACAAAGAGAAGACCAAGAAGTGGCATGATAAGAAAATTGTGCCAAAAGAATTGAGTCCAGGACAGCTTGTGTTATTATATAACTCAAGACTGAGATTGTTTCCTGGAAAGTTGAGGTCCAAATGGACAGGACCATTCAGGATCACCAAAGTCTTCCCCCATGGTGCGGTAGAAATAGAAAATGAAGTTACAAAGAATGTATTCACTGTCAATGGACAAAGATTGAAACCATACTTGGAGGGAGATTTTGAAAAACAAGATGTTTTTGCTTTGCTAGATACCCCCAATTGATTAAGGGGAAGGGTCTATCTCGGACCTTAACATTGAGCTGGTTGGGAGACAACCCAACTTAGGATAGTTTATGTTTCTGTCTTTTTAATTTTTGCACAACTCTTGTACATAAATAAAAGAAAAGAAATTTTATGTTTTTGCTGCAGGCGAGGCCAGCGCTCAAGCGCTGGAGGCCAACGCTCAAGCGTTAGGCCCCTGTAAAAGCCCTCTGATTCCAGTTGATCCCAACGCTTAGGCGTTGGAGGGCTAGCGCTCAACGCTTAGTGATATGTCATATAGCTTCTTTTAAATCCTAGGTCCCTAACTACTTACCAATTTCCACTGTTATAAGCAATAAGCAAAAACTCTTGTGTAGATCAAGATAAAATTAAGAACAAGGAAATAAAACATAAACTGGAAATATTATTCAGAAAGGTAGAAACAAACTAAAACATAAATTATAAACTACTACAACCCAAGAAACTTAAAAAGAATTAGCCAAGCATGGATAAAAGAGTCATTGGATTACCCTGGATAGGAGCTCAAGTATGGCTTCCCACAATTCCTAGGAACAATGATCTTTAAGGAGGAAAGAAGAACACTTGTTGTATTCTGAATAGGTGTGTCTTACAAGTGAAGAAAAGCTCCCTATTTATAGCAAAAATCTGACCTCCAGCGCTTGAGCGCTGGCATTCCCAACGCTTGGGCGTTGGGGAGCATTAAAATCCCACGTTCAGATATAGGCCCAGCGCTTGAGCGTTGGCTTCCAACGCTTGGGCGCTGGGTGCAACCTCTGACTCAGCTCTTAGTCAGAGTCCCAACGCTTGAGCGGGACTTCCAACGCTTGAGCGCTGGCACGAGCACTGGCAGCTTCTCTTGGATTCCTTTTCTTCTTCAATGGTGGAATTGATTGGCTTAATTAGGCCACATTCAGCCTCTATTAAGTTCTGAAACCTCCCCTTTACCACCATTAATCTTCTAACCTTATTTTCCATGTGCTCAAATCAAAGAGAGTTGCTTCACATTCTTCAATTCCACTTTAAGTCCTCTCTTTGTTAGAACTTCAATTCTGGCCCTTTGACTCCTTCAAACTTCACTTCTCATCCTCCACTCTTGAACTTTTACACTTTGAACCTTTATTTCCTGAAACTTTACAATTTGGTCCCTGGACAAAAATGATAACTATACCAGCTTTCCTAAAAATATAAAAAATAACTATAAAAATTCCTAAAAATATAAAATAAAGTTTAGAAAAACAAATAAAAGCTAATCTATATGAAAAATGCAAAATAAATATAAAATCTACATAAAAATAATAAAAATCCTATATGAGACTCATAAATAATAAAATAAAAAGACTAAAAACACCCTAAAAATATCATATAAAATCCACTCATCACACCACTATACCCAACGACAGCTTGTCCTCAAGCGACAAAACTTAAAGAGAAACTCGTCCCTGAGTTTAGAGAAAGTTTATCTGATTAAAACTTGAAGCACAAAAACCTTTCCAAGAAAGCTTAGCGGATTTGGAAGACCTGCATGTTTAAAGATATTTAATCAAGAAAGTTAGGCTTGGCTTTTCAACATGTTTGAGTTCATCAAATTAAGCTCACAAAAAGATATTCTCCATGAAAAATAAGAAAGCTCAATAATCCTGCCTATCATTCAAATCAAAACTGAAACCATGCAACTAAGTAACTTTGAAGAGATTTCTGAAGGTTATAACTTGGCCAAAGGGTTGAACAATTCAAAGTGTGGATTTCAAGACTTGGCAACTCTATTGGCTGACTCAGAATCTGTTGTTAAGTGATTTTTTGACTAAGAGCTTTAAACAATTCAACATAAGGGTCCTCTCAATTTTTCTCTTTTTCTCTTTTTTTTTTTTTGAACAAAGTAGTGGAATGTATGGGATGAATGACTTGAATTTTACTCCCCTCATACTCTTTCTCACCCCACTACCTCATTATTTCTTCTAAGGTACAAACCTTATTTTTTTCTTTTTTTTTTTCAACTTTTTTCCTTCATTTTTTAGAGAGAAATCCAACAAACATAGCTCTAACAAATTCAGCTCATGAATCACAATAACAACTTAATAAATATCACACAAGGTAGGCTCCAAAGAATGACTCTTTTAAGGATCAAAAAGGGGCTACTAGTGGATTTCCAATTTCAAGCAAAAACTCTGAGTTTTCAAAAATGCCTATAATCTCTTCTCAACTCACAAAGTATACAAAATCCCAATCAACATGCAATACAAGGCAGAAAAATTTCACAATCATGCATTCAGAGTCCTCAGCTCTCAGAAAAAGATAGGGTAAGTGGTACCCTTTTTAGAACTCAGAAAAACTTTGCTACAAACCAAAACAATCAAGATGTCCAAATCATTTCTAACAGCATGCAATCCTAACCGCTTCAAAACATAGAACCTTTTTCAAAAGCAGTTCAATCAGATAAAACATTCACAGCAATAGAAGCATTCAGACTGGATAATATACTCAAGACTCATGCAAAAATAAAACAGAAAAACTAAACTAAAAATAAAGCTAAAGACTATAAAAAGAAAAACTAAAAAGCTGGCACAATATACAATTTTCCCACAATAATCCAAGGGAACCTCAATGTAAAAATCAATTTTGAACATCAAAGTTCAAGAGGGTTCTTCCTCCTTCTGGTGCCTTTCCTGCAAGATTGAACAAACAAAAGTCTCACAAGCAGAAACTTGCTTGACTTGTTAGTTCCAAAAACAGCACACTTAAGAACATGGGTTGAAAAATTGTGTCCACCTTAAAAACAAGAATTCTTGATTTCCCAAAAATCAAAACCATTATAGAAGCAAGGGAAAACTCAAATAATCTAAAACCTTTCAAGAGATGGTGAACACAAAATTATTAAAAACCAGAAAACAAAACAAAACAGAAAATAAAATAAAAACAGGAAGTTGCCCGAGCTCCAGCGCTTGCCAATGGTATGGGGGTGGTATCATCTACGAAAACTTGTTCTAAATTTTGTGATGGTATGCCTCATCAGATGCCCTCATTTCTTCATCTGCTCCATCTTCTCCCATCTCATACAAGTCTCTTGGCTTCAGTTGAACTGGTATGCTCCAACCTTGTGCATTTTCATCATCGACATAATATACCAACTGAGCATCAGAAGCCTTGATATATGGTTCATCATATTCATGTGCCCCAGTATGTATTAGTCTTCCAAAGTTAATAGACACAAACCCCAACTTATCTGTCATTAAGCCTCTTGGATTTGTGGTATTAGCCCATTCACATTTAAACATGGGTACCGTGAAACCATTATAGAAAAGTTCAACGATTTCTACCAATCTTCCATAATAAGGCACCCTTCCGAATCTCATTTGGGAATCACAACTGCTTGAGTAACTTCTTGTTCCAAACATGCCATAAACTCCATTGTTTTGAGTTTTTAATGACCTCTCCCGTGCTACGGTTCGAAATTTGTATCCATTGACTCTAAAAGCAGTGGACTTTGTAGCTTGATCAAAAGGACCTTGTGCAAGACTAATAAGAATATCTTTATGTGTTCCGGAAACAGTGTCAAGATTATTTCGAATCTACAAGCGATACCATACATTGTTAGTCACATTCCAATTAAAAATCATCCATGACATATACATACATGTGAAAACACTTACACGATTAGAGAACCAGCGAACAAACTCTCTGCATACCTTCTTGTCTACCTCAGGAGTATTTCTTGAACCACCCCTTAATTGTCTTCGCACAATAGTTCTATATTGCCTATTTATTTAAATCATGTTAGAAATATGAAAGAGAAAGTTAGTGTTCCATCTAAGTGAAAGATCTACTTACTGGAGATAGTAATCCACTGCGGGGCAGTTCGTCAACACGTGTCTATGAGCCTGAAACTTTTCCATGCGGGAAAGAGTGAAAGTAGAAGAGCCACCAACTGATTTTCCAACTCCAGGAAATAATTCAGCTACACGGGACTGTGATTGTATATCATTAGGCTCATCATCAACACGACAAGGACGATTCCATCTTGTCTCGATGTCATCTAAATAACTCGAACAAAAGGTCAGGATCTCTTCCATCAAGTAGCCTTCTGCTATGGAGCCCTCTGGCCTTGCTTGATTACGTACGTAGGATTTTAGATGTCCTAAGTACCTATAAGTAAACCAAAAGATATGAGATAAAATAACCATATACATTCCTCTCATGCAAAACATGAAAAAATGTCTAGCACACTTTTACCTTTCTATGGGATACATCCACCGATAATGGACAGGGCCTCCAAGCTTAGCTTCCTCAACAAGATGAACAACTAAGTGAACACTCACAGTGAAGAAGGAGGGAGGAAATAACATTTCCATGTGGCATAAAGTGAGGATGATTTGATCTTGTCATTTGTTTAAATCATTCACGTTCAACACTTTACCACTTAATTTTCTAAAGAATGAGCATAACTCTATTAATATTGTTGTAACCTCATCAGGCAATGTTGATTTCATAACTAATGGTAGTAACTGCTCCAACAATATATGAAAATCATGACTTTTCAGAATTCCATTCAACTTATTAGTAACCAAGTCAATGCACCTAGAAATGTTGCTGGAATAACCATCAGGCACTGTGATATTCTTTAAAGTTTTCAGAAATGTTGTCTTACTGGCATTTGTCATTGTAAAGATAGCCAATGGATATTTTCCTTTTTCATCAGGCCAAAGGTCGGGTCTTATGCCCATCGCTTGAAGGTCCTTACGGGCGTTGAGATTATCTTTTGTCTTTTCCCTATCATTTACCAATGTGTATATGAGATTTTCATAGACATTCTTCTCGATATGCATCATGTCAAGATTATGCCGTAGAAAATTATCCTTCCAATACAGAAGTTCGAAGAATATGCTCTTCTTTTTCCATG
Source organism: Acmispon strigosus (assembly GCA_030819835.1). Lineage (NCBI taxonomy): Eukaryota > Viridiplantae > Streptophyta > Magnoliopsida > Fabales > Fabaceae > Acmispon > Acmispon strigosus. The sequence goes on from JAUAMA010000002.1 coordinate 28,634,793, forward strand.
GCTGAGTTCCTCGATTGGTTCCTCTTTTTCTTTTTCCTTTTGCATTGCCTTTCTTCTTTGGCTTTCCACCAAATGTGACCTTAATATTCTGAACTTGTTCAAGAATTTGATAACCTGTGAGTGTTTTGGGTGGATCACGCAGATCTTGTTCACCATAAAAACGGATCCTGTTAAATCTAAACCTATGCCTTCGGTCAAGAAAATGACGATGACCCATAAAGCAATTTTTAACACTATGTGGGAGACGACACTTGATAAAGTCAAAGTTACATGACGGGCAAGAAAGACCTGTGTAAGTGTTCCACCCAGAAAGTGCCGATAGCCCAAGAAGGTCACTAATTGTCCACATTATAGGTGCATGTAGCTTGAACATCTCTCGCTTGAATGAATCGTAGGCATCCACACCTGTCATCCATAACTCCTTCAGCTCTTTTATCAAAGGTTGTAGGTAGACATCTACGTTATTTCCTGGATTTTTTTTACCAGGGATTATCAGTGACAGTATAAAAGAAGATTGATTCATGCACACCCATGGAGGAGTTTTATACGGAATGAGAATAACTGGCCAAATACTGTGACTTGCACTTACAGTACCATAGGGATTAAACCCATCAGATGCTAATGCAAGACGCACATTTCGCGGATCATCTGCAAACCAACCATGACATTTATCAAACTCCTCCCAAGCTTTACAATCTCTAGGATGCCTCATTAATCCATCTTTGTTGGTATCAGTAGCATGCCACCTCATGTCCTCCGCTGTCTTTGTTGACATAAACAACCTTTGTAATCGGAGCTTTAGTGGAAAGTAACGAAGAATTTTTTTAGGCACTTTCTTCTTACTACTTTCGCCATCAGAGTCACTTGATTTCCACCTGGAGGTTCCACAAACTTTTCAAATCTCCCTCTCTTCATCCTCTGTATTACCCCAATACAGCATACAATGATATTTGCACTCGTCTATCTTTTCGTAGTTCAAACCAAGCTTGGAGATCGTCTTCTTGGCCTCGTAGCAGGAGCTAGGAATCTTTGTGTGCTCAAATGCATCATTCAGTAGTTCTAGAATCATTGTCATGGACTTGTCACTCATACCGGAAAGACACTTGATATGATATAGTTTCACCAAAAATGATAATCTTGAATACTTTTTACATCCTTCGTACAAGGGTTGTTCTCCATCTCTGGCCAATTCATAAAACTCATCAGCTTCAAGCCTTTCTTGAGATGTAGGTTCCGCTGCATTTTCATCAATGTCAACATCCACATCTGCTCCAACGGGTACTTCATTTTCCCTGTGCCTATCGACTCCACATGCATCCTTGATCATGTTCTGAACAGGATTTTCCGCAACAGTTGTGCCTTCAGTTGCATATGTGGTGTTGATGGAAGACGCATTCTGAGTTTCTCCCGATGCACTCTCCCCGTGATAGAACCAACAAGTGTATCCTACTGGAAATGGTGTACAGATTAAGTGATCATACACCTCATCTCTACTCTGCTTTTTTTTTTTTTGAAACGACAATGTTTACAAGGGCATATGATTTTGCCATTGACCGAACGGTGTTCAAGGGAAAAATCAATAAATCTCCTAACTCCTTGCTCATACTCATTTGAGTTTCGTGGCTTCGGAATCCATGATTTATCCATAGCAGTACAACTCTATTCTTTTCTGAATTAAAAAAAAATTAGGGGATCACATTGTTAAACGTAATACGGCCTAAATTATTAGTATAGAAACAAACAATCAGTTCCTCACTCTCCAAACAATCACTTAATAGCACACACATGAAACTAAAGTAATTGAATAACATGTCCATAATCACTTAATGAAGACTAAAGCTAGAAGCAATTTTCAAACATTAACACATACCAGAAGCACAGGCAGTAAATTTCCAGAATCAATTAAAAAAGCTAGATGCAATTTTGAAACACTAACACATAACTAAAACCATGCAGCATATTTCCAAATTCAATTAAAGATTGTGAGTTCTAGCAAAAAGTTGTAACATCAGCTATGATAAAAAAAAGCTAAACAACTGAATATGTAGCAGATAAACCATTGTCTAGTAGCCTGCTCAAATTACGAAGGGGCTATGGAACTTGCTATCCTGATTGTTCAAAAAAAAGCTAAACAATTGTCGTAAGGCCAAAGAGAAAAACTTAGCACATAAGAAGATAGTGCGAACATCAGGATACAGAGGGGGAAATACAGGAAAAACATAGTGATCGCAAATACTGTATAAACCAGTTTCAATGTAATACATTTCTCACTCACCATGAATGAACATCTTAGATCTTTACACCCAATTCTCACTATTGGATCTAGAGATGTTAAGTAAAAGTATGGGATGCCTATTTCTCACTAAATGGCATGCGCATAGATAATTCTAATTTCACTATAAAAAAAGAAAGAGAAAATAGATTATTGTTATGACATTTAAAAAATGCCTTTTTTATTTATCCGATTATATCCACAAACAGTTGGAAGTGTGTAAAATATTTATACAATTTTATGTATGGTTGTACTGAAAGTTCAAAGAATAGTAAAGAGAAAAATAATATTAGTATTATCTTGATAAGATTTATATTTCTTTGGCCTGAACCCTTATGTAAGCATATAACACAAAAGCTCTATAACTTTTTTTTTCACCAAGAGTAAGTAAATCTCAGGCATGACTGATTCAGTTTGAAGAGAATTGTGTTCTGATTCAGCTTGAACACACTTAGAAGGCTTAAGATATCAAATAATAAAGGTAGGAAATGAACAGAACATAGAAATGAACAGAAGCATGGAAACTCAGAAGAAACACTTATTCATAGGATTCCCTATTACTTAAGTTGGATGGGGGTAGGGGGGAGAAAAAAATTGGAATAGTGCATACCTTCTCGAAGTTGTGCTTCTTGTTCCAAAGCCTCACGTTATTCAGTTTGTGCTCCTTATTCTCAGTGGTAAAATCTGGTAAGATAGAAAATAACATTGTCATCTAATCAGGTAATACAAGAACATGCTTATAGTGATAACTCTATCATTTAAATTCCAGAAACAACAAACACTAGTACTCCAAATTGATAGAAGATTCACGCAAGAACAAGAAGAGCAGAAATTGGTGAAGTACCGTAAGTATTGTATTGTTGAATTAGCTCCTCCAAAATGCTAAACGCAATTTAAACAAGAAAAAAACAAGTTATAATTTTTAATTGAAAATCAATTCTTGAAGAAAGGAGAAAAAGCTCAGTTGTTTTTTAGCAACTGACTCAAACAGTCAAAGAATCATAATAAAATGGTTAATTACCATTCTTAGACTAGGAAAAGAATAGGATAGGCTTATTTATATGTCAAGTTAGGTTTACATACCACACAAACAGAAGTCACATTTGAACATTTTAAAAATGCTCACATTTTGAAAACGTACCCATAAGCAAAGTTGATCTTTGTCTGAAATATTTATATAAAAAACTATGATATTGTTACTGAAGCACGAGTAATTAGATGTTCATATTGTTCAATTTTCATGAACACAGCCACACATGTACAATTCCAAGAGCCCTTTTAATCTGAATTAGCTTAGAACTAGAAGTCATGATACTAAGAATTCATTTCTCTTCAATCACCTAGGAACCTTGCAGCAAAAATAAAATCCACTTTTTTCACCTTTGCTTTAACAGCCTTGTCTGATGCATTCAACTCATGAGCTTAACAATGATATCCAATGTTTTGAATTTTCAAAAGTTGTTTAATAGAAGCTACGCAGCAAGCTGAAACTGTCCCCAGATATTAAACACACTTAACAAAGTAGCAGCGAGTTTTCGGGTTTTCGCATCCACTAATACCATTTAAGTAACAACAAGGCAAACTTAATCCAAATCAGCCAAATAAATTAAACAAAATTTGTTCCTTCCTATTTAGCAACTGAATAAGTGAATACAATAACAACATTATGCTTAAATGCATCCAAATTTGGCATGAAACAAACGAATTGAATAAGAAATGTGTGTGTGTGTGATATATGTTTATGTATATGTAGATGTGTGCAGTGAAGCAGTAACTATAGATGACTCCTAGCAGCCTGTATTATAAATAAGCGTTTACAATATCATTTATTTCTCAGTGTAATAATAAGTAGAGAATCCATTCACCTCAGAAAAGTAATTAACAATACCAAACTAGAGTAATTAACAATACCAAACTGGAGCTACAATAAAAATTTCTAATATTCTAAAATCATAATTAATCAGCGACATTGTTTTAATTTGAGCTATTTGCTAAATGCATGCACTGATGCATAGCGTGTAAACTTTTCGATTGTTGCTGACCTTAAGGATCCTTTGATATTTAGAATCTTATTTACTGTGAGTATTGTTGTGTTGTGCATCTCATTCAAAATGTAACAACCTGTTAAAATTGGGTTAAACAAGGAACTAATCAAATATATTCCATGATTCCATCCACTTGTAATTTGATGCTTTAGTTATCAATTATAGAACCATCATGTTCTTGCTTCACAGAGGCATAGTGTTCATTCAATTATAGACTTAGCCGGCTATGTTAGCTCCCAAAGGACACTTCATGACAAACTTACAACAAAGGAATTACTTGTGAAAATATTTCCTTTTTAGAAACAAATAAGTAATTAGGCTACTAAGTGGTTATTAAAAGTTGAGCAATAAATCATTCGTAGAGTAGAAAATATTTACATCAAGAATTCCCTTTTTGTAGCTCTAAAATTACTTCTATTCTGAAACGAACAAACCATTATTAATCAACAACTGAAGCATTTTATGTCGACCACCCCAATCTAATCTTAGAGCTTATAAGGGCAGATATCAGTTAACAACTTAAGCAATACCAATCACAATTTATTTATAGCCCCACTAGTTATCATCAAGTATCAACTACTCTACCTAGCCACAGATATAAGCAGTGAAATCCCTTGCCAGTCTTTCAATAAATAAAGCATTTTCAAAAGTAAATCATAAGGACTATATAGCATCACATTTTCGAACTATAATAATGCAACCTTAAAAGAGAGAGAAATGAAATGAAATGGCAAGCATGAAGGGGGGAAAAATAGAAATTGAGCTATCAGCAGCTACCTGTTCAATGATTGTTTAAGCTCTTTTATCTTCCTCTAGCTTCTGTTCCTTTTCCATTTCAATTGGGGCTCTTCCGACCTTCACTGAAAAATGTAGAACAAAAATCAGAGATGAGAGGGAAACGAGAAAGAGGATGAAGAAAGGAAGGAGAATCACGCGTCGTACAGTGAGAGGAAATGGAGAGTGGCTGCCGTGGAAGGGAAGTTCAGGAGAAACAGAGGGGAGAGACGAGGCCGTGTAGGGAAGGTCGATGGTTGTGGCCGCCGTGGAGAGGACGTTGTCGACGGTATAGAGAGGGTCGTGGGGGTTGTGGGTGGGCGACACAGGACGGTGGCAGTTGTCGGGTTGTGGCCGCCGTGGAGAGGACCTTGCCGCCGCAACAGGGGAGCGGAGGAGACGCCGTCGACGGTGCAGAGAGGGTTGTGGGGGTTGTGGGTGGGCGAGACAAGAGACGGTGGGAGTTGTAGGGTTGTGAGGTTGTGGGGTTTTGGGGAAAAAGAAAAGAAGGAAGGAAATAAAAAATTATTTCGCGGGTGAATATAAAAAAAAATTTTTACCGGCAGTTAAAACCGCAGTAAAGCATTTAAAAACATGCTGGCGGTTTGAACCGCCTTAAAATAAAGAGAACAATAAACGACGAATAATTAAGATCTGGAGAAACATGCCAGCGGTTAAAACCGTCGCTAATAAATAAGTTGTTGTCTGCGATTTACAAAACCACCGTGAAATTATCCTTAAAAATAAGAAGCGACGGTGGTTTATAGAACCGCCGCAAAATAGGCGCCGGAAAATAGCCTTTTTGGTCCAGTGAATCCCAACAAAAAGAGACTTGTCAAAAGAGAAATTATATCTTCATATTATTAAAAGATACATAATGAGGAGATACATAAATCGATTTACACTACATGAACATTGACCAACTCAAACTAATACAATACAAGACTAATTGTATGCTAACTATAGATGAAACTAATGGCAATTTGCACGGGTCATTATCTAATTTCAATGATTTTGTGGAGTTGTCCTACTTTTACCATGGGAAGCTGGTTCCCCAAATGTGGTTTTCCTAATACAAGAGCCTTAGAAACTTGATCCATACTTGGACGAGAATGTGGATTTTCTCTCAAGCAAGCAAGTGCCAGACTTGCAATCAAGGTCACCTCCTCATCAATTGGTTTTTCAGGCTGAGGAGGTCTTTGATCTAAAATATCAATCAATTGCAAATCATTAGCCGTTGGTGCTGTAGAGGGTGACATCAACGAAGAAATAAGATCTCCAGGATGCTTTCCCATGATGATTTCCAAAGCAAGTACTCCAAAGCTATACACATCACATTTCTCATTCACTTGCATTGTCTGAGCTAACTCTGCAAAAGAAAAAAAATACATGTCTATTAAGTGCAAATCAATGTGGGTTTCAATCAAATCAAGTGAAAGTAGCATGTATTTTTGTAATGGACTCTGGTATTTGAACATGACATGTTTGAAAATACTTTTACAATTGTTTCTACAAGTAAATTTATTCTGGGAGAAGCTTCTGTGAGTAGTTTCTGGGTGTTGGAATTAATTGTGAAGAAATAGAAACTGATCAAACATGCTATAATTCTAGCATTAGGATTAGTACAATTCCAGCACAGGTGAACTATTCCCCATACAGAAGCTTTGATATAAGGAAGTGCCGGAAATGAAAAATAAGATGATCATTTCAATTTCTAAATGTGAGAGAAAGGTGTCTAACCTGGAGCTGCATAACCAAAGGTGCCTGCGAATGCGGTCCAAGTATGTGAACCAGGCTTCAGAAACTTTGCTGTTCCAAAGTCAGAGACATGAACTTCATATTGAAGATCTAGAAGAACATTCTTGCTTGATATGTCACGGTGAATTATAGGAGGTGAGCAATCATGGTGCATATAGGACAAAGCATTGGCCACACCTTTAACAACATTCACCCTCTTTTCCCAATCAAATGTTGTTGCTTGTTTGTCACTGTTCAGTACATGATCCAAGCTTCCCCCTTCCAAGAACTCATACACCAAGAATGAGAACTTTGAGTGTAAGCAAAACCCATGAAGCTTTATGATGTTCCTGTGTCTAATTTCTGTCAAGGTTTGAATCTCACTTATGAAAGCCTTTGAACTGAAATTTGACATTTCCTCATCTTCCACTGAATGAAGTTTCTTCACAGCAACAACCAAACCTGCCGGCAACACCGCCCTGTAAACGTTTCCTTGACCTCCCACTCCAATGAGATATTTGTCATCAAAATTCTCAGTAGCTTCAATGATATTCTCAAACATTATTTTTCCATCATAGCTCCACACAGAAAAGAGAGCAACCCTTTCAGTTTCAGGTTCTTCTTCAGATTGGATTTCTTCCTTTTGTTTACTTCTACAAAGTAGGTACATTGAAAGCCCCACCCCACACAACACTAGTATTACGATTCCCAAAGCAAGAAATACCCACATGATGACTTTGTTCCTCTTTCGACCATGGTTGGGTGCGCAAAGTCTCAAGCTAGTGACATTACCACACAACCCTTTGTTATTTTTCAATGATGCAATTGAAGCATTAAGAAAAGCTGGAATTTTTGGAAGTGGCCCTTCTAACTGATTGTCTGATATGTTAACAAAATCCAGTGTTATGCCAAAAGTGGAAGGAATGGTGCCAGAAAGACTATTATGTGAGAGATTCAACATTAACAAGTTCACCAACATTCCAAGATTTGGTGGTATCATTCCATTCAATAGATTGACACTAAGATCAACAGATTCCAGAGCTTTGGTAAACTGTGAGGGAATGTTTCCTTCAATTTTGTTCATGCTCAAGTTCAAGTTCCGCAACCTGGGTAAGATCATAACTTCTTGTGGTATTGTGCCACTCAATTCATTTCCTCCAAGGTCCAAAGTGTCAAGCATCTGTAACAATCCAATTTCTTCTGGAATGTTTCCTGAAATGTAATTGTTACTAATCTTGAGCTCAGCTAATTGTGTCAGGCTTCCTAGCTCCTTTGGAAGCTTCCCAGTCAAGTGGTTGGAAGAAAGGTGAAGCCTGCCAAGCTTTGTTGCCTCAACTAGTTTTGGTGGTATGCCACCAGAAATATTATTGTTGGATAATATGAGGGTATTAAGTTTGAGGCACTTCCCCCACTTTGGTGAAATGGGGCCATAAAATTTATTGACACTCAGATCAATGATTTCCAAATTAGGATATACACCAAAATCTTGTGCTATGTCTCCTTCTAATTGATTGTTGCCAATTATGATTCTACGAATACTTGAGCAGTTCTTCAAGCTTCTCGGCACTGGACCTGTAAAGTGGTTGTCATGAGCATTGAAGATTGCTAGTGACCCACCAGAGCAGATTTCATGTGGCAAATGGCCAGTGAAATCATTTTCTCCTATTAACAAGGTATACCAGTTGGTGAAATTATTCAGGACCGCTGGAATGCTACCATTGAGTTTGTTGGTGGACAATTCCAACACAGTGAGCCTTGTCAAATTACCAATTGTTGTAGGAATAGGTCCAGAGAGATTGTTTTGTTGGAGACTGAGGCAATTCAAATTGATAAGATTCCCTATAGAGACAGGAATTGATCCAGAAAAATGATTGAAGCCCATGAATAGTTTTGTGAGCTTTGTCAAGCTTCCAATGGTGGAAGGAATGGACCCAGAAAGGTGGTTGGTATCCAATGCCAGATTTTCCAAATTGACTAAGTTTCCTATGGAAGGTGGTATTGATCCAGAATGATTGTTGCCATAAAGATGGAGCAAGGACAAGTTAGACATGTTCCATATGGAAAGTGGGATTGGTCCAGACAAGAGGGAATTGTTAGCAAGATAAAAATTATTTAAACTGCTCATGTTACCTATTGTTTCAGGGATAGTACCAGTGAGAGAGTTCTTGGACAGATCAAGAAGCCTAAGGTTTGTGAGCATCCCAATTTCTCTTGGAATGGGACCAGAAAGTTTGTTTCTTGAAATGGCAAGAAACTCCAAGTTGTTCAATTTTCCAATCTCTGGAGGAATTTGGCCATACAATTTGTTGACACTTAAGTCTAGATATGATAGTCTGGACAAGTTTGCTATGGAACTAGGAATAACTCCCTCTAGTTGACAAGAGAAAAAATCAAGGCCATGTAAACTCCTTAAAGTCCAAATCTCTTGAGGGATGAAACCATCAAAGGAATTGTAAGACAAGTTCAAAACATTTAGTTTGGACATGCTACCTACTTGTGGGGGGATGGTCCCATAAAAGGAGTTGTTATCGATATCTAGGCTGAGGAGGTTGGGGAATGAAGAGAAGTTCAGAGAATGGAGTGTACCTTTGAGTCCATAATTTGCAAGACTTATGTTGGAGATGGACTTGGATTTGTCACACTGAATTCCTTTCCATTTGCATGGATCAGTGCCTGTCCAAGTTGACAAGAGAGCTTTGCTCTGGTTGTCAAGGCTCTGTTTCCACTTCAACAGAGCATTTGCTTCACTCTCTTCAGCTGCTGCTTGGGGCAGCAGCAATACTGTTAGAAGGACACACAGAAACATGAACTGAATTTGGGTGCTTCTTTGAATCACAACCAACATGTTGAATTTGATGGTGATCATGGAGTTGGAGCTCAAGGACCCTTTAAAAAGCAATAATGACGAAGGTGGTTTATTAAAGTCTTGAAGTGGGTACATGCATTTTAGTCAATTCAAATCTGCCACTCAAAGGCAATTAAATACTCTTGCTTAATTAATTAGCATGTCTGAATGAAATTTTGGCAAAGTTGCCTTTTAACAAAACTAGTATTATTATTATTAGTACAAATGTGTTTCACGTGATTTGCTTTGAATTTTTTTTGCCAGAGAGCATTTCTGCTCAATTAAATACTCTTGGTTTGGTGTAATATTATCGATGTTTGTTTTTTCTTCTGTAGTTCGAAGGTTATATTATCGATGTTTGAATTCTTGTGACCACAATAGAAAAATAAAGTATTTGGCTAATGGGCCCATGTTTTTCACGCTCAATTTAAATGACATTGAAAGTAGATATTTATATAGATTTCTTTTGGTACCACCCAAAAACTATTTGCACAAAAAAAAAAGGTACCAAAAGAAGGTGCGTACTAGGGTCAGGGGTGGACCATTAATATTTTGGTCCATCGGTCTACCAGGGGTATTTCAGATTGGGATTATCAATGAAATGGTCCCGGTGTTTGGGTCGCCGCCTGAGGTAGGTCCTTCCCCGGAAAAATCCTAGGAGATGGTCCCTCTGTTTGCAAACTGTCTGAAATAGGTCCTCACCGGAGCCCGGAGCTCCGGCCAATGCTTATGTGGCATGTTGACTACTTAAATGAAGTCCACGTGGAATTATTTAAATAAAAAACTTAATTACAAGTCAGAAAATAAAACTAATTAAACCTCTCAATTTTCATGTAATTACAAATACACCCTAAAATTCCTAAATCCCTAAATCATTGTTCTTCATCCTCCTTCATCTTCACCTGCTCCTTCATCTTCACCATTGTTCATCTTCTTCGTTTCCCATGCTCCCTCATGCTCTCAACATCCTTTCTTTCTCCAATCTCAAATTCTTCCACTTCAAAAATCAAGAAGCAAGGCACAAATCAAACCCAGCCCCTTTCTCTTCATGTTCTGCACGTAAGGAAGGAGAAGAAGAAGAAGAAAGAAAAGAGAACCAAAGGAGAAACAGGAAACAAGAAAGAAGGAAGAAGAAGAGAGGAAGTTGAACGCGGGAGCATAAGAGAGGGGAAAGGAAGAAACTTTACGCAGGGCGAGAGACCGACGGCGGCGTGGTGTTTGGTGAGAGCTCGAAGAAGGCCCATCTACAGTGCGATCCAGGCTCGGACTTGGCCGCAGAGGTGGCGTTCGCGGTGCTGGAGGCGAAGTGCCGGGACGGGATGGCGTGAGCGGTTCAGGAAGAGGCGACGGTCGATTTGGGTTTGTCCGTTGGGCTTCGACGCAGAGGAAGACGTGGTGGCTGCGATGGTGATTTGCTGGAGAACATGAATCTTCCACCATTCACTCTCAATCTCGGTTTCGTAAAGGTTCAAGAAAGTGAGATGAGAAAGGATTGCAGATCCATGTGGTTTTTGGTTTCCTTAGATTATTTTTTTGGGTTTCTTCTACTTGTTCTGGATTTGGGTTTTCTGGGTTTTGATTGTGAAGGCTCTATGTTGCAAGAGGGGGTGAAGTTGGGGATTTCAGGAGGCTGCTGGATTGATTAATGGAATTTTTGGGTTTTTTGGGTTTTGATTAACTTTTTATTTTATTTATTAGCCACGAAGAAGATGAACAATGGTGAAGATGAAGGAGCAGGTGAAGATGAAGGAGGAGGATGAAGAATAATGATTTAGGGATTTAGGGATTTTAGGGTGTATTTGTGATTACATGAAAATTGGGGGGTTAGTTAGTTTTATTTTCTGACTTGTAATTAAGTTTTTTATTTAAATAATTCCACGTGGACTTCATTTAAGTCGTCAGCATGCCACATAAGCATTGACCGGAGCTCATGGCTCCGGTGAGGACCTATTTCAGACAGTTTGCAAACAGATGGACCATCTCCTAAGATTTTTCCGGGGAGGGACCTACCTCAGACGGCGACCCAAACACAGGGACCATTTTATTGATAATCCCTTTCAGATTTTGGCTCGAGCCATTCTTGAATTCATGGACATCTTGGCCCTTCGTCTGACACAAAAGATGGGTCATCTAGAAGACATTGTTCGCTCTCGATTTCTCATACTCTCATCCTAACCAACTCACACAACTTAAAGACAGAGAACCCAAATTCCTATCCTCTCTGTATAAACCGAGCTTCACTTTTTTCTACCCACTCTTATGGAAGAGAATTATTGTAGAAAAACCAAGCCTTGTAAAAGGTATTGGGAGAAGTCCTGCATAATACTTGTAAGGAGAAGTCCTGATAATACTTGTAAGGGGAAGCCTTGATAATACTTGATAGGAGAAGTCCTTCTAATACTTGTTGGGAGAAGTCCCTGATAATACTTGTACTATTTGTTTAAATAGTGGAAAATCTTGGTGAAGCCAAGGACTGGACGTAGCCCTGTCGATTATGGGGGTGAACCACGATAAAGATTATGTGTGCTTTACTTTTCATGTTATGTCATATTTCCGCTGCATACATGTATATTTACATAATGAATAACTCTCGTTGAAAATCAATAATTAATGCTTATCATTGAAAGAATTTTTTTTAAAATGAGTCACACAATTCAAACCCCCCCCCCCCTTTCTTGTTCTTGCACCTACAATTGGTATCAGAGCCTAACCACTCTGAAAATAACTAACATCTTCACAGATGTAGAGTATAAAGATCTATGGTAATAGATGTTCTCCTCGAACAAAAGCAACCATGATCCAAACAACATTGCAGGAAGAACATCTCAAAGAAACTAGCTCAAGAAAGGAGTAAACAGGTCAAAAGGAAGCTATTCACAGATAACCTGAAGGATTGCAGAAGATCCCATATCTATCCAAAAGAGGAAGCAACTCGCCTTCAAGAAGAGAAAGAACTCATCTTCTTCGAGATGGAACCAACCATTGCTGAAGATTGGAGATAGATGACAAGAAAAGAAAATGAGGTAACTCTGAACCTATAATTAATCGTTTGCTACTATCTCATTACTTGTGTTATAAACAACTTAAGTGTATAAATGTATGAGAGAAAAGACCACAGATTATATTCTAAAGTATTCATCATTTATAGTGCTGAGATAAATTAAAATCGGTTGAAACATACGTATCTTCTCAGGAAAGCAAAACACATGAGAATCAAGTCTTTGAGATGGAAAAAAAACCCGTTCTGTTTGGGTCTGGGTTCGGGTTCGGGTTTTACCCGATTCTGAAATTACTATTCGGGTTCGGGTTTGGGAATGGTGAAACCCGACCCGAACCCTACCCGAAACCCGATCTCTATATATTAAATTACTAAAATATCTTTATATATATATATATATATATATATATATATATATATATATATATATATTAGTACTTTAGTAGTGATTACTAGGGTTTCATTGTTTCAACTTTCAAGTTTCTGAATATATATCTTTATATATATTCATGATCTTGAATATGGAATTTTGAATTGGCTTCTAGAGTCATTTTTTAAATCATTATGAAGATGTTGCTGCTACTGCATTAGTAATCGGGTTCGGGTATGGCTCGGGTTTTGGAGTTTTTTATGGTTTCCCTTTGTTTACCGCGGGTATAATTTCGGGTATGGGGAACCCGAAACCCAACGGGTTCGGGTTCGGGTTCGGGTATGGTTTTTCTACCCGAACAAGGTTTGGGTTTGGGTTTGGATTCGGGTATATGATTTCGGGTTCGGGTTCGGGTATGGTTAAACCCGCACCCGACCCTACCCGTTGCCATCCCTACTAGTAAATATCAAGCCATACAGATATCCACACACACAAAAAGAATCAATGTCTACCATTCTCAATGACATGTTGCAGGAGGCAATTGTCCAGCCCAGCGTGAGCCCCTTCTCCTTACCTGTTCTTCTAATTAAGAAGAAATATGGGACCTGGCATTTTTGTGTCGACTACAGAAGTCTGAACGCAGTCACTGTCAAGGACAGATTCCCCATTCCAACAATTGATGAACTGCTAGACAAGTTGGGTGGCTCAACAATATTTACTAAGATCGACCTTCGCTCTAGCTTTCACCAAATCCGAGTTGCGCCGGAAGACACACACAAGACTGCATTCCGGACAGTAGATGGCCATTATGAGTTCCTAGTTATGCCTTTCGGCTTGACTAACGCTCTGTCTACATTTCAATCAGCAATGAATGATTTTTTACGGCCTTACATCGGTTTGTGCTTTTTTTTATGATATTCTGATTTATAGCCCTAATTTTGATTCGCACTTACTCCATTTACGCACTATTTTGGATACTCTGCAATCTCACAAATTTTATGCCAAGTTATCTAAGTGGGAAATAGGGGTTTCTACGTTGCATTATCTAGGGCATATTATTTCAGAATCTGGGGTTACCCCTGATCATTCAAAAGTGGACGCGATCTTATCCTAGCCAACTCCTAAGTTACTCCGAGCACTCCGCGGATTCCTAGGATTAACCGGCTTTTATCTTCGCTTTGTGCGTCATTATGCGTCACTCGTTGGTAGCCCACTTCCAACTAGGCCAAAGAGGACCATAATCAAACCCACATGGATGAAGAATTATGGTTAGTTTATTTTTATCTTTTTAGCATTAATTAATATGTATTAGTTTCATCCCTTGTTGTTTTCTGTTTCCTTCAATTAAGTTCTGGACTGTTAGCTTTAGGTCCAAGCCCATTAGTCTATGTACTACCTATAAAAGGCAAAACCCTAAAAAATAGAAGCACGAGAAAATTTCCAAAGTTTATTTTCTCTTAGATTAGGTTATTTAGCTGCTGCTCTCATTTTTCCAGATCTGTTGGTAGAGGAAATTGATTTTCTTCATGCTAAGGTGGACTGAAAATAAATATTAATTCAAGATTTTTGAAAATCAACTAATTTAACTCTACGTCTCTGATATATTTCAAGCTCATATGAATTGTGTAGTTGTAGAATTTTATCCTTCGGCGTGGATTTTGCATCCCAGCACATATTAGATTACCACATTTCCTTTCCCTCCTCCCCTCCAAGCTTTGCATCCAATACCAACTATTCTCCCCTCGAAAACGCTCAAGCCCGTAGCTACAATAACCATGATAACTGAGCAGAAAAATCTGACCAATCACTCAAAACCGTGGCAAATGGGGCGGACCTTCGTGCTCCTAAGTTGTATCCTCCGTGAATTTGCTTCGGTGGTGACACCCGCAAGAATACTCTAACACCCAAGTCAAAACATGAGTGAAATGTGCGGTATGAAGTGTGTGTAATTTATGAGCTTTACTTCACCTTTGATAAGGTCAATACCAAGGGGGGTCCCAGGTTGGGTCGTTGTCTTTCGTAGTCTAAGATACGACGAGGTCCCAGATTGGGCCATTGTCTTTTGTAGTCTGAGGTACGACAGGGGTCCCAAGTGTTTGCATGAACTCAAAATAACACGCCATCAGTTTAAATAAAAAACCAAGTCTTAAGAGTACCTTTTGATTTGCCCCCCTCGGGCGCCCGGGATCACTCGCCGTTTCTTTCGTGCCTGAGGCCTTATCGAGCGACCTTGTCCTCATGAGTTACTAGCCAATGCCAGCCTGTCCTGTGTATGTTTCAATTCCGCTTTTCTCGCAACTGCTCTTCCAGTTGATGTAACCGCACCCACTTTCTATGGTTTCGTACCCACGCGTCGTTTTGCTTTTACTGTGCAATCATTGTTTTACTAGAAACGACGTAACATGGGGCGGCACGTCTAATGATTAGACTTGATGAGATTCATTGGGATTTGATAAGATTTGATTTTCCACTATTTCGTACTTCGCACTTGTCTTGTCCGTCGAGGCTTTTCCTCTCCCCCTCTTTCTATTCTATATAAACCCACTTCTTCCTGCAGAAATCACTTTTGCTTCCTTCTCCACAACCTGTGCGATTTCCGGTGAAATTTGCGCCTTGAGATTTTTCCCTGAGTTCTCTTGCATCGCACTCCTCCGTGTTCCACCCCTTCCAACCGTGTCTGTCGTCGTACTTTTCTCTCCCTTTCTCCATTCAACAGTACGTTCTCTCCTCCTTACTCTTGTTTTTGTGTCTCTTTCTTTCTTTTCATGGAGTCTGCGACTGAGTCCGTCGTCAGAACCACCGCTGTGCAAGAACATCAACAACGGCCTTTGTCTCCAGCCACCAAAGCCCACAACTACGAAGAGTCGTTACCCCGACCTGTTCAAACCGGACTAGTGTCCCCCAAGGTTGCGGCCACCTTCACCACATGGAACACTTTATTCATGGTGGAGGCGCTGTGTAACAAACTTGGCGGGTTCTGATCGGATAACTGTGACCCTGACTTGATCACTGTGTCGTGCACCGCCCACGAGCGTGTATGTGACGCCAAACTAGCAGAGGGCGACCCCCACTTCTTTTATGTCTACGGGTACCTATTTGAAGACCTCGGCGTCCGCCTTCCTTTTCCCCCCTTTATTAGCGAAACCCTGAAGGCTGTCTCTGTCGCCCCTTCCCAATTAAATCCAAACTCATAGGCCTTCATTAGAGGTTTTGAGATTCTGTGTGAAGCCCTCGGGGTCACCCCTACATATTAAATTTTATTTTTCTTTTATAACTGTGTTCTTCCTAGCAAAAAGGGTTTAGACGTGGCGCCCACAAGCTCTTGGGTCGCCCTGGCCGCCAAGCCTTCTAAGGCCAAATTCAATCCTTGGAAAAGTAACACCCACGACCTATGGAAAGGGAGTTTCTTTAAAGTGGCCGACAGCCCTAGTATCCCCCATCTCTTAAGACACGACAAAACCGGTCACATGCGGTTTCCCCCTACTGGACTGAGTCGCCAAATTTTGCCCTTAGCACCGAGGATGATGCGTTGACTGACGATGAATGGTTTGTCATAGAATACCTTTGTACTTTGGAGCCTATCAATATTGGGGAGTTGATACATACCCATAAAAATGGGAACGCCGCCCGTGGGGGCCACTGAAGTTTTTGAACCGCTCGCCCTGAACTTTGCGGAGTCGCACTTTCCTCGGGAAAGTTACTTGGCGGACCAAGTATGTGATGACTTTATTGTTGTTGGGAACAACATGATTAAAAATACCCTCATTTCTGCCAGCTGGGGCGCCGTCATGGTGCGAAAACATCGGGATGCCCTTAGGGCAGTGTCAGACCGTGCGCAACCAGTGAATCTGTTAAGCGCTGAGAAAAAAGAATTGAGTGAAACGAACAAGTCTCTTGCAGCGGAGAAGGCCAAACTAGAGAGCACCCTCGCTGAAGTTGAAGCTCGCCTAAAGCGGGCGGCGGATATGGCGGCTGAGATTGATGCTTTGCGTGCTGACAAAGCCAAATTGGAGAAACTAGTTGCGGGCGGAGAGGCCCGCCAAACTCAAGCACTGGCGGCCCAGAAAACTTCCTTCGAAGATGAATTTGCTGATAAGAAGAATATTTTGGAGGAGACTTTTTCTCACTCGTTGGCGGACCGGAAAAAGGCCGTTGATGCTAAGCTGGCTGAGGTGGAAGGCAAGCTCGCCGACGCGGAAAGAAAGCTCGGTGTAGCTAATGAAGAGCTGACCAAGGCGAAAAGCGATTCTGTTGCTACTGCTGCTGAATTGGTCGCCCTTCGAGAGAACTTTGTCGAAGAATGCTTGAAGAGGTTTGAAGAGGGCTTTCGGTCCGCCAAAGCACAAGTGCGGTTCCTCCAACCTGACTTTGACCTTACCCGCATGGGTATGTGGAAAGACGTCACTGAAGAAGGCCTAGTGAGGATGGACTCCGAGGATGAAGAAGATGACCAAGTGGCTCATGGTGACGCTGATGAGGAGGCAGTCGCCGGCGGGGGAGGGGGGGGCGATCAGGCTGAGGCCTAGTTGTATCTTAGTAGTTTTGGTCTCATTTTTTTTTTGCTGTTTTTTTGTTCGTCGCCAATGTATGCCACCCCGTTTTTTACCTCAAATTTCAACAAGTTATTGAAATATTTTGCCTTTACCTTTCCATCTTTTTAGTACTGTTAGTAAACATATTTCAAGGTCGCCGCTGGACCATTTTATATGTTTGTTTCGTCGCCCTATTACTTTGCTTGCATGGTTTCCGCTCGCGTAACGAGTCGTATTCCCATGGCTCTTCTAGGGAGGTCAACGCTTGCTTTTATGAGTCACGTAATGACCCGTACGCCCTGTGTTTGTGCTGTTTGTCTATTTTGAGGCTTTGGCCCGCCTAAGCGAGGCTTTCGCTCAACCTTATTCCGACGAGATTTTGGCTTGATTTAATTCGATCAAGGCTTCGGCTCGCATGGCGAGGCTTTTGCTCAATGAAACTTTTGGCTTGGATCTAGTGTTCAATGAAACTTTTGGCTTGGATCTAGAGGCCACTGGGGTTTCCCAAGGCTTGGCTCAAAGACGGGCTCGATTTAATTCGATCAAGGCTGGACACTTCGCCGTATTGTACAAGGGTCGTGCTTGCCGTTCCAAGCAAACCTCCGTGACGCCTTATGCTCTCTCGCCTTGAGAACTGGATAAGCCACCAGGATAAGGGGTATTATTCCCCCTTAGTTGCTTGGAAGCAGCGGAAAGTTCTTAGGATGCCACTGGTCCACTATCCTTTAGTATTAATTTTTGAATTTAGACCGCCACTGGGCCTTTCATTTGGAATTTAGACCGCCACTGGGCCGTTTGTTTAGACATCTATAATAATTTTAATTTGCAATTTTATTGAATATAGATAGATTTGGCACAGGAAGCTAGGGCATGATTCCTTAAAGACCATTACAAAGATAGCCAAACATGACTTAGTACGTGGTCTGCCAAAACTATCTTTCAAATCTGATGTCATATGCTCCGCATATCTTCAAGGAAATAAATTAAAAAGTTCTTTTCCTTCAAAGAATATTGTGAGTACAAGTAGACCTCTGAAGATGTTATATATGGACTTGTTTGGACCTACTAGAATGGCTAGTTGTTATGGAAAAAGGTATGGCTTTGTCATTGTGGACGACTACACGAGATTTACTTGGGTTTATTTCCTAAGTCACAAATGTTAGAACAGATAGCAACCTGAGAGAGGGGGGGGTGAATCAGTGTTGCCCCAATTTTCGCCTTATTGAAATTGTTACTTTCAAGTTTACGATGATCACGAAATGATCGTTGTGATTGCAGCGGATATGAACAATACTTGAAAGTAAATGTGAAGGATAAAGAGAATCACACACAAGATTTATCCTGGTTCGCCTTCAATCCACCGAAGACTACGTCCAGTCCCTCAAGAAAACCCCTTGAGGATTTTTCCACTATTGATAAGAATTTCTTACAAGTTCCTAACCCAAGGACCTCAAGAACTTCTACCAATATCCCGTGAAAGCAAACCGCTTTCAACAGCCCCTGAAAGCAAACCGGTTTCAGTTCCTGAAGGCAAACCACCCTCAGATCTTGAAGGCTAAACCACCTTCAATGAAAACCCTGAAAGTAAACCACTTTCAGTGACAACAACCCTTCACCGAATACCACGGTGAAAACTCAATCTTACAGAAAGAGATGAAGAAGATATTACAATTGGTTGTTTCAATCCTTTAACACACAATTGGATTGAACATGAGAGATTATGCTTTTAAGGCTTTTAAGCATAATACAATTCTGAGTTCTTCAAGATATGAACAACTAAAGTGTTCTTGTAAACATGAAGATCATGAACTCAGAATTTAGGCTCCAAAAGATTTAAGTTCTAAAAGATGAACTAATTTTGAAAGAGCTTTGGCCTAATGTGTTTTTCTCATGTGAAATGTGTATATTTCGTGTGTGTTGTGTGTTTTCTGGACTCAAATGGTCTTTATATAGGCAAGGGAAACGTCCTTGAACCATCACAACCCTTTTAAAAAGGTTTGGGACACAATGGTTCATGAAAAGATGCACTTTTTCGTTCTGGTAATCGATTACCATACTTAGTGTAATCGATTACACAAGTGACCGTTTCAGCTTGAATTTGAATTTCAAACATGTAATCGATTACAAGACTTGAGTAATCGATTACTTGCCTTGGTGTAATCGATTACCATAATGGTGTAATCGATTACACAGAAGCCCATTTTCCAGAAACTTGATCTTTGAGACTTGCTTAAGGTTTTCTACTTCTTTTAAGTTATGAAAACTCTTAGCTTAATTAGATTAGGTGTTTTAAGAGCCTTTATGCTTTAATCAACCTTTGGAAGCATAACTCACCTAATTCTAAGACTTCTAGACTATTGATGGACTTGAGTGCTTGATTCTTTGAAGTCTTCTTTTCTTCTTTTTGTTGATGAGTTTGTCATCATCAAAACCACAGCCAGGGTCAGGAGCAAGACCTTCTTCACAACAAAGATGATATGTTCAAAGCTTTCACAACATTCTGCAAGAAAGTCCAAAACGAGAAAGGCTACTGCATAACGACAATCAGAAGCGATAAAGGTGGAGAATTCATCAATGAATAATTTGAAAGCTTCTGTGAACTGAATGGCATCACTCATCAACTCTCAGCTCAAAGAACTCCTCAACAAAATGGTGTAGTTGAACGAAAGAAAAGATCTCTCCAAGAGATGGCAAGAACGATGCTAAGTGACATATCTCTTCCAAAGTATTTTTGGGTCGAAGCAACTCATACTGCTTGTTACATCCAAAGCAGAATTCTCATGAGGACAATTCTAAAGAAGACTCCATATGAATTATGGAAAGGGAGACAACCATACATTTCTTACTTCCATCTGTTTGGATGTCCCTGTTTCATTCTCAACACTAAAGACGATCTTGGAAAGTTTGATTCCAAGTCAGACAAAGGATTATTTCTTGGATATTCTCCCCACTCAAAAGCTTACAGAGTCTACAACTCCAGAACCATGATGGTGGAAGAATCTATCAATGTAAAGTTTGATGATCATAGAAAAAATGAAGATGTAATCAACCTCAAAGAAGAACTCTCAAATATGGACCTGAATGGAAAATCTGAAGGACTATCGCCTAACAAAGCTCAACTGTCCAACAATCGTCCATCATCTAAGCAATCCACATAAGCAGATGATCACCCATCGTCTAAAGAAAATGAAGGGCCATCGCCCAACCTTACAACATCTGATCAAGTCATGAAATCAAGTGGAATTTCTCTTCCAAGGGATTGGATATTCAGGCTAGATCATCCTCCAAACCAAGTCATTGGAAGCATCTCAGAAAAAGTCAGATTTAGATCACCATTCCACAATCACGACAACTGTGAATTCATCTATGAAATTGAACCAAATAATGTCTCAGGAGCATTACACGATGAAGGGTGCATCTTAGCCATGCAAGAAGAATTAAATCAGTTTGAAAGGAGTCAAGTCTGGACTCTTGTTCCGAAACCTGAAGGAAAATCCATTATTGGAACAAAATGGGTTTTCAGAAACAAAGTAGATGAAGATGGCAAAGTGACTAGAAATAAAGCAAGACTGGTAGCTGATGAGTGGATTTTATATGATGTTTTTAGGGTCTTTTTAGTCTTTTTATTTTATTATTTTTGAGTCACATGTAGGTTTTTTATTGTTTTTATGTAGATTTTATATTTATTTTGCATTTTGCATGTAGATTAGATTTTTTGTGTTTTTCTATCTTTATTTTATATTTTTAGGGATTTTTCTAGTTATTTTATATTTTTAGGAAAAGCTGGTTTAGTTATCATTTTTGTCCAAGGACCAATGTGTAAAGTTTCAGAAAGTCAGGGACCAAATTGTAAAAGTTCAAGAGTGGGGGCTTAAAGTGAAGATTGAGAGAATTCAAGGGCTTGAATTGAAGTGCTAACCAAGAGAGGACCAAAGTGAAAAAGAAGAATATGAAGAATCACTCTCTAATTTAGCACATGGAAAAAATGTTTAAAGAATTGATGTTAGTGGAGGAAGGGTTTCAGAATTAAATAGGGCTGGTTAGTGGCATTTTATGGCCATCAAAACCCACTACCATGAATGAAGAAGGAAGAACAAGCAAGAAGATGAAGAAGCAGCGTCCCAGCGCTCAAGCGTTGGGATCCCAGCGCTCCAGCGCTGGGGTTCTGACTGGATGATGAGTCAGATTGTTGACCCAGCGCCCAAGCGTTGGAAAGCCAGCGCTCAAGCGCTGGGCCTCGGTCTGGAAGTGGGATTTTAATGCCTCCTAGCGCCCAAGCGTTGGGAATGCTAGCGCTGAAGCGTTGGAGGCTGGATTTTTACTATAAATAGGACCCTTTTCTTCACTTGTAAAGCACACCTTCTTAGAATACAACAAGTATTCTCTCTTTCTCCCTCAAAGATCATTGTTCCTAGGAATTGTGGGAAGCCAAACTTGAGCTCCTATCCAGGGTAATTCAATGATTCTTTTAGCCATGCTTGGCTAAATTCTTCTTTAAGTTTTTGGGTTGTTTTAGTTTATAATACATGTTCTAGTTATTTCTTACATTTCTGAATTTTATTTCCATTCATGTTTTATTACCTTATGCTTAATTTCTATCTTGTGGATCCCAAGAGGTTTTGCTTATTACTTATTACATAAGGCCATTTGGTGAGTAGTAAGGGAACTAGGTAATAAAAAAGGTTATAAGTATACTTCGCTAAGGAATTAGGAAGGACGTAACTTTATGTTGGCCTGAACATCTTCTTCATCTTCTTCTTTAGTTAACTAGGTGCCAAGGAATTGGGTTTAGTAATTAAAAAGAAATATCTACAATGCTTAAGAAATTAACTTGTAGTTACACTAGGCTATATCATCATGATAATGGTTTTATAATTCAGGAATTTAGTAGGAAATTTCTAGCATGTTTTTATAGACTATGTAAACCAACCCAAGAGCTTAATGTTCATCATCTCTTTTTCTTATTATTTTATGCTATTGTTTCTTTCTAGTTCTCAAACCTACAACAAATATTCATCTTTTATTTTTCTTTTTTAGTACTAAATTTTATAATAATAAGAACACCTATCCCTTGGGTTCGATCTTTTTATATTACGCGATAGTTTAATCGTGCACTTGCGATTCCATTATCAAGTTTGTGGCGCCGTTGCCGGGGATAGGTTCTTTCAAGTTCTTGTTTTTATTTTATTTAGTACTTTTTGTATATAATATAAAAAAATAAAAAAAATATTACTGCCTAACAGTTTGTTGGCATGTGGAAAGAAGATCCTTTAGAGACTATAATCTCTGAGGGGTTGGATTTTGAAGATATAGACAGCAATGACGAACAGGTCATTGAAATGGCAAGATATCTGGAGGCTGCCCATTTTTTCCCTTCAACTAAAAATTGGGTAGAGGAGCTCAGAAGAGAAGAAGAAGTTCAAGAGGAAAAGAGGGAATTGAAGCCCTTACCTTCCACTCTTAAGTATGTATTTCTTGAGGGAGGTAATAATAAGCCAGTCATTGTGAGTAGTTCCCTCTCTCCTCTTGAAGAAGAAAAACTGGTAAGAATTCTTAGAACTCATAAATCTGCTTTGGGTTGGACTATAGAGGACATTAAGGGCATAAGCCCCACTGTTTGTATGCATAAAATTTGTTTAGAAGAACAAGTTAAACCTGTAGTCCAACCCCAAAGAAGACTTAATCCTGCCATGAAAGAGGTGGTAAGGAAAGAAGTGATTAAGTTACTAGAGGCAGGGATCATCTACCCCATTTCTGATAGTGAATGGGTTAGTCCTGTTCAGGTAGTTCCCAAAAAAGGGGGAATTACTGTGGTCCCAAATGAGAACAATGAATTGATTCCCACCAGGATGGTAACTGGTTGGAGGGTTTGTATAGATTACCGGAGGCTAAATTCTGCCACCCGGAAAGATCATTTCCCCCTTCCCTTTATTGATCAAATTCTTGACAGGTTGGCTGGCCATGAGTACTATTGTTTCCTGGATGGATATTCAGGATACAATCAAATTGTTGTTGATCCTAAGGATCAAGAAAAAACTGCTTTTACTTGCCCCTTTGGGGTGTTTGCTTATAAAAGAATGCCTTTTGGCTTGTGTAATGCTCCAGGAACCTTCCAAAGATGTATGTTTGCTATTTTTTATGATTTAATTGGTGAATGTATGGAAGTGTTCATGGATGATTTTTCTGTGTATGGCCCCAACTTTGACAAGTGTTTGAGCAATTTGGAAAGGATTCTTGTTAGGTGCCAAGAAAAGAATTTGGTACTTAATTGGGAAAAATGTCATTTTATGGTAAAAGATGGCATTGTGCTTGGGCACAAGATTTCTGAAAAAGGGATTGAGGTGGATAAGGCTAAAACTGAAATTATTGAAAATCTACCTCCTCCCACTAATATTAAAGGTATAAGAAGCTTGCTTGGTCATGCAGGTTTTTATAGGCGATTTATAAAAGATTTTTCTAAAATTGCTAAGCCTATGACAAATCTCCTTGAAAAAGAAGCTCCTTTTATCTTTAATGATGAGTGTTTGGCTGCTTTTAAATTATTAAAAGAAAAACTTGTTTCAGCCCCTATCATTGTTGCTCCCCAATGGGATTTGCCTTTTGAAATTATGTGTGATGCTAGTGATAATGCAATAGGGGCTGTTCTTTGTCAGAAAAATGGAAAAGTTTTGCATGTGATTTATTATGCTAGTAAGGTTCTGAATGAAGCTCAAAAAAATTATGCTACAACTGAAAAGGAGTTGTTGAGCGTTGTCTATGCTTTAGACAAATTCAGACCTTACGTTTTGGGTACTAAAGTTATTGTGCATACTGACCATTCTGCATTGAAGTACTTGTTTGCTAAGCAGGAAGCTAAACCCAGGCTAATCAGGTGGATCTTACTCTTGCAAGAGTTTGATCTTGAAATTGTGGACAGAAAAGGGAAGGACAATGGTGTAGCAGACCATTTGTCAAGGCTTGAAGAAGGGAACTCCGATCCAATTCCTATTCAAGAGGAGTTCCCAGATGAGAGGCTTTTAGCTATCCAAGAGATAGCTCCATGGTATGTACATTTAGCTAATTTTAAAGCTGCTGGTGTGTTGCCTCCTGATTTGACTAGGCAACAAAAGAAGAAATTTTTGCATGATGCTAAATTCTTTTTCTGGGATGAACCTTATTTGTTTAGAGAATGTTCTGATGGGATCATTAGAAGGTGTATTCCAGAAAAAGAATTTGAGGCTATTTTATGGCATTGCCATGGCTCCGATTATGGAGGCCATTTTTCAGGTGAAAGGACTGCAGCTAAAGTCCTCCAAAGTGGTTTTTATTGGCCTACTATCTTCAAAGATAGTAGAGCATTTGTGGTAAGGTGTGATCGCTGTCAACGAACTGGTAATATCTCAAGAAGGAATGAGATGCCCCAAAAAATGATTTTGGAAGTTGAGCTTTTTGATGTATGGGGCATTGATTTTATGGGACCTTTTCCACCTTCTTTTGGTTGCCAGTATATTTTGGTTGCTGTAGATTATGTTTCTAAATGGGTTGAAGCATCAGCCCTTCCCACAAATGATGGAAAAGTTGTTTTGGATTTTCTGAAGAAAAAGATTTTTACTAGATTTGGGGTGCCAAGAGCAATAATCAGTTATGGAGGTAAGCATTTTTGTAATAAAGCTTTTGAAGCTCTTTTGAAAAAATATGGTGTTAATCATAAAATTGCTACCCCCTATCACCCCCAAACTAGTGGACAAGTAGAGGTTTCTAATAGGGAGTTAAAAAGGATTTTGGAAAAAACAGTTGGTACCTCAAGGAAGGATTGGTCAAAAAAATTAGATGACACCTTGTGGGCTTATCGAACTGCGTTTAAAACTCCTATTGGAACCTCTCCTTACCAGTTGGTTTATGGTAAGACTTGTCATTTACCTGTGGAACTTGAGCATAAAGCCTTTTGGGCTTTGAAACAGTTGAACATGGATCCCAAAGAAGCTGGGGATAAAAGACAGGTACAGGTACATGAGCTGGATGAATTTAGACTCCAAGCATACCACAATGCTTGGATCTACAAGGAAAAGACAAAGAAGTGGCATGATAAGAAGATTGTGCCAAAAGAATTCAATCCAGGACAGTTTGTGCTGTTGTATAGTTCAAGGCTGAAGTTATTTCCTGGAAAGTTGAAATCAAGATGGACAGGGCCGTATATGGTTACTAAAGTCTTTCCTCATGGTGCGGTTGAGTTGGAAAATAATGTCACAAAGAATGCTTTTGTTGTCAATGGGCAAAGACTGAAACCGTACCTAGGAGGAGATATTGTAAGACAAGAGGTCTTTGCCATATTTGATACCCCCAATTGATTAAGGGGAAGGGTCTATCTCGGACCTTAACATTGAGCTGGTTGGGAGACAACCCAACTTAGGATAGTTTAAATTTTTGTCATTTAAATTTCTGCACAACTCTTGTAAATAAATAAAATAAAAGAAATTTTATGTCTTGCTGCAGGCGAGGCCAGCGCTCGAGCGCTGGAGGCCAACGCTCAAGCGTTAGGCCCCTGCTTCACAACCTCTGATTCCAGTTGATCCCAACGCTTAGGCGTTGGGGGGCCAGCGCTCATGCGCTAGGCCCCTGGAATCCACCCAGTTTATTTTCTAAATTCCAGCGCCATAGCGGTGGAACCCAGCGCTCAGGCGCTGGGACCTCTGATGCCCAGTTTTTATTTTAATTCCAGCGCCCAAGCGTTGGCATCCCCAACGCTCAAGCGCTGGAGCTCGGGCAGTTTGCTGTTTTTACTTTAGTTTGCTGTTTTTAGTTTTTAATAAATTTTGTGTTCACCATTCTTTGAAATTTTTAAGGTTTTATGAGTCTTCCCTTGGTTCTAAACTGGTTTTTATTTTTGGGAACTCAAGAACTCTTGTTTTTAAGGTGGACACAATTTTTCAACCCATGAGCTTTTGTGCTGTTTTTGGAACTAACAAGTCAAGCAAGCTTTTGCTTGTGAGACTTTTGTTTGTTCAATGTTACAGGATAGGTACCAAAAGGAGGAGGAGCCCTCTTGAACTTTAGTGTTCAAATTTGATTTTTACATTGAGGTTCCCTTGGACCTTTGTGGAAAATTTGTTACTATGCCAGCTTCTTAGTTTTGTTTTCTTTTTATAGTTTTTAGTTTTATTTTTAGTTTAGTTTTTCTGTTTTATTTTTGCATGAGTCTTGAGTATATTATCCATTCTGAATGTTGCTATAGCTTTGTGAAATGCTTTATCTGATTGAACTGCTTTGTGAAAAATTCTATGTTTTTAAGCAGTTAGGATTGCATGCTGTAAGAAAGGATTTTTGATATCTTGATTGTTTTGGTTGTTGGCAAGTCTTTTTCTGAGTTCTAAAAGGGTACCACTTACCCTATGTTTTTCTGAGAGCTGAGGACTCTGAATTCTTGATTGTGAAATTTTTCTGCCTTGTGTTGCATGTTGATTGAAGTTTTGTACACTTTGTGAGTTGAGAAGAGATTATAGGCATTTTTGAAAACTCAGAGTTTTGCTTGAAATTGATATCCACTAGTAGCCCCTTTTGAGCCTTAAAAGAGTCATTCTTTGGAGCCTACTTTGTGTGATAATTCTTAAAGTTGTTATAGTGATGCATGTGCTGAAATTGTTAGAGCTATGTTTGTGGGTTTCTCTCTAAAAAAAGATGAAGGAAAAAATTGGAAAAAATAAGGTATGTGCCTTAGAAAAAATAATGAAGTAGTGGGGTGAGAAAGAGTATGAGGGGAGTAAAATTCAAGTCATTCATCCCATACATTCCACTACTTTGTTCAAAAAAAAAAAAAAGAGAAAAAGAAAAAATTGAGAGGACCCTTGTGTTGAATTGTTGAGCTCTTAGTCAAGAAAAATCACTTAACAACAAGTTCCTGAGTCAGCCACTAGAGTTGCCAATTTCTTGAAATCCACACCTTGAAATGTTCAACCCTTTGGCCAAGTTACAACCTTAAAAATCTCTTCAAAATCACTTGGTTGCTTTATTTCAGTTTTGATTTGAATTATAGGCAGGATCATTGAGCTTTCTTGTTTTTCATGGAGAATATCATTTTGTGAGCTTTATTGATGAACTCAAACATGTTAAAAGCCAAGCCTAACTTTCTTGATGAACTCAAACATGAGTGGATTTTATATGATGTTTTTAGGGTCTTTTTAGTCTTTTTATTTTATTATTTTTGAGTCACATGTAGGTTTTTTATTGTTTTTATGTAGATTTTATATTTATTTTGCATTTTGCATGTAGATTAGATTTTTTGTGTTTTTCTATCTTTATTTTATATTTTTAGGGATTTTTCTAGTTATTTTATAATTTTAGGAAAAGCTGGTTTAGTTATCATTTTTGTCCAGGGACCAATGTGTAAAGTTTCAGAAAGTCAGGGACCAAATTGTAAAAGTTCAAGAGTGGGGGCTTAAAGTGAAGATTGAGAGAATTCAAGGGCTTGAATTGAAGTGCTAACCAAGAGAGGACCAAAGTGAAAAAGAAGAATATGAAGAATCACTCTCTAATTTAGCACATGGAAAAAATGTTTAAAGAATTGATGTTAGTGGAGGAAGGGTTTCAGAATTAAACAGGGCTGGTTAGTGGCATTTTATGGCCATCAAAACCCACTACCATGAATGAAGAAGGAAGAACAAGCAAGAAGATGAAGAAGCAGCGTCCCAGCGCTCAAGCGTTGGGATCCCAGCGCTCCAGCGCTGGGGTTCTGACTGGATGATGAGTCAGATTGTTGACCCAGCGCCCAAGCGTTGGAAAGCCAGCGCTCAAGCGCTGGGCCTCGGTCTGGAAGTGGGATTTTAATGCCTCCTAGCGCCCAAGCGTTGGGAATGCTAGCGCTGAAGCGTTGGAGGCTGGATTTTTACTATAAATAGGACCCTTTTCTTCACTTGTAAAGCACACCTTCTTAGAATACAACAAGTATTCTCTCTTTCTCACTCAAAGATCATTGTTCCTAGGAATTGTGGGAAGCCAAACTTGAGCTCCTATCCAGGGTAATTCAATGATTCTTTTAGCCATGCTTGGCTAAATTCATCTTTAAGTTTTTGGGTTGTTTTAGTTTATAATACATGTTCTAGTTATTTCTTACATTTCTGAATTTTATTTCCATTCATGTTTTATTACCTTATGCTTAATTTCTATCTTGTGGATCCCAAGAGGTTTTGCTTATTACTTATTACATAAGGCCATTTGGTGAGTAGTAAGGGAACTAGGTAATAAAAAAGGTTATAAGTATACTTCGCTAAGGAATTAGGAAGGACGTAACTTTATGTTGGCCTGAACATCTTCTTCATCTTCTTCTTTAGTTAACTAGGTGCCAAGGAATTGGGTTTAGTAATTAAAAAGAAATATCTACAATGCTTAAGAAATTAACTTGTAGTTACACTAGGCTATATCATCATGATAATGGTTTTATAATTCAGGAATTTAGTAGGAAATTTCTAGCATGTTTTTATAGACTATGTAAACCAACCCAAGAGCTTAATGTTCATCATCTCTTTTTCTTATTATTTTATGCTATTGTTTCTTTCTAGTTCTCAAACCTACAACAAATATTCATCTTTTATTTTTCTTTTTTAGTACTAAATTTTATAATAATAAGAACACCTATCCCTTGGGTTCGATCTTTTTATATTACGCGATAGTTTAATCGTGCACTTGCGATTCCATTATCAGTAGCTAAAGGTTACAATCAACAAGAAGGCATAGACTATATTGAAACATCAGCTCCTGTTGCCCAAATTAAAGAAATTCGTATATTGCTAGCTTTTGCATGTCAACAATATATCAAGCTCTATCAAATGGATGTCAAAAGTGCATTTCTCAATGGCTTCATCGAAGAAGAAGTTTATGTGAAGCAGCCCCCTGAATTTGAAGAGGCGTCCCTTCCAGACCATGTCTTCAAACTAAAGCAAGCTCTCTACGGACTGAAGCAAGCCCCCACAGCATGGTATGATAGACTCAACACCTTTCTTATGAGTAATGGCTTTACACGTGGTAAGGTAGACAACACTTTATTTAGACGAAAGTCAGAAAATGGTTTTATTTTAGTCCAATTATACGTTGATGATATTGTATTTGGTGCTACTAATGAAACGTTGTGCAAGGAATTTTCTAATCTTATGCAAAGTGAATTTGATATGAGCATGATGGGAGAATTGAAGTTCTTTCTTGGACTTCAAATTCGTCAAGAGAAGGATAAAACATATATCCATCAGACGAAGTATATCTAGGATCTATTAAAGAAATACAACATGGACAATTCAAAAGAGATGAATCCATATTAGATAAGATCGGTAGATAAGAACGGTGAAAGCTCACCTATTGATTCTACCAAATATAGAGGTATGATTGGCTCACTGCTTTACCTTACGTCTAGTAGACCAGACATTATCTTTAGTGCCTGCTTATGTGCAAGGTTTCAAGTAAATCCACAAGAATCTCACCTTAGTGCTGTAAAAAGAATTTTTAGATATTTATCAGGTACTGCTAATCTTGGTCTACTGTACGAGAAAGGTGATGATTTCAGGTTAAGAGGATTCTGCGATTCAGACTATGATGGAGATTGAATAGATATAAAAAGCACAAGTGGTGGATGCCATTTTCTTGGACAATGCTTAATTTCTTGGTGAAGTAGACGACAAAGTACAATCTCACTGTCTACTGCTGAAGCTGAATATGTAGCTGCAGGTTCTTGTTGTACCCATTTATTGTGGGTAAAACATCAATTAGAAGATTATTGCATCTTTGAGCATAACATCCCATTACTATGCGATAATACATGTGCTATAAACATTACAAAGAATCTTGTTCAACATTCTAGGACAAAGCATATAGAAATCAAGCATCATTTTATAAGAGATCATGTTGCAAAGGGATATATTGACATGTCATATGTGCATACTGATGATCAACTTGCTGACTTATTCACTAAAACTCTCATTGAAAATAGATTTAAATATTTGAGAGAAAGCATTGGCATGCATCCTGCTTTGTGAACTATATCGTCTATACTAACAAAAGTGCAAGAGACAAAAACGGCACAGATGATCCAATCATCGTTTATTCATCTTAGTGCATCGTCTGAAGAAGGTGCAACGTCTGAAGAAAATGCAATGTCTGTAATCTATCGTTTGCAAATTGGAAGTTCAAACGAGAATAACGTCATCAAGTGACGTAATCATAACTGCTTGAGAAGAACCATCATCTGCTCCAAGGAAGACGATACTGATAACATGTTTATGGACGATACTGTGTTAAAGACCAATATCCAAGGCCCAAACTTCCAATCAATCTGAAGACAGTACAAGCTCTATGAAAATAGTGGAAGCACATACAGTAGATGTTGATGCTCAAATGGTTATCCTTCAAGCTTTAGAAGAGCGCACAACATAAGTGGATTCAAAGCTATCAACAATTGAACAAGCTCTCGCTTTAATCCTGAGATATCTAGATTAAAGACTCTATCCCTCTTTAATTTTTAGTTGAATAATTGCTCTGCTGATTTTTTATTGTCTTGCTATGCAATCTGCTTATCGTTTATACGCTTGTTTGCATATGTTTTTGCTTATGACAAAGGGGGAGAAGAAGATTATAGAGAGAATAGAGAAAAATCAGAAGAGAGGAGAGAAAAGATCTTTATCGTTTAGAAAGAGAGAGAAGAGAAGTAGGAAAAGAGAGTTATCATTTTCACCTATTAAGGGGGAGAAGAAAGGAAGATAAGAAAGAAGGAAGTTACCGTTTAAGGGAGAAGAGAGAACCCTTTTTGGAAAAGAGAGGGGGAGTATACAAACCGTTTAGAGGAGAAGAGAGAACCCTATTATTGGAAAGAGAGGGGGAGTATACAAACACATGCTACAAAGTTAATATGAAAAACTTTCTCTATAAATTTGTCATCATAAAAAAGGGGGAGATTGTAAAGTTCAAACTATCCCATAACGTTTATCATATTTTGAGTGATAACAATTTTGTTTAAGAGTTCATTTATGATAGATAAAAATTTCCTAAACTTTGTTAATTATTCCTTTCAGGAAAAATCTCTATCGTCTGCTCGACAAAATATAAAGCTGAGATATCTCTATCGTCTACGCGGCAGCACTATCTGATCAAAACATAAGAAATATCACTATCATCTGCTCAACAAAATAGAAAGCTGAAATATTTGTATCGTCTACTCGGCAGCACTGTCTGATCAAAAGAGACGTCTCGTCTACGCTCAATGTCTAACGTCCAGAAGAGACTTGTTTATTCTATCAACGTCTCCTCATACAAAAGGAGAAAGCATTGTCTAATGAAAGAAGAAGTATCGTTTAGAATAAGTATCCTCCAAGGATAAGCAGAAGACTATGGTATATCAAGAAAATATCTCAAGTACGGTCTACAGCTGGCAAGGCCACTCACCGAGGAAAAGAGTACATATCA
The DNA here is from genome assembly GCA_030819835.1 of Acmispon strigosus. NCBI lineage: Eukaryota > Viridiplantae > Streptophyta > Magnoliopsida > Fabales > Fabaceae > Acmispon > Acmispon strigosus. Next base: position 28,666,784 of record JAUAMA010000002.1, read on the forward strand.
CGTGATAACGTCAGAGATTCAATGGCTACATTCTCCCAGACACAGTACAACGTTTATGGATCAAATCCTCTGTCTTTCCTTAAAATAAGAAAGATTCGCTAGAGCAGATTTCTACCTTTATTTGATTCATTTCTTAAGGAAACTTTGCAGGAATTACAAGAAAATTGCATTAAGTGCAATAAAGAGACTCGTTGATGAACGGTAAAGAAGAATTGCTTTTTTCATGCATCCTCTCTACAACATCTTCAGCAACCCTAATTTGAAGTGAAGATATAAAAGGAGGACTTGAAGATTTCAGGAAAAAAAAAAAAACAGAATACAATTTACAAGCTTACGACACACGAAGCTCTGAAATTCAAAAAACACTATCAAGCTATTCACACTACACAGAGAACCTATCGTCTGATCATCTCTTTTTTACAAAACTCTAGTATATTCTTAAGAGTCATATCCTCTACCTAAATACTTAGAGTTAGTTATGCCTAAACCTTTCTACCTCACTCTTTCAGAAGAGACTTTGTAGAAGAACCCATTCTTGTAAAAGAATCTAGGAGAAGTCTTGTAGAATACTTGAGGAGAAGTCTTGTAGAATACTTATTGGGAGAAGCTCAGTCAAATACATGTTGGGAGAAGTTCTGTCAAATACTTGTTGGGAGAAGTCCTGTCGAATACTTATTACGCTCTATTTATATTCCGCTAACTATCGTTTACGAAAAGTTTTCTAAAACTTATATATGCTTTTAAAAACTAAGTTGTATAAGTAAACAATTCAACCCCCCCCCCCTTTCTTGTTTCGTTTCTTTATTTGTCAGGCTTATTAGTTATACAGATATGGAGTTTTATTATGATTGGTGCATTATATTATGATTTCGTCGTGCTGTGTACATTACCTATAGCTTGTTGGTTTTGATTGTCAATGCAAACTTGGTGAAGACTTACATCATTTTTTAACAGTTTTCAGGACCCTAAGTTGGTGCTCTCGAGTAGGCCACATGTTGCCCCAAATTCGGAGATATTAACATAGTAACAATAAGTTAGGGGTGGTTTCAAAGTCTTAGCTTCTTTCGGTAGGTGCTCCTTGTAGGGGATACTTTACTAGGGCAAAGAAAGCGTGACTTGTTTGTAAATTGGTGGGTTCAGAATTTGATGGAAATGATTTGGAAACTATCTGTGGGCTTGCGGAAGAACTAAAGAGGCTGATGCTTCTCGTGCTGGTATTTAGGTAGTCGTTTGGCTTTTGGTTTTGGGGAAGGGGTTGTGCTGATCGCTTTTCCGATGTCAAGTTTCTATTCTTTCTTATTTTTGGGGTTTGGCTCTGTTTTTCGCTTTCTGTTTGGGATTGTTGTTTTCTGTTTGCTCTTATCGGAGATTTCTCTCCCTTATATTGAAATAATTACTTTATGTCTCTAGAAATAAACTTTAAGTTAAGGGTAGTGTTTGATCTGGTCGAGAGCGACCAATTTATGGTCCTGTAAAATGTGATCAAATTGCGTATGTTATCAGAGTCCACAGTCAATCAATTATGGTCCTGTAAATTGTGATCAAATTTGCGCATTGAAAATTCCTATTAGCGTTGTCCAAGACGGCACTAGTTAGAGTCGATCCTAGAAATCGACTCTAAATAGTGTCGGTCTATACGGTCGAATCTAGAATTGACACGTTTGCTTCGGCACTGTATCCAGTGGGTTTGTGTTGGCCTAGAGTCAGCTAAATTGACGATAACACTTGGCTGATTCAACACGTTAGCTTCGACCCTTTTAACAGCTGCCCCGATCTCGATGCTAGGCCGACACTAAATCAGTGGTAGCGTAGATTTTTTGCTTGTTATCATCAACTAAAAAAACAAAGCTATTTCGTGTTTTTCTTATAGTGATTGTCATACATCTAAACGATTTTGGTAAACTAACATATCATTCCCAAAAAGAAAAAAAGTCAATTCATTTAAAAAAATTAACATACATTTATAAATATTTAACTTGGTTCAGTGAAAAGAAGTCACTTTCATTTTATTAAAATATTATGTGCTAAATTTATAATAGGATGTCATGGACATCGATCTAGATATCATTTGATTTACCTGTAGATGACTCCATCTAGTTTAATAAAAAAAAATACTTTTTTGGTTGTTGTACTTGTACATAAGAAACAATTGAGATAGACACACAAATGAATAATTTGACTTTAACCGTCTTTTTTTAGAGTGTATTTTAAGAAGAGAGAAATAGTGAGAGATATGGGAGGGAGGGACTTCCTATCTGTTACTCAAAAGTTGAGAACAGAGACAAAGCAACTGTGGGTCCCATGTACAATTTTTGGTCTTCGCAAATAACAACTTTTAAACGCCACAAAACTTTAACAATATATTAATACGTCTTTTTAATAGATAAAGCAAATATATTTAGGTAGGGAGGCTGATGCTTTCTCGTGCTAGTATTTAGGTAGTCGTTTGGCTTTTGGTTTTGGGGGAGGGATTGTGCTAATCGCTTTTCCGATGTCAAGGTTTCTATTCTTTCTTATTTTTGGGGTTTGGCTATGTTTTTCACTTTCTGTTTAAAATTGTTGTTTTCCGTTTGCTCTTATGGGAGATTTCTCTCCCATGTATTGAAAAAATTCAAGTGTTTTAAAAATTGATCCGGTGTTTTAATAATATATTAAAACGTCTTTTTAATGAGATAAAGCAAATATATTTAGGTAGGGAGGCTGATGCTTTCTCGTGCTGGTATTTAGGTAGTCGTTTGGCTTTTGGTAGGGAGGTTTGGATCCTCTCATGTGTTAATCTCACATGATCATGTCATGTGAAGATCTGAGTCTTTAATTCTTTTTTAATGGAATCTGGGCCCTTAATGAATATATGGAGAGAGAAAATTAAAATTGTGCGGGAAATAATGCTGACCATCAGATTATATTAAAAAAGTAATTAAAGACTCAGATCCTTCACATGACATGGTCATGTGAGATTAACACATGAGAGGATCCAGATCCGAGGCTAATCGCTTTTCTGATGTCAAGGTTTCTATTCTTTCTTAATTTTGGGGTTTGGCTCTGTTTTTCACTTTCTGTTTGAAATTGTTGTTTTCCGTTTGCTCTTATTGGAGATTTCTTTCCTCTATATTGAAAAAATTCAAAATGTTTTAAAACTCGGCCCGGTGATTGACTCGGCCGAGGTACTGAGTCAATGGCTCACTGGTCGAACCGAGGAGTCACTGGTCGGACCGGTTTGACTCGATATATATTAAAAAAATCCAATGCTATATGAATTATATATATATATATATACACACACACTAAAATAAGGTTTAATCACACCTACCCCACCATATCCTACCCATTATGACCTTACTCTAACTAATTATTTTTGATGTTGTTATTTTTGTCAATTTAATAATTCAAATTTTTATAAAATTTTGCATTTCAGATTTTTATTTTTGATATTTCAGGTTTAATCTCACATATCCCACTATATATATTTAGGTTGATTTGTTTTTTTTTAAATTATCTTTTGATATCTAAAAATAAAAGAATGCTTATAAAAATAACTTTCATTGTACCTCTATCGTCTCCAGCCACCAAAATCGAAACAAACAAATATTGCCCCTACAGTAGCTGGATATAGGCTAATGAAGAATTTTCAAAGTTTTGGATATAGATATTTTAAATTGAATTGGTAGTTTTGCCTTTTATTTTAGTCTTTTCTTAAATATGTATTGATTAAATATTTAAATTTGTAATCAATAAAAATTTAAAGTATTAAATATTTTATCCATGTGTTGTAATATAAATAATATTAATATATTTTAAATTCATACTAAAAATAATATTATTCATTTTTTAATTTTTTATTCAGTTTAGAAATATAAATAATAAAAGGCATAATTAATCACTAATAATGTTGTGGTGTAGTGGTAATAGTGTTGTTTTTCTACTTCAAGAACTTGTGTTTAACTCCTTCTTACACAACTTTTTAAAAATAAATTCACGTTTTCATTTAATAATTGATGGGCTTGTCAAATTGGGCTTACATGCATGACCCATTACTCGGTTTTACCCTTAAACTGCCCGGGTCGTACCGGTTTAATCCAATTCGTTTGTAGAACCGATCTAATGAGCGACCCAAACCGGCCAAAGCAACGGTTCCCGGTCGGTCCAGTCCGGTTTTTAAAACAGTGAAAAATTCCTTTATGTCTCTGGAAATAAACTTTAAGTTAAGGGTAGTGTTTGATCTGGTCGAGAGCGACCAATTTATGGTCCTGTAAATTGTGATCAATTGCGTACGTCATCAGAGTCGATAGTCAATCAATGTATGGTCCTGTAAATTGTGATCAAATTTGCGCATTGACAATTCCTATTGGCGTTGTCCAAGACAACACTAGTTAGGGTCGATCGCAGAAATCAACTCTAAATAGCGTCGATCTATACGGTCGAATCTAGAATTGACACGTTTGCGTCAGCACTGTATCCGGTGGGTTTGTGTTGGCCTAGAGTCAGCTAAATTGACGATAACACTTGGCTGATTCAACACGTTAGCTTCGACCCTGTTAACAGCTGCCCCGATCTCGATCCTAGGCCGACGCTAAATCGTGGTAGTGTCGATGTTTTACTTGCTATCGTCGATTAAAAAAATGAAGCTATTTCGTGTTTTTCTTATAGTGATTGTCATAATCTAAACCATTTTAGTAAACTAACATATCATTCCAAAAAAAAAAGTCAATTCATTTACCAAAAATTAACATACATTTATGAATATTTAACTTGGTTTAGTAAAAAAAAGTCACTTTCATTTTATTAAAATATCATATGTCATTGACTAGGCTAAATTTATAATAGGATGTCATGGACATCGATCTAGATATCATTTGATTTACCTGTAGATGGCTCCATTTTTTTTTTAACATAAGGAAAGAAAAACAAATAAAAGAAACAACTAAGCTACTTCAGCTCAGAAGCGGAATCACCGAAGACAAAGGTTCCTTCCAAACACGCAACGGACACTCTGTTTGGAACGCTTGTCTTACCAAAGTATCCGCCACTACATTTCTATCACGCGTCTATTCTAGTTTAATAAAAAAATACTTTATTTGGTTCTTGTACTTGCACATAAGAAACAATTGAGATAGACACACAAATGAATAATTTGACTTTAACGGTCTTTTTTTAGAGTGTATTTTAAGAATGAGAGAAATAGCTATGAGAGATATGGGAGAGAGGGACCTCCTATTTGTTACTCAAAAGTTGAGAACAGAGACAAAGAAACTGTGGGTCCCATGTACAATTTTTGGTCTTCGCAAATTTTTTAAACGCCACAAAACTTTAACAATATATTAAAACGTCTTTTTAATGAAAAAAAGCAAGTATATCTCTCTTCTCCACCTCATTTTTTTCTCTTTTATTCCTCTTCTATCTCCACGGTACTAAACAACTTATAAAATATGTAACCAAAATAAAAAAACAATTTATAAAATATATATTCTATTTCTCACATTTTTCTCTTTACTTATCTTCTATATTATCTTCTTTCTCGCATAAACCACATAGGGGTGTTCATAACCGATCTAATCCAATAAAAACCGAAAAATCCATAAAAAAAATTGAAATCCAATTAAACCGAAAACCAAATGGATCCAAAATCAAGAAAACTGAATTTTTTTGTCGGATTGGATTAGTTCGGTTTTGAAATCCAAACCGAATGTATGCAAATATATATATAATTTTATTTGTAAATATATCATATAATTCATACTTACATATTTCCATCCTTATAAGTTTATATAATTATTATATGACACGTACTTATTTATGAAAATATAATTGGGTAAATAGAGTTTCAAGTAATAATTTAAAATATATGAATCAAAGTAAACATATATTTAAAAAATATGTCATCTACTATGCATGATTAACTTTTTTCTTCAATAATTTTAGAGGTATTGAGCCAAGAATGGTGAATGTGGAAATTTGTTTGAAACTTTTGATTCGTCTTTATTTTTTTACTCCAAACTCTCATCATTTAGGCTTGTAATGTGACGTTATATGATTTAATTTACTTTTTATTTCTTCATTGATTTTGATATTTACAATGTATTTAAAAAACCGAAATCTAATTCAATCTAAACCGATAAAAATTAGATCGGATTGGTTCGGATCTAAAAAAAGAAAAAAAAAAACTGATTGGATAACGAAGTGATTGGATCGGATAACTTTTCCCCTCAAAACCGAACCAATCCAGACCGCAAACACCACTAATTAACCACATAGAGTATAAGTGAACTTTTTTAAAATTGAATAGATAATACAAATCCAGACTTTAATTAAATTATTAAGAACATGGAACTTATATATTTTTATACATTTTAAGTTAAAGAATGAATAAAATCTTATTATTGTGATATGTTGTAATTAGTATTAATTGTAGAATATTTATTTTTTATTATTAGGAGATATTTTTCATTATTAAGATATTTGTTCTCTTATTAGCAGATTGAGTACATATTTAGTTTTCTTCTATATAATGTAATCACTTTGTAGTTTTGATTCAAGAAATAAAATTATATTTCTCCATATTTCAAGTTGGTATCAGAGCTCTCAGTTCTGAGGGCTTTGCTTCCGTGTCTAAACCCTAGCCTTTTTACTGCGGCACAGTTCTGAAACCTGAGGAGTTTTTCCCCTTACAGCCTTGGAACTTTTGTTCCCTTACAGCCACCACCGTGCCACCTCCATCGTCGCTGTTCCGACCACCACCGTGTGTCACCGCCACATCCATTGTGTTCGCAAGACCCAAATCGGCCCTACACCAGCGCAGCACTTCCAGAGAAGCCTCCACACACCTCCACGCACCGCTTCTCCTTCCGTGAGTAAGATCCACTCGCGACCTCGTTCCCGGCGCGTACAAATCACGCGCCGCCTTCCCAGCCTCCGTTGGACTCCGCGCCTGCACAGAACGGTTCGTCGGCCCCTCCTTGATCCGTTCCAAGGGTCCTTTTTATAGATCAGCCTTCGTTGCTGGTCGTTATTGACGTTTGGCTCTTCCTCCTTCTTTGAGGACGTGAATGTCTCTGTTTTTCTTTGTTATTCAATCTATTGCAGCTCTTTTTATCCTCACTATATCAGGAGAAGAGGAGGTATCCAAGTCTGAACCGGAGAAAATCACCTCAGGTGGGAAGACCACATCTCTTCCACCCTTATCTCACAATGATCTCCTGATATTGCAAGGGTCATATCGCTTGGATGGGCGCAATTACCTCCAATGGTCCAAGATGGTCCGTCACACTCTCATAAGCCGCAAGAGAATCAATTATATTGAAGGAAAAGCTCCTGCTCAAACTGATCCTCAGTATGAGACATGGTGTGAAGAGAATTCTCTAATTATGACTTGGTTTTGGCACTCCATGATTCTGGAGATTAGTCGAAACTATATGTTTTTTCCTACTGCTCAGGAGATTTAGAAGAACCTGGCAGAGGCATATTCTAAGAAACAAAACCTCTCAACCTACTATGCGTTGGAAAATAAAGTTTTCAATTCGAAGCAAGGAAATCTTTCTGTGTCAGAATACTATGGGATTCTGAATGGTCTCTGGATGGAATTGGACTAGTATCAAAAATTTCTTTTTTGAGAGAATCCTTGAGTAAAGTCTTTTCTCCTATGGCATTTGCTTCAACATTCTTGGATTTTTCTGCTTTAGTTGGCTGCTGGATATATTTTGCTACCAACTCTAGATGAGCAAGTTCGACTTTTCTGTTGACTCGTAACTTGGCAAGGCGTTCTCGTGTTGTTGGGCCAGTCAACCGTTTCTTCTCTTTGGTAAGGAATTCAGAAGCCATGAAGGTAAATATCTGGAGGTAAAAAGCTTCGTGTCTTTTAGAGCAGAAAATGAAGAAGATGAAGCTGAAGAAAAGGGTGTAGTAAGGAGAAAGGTAAGAAATGTTTCTATTTATAAGAAAAGAAGAGGGAAGCGAAAAGGCTTTGATTAGATTGGTGGAATTGAAAATCCATTAAGAAATGATTGAATTTCCATCACCTTTTGGGTCACGTGGGCTGAAACCTTGGGAACCCAATACCCATCGTTGCCTATTTACTAGTATAGTGGGCTATTAACTACTCCACCGTCATGATTAAACCGTCAGTTTCCAATTGATTAATTAAATAAAAGTTAATTAAATTTGTCTTTTGTTTAGTTAAAAATATCATGTTTCTCATAAGAAGAATTCATTGAAGCATAATATTTTGGGGGCATCAGTTAGCCTGAGATTTTTTCCCCAGTTTTAACTTGGTCTAAAGTCACTCAACAACCAATTTTGACCAAATTCTGAGTTGCTTTGTTTGATTAGACGATATGCTTTTGATATTCCACTAAAGTTAAGAGAAGAATTTTTCTCGAAGTCAGATCCATATTGAGAACGAACCTTAAATCAAACAAGTGTAAGGTTCGTTTCAACTAAAAGCTTGGCATATGAGGAGGTTGCTTTTCGATGGAAGGTTTCAAGCAGTTACATCAAGAAGGACATGTGGAGAGCAGAGAAAGAAGTTCGAGACACATGTAAAGCTCAGAAGATTTGTCTGTTGCAAGCAGTTAGGAACTTAGCCTATAAATAGAGCAAGACAGGCCCAAAATCGGGGTTCGTTCGCCACTTCGCAACACATCACTCAAACGTCATTACACTCTCACACTGCTACACGTTCGACGACTGCGATATACAGCAAACGCGAGTTAGAACGTACGTGATTGAGCGAAACCAATCAACCCCCTTTTAAACTTATGCAAACTTTATCCTTTCAGCATTTTCAATTCAATGCAAGTTTACATTTTCTTTGATTTTTACCGCTTTTGAAGCATTTACTTTCATTTATTTCCGGTCTTTTTCCTTTAAACTGTTTTACCCATTTCGGTCGAACTACTTTTGACGAATTCTATCTTATCCACTCCTCCACTTTAAATTCAAGCACTAGTCATTTCCATGTTCCAGAACTCGAAAGAGGATCGGAATCTAGCCTCTTCATCAACATTTGTATTTTCTTGTGACTTTACCTGCTTTTACCAAAAATCAGAGTAAACAAAGGGACGACCAAAATGATTTTCTTCATTCAGGAACCAAATGATTAGCGAGTTATACTTCTAAGGACCAAAGTGACCCTTCGCTCATCTCTGATATCGAGCATCTTTGAAAAAGACTGAAATTTCTTATCCTCATTTGTTGTCTTAATTTTTTGTCCCACTAATTAATTATGTTATGTTATTAAAAAATTATTATGTAAAATCGTAATTATTATATTCATGCCGACATGATACAATTGAATTGGTTGAGTAGTGAATGAAACAACAAACATGAATATAAAGATTTTCATCCCCTATTGAGAGTCTTTTTGTCACTGTGATTAGAATTAGAATATAAAATTAACTGATTTTTTAGGCATGACAGAGACAAAAGAAGAACTCCGGAAAGCATAAAAGATTGAGATGACATTAAAGAATGATTTTACCTTTCTTCTTTATTTATACTTGTTGGAAGACCCAAAGAGATTCCCCAAAAGTCAATTTAACATTTACAAAATTACTTTTGGGAAAACATAAAATATAATTTATCAGCACAAAATAGTTGGCAATATCCTAAAACGCACATAGCATTATTTTAGAAGTGAAATAATGATGTTAAATTATTAAAAAGAGTTTAATTCTCCTTACATAAGATTTTATATTCGACTTTTGTGGTTGAAAAAAATAGGTATAAGGAGAGATTTGTTTTCCCCTCATAAATAATAGGCTTAAATGCACTTTTTGCCCCTGATAATTCACACAGTTGCAAATCGTACCCCACCAGGTAGTGGCAAAACACACTTTTTGTCAGTTGAGCTACACAATCACTTAGCAATATAATGAATAAAATTTAATTTATATCATCAATTTTAACAATAAAAGAAAAAAAAAAGAACTATACCATCAACATCTGTTCATCATCAAAACTGAAAACCCAAAAAATAACAAAAACAGAAGAACAAAGGAAGAATGCAGATCTGGTCTCTAGTTCCCCAAATCCTTCATTCCCCAAACCACATCTTCTATGTTCCTGAATCCAGCAAAACCCGAAACCCACATTTTCTTCAATCGGCCTTCACCACTCACCCCACTTTCTCATCGCTCCTCTGCACCGCCTCCACCATCAATCCGAAGTTGCTCCTCCGGTGACTGGCGGTTGACGAAGAGAGAAGGAGTGGTGAGGAGGTTTTTGGCTAAGAGGGAGAATTGATGATGGAAGAAGAAGAAGAGTAGAGAGCGATGTAGAGGTGAAGGGGTTCGGGAGTGAGGCTGGTTATCGAAGGTCAAGGAAGAGGAACGGTGGCAGTGAAGAGAAAAGTGAGGGTGATGAGGGGGAGAATGAGTAGTGGCGGTGGCTTGTGTGTTTGGGGAGAAGAGGATTAGGGTTTGATGCGTTAGTAGAGAGGGAGAGCAGATTTTGAGAGAGAGGAAAGAGGAAGAGGGACGGTTAGGGTTCCGGTGGGTGTTGTGAATAATTTATTTTTTTCTTCTTTTATTGTTATGATTGATGGTATAAATTAAACTTTGTTCATTATATTATTAATTGATTGTGTAACTCAACTAGCAAATGGTGTGTTTTGTCACTGCCTGGTCCTGTGTTTGAATCTCCCCCACCCATTTTTCCAATTTTTGAAACTCATTTAATGACGTGGCATTCCACGTCAGCGCCACGTCAGCCCTTCCGTCCAATTTTTAACGGCACAATTTGCAACTGTGTGAATTATCAGGGGCAGAAAATGCATTTAAGCCTAAATAATATTGAAATCTTTACTCTAACTAGTTTCCGTCCAATTTTTAACGGCACAATTTGCAACTGTGTGAATTATCAGGGGCAGAAAGTGCATTTAAGCCTAAATAATATTGAAATCTTCACTCTAACTAGTTAAGCAAGTAGTTGGGGGTTTGAAATCTAACTCTTGTGAATAGAAAACAAGTAATTGGTCAGCCCCTAATTTTTAATGGACCGATAATAAAGTGATAAATTAGTCTCAGGACTATTAATTGTGAGATACTTCATTAACACCGGAAAATAAAATAGTTAATGTAGCCCGGAGCCTGAATTGCACTATTTCTACCTTTCCTAAATCGTGCTTCACGCTTCTTTCGAATCTCTATTATTTCTCATTTGAGGCTTATTCGAGAAAAGCGATCTAATCTTCTTGAAAGAAAGATCACATCTATCTTTTATAAAGCCATTTATTTATATCTTTCCCAAAAAGATGATAAGGAAACGTAATCAAAGACCCTCTTTTTCCAACAAAATCATCAAAGGCTTATATTCCTAGCTAGTGCGATCATCTGGCCCACGATTGTACAACGATTCCCTGGATCCAAAGTTCTACTTCATAAAAAAAAAATATTGGTGGAAGTTTTGACTAGTAATAATTATTTCCGTTGTTTTACAAAGTTAAACTTATTGTGGTGTTTTGCGGACTGCAAGACTAGTTAATCACAAGGTATGATGTAGGTTAGAGGTTCGATTATCATTTATAAAATGTAGCACATTTTATGGCCAACTGTTTACCTACGTGTAGTAACTGTCGCTAAGTTACTAATGACGTTAAGTATCAGTCAATTTATCAGAGTTTAAAGTCATTTATAATAATATCAACATTTAAGGTCGCTAGTAACTAAGACAACAAATTACCGATGACTTGGCCGTCATGAGGGATGTGGCGTAGTGTAGGTAGTGACGATGAGGACTAAGTGGATGTTGGGCTAGGAGATGGTATCCCTGGCCGTGAAGTCAGCATGAAGGTAAACAAAGCGCTTGTCTATGTAAATGTCCTAGGGTGGCGTGGTTTGAGGGATGGAAACCTTTCGATTGAAGGTCTGCGTGGTAGGGTGTCAGGGTGGGTGGGTGGTGGTTTGTTGGGATTGGTGGGTGGTGGCATGTCGGGGTGGGTGTGTGGTGACATGCAGGGATCAATGGGTGGTGGCATGCAAAGCTAGGTGAACAGTCATAGGGTGAAGCATTTTGAGACATACAAGTCGATGTGGGAAACCGTCGTAGGGCTCCAAGACCCATGATCCACGCAGACGTTGGGCTCGAGACGTAAAACAAGCGCTTTGTTATTCCTCAAAATGTATTAAAAGTTAGATTCAAACGATTTCATCTTTTAATATATTTTGATGAATAACAATTTTACCCAAGATTTAATATTGATAAATAAAGAATTCATAATACTTCGAATATTTCATATTTCAGGAACATCTATCTATATGGAAAACGTCTGCCTACCCTTTGAAATAATATCAAAAGCAGCACGTTGAAAAATGGAGAAGAAGTGGATCGTCTGTTAAGATCGTCCGTTGAGTTCGTCTGAAGAGTACGTCTGAAGAGTACGTCTGGTGACTCTCAAAGAGAACGTCTGTGGAGATCGTCGATGTCAAGCATCAGTTCAAATGCTTCATGCAATTAATGCCAATCACGTCCAAGCATTTAATGAAGCACTGTTTGTAGTAGAATCAAGATAAGGACATAATAAATATTTTATTCCTCGTATCTGCTAGCTCTCTGACATTCCGTAAATCAAGCACAACCTTTCAGAGTCAACGGCGCAAATTACTGAACACCGTATCACCTCAACGGTCGAAATCAAATCTTATGTTTAGAAGAAGGAGATTCTTATTGCTGCTTTCCTCTCGCATTTAATCCTCAGATGAGCATATTAGGAAACAGCTTGGAAGAACCAGACGATGATAGCAAGAGCATTTAATGCGTAGCAGATTGCATTTAATGCTGTTACAGAGCTGCAAGAAGTATCCATTGCACAACTAGAAGAAGAAAATACAAACGGAAACTCTACAATCTTCATCAACGTGAATCCTACTGAAGATATAACTAGAGGACTTAGACACTGGAATCAGTGGTGACTTTCAACGATAGAAATTCACAAGCTTTCTAAGTCTTTCATCTGCAAATAGCTCTAAAGCAAACTCAGAAACTCACAGTTATATCTTCCTGAGTTAAGTCGTCTGCCCTTAGTGTGAAACCTTCAAAGGGTGAAAACTCTAATCTTTCTCACGCAACCAAACAGAGAACCAACCTTCATACTCTCTCTGTATCTGTTCTTAATATTTCTACCCTACTCTGGTTGAACAGATATTGTAGAAACACAAATCTTTCTTTGTAAAGAGCTGGGAGTAGTCTTGTCTAATACTAGTGAGGATAAGTCCTGTAGAAAACTTGTAAGGAGTGTTAGTTTAGATAGCAACCTGAGAGGGGGGTGAATCAGGTTTACCCGATTTTCCCCTTGATACCTTCTTACTTTCAAGATAAATATAAATACAAACGAGTGCAGCGGAAATGAACGTTGCTTGAAAGTAAAGATGAAGGGTAGAAGAATGCACACACAGAATTTTATCCTGGTTCACCTTCTATCCACCGAAGGCTACGTCCAGCCCCTCAAGAAAACCCCTTGAGGATTTTTCCACAATTGATAAAAATCTCTTACAAGTCCTTACACCAAGTACCTTTAGAATTTCTATCAACCACCTGTGAAAGCACACCACATTCAACAGCCCCTGAAAGTACACCACTTTCAGTCCCTGAAAGCAAACCACTTTCAGACCCTGAAGGCAAATCACCTTCAGTCCACACCCTGAAAGCAAACCACTTTCAGTACAACAACCCTTCACCGAACCGTACAGTGAATACTCAATCTATCAGAATAAGATGAAGAAGAGTTTACACTTGGTTGTATCAATCCCTTAACACACAAGTGGATTGAACATGAGAATTATGCTTTAAGGCTCTTAAGCATAAGAAGGCTCTCTTGGTTCTGAGTTCTTCAAGATATGAACAACTAAGGTGTTCTCTTAAACAATGAAGAACATGAACTCAGAACTTAGGCTCTTTGAAAGTTTAAATATCAAAGGCTAATTTAACATGAATGGACAATTTGACAAAGCTTTGGCCTAATTCGTGTATTCTCATGTGTTGTTGTTTCTGGACTCAAATGGACTTTATATAGGCATGAGGAAACGTCCTTGAACCAATGCAACCCTTTCCAAAAGGTTTGAGACACAATGGTTCATGAAAAGATGGAACTTTTCGAGCATGTAATCGATTACATTACTTAGGTAATTGATTACACTAAGTGGTCGTTGCTGTTTGAATTTCAAATTCAAACATGTAATCTATTACAAGCAAGATGTAATCGATTACTTGCCTAAGTGTAATCGATTACCAAAAGGGTGTAATCGATTACACTCAAGTCCAATTTCCAGAAACTTGAACTTTTAAGAACGACTTGAGTTTTTCTACTTCTTTTAACTTATGAAAACATTAAACTCAATTAGCTTAGGTATTTTAAAGAGCCTTTATACTCGAGAAGCCTTTAGAAGCATAACTCACCTATACTAAGACTTTAGGCAGATGTTGAAACATATTGCACTGTATCCTCTATGTCTTATTTTCTTCTTTTTGTCGATGAGTTTTTCGTCATCAAAACCTCAGCCAGGGTCAGGAGCAAGACCTTCTTCACAATCTCCCCCTTTTTGATGATGGCAAACACATTCTTTGAACTTTGAAAATCAGTGTTGCTTCTTTGTTGAAACTCCCCCTGTTTGATGCAATCCGATATATCTCCCCCTTTCTGATTCACTTGTTGAATTCCTGCATATAATCTTTAAAGAACACAGAACCTTTCTCCCCCTTTTGACTTCATCAAAAAGAAGAAAAGTCCAGGAACAGGTATACAGGCAAACAAGTGCATATACAAATAAAACATAGGGGTTGGGGGTAAACTAGTAAAAGTATGCAAAATCCAAACAGTAGAACTAGATATATATGAAAAAAAATAGAAAAAGTTCAACAACCAAAAGTATGTAAGTCATAAATATTACAGACTAAGAATAAAAGAAAAGAAACAAGAAAATCCGAGAAGACTAAGAATCAGCAGACGAGTCATCATCATCCATTGACTCCATTATCTGAAGATCACGACCATCGTCATGGAGTTGACATGAGAGTGTGAAAATTCCAAAGTTATTTGATATCCCGAGATGAGGAAGGATGGATTTGTCAACACACTTAAGACGAGAAGACCGCTCATCATATAGTGTTGTTATTGGTACTCCAGAGTAGATGAGGATGCGTGATATGATTGAAGCATAAGGAAAGGAGTCATCGCTGTCTCTACACATGATCATATGATTCATGATCAGGAAAGCCCAGTTAATTTTATGGCAGTTGATGATGCCATATAATATTTGCAACTCTAACTCACTGATGTGAGCAAGATGGGTTTCCTGTGGTAGAAGGACCTGATTGATGAAGTAATGAAGCAAGTGGTTGTTCATGGTGAGCACATCAACATGATAAGGGCAGGAAGTTGTGTGAGGAGGATGGATTTTTAGAAGTTCTAAAGGCCGGAAACGACACAAAGACTGATAAAATAACTCCTGATTGTAGTCAGACCAGGGGCAAGGCAAGTTTGGACCTAATTGGGCACCGTTAGAAGGAAGTCCCAGACACCGACCAAAGGTAGAAAGGGAATAGTGAATGAAAATGCCTTTGACTGAACTTTGAATGCCATCTCTCAGAGTGTCAAGATTACAGTAGAAGATCTTAACAAGTTCTGGGTAGTATGGGTTGTTGATGGCGATGAATTCTTCAAGTGCTTGGTTCCTGAGGAAAGCAGGAAATGTATGTCTGCATTCAACAAAGGAGTCCAAATCGCCATAAGTGGGTTTTCGGATTATTTGATTGAGGAACCTTGAGACAAACCTATTTCTTTGGTCTGATGAAGTGAGGAGTCTGGTTAGGTTCATAGGATTGGGAGGACGGAAATGAGAGGAAGACATGATTGACTTTCAAGAGAGTACTGTGGATAAGATCAAGGTTTTAGGATATGATGAACAAGGATTGAAGAGGATAGAAGTAAGACTCGTAAGAAAATTCTTATTGAAATGGTATGCTTCGATTTTATAAATCGAGTTCGTAATCGATTACGGAGGTTGTGTAATCGATTACTGGACGGTTTCTTTAATTTTGAATTTCAAATAAATGGAGGGAATTTAGAGATACTGACTGTTTTCGATGATGTAATCGATTACAGTATATATGGTAATCTATTACCAGGTGGTTTTGAAAAGCACGAGGACCAGAGAACTTAGGTTAATCGATTACAGGATATTTGGTAATCGATTACTTAAGACATTTTCAAGTTCTAAGCTATGAATTCCTATGTAATCAATTACTAGAAGTGATTAATCGAATACTTAATTGCAAAACCACACAAAAGACACATAACTAAAAATACAGGCAAATAAGAACTCAGATTCATGCAATCACATATAAGTAATGTTGACATAGAATCATGAAAACAAGCATATAAATATATATTCACACAAAATCACACAAATAATCATGCAATGCACATAATCATGTAATTAAGCATATAAACACATAATCAGATAAATATCTAATTAAGTATCAGTTTCAGCTATAATGCCTAATTCTCTTCTAATTTTAAAGAAAGAGTCTTTAGGAAGAGGTTTAGTAAATATATCAGCCAATTGGTTATGTGTATCTACGAAGGAAATCTCAATATCCTTTCTCATGACGTGATCTCGAAGAAAATGATGTCTTATATCATCAATATGCTTTGTTTGAGTATGTATGATGGGGTTTTTCGTGAGATTAATGGCACTTGTATTGTCACATTTCATTGGGATGCAGCCCAGCTCTAAGCCATAATCTTTGAGTTGTTGTTTGAGCCATAAGGTTTGTGCACAACAACTTCCTGCAGCAATGTATTCTGCTTCAGCAGTACTTAGAGCAACACATGCTTGTTTCTTACAGGACCAAGAAACAAGAGCATTTCCCAACAAGTGACAAGTACCACTTGTGCTCTTTCTTTCAGTTTTACATCCAGCAAAATCTGAATTAGAATATCCAATCAAGTCACAAACACTTCCTTTAGGATACCACATACCAACATTTGAAGTTCCTTTTAGATATTTGAAAATCCTTTTGATTGAACTCAAATGTGATTCCCTAGGAGATGCTTGAAATCTAGCACATAAACACACACTAAACATAATATCAGGTCTACTTGCTGTTAAATAAAGAAGAGATCTGATCATACTGCACAGAAGCAGAATCACCGAAGACGAAGGCTCCTTCCAAACACGCAGCGGACACTCTGTCTGGAACGCTTGTCTTGTCAAAGTATTTGCCACTACATTTCTATCACGCGTCTATTCTAGTTTAATAAAAAAATACTTTATTTGGTTCTTGTACTTGTACATAAGAAACAATTGAGATAGACACACAAATGAATCATTTGACTTTAACGGTCTTTTTTTAGAGTGTATTTTAAGAATGAGAGAAATAGCTATGAGAGATATGGGAGAGAGGGACCTCCTATTTGTTACTCAAAAGTTGAGAACAGAGACAAAGAAACTGTGGGTCCCATGTACAAATTTTGGTCTTCGCAAATAACAATTTTTAAACGCCACAAAACTTTAACAATATATTAAAACGTCTTTTTAATGAAAAAAAGCAAGTATATCTCTCTTCTCCACCTCATTTTTTCTCTTTTATTCCTCTTCTATCTCCATGGTACTAAACAACTTATAAAATATGTAACCAAAATAAAAAAACAATTTATAAAATATATATATTCTATTTCTCACATTTTTCTCTTTACTTATCTTCTATATTATCTTCTTTCTCGCATAAACCACATAGGGGTGTTCATAACCGATCTAATCCAATAAAAACCGAAAAGCCCATAAAAAAATTGAAATCCAATTAAACCGAAAACCAAATGGATCCAAAATCAAGAAAACTGAATTTTTTTGTCGGATTGGATTGGTTCGGTTTTGAAATCCAATCCAATAATGTTTGCAAATATATATAATTTTATCTGTAAATGTATCATATAATTCATACTTACATATTTCCATCCTTATAAGTTTATATAATTATTATATGACACGTACTTATTTATGAAAATATATTTGAGTAAATAGAGTTTCAAGTAATAATTTAAAATATATGCATCAAAGTAAACATATATTTAAAAAATATGTCATCTACTATGCATGATTAACTTTTTTCTTCAATAATTTTAGAGGTATTGAGCCAAGAATGGTGAATGTGGAAATTTGTTTGAAACTTTTGATTCGTCTTTATTTTTTTACTCCAAACTCTCATCATTTAAGCTTGTAATGTGACGTTATATGATTTAATTTACTTTTTATTTCTTCATTGATTTTGATATTTACAATGTCTTTAAAAAACCGAAATCCAATTCAATCAAAACTGATAAAAATTGGATCGGATTGGTTTGGATCTAAAAAAAGAAAAAAAAAACTGATTGGATGACGAAGTGATTGGATCGGATAACTTTTCCCCTCAAAACCGAACCAATCCAGACCGCGAACACCACTAATTAACCACATAGAGTATAAGTGAACTTTTTTAAAATTGAATAGATAATACAAATCCAGACTTTAATTAAATTATTAAGAACATGGAACTTACATATTTTTATACATTTTAAGTTAAAGAATGAATAAAATCTTATTGTTGTGATATGTTGTAATTAGTATTAATTGTAGAATATTTGTTTTTTATTATTAGGAGATATTTTTCATTATTAAGAGATTTGTTCTATTATTAGGAGATTGAGTACATATTTAGTTTTCTTCTATATAATGTAATCACTTTGTAGTTTTGATTCAAGAAATAAAATTATATTTCTCCATATTTCAAGTTGGTATCAGAGCTCTCAGTTCTGAGGGCTTTGCTTCCGTGTCTAAACCCTAGCCATTTTACTGCGGCACAGTTCTGAAACCTGAGGAGTTTTTCCCGTTACAGCCTTGGAACTTTTGTTCCCTTACAGCCACCATCGTGCCACCTCCACCGTCGCTGTTTCGAACACCACCGTGTGTCACCACCACATCCATTGTGTTCGCAAGACCCAAATCGGCCCTACACCAGCGCAGCACTTCCAGAGAAGCATCCGCACGCCTCCACGCACCGTTTCACCTTCCGTGAGTAAGATCCACTCGCGACCTCGTTCCCGGCGCGTACAAATCACGCGCCGCCTTCCCAGCCTCCGTTCGACTCCGCGCCTGCACAGAACGGTTCGTCGGCCCCTCCTTGATCCGTTCCAAGGGTCCTTTTTATAGATCAACCTTCGTTGCTGGTCGTTATTGACGTTTGGCTCTTCCTCCTTCTCTGAGGACGTGAGTGTCTCTGTTTTTCTTTGTTATTCAATCTATTGCAGCTCCTTTTATCCTCACTATATCAGGAGAAGAGGAGATATCCAAGTCTGAACCGGAGAAAATCACCTCAGGTGGGAAGACCACATCTCTTCCACCCTTATCTCACAATGATCTCCCGATATTGCAAGGGTCATATCGCTTGGATGGGCGCAATTACCTCCAATGGTCCAAGATGGTCCGTCACACTCTCATAAGCCGCAAGAGAATCAATTATATTGAAGGAAAAGCTCCTGCTCAAACTGATCCTCAGTATGAGACATGGCGTGAAGGGAATTCTCTTATTATGACTTGGTTTTGGCACTCCATGATTTTGGAGATTAGTCGAAACTATATGTTTTTTCCTACTGCTCAGGAGATTTAGAAGAACCTGGCACATGCATATTCCAAGAAACAAAACCTCTCAACCTACTATGCGTTGGAAAATAAAGTTTTCAATTCGAAGCAAGGAAATCTTTCTGTGTCAGAATACTATGGGATTCTGAATGGTCTCTGGATGGAATTGGACCAGTATCAAAATTTTCTTTTTTGAGAGAAGCCTTGAGTAATGTCTTTTCTCCTATGGCATTTGCTTCAACATTCTTGGATTCTTCTGCTTTAGTTGGCTGCTGGATATATTTTGCTACCAATTCTAGATGAGCAAGTCCGACTTTTCTGTTGACTCGTAACTTGGCAAGGCGTTCTCGTGTTGTTGGGCCAGTCAACCGTTTCTTCTCTTCAAGAAGAGTAGTTTATTCTATATATATCCCATCATTTATGTCCGTCCATTACACTTAACAAACAGAGGACAGAGCCCCAGAGCCTCTATGCTAATGGCTCGTTCAATCTTATACCTTCACTTTCTTGTCTCATTTTTTCTTCTTTTAGTTTCAATGCAAAGTGTTGTTCAGGCTAGCAAAAGGGTAGGCCAGTTGTGCTTTATAATTGCTCATTTGCATTTTTCTTTTTTGAAGTTACCACTATGAATTTGAAATGATTTAATTAATTTCATTGGATTCTGATTACCCTTCATCAAATTATTCATTCATTTTTTATTACTTGTAATTCACAGTGCTACATTGTATACTTGGGAGCACATTCTCATGGTTCAACACCTTCCTCTGTTGATCTTGAAACTGCCACATCTTCTCATTATGATCTATTAGGTTCAATCTTGGGAAGGTATATATAAATTGAGGAAAACATTATTTTTGCCTAAGCTATGTTATAGAAGAAATTGATTAATTAACTATTTATGTTGATGTTCATTCACAGCAATGAGAAGGCCAAAGAAGCAATTATTTATTCATATAATAAACACATCAATGGCTTTGCAGCTTTGCTTGAAGAGGAAGAAGCAGCACAGATTGAAAGTGAGAAACTCATCAAACAATGCTTATAGAATCAAGGTTGGTCCCTCTTGATCATTTTCTCGAAGGGATCCAGATATTTTCCATAATCACTACACGATCATTTTCTCGAGTTTGGGACACGCGAGCATCATTTCTTTCCTCTTGATCGATCTAGAATCAAGGTTGGTCCCTCTCACTTCTTTCGTTGTGCTAATGTTCCATAGAGGTTCTGAATTGTTATTTCATGTGAAAGATTTTTCCTAGGAACCTTGATACCCTCTTGTCAAACAACCTTGCGCATTAGAATCTCTTTTGTTTTTAAGAAAGACCTTTCCTTTCAATAGTATACTTCATTTGTTCTCGTCCATGGAAAATCTTGATTTCGAAAAGATAAGTTTTAAAATTTATTTTGTGAAAAACTAGTATTCTGGGCTCCTTGGCAGGGAGCCAACGCATGAGCATTGGCTACCTGAGCGCACATGCGCTGGGAGGCTGCTTCTTCACTGGGCACGAAAGGGTACCAGCGCCTTGGCGCTGGCATTCCAACGCACATGCGTTGGGCCCCTGTCTGGCCAGAATTGTTGTGCTATTTTAAAATCTTTTGAGGATGATTTCCACCCTTCCCATGGTTTTTGATTGTTTTATATTTGTGTTTTATCTTGCAAGGTTGGAGATCAAGTGTATGAAACCCGTTCGACGGTAAGGGTAACTCGGTCTTAGAGTGTCTTAACTGGTTTGTGATTTGTTGTGGATTTGTCTTGAAATTTTTTGTTTATGCCTTGCCTTTTGGATTATTTTGGACTTGATGTTGAGGCCGTAACATGATAAATATTATTCACATGTTGCTGAGGTTTTATTGAATTGAGTTGGGATAGATTGATTATAACATGATGATAATGATCTTTATGTTAAAATGACTATATTTGCATATGTTAATACTATGACTAAGAGGAGGTTTTGATGACGATGATGATTATTTGTCATAGCATATGCATTATATAGGATGTTTAAGGTTGATGTGACGGCACTTTGCCCCGTGAGATCTTCCTAGGGCGATGTGGTGGTAGTTTGTCCCACGTGATCGTCTTGGCCCTGTTTGGGTAAAATTCTGGCCATAGTTATGCATATAGCTATTGAGGACTAACAAGCATGTTTGTGTGGTAATTTAATTAATAATACTTGAATATTTTTACTGCTGCTATAATTCTTGTATTTATTTTGAAAACCGAGGCTGTTTACGGTTTCCTGTTGTTGTTTATTGATCTGTTTAAAATAGCATCCTTGTTGATCATTATGTTTATTGTTTTTTTGAGTTAACCCATTTCTACTTGTATTTGTTTATTGTTTAGGCAGTTAACGCCACAAATAATCAGAGTGAGGATTTACGTGAAGAATGGACTGATGCAAGCTTGAGGAAATGACCGGAACGTCTATAAGAATTGGGAGATCTTGAAGAAAATTATTTGTTGTATTTTCCGCTGTTTAAATAACTAGCATTATGTTGGTGCAAACTTATTATTAATTTACTTTTTGATCTTTACGTTGTTTAATTAAACTAATTATGAGATTAATTTTATTCTAAATATTGAGGGATGTTTCTGTTTTGAAAATCTGAGTCGTTTTGAGAGGTTTTAAAAGAAATATTTTCCGTTTTTACTATGTGACCCCTAATCGTAAATTTGGGCGTTACAGTTTCAATCCTTGGAGGATTAATACTATCGTTAGTATTAATCGAACTCTCTCCGTTACTATTTGAGACATTACTAGGCTCTGCATGAGACCTTGGAGATTGATTTCCTCTAGAACGGTTGGTCATACTAACAAATTTACCACTCCGTAATATCATGCAATTTTTAAATCACGAAAGTAACTTTGAAAATTAAGGCACAGGGCAAGGTTTCACATGAAAAAATGTCCCTTTGTCCCACTGGGCATGCCAATTTGTTTACTCTGATTTTTGGTAAAAGCAAGTAAAGCCACAAGAAAATCCAAATGTTGATGAAGAGGCTGGATTTTGATCCTCTTTCGGGTTCTGGGACATGGAAATTACTAGGGCTTGAATTTAAAGTAAAGGAGTTGATAAGATAGAATTCATCGAAAGTGGTCCGACCGAAATGGGTAAAACAGTTTAAAGGAAAAGACCGGAAATAAATGAAAGTAAATGCTTCAAAAGTGGTAAAAGTCTAAGAAAATGTAAACTTGCATTGAATTGAAAATGCTGAAACAATAAAGTCTGCATAAGTTTAAAAGATGGTTGATCAGTTACGTTCAATCACGTACGTTCTAACTCGCATTTGCTGTATGTCGCAGTCGTCGGACGTGTAGCAGTGTGGGGGTGTAATGACGTTTGAGTGATGTGTTGCGAAGTGGCGAACGAACCCCGATTCTGTGCTTGGCAAGGTTTCACATGAAAAAATGTCCGTTTGTCCCACTAGGCATGCCAATTTGTTTACTTTGATTTTTGGTAAAAGCAAGTAAAGCCACAAGAAAATCCAAATGTTGATGAAGAGGCTGGATTTTGATCCTCTTTCGGGTTCTGGGACATGGAAATTACTAGGGCTTGAATTTAAAGTGAAGGAGTTGATAAGATAGAATTCATCGAAAGTGGTCCGACCGAAATGGGTAAAACAGTTTAAAGGAAAAGACTGGAAATAAATGAAAGTAAATGCTTCAAAAGTGGTAAAAGTCTAAGAAAATGTAAACTTGCATTGAATTGAAAATGCTGAAAGAATAAAGTTTGCATAAGTTTAAAAGGTGGTTGATCAGTTACGTTCAATCACGTACGTTCTAACTCGCATTTGCTGTATGTCGCAGTCGTCGGACGTGTAGCAGTGTGGGGGTGTAATGATGTTTGAGTGATGTGTTGCGAAGTGGCGAACGAACCCCGATTCTGTGCTTGGCTTGCTCTATTTATAGGTTAAGTTCTTAACTGTTTGCAACAGACAAATATTCTGAGCTTTACACGTGTCTCAAACTTCTTTCTCTACTTTCCACGCGTCCTTCTTGATGTAACTGCTTGAAACCTTTCGTCGAAAAGCAACCTCCTCATGTGCCAAGCTTTTAGTCGAAACGAACCTTACACTTGTTTGATTTAAGGTTCGTTCTCAATATGGATCTGACTTCGACCAAAATTCTTCTCTTAACTTTAGTCGAATATCAAAAGCATATCTTCTGATCAAACGGAGCAACTCAGAATTTGGTCGAAATTGGTTGTTGAGTGACTTT
Source organism: Acmispon strigosus (assembly GCA_030819835.1). Classification (NCBI taxonomy): domain Eukaryota; kingdom Viridiplantae; phylum Streptophyta; class Magnoliopsida; order Fabales; family Fabaceae; genus Acmispon; species Acmispon strigosus. Next base: position 28,690,608 of record JAUAMA010000002.1, read on the forward strand.
CGACCAAGTTAAAACTTGGGAAAAAAATCTCAAGCTAACACCCTTAAAGTGTAAAAACGCAAGCATATTAGTCATTGGAACCCAGATCTGCTTCCCAACCCAGAATCTGTCACCCCCACTTAACGGACCTGCCACGGTGGAATATCCACGCGGAAATTAAATCCTCGTCACCCAAAGTCTTTCATGGCAAATCAGTCCCTACTTTCATTTTCCCCCTAAAAAACGTTTTGTGACGCGTGTCGCACCAGGATTGGCCATGTGGGATTATTATGAGCGGTAAAACTCTATCTACCAAGTATTTGATACATCCGCATTCACATGAACTCAAACACAAACATTTACTTAAACTAGAACGCTGTGCCAGTTGATCTATGCGCTTGATGGTATGAAATTATGAATATAATAAGTTTGTTTCTACAATTATAAAATTACCTTTTTATTCTTATTTTTTGATGTTTGATAAATGATATCAGCATAAGGGTTTTAAAATCAAGGATAATATATGAATAAAAAATTATAATTCATTCTATTCTGCGCGCACTACAACAGTTAATAATTCTACACATTCAACTAGCTTTTTCCCCTTATATATGCCATTATTTATGCCCTTTCATTACACTTACACTTGCAAAGGGTTGAGCCCAAGAGCCCCTGTATGCTCCCACAAGCACATTCGAAAAATGGGTCGTTCAATCTTATCAACCCTTCACCTTCTTGTGTCATCTTTTCTTTTTTTCGTTTCTTTGCTGAGTTTTGTTCATGCCAGCAAAAAGGTAGGCCAGTTTAATTCGCTTGTTGATTAATACATTGGTCAATTTGCATGTTGTTTTCAAGTCACTAATTTGAAATTATTGAATGATGATCGGTGATGATCGGTGATGATGACATTATTGAATGACCCGTGATGGGTGACTTAATCTTTTATTTATTTAATTATTCTCACAATTTTGAGTCTGGTAGAACTATTATAAACAATAAAACTCTTCCAACTAAGTATTTAACTCTTTAGTTATATTATCAAATTATCCATATTTAATTAATTAATTACTTGTTCACAGTGCTACATTGTATACTTGGGAGCACATTCTCATGGTCCAACTCCTTCCCCAGTTGATCTTGAAACTGCAACATCTTCTCATTATGATTTACTGAGCTCAATCTTGGGAAGGTATATAAATATATATATATATATATATATATATATATATATATGAAATGAAAAAAAAAACATCATTTTTGCCTAAGCTCTCTTGTAGAAGAAATTGATTGCTTAACTTTACATGTTGATGATCATTGACAGCCATGAGAAGGCCAAAGAAGCAATTATTTATTCATATAATAAACACATCAATGGCTTTGCAGCTTTGCTTGAAGAGGAAGAAGCAGCAGAGATTGAAAGTGAGAAACTCATCAAACAATGCTTAAATATCTTCCAGATCTAGTGTTTTCACCACTTCAAAATAGCTATATATATAGTTGACACAATGTTTCCATTATATTAATGCAGAAATTCCAAAAGTAGTATCTGTATTTGTGAACAAGGAGCATAAACTGCACACTACCCGTTCATGGGAGTTTCTTGGACTGCGTGGTGGAAACGGTGGGAACTCAGCATGGCAAAAAGGGAGATTTGGTGAAAATACAATCATAGCTAACATTGATACAGGTATATTTACCACACTTTTTATCTTTATAATCCAATCAGAATCTATTAACAAGTGCGTGTTTGTTTATCTGTGTTTGTTTAAATTCTGAAAATGAGACTAAATGTTGTTTCATCTTTTAAAAATAAAATGATAATTATTATCTTGAAAAAATTAATGTGATAAAGTTCATATTTTCTTAATCAAAATGAAATCTAATAAACCTACTTGGAGACAAGAACTAAAGACTTTGTTGAGTTGGCAAGATGCTTTCTTAAGTTCTAAACATATTATGTTATATTTTACCACGAGATCTCATGTTGCATGTCTGAGTCAAATTTCGGATTGGTGAGAGGAGAAGAATAAAGATTCATGTAAATTTAAAAAGTGTAGATCACTTGAGAGAGATAGGAAGAGATGAGAGATAAATGATAAATATGATATGTGATGTGATGTAATTAGAAGAAAAAGATAGAGAGAAAAAATGATGTACATCTAAAGGGTTTAGATCACTAGAGAGAGATAAGAAGAGAGTAGAGATAAGTGATAAGTATGATATATAATGTGATGTAATTGGAAGAAAGGAATAAAAAAAAAAGAGTGTTTAGGAGTATTTGTACTATTTGGGTGTATATCAATCATTACTGGATTGAGAATTGTGCATTTTTACAAGTCAATTAGTTGAAAAGGATTCCAAGTCTTTCCAACTATTATTATTATTATTGATTAATATTTTTTTTACATGTGGGAAAGCATTATTCTGATAAAAGTGAAGACAAAAGATGAGTTGTTAAGACTGTGAAAGGATAACTATACACCCTGTTATGTTTATATTACTGGGAGAAGAAAAAATGGTAGGTGTAGTGGTAGGTAAGTTAGAACTCCGTAAGGTGAGATAACAAGATTGAATCTCAGGTAAATCATTTGTTGAGAGAAACCGTTATTATATCCCGAACAAGTTAACTCTTAATAATAATAAAAACTTCATGACAAAAATAAAAAAGATAATAAGAAAAAATGAAGAAGAAGGTGATGATTCTAAACTGTATTGTAAAGAAAGGAGAATAATATATTCCATCCCAAATTTTCACCCTACATGCAAAAAGATAGGAGAATAGAAAGGGAAAGTTAGTGCAGTGAAAAAAACGGGAAAGTTAGATATACGACATGGAAATAGAATAAAGTACCCATATCCAAGCTACAACACGATTTATAAAAAATTGGACTCCTTAAATATTTTATACTGAGTAAATATATATGCATCTATAAATCATGCTTTTACATGTTAAAAAAATTTAACATTTAGTTATATGCTAAAATTAATTTACAATCAACTTGTCAATCATGTTTTTGTTTTCAATGTTGACAAAATCTAAAATCTAATTTAAGTGAAAGGTTTATTTTTCTATATGCACAAAAGAACAAGGATTTACCCTATATTATAATTAGTAGAAACATCTTTTACACAAACAAGGGTTAAATATGTTTTTGGTCCCTGTACTTTGAGCGAGATTTGGTTTTAGTCCCTCGCCGGTGTAAATGTGGATTTTAGGTCTCAGGCTTTCGTTTTTATTTGGTTTTCGTCCTTGCCAGAGTCAGTCGTTGACCGTCGTGCCTAAGTGTTTGGTTCGTTTGTTTTATGGTACTGTTTTATGGGTTTATCCCTCTTTGTTTCGACCTTCTTCTTCTTACTTCCGCTCTCCCCCTCTGTTTCTCCCTCTCGCCATCGCCATGCTCCTCGCGCCCACCTCCACTGCGCCGTTATGGTTCGGCCACCATCACCCCGCGCCTCGCCATCGAAGCTCCGGTGGGCAACGAACAGGTCGAGGCAGAACGAAGAGCTAGCAGGAAGAAGAAGAAGGGTTTTCGAAGAAGATGAGAAGAAGAGGGGCCACAATTTGGGGTCTGATTCATATTCCCTTTTTCCTTTTTATGTTTATTAATAAATATTAATGTAAAAAGGAAAATCCAGATGTTCTCATTAAATGACGTGGTCTACGCCACGTAAGCCCCGCCGTGACACGTAGGCATGGCGGTCATCGACCGACTCCGGCAGGGACGAAAACCAAACAAAAACGAAAGTTTGAGGCCTAAAATCTATCTTTACGCCGGCGAGGGACTAAAACCAAATCTCGCTCAAAGTACAGGGACCAAAAACATATTTAACCCCACAAACAATTAATGATAGATTGTTAAACAAAAAATAAATTTTTAATTTAATTAAAATAAAAATGAATATAATTGCTTTTAAATACGAGACATTCAAGGGTGCACAACCATTAAACCCAAAAGAAGAATGTGTTTTTTTCTTTCTACCGAACAGGGTATTTCAATTCATTGTATTTTAATTTCTCAGAAAAAATACATTACCTTCTAAAAGTACCCCATCCAAACACACTCTAAATTCTTTAAATATTCTTATATGCATGACTTCTTGGACAGGTGTTTGGCCTGAATCACAGAGTTTTAGTGACAGAGGAATAGGCCCTGTCCCTGCAAAATGGCGTGGGGGTAACATCTGTCAAATTAACAAACTCCGAGGTTCAACGCAAGTTCCATGTAACAGGTTAAAACTCTTTCTTTCACGGCTTCACTGTTGAAAGGTTCAAGCTTTAAACTACTATAACTTCACCTCACCAATATATCCGCTACACAAATTAGGAAGCTAATTGGAGCAAGATTCTTCAACAAAGCCTATGAAGCATCCAACAGCAAACTTCCCAGAGGACAACAAACAGCACGTGACTTTGTAGGCCATGGAACACACACGCTATCAATAGCTGCTGGCAATTTTGTTCCTGGTGCACAAGTATTTGGCAATGGTAATGGAACAGCAAAAGGTGGATCTCCAAGAGCAAGAGTTGCAACCTACAAAGTGTGTTGGTCTCTAACTGATGCTGCTAGTTGCTATGGTGCCGATATGTTGGCTGCTATCGACCAAGCCATAAGTGATGGTGTTGATGTGATTTCTGTATCTGCCGGAGGAAGAGATTCTATCAGTTCTACAGAAATTTTCACAGATGAAATTTCGATAGGGGCATTCCATGCACTTGCCAAAAATATACTGTTAGTTGCATCTGCAGGGAATGATGGACCAACACCTGGAACTGTGTTGAATGTGGCTCCATGGGTGTTCACAGTTGCTGCTAGCACCATTGATAGAGAGTTCAGAAGTACTGTGACTATTGGTAACAATAATCAACAAACTACAGACACGGTATCATCCTTCCTTCTTGATCTTCTTATTATTGTTATGTTATTCTTGAGTCCCACTTGTTATTAATGGTAGGACAAGGACTGAGACATCAATGAATGAATGAGAGAACATGAGATATTCCTCCCTTGATTGCGGATGTAGATCACCATCTCCTCTTTTTGTCTCAATCTCTCTGTCCCCAGCAACTAAATGTTGACACGTCATTTAAAATTTCTTACATCAGAACATGTTATTTTATTTATACACTTTTTAAATAATGTGTCATATTATAATTGGTAAGACAAGACTGAGATAGAGGATTTGAATCCCCATACCCTTCCTCAATAATTTAATGATAAATAATTGTTTAGTATAATAAATGTTATGAAATGAAAAATAACAATGAATTTTAAAATTGACTTTGTGATTAACAACATGTTCAATGAGTGTCCATCGCAATGGTTAAAAATGATTATTTAAATTTCTAGACTAAAAGTTTACTTCTTAACAGCCGCACTTTAGAAAAATCTTTAACTTTCACCTCACCGATGCAAGAGCAAATTGTAAGCAAAAAATATGGAGAGGGCAACACAACTGTCTAAAATAAAGAGGGAATGGAAGAGCTACACGTTTTTGAAATATAATTTAACCTAATTAAGCTAAATTTTAAGCTGCATTTTTATTACTAGCTATTATTATTGTTATTGTAGCAAAAGTAATTGTTTATTTTTGTTACTAGGGAGCCAGTCTTTTTGTGAATTTGCCACCTAACCAATCATTTTCTCTCATCCTTTCTACTGATGCTAAACGTGTCAACGTGACAAATCGAGATGCGTAAGTACAAATCTCAAAAAGTTTTATTCAAAGTCCCTAGCTTGTTTATTAAATAATTCTTTTTCACATTCTTTTTTATGTAGACGACTTTGTAAGCCTGGAACACTTGATCCTGCAAAAGTAAACGGCAAAGTAGTCGTATGCACTCGAGAGGGGAAAATAAAATCAGTTGCTGAGGGCCAGGAAGCTCTATCTTCCGGTGCAAAGGGAATGCTTTTGAGTAATCAAAAGCAAAATGGAAATACACTTCTTGCTGAGCCTCACGTTTTGTCTACAGTGGGGACTTCAGATCAACATGGAATATCAGGCGGACAATCAACGTAATTACACATCCTTTTGTTATAACCACCTTTTAAAATTGTTACACTTTTAAATATCTTGTTACAAATGATGGACTCCGTTTACTAACTCACTATATTTCAATTAAAGGAATTCTACAATTTCGATGTCCCAAGCAAAAACACTTCTTGGAAGAAGGCCAGCTCCAGTTATGGCTTCATTCTCATCTAGGGGACCCAACAAAATCCAGCCATCGATACTCAAGGTAATAAACACTTGGAATTTATTCAATTCTACTCCTCATTTCTTTTTCTTTCTCTTTTTATGAGATTTATTTTGCTTTCTACTTCAGCCTGATATAACTGCACCTGGTGTGAATATACTTGCTGCCTATTCACTATTCGCAAGTGCATCTAACCTATTATCAGACAATCGTCGAGGGTTTCCATTTAATGTACTACAAGGAACTTCTATGTCTTGCCCTCATGTCACTGGTATTGCTGGACTTATTAAGACACTCCATCCTAATTGGAGTCCAGCCGCTATTAAATCAGCAATCATGACAACGGGTAAACTCTCTCTCTCTCTCTCTCTATATATATATATATACATGTGTGTGCGCACGTATGTGCGGGGCTCTAATATCTTATAAAAAATGGATGGCTTTTGCAACCTTCGAATTATTGTGAAAAACAAGTTACTTACTATTGAAGATGGTATAGCACACTAGGGGGAAAATTATCTATTCAATTCAAAAGGGTACTAAAGCGTCTCAACTTTATCGAGTACCGGAGAAAAATCCTCATATATGTTCACATGATAGAAGAAATGAATGATTTATTAGTAGAAGAGAGAGGAAAAATATAGATCATAAGTCAGATGTGACTCTTATAAGATAACATTTGAATAACTTTTATATTAAACATTTACATACTAGTGTCAGATTTAGTACCCTTTTGAATCTAGCATATGTTTCTCATTAGATTCAGATACTTCATTTTAGAGGAGTACTAACTTATGTTTAAATATATGGCCTTGCAGCAAGTACAAGAGATAACACCAACAGGCATATACGAGATGCGTTTGATAAAACATTAGCAACTCCATTTGCTTATGGTTCAGGACATGTTCAACCAAACAGTGCAATAGATCCTGGGCTGATTTATGATCTAACCATTGATGATTACTTGAACTTCTTATGTGCTTCTGGATATGACCAACAACTCATTTCTGCACTTAACAATAAGACGTTTATATGCTCAGGATCTCATAGCATAACCGATTTTAACTACCCTTCAATCACATTACCAAACATTAGGTCTAATGTGGTAAATGTTACCCGCACAGTCACTAATGTTGGACCACCAAGCACGTATTTTGCCAATGTCCAATTGCCTGGACATAAAATTGTTGTTGTTCCAAATTCCTTAACTTTCAAGAAAATTGGAGAAAAGAAGACATTCCAAGTTATTGTGCAGGCAACAAGTGTTACTCGACAGGGAAAATACCTATTTGGAGATTTGCGATGGACAAATGGAAGACACATAGTAAGAAGTCCCATTACTATTCGACACATATGAAAAAACATCTGAGTTTTGTGTTTGGATATCTTGATGTGGATGATTACATATTTGACTGCTTCTGTAGACTATGTATGTGTGTTAACATCACTGTATTATTTTTGTTTTATGTTTTGTATCATATAGTATTGTGCTTTGTAATAAGTGATGTTTTGGAGTGCAATATCTGCTTGTCTTCTTTTTTACTTTAAATATGAATAACTATTTATTCATGATAATGAGCACCTTGAGACAACCATTCTCAAGTATGATAAAGACAACCATTTAAAATTAAGAACCTCCAAATACATCATACCAAACTCTTAACACACTAAAAAGGAAAATGGCACCTATAAACCCAAATTTCATCACACCCATAGAGATATAATAATAGAAAAAGGAGAAGTGACAGAGATACGGTGAATGATATAATAGTAAAAGAAGAGTGAAATAGAAAGAAAAAGTTGATGAAAATAGGATAAAAAAAAAGTGAATGTAACAAAACTGGACACTATAGAGTTAATTCATAACAAAAGTCTCCCATGTAAAGCATAATCTCAGTAACGCACCATGAAATTTACATATATCAGTAAAGTAAATATGACCCTTTTTATGTTTGATGTAACCAAAGACGATAAAAATAGAAAAGAAAAGGGAATCCTGGTGTACAAAGCTCCCGCATACGCAGGGTCTAGGAAAGGGTTTCACCATTTAGTGTATGGTATGTAGCTTTACCTTATTTTTTTACATAAGAAACTGTTTCCATGACTTGAACCCGTGACCTCAGTCACATGACAGCAACATTCTACCATTGCGTTAAGGCTACCCTTCTAATCAAAGAGCGATAATTGGCACATAATTGGACCTTACACTAGAATCCTCTAAAACATATAAATTGATATTGAAGCCATCTTAAATTGTTTCTCATCCTTCATAACTCCTAAAAAGATACTGCCAGATACTTAATCCATGAAATTCACAAGCTCGTAACAGAAGTGTCAAAAGAAATAGTTGTTGTAAGTCTATGACATTTGATTTGAAGGAGCAGCCAAAGTCCCATCCATCAAGTCCTGAAATTGGTTCATAGGCTTCAAAATTTTAACTTAACATTCCATCATATTCACCACACAACACTCATTATAGGCCATGATTCAAACCTGTACTAAAGGCACAATAGAGCTACCTTAACCATTCTTTTATATATCTCCTTATTTCTCTGGTTGTCCAACGTCAGGTTTTTTCTGAACCCAGATTGGAAACCACTACTCTTAAGAAGATTATCATCAAGGTTTCTCCTCCTGCCTATAATTTCAAATAATAGCATGCTAAATCTTCAAACATCACACTTTGAGTTATAGGAAATGAAAACTAAAGCTCAAGAGCAGCATAGCCTGGAGTCCCCTTCCTCCGGTCATGGTTAAGTGTATATTTTCGCGGTTCTAAAGATTTACCAAACGAAAATCAGCAAATTTAGAACTGAAATTCCTATCTAAGAGAATATTTCCTCGTTTTATGTCATTATAGATTGTCCTTTGTTGACACTCTACATCCAAGTAAGAAATGCCACTAGTTGTCCTAGTCTCAATCACATGAAGTTATTCATATCCTAAGGTCTTGTTTTCATGGAACATATACCTGAACCCATTCACCATGTACCCGTAAACTACCAAGTTCGTTTTAAAGCAAAATCCATTGAGCAAACTAGCTTGAAATGATGAACTCTACCAATTGTACCCACTTCTACCATAAACTTCTCCTCGATTTTATTGTCAGGATTTTCACAGCGGTGTCATTACTAAAATTTCCTTTATAAACTTCTCCAAACATTCATATTATTCTTTAATGATATGGTCGACTTTAATGTTAGATGGCTTCCACATTAAGATTAACTGATTAACCAATGCACCAACTATATAAAAGAAAAACTCATTCATATTCTTTTTGTTTTAGATTGTTATCACACCATAACAACCAATTACGCATAGCAGTTGCACCAACTAACTACATAACAAAGATAGTGAAGGCCATGTAAAATCAGATAACAGCAAAAACCAAAAAAATTGTGTCAAATTGATACAAAACAAACTTGCTACTGCAGTCTCTGCAAAGTTCTGACAAATTAAAAGCATGCGAGTTTTTTTTTTTTAATATAGGAAAAAAAATTATTTGTCAGATTGGGGTAGGTTGGAAAGTATTTGTCAAAATAGGGTTGTTTGCAAGACTAGGCAAGATTAAGACGTATTACAATGTGATAAAAATAAGGAGTGTTCAAATTAGTCTTATGTAAGACGTTTTCTGCAAAAGAACAAAGGAGAGAGAATCAGAATTTGGACTATTTGATGGGATGTGGGGAGCAGACTGCTGCACTGCCAGGCCACGTGGGAAACACGCCTCGGTTCTGTACAAATGTTAAGGAGGACCAGAAGGCGAAGACGAGGTCTGGGTACATTGACTCATTAGAGGCATCACACAATGCTCGGAATGGTGTGTTACGCAGAGAATTGGTGCTGAGACTTGATAGCGCTCTAGTTTTGGGAAATTTACGGTGAAAGGAAGACAGATTTCGAAACCGTTTGCCATTTTTGTTTTTAATGAAATTAATGAACTCAGAAAAAGAAGGATGCAGGGAAGATGATGGAGTGATGGAGGGAGAACTGAGAGATACTTCTGGAATTTATAAGCAAACGAGGAAAGTGAAACGGAATGAAGAAGAGTATCTGCCATGACTGTTTAGAAGAGTAAAGAGGATGTATTGAGAAATGTGAAATTCGTATGGGAAGGAGAACCGGCATGACTGTTTGGAAGAAGGAAAACCGCTCATGCTGGAGAAACAATGTCGGGAAGCATTTATGAAGAGACCATTAAGTGGGTGGAGAGACATGCATTTAAGAGGGAAACGAAGCACGCTTCTTGTGCTCCGGGAAAACAAAACCCTAGTACTGAACAACAACAACAACAACAACAACAACAACAACAACAACAACAATCTTCTAAACAAAACCTTAGAAGTAGAAGCAGGTTAAGAGGATTCACCAGTGAGGTAGAGAAGAGCGGCCAACGGGAGAAGACGGGAACATCGACGCACGAAGACGGAAACATCGTGACTATCACGGCTGCGAGCAAGAGTGCGGTTGGCGGAGACGAGCTTGGCACCGACGAGCATGCAAAGCAGCGGCGTTGCCATTGCGGAGAGAAGGAGGGCCGATGATGAGGTGCAGCAGCCAGGAACGGTGGTCATGAGGTGCAACAAAGAAAGGTTTCACAAATGAGTATTCCATCTGCAAACTAGGGTTTTCTAGTTAACATATCAACATTTTATTAATAATATAATACTTATTACCACGGTTCACCTATGAACTGAGGTAATAGAGATACATATTATCACGGTTCGCCTAACAACCGTGGTAATAGACAATGTCAAATTAAAAAATAATAAACTCTATTACCACAGTTAAAATATCAACCGTGGTAATAGGAAATCATAATTAAAAGAATAATAAAAACTATCTCAATTACCATGGGTGACATGGAACCGGGGTAATTGATAATCTCAGTTACCGCAATTAAACATGGAACCGTGGTAACAGAGCTCCGGACACCATTTTACCCCGGTCCGACGTGGATACGTGGTCACAAGGCCGTGGTAAAAAGACAAATCTGTAATAGTGGATCTAAAAGTAGATGGTGTTTATATGTTGAAGTTTAAATTAAATACTTATCTAAGTAAGAATTTATTTATTTACCTCGATCCTGATATTTATTTAAATCCTGGATATTATTGCTCCTTGGTTTTAAAACCATGCCAATTTTGTTATCAAAGTGTTGTCTACGATGGTCTTTTTATATGTCATGTTGCAATGCCAGTTTATTTAATTAATTGTTGACGTTTCGTTTAAGTAAAAAGTATTTTGCTATTTGCTTATTCAATATTAAAAAATCATGGAGTTTTATATCTATAGTGGAAATCATTAATTTATACATAATATATATAAATAATATTTTATAATTATTTATTTGTAAATAATATATTTAAATAATTTTTTATACTTATGTGAACTATTATTTATTATTCATATAAATATATATTATATATTTACTCCATTTTTTTAGAAATATTCTGTATGTATATATGTATGTGTTTATATGTTGAATTTTAAATTAAATATTTATCGAAGTAAAAGTTTATTTATTTACCTCTTGATATTTATAATTTACATGAAGAGCAAAATAAAGAACTCTGATTCATGATAGTAAGTAAAAATTTATTTATTTACCTCTTGATATTTATTTACCATGTCTTTACCACTATTTACAAACCATTATATATAAGGTAACTAAAATCCAAGCAAGTTCTACATGCTACCTCTTCAAGCAAAGGTATGTAAGTCAAAATGAAAGAACCTTATATAATTTGAAAAGATAACAAAAGAAAAAAAAGGCAGTCAATGAAATGAAAATGGTGTTAGTGGTTGAGGGTTATATCCAAATATATGTCTTATTTTTTTTAATCCATATTTGTATCAATAAAATACTATATTGTTCCTCCCCTTTACCGAAATTAAAATAATTTTATAAAGAAAGAAAAAGAAATCACAACATATACTCAAGTCTAGACAATGACTTTTCTCATACAAATGACTAAAGGAACAACTTAAAACAACATTGAGTCTGTCCAAAATAGGTCAAGGCAGAAATTAAATAATTGAAATATCCATGAATATCTGCAATCAAACCATTCTATAATATTTGAAGCAGAAAGAAAGGAATCGGCATTAAAAGGACTGGTGTGTCAGTATACAATCCAACAGATGAAATGACATGAATAAGAGTCCCACAGGTAAACATCTCAGCAAAAAAGTGTTTGTTAGCAAACGTAAACTTCCAATGGTGTCAACTATATCATTGAACTAATCCTTCATAAAATGGAAAGAAAAAAGTTATGCATACAAAACCAGGAAAAAAAGTAAAATAATGTAAATTACTCGGGATTAAAATTTAATTAAGTAAAATGATAGTGTGTAAAATTAAATAACACATGTCATAATTTTATTAGTTGAATCTGAGACTGTTTTAAAATTATTTGAAATGAGACAGAATCCCAGAGTTCGTAAATAGAGGGGAAGATGAGAGTTATACCGAATCATCATTTTCATTTAAGATCAAGAGATTTTCATGATGCATACTGCATCATTGCCAACAAATTAAATTTGACAATTATTTAATGTAACATCTGCATGATTGCCTCAATTTAACACGTAGAAAAAAGGGGATAAACAGCATTCATGTTTGGATAAAAGAGTCCCCAATTTTGCTCCACTCCATTGGGCTTCTGGTCTTCATTGAACATGGCAAATATGAAAACACTGAGAGCTTGGTTTGGTCTTCTTGGTGTTCCTGCACCAGTGGATAAATGTCTTATGAGGCCCCCATTATAGGCCACAGCATTTTCCTTACTTGTGTAAGGGTCATTCCCTGCAGTAGGCCAACCTGTTTCTCCAATGATGAGATCAACATTTCCTGCTCCAATCTTCTCCAATGCTGCATAAACTGAGTCAATCATTGCGTCAAAAAGGTTATAATATTTCAAGTCACCATCTATGACAGGGTTTGTGGCTTGAAATGTTGCATACTCAATGCTGATATGTGATGGATCCGATGAGAGAGGAAAATAAGGGTACACATTGACCATAAGGGGTGCTCCATGTTGAGCTAGAAAAGGTGCAACACTCCTCATAACATTTTCCACATCACTGGTGAATGCCCCTGCTGATGGAGGGTAAGAGGTTGCAAGTCCAGCCATGTAAAAAGATGTGGTCACTTTGGTATCAGTTAAGCCAATAGAATTTATGGCGTTTAGAATGTTTTGCATGGCTTGTGTGACAAAAGGGCCTTGGATTCCTGGAATCACCTCATTTCCAAGTGTGATCCACTTGAAATTTACATCACCCTTGTAAGGGGCAACATTTTGGTTAACCCATTGGATAGCAGCATTTGGATCTGAGGCTAAGGTTTGCACATCTTCATTCCTCACCCCAAGACTTACTTGCAAGTTAGACCCCCTTAATGCTTCCAACGCATCAGGGCTTGGGTCAAAAAGTCTCACAAGCTCAATGCCGCACTTCTTGTAAAGACCTACTACATCATTGGGGGATGGAAGATTGTCTGCAATTCTCCCATAGTTAACCCCTATGCCTTCAAAACAGAAAACACCAATAACAATATTAAATCACTAGAGAGATGAAGAGCTTTTGCAAATAATAAAAACAAGGCTTACCACTAGAGAGAGTCAGATGCATTGCTAGGATTGAAACCAGAGTCATGTAAATAGACCAGATGCGCAATGAAGCCATGAGTATTGTGTTTGTCGATTGCAACAATAAAACCAAGACTTAGGCAAATAATTCTGCATGTTTTTTTAGTGTTTATATAGAAGCTCTCTCACTAAAAGGTGTCAAGTGCAAGGGGGTGTAGATAAGATTGCAAACATTTTGAAAATCTTCTTTTAAGTATGACATTGTTTCAATTTCCTACAATAAACAAACAAATAAGGTAGTCTCAAAATATTAAAAAAAAATTAATATCATTCCTTGATATTTTTAAGAGGTTGCAAGTCCAGCTGTAACTTTTATGAATATTTTTAAATTCTTTAAGAAGTATTTTAAATTATTTAATTTATTAGCATTTCTAATATCTTGCAATTATCTTTGTACCAAAAAAAATATCTTGCATTTATCTAGAATGGATCAATTAATACATGAACCAAATGGCATGTGTATCAAAAATCTTAACCAACTCAATAATAAAGATTTAGATACATAGTAAAAAAAACTTTAGGATCATGAGATAAATTTCTTGCTTTAAATAGTTTTATTTGTTCTAATAAAATAAAATTGAACAGGTTCATCTTATTATTAATATTTAATATCTAATCTAATTATTACTATCTTATCTTATTATCTCATCTTAAACCCGGAAAGATTTTATACAAATCGGATTTTGTGACGCTCCTTTAGCTCGAAGTATAAACGTTACTACTTCTCCTATTTATTCCTCGAACCAAGGATCACCACGAATTTTTTTTTTTACCATGTCTTACTAATTAACGTTCACGTGTTAGAGTATATGTATGTGGAAACTACAGTATTACCTATGTTTATTCTAACACCTCGGTTCATTTACTTATTATGAACCCTTACTTATAACAATCTATGATCAACCAAGAAATATCAGTCACACGTTATTATTCAAACACAACAACGATTATGTTACAATGACAGAAATTAAAGTAGAGTGTTCAGCTAACGGATACACTTGGCATCCTCACACCATCATCCAAAGTACAAAAGTTAAAAACACAGTAAGTAGCACAACTGGATCATTAGTTCAGTAGAATAAGAGACAACAAGCAGCTAATGGACAGCTGCCCTATTCGGACTTTCACGAGCTTCATTCCGAGCCTCATCCATCCCAACACTATCCTTAATCCGGATCACCGGCACTCTCATCTCTGCTACTCGAAAGGTTTCACCATGGTTAAGCAGGTTCCTATACTCCCTAGAGGTCATCCTTCTATTTTGGGCTAACACACTCTTCCTAGCGGTTACTCTCATACGGGGTCCTGGTCTTCTAGGAGGTGGAGAAGTAACAGACTCAGAAGGTTGCTGACGTCTAGAGTTATTATCTTCTGGTGCACACTCTCTAATGGGTATAGCAGGTAAAGGTTCAGGCTCATGGGGTGAGTTAGGCTGAGGTCCAGGTGAATCTCTTAAGTTTACATGACGAGCTCTTACAGGTAAGTAGAAAGAAAATGCTATGGGTAAGGTAACAGGGTAATCAACTTCCTCATTCAGGTAACTTCTAAACCAGAAAATTGACACATGCACCATTATATAGACAGTATCCAGTGGTGGGACCGTGATACCATCCTGAGGCTGCAGGGAGTTCAGCATGGATGGAGACTACTGGTGGTCGGCTCATCAGTATACCTGTCAAGATCTATGAAAATAATGTGCAAGGGTGAGTCAAACACAACCATGTACAGGTTACACAACATATAAGTAATCCATTACAAATCCAGATAACATATTATCATCACATATAATCACACCAAACACACATTCATTGTGCAATTATGCTGGTTATCAATCCTCCCGTATGTTTCCATATTTCAGTCGGACTTCTCTTCCAATTACCCAAGAGGTTATACCCATGAGAAGAAAGTTTCTGATCTGACCTTTTTATAATTTAATATCATGAATGCTCATAGTGTAAAGGCCCGAAGCATTTTATCTTCTACACTCTTCAAAAAGCCATTCGGGAATTATGGATACGAAATTTACCCTCATTCCACTCTTTACCGAACTTGATTACCTTAGGGCTTCACTGTCAGATATACATGACCTTCCCAGTCGTTTAACTTCATACCAGCCCGACCTGAGGGGCCCAGCCTAGCACTGGTAGAGAGGTAGTCCCATCATGTATTCTCGGGCTTATTCATCTCTAAACATGGCCACCCTTGGTATCTCTGTATTAACCACAAGTCCTTTTAGTGGTAGTGACAGTGCTTTCCTACTCCTTGTCTCTCCAGAAATATTATCATTATATAGCATTTCCTCACCCCCCTTATACTTCCTGAATATCCAGAGTCATGACTATGATGAGCTCTGTTGCATCTGTTTCCTGTCTCATAAAATGAGTTCAAAATTTGAATAAACATATATAATAGGTAAGTAGAGCTTTACACACAGGAACCACGTTCTCTCGGTATACAGCCCGCGCTGGATTTTTCAAACAGCTCAACTCCCTAATTTATTCAATTAAGTCCATTAACTACCTATCCTATTGGTGATTCCTAATCAGTTATAGGGTAGGCTGATTTTTGTAAAACAGTGACAAGCCAACAATACCTCAAGATTTTCCCCTCTACTCTACTACCACAAATGCTATATAGAGATTGCTTATAAAAATATTAAACAAGCCTTGTGACAACAATTCCTAGTATCACTATATCCCATAGTGTACTTTCTCCATCTAATATTCAATGCAACATCTTCACAACCAATTTCCACATATAACAATCAACATTCATTCAGAAACATCATAGTATATCAAGCAAGCAATCATACATAACAACAATATGCATTCTATCTTTCTAATAGACTGCTTATATGAAACTTAACATGACATGGCATAGTCTAACTCCCCTTACCTCAGTTTCCGGTTCGATGTTCCGAGTTCGTATATGGTCCTTGATATTTTGCATATGATACCATATAATTTAGGTTATGTGACATTTCAGAATTAGAAATATGACATTACATATTTCTTTATTTACACTTTAGTCCTTTATATTTACTTTATTTGCAATTAAGTCCTTATAGTTACTTTATTTGCATTTAAAACCCTATATTATTTCTAAACTACATTTTCCTTCTTTATTTTAATTTCTCTGAATCCTAAGTCCTAATAGTCCTAATATTAACACATGAGGTCTCACATGATCACATTCCTAGTTGTAACTAGACTTGGTTATTTATGATTTTATGTAGGTTTCTTCACTTTCTTCATTCTCTCTACTCAACCTTCTGTTTTTCCTCTCAAAATTCACTATCATTAACATGCAGAGACTTCCTATCACATGTTTTAGGGGTTCCAACGTCCAATTTCATTATATGGTACCATTGCTACCTGGCCCGGCCCTTTCATTATCACGTCGCCGCTACCATTTACTGTCATGAATTTACAATGTTGATAATTTTGGTGATTATTGTGAATTTTCAAGGTTGACAACAACTTTTTAAAAACTGAAAAACCTTTAAAAAATTAAAATTGGATTTATAAAACTGAAAAACTAGTATTAATTTTTTAAAGTTTTAATGGCGGAACAGAGAACAGAGGAATGCCTTCGAGCCTTGCAAAATGTTATTCTAAGGGACCGTGCTGCTCCATGATTGGCCTACTCTTGTTGATTTTAGTGATTAGTTAAGGGCATTTTGGTATTTTCACCAGTTTTGAGATATCGTCAATAGTCGTTGGGGTAACACCGCAACGTTCATCAATTTGGAATAAATATCTTAGGTAAGTGATACTATTTTATGGCACTTCACAATATACCTTTACTTTTGCAGTTTGCTTATGGACAGTAAAGTATGGCTATTTAAGATAATAAATTTATATTCTTAAATTATTTATAATTAAGTTTTTCTATTTTATCTGTTTGTTTGGGGGGTTTGTTGAAAGTAGCAATGTGCAATAGAGCTACACAAGTATCACAATTTAATATGGAAAATAGATATATTATTGGATTTGACTCTATCTCTAACGTTGTAGGTTACTCACGGGAGGTCATTGAAGAAGCTCACAAGCTGGTGTCACATGCCTAGAAATAGTAATAATGGAGGCCATATCTTCAACTTCTTCATTGAAGAATACTGACTTATTTGTAATTTTTCTTATACATGTGTAGGCAAATTGAAAGTGGGAGATATTCCAGTTGTATACTTTAATATTGTGGCAACATACTTTTTAGAAGTTTATGTTTGGGAACAACTATTTTTATGATCCATTAAATTATGTAACATTTTATGTTATGAGAATACACTACCAGAAATTCTATTAATTGCGGCGGTTCTGGGTACATTTTGCGGCGGTTCAAACCCCCGCAAAATGTATGTGAGAGGCGGTTGCCCAACCAGCGTTGAGAGATACATTTGCGGCGGTTTGGAACCGCCGCCGTATATGTGTTTTTTTGCGGCGGTTCCAAACCGCCGCAGAATACTTCATTAGCATAAATAACAGCAAAAGCCATACTATAAAATTTCAAAAAGATGATTTCTTCATTAAAAAAAGTGATTTTCTCTAAAATAAGCTGAAACAAACACACTCTTAATGTCTCTGCTCTTTCGTTCAGCATTAGAAGTGCTGTATGGTAGTCTCACACACAAAAATAGCAATTAAACAGAGTAAAGATGCATTGAAAATAAAACATGAGAAACAAATCTTACAACGGTTTTAACAGATGCCTCTTCATCAGGAATTCTGTCCAGCAATGCTTTACTAACTGCTCTTTCATACTGTCAAACACACACCGAAGAAACCAAAGTCACAGTCTTGAACTCCAGGGGACAAACAAGATGGCGTCAAATGAGGCCATTTTCTCAACTATTTATGGAAAATGTGAGCATTAACAGAGCACCAACATTTTCTCAATCCATGCTAACAAAATACAAGGTGACATATAAAAGTATGCACAATTCAAATGCCTTCTATGTACACATCTATTTCCAAGAACTTGTTTTATATGGTCATTTAAATGAAACTTGCCACAAAAAATGCCATCTAGATTAAAAACAATAAATTAAAATAAAAATCAGACATGAGCTGATGAAAAAGAGTATGAAATCATAAAACTCATAATGTCTGCAAAAGTGCTATAGCAATCTGACTTCAAACTCTAATGAAAGGAAGTTCAATTGCTCAAGAGTCCCCAAATATGGACCAACAGATTCACAACTATTAACTACAATAATTTCAAAAATCAAATTTATGGTGGTACTGCTAAAGAGGGACATACATATAATCAATACAAGTTGAGAATATATTGCATGCAATGTCATACCTGAATGTATTTCACAGCATCTTTCTCAAAAGTCTCATAAGTCTGAGCCTCTAAATTATCCATCAGATGCTGCATAGAAGTTTGTGAACCTAAGGAGCAAAAAACTTCACTGTTAACAGAAGGCTCTTACCAAGAGCCTCATCCCTGGGCAAAATATTGCAACACCAAATCACAACTTACACAATCCATACATAGAGAGGCACAACACAGAGGCACACACACAAAGAACAGAAGAAATATCTTAAATATATAATGAATAAGTAATAGATAGTTTCTGTAACTTGTATGCAGGCTATATAAGAGTTTCATAGTTAGTAGATATAAAAATTTAATTTAAACAATGATCTTCAACATCTAAACAACAAATCTATGAACAAATAACCAGAACTTACCCTCAACAGAACGATTATGAAAATCATTTGCATCGACACTTGCTTCGTATATTCTTCTCATCAGCTCCGAAAACAAAGCTAACTCAGTATATTTTGAAGGAAAACAAAGCTTCTTAGACAAAATTTTGCATGATCAACCAAGCATGAAAGCACTATCCAGAAAGACAAAAAGAGAGACATAATTGTAAGACAAATTTGTCCAGTTATAATTGTTCATCTTATTTTCATCTGCACACAATATTGAGTTGATTTTCTCAAGAATACAAAATACTTTAAATGGCCTACCTGTATAGCTATTCTAACAGACTCCCCAAACCAGCGTCCCAGTGAAATTGCAGAAGGCAGAGTATTCCTAATGAAAAAGATAAAAAATAAAGTGATGCAATATAAATCAAGCAACTAAATCCAAGATCAGAGTAATGGGTTTAAGAACAAAAGCATAAAATACTCACAAAATGTCAAGTGCAACTGATAGCTGAGGACGATGCTCACATAGAATACGAAAAGAATTCCATGTTTCCCAGGAGTCAACCTGAAAATCAAGATTACAAAGTTAAGAAAAATGCATTTGCATGTTAAATTTTTAGTCTTCAACAAGCCAAAAAGAGATTTTAGCATAGCAACACAGAGAAGACTAGACCTTCAAGGCATGATTTTAGCATATTTACTCACCGAAGTAACAGAGTTTGTATCCAGAGAGTCATCATCAGGCTTAACCAATGGAATCCTAAGCCACAACTTCATAACAAAGAAAAATAGAGGGAGAAACATAAGAATGGAGAATAAGACACTTATGAAGGAATGACAGATGAATCAGTCATAAAAACTTGCATATTACTTAGGCCCTGTAAGACACTTATGAAGGAATGATATGAGAGGGTCTGCTATTTCTCTCCCATACCAGATACCAAGCTTTTAGAAACTTTCTGTCTTGCATACCATATTTAAATCTTTTTATAGTATTCATGTCGTGTCCTGTACCGGATTGAAGTCTGTGCTTCATAGGTCCTCTTTGCTGATGTGTTAAAAAGTGTCGAAACTAGCCAACTAGGTAAAAGTAAATACGGAGCGGCGCCATCTTTAGAGAAAAAATTTCTTTTATAAAATAGTTAAATGCTATATTCGCCCCGTAAAAATATTTATGATCTATCCTCCAATTAATTATAATTAATTTATTTTACTTGATGCGTTAAATTCTCACCTTTCAATCATTTTTTCTGGTGCCGTCCTCGGTGAGCATAGATATCCTAGCAAGTTGGGATATTGTACAATATTATTTTATCTAAATAGTATATGACTTAATGTAATTTTCTATCACAATATTCCAATTTCCAATATAGATGAAGTTTCTCTAAAGAGAAATCTTTAACATTCTCTTCTAATATTTTTTTTAATTGATTAAAATGTGTAGGTTTTACTAAATTATATGGGTCCACTCTCAATTTGGTGGAACCTACATGAATTTTAATCAATAAAAAAAAAGTGTTAGAAAAAAGTGACAAAGAGAGTATTGCTAACACTTCTCTTTCCTAAATTATGGGTATTTAATTTTTCTATGTAACCAAAAAAACTTATGGGTATTTGATTGGGGCCCATTGTTTGTTGTTTTGAATTCTCCTATTTTATTTAATTTATAATTTAAATTTACCAATATCCTAATTAATTAATTAATTAGCGTTCCAAGTCCAGCACTGAATCTAAGGGGGTTGATTCCAAGTTTAAAATAAGATTACTTTTTTATAGATTTTTAAGAAAAGTAGAAGATGATTTGTGTTTAGTGACACTAATTAAAAATTTATTTTATTTTCTCTCTCATATATCATAATAGATTTTCTTGATAAGCTAATCAAAGTGGTTGTTCCAACTAATCAAATTTCAATTTTTTTAAAATAATGATTTTGAAAAAAATCTGAAACAAGCATCTTAATTAAAAAAATTTGTTTCTAACAATCCTATCAAAGATAAGACTAGGTCGTATATCAAAGCAAAATTCCTAAGAACAAGCATATATATGTGGCATGATAAAATAAGTATCTTAGCTAATAACATTATTTTATTTTGAATTAAAGCTCATAATATTACATTATTATCATCAAATATATAAATAAATAAATAAGATATCTTTTCTAACTGTTTCCTTCAATGGCGGGATCCAAGTGAGTGTCTTTAGGCCTCATGAGACCCTTATTATTGTCACTATTGCACATAAATTATTATTTTTAATCAAATTCAAGTGTTAAGTTTTTTATATTTAAATTTGTACGTGAGTATTTTAATTTCATTTGAATTACTAACAACCTTGTATATCTTTTTGAAATGAACAACCTTTTGTATATCTACATCTCCATTATTTGTTATTTACATAACACGTGTCAGCTTTTCCACTAACTCTTAATATCAATATTAATCATATAATCAAATTTTTTTGAAACTTCAAATATATTGATAGAATTTCCACAAGGTTTCAAGATAATATTATCTTTAATCATAATATTAGTTATATAAATAGACACTTTCACTTGTTACTGGTGTGTTACTAACAAAGACTAAGAGAAAGTAAGATCTTTTAGTTGTTGTTTCTTTACAAAATCCTTGTTTTACAATTCTTCTGTTGGTGTTGGTGTTGGGAAGAAGAAAACGTATGCACAATGAGACCATGCAAAGCTGTTTCTTCTCTCATTCTTCTTCTTGCAATCGCATTCACCTGTACTACTGGCGTCAACTCTGAAAACCCCTATAGGTTCTTCAATTGGAATATCACCTATGGTGATATCAACCCTCTTGGTGTTAAACAACAGGTTCTTGTTCTTAAACCTCTTAATAAATCTTTTACCTCATGAGAGTGCTTTTTCTTTTCTTCATATATGGCTGGTAAAACAAACTGATCATAATTACTTCTTGGTTTTCAATTTTGCAGGGGATCTTGATTAATGGCCAATTCCCAGGCCCTCACATAGACGCTGTTACTAATGACAACTTGATCATCCGGGTACATAACCAACTTAAAGAACCATTCCTCATATCATGGTACGTATATTAGCTTAATTGGTTCTTTTTTCTGTTTTGTTCATTAATTAAATCCTTGTCTTTGTAGCAACTTTTGTAAAATTAAATCTTTATATTGTTAATCCATTCTTTTAACTGCAAAAGTTCCACTCTTTTAATTAAAAGATCTCTTTTTATTGACAAGTGAGTCGGGCCATGGCTTCCTCAAGATATCAGAAAAATCTTACTAAATAATTTTTGTATTTACGTCGAAATCTATATATAATTTGGAAGGTACAACAATTAATTCAGTAATACCTATCAGGATCACTGACATTTTTTAACATAATGCGTAAAAATTCTGAATAAATAAGAAGAAATCTATATATAATTAACCGTTCACAACATGTTACAAAGTAATGTGTCGGTTCACTAACAAGTCTTTTTTAAGATATATTTCCCACTAATTAATTTTTGACCAATCTTTTATGCATTCAACTCTCTTCTTTTATTATTAATCTTGGCCTTAACTTTTCTTTGCATACAAAAATGATTGTTAGAAATAATAATCTTAAAATATAACAACAATATATAAATTTCTCTAAAAAAACTATTTTTTTAAAGGAGAAATATTATTGATATGAAACTGAGATGATACAAAAGGTCATGAGGGAGAAAATCCTCAAAATAACATAGAAGAGAGCCATCAAGCAATGGCATACAAGAATAAAAAACACAAAGAAACAGACCAAGCCAATAGAACCGCCACACACAACAACATAGCCATCATAATCAAAACTGGATGACTGTTCCATGGACTTAAAACTGTCATTGCCCAAGCATATATCGAGAAAAAATTTGAAAAGTAAATGATATAATTTGAAAATAAATGATATAACTTTGATTATAAGTTTCTCTAAAAAAACTTATAATCAAAAGTAAGAGAATAAATTCTTTTTTCCAAGAGAAACACTTTTGAAAATAATTAAGAAAAATCTACCTAAAGGTAAAAAGTATATCGAGAATAAAAAATTTGAAAAAAAAAGAAAATTAAATTTCCAAAATATAACTTAAAATAAATTTTCAATGAGTATATGAATTAGTTTAATTTTTATTTTTTGTGTATATGTGTGTCTGTTGCTAAATAAAAAATAATTGATTTATGCTTGAAATTTTATTTTGGCCCCTCCATATTATTTCTCAAGTTCCACCACTGCAAGTGAGTCTCTTAAATTGTGAAGATGTGTTTACATTGTGAATTCATTATGCACTCTTTTTTTCATAGGCTTGTTTTCTGTCTAAACATACACACCAACGATTTCATGAACATTATTCAAGTAAATGATATAATTTACTTTAATTGAATGGTCTTATTCTGCAGGAATGGCTTACAGCATAGGAGAAACTCATGGCAGGATGGAGTTTCTGGCACAAACTGTCCAATCCCACCTGGGAAGAACTTCACCTATGTCCTCCAAGTGAAAGATCAAATAGGAACCTTTTTCTATTTCCCATCTCTTGGAATGCAAAAAGCTGCAGGAGGATTTGGTAGCATCACAATTCAGAGCCGTCCTAGGATTCCGGTTCCTTTCCCTCCTCCTGCAGGGGACTTCATCCTCCTTGCTGGTGATTGGTTCAACACAGACCATCATGTAAATTCCCTTCACATTTGTTTGAATTGTTTCCATATCTCTTGCTTTTCACACTCCATGTTCTCCTTAATACCTACTCATTGTATCTCTTTGTTGTTGCAGAAACTAGAGCAAACCCTGGAGAATGGTCACAACCTCCCCTTCCCTGAAGGACTTCTAATCAACGGAGATGGCTGGAACGGAACTACTTTCACCCTTGATCAAGGTTTGTTGCCACAAACCATTAAGATTTATTATGTCTTGTCAAATTGTTCAGATGCATGATGGATGATGCCTTTCACTGTAACATTATTTCACATTTTTTCAAACATGTCATGTGCAGGTAAGACTTACAGATTCAGGATATCAAATGTGGGGCTCACAACACCCATCAACTTCAGAATCGAAGGGCACAAGATGAAACTTGTGGAGGTAGAAGGATCACACACCCTCCAGAACACATATTCTTCCCTTGACATCCATCTTGGACAATCCTACTCTGTGCTTGTCACAGCTGATCAACCTGCCAAGGATTACTACATTGTTGTCTCCACAAGATTCACTGAGAAAATACTCACAACAACAGCAATTCTTCACTACAACAATTCACTCAAGAGGGTGTCTGGTCCCATTCCCCAAGGACCTACCCTTGACACTACCTCATCTCTTCTACAAGCTAGGACTATCCGGTACTCTTTCTTAACCTTTTCTTCTATTTGTGGCATTTTCACAAACAACTTGTCCTCATGTTTTGATTCTGTGATCATTGAACCACAGATGGAACCTAACAGCAAGTGGGCCTAGACCAAATCCTCAGGGATCTTATCACTACGGTTTAATAAAACCTACAAGAACCATCATGCTGGCAAACTCTGCTCCGATCATCAATGACAAGCAGAGGTATGCAGTTAACAGTGTTTCATATGAAGCACCATACACTCCATTGAAACTAGCTGATTACTACAACATCTCTGGAGTTTTCTCTGTTGGAAGCATTCCTACTAACCCCACATGGGACAAAGCTCACCTCCAAACCTCTGTCATGGGGGCTAATTACCGTGAATTTGTGGAGATTGTGTTTCAAAATTGGGAGAACTCTGTGCAATCATGGCATGTAGATGGCTACTCTTTCTTTGTTGTAGGGTAAGAATAAAACAATACAAATATAACTAATTAACAAGTTTTCCATGTTTACTTTTAATTATTTTTGATATCTGATGTTGTTTGTTTCCTCTTGTGGAATTGTTAGGTTCGGTAGTGGACAATGGACACCAACAAGCAGAGGATCCTACAATCTAAGAGATGCTGTTTATAGAAGCACCACCCAGGTATATGAAAAAATGTCCAAGTGGTTGTTTAAAGTTATAAATTATGTTATGAAGGATTATGCTCTATCTAAAAATAAAACGATTTTGTTTTTGTTGATTGAACATAGGTATACCCGGAGTCATGGACTGCAACCTACATGGCTCTGGACAATGTCGGAATGTGGAACATAAGGTCTCAGAACTGGGAAAGACAATTTTTGGGGCAGCAATTCTATATGAGGGTGTATACACCTTCCAAGTCATGGAGAGATGAACATCCAATCCCAAAGAATGCACTTCATTGTGGAAAGGCGAGTGGGCGTCGCACAAGGCGAGTGAATCCTCTCACATTAAAGAAGCCGGACCATCCTACTAAGATTTGAAGATGAATTACTTGCTTATCTCATATACAGAGAACAGAATTGCGGCACATATTGATATAGTTAGGAATTTTTAACTTTTTGCTACTTCTACGGTACATAGGCGTCCAAGAGATGAGCTTATAAGATATTGATGTCTTGGCCTCATTTATTTTTCTCTTTTGTTATTGAATGATTCAACATTGTAGAAATACTTTTACCGTGTAAAAGTATGAGCAAATATTTTATATTTAATATTTCCCATTGAAAATTTTATGATTATCTTTTCTATATATATAATGTCCACGTTAGAAAAAATTAAAAAGGATTTTGAAAAAATTATAATTAATAGAACTACAATTTATCAAAAAGTAATTATAAAATAGAAAAAAAATTGTGAAGAAATATCTTGCTTCTAAGACTTTGGCAAGTTTTAATGATAACAAGAACACCACAAAAGAAGATAAAGAATGAAGATCTCAAACATATAGTTGAAAACTTAATTGTAATAGTTTAGAATTTTGTTGCTTTATAGCTTATATCTTCATTAGGGAAGTTTATGCTTAGAACTTAAGGTTATTTTGCTTTCTTAGATCATTAATATGTGTTCTTATAGTGATGGAAGGTTTCATAAGTAAAAGAATTAAAAACCCTAGAAAAATGCTTTAAAAATGGTTTTTGAAGGTTCCCATGGTAAAAACAACAATTTTGGGAAACAGATTACTAGAAACAACTAAGAGAAAAGCAAATAATGGTAATCGATTACCACGAAGGAAAAATTTATGACCACTAGGGAAGAAATGTGTTAAAATGTATTTTTCACATTTTTGCGAACCATAACCTCTTCACACTCACTTCTCTCTTATCTAAACCTCTTCGTCTAATTTCCAAAGAGTTTTCTAGCCTCTAGATAAAAGGTTTTCCATCACACATTAACACACACATTTTCTAAGTTTTCAAATTAGAGAGACAAGTGTCTGGGAAAATCTTCTTCACTCTTATTGATCAATTCATGGAATTGATTGCACCATAGGTTCGGTGTGAGTCCATAGTGCAAGTATGGTTCGTGCATTAGGATTTTGGATTTTGGGTAGGGATTCAAAAGTGGTTTTGTGTGAGCCTTGTAACTGAATGCTTTATGAATAGTGGACAACAAATTAAATTCCATTGCGCGCTAGAGATTGGACGTAGCTCTCAGTCGAAGAGAGTGAACCAGGATAAAATCGCGATGGGATCTTCTTCAACCCTTCTCTTTTATGTTTTATGCTTGTTCTTGATGTTAAGGTTTTTAGATTTTGGGGAATTTATGATTTTTGGTTAAATAGGGGTTAATGGTTCATTGAATATGTTTGTACATGACTTAATTGATATGGAAATTTGTTTCCATTGTCAATTTCTTAGGGGTAGTGTTGGGTTTATTACTATCTTCAAGATATATTCTTTTTTTTTTTTTGAAACTGATCTTCAAGATATATTCAGTTGGGGATGAGTGAAGTTTAATTATATATTTTTGAAAATTAATTTATATAATGGTTGGTTAGTACATGTACGACATACAAAACTAATAGGTAAGTTTTTCTAGGAGTTATCATACCTCACAATTTTTTCTTTTATTCTGTTAGACACGAATCACTACACTAAAAAAAGCAATTTTGCGGTGAACTTTTAGCGGCGGTTTAGGAAACCGTCATCGCTTCTTTATTTAAAGCGTGATTTTACAGCAGTTGAGCCAAACGGAAAAAATGTGGTACTTTTCGGCGGTTCCTAACCGCCGGTATGTGTTTTATACATTACGGTGGTTGAAACCGCCGGTAAGTTTTTTTTTTCTTAATTCAGCAAAACCACGACCCTCTGTGTGATTTTTTAATTCCTTTCTTTCACCAAAACCCTCAACCTAGAACCCTGCTAGTTCTCTCGCCCACAACCCACGACCCTCTGTGTCCCTCCCCCGGCGGCAGCGTCCTCTCCCCTTCCACAGCGGCCTCGTAACTCTCAGCTTGACCCTACTATTCTCCTCTCTGTGAAAGAAAACCCTAAAGGTTAAAGCTCATGTTTGCGCCACTTCCTTGCAACCCAGAGGCCTCGTTGTCGCCGCTCGCTTCCTCCTCACCGCAAGCCTCCATGAATCGGGATTGTTCCATTCTGACCAGACATCAGGGAGTGACGACCACCTCTGTTGATTTATGAATTGAAGAATGTAAGGTTTTGGATTTAGGATTTCATATTTCTTATTTACCCCTTTTTGTTTGGTTCTTACTCTAACTAATTTTGATTGTTAACTTTAATTTGCAATTGAATTTGTACCATGCTTGCAATTGCATTCAAATCTATGATGTTTGATATTAGTTTGTGCCTAAACTTGACTTTTTAAATTTTAATTCAGACTGTTTGTGTTTCATATGCTCTTGCTTTGACGGAGGCTCCACGAAGCCATGAGGTGCTTGCTTTGGCTCCCAAGGGGCCTTCGTTGGGGCCATGTGGTACTGCACTGGTGTATAATTGCGAACTTTGCTTCTAAGCTGGAAATTAATTTGCCTGTTCCAGCAACCTTTGAAAAAGAAGTTTGCATTTAGTATCATCTATACTAACATATATCAAAAATCTAAATGAAGGTGTTGAAAACTCACTTCCTTAGGCAAATCCATATACTTGAGTAATCTGTATAATAGGAAAATGATAAAGGAACAATTAGATCTTTGTAAAATCTTCAAACCAAAGCCAAAAACTTTTAGCACTAACAAACTAAAAAGCACTAACAAGCCTAATGGTTACTAAAAGATTATCTTGAAAGGTACACTATATTTTTCCGATTACTTTGTATCTTTTGTTTCCTTTTGAAAAGTACTCTACACACATATGCCTTTAAAAGATTATCTTGAAAGGCTACACTATAACTATGTATTAATACCTTCACAGGTTTGGAAGCAGGGGCCATAAGGAAGAAGTGATCAAATTCAAACTATCTTGGCCAGGGAGGGGAATCTTCAAACAAAGGAGCAAACTCGTACATCGCATTATAATGAATAAAAGTTTGATCTGGAAAGCTTTCTTGAAACAATTGTTTGAACAATACATCACAAAGGCTAGAAATAGTGAAAAACCAGTACATAAGCTTATATCTGTAAATATATACCCACCAAAATACTCCTTTACTAAAAGAAAGATGATACAAGACTCTGAGCAAAACATATATCCCTCTTCTGTATCTATGACCGCAAATAACAAGATAATGATAAGTAAAGAAAGGCTGCAATGTAACCCAACATACTTTTTAATATATTCGGTTTTACCTCCTTGAAGTAAAGATTACATAAAATCACCTTCTCCACTGAGGTTGGGTGATCAACTTGTCTGAAATTGAAAGTATACATAGAATATAGTGAGTAATGGAAAGAGTAAAGCACCAATAACAGAGTACACTAGTATTTGATGTGAGTAAAATCCACATGTCTCAACTGATTTATCATGGAGATAGAATTACTTTGGTGAAGATCATGACAATTATTTGAAGTGAATCCTTTATGCATACTGTATTTAATTGTGCTTTCTAGAAGTTTATAGTCTTTTATGAAAATTTGGGTCAATTTACCAAAATTCTGGTGAAGAAACCCACAGATCATAGAAGCACATTCAGAAAATTAATGTGGTTTAATGATGGTTAGGTCAACCATAGAAGCAATATACATGCTACAAAAATTGATGGAGAGATATTAGAGGCATCAAAAACTTGCACATGATTTTAAATTTTCCATCTATTTGGAAAAGGCCTATGACAAAATTCTGAAGAGATACCGTGAAAGTTTATGAAGAAAAATGGCTATTGTGTGTGTGTGTGAGCAATCAAAGATGTGTATAGAATCATGACTAATGTGAGAACACAGGATGAGGTTTTCCCATCAATAACTATAGGATTGCATCCAGAGTCAACTTTAAGCCCTTATCATTTTAACTTGGTATTGGATGTGCATAGTAAACATAACCAAGAGTTGATACCACAATGCAACGCCTTTTGCATATGATATAGTTCCAGGTGCGCAGTTGAAGAAGAAATAAACAATAATCTAGGGACTGGAGACAAACCTTAGAAGCATATAATATTCTTTTTCTTTTTTTAAGATGAAGTAACATAAATGCATAGGAGAAACACTGGCTCTAGCTAAGAGATAAAAATTAGAAACCATACCAAATCACAGTCAGACGGTTTAAGTTAGGCCCATTACACATAAAATTGAGCAAATAGAGGAAGATGTGATCCACAGAATTCAAGCAAGGTAAATGGATGAGTTCTTCAAGTGTTATCTGTGATAGAAGTATCAGTCAAGCTAAGAAAAAATATTACCATAGTTATAAGACTTGTGATGTCGTATAGGATTGAATATTGGGCGGTAAACAACCAAAAAAGAAGTAAGGTTAATGCTAAAAAGATAAGAATGTTGTCATGCATATGTGCATACACAAGATAAGATTGGATAAATGCAAGATATTTTTTGGGGTACAAAGATAATTGCAAGATATTAGAAATGCTAATAAATTAAATAATTTAAAATACTTCTTAAAGAATTTAAAAATATTCATAAAAGTTACAGCTGGACTTGCAACCTCTTAAAAATATCAAGGAATGATATTAATTATTTTGTTAATATTTTGAGACTACCTTATTTGTTTGTTTATAGTAGGAAATTTGAACAATGTCATACTTAAAGAAGATTTTCAAAATGTTTGCAATCTTATCTACACCCCCTTGCACTTGACACCTTTTAGTGAGAGAGCTTCTATATAAACACCAAAAGAACATGCAGAATTATTTGCCTAAGTCTTGGTTTTATTGTTGCAATCGACAAACACAATACTCATGGCTTCATTGCGCATCTGGTCTATTTACATGACTCTGGTTTCAATCCTAGCAATGCATCTGACTCTCTCTAGTGGTAAGCCTTGTTTTTATTATTTGCAAAAGCTCTTCATCTCTCTAGTGATTTAATATTGTTATTGGTGTTTTCTGTTTTGAAGGCATAGGGGTTAACTATGGGAGAATTGCAGACAATCTTCCATCCCCCAATGATGTAGTAGGTCTTTACAAGAAGTGCGGCATTGAGCTTGTGAGACTTTTTGACCCAAGCCCTGATGCGTTGGAAGCATTAAGGGGGTCTAACTTGCAAGTAAGTCTTGGGGTGAGGAATGAAGATGTGCAAACCTTAGCCTCAGATCCAAATGCTGCTATCCAATGGGTTAACCAAAATGTTGCCCCTTACAAGGGTGATGTAAATTTCAAGTGGATCACACTTGGAAATGAGGTGATTCCAGGAATCCAAGGCCCTTTTGTCACACAAGCCATGCAAAACATTCTAAACGCCATAAATTCTATTGGCTTAACTGATACCAAAGTGACCACATCTTTTTACATGGCTGGACTTGCAACCTCTTACCCTCCATCAGCAGGGGCATTCACCAGTGATGTGGAAAATGTTATGAGGAGTGTTGCACCTTTTCTAGCTCAACATGGAGCACCCCTTATGGTCAATGTGTACCCTTATTTTCCTCTCTCATCGGATCCATCACATATCAGCATTGAGTATGCAACATTTCAAGCCACAAACCCTGTCATAGATGGTGACTTGAAATATTATAACCTTTTTGACGCAATGATTGACTCAGTTTATGCAGCATTGGAGAAGATTGGAGCAGGAAATGTTGATCTCATCATTGGAGAAACAGGTTGGCCTACTGCAGGGAATGACCCTTACACAAGTAAGGAAAATGCTATGGCCTATAATGGGGGCCTCATAAGACATGTATCCACTGGTGCAGGAACACCAAGAAGACCAAACCAAGCTCTCAGTGTTTTCATATTTGCCATGTTCAATGAAGACCAGAAGCCCAATGGAGTGGAGCAAAATTGGGGACTCTTTTATCCAAACATGAATGCTGTTTATCCCCTTTTTTCTACTTGTTAAATTAAATAATTGTCAAATTTAATTTGTTGGCTCAGTACTTTCGTGTATGCATCATGAAAATCTCTTGATCAATGAAAATGGTGATTCGGTATAACTCCCATTTTCCCCTCTATTTACGAACTCTGGGGTGGGGTACTGTCTCATTTCAAACAATTTCAAAATAATCTCAAATTCAACTATATGACATGTGTTATTCAATCTTCACACACTAATATTTTACTAAATTAAATTTTAATCTTGAGTAATCTACATTATTATACTTTGTTCTAAAAAATAATAAATTATAATTTGACCCACTCACATCTAACAAATTACATTTTTAATCTCCCTAAATTAATATTCTATGTTGTATTCTAAAAACTATCACAAATTATAATTTAAACTCAAATTTGTTTTAGTGAAGTAAACAACCGTAAAACCTAAATCAACATCAAATCTCCATCCTTAACATCATTTTTTCCCTAAGATCCGCCGCCACTTCATCTCCATTTTACTGGCTTTCATCGCTGCTTATAGAAACTCGTGTGGGCTGACCTGTTGACACATATGTGACATGTCTGAACATTTAGTGGACTGGGCGAGCACTTCACCCAGTAGAGAGCGGTCAGGCGACCAGAATATGGGTTAGTAGATGGCGAGCTAGGCGTCCCGAGGCACATAAAGTTAAGGCTGTTGGGCCAAATTAGTTGGGGCCCAAGAGCCCATCCAAGTGTAAATCTAGGGTTTTATATCTTTCTTATCTCTTTCCCCTCTATAAATAGCAGATGAGGTTTCATGTAAAGGTGGCTTTTCCTATTCTCACTTACTTGATAATAAGATATTGTTTGGTTGCATCATGAAAATCTCTTGATCTTAAATGAAAATGGTGATTCCGTATAACTCCCATTTTCCCCTCTATTTATCACTAATAAACATTCAATTAGATTTCATTTTACCCGTAAAGTACAACACAACCGGTAAATAATTGAGCTCTTTAAGCATTTAGTCCAAGGTTTGATCATAGGATAGTGTGAATGGAGAATCATTTGTTGGAAGAGTCCTACTCATTTAACGTGATGTTTGAGTCTCAAGCAATTAGTCTCATAACTGTCGGTTGTGGGGTGCCTTAGAAAAAAATAGATTTTATTTTATTTCCACAAGAGGCTAATCCTAGGTTATATGGTTGATGCTCAGGTTGGTCGTAGGTCAGAAGTGATCGGTTTTCTAGCAGGTCGTCCTTTGCCCTTTGGTTTTCTCGGAGCTTCGGTGTGCTCGTAGATCTTGGATAGATTTTTTTGCTGGTCCAGTCGCTTGTGTATACTCCAATTAGGTGGTGTTACTGTGCTTTTTGGTCTTGTTGTGCGGGATTGTTCTGATCTTGGTTGGTGATTAGCTTCTTGCTTGCTAATCACCTTGTTTTCTTTTTCTCCTCTTTAGCTTTGTTCCCAAAGCTTTTTATTAATATATATTTGAGCTTTCTAGAAAAAAAAAGTTATATTAAAAGAAATGAAAATATGATAGAAAAATAGTGAACTCTTGGGTACTGTCTCATTTCAGAAATTTGTTAACATGGAAACATAGATTTTGTTAGTTGTTATTTTTCCCCAGCCACTGTATCCCCTGGTTCTACATCTTTTATGGATTTGATTGTTTTTAACTCTTGATAGAGATTATGTATAGCAGATAAATACAAAAGCAAAGATGAATAGAGAAACAGTGGGTTGAGGAAAATGAAAAGGGTAGCACAAATTTGACTACCGTGCAAAACAAAGGAATAAGAGATGGTGCTTCTTGGGGAGTGGGAACCTGTAGAGAGGCTCACCACACCTAAAGAACGCCCAGAATTTGGAAATGACATGCCACGTCAAGTTAGTACGACTTCTTACTTTATTACCTTTATGTCAATCCATTGTTGGAGTGTGTTTTCAGTGGTGAATTGTTTGATATTGACTTTCCTTGTTTTAATGATGATTCTATTTTAAATCTTTGTTGTCTGATTACTTGGTCCTTTTGATTTATATTGGTTAGAGGGACAGACTAGTGAATAGATCATTAATTTCATGCTTTCTGTTGATTTTAAGTGATGGGTCAAGTGTATTTATCTTAGCCTTACTCAACTATCTTGATTTAATCTTTGCTTTGCTTTGCAATTTGATCTGTAATGTGAACACATACAGAAGCTGGAGTTGGTGTTTTTTAGGTTGTTCTTTTTTTGTTAATTAAATGATCAAGCAAACTTCAAATATGATGCGTGCTAGTGCATTAACTTCCAAATCACAACGACATGCTAACTACACTGATATTGTCCGAGGTATGAGTGCTGAGGTTGAGGCAAAAAATTACGGAGCCACAACAAACTATTGATAACATAAGTGCTACCCTTGCTCGACAAAATAAAATAATGGCTTTATTTGCAAGACATGCAAACATTGATTTGGATGCAATGAATTTGGATGAAGATGATCCTCATGATGTTCCAGGAAGTGATGCTTCAAGTAACAATCAGAGTGATTGACAAATTTGATGACTTAACGGCTTCATATTATTACAGATCATGATTTTTTATTTATGGATGAAACTTCTATGTTTTAAATCATTTTGAGATACTTACTTATACTTATGATGAATGGATAATAATGATTAAGTTTGGATATATTGATGGATGAATTTATTTGAATATGATTGTTGTTTTATGGTTCAGCTCAGTTTTTTATTTTCAAAATTTAAGATATTTATTACGAATTTATTTATAATAAATGAACTGAACAGGAAAAGTAAATATATTTGTGATGGAATCTCAAATGAGATTTTCTGTCACAAAATTATACATTTACGACGGAACTAGTACCCACTTTTGATATCGTCACAACTCCGTGACAGAATATATTCGTCACAAATATCGGGACGGACTATGTTATTTTGAATTCTGCCATTAAAAAAACCATTATTTCCGTCCCCATTTTCGTTGCAAAATTCGGGACGAACTATAGTATTATGAATTCCGTCATTGCAAAAATCATTATTTCCATCCCTGACTACGTCGCAAAATTATTATATTAAAAATTATAAATAAGTACATTCAGTCCCAAACTTGTGACGAATTAGTATGTTCCGTTCCAAAAAGTTTAATGCGTCCTTCGCCAATTCTGTCGCAAATATATTATTTAAATAGATATAATTTAATGTATTCCGTCTTTATTTCCGTCCCAAACTCGCGAGAAGTAAAATATTCCGTCCCAAAAAAATTGCGGCGATAAAAAATGAGAGGAAATTATTTTGTCGCAAATTCCGTCCCAAAATTATTTTGGGACAGAAATTTTAACAATTGTGCGACGGATTTTTCCGTCCTAAAAGAGTGTTTTTGTAGCAGTGAGTCGAGCAACATGGTCCCATCCATTGTTTGAAAGCAATATATAAACATCAGGCGTCAGATATCGCAGACTTATCATGCTGAAATCAATAAAATTTGAAAATCATACTTGCAACTGCCTCTGTGTAATGCTGGGCGAGCCATGAGAACTTAAGATTAAACCCCCTCGTCTTCCCAAACTCCACTTGCACATCCTCTCGATCAGCACCCAGCAACCCCTCACATGCATCTACCGCGCTGGCCTTGTCGATCACCGGCAGCGAGAAGATCTGCCCAGCCATTGGTATGTGAAGCAAACAGGACACATCATCTAGAGTGGCGGTCATCTCCCCAAAAGTCATGTGAAAAGAAGATTTCTCCGAGTGCCACCTCTCCACAAAAGCAAATACAAGCCCCTTGTCCATCATAGTGTATGAGCACGAGACAACAGGGTAGAGAGTGGATCGCTGCACTATCTCACGCACCTCAGGCACATATTCACAAGAAAGATTCGCCTGCTTGTGCCCACAAGTGGTCACTGTGAGGTCTCCTCTATCGATGTACTCCTGAAAATATGTTTAGACAAGTCAACATTAATATCCGATAGTTACAACAATAAACAAAGATGGATTATATGATGCATATTGGGATTTACAATAATCAAAGTTGAAGTAAATAAAACATGAATTTTGCAAAATTGTGTTTTCCAGATATAAATCCCGGAATGCAAGGAAAGCCCCCTGTCCTGTCACATCCACACCGGGACTTACAACCCAGAAACACAAGTTTCATCTGGGATTTGGAAATCGTAAAAAATAATAAACAAAAAACATTTCGGGATACAAATCCCGGAACATACAACACTTTTCATTCTGATATGTAAATCTCGGAACCCTACAACTAGAATTTCTTAAAAAAATTCCCAGGATTTAGATCCCGGAACTCAGTATCGAGTTGGGTTTTTAAAACCCAGGACTCAAAATTATATTCCGGGCTATAAAATCCAGAAATATGAAGGTCTGCAACAATGGCAGAACCTTCGTCCCGAAACCCCTAAAATGAACAAATGAAGAGAGGAAGAACAAAATACCTAGAACAAATGAAGAAGATGATGATCACGAAACTCCAAGATGATGAAGATGACGACAATGAAGATCCCACAAGCAACGATGAAGGAAGAAGGAAGAAGGAAGGAGGAAGAAGGAAGAAGGAAGGGGGAACTGCACCACCATTGGCTCGAAGGGGGTGGAGCAAGGATGTAAGGGGAAGGAAACGGCCATTGCTACGTGTCGCAGAACGAGTCCCGGTCGGGCGAGGGTGACAACCCGTTTCATGCATATGACAACGCAAACCCTAACTCGCATGCAGCAAGCCAGAATTCAAACCACGTGATTTCTGGAGTTTCCAATTCTGGTATGGACCCCTTGGATGCTGTCAAGCATGGTGATTGGCTTGTGGCAAAACGGAAAAAATCAAACATAATAAAGTCACAGCGAAAGCTAAGGGTTTCAAAAAAATATTGATGTGGCAAGGAAAGGGAAATCTGCTTCAGTAGCTGCTCAAGTGGACAAGGCACCTGCCAATTTTAACCCGGGGATCTTCATGTTGTGAAGAACTTGGATGTTGCTCTTGCTTTGACGGAGGCTCCACGAAGCCATGAGGTGCTTGCTTTGGCTCCCAAGGGGCCTTCGTTGGACAATGGGCTCCCTCTTCTCTTTAAAGTTTTCCATGTTAGAATTCAAGGATTTGAACTTTCTGGCTTGGAATATTAGGGGAGCGTCTAATGCTTCTTCTAATCGGCGAATTAAGGAATTAATTCAGTTTAAGCAGCCTGATTTGGTTTTTCTATTCAAGACTCATGTCGCCTTTCAGAATGTTGGTGCGTTTTGGAATGGGCTAGGGTACCAACCGGTCTATGTTGTTGAAGTGCAAGGTCATTCTGGTGGCATTTGGTGTTTATGTGCTCAAATTCATGCGACTTGGTTTACGGTAGTGGACTCTCATCCTCAAGCTCTCACAATTCAGGTGGCTAGAGCGGGGGTTTCGTGGTACTGCACTGGTGTTTATGCTAGTCGCTAGGCTCCTTTGCTGGAGTCATCTTCAGCGACTGGCTTCTGGTTGGTGGATAAAAGGGTTTTCGCAGCGACATTTGTTATTGGGAAATTTAGCAAGTTGTTGGTAAAGATACATTTCCTAGCGGAAAAAAAAGTTATTGCATGTCGCTACGAATAGTGCTGTTGCGAAAAGTTTTGCAACAACATTTGAGGTTGCTGCCATTTGTGATGTTTTCACAACAAAAATTATCTTTGCTGTTGTAAAAAATTTATAGCTGTCATAACTCATTTGTGGAAACCACTCATGTCATTATCATATCAAACATATCTCAACGACTAAAGACGCTATAACAAGATACTTTTCTCAACAAATTGAGTCGCTGTAATAAAATACTTTTCCTCAACAACTAAAATTGTTGCATTAACATGATTTTTCCCAACCATTAAGATTATCATATTTAAATATTTTTCTCAACCATCAAAGTCGTTGTGGTAAAGTATCTTTTCCCCCAACAAAACAAATTGTTATATCTTTATCGCTTACAAAAGTCGCAGTCATGAGCTATCATTTTACAACAATTTTAGTTTTCGGTATGGGTAATATTAAATTTTATTTTTAAAAAAATGGTAAAAATTAAAATTAATATTTATAACATCTACCTATTTAATCATCACAACTATCCAAAAGTAAAACACTCATAATGTTGTTAATGCATAAAGTTATCAACAAAACAAGCATAAATTACTTAAGTATTCTTATACCATAAAATGTTACAGAATTTAATGGATCATAAAAATAGTTGTTCCCAAACATATACTTCTAAAAAGTATGTTGCCACAATATTAAACTATACAACTGGAATAAATGATTTTGAAAGTGATGTTGAGAGAGCCATTTACTACCTTAGCCGAATCCTAAATGATGCGGAAACTAGATATAGCTCAATTGAAAAGTTGTGCTTATGTTTGTACTTTTCATGTGTGAAGTTAAAATAATAAAACGATCGACTTTTTGTTTACTCTCACTTTGATGTTATTAATCATATGTTGTCGAAACCTATATTACATAGTCAAATTGGAAAATGGGTGTTGGCATTATCTGAATACACTTTGAGATATGCAACTTTAAAGTCGATGAAAGGCCAAGTAGTAGCGGATTTCTTGGCTGAGCATTCCTTAATGGAATGCAAGAGATGTTAGTTAATCTTAAACCTTGGAAACTTTTCTTTGATGGATCAAAACATCAGAAATGAATAGGAATAGAGATTTTAATTATATCTCCCCAAAATATTCCAACAAGATTTAAATTTAAAATTCAGAGCGTTTGCTCTAATAACGAAGCCGAATATGATGCATTAATCGCCGGTTTGGAAATGTTGCTCATTTTGGGAGCAAAAACAGTCAAGATTAAAGGCGAATTAGAGATTGTAGTCAAACAGTTGGCTAAAGAGTAAAAATGCACAAGTGAAAGTTTAGTGCAATATTTTGTGAAAGCTTCTCATTTGTTGGCTGATTTCGATGAGGTTGGAATACAGCATGTGCCGAGAGTCAAAAACCAGGAAGCCAATGAATTAGCCCAAATTGCTTCTAGTTACAAATTTTCGAAGAAGAAACTAAAAGAGTTGATAAAAATAAGAGCAAAGCTGGTTCCGAATCAGGAGTTTGAGGTTTTAGCGATCGACAATTTGTTTCCTAATGATTGGAGAAAACCTCTAGTGGATTATTTACAAAATCCTAACTTAACTTCTGATCGAAAGATGAATTATAGGGCTTTAAGCTACGTAATCATGGGTAATGAGTTGTTCAAAAAGAATTCTCTTGGAACTTTGCTAAGATGTATTAATGAAGATGAAGCTTTAATTGCAGTTTCACAAGTGCATGGTGGATCTTGCGGTTCTTATCAAGTTGGCCATAAAATGAAGTGGTTATTGATTTGACATGGTGTTTATTGGGCAATTATGTTAAAAGATTGTATTGAATATGCTAAGTCTTGTCAAGATTGTCAAAAGCACGCAGGAATCCAACATGTCCCAGCGAGTGAACTGCATTCAATAATTAAGCCTTGGCCCTTTAGAGGTTGGGCTATTGATTTGATTGGTGAAATCAGTCCTTCTTCATCTAAAGGCCACAAGTACATTATTGTGGCTGTTGATTATTTTACCAAATGGGTCGAAGTAATCCCTTTGAGAACAGTTACTCAAGATAGCGTGATTGATATCGTGCAAAAATACATTGTGTCACGTTATGGGATTCCTGAAACTTTGACAACTGACCAATGTTCAGTATTTGTTGGTCAAAAAGTAGTGGAGTTGGCCAATGAATTGGAGCTCAAGTTAATGAATTCCACTCCTTATTATGCCCAATCCAATGCTCAAGTCGAAGAGGCCAATAAGGTTATTATTGGTTTGATTAAAAGACACATAGATCAAAAACAAAAGGTTGGCATAGAACTTTAGATGAAGTTTTATGGGCTTACTGAACTTCTCCTCAAGAAGCTATAGGAACATCTCCATTTCGACTAACCTACGGGCACGAAGCAGTGCTGCAACTGAAATTTATCTACAATCGCCCCGTGTACAAAGACAAATGGAGATTCCCGTTGAACATTATTGGAACATGATGTGCGATGAATTAATTGATTTAAACGAAGAACGGCTTTCGGCTTTGGAATCTATCATACGTCAAAAGGAAAAAGTGACGAGAGATTATAACAAGAAAGTTAAGTCGAAAGTTTTTACCATTGGTGATTTGGTTTGGAAAGTCATTTTACCTATGGATAAACGAGATCAAATGTATGTTAAATGGTATCAAAATTGGGAAGGACCTTTCAACGTTAAAAAAGTATTTTCCAGTAATGCATATCCAATTCAAGAAATTGGTGCAGATCGATGAATCTTTAACCTAAACGGAAAATATTTAAAGAGATATAAACCAACATTGCATGAAATAAAGATAAATTGATCACCGTAAAAGTCAGTGGATAAAATAATTGAATTACAATATTATCTTGGTAACTAAGCCGTGAAACATGGCTAATGTTTAAAAAACAAAATTCGACTACAAAAGGATCACAAAACAGTTTGATTCTAAACTAGCGGAACTACCATTTGTAGTCTCGATTCTCTCGAGTCATAGTGATCACTTCCTCTTCGCCGACGATGGTGATTCCGGGTTTGTTCCTTTTTTGAAGTTGGAGATAAATGCATCCATGAAAATCATAGGTTTGGATGTTTTCTCCCACTGCATAGGAATGCAAGCGTAATCTTTATCTTAGGAAAGTTTCCTTTAACAAGCTCAAGGTCCTCCACCTTCATTAATTCTAGATAATACCTTGCCATTCTTGCCAAATCATCGAGAGTAATTCTCCTATTGGCTTTAAACTCGGCAAGACGTTCTTTGAACGTTGGCCCAGTTAAGTGCCTTTTTTCTATGAAAGGTAGTTCCAGCGATTTGAATGCATCATCTCGAGCGACGGAATCTGAAATGCAAGTTTGCATCACCTCAATTTTTATCCATTTTTCAGTAGTATAAGTCTTCAGTTGAGAAGATGATGGAGCAAAACGCTTTGTGGAGTTAGAAGTCATTGAACCAGGTTTCTAAAGAACTCATAATCTGAAAAGGTTTGAGCTAGAGAAAGGTGTGTGAAGTTTCTCTATTTATAAAGAAAGAAGAGGGAAACGGAAAATGTTTTGATGGGTATGATGGAACTAAAAAATTATTCAAAATGATTAAGTTCACATCATTCATTTCAGGCACGTGGGTCGGTGCATTGGAAACCCAATAACTATCATTGCCTATTTACTAGCATAGTGGGCTATTAACTGCTCCATTATCATGAGTAAACCATCAATTTCCATTTAATTAATTAAATAAAGGATAATTAAATTTGTCTTTTATTTGGTTAAAAATATCACACTTCTCAATTAAGGAATTCCTCAAAATATGATATTTTGGGGGGCATCTGTTAGCTTGGAATTTTTCCTAAGTCTCAGCTTGGTCGAATATTATACAATAAGATGATTTCGACCAAAATGAAAAGTATTTAGCTAAGGCTAATAAGACAGTTTACAATATTCGACTAAAATAAAGACAGCATGCTGAGTCAAAGTCGAATTTATATTGGAGATAAGATCTTAAAACAGACAAGTGTTAGAGTTGTTTTTGATTAAAACCTTGATGAGCATGAGATTGCATTTCGACGGAAGTTATAGACCGTTAGACCAAACAGAACACGTGGAGAGCAACGAAGCAAGCACAGGACACGTGTAAGGCTCAGAAGATTCATCCATTGCAAGCAGTTGAAGACTTGGCCTATAAATAGAAAAGGTCGGGCACAGAATCAAGGGTCCGTTAGTTCCATCCGCAACATGTCAGAAAACGTTAATTCTCAACCCTCACGCTATAAGTCCAAGCAATCGTGACACACAGCAACAGGAAGAGTCAAACATCCATGAATGAGTGAGTTCGATCGACCACTTTTACATTTCATGCAAACTTTATGTTTCCTACACTTTTAATTTAATGTAGTTTTATTCTTCTTCTCCTTTTAACTTTTTACCGCTTTTAAGCCTTTTTTACTTTTAATCTTTCTTCAATATTGTTTATCCAATTCGGTCGGACCACTTTTGGTGAATATCACCGTCCAGTCCATTTCACTTTCGTGTACTAGTTTCCATATCCCAGAGCTCGTAAGAGGATCAGAATCCAGCCTCTTTATCAACATTTGGATTTTCTCGTGGTTTTACCTGATTCTATTTGTTTACCAAAATTCAGAGTAAACAACTATTTAAGTAGGCTGTTAATTTGAATAATTTTCTGGTTACAAGATGGGGAGTGAAATTGAAATCACTCTACTATAGTTTGCGGATGATACATTATTTTTTGGTGAGGCATCTATACAAAATGTTCAAACTATCAATTGTATTATGAGATGCTTCGAGCTAGTATCTGGATTGAAGGTGAACTTCCACAAGAGCAGATTATCAGGGATTGCAATGGATGGTAGGCGAGTGCATAGGTTGGCTGCGTTATTGAATTGTAGAACTATGCAGATGCCTTTCACATATCTGGGCCTCTCGGTGGGTGGAAATCCTAGGAGGCTTTCATTTTGAGAACCTATAGTTTGGAGAATAAAAACAAGATTATCAAAGTGGAGGCAAAAGAGTCTGTCACAAGGGGCGGTTGATCCTAATTGGAAGTGTTCTATCCTCAATTCCTCTGTATTATCTATCTTTTTTCAAGATGCCTCTTGGAATTATAAAAATCTGCAGAAGCATCATGAGATCGTTCTTGTGGGGGGGGGGGGGGGGGGGGTTGGAGGGACATAACAAAATATCATGGGTGAAATGAGAAGAGGTGTGTAAACCAAAGGTGATAGGAGGTCTGGAATTGA
The DNA here is from genome assembly GCA_030819835.1 of Acmispon strigosus. Taxonomy (NCBI): domain Eukaryota; kingdom Viridiplantae; phylum Streptophyta; class Magnoliopsida; order Fabales; family Fabaceae; genus Acmispon; species Acmispon strigosus. The sequence goes on from JAUAMA010000002.1 coordinate 28,733,138, forward strand.
GAGATTGGAATGCATTTAATAAGGCACTCCTAGGAAAATGGAGATGGAGGTTACTACATGAAGCAGATAGTCTTTAGGGAAAGCTGATTGGGGTAAGGTACACAATCCCAAAGAATGGAGACCAAGTAGCAATGGAAGAAAATATGTCAATATGGTGGAAGGACATCTTGAAAACGTGCTTCCAAAATGATAGTGCTAATTGGCTTCAATCAAATGTGAGCATATTAATGGAGGAGGGGAACCAGGTTAGGTTTTAGCATGATATATGGGTGGGGCAAGTGGGACTACAGGAGAAGTTTAATAGGCTAGTTAGGCTGTCTACACAGCAACATTGCCCTGTAGCTGAGATGGGATGCGGATTAATGGGGGATGGTGTTGGACACTTAACTGGCGAAGACAATTATTAGACAGAGAAGAGTCATGGCTGCTCGACTTACTCAATTTTCTAAATCAGGTGGACCTCAAAAAAGGAAAGAGTGATAGTTGGATTTGGGAGGATAGTGATGATGGTATGTACACAGTCAAAATTGCTTATCAATGTGTTTTGGGGTACCTTGAAAATGATCCAATTCCAGCGTTTGAGAAGGTTTGGCGGACAATAGCTCCAACAAATGCCATAATTTTTGGATGGAAGTTTCAATGGAAAAGAATACAAACAATGGATAACTTAAGAAAAATGGGTGTAAGACTGAACGATGATCAGAATAGACGTCACTTATGCTTGGTTGAAGAGGAAACTCTGGAGCACCTGCTATTTACTTGCCCCATTTCTACTCAAGTTTGGAACCTGTGTTATAGGTTGATGGGTCAACTCGCTACATTACCTAAGAGTTGCTACTCACACTTTCTTCAGACTAATTTTGGTTTCTTGAAAAACAATCAGAACAGAGGGGCCATGACTGTGTGGATCTCCATTGTGTGGTCAATTTGGAAACAAAGAAATTCAATTCTGTATGATGTTGGGCATGTTGACGCGTGCTGAATTTTTGAAATGGCACTGTTATGAGCCTGGAACTGGCTACATGCAAAAGCTAAAAGTTTTTGATTCACCCTTTATGAATGGTTTGTCAATCCAAGGTACTGTCTTGGCGGCTTATATAATGGAAGGTGGAAGGCTGAGCAAACGATGTAGCAGTAGCAAACGATACGATGGAAACACTCTAGACGCTGTAGACGATGAAGATCAGACGAAGCAGCAAGGGCAGAAGAATATAGACGATGGATGAATAGTCTATGTAGACGATGCCTGGCTGGACAATGTAGACGATGCTTGATCTACCAATGCAGACGATGCTTGAACAGACGTTGCTTGAGCAGACGATGCTTGAGCAGACGATGCTTGAACAGAGGATGCAGACGATGGATGCGCAGCAAATGTAGACGATGTTGGAGCAGACGTCGCATTAAAGCAAACGATGCTGATGTTAATTGGTCAGACGATATCGGAGCAGTGTTAGACGACAATAAAGCAGACGATGTTGATGTTAGGTGGACAGACAACGCCGGAGCAATATTAGACGATGATGTAATTCCTTTTGTTTTCAACCTACATATTGTTTTTATTTATTTATTTTTCCTTCTCTTGATACTTTTTGGTATTAGGTATGGGCACCCCTTGTACCTCAGTTTAATACATATAGCTTTTAAAAAAACAAAAAAACATGGCGTTGTTTAAGGCTCCGGTTGGGGTGGTGGCGGAAATGGAGAAGTTGATGCGTTCGTTTCTTTGGGGGTGTGTTGGAGGGGGTCGAAAAATTCCGTGGGTGGCATGGGAGCAAGTGTGCAAGGGAAGTCAAATTGGGTGTGGGTTTTCTGAATATTGCAAATTGGGCAATGCTTCTCCAGTGGGCTTGGAGGTTTGGGACGGAACCTCATGCACTGTGGCGTCGAGTTTTGCGTGAGAAATATGGATTGGAAGCGAGTTGCTTGCTGCTTCATTTGGTGAAGTTTCGTATCCAGCAGTGCTGCTATGGTGCGCTTACTGTGAAGCATATTTGCGAGGATGTCGAGCTGTACGGACCTCCGGCATGGGTTTTACCTGCGAGTGTGAAGTGTTTGGTGCCGCCGAAAGTGACCCTTTTTGTTTGGCAAGCGATGCAGAACATAATTGCGGTGATACAAAATTTGCAGAGGTGAGCGATTAGTGAAGCAAAAATGATTCATAAACATATGAACAGTGTTATAGACACCTTCATTTTTCTCTTTATGTCTCTCTTCTTATCGCATCAATTATATATCACATTCACTACTTATCTTTTTTCTCTTCATTTCTCATTCTAAGGGTCTACACCTAAAAGATGTGTATAAATCATAACTCTTAATATAACTCTTAGTGTAGTGACCCACTTGCTGTGCTAGTGTGCGTTTTCATCATATGAATTATGGTACAGAATTTTGACTTGCGAAGGAGTGGCTTGGTGCACTCCCTCGAGCTTGCAAGATGTATTGCTTGAATGGGATTCAATCTGTGCTGTGCTTGACGGTAAGATACTGATTATTTTAATTTTAAATAATAAGGATTTAATTATTCTGTTTTATATGATGAATTTATTAAAGCATTAGGTAAATGTTATGAGCAAGTATACTTAAGTATAAAGAGTTTGAGTTTTATATTGCCTCATGTAGTAAAAATAATCCCTACACAGTAACCGTTCTACAAATCTGAATTTTCTTGTCCATTATCCTAAATGTTACACTCTTGGACATCCATAGTGTTTGTAAACGTGTTTTTTTTTTTCTATTGACTTTTTTCAATTTTTAGCGATCTGTTTCTTAAATTTGAGGGGTGTATTTGTTATTTGATATTTCAATTTTACAAATTAGTTCGTAGAAACTGAAATGTAACATACAACTTTCAAGTTAGTTTATGTTTGTAAGAAAGGTTGTGGTTTGATTTTTGGACTTAAATAGAGAGCATCTAATTTGTCTTGACATGTGCATTGACTTGAATAGTTTATTCAATCATTGTGAAATTTATAATTTGAGTGAATTTTAATGTTATTGATTTTCTGTTGTTATATTAAGTGTGAGTAAGTCTCATATTAGAAGGAAAAAAACGTTGAACATTTTATAAGTGAGAGAATCCAAGCATTCAATACCTTAAAATATTGAATGAAAGATGTGGTGTCCAATCTACTTGTGGTTTACTTTTTAATCCAATATGGAGATTCCCTTAATTTTTTCTCCATCTACATTTTCCATTGCTTACAACTTTATCTTGCAATGAATTTCTTTTTCAAACGAAAAGTACTTGAGCAACCATCTTCTCTTCTCCTTCCTTCCTTCAAAAATGAAAACCATCTTCTCTTCAACCTCAAGCAATTAATAAGCCATTGGGTCCAAATGATTGTTTAGTTACTTATCTAGGGAGATGAGTGCTTAAATGATTGTTTAATTACCTATATAGAGAAATGTTTTTTATTGTGTTGATAATGAAAAAATTGTGCAAAGTTTTCAGAATATGAGAATTCGTAGAGAACAATTATGATATGCTTTTTGTTGAGTCTGGCTCATTTCTATTTCCTCGTCTGGTATGAGATCATCTTGGAGATCGTCCGCCCTGGGGATCGTCTGATGGAGATCGTCCGGCGTAGCACTGCTTGGCCTCGTCCGGTCAGGGACACGTGGCTTGTGGAAGACAGCCAATGAGCGTTGATCACTCTGTAATATGTGCTGTAACTAGGATCTGATTGGTTAATAGGAATGCGATAGGATTTAATGATACGCTGTCGTATAGCATTAAATCCCGAGTATAAATATGTTGTAACACTTAAACCCTAATTATTCTTCTGAATGAGAACCTGAGCTATAACAAACTATAGCCGCAGACGTAGACATATTGGTCGAACTGTGTGCACAAATTTTTTGTGTGCTTTTCTATCCTTTTTCTCCTAACGTTACTTTGTGCAATCGAAGTGTCTGAGACCAACACTTTCAAACTTTTAATATTAATATATTATGTTTTTCTTGTTACAATTTTATATGTACAAATTTCTCCCACCACTTAAAACTTCTGGATCCGTCACTAGCAACAGCCCCATGAATCTCTTGTTTTCTTACCTTGCCTCTATGGAAGAAAATGTTTCCTAAAATATTAAAACTTTCTTGGCACGTTGGATGAGTTGTAACTCATAATTCCTCAGCCTAAGTTCCTAAGGGTTCGGGAACGCGGGAACCTCTGTGACAAACACGGAAAGCGGGAGGGTACAGGTACGAAGCATAGGAAGGAAAGCAACTACGGTAAGGGTACTTCGACTTACTAAAACTATATATGTTGTATCTATAGTTATAATGCATGATAGCGTAAGATATGAATAACATGTGATCTTGGAAAGTAGTTGGCAGCATTCTGAGCATGACTCGATTGTTTGGCAGATTGTTTGCCCTTAGGGAATTGTTGAATGATTATTGATTTGTCGGTTATTGTTGGACCTGCATTGTAATCATAATATATGTGAGCATTCTTAAGTTAGATGACACGTAGTGTATTGAACTGTGAAAAGAATGATGAATTATGAAAGCATTTGGATATGCAATGTATTGTGATGTCCTTGAAGTGCATGTTGTTTATGAAAACACAATGATGTGCTATGTATGATGTGATTAATAAGCATGTTAGCTTACAAAAGCATGTTGATATGAATCGTGTTGTAATGTCACTTAAATGCATGCTTGAGATATATTGTTGTTGGAAGTGCTCAAAGCAAGTCATTGGCGGGTAAGGCCATATGACAAGATATGAGGTTATGTAAGACGGGCACTGACCTGCATTGATAAGGAACCCACAATTTGCAAGAATGGTACATGCGCATTGGCATAACACAAACATGAGCATTGCATCTTGATTGTTCGTGCGAGTGTGATGATGTTTGTCGTAACGTGATAATGGTTATATAATGTTGTTTATCATGTGATGCGGTTGATTGTCTGTTTATTAAAGGATTATCACTACTATGTATCTAGATGTATATACATATACTATAATTTTCTTATTTCTGAAGTTGACCCTCGCACTTTATTTGTTGTTTGTGCTAGGGTGATCCGTCGCCAACTGGTCAATTGCTAGCAAAGGAGCATACAGTGAATGTAGCACATGAAGAGAGTTCGTGGGAGTCGGATGGACGATGTAATGCTTAGCTTAGATGTAGTTAGTGGAGTACGGGGTCTGTAAATTTGCATGATTAGGTAAAGGGTAGGTTCTGGGTGATGAGTGGATTTTATATGATGTTTTTAGGTAGTTTTTAGTCTTTTTATTTTATTATTTTTGAGTCACATATAGGTTTTTTGTTATTTTTATGTAGATTTTCTATTTATTTTGCATTTTGCATGTAGATTAGATTTTATTTGTTTTTCTACCTTTATTTTATATTTTTAGGAACTTTTATAGCAATTTTATATTTTTAGGAAAAGCTGGTTTAGTTATCATTTTTGTCCAGGGACCACTTTGTAAAGTTTTAGGAAATCAAGGTCCAAAATGTGAAAGTTCAAGAGTGGAGGGCTAAAAGTGAAGATTGAGAGAATGAAAGGGCTTGAATTGGAGTGCTAACCAAGAGAGGGCTAAAAGTGAAAAAGAGGAATATGGAGCAACTCTCTTCAAATGAGCACATGGGAAATTAAGTTGAAGGATTGATGGTAGTGGGAAGAAGGTTTCAGAATTGATTAAGGGCTGAGTAGTGGCTTTTTATGGCATTCAAAACCCACTACCATGAAGAAGGAAGAAAAACTTGAAGATGAAGAAGCAGTGCCCAGCGCTGCAGCGCTGGGAAGCCAGCGCTCAAGCGCTGGCCCTCGGTCTGGCAGTGGATTTTTAATGCTTCCAGCGCCCAAGCGTTGGGAATTCTAGCGCTGAAGCGTTGGAGGCTGGATTTTTACTATAAATAGGACCCTTTTCTTCACTTGTAAAACACACCTTCTTAGAATACAACAAGTATTCTCTCTTTCTCCCTCTTGAGCATTGTTCCTAGGACTTGTGGGAAGCCATATTTGAGCTCCTATCCAGGGTAATTCAATGTCTCCTTTAGCCATGCTTGGCTAAATTCTTCTTAAGTTTTTGGGTTGTTTTAGTTTATAATTCATGTACTAGTTTTCTTTTACATTTCTGAATAATACTTTCAATTCATGTTTTATTCCCTTGTTCTTCATTAATCTTAGTGCACAAAAGATTTCATGCTTTCTACTTATGTCATAAGGCCATTTGGTAAGTAGTAAGGGAAATAGGAAATAAAAAAGGTTATAAGTTTGCATTTCTTAAGGCTATAAGGATGTACGTAACTTTGTGTTGGCCCGAATTCCTTCTTCATCTTCTTTTCTGATTAACTAATAACCAAGGCTATGGAGTTAGTAATTAGGAAAGAAAGGTCTACATTTCTTAAGGCTATTAGGATGTAGAAACTCTAGGCTATAGCACCATGATTTTGGATTTAAAATTCAGAAATTAAGTAGGAGATTTCTAGCATGTTTTATAGACTATGTAAACCAACCCAAGAACTTAAATTCTTGTCATCTTTTCTCATTTTTTGCTATTATTATTTCTTGTTCTAAAAACATCAACATATATTCTCATCTTGTAAATTTCTGTTTAGGTACTAAATATTATAATAATAAGAACACCTATCCCTTGGGTTCGATCTTTTTATATTACGCGATAGACAATCGTGCACTTGCGATTTCGCTATCACTGGGGCTTGATGTTTTATGTGGTCACCCTGCATGGGATTATAGGAGACATGCCGAAGTAGGAGGTTCTTGATTTTGGAACTGTGGCAGCATGTCTTTTATAAAGTAATGAGATGAAGTTTTATAAAACTTTCTCAAAGCTGGCCGCTGGTCTATGCTATGTATATGGATATTTTCTGGAACAAGGTATTACATATGTAACGCACGTTGTCGTTAGCATGTTTTGAAAAAGAAAAAGAAAATACTGTCATTTTCATGTCTTATAAATTAACCAGCATTGTTTATACTGTTGGAGTCACTACTATAGCACCTTGAAAATCGGGGTGTTACATTGACCGTGTGTTGTGGACAACAATTAGTTATGCATTGTGTTGGTTCATTTGGTTAATGCAGTAATTTTTTAGAATTCAGTCTCTTCATACGATGGAGTGTGGGATGTCCATCTTACACAGATTTATTGGTGGGTCAAGGCAATGAAGGAGGATTTTCCTTATATTGTTGGCGATTTGGTTCAGAATTTTTTGCATGTTCGTGTGAACCGGTGAGCGACAAGGAAGAGGGGAGCTGTTTGGGACCGACCCCCGACGGATGGGCATAAATTTAATGTTGATGGGTCGTCAAGGGGAGCTCAGGGCCAAAGCAGCATTGGTGGTGTGTTGCGTGACAATACTTGTGAGGTTTGTGGTTTTTTCTCCAAAGCTATGGGCTGTGGGCTTATGAAGTGGAAGTTAAGGCTATCTAGCATGCGTTGAAATTTCTTAAGCAGTTTAATGTGAGACATGTGCTTATTGAAAGCGATTCTTCTTTTTCTGTGGGTTGGGTGGCTTCCAAATTTTATCGTACTTGGCAACTCCTGCGTGATTTTCATTTAATTGACATCCTTAGTCACGTGGTTGTTTGTTTAGGAGTTGTTCATATTTATAGGGAAGCAAATTCGTTTGCTGATTTTTTTGGCACAAATAGGTTGTGAAAGTAAAAATTTCACTGTGGGAATTTTGTTAATCATGTTTATGGTTATCCCACTTGAGAGGGTTGTTCTCAAGCTGTTCTTGCTTAACAGAATTATCATTTTCATTTTCAAAAAAGAAAATGTGTATAAGAACCCTGCGAATATTGAAGCGAGGAGTCTTTTAGGAAATTACTACTTTAAAAAAAGTGAGAATTAGGCTGGTGTGGTGAGATGGTAATATCAACTCCCTCCTGTTGCATATTTCTGGTATGACCTACTTATAAAGCCCATTTTTTAGGGCTCAAGAATTTTGGGGCTTAAACGAGCCCATGAGCTAGACCAAACAAAATATAGTCATCTAGTGATAACTACACCCCAAAAAATAAAAAATCTAAGGGTGGAGAAAACAATAAAAATATATTCATGCAAAAATTCCATTTACACCCAGATAGAAATATAGGAATAGAAAAATCTAAAGTTCTATATTTGTCCATTTAAAAAGAGTTGTAAGTTGCATACCACATTGTAATGTCCAATAAATTGCTCACTTTTAAAACGCGTTACGAGTGTCATGCGAATGTACAATTCTGAAACATTAATTGCTGTCTATGAAAGATTCATCCATATACCCACCATCACCCTCCACCTCAACATCTAACAGTGACATTCCAACAATCACTTTTTCTAATCAACGATTCATGAGAAAAATTATAAACATTGGAAAATTCGATTGCAATTTGCCAGAAGTACTTCTAATAAGTTGCTTAGTGGGGTATGTTGAGAAATAATACAGTTGAAAAAATAAATAAGCGCAATCAAAACACAAGAATTATTATGTGGAAAAACTTTAAAATCGAAGAAAAAATCACAGTGGTGGTCTAAACCAACAACCAGAGAATAATTACTATGTGAAATTTTTTTTACAACACATAGACTTCTCTCAATCTCACGCCAATGTCCCAGCACACCCACACTCTCACGAACAAATATTTAAACTATGTCATATATTAGCTTCAAGTGTTACTGACTTGTGTATCTAAAAACAAAGAACTTGAATCCGATATATAGCATTGACCTCTCTCTTGCTTCACTATACTAAGTGATGTGTGACTTGCTCCACCATTACAATCAACCCCAACAATCTCCACTTTGATTATAACATCTTTCGCTTTCATTGTCTATACCGACAATTAGTGTCTTCACTGACAATCATAATTCTTATTGACTACACCGACAAAGAAAATTATCATACTCTACCATAAAGAGTATACTTCACTCGGAACTAAACTATTCCAAGAATTTCGACACATCGAAACCTTGCTGAAAATTTATGGTGCAACTTCCGCCGTTCCACGTTGGCTTTCTTTGGAAGTTCTTCATCCATCGACACAACCCACCACACACCTTGCATCAATGTCAACCAATGCCCGTGTGCTATTCTAAATCCGCTAGCAACAACTTATCATTTTTCATGGTATAGTGGAAATACCATAAGGATAAACTCTATCTTTCATAGAAGATCAACATCATCTCCCATGATAAGGGAGACATTCGTATCACTTGCCTCACAATCTTTTTCTGATACTGCTCCACCTGGACAATTTCTTTTTACATGCCCAAGAGCTCATCCAGAATAATTGCTTCTTGGATCAAAAGACATCTACCTCGTTTGCATATTAATTAAAGTACTGGTGATGGCAGAAAGAAGAAAGAGACACAATTAATATATTATTCCTGGGTCCCACTGCTTTTCTACTTTTCCTCAAATCAAGCTGACTTCGCGGAATCAATGGCAAGAATCTCTTAGCATCGTACACATTCAACGGTCGAAATTCAAATATCTGATCAGAGCATTAAACCTTAAAGAAATTGTTGATTATCAAAACATAATAATTCATTTAATTGTTTGAATCTAACAGCCCAAACTTTCCACACTTCCATCATGCCACATTCTTTCCATGGATCTTCTTCCCATTAGCTCACTCATGGTTGCCAACATCGAGCTTGATGAAGTGCTTTACTTATTTTTCATTCTCCTTTCTTTAGAAATAATTTTAGCCGCGACTTCTTCAAAACTCAAAGTTTCCTTTCCATACATCAAAACAGGCTTGAATGAACATAGGAAGATGGAAGGGACAATATGAGTCTTAGTGCTTTATCTTCTTCATAAACTTTTACTTCAATAGATTCTAGTTCAGAGACAACCGTACTCAAAGTACAAAGATGACCAGAGATTTTCATACCCTCATCCATGCGTAAATTGTGGAATTGTTCCTTCAGCAACAACCGACTTGAGATGTCATTTGCTTGATATAACCCCTCAAGCTTCTCCCGGATTTTCTTGGCCGATGATAGATTCTGCACATTTGCAAGAACATTCTTTTGAAAACACAGACAAACTTTACTTGCAGCTCTCGAATCCAGTTCCTCCCACTTATCGTCATCCATGTTGGAAGTGTTTCCTTTCAGTGCCTTGTGTAATCCTGATTGTATCAGCACATCATTGACTTGTATTTTCCATAAGTCAAAGTTGTTTTTTCCAACAATTTTCTCTATGTCAAACTTCATATCACTTGAGTAAGACATAGCAGTTGCGTGCAAACTGTAAATCGTGCACCAAATAGGTTCCCAGCAAAGAGAGGAGGTTGCAACGAACATACTTAATTACGAAATCTTTCCTTAGCTTGAATCTTCCTAGAACAACACTTTCACAACCTCACACTTCTTCAGCACCTACACAATATCACACTCTTTTCTAATGTGAACGATCAGACATTACTGCAACCATAAAGCATACTAGGAATTTGATTTATCATCGAACCAAAGCTGTTGATATCACTGTTGAGAAATAACACAACTGAAGAAATAAATAAGTACAATCAGAACACAAGAATATTACGTGGAAAAACTCCAAAACTGAAGAAAAAACCACGGTCGTTGTCTAAATTGACAACCAGAAAATAACCATATGTGAAAATTTTTACAACACATAGACTTCTCTCAATCTCACCCCAATGCCCCAGTACAACCACACTCTCACACAACAAATCTTTAAACTAAGTCAGATATTAGCTTCAAGTGCTGCTGACTGATGCATCTAAAAACAAAGAACTTGAGTCTAATATACAGCCTTGTTCTCTCTCTTGCTTCACCACATTAAGTCATGTGGGTCTTACTCCACCATTACAATCAACCCCAACAGGGTAGAGTAACCCTCGCCTTTAAGCTAGCTTTTGAGATAGAGTTAGGTCTAAACCAAATTCTAATATAATATCATAGTCTATCTTATATTCATTTGTTGGAGACCTCTCATATATAAGTCACTCGACAGATGTGCAAAATCCACACTCTTGATGTCTAACTCTGGAGTGAGCAGGTGTGAAAGAAGTCTCACAATAATAACAAGATGTTCAACTCTAGAATGAGTAGGTGTGAAAGAAGTCTCACAAAGGTAACAAGTCTCTTTTCTAAGCTAATTTATTTCATAGAGTTATCCCAAACACAAATTCAAATACTAGTCATCATGGAAAGGCATCTTCCCTCACCCTCACGCATGTAATAGGAGAAAAGTACCTTTTCTTAAATTAGTGAAAGTGTTACTAAGCTATTTTAGGACCCAAAACCTTTCTTAAAGCACTCACCCTACGTTCATCAATTCAGGTGACACACCCAACATGAGAAAAAAAAAGTAGTTCATAATTCTCATTATGTATCTATTTTGTATGATTGTTAAACGAAATCAAGTCTTTTTCAAAGAAACATCATTTTCTGCACCTAATTTCAGTATTAGATTTTATTCTTAAAGCTAGTTTCGTGAAAGAAGATACTTCTATTGTGCCCCACTCACTCTAGGCTTAAACTTTACGACCAACAGCATAAGGAAATCTTCCTTTAGAAACATGGAACAACTTATCTTGTAATTAAAATATGGTCCCCACAAACTATTTTATGAAAAACTTTAACTAAATTCTTTTATCTCACAACTTTATGCTTTTTACTTTTTCATTAAATTAATTCATTGACATTCATATTTTTTTAGCATTCATATTGAATTAGGATTGAGCCTCTATATATATTGTTCCCCAAAAGTTGATTAGTTCGTTTGATTTGATTTTGGTTGAGTTTCAATTTTGTTTACGCGGAAAATATTATTTTAAGTTATATTTTGGGTGGCTTTGAGTTTTATAGTTTTTAAATTGTAAAATAAAGCATTTTTTTGTTAAAATGGAGCTAAAAGATAATTTATAACTCACTAATTTGAAAACAATTTTATCACACTGTTATCTCCATTGTTTTTGTGCACTTCTTTTTTCACTCTCCAGTAACTATACACCATTTCTTACTTTTGAGCATATTTATGGTCGATCGTTTACATGGGAATTTAACATATTTGTGGTCGGTCGTTTACCATTTTTGTCGGTGATAAATATCTAGTCTAAAAAAGATAAGGTATAGAGCATTAAGCCTTAGAACTGTCCAAGGAACAACAACACCACAGTCACTCAAACAAGATACTAAAATAAGCTTTACTTTCACTTAATCACTTGAAAGGCACTTGAAGTTGCTTCTCCCCTTGCATTTTTTTACATCATTTTCACCGAATTCTTCTCCCTCAGCTTTTGCAAGATTACAAAAATTCTCAAAAAGTCCAGCTAAGAAATTTCCCGCTGGCCAAACAACCTATAATTCAAAATACTATACAGGAGCTAAAAGGTAAGGTATAAATTCAGAATCAATAGAATTTGAATTTTGCATGCTATTTCAGAATCTTTAATATAGTGAAACTTGATACAACTTGGATATTAAGTGTAGAATTAGCAATTAGTAAAGAAAAGGTGAATCGAGTGTGTTCACATGCTCTTCTCATAAACCTGGTTGTGTCACCTACTTTATTAGCAGTGAGCATATGAAACTAGAGACAATCAACATGCAGTGTAGAAAATAATCAACCAAACACGAAGCAAGATAATGGAACATATGTCACAGGCACGTTCCAAATTACAAAAATAATTGGCAGCTCCATGCAAAATACATATGGTATCAATATCAACATCAAATGACAAATGCCACAAAGGAAATTAATTAAGAGGTTATACTAACTTGACGCGCTACCACAGTTCCAAACTCCATGCATTCATCGAGTGTGGTAAACTTCGCAACAGATTCCCATTCCTAAAAGATAACATGATGATCACCTCCTGTGTTGCTTCATTTTTTTTTATAGGCAAATGTTAGTTGTTAGTAAGTTAGTACAAATTATCCCTTCTCAGGGTTCGAACCCTGGCCCTTCACCTACAATTACCCTTAGCTCAACCATGTGAGCTACCCAACCCCCCTCCTGTGTTGCTTTATTGGTGAATTACCAGCTCTCATGTTTGTCCTGGTACTTATTAAGGCATTCCAAGGAAGTTTCTCTTTCTCTTTTGTGAACATCTTCAATTCCATCGCATATTCAGGAAAGCTTCAGTTTGATAAACACATTCCAAAAGTCTCCTTGATGAGAGAGAGAAATGTATCACCTTCTACTTCCCTAGCTCAAGACCCAATCTATAATTAATCCTTATTAAAACAGGATCTTAATAGATTTGATCTATGCTCACTAAAATGAACTTAGTTTCAAAGCTTGCATAATCAAACTGAATGATGTTAGAGGAAACAATTAGATAGCATGGCAAGCTACAAAATCAGAAGACTATGTCTTAAAGTCGGTGTTTCACCAAAGCTGCAAAACCCAAAACTCAGAACAACATGTTCAACAGTTTCAACAATCAGACACCATTACTTAAATGCAGTGAATTGTGAATCTGACATCTAATTGTTGTTTCTAAATTCATATTAATACTCAAATTATTCTTATAATTCTTTAACTTGTCCACAAAATCCATTTTCTTCAAAAACTAACTTATTTGATTTTTCAGAACCACTTTTCCAACATCTTAATTTCATTAAGAACTCAAAAACACGCCCCTTATTTCAAACAGAAAATCAGCCATTAAACACACATCAAAATCCCTAATATTCATGACTGATTAAGAAAATAAGATACAATTGGCCGTCCAAAGAAACTGGGGGGTTCAGGCGGTTCGAGGGGGGTATCAGTCTCGGCAGTTAGGATCCGTGATCTTGGGGTTAAGAGGGCTCGAGGCCGTCCCAAGAAGGAGATCAGGTGTCAGGAGTCTTCCACTCCTTCTTGTTCTCTTGTGGAGGCCGTGGCGGGAGGTGACAGAGGCGATGGTCTAGTTTCCGCGCCTGTCCAGTCTGAGACCCCAGTGCCTCCGAGTGTTATGACGAGAGCTAGACGTGCCATTGCGATGGGTAAACAGGTGGGTATATTATTCGATTGTCCTGACAGCGTGGCAATTAAGCATATTGCGGATCATATTATGGAGCGTAGGATGGCGTAGGTGCGGATTCTTTATGTATAGGTGTTGCTTTATTGGGATTTGTCATCTTGTTGTCTATTTTGGACTTCTCTTTGGTTGGGGTTGTGTTTAGGAGGCCGGTTTTAGAGGAGGCGGGTGGTGCTTTTTGTTGTCCTGTTGGAGTGGTTGTGGTCCAGGCTGCGACGCATTTCTTGGATCGAAGTGGTGCTTTTAGGGGTGTTGGTTTCAGGTGTTGGTTGTTGTTGTTTTGGGCGGGTCTTTGTATATCCTCTTTTTGTTGGGTGCTGCCGCTTTTTTCCTGTTTTTGTGGCGGTAGGGAAGCTCTTTCTCCTGTTTGGCGTTTGCCGGTGTTTTTTGGCGGCCTCTGCATTATTAATACATAATTTTGCTTTAAAAAAAAAAATTGAAAGTATGATAGCAAAATCAATTAAATCTGACACGTGCCCAGGATAGCATAATCAATTAAATCAGATATGAAATCAGGACAATAAGGTCAATCAAATCAGAATTGAAATCCCTAATTTTAGATAACACAAACCACATATCAAAAAACCCTAATTATGGAATAGCAAAATTCAAGCACCAAACCAACATGCATATCACTATTTCAGCATAAATTGGACATCAAATAGAATTCCTAATAAGGTCTTAATGGTTGCCCTTAAACTAACAGGTTACGTGCATAAAACAAGGCATGTATAAAACAACTTGAAACAAGGAAGGGATTAGAAATAGAGCAAATAGAGAGATTGAGTGAATTTATGAATCAAAGAACTGGGCATCGGAATGGATCAGTTGTGAAACATTGAACCGACAAAGAAGGTAATCCCCCTCAGACACCTTGGACCTGCTCCTTCGCCCAAATTGCATAGCCTCATCTACACCAATGAATTACGTCAGATTCTGAGAAGCAGAAACTCGCAAAAGCATTTCATCGAATACCTTCTGTGCATAGTTAGAATCTGCAAATTGAACGGCATGAAACAACGAAGAAAGAGAGAAATTGTTGCGGTGCATATGGAAACTCAGAGAAAGAAATTTTGTAAGGTAAAACATAGAGTAAATATTATAGAGATATGCATATAGCCACAAGTTTCGGCAAGCTTGGCCACGATGACGGTGGTTTGGCGGTGGATTCACCGTCCCATCGTGCAGAGAGAGGTAGGATGGGGTCGTAACACCCTAGTCGAAGTCACCCTCGAGGCTTGGACTCCCTCTTCGTCGAGTTTCTCTTCCTCTCTCCTTCTCTCTTCCTCGTTGCTGACTCACTCTTCTTCTCCATCTCTTTTTCTCCTCTGCGATTCCTTTCCTGCTTTACTCGATCTTCCTCTCTCTCGACGGCAAGATGCACCATCACACTCTCTTTCTTAGTTTTCCTCTTCTCTGGATCTTTCCTTTTTTCCTTCATTGTTGAAAAGGCGTGGTCCTCTCAACTAAACAAGAACACTGTGACTTTTCTTTATGGAGGTGGGAAAGGTTTTACCGTTTCCCCCACAGACGACGCCAGTTATAATTTTAGTTTCTAATTTTATTTTTTTAAAAGATTTGTTTCTTTTTTCTAGAAACTGAAGATTTTTTTTTGGCGAGTCAAATTGTAATGGGCTTTGCCCATGCTTTGATTTAAAGATTTTAAAGCTGCGGTTGGATGAGAGTGGAATAAAGGGTCCACGATTGGTAAAACGCGGCCACAATATAGCCATTGGTACCTAACCGCGCTTTATAGAGTATGGGCTACGGATTCTTTTGTTTTGATTTCAATTTTCATAAAATTACCCTACGGTTCAAAAACCGTGGCATTTGGCCATTTTGGGCCACAGTTTTCTGTCCGTTGATGATTTGAGCATGGCTGAAAGTCAAATTTGTTGTAGTGATATTTAAATTTTTCAAATATATATATAAAACGAATGCAAGAGCTACATTGTGATTTTCATTATTCAATATGTTTGGTATACGATGTATTTATAATTTGCTATTATGAACTAACTCTAGTTGTGTTAACTAACTATAGTTCTAATTGATAGTAAAACTAACTAATCTTAATTAACAACTAACTATATCTGTTTATTCATTATATATATATATATATATATATATATCTGTGTGTGTATGTGTATGTATGTATTCTCATAATATCGTTATAACAACTCAACAAAATATATGCGATTGTGACTATAAAATACAAGTTAAGTGCTAATGAGTTAGTTTCATTCAAAGAGGTAATATCTTATACTGAACACGAGTTAATTAGAAGCTAATCTTATATAATGAGAAAATGTAATTAGAATTTGCAAAGGTCTCCATCCACAAATCAACCTTGCAATATAACTTTATTATAATTATGACAATTGAGCTTTTGGAGGATAGCATGGTTAGTTCATCACTTATTTTTATTAAAAGAGGTCATTTTGTTCAGCCGAATAGCTATATATACTCATATTTTTATCTTACATTTACTGAAAGTATATTGGTGCAGGCCTAGTCCCATTTTGTATTATACTTTGTCCACCGGCAAGACGACACATAAGTATGGAATGAGAAAACTGTGCTCACTTAGAGTGCAAGAAAAAAAAAATGGAACACTACTACAGATTTGTCTTCTTACCACGGCCCTGATACCACGGTTCTATATTAGACCGGGGTAAAATGGTGCCCGGAGCTCTGTTACCACGGTTCCGTGTTGAACCGCGGTAACTGAGGTCATCTATTACTCCGATTCCGTGTCACCCGTGTATGTGAAATAGTTTTTATTATTTTTTTAATTAATTAAGATTCTCTATTACCACGGTTATTACCTTAACCGAGGTAATAGAGTTTACTAATTTTTTTCGGCATTGTCTATTGCCCCGGTTCTCAGGTGAACCGTGATAATAGGTATTATATTATTAATAAAATGTTGATATGTTAACTAGAAAACCCTAGTTTGCAGATCGAAAACCCATTTCTGAACCCTTTCTCTGTTGCACCTCATGACCGCCGTTCCTGGCCGCTGCACCTCATCACCGGCCCTCCTTCTCTCCACAATGGCATCGCCGCTGCTTTGCATGCTCGTCGGCGCTAAACTCGTCTGCATCTTCGTGCGTCGCCGTTCCCATCTTCTCCGGTTAGTCGCTCTTCTCTACCTCACTAGTGAGTCCTCTCTACTTGCTTCTACTTCTAGGGTTTTGTTTTGAATATTGTTGTTGTTGTTGTTGTTCAGTACTAGGGTTTTGGTTTCCCGGAGCACAAGAAGCGTGCGCCCTTTTACTCTTAATTGCTTGTCTCTCCAACCACTTAGTGGTTTCTTCATAAATGCTTCCCAGCGCAGTATATCCAGCATGCGCGGTATCCTTCTTCTAAACAGTCACGCCGGTTCTCCTTTCCAATACGAGTTTCACATTTCTCAAAACATCCTCTTTAATCTGCACTTCTCAACAGTCATGGCGGTTACTCTTCTTCATCCCGTTTCACTTTCCTAATTGCTTATAAATTCCAGAAGTATCTCTCAGTTCTCCATCCATCACTCAATCATCTTCCCTGCATCCTTCTTTTCATGTGTTTAACTTTCTTCATTAAAAACAGAAATGGCAAACGGTTTCCAAATTTGTCTTCCTTATTCCGTAAATTTCCCAGAACTTGAGCGGTATCAAGTTCTCAGCATAGATTCTTTGCGTAACACACATTTCCGAGCAATGTGTGATGCCTCTAACCAACCAATGTACACAGACCTCGTCTTCGTCTTCTGGTCCTCCTTAACATTTTCTCACAACAGAGGCTTCGTTGCAACAGTGGTGGGTCATGAGTTCTCCCTAACCAGAGGGATACTTGCTGAACTCCTCAATAGTGAGGACGAAGGAGACACGTACACTAAATTCTGGAAAGAAGAATGTGTTGGAGAAGATAGAGATGAAAGCATCTATATCATGGAAAATCCAACTGTTTATGAGCGCCGTCTCTACTCATCGCTCACACGCAGTTCCAGAGTGCTACATCAATTGGTTACTAAAGTGATGTGTCCAAAAGTCGATCATCTAGAAGACGTGCTTGACCACGACCTGTATATAATGTACATGATTATGAATAATGAGCGTTTTAATGTTGTAGACATCGTCTACAATCACCTTGTTTCTACTCTGGTTGACAACCAGCAAGGCATTCCCTATGGTTTCCTCGTAACAAAACTCCTTGGGCGTTCAAATGGGTTTCCCTATTTGGCTTGGAACCCTTTAGAGGAGGTGGCTTGTCAGGTGATTGGAGTATAATTCCTCCGGTCAAGGGGTATTGACATTGGTAAGCCACTGCTGGATGAACCACCGAAGACTCGGATGACTCCTCTTCGGATGACTCCTCCGATGATTTTATGGAATCGATGGGCTCCAATTATGTACCCTGATTTTTAATTCAGCCAAGCAGTACATGTTGCACCTTTTTTTTGAAATTTGGCAGTATGATTGTTAAATTTTTCCAAGTGAATAAAATTTTTCTTCTAGTTATTATATGGCTGATCTTGTTAATTCCTAATAATCCCCTTCTTTTTTATTCATTGTTATATTTTTTGGAAATATAATGCCAGGAACTGTTCGGAATGGCTTAGCAGCATATTATATACATACGGAATGGCTTAGTATCATATAATGCATGCTTAGCAGCATTTTCGGGCTCGGAGATACATTGAAGGCGTTGGGAGCACAAGCAGGAGCACTAAGATCGGTTGAAGATTTTATGACACCAACTACTGTGATCTACTATTAAATTTTCTTTTAGAATTAATGGACTGCTGAACTGTTTTGGCATTGAGTTGTTCTACTACTGAACTGTTTTGTCATTGAATTGTAAAAAGTATTAGGATAGTTTCCTATAGACCATGTTTTAGTAATCCCATATGCATGTTATATATAGTTTATTTGGTAATTTGGTATTTATAGTTTCCTGTAGACCATGTTTTAGTTAATTTGGTATTTTGGCAATATAATAGACTGTATTTTTATTTGCACGTAAAATTAATAAAGGTGAGAGAACATAAGAAAAACCAAAAAAAAATTAGACCTATTACCACGGTTCAACACTAAGCCGAAGTAATAGAAAGAGATGTTACCATGGTTCAAAAAGGAACTGTGGTAACAGAGCTGCAATGTTACCACAGTTAAGCCTTCAATCGTGGTAACAGAGCTGCAATGTTACCACAGTTGCACCTTTAACCGTGGTAACAGAGCTGCAATGTTACCACGGTTCCGCCTTAAACAATGGTAATTTATCTATTACTTTGTCGTATGTTACCATGGTTTAACCGTGGTAATATGCTGCCTAGAACCATGGTAATATGACAATTCTGTAGTAGTGGAACCCTATTTTATTTTTCATAGAGAAATGTGTGCAGTTCCATTTTTTAAATTTTAACATTTATAAAAAAAAATTAAAAGACCATTTTGTTAGTTGGTGAGGATAAGTGATTGTGAGTCAGCTTTATGAGTCTTTGATTTCTCATGCTTAGAACTCGCAACAGCCAGTTGTGGTGAATCTCTATTCTGCTCAGGAGAGACCGCTCATTTTTAATAAGGCAAGTTTTGGTAGCACCTTTGATCTTAAGAGGGAGCTAGAGGGACGGCTTATGGGAGTTTAGAGAGAACTGGAACACGTAGATTGAGCTTCTCTTTTACGTACTTTGGGTCAGATTTAGAAGGAGTTGGATCTTACGTTACGGCAGGAGGAGTTATTGTGGTATCATAAATCCAGAGAGCAAGTTATAAAATATGGGGATCGTAACACAAATTTTTTTCATACCCAGACTCTGGTGGATAGGAAGATGAATAAGGCGTAAGGTCCATGTTTTCTTTAAGAAACTTCTAATCCACTGAGCTTTCTCAGTTTCAAGCGATGTCATGTTCTTCTGTTGCTGGGCTTTCTAGTGAAGGGGTTCAGGCGCTGTGTTCCACTTTTCTAATAAGGAGGAGGTGTGGTTATCTTTATCACATATAAGGTCTTTTAAAGCCTCTGAACGTGACGGGTTTCAAGCCTTGTTTTTTGAACAATATTGGCACATTGTGGTAGATGACATCTGGAAAGTTGTTAGGGATCTGATCCCCAAGGTTGATGTTTCTAAGTCATTCAGAGAGTTTGAGCCGATAAGTTTATGTAATGTGCTCTACAAGCTTATCACGAAGTTCATGGTGAATAGGATGCAACCTTTCCTTCAAGATCTGATTGGCCCTTTGAAGAATAGCTTTGTTCCTAGTAGAGGGACAATGGAAAATGCAATATCTTACAGGAGATTGTACATAATATGAATAAGAAGGGTCAGAATCAGTGTCATCTTTAAATTAGATCTTGAGAAGGCGTATGATCGTGTCAGTTAAGATTTTTAAAAAAGACACTCTAGTTCTTTGGTTTCCCTCCTTCCACTAGTATGCTTTGTGTATCATCTTCATTTCCATCATTGCTTTGGAATGGAATGAAGATGCCTCGTTCCTCTCCTACTTGAGGTTTACGCCAGGGAGACCCTATCTCACCTTACAGATATCACTTGTATTTTTTTACCTCCCATTTTGATAAGTATACAGGCTTCCCTATTCTGAAAGGTGGACAAAAGAAGGAACACTATGAAATCTTGTGGATCGAGTCCATTGTTTCCAGTTGTCTCCCCAAGAGGATAAAACTTAGGTAACCCATTCATCATTGTGCAACATGTTGGAAGGCCAACCATGGAAACAGTGAGGACACCTGTGGTAGTTGAACCCTGCATGGAATATCGGCAAGCAATGATGTTCCCTTGCTATAAATTTCATAGTGATAAGAGGGATTCAACGCGATTCTCAGTATGAGGACCAAGAAGGTACTGGAGTCGTGATAGGTTAAAAGGGACTAGTACTCGGGCCTGGGAAATGCATGTCACTCCTCTGTAACCGTGTGTTTTTTTGGACTTGTCAGCAACGTCACTTGCAGAAGGAGAAGCACACCTTCGGGAGTTTTTTTTTATTTAGATAAGCCAAATGAATTAATAGGGAGCACAAGGGGTGCCCCTGCCCAATACAACCAAGGGTATTCCAATACACTACAGATCATAATGTCTTAGGAACAAAACAAAAAATGAAGAGAACAGATAGCTATATGAAGCTATAGAGAACAAGGACAAATTGACGACACAGATCCATCTTCAACAAAAGCAAGTAGCAACCCCATGATAGCTACCCTGCATTTCTATCCTCCCACGTCATTATCATGTAATACTATGCCCCTTTACAAGCGAAGTTACCTGCTTCCTTTACAAAAATCGATTTAGAATTTTACTTCATCTCAGTTGGAAAAGATAGTACATTGGATTTGAAGTCCACTCAAAAAGCGATAAGCAAAATTACTTCACCTTCGCAGAAAGCTAGTGCCATGATCGAACCTGTATAACATCCATCAATGAGTTCCAATCCAAAATATCTCCTCGAAACACAATGGAGTTCCTTTGCCGCCAAATAGACCATTCGACGGCACTCCGCACAACCCACAATCCCAACCGTTGAGCCTTATTCAAACTACCCATAACATGTTGGGAAAAATACATTCTACAGTTATTAGGAAGTGCTATTAAAAAACCCAACCGGTTATACACCATGTTTCATACCTTAGAGGAAATAGAACAGCTGAGTAGAATGTGATCAATCGATCCCTCAACTTGCACACACAAAGGGCATTTTTCCTCTTCCATTGCCACTATAATGCCTCTCTTTCTCAGATTTTCTCATTGTTTGAATTCAGCCCAAGAAAACTCGCCAAATAAATTCCTTTATATTTGATGGAATTGGTAATTGCCACAAATTAACAAACTCCGGCACAACCTTCTCAAACTGAAATCCTTGCAAAACCGCATAGGCTGATTTAATTGAGAAAGACCCTTCTGCATCAGCCGTCCACACCCAATTATCTGCTACTCCATGTTGTAAGCTAACCTGATTGATCCCATACATAAGACTATCCACCCATCCCTTCTCGTGGGTACCCAATTCCCTAGTCCAGGTAAGGTTCCACTGCCAAGCACCATCCACCCATTCCCCCATATCCTTAATATGACCCTGTTTTTGGGTTGAGAGACTATGCACCCTTCTGAATATACAATGCAATACGACTCTAACAAGCCAAGAATCATGCCAAAAGGAGATGGTGTTGCCATCCCTTAATTTTCTCTCCAATGCCTCATTGAACTAAGAATTCCTCTCCTCCTTCCAGCATGAATGTACAAGATCCCCCCCCCCCCCCACCAAGAGGAGGCATTCCTCAATCGCGTTGCTTGGCTCCCTTCCCATGGAGGGCTATATTTCTCCTGGATTACTTTCCTCCATATACGTTGTCTGTCATGCATCAACTTCCACCTCCACTTTCCTAAAAGAGATTTATTAAACAAGCTCTAATCCTTTATACCAAACCTTCGAGCTCCTTTGGTTTGCAAATTGTTTCCCACTTAATCCAAGCCATCTTTTGTTTTTCCTCTGAGCCACACCACATAAAATTCCATATGATCTTTTTACATTTCTGAACTATTCCAGCAGGCATCTTGAACAATGACAAGTTGTAAAGGAGAGTTGATGTGAGAGAGATATTAATCAAACAAATCCTTCCACCAAAAGGCAGAAATTCCTACTTCTAACTAGACAACCTTTCCTCAATTTATCAACAATGGGCTCCCAAAAATTCAGCCTCCTAGGATTTCCACCTATCGAAACTCCAAGATAAACAAAAGGGGTTCTTATGATATTACAATTGAGAAGGTCCGCTAGTGACTGAACTTCCCTACAATCAACTGAGAAACCAATTATTTGCTTTTATTAAAGTTTACCTTGAGGTCGGAAGCTAGTTCAAAGAATCTGAGGATACTCTTCAAGGCAAAGGAATGTCGCATAAACGCTTCTCCGATGAAAAGAGTGTTGTCAGCAAATTGTAACATAGATATTTCAGCTTCATTGTTACCTCCCCCGCCCCCAACTTTGTAGCCCAAGAACCTATTTTGCAATATCGCTTGCCTCATTAGGCCATTGAGGCCCTCCGCTACGATGAGGAAAAGGAATGACGCCATTAGGTCTCCTTGATAGAGCCCCTTCTCCATCTTAAATTCTGCACCTGGGCTCCCATTTACAAAAGCTTTACAAAAGCATAGATGCTTGCTGACTCTAGGCACCCTTGAATCCATTTTATCCATGTAGAGATGAATTCAATCTTCACATCATGTAGTATAAGAACTCCCACTTGACAGCGTCGTATGCTTTTTCAAAATCATCCTTGAATACCATAGATTTATTCATACTAATTTTGGCGTCATGAACCAATTTATTTGTGATCACCTCACTGTCTAACATCTCCCTCCCTTCCAAGAAAGCAAATTGAGTTTCACCAATCACTTTTTGAAGGACACGCCTCATCCTTTTTGCCAATATCTTCGTGATGATTTTATACGCACACCAAATCAATATTATTGGCCAATAGTCGTTCGGTCGTGAGGAGTAAGGCAATGAATGGCAAGTTACTGCCACGAGGCCACCAACTAGAAGCATGGAACTCATTAAGTACTCGCTGAACATCCCTCGCAAGAAAATGTCAGAAGTTTTGATGAAATGAAAATTAAACCCATAGAGGCCTGGGCATTTGTTCCCCTCACAGTCCCATACAACTTCTCTAATTTCTTCAAAGTCAAAACTAGCCACCAGCATGTTATTAATGTGCGTTCCAGGCTAGAAGAAAAGCGTGAGCATGAGGAAGCCAAGAGGGGTACGAGTTTTATAACTGAGCGTTAAATTCAAATTGTATCTACTTCCTTGGAAGGAGGCCTGAATGATTGCATTATGGTATTATCATTGGAAGCTAAAATCAAAAACACAAGGGGTAATATATTGGCACCCAAAAATCCGCAACGTAGACTTTGGCAGCCGAAGATACGAGCTAGTCGCGATATAGGGACAAGCCGTTTGGTAAGTAGCCGAGGGCACAAGCATAACCGTTGGCATAACGAACTAAAACAATTGAATGAAGGTAACCATGCACTTGGGACATACAGAACTTAGGCAGAAAGGGAAAGATATTTCATAGCTTTTAGAATTTTTTCATGTGCATAAGAAAAAACTAATTCAATTCGTTAAAAGTAAGGAATATGGTTTTCCACTACTGAACCAGCTGATACAAGGAAAATCGGTTTAAAGAAATCTTCCAATCTGACTAGGAGAAATAAGACATTAACACCCATGATTTATGAGAGTGTGCAAGTAGTAGAACATGGGTTAGTGGCCCTAATGTTAGACCAATTGTTTGTAGTTAGCCGAATTGCTCCCTATAAATAGAGGGAAAGTCATTTCTATAGACACACAATTCAAACAATCAATACAACTTACAAATTTCCAGTTTTTTCCTTTGTCATTTACTTTTCTGCCTTTATTTTTCATCACTTTACTTTTTGCATCTTTTCTTAACTAATTTCAGCCTTTAGATTTTATCTTTTACTTTCGGCCTTTAAGTCTTTTATTTTATCTATTTTAGTTGTTCCCTTATATTCATAAACTTACCTCGTTCTAAACTTCTCAATAGCAATCACTGAAATCTTTTTAGAATGTCCTAAGAACCTGTATTAAGGAACATAATCTCTTCCTTAAATGATCACTTAACTAGAGAATTGTTATATTAATTGCTCAACGGGCTCACAAAGCTTTCCTAGAACTAAATCTATTTAAACCAACAATTCTATAGGGGGCTTTACGTTTCGTAATAACAAGAAAGATACCAGAAGAAATCGATAGAGCATGCATGATGGAAGCGCTAAGCACCTAGAAAAGGTGAGTACTTACATGATAAATTAATCCTCACGAAAAGTGGCTGCAACTTTGTTGGAGGCTCGGAAGATGCATGCCCACCATGCTCTTTAAATATCCTTACATAATAAATAATAGGAATATAATTTTTAAATAATTGCATTATGCAGAAATTCAACATATATTCAAAGTGGGAAAGAAAGAAAAAAAAAAAGAAATATTAATGTGAAATATGTAAAAAGTAGAGATAAAGAGAAAAATAAATTGTATGTTAGAAATTGGTTCGTGATGTATCACGTTTGTCCGAAATTGGTTCTTGATTTTTAAAACGAGCAGTAAAGATCCCCCAACGTTTACGCCATGAGAGAAAATAGCCCTTATATCCGTATCAGATAGTTGACTATTGGAAAACGCTAATGCTACCATCATTAATTGACGTGGCACAGTGTGTCAGCACGCCATGTAGATAAAATACATTTTTTACCCAAATTTCAAAAATTGTGAAAAAATCAATTGAGAAAATATTTTTTGAACCTTCATCTTCATCCACATTCTCATCTTCTTATTCATCTTCAACCAATTAATCCTCCCACCTCACCACCGCTCTTAACTTCACTGTATAGTTTCCTTAAAATGGCATGCAGTATCCTCTGAACTCCCTCAATCTCACTCTCACCTTCACAAAACCTCTCCCATGGCAAAATCCACTTCCAGAAATGTTAACACTAAACCCACCTCTTCTAGCTGAAGCACCCAGATCGAATCACACTCAAACCCAAGACCCACAAAAAACCCATGAAGCACCCAGATCGGACCACCCCAATGCTAGCACCATGGTTGGATCATGTGGTTAACAGTGAAGGGTGAGGGATTGGGGCTTCTCAGTGCTTGCATGGCAGAGATCCAGCGAGAACCTGTGGTGACCGAGGCTGGAAGCTGATGTTCTGGTGCTGGTTTGGTGAGGAGGAGACCAGAGAATGAGATTGAAGGTGTGGGTTACGTTTTGGTGAGAGCCCTAAATCACAATCCCTTAAGCAATGTCACAGTACCATTTAGAAATCTCGCAAACACCCTTTGATATCGTAAAGCGTTGACAAGAAGCGCATTGTGACACGTCAACTAGATAAGCATGATGATCTTAAGCGGAGATTTAAGCTTCCAAATCTAACTACAAGAAAACCCATCTTCCTCGATCGCCAATAGAATAATCACCATTCAAACTCCCACCGGCTGTAGACATCCCTAATGTTCATTCAGCCGCACCACCTTTTGCAAGATAAGCTCTTTAATAAAATTACGCAGAATTGTCAAGATGTTCTCTAGATTCCATGAACCATCCTCCCAAATATCATTCATGCATAAACCTCTATCCTATATATCAACAAAAGGCTTATTCGTGTTATGCAGAACTTTCCAAACACTCTTCCCCAAAAGAGCTATATTATGATCATTTGCTTTTCAAACTCCTAATTCTCCAAACTTCTCAGGGCGGGCCACAGGATCCCCATTAACATGATCAAGTATGGAAATTTTTTATAAGACAAAATGATAATTTTTCAAATATTATTACGATAAACTCCCGTCTTATAGTTTTTTTTTTTTTTCTTGCCTCGTTTAGTTTTTTTCGGTGTTAACCAGGTATTAGGACTGGTCAAGAATCACTTAACTGACCCGAAACCGGTCAAATCGGTGCTTTTTATGGGCCGGTTCGGGTCTACATTGAGTCTGGCTGGGTTAAAAAATTGATTTTTTATGGGTTTAACCAGTCAGTTGCGGTTCAGTGCCAAATCCTACCAAACCAGAGAAATACTTGAAAAAATAAATTTTGGCCCAGCCCAGTAGAGTAGCCCATTAATATGCAGCATCGCAACCAAGTAACCCAGTCCCAGTTTTCTTATCTCATTCTTCTACCTCCATCCTCTTCCTCTCAACCCTAGCCGCCACCCCACCACCATTGCCTCCATCCTCTTCCTCTCAACCCTAGCCGCCACCCCACCAGTGCCTCCATCCTCTTCCTCTCAACCCTAGCCGCCCCCCCCCCCCCCACCATGGCCTCCCTCCATCCTCTACTCTCACCACCGCCTCTACTTTCACCATCTCCGTCTCAATCTCACCTACCACCACTGTCATCGCACCTCAACCCCACCACTGAAACCACCGTCGTCGCTCCTCCCTTCTCCCGAAGCCATATCCGCCGCTTCTACCATTATCCCTTTTAGAAACCACCACCAGCTCCTCTTCAAAGCCCTTCTTCAACCCACACTTCCTTCTCCTTCCTGCCCAACCACCAAAACCTAACTTCCGCACCAACTCCTCCAACAACTACCGAACCGAAAAACTCTCACCATCTCCAATTCCTCTTCTCATCCCTTCTTCAACCCACACTTAGCCCTTCCTCCTCAACGACCAAACCCAACCACCACCACCGAATCCACCGTTCGTCCCTACTCCTGAACCTAGATCCATCGCCGCTGCTATCAACCTGGGTTATTGGTTCGTTGATCTCGTCCTAGTTGTAGCTAAAGAAAGAAGAGTCAAAGATTGTTGGTAATCTGGGGTTGGGATCTGAGGTTATGTTATTTTGTCACTGTGCAAGTGTTTCTGTATAGTGTATACCTCAAGAATCTGTTGTTTATCTTCTTTTTGTTAGTATTTATTTAATCTTCTTTTTAGCATTTTGTTGAGATTGTTCTGTCTGGGTCCTATTGTATGAATGTTTCTTTCATCTTCTTTTTCTTTTTGTTGTGATTTTTTTCTGGATGGAACAACAACCGTGCCAACTGACCAATCTGGACCGCCACCCGACATAACCGAACCCGAACAACCCGCCGCCACTGAACGGATGGTGGCGGGCCTGGTGGTTGGTTGTTTCTCACCCGACGTATCTGATGTTTTTGGCCCGAAACCGACCGTATCCGACCGACGGACACCCCTACCAGGTATCACCACAGTCAATAGTCGCGAGGTTAATCACTCGTTCTTGTAACGCCCCAATTTCAGGTCAGGGGTCACACAGTAATCAACGAAAACTTTCATGAAAACCTCTCTCAAAACTCAGTTTTTAAAACCAAAGTGTCAACTCAATTAATATGATATAATAATACCCATAAATATATTAAGTAATAACAACGTCTGAACAAAATAATTAATTCTCAAGTCTGCACAGATAACGTGCCCACAATATCAAGTAAGAAAACAGCGGAAAATATCTTCAACTCTTTATGGTCCAACCCTTACAATCTTCATGTTATTCTAGTGTCTTCATAAGCTTAGCAATAGAGCTATTCATCGCGAGAAACATCCTCTTGAAAATCTATAGCGTTAAGTGCCCAAACAACAAACAAAACAAGCAAAAGGGTTAACTCCTTAACGAATCACCAATTCACATTACAGTAAGGACAACAAGTAACAACAATTTATAAAGCCCTGAACGATATAGGAAATCTAGAAGCAAACATCAGTTATAACTCTAAACGATAGAGAACAGAATATCAGTCTTCCACATTGAACGTTATATCATCAGAATATCAAATTACACATTGAACAATAAATAACGGAGTTATCAACATTGAACGATACAAAACAGAATTATCAACATTGAACGATACAAAACAGAATTACCAACATTGAACGATACAAAACAGAATTATCAACGTTCAACGATACAAAACAGCAAACCAGTTTACACATTGGACGATACAATCAATCAGAATATCAATTTGCTTGTTAGTCCTATCAATAGCTACATGCTTAACAATGGCCAGAATTTCACCCAAACGGGGCCAGGACGATCACGTGGGACAAACTACCACCATTTCGCCCTCAAGGTAGATCACGCGGGACAAAGTGCCGCCACATCACCTTAGGAAGATCCCACGGGACAAAGTGTCGTCACATCAACCTTAAAAATCCTACATAATGCATATGCTATGACAATAATCATCATCAAGTGAACCAACAGTTCATAACATCCCAAAGGTCATAGTAATAGCATATGTATTATAATCAATTTAGTTCAATAATCCACATCAACATGTTATAAATACAATCAAGTAATAAGCTTCATCCTCAGTAACATAATCCAACAGTCCATCGTCAATGTGTAATATTCAGAATCAATTAAGACATTCAATTCTAAATACATCGTCCAATACAATAACCATGACAATAGGTAATAACATACTCAATTAGGAAATTCAGTTTTAAATCACATCGCCCAACACAATAAACAGAGAAACAACCACAAGCAAAACAATATAAGGCATGCATGACTCGAGACACTCTAAGACCAAGTTACCCTTATCATCGAATGTAGAATCGCATAAGCTTGATCTCCATCCTTGCAAGGATATATAAAAAATAATAAAAAATGTTGAAAGAGACTCCAACTATACCTGGATATCCGAGTACAAAAGACAAGGAAGAAAAAGGGTCTGTTTTACAGAGCTTGGCAAAAGTTGAACAAGAGAAAGAACCTACCTTGTGTCTGCTCAATCAAGAAAGAGAGAAACAGTGCTTGTTCGTCCAGAACTCGAGAATGAACTATCAAAGGAAAAGGCTGGAAAAACTTTGTGATAGAACCCTTGGATAGAAGGAAAAAGGAATTAGAATTTATGGTCTAAACGTTAAACCCTTACGTGAAACAGAACTTAGAATTTTCTCACCTTTGAACTCTGGAAAGAAAGGAAAATAACATTTGATCTTCGAGAGAGAAACGTGCTCAGGAGAATCCATGTGCTCTTATGTTGCCTAAGTGTTGCTATTTATTTAGATGAGAAAATCGAGTTCAAACTCCTAAAAGATATTAACAATTCTGTTACTTAACTTTATCTTCCTAATTTTTATCTCTTAATTCGAATTTAACTCCTAACAACCCAAAGATCTCACTAACAACAGAAACAAATTTTCTATTACAGAAACAGAGCATACCCGAGATATGCTCTAGAAGATATATTCTTTTCAATTTCCCTCTTCTTTAACTAAAACAGAATCTATTAGAGATAGGAGAAATAACAGAACGAAGGAAAAAGGAATAGAGAAGATAGATTTCGTTCTAGAATGTTCTCGAAGATGAGATGAAAATAGAGCACAACGTTCACGATTTGGTTGAGAGCGATACATGGCAGACGATGCTTCCCCAACTGTAGACGATACTCCTTAGACAATACATTTATGTGATGTAGATGATACTCCCTAAACGATGTTGCCAGATGATACTTCCCATGTTGTGGACGATACTATTTGGACGATACCTCGTCAAGCTGTGGACTATACTATCCAGACGATGCTGTCGGACGATGCTCACACATACAGCAGACGATAGTTTCACAAGTAACTAAACTCTAAACGATACAATTTACGACCAATACTAAACGATTCTCAAGCTCGAAGAAGTAAAACACAATTTAACATCAACCAATCCAATAGAAATCAATAAGGACCAAACTGCAAAAGTATAATAATTCAGGGACTTATTCAAAATACTAGAAAAACGAGGGTCTTACAGTTCCAGTGTCGCTGCACTAAGCGGTAGCAGTAGAGCTGTCAATTTGGCCCCAAGCCCCAGGGCCAACCCCAAGCCCCACTATTTTGGTCCTAACCCACACAACCCCATTTTTAATTGTGGGCCAAAAAGCCCTAGCCCATTCAGCCACAGTAGTGATGTGGGTTGGACAAGGCCAGCCCCAAGCCCTACAAAAAAAAAAAAAAAAAACCAGCAGCCTAAATGGCTAAAT
Organism: Acmispon strigosus; assembly: GCA_030819835.1. Taxonomy (NCBI): domain Eukaryota; kingdom Viridiplantae; phylum Streptophyta; class Magnoliopsida; order Fabales; family Fabaceae; genus Acmispon; species Acmispon strigosus. Next base: position 28,763,631 of record JAUAMA010000002.1, read on the forward strand.
CCCTAATTCCTCTCTTAGTCTTTCACTCTCTCTCACCGCCTCCCTCTCCCAGCAGACTCCCTTTTCTCACAAAAAAAAAAATCCTAAACCTCATTCTCCCATAGCGCCGCCATCACCATCATCTCCTTCTCCTCATCTCTTCTCACGCCGCCACCCCTCCCTATCTTCTTCTCCTTCAACTTCTCGACCCAAACCTTCTCTTCGTCGCTGCTCCGCTCCTCTTCAACACCCAGCGCCACCACTGCTCCGCTCCTCTTCAACACCCTGCGCCGTCGCTGCTCTGCTCCTCTTCAACACCGAATCGCCGCCACCTCTTCCTTGTTGTCGTCAGACCTTCCCCAATGCTGCCAAAATCGATGGCTCCTTCCTAAATCTCTAATTCCTCTCAGTCTCTCTCATCGCCATTCCTTCCTCCTCTGCCCGTCCAAAAAATCCACTCCTTCCTCGTCTGCCGCCGCGCCTGCTCTTTCAGATGGGGTTGCGATTGTTGTCGGCCATGCCGGCGCCGCCACCGTGCCCCACCTCTGCCATTCCTCTTTCTCAATTTTTTATTTTTTTTATCATAACTCATGTTCCTGCACAGTAATTGTTTTAATTATTTAAATTAAAAAAATAAAAAAAAAATTGTTTTTGCGTTGCCCTGTTGGCCTGTTTTTAATTGTTTAAATTAAAAAAATGATTAAAATTATTTATAAGGGCCATGGGCCGGCCCTAGCCCACAGAGCTTTTGGGGGCTTTTGGCCCTGTGGGCTTATTTTGTGAGGGGCTTTTTGGCCCTGGGGTTTTTTTTGGCCCTAGCCCACATGGCCAGGGCTGGCCCTGGGGCTTGTGGCCAAATTGACAGCTCTAGGTAGCAGATTGACTAATGAGTTTTTTACATTCACAAAAGTTAAAATTCAAACCACCGAAAATTTATTTAAGTGACAAAGTGCTGAACCAGTATTTCACTCACTAGTTAGTTAGTTACATAACTAGACATGCTTTGGTCTTGACTATATGACATTGAATAATCTATAACATCTCGAAAGCTTTTGATAATCGTACACGAAGAAAAAAGTAAGTAGTTTTATATGCACGACATCTTAAAATCGAATCTAATTGGGTCAACCAATTGTGTCTAACTTATGAAAAGAGATTGTATAAATTATTATTAATTTGGAGATCGGTGATGATAAATAATCACAGTATATATGAAAAGACGTGGATGCGTGTGTTACATGTGTCTTGTTATTTCTTATATAGTTTTAAGATTTAAACTATATAGCTACTTTTTTACTTACTTTATTTTAATTAAGCAATTTGTGATTGCTGGGACAAAGATGAAGCGATGTCCTGTGCTTCAACCTAATTTCATTGCTGGGTTAAAAAAATAAATTAAGCATGAAAGGTCATATATAATTTTCAAGATAAAATATGGTTGAATAAGAAAAGTAAGAAATAAAGAAATATTGGTATAGATAATGTTTGGTGAAGCTAAAAGCTTTATACAACACGCTTTTCCAAACTCTCTCTCTCTCACTGCGTATCCATCATGGCTGGGCCATGTTTGGTAACACACCATGTGAATGTGACTTGTGTTTTCAAAAGAGTATTGTGGTCGCCCCCAACTTTCACAGACACATGATGGTGTCTAATGCACACAAAGTTTCAGTTCTAGAAAAACTGATTCAGGTAACGAAATTTGGTAGTGTTTTAATGTTTTGAGATCAGTGTCCTAAAAAGACTGATTAAAACGTACTTGTAACATCTTCTATTAAATAAGATTTTCACTTATAAAGAAAAACATGGTTTATAAATTAAAAAAATTATAAACAAATTAATTTTAGCATATAAAAAATACATTGTTAATAATATACACTAAATATTAGTAGTTAGAATATGATTTATGAGTGTAGTAGTTTTTGACATGATCTCTTATAAAATTGCTCACTACGTAATAGTACGAATAATAAAATATATTACATAAGAATATATGCTTAAATCAGTTCTTAGTTTATTATTTTATAGTCAATTTCGATTTTGGTCACTGCCATATAATTTTATAGTTTTAGATTTACTTTTATATATAAAACTGATTTCAAATCCTTCTTTATAATGTCATTGCTAGCCGGTGATGTGGCTAATAAAAGATTATATCATCATGGTATTACCATGTGTCTAGAGTTGTGTTTCTAAATTGGTTAGAAAGAAAAACTCTTTTCATATAAAAGGAATTCACTTATCAACTTAAAAAACAAAATCACTTATCAAATATTATATTTTTGATCTCCTGAGATTTTTTTATTAAAAGCACTAACAATCATATCTAATTTGGCAGCAAAATATAATATATATATATATATATATATATAAGATTATTTTGGACAAGTGACAGTAATGACGTGGTTCTCTGTTAGTCATGTCACTAGCTAATAGTGAGATATTTTAAAGTGGAAAATGAAACAAAAAGGTATATGCTAGAGTAATAACCGAAATCATAAAAATGAGGTGATATAGACTAAAACCATTTTCGAGTGTAAAATTAAGGAGTTTTATACTTCTCAAACAATGTGGTTTCGTTTCTTTTGCCCATGCTGAGATGTTCTTGGGTATGGTGGACTCTTTCTTGTAGACTTATCCAAGTGCATCATTAGTGAAATAAGTTTACTTGGGTTAGGAAACTCCAAGGTGAGGTGGATATGTTCAATAAATTGGATTGGTGTTTTGTGGATCAAGTTTGGTGTACTAGGCTCCCATATGCTTTTGTGGGGGTTCTCCCCAGGATGCATTGTGGTCATCATCCTCTTCTGCTATGTTGTAATGGAGTTCCTGCTAGTAAGGGTCTTCTCCCGTTTTGGTTTGAGGCGGCTTGGAGTACTCATGATGATTTCCATGGTGTAGTGAATGGTGCTTGGGCTTGTGATGACAACTTTGTGTTAAGCTATCATGCGTGTAGGAGAATCTTGTGTAGATTAATCATGATGTTTTGAGAGCATTTTACATCGAAAGAGGATGTTGGAGGGAAGGATTCAAGGGATTCAGTTGCGTATGGAGTCAATTGACTCTTCATCCCTTATCCGTTTTGATAGCCAATTGCAGAAGGAGTGTGATCTCACTCATAGGCAAGAGGATATGCTATGGTACCAGAAGTCTAGAGAGAAGTATGTGTTTCCGGGTAATCATAACAATAAGCTTTTTCATACTCAGGTTGTGATTTATCGTTCACCAGAATAAGATTCATGCTCTTAATTTCCCTGGAATGGGCAAGAGTGACCCACTCTTCCAGTTGCCTTTATAGGGCAATTACGGGCAGAGGATCCATCGAGATGTTCATGACGACTTAGAACTTCATTATCTGGCGAGCGACTCTCAATCTGGCGAGTTATCTCACATCCAGTGAGCCATCAGTCGCGACCTCTTCATCCTATGGTCGATCTCTTCCATGTTTGGGCAATCCTACACTTTTATGTATATTAGTGCATTTTGGCAGTTCATGTATTTTAGAGTCTTAAGAGACCCTCCCCCTTTTGGATGGTTTATGTTTGTATAACATATTTTGCACCAAGGCCCATATTTATGTATTTAGGGTTAGAATCCTCTATAAAAGAGGGGAGGATCAATTGTAATAATCATGTTCATCCTAATAATGAAATAGCTTGGTTTAGGACTCCTTCCACGGTAGTTCTGAATCTAGCCATGGTTCATTTCATGAACACTCCCTAATGGTAAAGATTGTGGTGATGATAATATCTTAAAGAAGGAGGCGATTTCCTCCTTCAAGAGTCTCTTTGCTTCCTTTGGATAGGTTTTCCCCTGCTCTCATGGATGAAGGACGCTTGTTCCACCCTCCCTACTAAGGTGGTTCAGGTGTAGGTGTTGCAGGCTGATGTGTCTAAGGCGGAGGTCTAGCATGATTTATCTTTGATGAATCCTTTTAAGGCTCCGGGTCTTGATGACTTCCATGTATTCTTTTTTAAGAAGTACTGGGATATTGTGCTCAAGTCCTTTAAGAATTTTTGGCCCATTAGCTTATGAAATGTTGTGTATAAGCTTATTACTTAGGCGATGGTGGTGAGTCTAAGGCCCTTTTTACAGTTGATAGTTGACTCTCTTCAAAGTAGTTTCATTTCGGGGGGGTGACGGAGGGGGGGGAGGTACACCAGCTAATGAAATTGTTTTACAGGAAGCCCATTTAAGTATGCAATCCAAAAATAAGAATAATGGTATTCTTTTCAAGCTTCACTTGAAGAAATCTTATGCCCGTGTGGAATGTGGTTTCTGTGTTTCATCATCTAATACTTACTTACTCTAGAATGGTTTTATGTTACCTTTCTTTGCGCCTACTAGAGGACTTTGTCAAGGAGACCCTCTTTACCCTTATCTCTTTATCCTTTGTATGGAGCGCCTTGCGCTTGACATCCATAAGCAAGTGGACTATAAGAAGTGGGACCCTATCTTCCTTTCTAAGGTAAGGCCTTTCATTTCTCATTTATTTTTTGCAGATGATATTTTTCTTTTCTCCAAAGGGAGGATTTCTCAAGTTAAAAATGTTCAGGATGTGCTTGATCGTTTCTGTCGAGCTTTGGACCTTAGGAATAATCTTTACAAATCTAAGGCTCTCGTTGCTCATTCTATTCCCACACATAAAAGAGAGAAGATCACGAGGTTGATTGGTATTCAGTTTACAAATAATTTTGAGAGCTACTTGGGTTTCCCTATGGTTCTGGGTCGTGTAAGGAAGGAGCACTTTGATCTTGTGGTTGATAGAGTTATCGGCACATTGATATCTTGGAAGAAGAACTTGCTCACAAAACCTGGCCATGTGACTCTTGCCAAATTTGTGTTGCAATATATTCCTTTTCATTCTATGTATGCATATTTATCAGCTTCCTCAAGCAACTTGTGATCATTTGGATGCTATATCTAGACAATTTATTTGGGGTAAGGGTGAGGCTAGAGGCTTTCCTTTAGCAGGTTGAGACAAGGTCACACTTCCTAAGTCTAGGGGTGGTCTGGGAATGCGTTGAGTGCGCTTGTGCAACACATCTCTTCTTAGAAAGTAGGTTTGGAACCTTGTTCATGAACCTGAGAGGTTATGATTCAAATTATTTCCTGAAAAGTATAATGGAAATAGAGAGGTACTTTCTACTCCGTTTATCCGTTGGTATTTTTTTTGACGATCTATTTGTAAGGCTCGTGACCAAGTTGCAAATGGTGTGATCCGAAGGATTGGTAAATGGGAGATCTCCACGTGGTATGATGATTGGATGGGAACAGTTCCTTTATATCACCAGGTTCCTAATGTTCATATTCATGATTTTTTTATTTGCATAAGGGACGTTTATGACCCTAGTGCCTATTGTAACTTGTCACACATTTGGACTCCCACATCTCAGGGTGTTCATCAAACTTTGTTACAGGATAATGTGTATATGATGTTCATGATGAGTTGATATGGGCTCGAAATTCTGACGGTAGGCACATGCAGAGAGCCGTTATCAATGGCTTATGTAGAGGGTGATTGGTCCTCCTTTGGTTCAATGGGTTTGTTTCTAGAAGCTCAGTGTTCTTGAGAACGTTAGGTATACGACGCTACTTTACTAGCAAGGAATTTTGATGGAGAGCAATTGCATAATTTGTTGGCAGCAAGAGGAGTCCATTATGCATTGCTTGAGGGGTTTTCAGGTAGCTTGCACAAATCTGGCGTCGTATTAGGGTGATGGCATCATCAGGTCTTTCTTTTGCACGTTGGATCGTTGCCCTTCCTCGGGTTTGTGTTGAGGAAATTCTGGTTTATCCTTGGTTTTTGTGGAATAAAATGTGTGCTTTTGTTATGGCGGTAGAACCTTTGAATCTGGCCATGATGTGGCAGCGGACATCTCTTTCTTGCAGCTTCTGCTAACCATGCTAATCGCAGTGTTCGGGTGTCTTGGTAGCGTCCTCCAAGTGGCTACAGAGCTCTAAACTTCGACTGTGGCTTTCTTGGGAATCCAAGTCCGAGTGACTTCAAGGGGATGGTGCGTAATGATTCTAGAAATTGGATCTTTGGGTTCTCTATGTCCATTGGTTATTCAGAAGTGCTTCATGTGAAGTTCCTTAGTATTTTCCACGGGATGGAGTTGTACTGAAACCTTGGCTATATATTTATGGTCGTGTATTCAAATTCCGCCTTAGGCTTGCGCTTGCGCTTGATTGAGAAGCATGATAAGTTACGCCCTTTTATGCGGGTATCTTAGGTGGCATTGTCGCACTATTTAGAAAGCCCTAATGTTGTGCTTATAGGGAAGGAAATGCACGCTATGACTTCCTTGCGAAATTGGGGCTCTCGTCTGTGCAAAACTTGATGGTTTATCATGCTCCCCAAAGGGTCTAGCTTATTTGCTTTTAGAGAATTTCTTCAGTTGCTCAGCCCTTATGTTGTAGCTTTTTTCGTTGTTTGCCTTCTTGTAATTTTTTTTACAATGCGATACATGTTACTCCGTCATTATTATTTATGTTGGAATTAGTAGTAACGTAAATTTTGTAAATTGCGGTTGATGAGGATTTAAAAGGCTTTATAGGTGTTTCACAAGTTGACATTCAAATCTAAAATGAAGTTTTTTTTAACTGAAATCTAAAATGAAGTTAATACGTAATATTACGACCTTATTTTCTAAAATAACCTTTGATTATGTATTACTAATAAAATACATGAAATCATATTAACTTATGTTATGAAGTGAGTTGGTTCAACATTTCATTTCTTAAAAGCAAGCGGTTGGAGTTCGAATCTCAATTCTTATTTATAAAAAAAATTCATTGGTCAAACTCCTATTGCTTAGTGCGCTGACTTTGTAGCGAGTGATTAGTTTTACGGCTGTCAGCTGCATGTGTCAATATATTACTACCTCCGTTCCACAAATGTTGTTATTTTAGTAACTCTCAACTTTTTTGAAAATATTTGTGATTTTATACTTTTATAAGGATTCAGGTAACATGCATCACTAAAAGGTAGTGCAACTTTAGACTACTTTCGTTTACATATTATAACGGTCACCTAATTTTAATGAAATATTTTAGTTAAAGTTAATTAAGCTTTTTAATTAATTATATTATCTAATTAATTCCTGTATATTTTAGACCCATCACTTTTCTTCCTCCTCTGCGACCCCCCTCCCTCGACGTCGCCATCCACACCGCCGCCACCTCCACCGCTATTTGGTGAAGACTGGCCATTCTAATGTGGAGAGAGAAGCAGTTGAAGGCATCGGCTGAGGTTCAAATTGCATGCTTACAATCCGTATCCTCCTGCTTTGCATTATTTCCCAAAAAGGTGCTACAACAATCATCGTGGAAGAAAGATAGTATAAATTTTTATATTTCATAAACATATACTAATTATCTTTCTTCCAGAAAGAGAATAAACGCACATATTAAGAAGTGTAATTAAGTTTTTTAATTTTCATAAAAGTTATTTGTTTTCCTAAGTTAAATGCATTTTTTTCATTTATAATTTTCATAAAGGTATTACTTAAAAAATCATTAGTTAATGTTCTTTTAAAATTCTAAATAAACAGATATATATAAATAATTTTTTTTCCTCTAAATGTAACGATAATAAGGAATGGAGTTAATATATGCAATGCAGCAGGGTGCTTACTAATTATAAAGGTCTGATTATAATTACATGTTGCGGGAAAGCTATAAAACCGAACATATAAATTTAGGGATCGCATTCGCATGGGCTGTCTCAGTTTCTGCATTATTATTTCCTGACTTAATTCTTTATTTCTTTGGTGATAATTATTTTTCTTATCTCTACTTTCCATTGCTGTAAAAAAAACTTATAACAAAAATTAAAATATTTAGAATGAACAAGAAATTAAGTTCGTTTCGAAAAAAAAGAATTAAGTTTCAAATTCCGAAATTGGGACCATATTAAATAAGAATTAGTTTACCATAAGCAAACAAAAATTCTAAGTAGAAATTTGAGTTGATAATAACCTTACATGATAATGCGTTAGACAAGTCACACCACTTCTTGTGAGGAGTGGGGCTATGCTTTCTAGCCCACAACAGTTCCAATAAAGTTTGTCCATATCCCAAATAACCTATATTAGTCAAGGAAAATATCTTTGTTAGCATAATTAAGTAAGATTAAGTATTGGATAAAATGATGATTAAGTACAATCCTCTCAAAAACATTCAACATTATTTTTTTGTTACAAAGGAAAAACAACATTTAACATCTTAAATTCACATGAGGTTCAACTTTAATTTTTAATGGTTTAAAAATATTGGTTTATTATTCAATGGTGGAATTGTGAATAAACCAATGATAATTAAATATATATTTTTTATATTATATAATTAATAGAATAACATAAACTGTTAAAAACTAAGATTGATTATATTTCAAACTAACATAAGAACTAAAATATAATTAAATAACTTGGAGCAATTAAAAATTTAAGAATTAAAATAACGTATTTACAAAACTATAAACACCAAAGTCCTTTCACTAAAGAGGAATTTGAGAATGCTCTTTTCCACATGCATTCGACTAAAGCTCCAGAGAAGGATGTGTTGCCGGCTCAATTCTATAAAAAAAAATTGGCATATATTGGTGAGGAGTTGTCCCATATTTTGCCGTGATCAAAAACTCGGTAAATGCCCGTCATTTTCGCCCTATTAGTCTTTGTAATGTGGTTTTTAAAACTGTTACAAAAATCATTACTAATAGACCGAAGCTTATTCCGCCTAATATTATATTGACACTCAAAGTGCCTTTGTCTTGGGTGTCTTAATTCTCTCATTGCATTTAAGAATTATCACTACATGAAGAAGAAAACCACTCACAAGAAGGTTATGATGGCCTTAAAATTAGATATGTCTATAGCCTATGTGTTCTTCCCGGAGTGAAACTCAGAAGTTCTCCTCGGTCTTTGCAGTAGAGCACAGCCAAGTGTGCCTAAGAGTGCATGGTGAAGCTGCTGGTTCACTGCGTCTAAGGGTACTTGTAGAAGATACTCTGACTCTCAAGTTAGTGAGAGAGCAAGGAGAGAATCCTAAGTCATAGAAGAACTCTAAGGTGTGGTAGAATGAATAACATGTTAAGTAAATGAACAATCAAACCTGTATTTATAAACTCAGGTCGCGTCGTCATTACCTCTGCAGGTCTTAGGGAAGTCCATAAACTGGAGCTTTAGAGTGCATGGTCAGATACGAGTCATTGCTTTGTTTGTAATATCTTGACCTTCATGCGGCCACTCGGATACTGTCTGGGACAGGATATTCCTATACAATTCATCTAACCCGCCCTTATTTGCTTACGAGCAAGTCCTTTGAGCCGACTGCGATTCCATTGGACCTTTTGGTTTGGAAGCCGACCGACACACTATGATAGAGTGAGTTAGTGACTTTTTTGGGTTTTCCTAGGAGCTGGGTCTCCTTAATTATCCAATGTGTCTCCTCAAGCAGATTTTTCTCCTCATAGGCGTCTTCGGCAAGGTAACCCCATCTCACCATACTTCTTTATTACTTGTGATGAAGTTTTTGTGCTTAGACCATCAGATTTGGGTTCATTTTCTCTTCATTGTGATCATATTTCCCATTCCGCTCCGATTATTTCCTTGATCGTGCCAATGTACATACATGGTCATGGCTTGCAAGTGAATCTGTTGTGCCCAGGTTATTATTGTGTTGCTCTGCAGTCTATCGACATCTATTAAAAAAAATACCAAAATCAATATGACAATATATACATGGATAAAATTTGACTGCAACACATTTGAATTTTGACAAGGATACTAATAAGAGCTTAATATTTTTGTGTGTATTTAAATTTTAATGTAATATTTCTCTTTTGGCTTTCCATCGTCTCATAATTCACTTTATTTTTCTTACTTTTTCGTCATATTAACAATCATATTTTCGTGCACTTATCTCCTATTCATTATGAGAAAAAGGAAAAAAAAATTATTGACGGTCATTCCCTACACATAAATATAAGAAGGGTGAACTGAGTTAATGGTCCATGTGGTTTGAGCGAAGCTTAGTTTTAGTCACTCGAGGGAAAAAAAGTACGAATGGTGGGTCCGGTGAACATGATGATATAGCATCGTCGTGCTTTACATGGCACTGCCACGTGTTTAAATGAGGAACCAAAAACATTTTTTTTATAATAAGGGACCAAAATCAAATTTCTTGATTAAAAATAAAAATTATAAAAAAAATCAATTTAATAATTCTTAATTAAAAATTATTAATTCCTAATCCCAAATCTTCGTCTTCATCTTCATCTTCATCTTTCCCTATGAATTCAACATCTTCCACCATTAAAAATCAAGTTCCATGAAATACTGAAAACATTTAAGATCTCAAAATAAAACCCAGACCATTAGTAACTATTGCATTCTTTCTGAAACAAAGGAGCAGCAAAATGATAAACAACAAAACAAGGAGGATTCAACTCCATTCAAGCCAAAACCCATAAAACTGTAAAAATTAATTCTCATCATCAGTTCCACTCCATTCCTCTACAATTTATCAAACCTCAAATTGAAAAAAAAAAATTAACGCAAAACCAAATTCAACTCAGATTCAAGTAAAAACCTAGAAAACATTATCCCATTCACAACTTGAGAAACAAATCTGGTCCTCTGTATGCTTCGGAAGGAGCGAGATCGAAACAGAGGGAGATCGATTGAACCTTCATGTTCTTGCTCTTCGTCTTCTTTCTTTGTCCATGGAACGAGATCGAGACAGAACAAGATCGATTAAACGAGATCGATTGAACAATCACAATATTTATCTTTTTCTTCTTACCCAAAACTCCATCCTCTGTTGAAGGGCTTTGGCTCCATGAGTCTCTAGGTATCATGAGAAGAACTAAAGGTGGAGAGAACGACGGCCCATGAGAAGAGAATGAGGATGTAAAAGCTGTGAACCTTTTGACGATGTAGAAGGACCATTTTGATGCAATACCAAATATCAAAGATCTTAAATGCAAAAGCTCAGTTCTTTGATGATGGCAGTGGGTGGGTGAATTTGAATGCAAAAGCCCCGATTGAGGAGATTGAAGAGATGAGGTGGTGGTAGTGGCATGGAGAGGGGAGGAAATGGAAATAGAAATCAAATGTGGGGTGGGGGTGGATTGGATAGAAAAAACATGATGACGGAGATGGAAATGAGGTGAATTGATTAGAAGAATGTTGATAATAAGGTTATTGTTGTTGTTGGAGGATGAAGTTGATGGAAAGTGATGAAGATGAGGATGAATAAATTCTTTTTTCTAGGTATTTCAGTGTTAATGGAGATGAAGATGAATATTAAGGATTATTGTTTTTTATTAAGAATTTTAGATTAAGAAAATTAATTTTGGTCCCTCATTATAATTTTTTTTTTGCTTTTGGTCCTTCATTTACCGGAGCCACTACTTCGGCGAGGACCACTTCTGGATATTTCCCAAACTAGAGGGATTATTTTCAGACTTCTTTTGGCGAGAGATTAAAACCAACTTCGCTTAAACTACATGGACCATTAATTTAGTTAATCCCCATATAAAAATAAAAAAAGAAGTGAAAAATATAAAATGTGATGCCGATAGAAAAGAAAAATAATATGAAAAAAGAAATTAATTAAAAATTGAAAATGAGATATAAAAAAAAGTGCAAGTATATAAAGGTGGATGAAAATAAGGTATTGGTGTGTTTCAATCTGATTATTATTATTATTTAAAATAAAAGTGGTGCAATGCATCATATGCATGATATAATAAAACTGAAAGAGCACAATGCAGTGTATATAGTCTAGTCTGTCATCCAAAAACGCCATAACGGAGAAAAAAGGCGAAGGATGCGTTAAGCGTTTTAGAGAGAGAAACAAAACTAACTATCCTCTATTCACTCTCTCTCTCTTCTCTCTCTCTATCCCAATTCTAACCGTTTTCTCTGCTTCTTTCTCTTCTCTCAGATCTTTGCATAAACCCTTTACCCTATTCCATTCATTCATAAAACCATAACCCTTTTCCCTCAAGATTCTTTCTCTTTCTCAACCTACTTCGCTGTCTTACCTCCATTTTCCGTGTAAAATTTTTTCTCTCATTTTCCGTTTCTTTCCCGGAAAAATCTCCGATCCCTCAGCCTGTTCTTTCGGTTCCGGATCTTTCCACCGCAGTCCAACCGTTTCTTGCTCCGTTTTTCGTTCCGGTTCGGCGCTGCCACTCCCCGCGTCCGAGTTGAACGGCATTTCCGCGCTGTTCCGATTGGGGACTGCGCCGATTCCCGGGAAAGTTTGGTTTTCCGGGAAAGTGGTGGATTCTAGGTTGGCGAGAATGGTGAGGATCACCTTGATGATACCACGATTGTTGTTGTTGTTTTAGTAGTAGGACGAAGGAGAATTAGAAGAGGAGGAGGGGGGAAAATGGATGATAGAGGTGGTTCATTCGTCGCTGTTAGGAGGATTTCGCAGGGTCTTGACCGAGGCAACGCGTGCCATTCGGCTTCTGGTAATTTTTTTTGTTTTTTTTCTTCAACTTTTCGGGTTGAATCTCTCTCGTGATTTTCGAGGCTCTCTCTTTCCGTAACATTTGATTCGTTTTTGTTTTGTTTTTTTTCCTTTCTTCACCCCATTTTTATAATAGTCACGTGTCTTTGAATTGAGATTGAGCTCAAGTTATTCAATGTCTGCGGGTATTCAAAATTGCGTTGGTGGGTGGATTCACTGCTTCTCACTGTATACATATTTTTTCTATTCATTTGATTGGGTAGAGTGTTTCCTGCTAGAGATCTGTATCGAGTTTAGATTACTATGAAAGATGTTCATCTAAGTTTTGGAAATTGTTAACTATGCTTAATTTATAAGTAGCATTACCTTGGTGGGGTTACCTCGTAGATCTAGCATTCATGATTTGCACCTATATATTGGAAAATGCAGATATTGTTATCTATCTCTTTCTTTTCGTGTGAAGCAGAGCTGGTAGTAATTGAGTAAAGAAACAGTGGAAAATTGTAAGTAAAGCAAGCATGTGGTATAGCCAGTGGCTAGCATTATGATTGAAAAAAAAGCTAGTGGCTAGCATAATGATTAAAGTAAATCCCAATCTTCCCTGTGGTTGTATATGGTTACTTGACTGTTTCTTTTTAGTTTTCACTATTGCCTCAGTTTCGGCAAGAGTACGAGTAAATAGACTTCAAAATATTTATCAATTGAAACATCATTTAGAAAGTAATGGAAAAGTAAATGGAGAAGAGAGAAAAATAATAATTGTTCATATACTGATGATAATTAGTTGTTAATGAAAGTATAAAAGTAAAACATATGATTTCTGTTGATCAGCTTGTTATAAAGTTGTAGCACAAAATTTGGAATCTCAATCTTCATTTATGAGCAGTTTTATTTTGTTGCAGCTGAGTTTGCGACAGGATCAACCGCATGGCTTGGCAGAGGTTTGTCTTGTGTGTGTGCACAGAGAAGAGACAGTGATGCTCGACCCTCTTTTGATTTAACTCCAACTCAGGTAAAAAAAAATTGTGATTGAATTACTAAGCAGCAATTTGTTACTCAATAAGCTTAATTTTTCTCTTGCCATCTTTCTACAAACAAACTACAAAATTATATGTAGTATCAAATATTGGAAAACATTTATTTTGACTATGTGCTCATAGTATTGTTTCTGGAAATTTTTTAATTTATGTCCTATTGATAGCTTGCTCTGAACTTGTAAGAATTTTCAGGACGCCAATGTTTCACATAGTTGGCTTTTAATGGTTGCTTGTGATGCATACCTTCTGAGATCAAAATATGTCACTCTGTACTTGATCTTTTAAATATTGTTTAAAGCTATGATGCAATATATTCTCAATGCTGAGTTTTCAATTTTCAGGAGGAATGGTTGCAGAGGCTACAGAGTCGTATAGATGTTCAATATAATAGTTCTATCCCTGAGCACCAGGTATCCTTTCTATTCATATTTACAAGTATCTGGTTTATGGCAATAACTAAGAAGAGACTTCAAGCATGTACCCATAGCTTTCTGTGCTGTGACTTATTAGTTATTAAATATGTGCAATCTTCTATCCGTTAAGAATGTAATCTAGGTTTGTTTTTTATGCATTAACTTAGGATGCCCTAAGGGCTTTATGGAATGCTGCTTTTCCTGAAGAAGAACTCACTGGTATGATTTCTGAGCAATGGAAGGACATGGGCTGGCAAGGGAAGGATCCATCAACAGATTTTAGGTAGATATTATTCTGGTTGTTTTCATGTCAATGCCATATTGTCTTTACTCTTTCTAACTATTTTTTGCTGATGATTACTATTTGTGCATATTTGGCAGGGGTGGTGGTTACATATCATTGGAAAATTTGCTATTTTTTGCCAGGAATTTTCCGGTATGATCTGTTTCTATATATTTTCACTCTTTTCTAGTGTTTTAATAAATAATGTGGAGACCATGTTTAGACTTGGGTTGACCTATGGAGATAGTCTTGCTATATTACATCAAAATCTTGTAATCTTACTTTGATATTATTGATCATACATATACATATACTAACATACCTCTTTAAGTTTTTTTTAATAAAATCTTATATCCCATATCTATATCCGTCCACAGTACCATACCATATCGGTGCAACGTAGATCTCTTCCAAATGGGACCTCTTGTTTCTTGCATGCTTTCTTAGATGGTTGATGTAAGAAAAAAGGCTAATAGATAACAATTTAGCTGAAGTACTTCCTAATCTAAATAAAATTTTTATGTTTGGATTTTGTTCCATTGCTTTATCTTTGAGACAGCCTATGATTAGATTTGAATCAAAAATAAGGAATGAGAATCATATCGAAAATTGACCGATCTTGTTTTCTTTCCGTATGTCTTCTCTATCAAATTATACCGGCTCCACTAGTGTCCTGCAAACTATAAAATCAGGCAACTATGTAGTTACTTTTACTCATTGTTCACCATTGCCTGGACATTGAAGATCTGAGGAGCAATGTGGGCATTTTCTGAGTTGAGATAGTATGCCTTAAATGATGAGATTCTCAGCAGATAAAATTGTCAAATATGATGTGTCTATGTTAGATAAAACTGTGTTTTGACTTGTAGAATCACATGATTTTACGATTTTTGATGGTTTGACCAATTCGAATTGGTGGTGGTCATGAACCAGTGAAATCGCATGAAATCGCCACACTCGATCGTGGAATCAGTGGACGTGGTCATCTCATCGTGCTGGATTAGATCTGGAAACCTGTGGCCCCATTTCACTTATAACCCAAAGCCTATCTCTACCCTAACCTGAAATCAGAGGTTGGCCTCTTTTGAGGCATTCCAAGCTCAAACATACCTGAAACTGAGATCGTCAGACATTGATCCCTTCCTTTTTTACAACAGTGAGATTGAGAACCCATCTCTTTGCTTTTTCGTCTTCTATGGCTGCGATCCTATTGCCTACGAGTTCTCTCTGCTGCTCAGCTGTGAGTGAGACTGCATATTTCCGTCCCTTCCTCTTTTTCAGTTGTTCCCTTGCTTGTCAGTCTCACTCAGTTCCTTTGATTGTTGGTGTTTCACTCGATTTCTACAAGTGGGAACCCACAAGGTGTTTTCTACTTGTTGGTTGTTGGGTTTAGGGTGTTCTATGTTCCAACTTTGCTGAAGTGAAGATGGCCTATGAGTTAAGTATGACTAGCCTCATAGCTACATTTCAGGGTTGAGTCAGGCCGAACCCAAATTCAAGACTTAGTTGTGACATTTTATATGCATATATACTTAAATTTTGTAAAATCTTAAGATTTTCCATGATTTTCACTCCCTTTCCTGATTCTATGTTGAATCTCAATTCTATGTTAAATCAATCTGTTTTTGCTATTCATGTCTCTCTATTGAAAAACTTAAAACATTTTGTTTTGCAGAAATCTTTTCAGGATCTTTTACGGAAGCAGGAAGGAGATCGATCAGTGTGGGAGTACCCATTTGCTGTTGCTGGTGTTAACATAACATTCATGCTTATTCAGATGCTGGATCTTGAAGCAGGTTTATTACTTCTCCGCTTTTTTTAATTTTCTTCTCTCTACATAAATCATGTCTAAAAGGTATAGAGGCCTATATAGGCATATTAGTTTTTGCCTTTCGGATTGTGATATGTCAACTTCATAGAGCACTACTAAATTGAAATTACTTTGAATTTAAAGGGCCCTTTGAATGTTTTCACTGACGTAAATAAGCTTATATTATTTTGCCATTTACTTTTGCACACTTTAGTGTTGCAACAGTCACCAGTGATCATTATCTGAATGATTGTTGGTGCTGTATTGTAATTCTAAGGAATTAGATTAGATGTGTCAAGGGCCTATTTCCCTTTGCTCAAGAATGTAAGGTTTTTATTTTATTTGAAATAATAGAAGTTGGTATTCCAATCCAATGACAGAGGTCGCCTCTTTCATTCACTCCCGACCTTCAAACATTTTTATGATAATGATTTGCATATTATACAACTTATTAAAATTCAAGAAAGCGAGTAATATTGTGAGGTACTTGTGTTTTAAAAAAAATTGGTTTCTCTTGCTTCATGTAACATGGCTCTGCTGTTGTTATCGAATATTTGGTATGTTACCAACCTTTTAATATTCTCAAATGTATTTTCTGATATGAGATATCATGAGAATGCATGATATTTAATACTGGTTGTTGCATGATAGATATCTTTTGCAATTAATGAATGTACTTTGATTATGATGTTATCTGCTAATAATATTGATTTCCTTGACAGTCAAGCCACGGACACTTGTAGGAGCAACTTTCCTAAAATTTCTTGCAGGTAGCCTTTATTGTTCTCCCTGTTAATCAATTAATTTCACTTGATTTTTCTTCAGTTAGGAAGGGGGAAGCAGGGTATGAAGGCTTTTGTGATGAGCTTTTTTCTTCCTATACCTTTCTTTCAGCCTTTATTGTTCTCCCTGTTAATCAATTAATTTCACTTGATTTTTCTTCAGTTAGGAAGGGGGAAGCAGGGTATGAAGGCTTTTGTGATGAGCTTTTTTCTTCCTATACCTTTCTTTCAGTTTTTTTCACTGATTGTTTTGATTTCTTTCTCTCACCTGTGGTTGGGTGCCTATTTAATTTGTAATAGATTTGCGAAAGTCTTTCATTGCAGATGGCATTGCTCCAAGAAAATTGTTGTTTTAAAACATTAAAGCTTTTAATAGATAGTATCTGTCTTCATTACATGTCAGTTTGCTGTTCTGAGTAACTAATTTCATTTATGTGACAGAAAATGAATCAGCTTTTGATCTTCTCTATTGCATTACATTCAAGCTGATGGATCATCAATGGCTTTCTATGCGCGCATCATACATGGATTTTAATGTAATGTATTTTTCACTGAGTATATTCCATAGATAGGGAAAGATGATGACTCTAGCAACTTAATAAATTTTCCTAAAATTGCTATTGATTTATCTTTGCTTATGTGATATATGTTACTTATAACAGACAGTGATGAAATCTACACGTCGTCAGCTGGAGAATGAGCTTCTGCTGGAAGGCATTACACGGCTTGAAGATGTACCCTCATACAAACTTCTCGCACGATAGATATCTACGCCAGTCTTCCAAGTCTGGTAGTTTTAACTTGAAGGTTGTTGTACTTGATGTGATGCTCTACTGTTGTAATTTCCATTCCTTCCACTTCAGCATTTAACCTTCTAACATTTGAGTGTTAGACCGAGGCAAAGCCAGTATCATGTCATCAAGGCTGTGGATGAAGTAGTTATTTTAATCCAGCTTGTGGATGATATTTAGGCTGGCAAGGGGAAATCTGAAATTTAGGTTTGCTTGGTACCAAAACGATTAGATTGCAATGAATTGTGGCTTGCCTATATATTTTCTTTGCTGTCCATTAATGGGGAAATACAGCTTGCAGTTGCAGTATTGTAATTCAGGCAGTTAGTCCTTAAGTTGGTAGCTACTGTCTGTCCATGTTTGTGAAGCAATTCGTATGCATATTTGTTGAGTAAAAGATTCAATGTTTGAGCTTGATGAAAAGTCTTTTTAATTTGTTTTAGGAAAATGATGAGTTCATGCTCATTTCACTTCACCTACGTGAAAGAGTATGAATAGTCGAATAGAAGAGAGAGAAATAAGATATGATAAGTGATGTGATAGGAAAATAAGGGAGAGATAAGAAGAAAAAATGGGTAGAAATGAGATGGAAGAGAAATTGAGTGTGCATATATCGAAATTGTTTCTTTTACACATCCTTTTCAATGTTAGTATGGGCTTTTATCTTGGTCTGATCTATAACTTCTAAATAACGATTGACTATCTACCGTGTTCAAATTTTTGCTTTACTTTTTCAAATGAGCCATGTGTATAATCACTCCTTGATCCAAAAGTTTTAATTTAGTATCCGCTAGATTTATGCGTACCAATGGCCTTTTATTTCGGCATGACATATGCCATGGTTGCTCCACTACCATCATTGCTACTTAGCGCCCTCCATCACCATGACTGTTGCACAACAGTCTCCACCACTACCAATACCAAAATCAATTGGCAACCTTCACCTCCACCCAAGACTGATGTGCATTGAAAGGTCCGAAGTGGTGGCAATGGCGGAGGAGTGTGGGGCAGCAACAATGGTAGAGAATGATGAGCAACAAAAGTGATGGAGGATGTTAGATGTTGGTAGTAGAGGGAACCAAGCGAAAATAAAAAGTGTAGTCAATAACGACGGTGATGGGTGTCGAGTAGTTGCATAGGTCCATGGTGGTAATGGTCAAGGGTAACTAGTGATGGAGGGTGTTGGGTAGTGATGGTGACCACGATGGATTGTTGGGTAATGGGGACGGTGGAGGGTGCTCGACGATGATAACAATGGTAGAGGGTGCTCAGAAAGTGCATGTTGGGTAGGGGTGGCAAAAGAATGAGTTGAATGAATTTTGAATCGATTGTAATGGATTGGGAAAAAAATCTATTTGTCTATTAAAGTTGTTTAAAAAAATTCAATCCATCCATGACTATTTAATAAATTTCATCCAACTCATATTAATGAGTTTTGAATGTTTGAATACTCAATCTATCCACAATTTTTATTTTTTTTGCAATTTTTATTTTTATAAAAAATGATCTCTCTCTAACCTACGACTCATGCACTGTGTCTGGTTGGTGAAAAATAAAAGCAGGAAACAAGGCTTAGCATATAAACAAGTAAAAAAAGTATAAAATAGTTTTATGTTAAAGCTAAATACTGTGAATTCTTTTCCAAATATATCATTGACAACTAATACTGTTAATAGAACATTTCTTTAAAGTAATTAGAAATAATAAGGCTTAAAAACACTTTTACTCCCTTACTTTTATTTTTGGAGGTTTTAGTCCCTTTATTTTCAATTGCTCAATTTTAGTCCCGTATTTTTTCTTTTAGTTTTGGATGATTTTAGTTATTTTACTTTTAATTGCTCAATTTTAATCCATGTATTTTTTTTCTAATGTTGCAATTAAATCTCTATATAAAAAATGTCATCCAATTTTAAGACAATTTTAGTATATGATAACATCAAGGCTAATCCATGTGGCAATTCCTCTTCCTCGTCGTCCCAACCACCACCACACTCTCTCACCCCCTCGCTAACTCTTCATCTTCACCCTCTCACCCCTTCTCGCACTCACCTCTAAACCCCACATTCACCCTCCCTCATCTCACTTCAAGAGTTTAAAAAACCCAAATACGAGGAACCCCATATGAAGAGGAACAGGTGTGGTGGTTATGAGGTTCTGGTTTGATGGTCAAGGATAGGGTTTGGTGTGGTGGAAATGATGATGATGGAGGAGGAGGAGGACAAAAAGTGATGCAAAAACTTCATGTGGTACTGACTAGACTCACCACGTGACTGCTGACTAAGTTAAAATTGATAACATTTTGGCATGGAAATATAAATTGGATCTATTGCAATTAAAAACTTCCAAAAATCTATTGTAAAGATATTTTTTTATAGGAACTCAATTCCATTCATTTTTAAAAGTCAATGACAAAAAACATATTTAAATTTTTTTAAAAGATTTAAAATGCCTTTTTTTAATTGAGTAATATATAGTTCCGTCCAAAAAATAAAAGAGAAAAATAAATGGATAGAAATTGGGAAAATGTCATAATATAATTGGGTGCATTTGAATAAACTATTTAATTAAACACTTACATTATTAAGTGCTTATGTGATAAGCATTTACTTAAAAGCGAATTTGAGAAATTTATTGAAATAAACTGAAATAGGTTATGCATAAAAATATTTTCTTGTTCATAAATTAATCTGAACTGTAACAAAAAAAAAATATTATGAACAAGTTGTGAAAATAAACTCAAAGTAAATTACAAGTATTAATCATTTACACAACTTCTCTAACACTTACATAAATGTTTATGCTATAAGATAAACTGAAGTAAAGTGTTTCAATTAGTGATTGAGTCCATCTATCTATGAAGCAAACTCAACACTCCGAAGCAAGTACATGGCTAGCTATATATTAGTCTCATAGGGCTGCTTATAAAAAATAATAATTGAGTGAAAAAATATATATTCATCATGTAAAACGACATTGTTTTGTTTGTTTTTAATCACCACTAGTCACATATATTAAAAAGAGGTAAAGCATTCTTGGTCAGATGAATTTGAATCGTCGCAGGGTATGTGATTGTGTCTACCTTCATAGGTGGTTATCACCATACGACAATCCTCTGACAGTCGTTCAACCCTCTTCTTCACCCTACAGTTGCTATGGGTGCACCGGTAGTAACTTCTGCCATATCACAAAATTCACATCATGAGAATAAGAAATAAGAGGAGAATTAGCTAACACTCATTTTAACACCCTCTTTTCAACACTATCTCATTTACAGTCCCACTACTAATTTGGAGGTTGAGTTCATATTTTTTTTAAATCTCACAAAAATTTCAGTCAATCAAATGAAAGTCGTGTATAAAGAGTGTTACTGCCAGTATTTTTCTAAGAGATAAAGTAAATATGGACAATTTTCAAAGATAATACGTTTTGCATCTAAGAAACAAAAAGCTCATGATTCATGAACCTGATCATTGCAATAATTTTTCCATCTTCCTTATTGCACTTCTAAGTACATACATATCTTCAAGTGCAATTTCGCAATGATGTGATATCTAACAGTTGTCGCGCTTTCTTAGTTTTAGGATAATGGATCATATAACTCTGACCCTATTGCATTCTACTATCTTTTACAATTCATTTCCACATAATTTTTCTTTTTATCTTTTCTATAATTTTTATCACACCACATATTATATCACTCAATTCTTTCTATATTTCTATATTTCTCTAAAAGTGTTGAGGGAAAATGTGTCAACGTAACTTAATTCTTAACCATTACATGTTCACTAATGTGAGCCACCTTCAACCTTCTTCTAGTTCAACATCTGCTCACAACCTCTTTCTCTCCCCCCTTTCGTGATTAGAGTTTTCGAAACAAACCTTCCTCATATAGAATCATCACCACTCATACCCTCTTCATCGTTCCTACCAAGTATCACTGCATCACGAATTTGATGATGCAGCCCGTTGTGAGATAGAGTTTGCAGTCAAATCTCTGACATGAAAAGAATCTTGGGCTTCGTATACTTGTTTTCCAAGGGAGTGTGAAGAAGACTAGGAAAAAATGAAGACATATGTCTCGAGGCTCCCAAGTGAATTAGTTTTTCCTATCTCTGGAGCACTTTTACAAAAATAATGATTCATAAACATATAAACAGTGCAGACACCCATAAACACATTCATTTTTCTCTCTATCTCTCTTCTTATCACATCAATCATATATCACATTCACTACTTATCTCCCTTCTCTTCCTTTCTCTCTCTAAGTATCTACACCTAATGGATGTCTATGAATCATAACTCCTCTTACAAACACATTGTAGGAAGCTCCAAGGTCCACCCGGATCAAAACACAATTAGGCCATCATTCACCCATGTTAAAGAAAGACTTCATAGTTCTAGCAAAGACCCCAAAGCATAGCTTGAAAATTTAAGTGATGTAACTCCACCGCACGATGATATACCGCTATATTTATATAGGATTTAACTCCTCTAAAGTGAAAATCACGTAAGTCATCACAATCATTAATACCGATTACACGACAAAAATAATGGTTGTGATAAGTTATTTTACCGCGTACAGTGAGTCTCTCACTTCTTCACTTTAGATGATCCCTCAAAGGTAACTTGTGCAAAACAAATTAAAAGTCCCACGATTGCGATAGTCGTACAAGTTTGCATTCACCAGAAGCCACTTAGGCTCCTCGATCTTGATTAATTTTCCAAAACTCTAATCGCTTCTCCAGTTTTGGGATTCCTAACTTGATCTATACAAGAGACCGAAGCATGTCGACATAGCTAGAACTGTTGCTGAAAAGAATTTGCTCTTTGACGATGGTAGACTCCATCGCACATGTTGTGTCTCTCGTGTCTAGAAACCACCACATATTTGTCTCTCACAATGTCAGAAGTAGATGATGTTGGGACAAATCTGACATACATCACTGAATTTTGGGAAAACTTCCGAAAACAAAGGGATCCAGCTGAGGTGACCACTCCAGGCTGTTGAAAAAATGAAAATCGTTCTCTGCAATGAACGATATGGTTGTGGCCAACTAATTCAACAGATTCAAACCTACGCACAAGGGATATAGAATGGTGATTTCTTCTTCATCTTTGTAACATAAGGTTTTACTAGTGCTGGTGAATCGTCCACCAGTGAAGATGAATCTTGTTGAAGTTCTTGAAAATCCCAGCTCTCCCCACCTTCACTTCTAGACATCTTCCTAATATCCCTCCACCAAAGTTTGCCTCTACTAAAACCCCACTATTGTCCCCTTTCTTCCCTCACTTAATATTTTGACTTTAACTCTTTACACCACAAACTAATTTTTTTTCATAACACAACCTCCAACGCCACTTACATAGCAAATATTTATTGAAAAGCTCTAAGTCTCTAATTCCTGACCCTTACCTTCTTTTGAACAACACGATTTCTCCCACTTAACTCTATCAGAAGGCATATTATAGTCCTACAATTCAGCAAGGATACAACTCTATGAACCTTTCTTCCCCCACCAATACACCCACCAAGCTGATTTTATGAAAATTAACTTTGAGGCTAAAAGCAAACTCAAAACAACAAAGTATACTTTTAATGACTTTCACATTTTGGATTGAAGCTCCCTAAGGAATAATGTATCATCCATAAACTGGAGCAGTGACACCTCTACACCTTCGTTACCCACTGTAGTCCCCTTAAAAAACCCTGATTAATTGTCTCTCTCATCAGTCCCTTCAATCCTTATGCAACAATCAGAAATAGGAAATGTGCCGATGGATCCCTCCTGACTCAATCCTCTTTCTAAGTAAAATTTCCCCATAAGGCTACCATTTACTAGAATTTACACCCGAGCTGATTCTGTATTGCCTCTAATCCACTTTATCCATTTACTACAACAATCCAATCTATTTAACATGCAATACAAAAAACCCACGTAACCGAATCATATGCCTTTTCACAGTCTACCTAAAAAATCAGAGAACATTTTCTCATTCATTTTGCCTCATCATTTATTTTATATGCAATCACCACACTATTTAACATGTTCCTCCCCAATGAAGGTATATTGATTCTCATCAATTAACTTTCCCATTACTCCCCTCATCCTCTTTGCTAATAACTTAGAAAATATTTTTCACATGCATCCAATTAGAGAAATCGACCTATGTGAGAATTTACAACTTTAAGAATTATGATTTTTTTTTTTTTAAATCACGTTCCAAAACTTAGGCCAAACTGCATTATTGTAGAAGTCACCAACAACTCTATAAATATCCTCTTTCAAAAAACTTCCAGAAGGACTTAATCAATTTAAAATTGAACCAATTCAGGCTGGAACACCTACACCACACAATCTCTTTTATTTCTTTTTAACTAAAAATATTATCCTCCTGAAAGACTGTGTTCAACCGCACCATCTAATTTGATGATCAATTCATCAACCCCCTTGAATCTATTCTTGAAAATTTCTCAACACCTATTTAAACATCCCTAGGTTCCTCTATCCATCTACCATCCCTACTAATTATACCGCTACTGTATTTAAACTTGCTTCTCTAGTTCACTAAGCCAAGGAAAAGCTTAGAATTCTAGCCCTCCCTTCCTTACCTACATATATCTAGATTTTTTTTCACAGTAATGATTCATTCATCCTAGAAACTTTCCATAATTCAACTACCATGTCCCTTTTAACTTCCTCTGTTCTCTGGTAAAATTTCCCTCATCTTCCTTAAGTCTAGCCAATTCATCTTACCCATCACTTCCATGTTCTTTTCTCGAAGGTAACTAAACGGCTCCTTAGTCCACTTCTTTAACATTCCTCTAAGATTCTTTAGCTTCTCCTTAAACACCAAATCCCCCACCCTTGAACCTCAATATTTCACCAAACCTCAAGGACAAAGTTTGAGAAAATATGCTTTAAAAATAGTAGTTCAGCACTCTAAAGGGCTTCGATCCCTAGTCAAACACTGTTTAGTAACAACAAACAATGGTCCAAGATATCCCTATTTAAAACACAGTGACTACATTTTGACCAAGCATTCAACCATTCATGGGAAACTTGAAATCTATCTAGCCTACTTTCTTCCAATCCATTAGATCTAAACTAGATAAATTTCTTCCAATCAGTGGAATATAATCCACTTCCATGTTATTGATGAACTCATTAAATTCCTTTATCACTCTACTTGATATATTTGACTCTGTAGCACTTCACCTCTCTTAAACATCCCATACATAATTAAAATCCCCATCCAGACACCACATGACATCCCTATAGATTATGACAAGCTTTATAACTATTATGTATAGGCCTTTTCTACTGTGTATCAAGAAAATTCTAATTTTACAATTAAATAAAGAGTTCCATTACCAATATATCTTAATTTATTACAAGCATATCATAAATAACTTATATTAAATATTACATTTTATTAGGGGTGTTCATAAGTTTGAGTTTGGATCGACATGATATATGGACATGAACATACAAACTAAACAAATGTAATTGAATCAGGTTTATTTGCTTAATATGTTTACCTCACGTTTAGGTTCTCAGATTTATTTTTTCAACCCAATCACCCAATTAATTTTTTCTTCATATTTAAAATTTACTTTTATACCTTTTAAACTTTCCTATTCATAACTCTTTTCTAATTTTATTTTTTAAAAATAATTTTTACTTTGACATCTTTGTTATAAAATGTCTATCATGTTTTACTATCATAATTTAGATGAAATGATTATTGAATTATACAAAGTTATAATTATATAAAAAATAATATTAATTAAAAATGATATCAACATTTATAGTTGATTTGAAGATTGTATAAAACTATTATAGAACAATGAACTCATTTTATTCATAATGACATAAAATTCCAATTTCATCCATAGAAAAATGATAACACATGCGAATGAAAATTTTAGAATTGTTTGTATATACCAACCACGCAAATCAAATCATCTCAAATTTTATTGGATTCGCTTGGTTTAGATTTACTGAAAATATTTTAAAAACCAAATTAAACCAATTAAATTTGCATTGGTTTGAATTTTATTTTAACTACCTCAAATTAAACCAATATGTGAACATCCCTACATTTCATAACTTTAGACAAACATTGTTCATACCATATAATTTCCCATTATGTATATTATCTAATGGTGAGTATAGAGACTTGATCAACATAAAACTTGTATTTACATTGGAAACTCCAACGTCCTTGTGAGATATTTTCATTAGATATTTCTATTAGATCAGTCCATATGTGAAAACAGTAAATTAATGGATATAGTGCAATGATATGATCTAACCATCCCAAACTACATAATAGTGCAATATATAAAAATTAAAAACCAAAATACGATTGGAAGGTTTATATATTAGATTCAAATAAGTATAATAATTTATTGTACATCAGCATAAATTGGATTTCCAAAAACTTGGAGAAATGTTTTTGAGGTACAAGGAAAAGTTTGTGGCCAAGACTCAAGTGTAAGATAGAGGAATATGGGGGAGAAGCTTGTCATAGAAATACCATGACAAATTGGATGGTTTTGAAGTGTAATGGAGTGTGCGTACGAAGATAGGGGACCCTACAGTGTACCTTATTTTCAACTCTCTGATAATATAATCCACCAAATATACTCTATCATAGATCTCCATTCTTTTTTCACCTCCTCTTATCAATATTTGATTTGGAGTTAGGCCTATGTCTAAATAGATGTACCAGCAATATTCTCTTATAGTATTGAAAGAATTTATTTTCTTTTTACTTTGAAGTTTGAATAAAAACTCCGAGATAGTTTATACCAAGAAATCTTGTAACTTGTTTTTTTTTAATTTTTTTTATAAATCTTGTAACTTGTAACAATATATATGATTGAATTACTCCCTCCCTTGTTATATATGTAACTTTTTGTGGTTTTTTTTAAATATAAGTCACTATGAAATATTTAATATTTTTTTTTAAAACTATTCTTATATTTAATATGAAAAAGATAATGAGATTTTAAGAATATTAACTTAGAGAGAGAAATTCATAGGAAATTAAATAAGAGTAATCTAGGAAAATTTAATACTCCCTTCGTTCCTTTTTATAAGAGCTAAACTAACTTTGCACACCCCTTAAGAAAGTTAGATAGTATAGTTTTTTACATTAAATTTATTATAAAATGTCGTTAAGTTTCCAAAATTGTCCACATATTTCTTTTTAATCTCTTTTCATCATTACTGCAATTCCATATTTCCATAATTAAATAAGGGTAAAAATATGAAAAATAATTAATATAACACAAAACTTTATTTGATTCTTATAAAAAGGAACGACAAACCCCCTAAAAAGAAACGGAGGGAGTAAATAATTTTACATATTTAAAAGAATTAGTAAAAATGACTTATATATAGAAATAGAGGGAGTATTATTCAATACCGACACTACTTTTTCCTAAAAAACGACACTTTACCTTCATTCCACAGGGTATAATGCCTATGATGTTGCCAGTTTACTGAACAATACACATTTGCATTTGATAGATTTACATACCAAAGTAGGAAAGTTCTATATATCCTTCATATCAAACTTGACATTAATTAAGATTAATCTCTTCAATTAATGTCATTTGAGTAGTTGAACAGACTTCTTCAGTTCAAATCCTAGTTATGACTTCCTTTGAAGATTCTAGAACACACCACTTAAATAGGATGTATAATCATATACCAAGTCATTAGCTGCAAGATAGCCACCAATTAACAAGAAATTGAAGATAAATTTATTTGCGACCCTAATTTCCTAGCTAATTGGTGATTCATACCACATGACACGGTGCATACTCAACATGGATTCTCTGCAGTTCTCTACTGCAAATTCTTAACCACTAATTCTTTTATTCAATGATTTAGATTGAATTATAAAAGGTTAAATTGGTAAAATCTTTTATATGCTTATTATTATGATGTTGCAGAAGATCCAAATTCATGCGTACTAGCTGGCTGCTCAGCACTTGTATTCAATTTTACAAATATCAAAGAATCAGGGCAGAGAGAAGAAAACTTCTATACTTCAATGTTGGATTGGGCGAGCCCCACTCAGTAGAGGAGCGATTGAGCGACCTACGCAGGGCGTGTAAACTGCCAAAGAGGGTGAATTTGTAATATATGGGGGTGCAAATTTATACTTTATTGGACCGAGTTCTTGGGGTCCAAGGGCCTATAGTTTGTAAACTAGGGTTTTAATATTATTTATGACTATTCCATCTATATATAGTTAGTAGGGGTTCACGTAAAAGAGTTCAGATTTATTCATCTGCTATACTCAATAATAATATTTCTCCTATTTCTCACAGTTTGAGAACACATGATATATTGTAATGAGAAATTGTTGTTCTTTCTCATAAGTGATTAATAAGTAATTGTTTAGGGTAATAAATGTCAGATAATAATGAGTTTTAAAATTAGTATTTTATAGTTATTAGCAAGAAGCGTACAATACAACTTGCTAAATTAGAGAGAACATGAGAAAGCAAACCATTGTTTTACCTTATTAAATATGGTTTATCAAATTGAGCAAATAGAATGAAGAAATTAAAGGAAGTTAAGATACGTATTTGAGGATTAATACCTTGGATGAAGGCTATTCTTGACAACTTTCTGGCCATATTTCCTCCATTTGTATCCATCATCAAGCACATCTACATCACTCCTTGTTTGGAAACAAAACCTTGGTTCTCTAAGCTTCCTCCTTATTTTCACCTTGCTTTTCTCTGCACCTGCACTCCTCCACCTATTTACAATATACATATATAAGATTTCTTTTTTCATAAACAAAATTTATTTTCATCAAGAAAAAAATTCTAAAAACATTTCTCTCATATAAGATATGCGTATAAGATATATAATGTAATTAACTTCAAATTACTAATCCACCCAACTCCATCTCTGTTAATCATCTTTCTCAAGTTAGAACACCATTAATCCTTGAAATAAAAAAATTAAAAGCTGAAACAACAAAATAGAAACAAAAACAATATGTAAAAAAATTATCTGCTGATTTGAGAGAATAATAATTATATGAAGTGTCAGTGAGATGCACAAAGTAGTGGATTCGAGTATCAATGAGTATCAAGACTTTTGAATCTTTAAGCTCTTACTCCTGATCATCTGATCCAATAGTCTTTTGAATATAGACAATATCCCTTCTATATATTTGAGATCTTAACCAGAGATTCTGCTCAGAAGACTAATGATATATATATATCTTTAATTGGGTATCTGGATAAATTTTTACATACTGCACCTCCATGAGAGAGAGAGGGAGAGAGAATAATTAAGAGGATAAAAAAGCCATAAAATTTACCAATAGGGTAATGAAATTGAAGCTAGAAAAGGGATACCATGACTTGTTGCCATCACTAACATTTCCAGTGCAATTTTCATCACTCACAGCCTTCGGATCAAGAGTTCCCACCTAAAAAAAATACCATAATAAGCAAAATTGTTTTAAGGAAAAGTGATGGAAGATTCCCTAAAATCGAAAAGGACATAAGAATTACAAAGAAAAAGTCAAAACAAAAGTAAATAAATAAAATACATGAGTAATTATTGTAAGGATGAAGATCATTAGAGAACTTTGCTCTTTAAATTATGGAGCTAGATCACAGAAATTAACCACCTGGTCTTGATGATTCCATGTTTTGGTGCCCGGTTCGTTATGGCTGAATCCGTTGGCAGTTGTCGTGGCGGTGTTTAAGGGTTGAGAAGATTGAGATTGTGAAGAGGGTGTCATGAAACCAAGGACTTGGTTTTCTTCAAAGTGAGCAAAACCTATTTGTTGGATGTTGTGTGGGGTGTTGGTGAATGAAACTTGAAGCTCATAACTGGGATCAACACCTCTCTCTCCCTCCATGTTTCTCCTTTTTTTTAAGATGAGTCCAATCTCAATTTGATGCACTTTATAGTTTGCTTTTGTTCTACTTGGTCTTCTTAATTCCTAGCTAGATAACTTTCTTTCTCTCCTGGCTTAACCTAGCTAAGTTCTTCCAAGGGTTTTGTAGTTTGGTCAACTGCTACTATACAGGTTAAGATTCTTGGAAATTATTACCTTCTCCTTTTCTTTAAGGCACTCTATTCTAGTTTTGTAAGTACACGTGCACAAGTGTTTTTCAAGGAATCTGTGTAATTAAACTGGTGTGATTGGGATTAGTAGTAGAGTTAGAGTGTGTTTGGTTAAACACTTTCGGTAAACAAAACAGTTTAATTATCCATAAGTTAATTTATTAAACTTATTGAAACAGACTGAAAAAATATGTCATAGGTAAATATAAACTATTATTCATAACTTAATATGAGCAGCTTGTGAAAATAAGCTGAAACAGTTATAAGTAGGTCATAAACTATTTGCATATAAGCTATAAGCAACACTTGCATAAGTGATTTTGAAATAAGATAAGCTCAAATAAACTCCTCTAGATAAGGAAATACTTATCATATTAGCCTTCATGCATAAATTAGTTTGAGAATCTGATTGAAATAATCTCAGATCATGAGTCATATATAATAATTTAAGCTAATCTCCAAACAGCCTATGAACAATAAGCTCATACTTCATTCATTCTTTGTTATAAGAACCAAATTGAAATGCACATTGGTCCTATTTATAAGAATTATCTTGAAGTTTGTGGTGCATTAATTATTTTTTTAACAAAATTATGCTCATTTAAGAGGTTTTTCTCTTTTCCACTATGCAACGCATTAATGATCAAGAAAAATTTAAGAAAGTGGATTGGGACAATTTTAAAAAGTAGATATAAATTGAGAACAAGTTTAATGCTACCAACTACTTAACTACATTTCTTAAGGGGCGTAGAATACTTATTTATCTCCAATAAAAAGGAGTGAGTATTTCTTTTCTAAAAAAAAAAGGAGTGAGTATTAAGTAGATAAAGTTTCTAAAAATATTAAAAAAAATTGACAGCCACATTATTGCCATATCATTATCACTTTGAAAAAAAAAATTGAATGAGAAAAATTTTAAAAACTTATTCCCCCCTCTTTCCTCTTTTGTGTATCCCTCCTTTTTCTTATTGTTTTTATGTATGGTTTTTTATCATGCACAAGATTCAGTTGAGTTCATGATTCATTTAGGTTCCCATCGTCACTCTTCATGCTACCAACACCATTCTCAGTTGGATTTGTCCTCTATTTGTTCAACAATATGTGATGGTATATATACCTTAACCCCATCTGTATACCCTTTTCATTATTTCTACTCTCATCTTTTCTCATTTTTAATACCTGTACATGGTTTCTCCTCTTTTTTCACATCCTCATCTTTCCTTATCTTTCTTTTTCATTGTTTTTAAGGAAAAAGAATTATTTGTCTAGTTATTGAAGCTTGAGTTGTTGTGTTTTAAGTTCACTGCTATCGGTTAGCTACAAGCCTACAAGAATATTTCTCTAATAATTACTTTTAAGCAATTAATATCGACTTCTTTCTTTCTTCACTACTACAAAATTACTATTTTATCACAGTTCTGGGCAGTATATTACCATGGTTAAACCGTGGTATTTCTCGGCGTAGTAATAGATCAATTACCACGGTTGAAGGCGGAACCGTGGTAATATCATACCTCTGTAATACTCTGTTGAAGGCGAAACCGTGGTAGTATCACACCTCTGTTACCATGGCTCAAGGTGGAACCGTGGTAATACAGCTGTCGTTTTACCACGATTCAACATGGAACCGTGGTAATATCTCTTCCTATTACCACGGTTAAGCATTGAACCTTAGTAACAGGTCTTTTTTTTTCCCTTCTATTCTCACCTTAAATGTGCAAAAAAAAAAAAAACAGTTTATTGCAATACATATAATATTGTGTCTAAACTGAAACTATGGTCAAATCTAAATTTTAAATACCAAATTACCAAATAAACTATATAGCCATCAACAGAGACATATATTCAAAAAAAATTCTCTTTTCTTTTTCATTCAAATAAGAAGCAGACCATAAACATTCACTAATAATGTAAACTTCTACACATGCTTTATGCAACATTGAATCCAACTAAGCCCTAGACATGCCAATTGGAAAGTGAATCCGTAAAATCCCTTGGGATGTTAAGTCATAATCCAAAAAAATGATATAAAAATGAATATAAATATTTACTCTGATCAGGTATGCCTTTAATTTCTATTAATGCAATTAGATATTATTAGACTAGTTGATAAAAAGAGAAGAAGATTCATATATCAACTTGAAGAAAAATTAGAACAAATTAAAAATACAACCATACAACCAAATTTAAAAATCATACAGTCAAATTTAAAAATCACTCTGATTCACATGCCCATAATAAAAGATACAACATGTTCTGCTTGGTTGTGCCAGAAATCAGGGAAAAGGGAAGAAGCTTGTTGATTATGGAAACGATTCCTTAGAATTATCGGAATCTTCCGAAGAGTCATCCGAGTCTTCGGAGAGATCATACAGTGGATCGTTAATGGCAAGACCCCTTGACTGGAAGAATTCTACTCCGATTACCTGACAAACCACGTCCTCTAAAGCGTTCCAAGCCAGAAAGGGCAACCCGTTTGGACCCCTGAGGAGTTTTGTTACGAGGAAACCATAGGGAATGTCTTTCTGGTTGTCAACCAGAGTAGAAGCAAGATGATTGTAGACGATGTCTACAACATTAATGTAATCTCATTCAGAGTTGAGTACATGATAAACAGGTCTTTGTCAGAGGACAAGGAGGAACAGAAGGCCAAGATGAGTTCTAGGTACGATGGCTCATCAGAGGCATCACACAATGCAGGCATACGTGTGTGACGCAGAGAATTGGTGCCAGGAACTTGATAGTGATGTAGTTCTGGAAATTTTATGGTAAAAGGAAGACAGATAGCCACGCCGTTTGCCATTTCTGTTTTTAAGGAAGAAGGATCACAGAAGTAGAGGATACAGGGAAGATGATGGATTGGTGGATGGAGAACAGATGAGTGATACTTTTGGAATTTATAAGAAAACAAGGGAATTTGAGGGGTGAAGAAGAGGGAGATTAAGAGGATGTCTTGAGAATTCTGAAACTTATGTGGGAAACGACGCATGCTGAAAAGTTGTAGAGTAAAGAGGGAAGCAGTTAGAAGTTTTAATTGTGAAATGGTGCATGCTGAAGCATTTAAGAAGACGAAACATAGCTGACAGGACTAGATGGAGG
The DNA here is from genome assembly GCA_030819835.1 of Acmispon strigosus. Classification (NCBI taxonomy): domain Eukaryota; kingdom Viridiplantae; phylum Streptophyta; class Magnoliopsida; order Fabales; family Fabaceae; genus Acmispon; species Acmispon strigosus. The sequence continues at coordinate 28,796,427 of JAUAMA010000002.1, forward strand.
AGACGCGTCTTGTGCTCCGGGAAACGGCGTGACTATCACAGCTGTGAGCAAGAAAACCCTAGTACTGAACAACAACAAAAATCTTGACGCCCTAGATATTTTGAGAGAAAATTTCTCATGATAGAAAAAAAACCCTAGTACTGAACAACAACAAAAATCTTCAAAACAAGACCCTAGAAGTAGAAGCAAGTCAAGAGGACTCACGAGTGAGGTAGAGAAGAGCGGTCAGAGGGAGAAGACGGGAATAGCAACGCATGAAGACGAAAATGGCGTGACTATCATAGCTGCGAGCAAGACTGCGATTGGTAGAGACGAGCTTGGCGCCGACGAGCTTCCAAAGCAGTGGCAGTTCCATTGCGGAGAGAAGGAGTGCCAGTGATGAGGTGCAGTGGCAAGGAGCGGTGGTCATGAGGTGCAGCGGCAAGGAGTGGCGAGTGGTAGTGACGAGGTTGAAGAGCGATGGAGTCGCAACAGAGAAAGAGGAACACAAATGGGTTTTCGATCTCCAAACAAGGGTTTCCTAGCTAACAAATCACCATTTTTTAATAATATAATTCATATTACCACGGTTCCCATAACAACTGTGGTAATAGACAATGTTAATTAAAAAAATTATAATACCTATTACCACGGTTCCCCTGACAACCGTGGTAATAGACAATGTTAATTAAAAAAAATCTATTACCACGGTTACCGCAACAACCGTGGAAATAAATAATGTTAATTAAAAAAATAATAAAACATATTACCACGGTTCCCCTAACAACCATGGTAATAGGCAATGCTAATTACAAAAATAATAAAAACTATCTCAGTTACCACGATTACCATACAATTGTGGTAATAGATCACCTCTGTTACCACGGTTCAACATGAAACCGTGGTAACAGAGCTCATAACCTGTTTTTACCACGGTTCGACACAGAACTGTGGTAACAAGAGCGTGATAAAAAGACAATTATGTAGTAGTGCTTCAAAAATAGTCATCTTGGTGCTTGCAATTTATTTACCTTCTTCTGATTTTCAACCATTTATGAAATAAAATAATAGGCTCATTACTTCAAACCAATATTGAAGAGGTCATATTCATAAAAAAAACTCACCCCGTTTGGTGTGGTTTTTAATTCTACATTTCAAAATTTTTGAAAACAAAATTTAATTTTCAGTTTTAAAAATCAAGTTTTAGTTTTTTTATGATTTTTAGTTTTAAGAAGTTGTTAACAACTTTTTAAATTGCAAGACATCTTCTATCAACATTATCTAGTGGTGGTGGTGGAGGAGGAGATGGAGATGGATGTTACTTAATAGTGGCGGCGGTGGGTGGTGGTGATGGTGGCAACGGTGTAAGGTATATGGTGGCAGTGGTGGAGGGTAGTGGTGATGGTTACGGCGGTCGTGGTAGTGGTGGACAGCAGTGACAGTGGTTGTGGTGGTGCTGATAGAGGATGGTGGTGGTGGTGGAGCGGGGTGGGGGTGGTACTGGTGGTAGGTGTAGTATAATATTATAGGAATATTCTCATGTTTCGATGTTGAATACCTACGGATTGTATCTAGAAGTGGGAAGAACTATATAGGAATTTTAGGAGTATTCTCATGTTTTGGTTGAATATCTACAGAATGTATGCAAAAATGTGATATTTCACTACAAGAAAGATGTGATTTGGCGTTGGTCACAACGGTGCTGCTAAATCTGACTTGTTTGCGTTAGCAAAACCAAAGCAATACAAATGCAAAGTGGAAATAAAAAACTCACTTGATGATGACGTCGGCTAGGCTGCCGCAACTTAGAGTCAGCAGTTCATATTTTCGCATTGGCTGTGGCAGATGCTAAAAGCACCGGCCATTTTAGCGTCTGCCCACCGACACATAGCAGCGACACATGGTCGACACTACATTCACCGGCTTGTTTTGCCTCAACTTTGACCGACACTAACTTTGCATTTGTACGACCTCGTGGGCGTGAAAGTTAGCGCCGGCTTGAACTGATGCTAAGTTCCATAGGTTTATCTGGAAATGCTGCCTTAATTATAATCCTCTCTCTACTCTAGATCCAAGCAATATTTTCACTCTTCTCTTCCTTGTCCGGCCCTCTCCTTTGTAGGCGCTCTCCTCTGCCCCTTTCCCTTCTATAGCGCACCCCTTCCTCACCGTTCTCCGCCTCTCCTCCCCTCATCACACCCTCTTCTGCCCCTCTCTATTGTTTCTTACTCCGCTATGAGCCACCTCGGTCCCACCTCCTCTACCGCTGTCACCTTCCCTCTTTTGAAGCCACTTGTATCACCCTCGTACGTCCTCCTCTGCCACTTTCACCCTCTTCCTCGGCCACCAGATCTTGCACTCTCACACACTTCCTCGGCCTCTCACTCTATCGCCGCCCATATATCTGTGCCACTGCCGCCCCACTCCCACTTCCGGGCTATGCCGCATTACTGTTGGTCACCCTAATACCGTCGACCCATATTTTGTTGTGTTTCTCGAATAATATTTTGCTAGGTTGTGTCTGTCTATGATAGATCTATTGAATATAATATGTTATGAATTGTTTTGTCAAAGTGAATTTCAGGATCAAGGGCAACGACAAGGGTAGTTTGGTACAGGTATGTTTGTAATTTTATACTGATTTTAAAATTTTAGTTTGCTAAACAGGTTTTGATGTAATTTGTTTGAGTTTTATTTTTTGTAGGTTTTCTCTATGTTATGAATTTTTTTGCCAAAGTGTATACAAAGTAGTTTGGACAACAAGTTCCCTAAGAGAAATGTAACCGCACTATATGGAAAGGCACGTTCCAACACTATATGCAGGACAACACCCAATATATGGCAAGGGAAGATCTCAACCGGCTAGCGATGTGCTTCTCATTTAGTGTTTTAGCCGAGATTGTATGCAAAAGTGGGAAACATTTATAGAAATTATAGGTATATTCTCATTTTTTGATGTATTTTCTATTTTGATAATTATTTCAGTTTGACGTATTTTCTGCTTTTTAGGTCGAGATTGTATTTTTAGTGTGGAAAAGTGAAAAGATATATTGTATGTAGAAGTGGAAATCAATGAATTTATATGATAAAAAATAAAATAACCGTATCATATAATGTACCTCTGATATATTGGAAATAAGGAAAAGTCTCAAAGTCCGTTTGTAGGAATCAAGATTTGTGTTCCTGCAAATGCATTAGAAACTATTCTGAGAGTTTTTTCGCTATGTCCATCACTCTAGATCATTCTTAAGTTTTCAATTTATGGTTTTACATTATATTTTTGTGGTTATTTCATTTTTTTTTACCGGTATTTCCTTATTATCGTCGGCCGTGAAAGTTTAGAGTAGGTCTATACAACCGATGTTAACCGTAGAACAGTAGCGTCGACCAGTAGCATAAATAGCTAGTTTCGGCTTATAGCTTACCTGACCGACAGTAAAACATTGTGGCGGCCACCCAGCTAACTCAACAAGTTAGTTTCGACTCTTTTAACACCTGCCTCATTGCTAGCATTAAATCATTTGTAGCATCATTCTTTGGCCCATTAGCGTCGGTTTTGACCGACACTAATACGCGTTTGTCTTGTAGTGTTTATATCGTCAAAATATTGTAAGCATATTTATTATAAGATAATTATTAATTTATGGTGTAGATAAACTAACATGACTTGTAAAAAAATCAAATAATTGTACTATATAATGAGACACTATCACGCAATGAAGCGAAATAGTCTAGATGTATGACAATATAAAAAAAAAAAAAACTACTCAAAATAGTTTTAAATGCATTTGCGGGAAAAAATTTACAATAACTTTATTTCTCCCTTTTCGTATGTTTGTGGATGTCTCTAATGCAATCAGGAGAATGCAAATTTCTAAGTTTAGGAGGGGATACTTTGAAAACCATGGATGAATATTCACCATTCTTCTAATCAATATCTTATTAGGGTTGATTGTAATGTAAGTCTCACATTGCTTGTTGAGGAAGAAAATGGTCAACGTAAATTAGTTATTGGAGAAGTCCCACATCGCCTAATGTGGTGAAGCAAAAGGGAGGCCAAGGCTATATATTGGACTCACGTTCTTTGTTTTTAGATGCACCAACCAGTAGCACTTGAAGCTAATATATGACTTAGTTTAAATTTTGATTTGTGAGAGTGTGGATGTAGTGGGGCATTGGCGTGAGATTGAGAGAAGTCTATGTGTTGTAAAACTTTTCACATAGTGATTATTCTCTAGTTGTCGGTTTAGACAACGGCTGTGGTTTTTTCTTTGGTTTTGGAGTTTTTCCACGTAATATTCTTGTTTTTTGTTTATGCTTATTTATTTCTTTAGATGGTTTATTTCTCAACACTAGTATCAGAGCTTCAGTTTGATGAGATATCACATTCTTAGTATTTTTTGTAGTTGCAATATTGTTTGATACAATCAAGATTACACAAGACGTTGAAAGGGAACACTTCCAACATGGATGACGATAAGTGGGAGGAACTGGATTTGAGAGCTGCAAGTGTAATTCATCTGTGTTTGCAAAAGAATGTTCTTGCAAATATGCAGAATGTGTCATCAGCCAAGGAACTCTAAACTTGAAGGGTTGTATCAGGAAAATGGCATCTCAAATCGGTTGTTATTGAATGAGAAATTCCACAATTTGCCCATGGATGAGGGTACGGAAATCTCTGATCATCTTAGTACTTTGAATAGTTTTGTCTCTGAACTGGAATCAATAGATAAAGCTTTAAGGCTCATATTGCCCCTTCCATCTTCCTATGTTCATCGCAAACCTGTTTTAATGTGAAGGAAACTGAGTTTTGAAGAAGTTGCGACTAAAATTATTTCTGAAGATAGGAGAATGAAAAGTGAGGAAAGAACTTCATCATGCTCGGTGTTGGTAACTAGGAGTGGGGATAATGGGAAGAAGATCCATGAAAAGAATGTGGAATGCGGGAAGTGTGGAAAGTCTGAGCATGTAAAGAGAAAATATCTAGGTGGAGCAGTATCAGAAAAAGACTTTGAGGCAAGTGCTAGCAATGTCTCCCTTGTTATGGGAGATGATGATGATCATCTATGAAAGATAGAGTTTATCCTTATGGTATTTCCGCTATACTATGAAAAATGATAAGTTGTTGCTAGCGGATTTAGAATAGCATACGGGCATTGGTTGACATTGATGCAAGGTGTAAGGTGGGATGTGTCGATGGCTGAAGAACTTCCGAAGAAAGCCAACATGGAAGTTGCACCATAAATTTTCAGCAAGGTTTCAACGTGCTGAAATTCTTGGAATGATTTAGCTTCAAGTGAAGTACTCTTTATGGTGGAGTATGGTAACTTTTTTTATCGGTGTAGGCAATGAGAATTATGTTTGTCGGTGAAGACAATGATTGTAGGTATAGACAATGAAAGCGGAAGCTGAAGACTCTAGCAATCAAGGTGGAGATTGTTGGAGTTGATTGCAATATAAGTCTCACATTGCTTATTAGGAAGAAAACGGTCAAGGTAAATTAGCTATTGGAGAAATCCCAGATCACCTAATGTGGTGAAGCAAGAGGGAGACCAAAGCTATATATTGGACTGTAGTTCTTTATTTTTAGATGCACCAGTCAGTAACACTTGAAGCTAGTATCTGACTTAGTTTAAATATTTGTTTTGTGAGAGTGTAAGTGTACTAGTGCATTGAGATGAGTTTGAGATAAGTCTATATGTTATAAAAAATTTCACATACAAAGTATTCTCTAATTGTCGGTTTAAACAACAGTCGCAGTTTTTTTTCTACCAGTTTTGACTGTTTTGTTGTTTTTTCACCTAATATTTTTGTATATTAATTATGCTTATTTATTTTTTCGGGTTATTTCTCAAACATATCCTTCCTATGCCTTTTGGAATAATCATGTCCCAATAAACATTAAGAAGATCAGGAACCCGCTTTTTATGGTCATGACTAATTCTTAACAACAAGATTAGGAATCAATTACGGGAAGACAGTACTAGTTCTCTCATTTATGTTGAATAGAATATTCTAAAGTGAGGTTTGAGTTAAAAAAGGGGTTAATGAGAAACAAACTGATATTGTAACCCACCTTTCCTCTCTTAGAGTGACTTTCACATTGTTTGTACACTTTAGAGCTTAAATGTAAACTAAATCTGACAGTGTAAAAACCTTATATGCAAAGTTGGCCAAACAGACTACACAATATTTAAAGTTTAAAGTTAACCGACACCGATATATATAGTTCAAAAGTCTAATAAACAATAATCCAAAAAGTGGGTTATGATTTGAAGTAAATTAAATGAAAAATTATCTATGCGTGTGTATTAGAATATACCATACACTACCAGCAATTTCTAACGACTCTGACCGCCACAAATTTATTTCTGATATATATGTCATTATTTTAGTGTACATGTAACTAAAACAAAATTGTATTGTGAGTAAAATACACTTTTGAATCAGTGTGTGTTGAATTCCATGCAGCAATTATGGCACTTCCATCAATTATCAAAGTCTTCCAAAATCTCATGATGGTAGAGACAGGATGAAACATCATGAGATATTTGATGGGCTCCGTTGTCTCTCAATCAAACATTAATTTGTCAAGGGAATGTTGTGGTAGCAGGTGGGACTTGGTTTTCTTTACCAAACTTTTCTTTAATTTTTGTTTCCAATAATTTTCATTATTTTAAAAAATATTAACATGATATATTATTAGTATGTGATTAGTGTCAGTGTGGTTTGTGAGTAATAAATCACCTGCCAACTCACATTAATAATGGGTGATGTAAGCATAAATTGGATGACAAATTAACATAGTGACTTGATATTGTAACATTAAGAAAAATTAAGGAATTGAAACAGAGCGATCGAAAGAGTTTTGATATGTTTACTCTTTCTTTTACATATAATTTCAGTTTTTCTTCTTAATTTTCTCCATTATTTCTATCGCATCCATCATTTAAGGAAAGTTGCATTGATATATGCAAAATATTACAACATCAGAATGTGTGTGAAGACTGCAGTGTTATAGTTCAAAAGCCAAGTAAATATAAGGATTTTGATATGTTCTCACTCATTTTCTCTCACATCTCATTTTCACCATGTTTTCTTCTTATTTATCTCCTCATTTCTATCACATCAATCATCACATTACTCATTTATCTCCCCTCTATTCTTATCTCACACTATCTCACACTAAAGATGGAAATGTGTCAACAAAAAGCATTTTCCATATAATAACTGAGGCAAGCAAATGATATTCGACCTTTTTCTAGCCTGCATGGATACTATAAAGGAAACATTTTATAGAGACTTCCAATCTCATCCTTAGGAATAGGTTATACATGTGACTACAAGTATAATTGAATCGGATTTGTTCGAGTTTGAGGTGTTTAAAAATCCGAACCAATCAAATAGGTTTTGGTTGAATTGATTTGAGTTTTTTTTTTTCAAACTTATGATGGTCTCGAATCAAAACAACGTGACGTTGAATGAGTTGGTTTGGGTTATCAGGTACTAAATTAAATAATATTATTTCAGAATTCACATGAATTTTATTTTAAAAACACATTAAAAGAGAGGCGTGGAAGGTATAAGCTCATGAGTGTAGGGAGAAAATGGCTAAAAGTGACGTGAAGAAAGACCCAGGAAGTAGTTGGTTAATTTGAAAGTCAGAGGCCCAGTGTGGATGTGTTCCAGCATCTGAAAGGGGTTACCTCAAGACCAAGGAAGTAATGAAGCACTCCTAAGTCTTTGATTCCAAAAGAAAAATGCAAAACCTGTTTGATAAAATTAAACTATGATGTTAAACTCCTTTGTAGGATCACACAACGTATACTAACAAAGCTGTGAATGTAGTGCCAGAAACCTTTGTGACAAGGCTATGATCAGAACTTTCTTGTGTATAGCCACATTTAACAAGTAATTTGGAGAATTTCCCATACTATTATGTCTGCTAGCTTGCTCAAGTCCATACAAAGACTTAACAAGCTTGCAAACTTTGTTGGACTGGTAAAGAGAACCCTTTAGGTAAAATCATATACACATCCTCATTGAGATCTCTAATGCAAAAATGTATTGTTTACATCAAGTTGATGTAGCTGCCAGTGATAGATTGAAGCTAACGCTAAAACTATCCTCACAGTGGTTAACTTTGTAACATTGTAACAGGTGAAAAAGTGTTGGAATAATCAAGACCTTCAACTTGATTATACCCCTTTCCACAAGTTGAGACTTATCCCCTTTCCACAAGTTGAGACTTATGCTTCCATCTTGTTGGTCTCAGACACTTGGATTACACAGAGTAACCTTGAGAGAGAAAAGGTATCGAAAGCACACAGAATATTTGTTCACGCAGTTCGACCAACTTGTCTCCTTCTGCGGCTATAGGTGGCTATAGCTCCGTTTCATTCAAGAACGTTTCATCTCCCAAGACGATCTCCCAAGACGATCTCAGCAGCTCTAAGTCAGACGGTCACCTAGTATCTCCAACCAGATGAGGCCACTAGAATGAGTCATACTCAACAATCTCCACCTTAGCAAATTCTCAAACCCTTGTGAAGATTTGCCGCTCCTTCTCAGAATCTCGATTTCCGGATTACACTCCCCGTATGCTTAACACTTCAAAATGTGCAACAAATCTTGAACTTGTCATTGGTGACTGGCTTTTTCAACATGTTCGCTGCATTCTCAAACGTGTGAACCTTCTCAAGTCGAATCTACCCTGACACAAGGAACTCTCTAATCTTGTGAAATCTCACATCAATGTGCTTTGTCCTCACATGATACACTTGATTGTTCACCAAGAAAATGGCACTCTGACTATCACAATGTAGACGAACTCCACCTTGCTCAACACCCAACTCCTGCACCAACCTTGTAAGCCACAATGCTTCTTTTTCTGCTTCAGCTACAGCCATGTACTCAACTTCAGTTGTGGACATTGCCACTATGGACTGGACAGACAACTTCCAGCATATACGTCCACCTGCCAAGGTAAAAACATACCCTGTTGTAGACCGTCTGTTGTCAATATCACCTGCATAGTTGGAATCAACATATCCACCAACTACCGGATCACTTTGTTCACTACTGAACATTATCTCGTGACCCATTACACCCTTCAGGTACCTGAGTATCCACTTGACTGCCTCCCAATGTCGCTTCCCTGGTCTTGACATAAACTTGCAGACTTGGCTCACAGCTTGTGCCACGTCTGGTCTAGTGCAAACCATAGCGTACATTAAACAACCAACAACACTGACATAAGGAATTTTCGACATACCTTCGACCTCCTCAGCTGTCTTTGGACACTGATCCACAGAGAGCTTGAAGTGACTCATCAACGGAGTACTCATAGCTTTCGAATTGCTCATGTCGAATCTGGCTAACACGCCTTCAACGTTTTTCTGAGAGAGCCACAATTTTCTAGCTCGTCTGTCTCTGTGAATCTCCATTCCAAGAATCTTCTTAGCAGCTCCTAAGTCCTTCATGTCAAACTCCTTACCCAGCTTGGTTTTCAGATCACTCACGTCTTGCAAGTGATTAGCAGCAATCAGCATATCATCCACATACAGTAACAAGAAAATTACTGAATTATAATCAAGGCTCCTAACGTAAACCAAGTAGTCATAGTCACATCGTCTGTAGCCAATCCTTTGCATGTATGATTCAAACCTCTTGTACCATTGCCTTGGTGACTGTTTCAACCCATACAGAGACTTCTTCAATTTACATACCAGACGTTCCTGACCGGACTCAACGAATCCTTCAGGTTGCTGCATGTACAATTGTTTATTTAGATTACCATGAAGAAACGTTGTCTTCATGTCCATCTGCTCTAAATGCATGTCTCGGAATGCTACAAGGGCCAACACTGCCCTTATAGACGTGTTTCTAACCACTGGGGAGAATATCTCATCATAATCAATCCCCTTCGTTGTGAATAGTCCTTTGCTACTACGCGAGCCTTGAACCTTTCCCCTTCATTTTCTTTTACTGGTGGCTTCTTCCTGAACACCCACTTGCAGCCAATTGCCCTCTTCCCTTCCGGAAGCTGCACGAGATCCCACATCTGATTCGTCTTCAGGGACTCCATCTCCTCCACCATAGAACCCATCCACTTGTGTCGATCTTAGCTTTCCATAGCCTCACGATAAGTAGAAGGATCTCCAGAACTGGTAAGAAGAACATAAGCATCTAAGTCTTCAAACCCATATCTGAGTGGTGGTCCTCTCGTACGAGGCTCCCTGTCACGCACAAGAACATAATCTTGTACTCCACCTGAATCAACTGGCTCGTCGTCTTTTTCACTATCAGAATCTGCACTGGCTTGCACATTTAGGATCGTCTGCTAATGACTGGAAATCATATGATATTTTTAGTGTCTTTTTATTTTATTTTATTTTTATTGAGTCTCATATAGTTTTTATTTCATTTTGTTAGAGTTTTCACTTTATTTGTGCATTTGCATTTAGATTAGCTTTTATTTGGTTTTTAATCTTTTTTAGTTGTTTTTATTAGATTTTAGTCATTGTTAGAGATTTTGATCAATTGAGATGCATTTGTGGGGATCTTGATGCAATTTATGAAGAAGTGTGGCTGAATTAAAGAAGAGGAAGCATCAATCTCACTTTTCTTGTTTAACATTGCCTAAATGAAGAAATTAAAGAAGGAGATGAAGAATCAAGCAATGAACATGTGCTAAAATGGAGAAATGATGAAGGAAATGATTGCTTCAACTGTTTCAGACCTTCCTTGAAGCCACCATAAAGCCTCATCAAAGCATTGATGAAAGCAATCAAAAGAGAAGGTTAAGAGTAAGAAAATGAGGAGTCTGCCATGCTCCCAACGCCTGAGCGTTGGGACTCCAACGCTCATGCGTTGGCATTCTATCTAAAGTTGTGAAATTGATCCTGTCTCCAACACTCGAGCGTTGGAATCCAGCACTTGAGCGTTGGCTTGCTGTCAGTTTTGCTATAAATTCGGTTTTTGCCTTTTCTTTTGTATCAGACCTAGAAACCTTTTGCTACTTGAACAAGTCTTGTTTCTAAGCTTTCCTGGAGTTGTGGGAGGCCACCTTGAGCTCCTAATTTAGGTTTTTATTTTTATGTTTTCCTTAGCCATGCTTGGCTAAGCTTTTCTAGTATTTGGGTTGTAGTGAATCTACATTGAACTACGCTTTAGGTTTCTTGTTTATATATGAATAAAGTTCAAGCTCTTAGATCCTATTCCATGTTTTAATATTATTATTCTTGTACACAAGTCTTCATGCTTAATTCTTACACAATGGTACTTGGTAGGAATTGGGGGAAATGAGAATAGAATGAATGATTGTATGCCACTTAGGTATAAGGGTAGACATTATTAGTGTTGGCCTGAACTTGAAACTTATCTTCAATTTGATTAACTAATTACAAAGTTATTAGGATTAGAAATTGAATTGGAAGTTCTATTTGATTAAGGTATTAACAAGTAGAAACCCTAGGCTAGAACACCTAAGAACATGTTCTAATTTTCATATATAGAATTGATTATGAATAGCTTAGCTAGAGGTAGTGAAACTCAACCCAAGTACTTGTTTTATCAACCAATTATTTCTGTTTTTATGTTTTTCTTTAAAATCCAAAAACAAAACATATTTATCTTTTCTTTTTCAAACTCTAAAAAACTGATTTCAAGTCAAACCAATCCCTGTGGAGACGATATCTTTTATATTACTTCAATACAATCAGTATACTTCCAGAATTGCTATCATCTGCCTAGGACTGTGGGGGCCAAACGTGACTTGATCGTCCGATGCTTCGACCATCAGACGATGTTGCATTGCTGGTTTTAGTGGCTTGACAACAATTTGAGTCTTCCCAGTAATGGAAGTTTCAGCCTCTAAAGTAGTCTCTTCCTTTGGATCTGACACCTTCAGCATGCACTGCTCATCAAATACAACGTCTCTATTGTGAACTGCTTTCTTCAAAGCTGGATCCCAAAATCTGAACCCCTTCACACCCTTGGTGTAACCAAGAAAGATACACTTTCTGGACTTGGGATCCAATTTGGACCTCTCATCACTGGAGAAATGCACGTAAGCTGGACAACCAAAAATCCTCAGATTATCTAGGTTAATTGGCTTACCTATTCACACTTCTTCTGCAACTTTTCCATCCAGTGAAGCTCTAGGAGACCTGTTGATAAGATAACATGCCATGCTCATTGCTTCTGCCCAAAAACTCTTCGACAGTCCTGCTTGCAACCAAAGACACCTTGCCTTCTCTGTTATCACCATCTAGCTTTTGTTGTTGTGTATAACATGGATACAACTGAAATTGTATCTTTTTATCAGGTAAATCTTTTTGTCCTGTGTTTTATTTTCTCGGGTTTTCTCTATGCTAGAGTCTTGAAGTTTTTTTTTTTCTAATTCTTCTTTACATCCTATCAGATTTCAGCAGATGAGCTATACATGTTGTTTGAGCAGTTCTGTGACCACTTCCATGCAACATCAAGGAATTCAATGTATATGAATTTTATATCATCTCATTCAAATAGTATTCATGCACTAGAGCAGGTACGGATCAACATCAAAATTCGTTCCTTGTTTAACATTAATTATAGTAATCTGGTATTTGCAGATTTGTAATCAACATCAATTTATTTAGATAAAATTTGTTACTAAAATTTGGTTAATATTTTCAAAAAAAATTAAATTCAAATTTTATAATAATAATAATAATAATAATAATAATAATAATAATAATAATAATAATAATAATAATATACTCAATTCTGTGTTTCAAATGATTAGTTTAGTTTTTGTTGATTATCATGGGAATATATATGTGATTATCCTATTAATATTCTTTTACTTTAATTTCGGTGCTATCAACTTCAAATTTGAATTTTTTAATTTTTTTAAAATATTAATTAGTTTGGGAAGGGACTTAATGGGTAGGACATGGTGGGGTAGGTGAGATTAAACCTTATTTTAGAATATTTAAATATATAGATGGTATTTAAGTGAAGGTGATGCTTGTATTTGTACCCATGACCATGTTTTAATTAGAGAAGTTGAATTCTTTTATACACGACCCATTGAAAAATATAAGAATTGAAATAGATAAATATGCTACCTGCCAGTTTACTAATTCAATATCGGGATAATTCTGGTAAAGTCCAAGACCGTCATTCAAAACAACTGGTTTTGTAAAATCTGATTGTCATGCTTGCATTGCTCTGGTTTTCTGGATGACACTTTCTAGAATGTCTCTATGGATATAAAACTCAGTTGGACTCTACTATATTAGCTCAAGAAGTTCATTACAAGTTTTCAACTGTGGCACTTGGAAATGGGAGAGATGAGTGAGGTTCTTACACAAATTGTTATACCTCTGACTGCATTAGTCGGTATTGGGTTTGCTTTGCTTCAATGGTTAATGGTCTCGAGGGTCAGGGTGTCTGCTGTTAATCACACTGATGTAGACAACGGATATATAAAAAACTTAATAGGAGATTCAGAGTTGGAGAATGGTGTTCAGGGTCCTGATTAACTGTGCTGAAATTCAGCATGCCATTTCTGTTAGTAAGAACTTGCCCCCTTCCCTCTTACGATTAGCTATGGTGCCATCAAATTAAAGTTTGATCTTATTTTGATATGTTCCACGGTCCACCCAAACCTGAACAAAAATAACCATTCTCTTCATTGTCATATTTTTATTGTGGAAGGGAGTGTGATTCATAAGGGAGTGGTGGTGGTGGTGCTGTGGTGGTGAGAGGGAAGAAGATGGTGGAGTTGAGAAGGGAAGAAGAGATTGAGAAAATTTTATTTCAGATATTTAATTTTTGGTCCCTAATCTAACTCGATTGTGCGAAAATGGTCCTTAGAGTGCCACGTCAGCACATTCCGTCAGTCAACTGACGGAGATGGACGAAATGACCAAAATCGCCCATCGCAACAAGATCAGGACGTTGACCGCTCGTTTTGAACATTGAGGACCACTTTCACACAATCGAGTTAGATCAGGGACTAAAAATACAATTAAGCCTAAGTAAAATCAATTCTTACTGATCTCTTCTATTATCTTTTCAGACCCACCTTTAGCACAGGGTAAATTACTTTAAGTTTCAAAAACAAGGCATAAGCATCTCTCACTGCTTTTTGTCTCAAATACTAATATGCACAACCAAATCATGTGGTTGTGTCATTAAATATTTGGCAACTAAAACATAAACTAAAGGAGACTAGCAACGAAATTCAATGCAACTCAGCGACTTTGATGCAGTTGTTCTATTTAGTATAGAGAAAAATTACAAATAAATTACAACTTACAGATTATGAGCTAAAAGTTACATGTTCTGCATTGACAATATAAATCTTTCAGAAGGAAAAGGTGGTGTTGCTTATTCTATAAGGAAGAACTTATTTCTACAAATCTCTGAGCTATCTCTAGTTTACCACAGCGGGTAAGAAGTCGAACCATTATAGCAACATGTTCCTTAGATGGTTCAACTTTGTACCTAGCTATTAAATTGAAGATTCTAAGAGCATCATCAAGAAATCCAGCTCTGTCACATATAAACAGAATGACTTCAAAAGTGAAGTGGTTTGGAGAAGAACCATTAGATCGCATATGATCAAAAAGGTCAACTGCATCTTGATACAATTCATTATATCCATAGGCCCTTATAAGAGCAGTCCATGTCATAGAACCTTTAGCAGGAACAGCATCAAACACTAACTTTGCCTTATTAACATCTCCTACAGCGCCATACATATTGATAAGTTCTGCAGAAACAAAATAGACTGATGCAAAGTCCCTTTTCAAGATCTGCCCATGAATCTCTTTCCCAAGCTTTGAAAGTTTTAGTTCACCACAAACACTCAACATCCTTGATATGGCAACTGAGTCTGGCCTATGTTTTGACAACTGCATTGACCTTATCACCCCAAGTGCTTTATACAGATACCCATTTTCCACATATGAATTAATCATAGCTGTCCATGAAATCACATTCCTATGCTCCATACCATCCAATAGTCTTGCAGAATACTCAATCACACCGCACTTAGAGTACATTACCATTAACGAAGAAGTTATAGATATATTAGGCAGAAACCAATGTTTCAAAGCATAAGCATGAATCTGCTTCCCTTGTTCCAAAGCCCTCAACTGAGCACAAATTGGAAGAACAGTGGCTACTGTCACAACATCAGGCCTGAACCCTTCTTGCTGCATCCAAATTGTGGACCTCAGTGCCTGCTCTAGTTTGCCAACTGAAGCATAATCTGACATCAGAGCTGTCCAACAAACAACATTTCTCTCCATCGAGCTATAAAAAACTTGTCTTGTTGATCTCAGATCCCCACACTTGCCATACATGTCAATCAAAGCAGATTGAATTGGCACTTGCTTCGAGTACGATTTCGTCTTCACCACATAAGCATGAAGCTCCTGACCCAACCTCCGTGCACAAACTTCCCCAATGACTGGAATAACAATTGTCATTATAACTGAATTCGGCTTTACTCCTTCATCCACCATCCACCTTACATACTCCAAAACTTCCCTCTGCAACCTGTTGTGCGCGAAACCAGCAAGCATAGCACCCCACACAACAACATCTCTTTCAGACATTTCCTCAAACACGAGACGGGCAAGCTTAACTTTACCACACTTGAAGGACATATCAATCAGACAAGTCCTGAGAATGGAGTTATCAACCAAACCATTCTTGATCAAAAGGGCATGAGTCTTCCGTCCCTGAAAAAGCGCGGACGCCCCCGCGAAGCTCTTGATGACAATGGCGAAACTATACACATTCAACTCAACCCCCAAATCTCTGATCTCCGAATAAGCTTCTAACACATCAGTGTATTGCCTCTTGCCCGAAATCACAGTCCCTCTGAGCAAAGCATTCCATGGATAGACACTCTCACAGGGCAATTCATCAAACAGCTTGCGTGCTTCTTCAAGGAGCCACATGAAGTGTACATGTGAACCAGTTTTGTGCGCAAAAAAACGTTATTTTCAAGCCCGTTGATTCGAATGTGAGTGTGAACTTCCCTTCCTTGCGGCAGTGACTTGGTGCGGATGCAAGCAGCAATAAGGGCAGAGAAGGTTGTGGGATCAACAGGGATACCCTGTTGGTCCACGTAGTCCAAGATGGTGAGAGCCTCCTTGAGCTTGTTCTGGCGAGCGAAGCTCTTGATGTCCTTGTAAATGAAGCGTGGGTTTTTGTTGTGGAGGGGTAAGGAGCACGGGAAAGCATCTTGTTCTCTGAATGGTTTCACATTGTTCTTTTTCCTGCTGTTGCTCTGCTTCTTGGTGGTGAATTTGGGCACTTGTTTGTGGCGGGTTCTTGTGGGTGTTTCGGTGGACGGTGGAGGTGGTGGTGGTGAATGCGGGGAAGGTTTGAAGCTGAAGACTTGGAAGATTTTGGCTGCGGGGTTTGGAGGGAAACGAGGGGAGAGAGATGCAGTGGCTGAAACAGAGTTTTCCATCCATTGGATAGTTCCGAAACAATCACTGCACTTTCCACCAAATGGAGTGGATAATTTATCTGTATATGTACAAGTACGGGTATCGCACGAGCCAACCCGGTCCAATAGTAGACTTATGGGTTAAATTTCAGCTCGAAGAGATTTTGTATTAGTGATGTGGATTTATTAAATAGATCTAAAGTTTGAACTGAATTTAGATATGCATAAAATGAATGTTGTAATATTGTTATGGACTGGCATCAGCATATTTGGCAAACACACAATGTGTAGTATAAGCCTTTAGGGTTTAGGGAATTGTTAATTCAAATATACTATTGATAAGAGTTGTAAACATGTTTCATGACATGTGAAGGTGACAAGCTTCTTGTCCATGTATAAATACCAATTTTTATAAGTATTTTTTCATAATTATTTTTTATAACATTTTCAAAAAAAATTAATCCAATTTTCTCGTACCAAACCTGCGAGCCAAACCGCCAACTCGTGGAAAGTTGGTTGGGTTCATATTTTATGATTCATCAAAGTACGAGTTGATCTAGCCTACCTGTTTTCAACCCAACCTGTGATAAGTCAGCCCCTATCGACCGGGCTAGCCCGTATTGACAGCTCTGTGTAACGAGAGATATTTTATTTACAATATACTTGGATTCTCTTGCGGAATAAAATGTAATAGAATCAAATTAGGAATATGTTTAACTATTGAAAAGGATAATGGAATCAAATAAGATAGAAAGGAATGAAAAAGAAACTACATTTATTTTTCAATATTCTATTATAAAATGAAAAAAAATAAATAGTTAATTTTATGCCACACTCCTAAATTTTCTTTAATTTTTTACCAACGTTTCCACTCATTTAAAAATAGTTGCATGTCTCTCCCAACAAATGTCTTTCCTGAAATTCAAAGTTATCATTCTTACGGGGTCTAGCTTGTTTACCACTAACCCAACATTTTATTAATGACATACTCCTTAATTAAAAGGTGTCAAAAGAGGTTCGACTTCCTTCTCCGAAAGCATAATTTGAAAGAAAAGATATCATATATCTTACTATTTCCTTAAGATTTTAGGAAAACTAAATTTCAAGAGAGAGAAATGAAATCCAATTTTTAAGGTGACACTACCTGAGTTCATTTTTACAATATTATCTATAATAATTCTTTAAATTAATCAAACTATTTAACAAAAGCATTTTTATGTCTTTTATGTCAACTTTATATTAAAAAAAGCACTTTACATTCTTATATCCAAATAATTTAAAATTACTTTTAAAGTGAACAGTAATATATATATATATATATATATATATATATATATATATATATATGTGTATGTATGTATATGAGTAAATAAACATAAATTAATATTAGCTTTTCAAAAAATCTCTTTGAATAAAATTAATTTTTTAAAGCATCAACAAACCGGGCCATTAGTGAATGTATAATCTTTTTCCGAGCTCACAGCATTATGTTCTTCTTCTTTCTTCTATTTTTCTTCTGTTAGTAGCTAAAACCATTTTATTTCTTTAAATGTTTTCTTGTACTTTGGGAACCTTTGTGAGAACCAAGGAGAAATGAAGCAAAAGAAATATGAAAAAAAATGAAAAAGGACTAATTTGCAAAAAAAATAACAATGTAGGAGTTAAATTGCAATTTTCTAAACTTTAAGGATTACATTACAATTTTTTGCAAAACTAGTGGCAAATCTATAAAAACTTGTACTGTTACAAAATTTAAAAAGAAGAGAAAAAAAGAAAAAGATTTCATATGCTTGTCTTGGCCGACACTATCTTCATTATGGAGTGTATGTACATGATGATTCTCAAGCTTTTTCTCCAAGGACACATGATTGAGGACTTGCAAAAAATTGACCATGAGAGTTGAACAAAGTGGAAAGAGTGATCATAAAAACAAGACAAGTATTTGTAAAATAACTTATATTTTGGAGAAAGAAATTCACAAAAATCACTTATATATTGGTAGGTGGTAATCCGTTTGGCATTAGTCTTGTGGTGTCAGTAATTGACTGAAAGCAACATTTGAAACAGCAAAGAGGATTCCTAATTTATATTGGACTTTTCTTTGTGGAATTCTGTTGACTTGCCAAGTCTTCTATGACTATGGATGGGTCGGTCATAAGCAACTTTTAGAATATTAAGAGAATGAAGAATGTATCGAATATATTTTTTGGTTTCCCAAATATTAACTATACAAAGAATTCTGAAAAACTAATGCTAGAACAAAAAAGGTTAATGGTCTAACATGTCTTTGAGTTTGTACTAATATTTGTGATTGGTCATTCATCAAAAAAAAGTTTGCTATAGGTCCCTCAGTTTGCACCAAATTTATATTTAGTTCCTGCCAGAGACCGGAGACCGAAGCTCCGGCGAGGGCACACGTGACGTGCTGACTATTTCAATGATGATTATGTAAATTTTTTATTTTTTTTTAAAGGGTTGACACGTAAGAAAAACATTTTAATTTTAAAATCTCAAATTACCTAAATATAAAATTAACCCCCAATCCCCTAAATCATCTCAGGAATCAAAATTAGAAATCCCCCAACAACACAAACACATCGTGCAATCCCTAAATCATCACACCCATCTTCTTCTTCGTGTTTCTTCTTCTTCATCTTCAATTTCACATTCATCTCCATCTTCATCTTCATCTTCAAAGCCAGAAATCAAGAACAAAAATCCAGAAATCAAGAACAAAATTCCAGAGAATCAGATTTTACATAATTGATTCGAGAGAGAAAGAAAATGTAATGATTGAGCTGCTAATTAAAATCCTAATTATATGATGTTGACACTAATCAACTAATTACTTGAATTTCAATTTATACAAAATAGAAACTGACACACTAGCTGGAATTCCAAGTCTAGTGAGAAACCCAGAAAAACCCATCACCGAAAAACCTTTTTTTTCCCAATTCTAGTGAGAAATTTCTCATAAGCTTTGCAGTTACAATTACCATAAAACAAAGTGGACACAAATTCTGGGTTTTTCCAGGGTACCTGATTCATCTCAACTATAGTGATCAGTGGCTGGCAGCATTAAGAAAACCAAGACAATCTCATGAACTGATTCTCACAGTTATTAAAATAATAGTAAAACAACATCAATAAGATTAGGAAGAACAAAGCTTACCCCTTTTCAATGCAAATGCAACAATAGCGTTTTCTATTGCAACTTGAGCAAAAGACAACACCACCTTTATCACTCCTCTGGCACTGGTGACACATCAAACTTCCACTCTCCTTGTTTTTTCCCTGAGGAGCCTAAAATCACACTTAACCAATGTGAATTATCGCGTGTTAGGAAAAGATGAAGCTACAAAGTACAGACACAACAGAATTGTTAAAAAAGAAAAAATCCTCCACTAACTTGATTAACTGCTTTCTCCGTCGTCTTTATCTTCTTCTTTGTTAGAGATAAAGATCGTCTGCGGTTGGAGATGCGCAGTAACGAGCACAGCATCGTCTGAGATCGTCTGCCGCATAAACTGACAAAGGAAAACATCGTCTGGTCTGATAAGGATCATCTGCATGTTGAAGAAATGGATCGTCTACCATAATAGACTGTCTGGCCAGATACCTCGTCTGACCAGGCACTCGTCTGACTAGACATGTCGTCTGAGTCCATACCAGCTATAAACCATTTAGCTAGTAATTAATATTATCTTGTAACCGGGATATCCGGGATATTTATCTTGTATTTATTATTGTTTATGATTCTCAATGTAACAGTTGCAATAGTTGACCTCGGAATATCCGTGGTCACTCTATATAAATACAGAACTTGTAACCGAGAATTATCAAGTTAAGAAATTGAAGTGTAGTACATTATAAATAACGCATCTTGATTCTTTTCTTCAAATTTCTTTCTTCCCTTCCACCTTCAAGAACCAATTCAGGTTCTTAACATGGTACCATAGCTAGTTTGATCCATGGTTTCCTTTTCTTCTTCCTTTTCTCTCATGGCAAAAGCTCCGCCTGCGTGTCAAGCTTTATGTTCTACCCTAAAACTCAAGAACAGAGGGTTAACACCTGTTGACGTTCCTCTGAGAACCAGCCTTATGCTTTATCATTTACCTATTTTAATTTCTTCGATGCTGAGTTTCATAAACAGAGGGCTAACACCTGTTAATGTTTCCCTGAACTCAAGCTTTTATCTTTTTTATCCCTTTCCTGTTTTAGCATCTTAACGCTGAGACTCATGAACAGAGGGGTAACACCTGTTAACGTTCCTCTGAGCTCAAGCTATGGCAGTTGTAAGGCCTCTGGGACTCAGATGCAGGAGCGCAAGTCAACAACTTCTGAGGTTCCCACTACCGTAGATGCCCAGGCAAAACTTCCTCGAACTGGCATGGAAAGATCATTGCTTCGAAGTTCCTTTTTCGAAACCAAAAATATGTATTTTTCTTTGTCCTGGTGAAACAGATCTGGTGGATCTGGCTGAAGTAGCATAATTCATCTTCCATGATCTTCATAACACGCCCCAACCTTTCACTCCGAGTACAAGCATCAATGTCAAAGGAACGCAACTTTTCCTGGCATTATATTTCCACCCTTGTCTGTGATGCCTGCAAGGGATGTACAAGCAAGCAAATTGCAGCAAAGAAGGTCAAACTCAACGTGTTTTTCGAAGGTTGTCTTCCTTCTCAACTACGTTCAATTTGCGGGGGATGTTAGAGATAAAGATCGTCTGTTGTTGGAGAAGCGCAGTAACGAGTACAGTATCGTCTGAGATCGTCTGCCGCATTAACTGACAAAGGAAAACATCGTCTGGTCTGATAAGGATCATCTACATGTTGAAGAAATGGATCGTCTGTCATGATAGACTATTTGGCCAGATATCTCGTCTGACCAGACATGTCGTCTGAGTCCATACCAGCTTGTAAACGATTTAGCTAGTAATTAATATTATCCTATAACCAGGATATCCGAGATATTTATCTTGTATTTATTATTGTTTATGATTCCCAATGTAACAGTTGCAATAGTTGACCTCGGAATACGCGTTGTCACTCTGTATAAATACAGAGCTTGTAACCGAATATTATCAAGTTAAGAAATTGAAGGGTAGTACATTACAAATAACACATCTTCATTCTTTTCTTCAAATCTTTTTCTTCCCTTTTGCCTTCAAGAACCGATTCAGGTTCTTAACATTCTTGGGCCTTTGATTCCTCGTCAAATTTCCAATCTGCTCTGGCTTCGATCCGCTACTGAGATCGGCGACCGTTCTTTACATTTGGCATTAATAAATTTGTTAAAATTATTGCTAGTAACTGATTTTCTTAATCGTCCATAATTAGTTAAAAGTGACATATAAATAAGGACATGATGAATACTTTTGTAGAGAGACCTTTAAAATAATAGTAAGTTAGAAGTGGTATGAGACTTCTTAATGAGTTTTTTTTTTTCGATTTTCAGAAGTTGAGAATCAAACACTCAACCACTTATTTAAAACACAATTTCTTTAAATGCTTCTAACCATAAATTAGTTAATGATATAGATATATAGACAAAACTAACAAAAGTACTAGACTAAGTCTTGGTATGCTTCAACACGCAAATTATTCTATAGATAATAGTACTAGACTAAGTCTTCGTATTCAAAGTCTTGAACTTGCTGTCCTCACAGAAACTGATCATGACCCCCTCTATCTATATATACTTATTAGATCTAAATTAAATTTCCACAAAGTAAAACAAAAGTACCCACCTTGGATTCTATATATCCTTCTAGTCTTCTGTGTGACACATTTGGAACAAAATTTCTTGTATCATTTGTTGTTCATCAAGAAGAAAAAAAAAATCACTTGAACCATTTCAAGTTTTAGCCATGGCAAATTTTGGAACCACACAGAGATTACCCAATTCCTCAACCCCTTCATCCACTGACAACAACTATGAACCTAAAGGACCTCCTGAGAAACTGTACCGCGAGTTCAAATTCTACTGCCCCATTGAAATTCCCTTAACATCAGAAGCTGCAGCAGTTAGGATCCTCAAAAACTTGACGAATCTGGGATTGTACTACACACTCTTTGTGTGGATCATACTCTTCATAACGCTTATCCCGCAGCGAAAAGTGTCGTTGATTCTGTTGGTTATCATGACCTATGTGACAACAGTTTACTGTTTGTTGTTAAGGGCATGTCCTAACTCTGCTTTGCTTCATAGAATCATTGATAAGAGGTTTGTGCTGTGTTTGCTTGCAATTGCTACTGCTGTGCAGCTGGTTTTGACTGATGCAGGTATTCATCTTGCGGTGACTTTGGCTTGCAGTGTGCCTGTGGTTTTGGTTCATGCTGTTTTGTGGGCTGGTTATGATGCCTATGAGATTGAGCATCCTCTTGCTGGTTATGAAAGTGTAGCTCAGAATGAAGATGCTGTTT
This sequence comes from Acmispon strigosus, assembly GCA_030819835.1. Classification (NCBI taxonomy): domain Eukaryota; kingdom Viridiplantae; phylum Streptophyta; class Magnoliopsida; order Fabales; family Fabaceae; genus Acmispon; species Acmispon strigosus. Next base: position 28,819,293 of record JAUAMA010000002.1, read on the forward strand.
GATTTTGTTGGGTATTAATTGGTCTTTTCCATGGAGAAAGAGATAGTGGATTTAATATAATAATGTAAGGTCGACATAGAGTTTGTACTGAGCATCAATACATGTAAGAACTATGTCCACATATATATATATCTTGAATAAAACTCGACAAAGAAACCTTTATACTACTTTCGGTCCTTATAAAAGTTAAATTAGAAGCCTCACTTAGTCATTTTTATAAGAATGGTTAGAAGTCTGTTAGTTAGAGATATAGTTAATCAAGTGTTTATAAGAGTAGAGCAACTCTTAATTCTTAAGTTAGTTTTTATGGTTGAATTAGGCTCCCAATTTTTAATAAGAATCAATCTAAAGTTCAAAATAGATCCTCTGCAACATATGGTTTGGTTTCTGCAGGCGCTCGCGCACAATTACAATCATTGATTCTTGTAATCAATGGTTAAGATTAAATGAAGTATTAAATAGCTTGTTAAATTAAAGAACTCAAGGTGATTTATGAGACGGAGAGGAGGAAGAGGGGGCTTTAATATCATTACAAAGTGTATCACATTAATTAGACTATCTCTTATTTTACCAACATGGCATTGGTATAGTGATATGCGAGCTAGACCTCATAAGCATAAGGACACAAAACTAAATCTATAATTAATGTGCACATGTAAAATATACAAACTTAGAAAACCAAACAAATCAAAATAATAATGCAAACGAAAATCATTTAAGGTGCAATTACATCACACAAACATATCTAAGTCTCTTACCCTAATTAGACAAATTCGAATCTTAAAGAAGGTCATCCGTTAAGAGAGCGACTATCATAGTTTTTCAAATGAGATTAATCTTACTCTCAAATAGGATGGGGAAACCCATCAAAAGATCAAAACAAAAATACTATCTCTCCCTTTCCATTCTCCAATTAAGTGGGTTATGAATGATTTTAAAAAATTAATAAAAATTGAGGAAAAAATTAGTGTTAGTAAAAATATTAACTATAGTTCTTAATAAACAAAAGAGAGTTAGTACATTTTTTTGTTAGGGACTCTTATTTGGTGAACAGACATGCGAGCAATTAAGAGCATCCACAATGGTTGTTTAGGATTACTTAATACTATTTATGTGAGATCTAAAAGGTCACATAGTATTTAAGCAATCCATAAATACATTTTGTATATTTTATTCCAATAGTAGTTTCTTATTATTTTCCATAAGCAACTCATTTATTTTTTATTTTTTTATTCACTTAATTAGAAGAGAGAATGAATTTTAGTGCAAGAGAAAAAAATAATATCATTTTAATCATAAAATATGGTTGCGTGTGGAAGCTCTAAGCTTTATTTTTAAGCTATTTGGATTGTTACCTAAACTTGCTCAATAGTACAAAAAATAAGGTATGATTGCTCAAGGATAAAATACTATTAAGATACTCTTATTGGGGATTGTGGATGCTCTGACATATTAGGAGTACACCTCCAAATTGGTCCCTGAAAGATCTCACTTATAACTATTTGGTCCTCATACTATTTTTACTCACCAAGTTAGTCCCTGAAAGATTCGTCGTCAGTCAATCTGGTCCTTGAAAGATTTTACCCTCAGGTCCCTGGACGAAAGTGAAAGGATGAAAGTGTAAGTTAGTCAAATTAGTCCCTGAAAGTGTAAATCGTTAGTCAAGTTAGTCATCCGTTGTTAAAATTCTGAATTTTACAAAAAGAATGTGATGGGTTTGAACGACTTGGGAGTAGCAAAACAAAGTCTTTGCCAATTGATCTACTTAATCAATGGTAAACATGTGAACCAATATATATTTATACCATTTTTGTTCTTCTTCCTGTTCTTCACCTGCATCTCCATCTTCATCATTTATATCTTCTTTTTCACATGATCGCCGCCACCACATCATCTCCTTCACCCAACCTCTGCGCCGCCACCACCATTCCTTTTCTCTCATCCCTTCAACATCACCTTCATCAATCAACCTCGCCTCTCACATTCTAATCACGATCATCGTCTTCCCCATGAAGGTAACGAAGCCGAGAAGTGGAAGATGAAGCCTTCTGTTCTCCGTGCTCTCTTGCTCAAAGGAAGCTCCTTCTTGCTGCACGCCATACACCTAAAATGGTCCAGAGGTCAGAGATGAAGTTCCAATCGGTGAGGGGCCTTATATTGCTTGGAAGATCATAGGAAGTGTTTTTCGTCAAAAATCAAAGCACGAATTTAGGAGCAGCAAAGATGATGTTTCTGATGATTAAATACATTATCAGAGGCCATAAATGAGTTCAGAAGGTCGAGAACTTACAATTCTCAAATTCTGGAAATTATTCGGCGCAGGTTGGTCGGAGAAGACGGTGGCTCATAGTGGAGCTGCGGCGGCGCCGTCGCTGGAGAAGAAATGGGATATTGGGTCCTCTTCCTTTCACGGTTAGGGGTGCGATGGCGGTGTCCGTTTCTCCAAAAGCCCAGCAGTTTGGCTGTAAAATCTAGTTGCAGGTCGCGGTTGCTCGTCGAAGCACGCTCAGAAGGCGGCGGAGCTTTGCCCATTGGCTTCCTGGTTGTTCCTTGTCGTTTAGAGCACAGAGCCATCATTTTTCGTGGAGTTTGGAGATGATTTGAAAGGGGGCCATGGTGGCTAGCTCATCGGCAAAACAGAGGAAGGAGAGCTCTTGGTCTTCTTCATCTCTCTTGTGGTTCTGGATTCCTTGCTCATGCATCCCTTACATATTGAAGAAGAAAACAAGTGGTGGTGGTCACCACATTCACTTGGCCAAGAGAGAACCCAAGAGGGAAGGTGAGAGAGAATTTTCGTGAGAGATGGTGGAGATGAGGAAATGAGTGAAGTGAGGTATTTATGTTGTTGGTTCTCACGGCTATGCAGAAGAACAAAAATGGTATAAATATATATGGATTCACATGTTTACTAATTGATTAAGTAGTTCAACTGGCAAAAGCTTGGTTTTGCTACTCCCAAGTCTTAGGTTTGAACCAACACATTCTTTTTGTAAAATTCAGAATTTTAATAACGGAGGACTAACTTACCGACGATTTACACTTTCAGGAACTAATTTGACTAACTTACACTTTCATCCTTTCACTTCCGTCCAGGGACCTGACGGAATAATCTTTCAGGGACCAAATTGATTGTCGAAGAATCTTTTAGAAACTAATTTGGTGAGAGAAAAAAGTATGAGGACCACTACTCAATATATTATAGTTTATTAACCAAACAATACACGTAGTCAACTACAATCTTATATAGTCAAATCATTAATATATGCAAAAATAGTGCCAGAAAAATTAATTACAGCAATTACTAGCCAGCAGAACGCAAAAAAACGATGGATAGTTTCAAGACGAAATGCACTCAAATTAGTCTAAATTACAAACTATTAATTTAGAGGCAATTGCAGTTAGGGTGTTGGATTTCCCACCCATGAACAAGATTTTACACCCTCTCATTTTTGCATTCCGGGATTTAAATCCTGAAAATTTTGCTTCCGAGATTTCAAATCCCAAAAAATTTGGCTTCTAGAATTTATATCCCGAAATGAAAAGGGAGTGCAGAAATGGGTGGTTCATAGAGTGTTAATTCTAAGACCCTTGCAGTTAATGTTGAATGGGGATGTCTTCAGTTCTGAAATAAGTAACTTCATCTGAAAAAGTTTCAAATAACTTGCTCATTTCCAAAGCCAAGATAAATATCTCATTCCACATGAATAGGTTTAAGTAAATGCAATAAATGTGGAATCAAATCTCGCTCACTACTCTGTTAAATGCAGATGTATATGATATGATTAAATAATACAAGCTTGGACGAGAATTACATGATAAAATCACACAAACTATACAAACTTCCATATTTATGATCCCCATGTCAGCAATCAATGGTACAAGAACATGTTTCTGATGTGATCAGCAATCAACTTTGACGAAACTTGGGCCACACTGCGATTACTCCTGGCCTAATCTCCTCAAAACGGTATCTGCAGAACAATAAAAATCAACTTAGAAGATAATAAGGACCAAGGTAATCCCTTTTCCCTCTTTTAAGTGCCCTCAATCAAGTAAAAAGGAGTAAAAGGGCAGCTGGTGCATTAAAGCTCTCGCTATGCACCAACCGGAGAAGGGTCCGACCATATGGTCTAATGTACACAGCCTAACCTAGTCTTTTACACAAGAGACCGAGGCTTGAGGCTTGAACCCGTGACCTCAGTCACGTGGCAGCTACTTTTTACCGTTGCACCAAGGCTCCTCCCAACAAAGGAAAAGGAGTATTTGAAAAAAAAAAAAAACCAGCATGGGAAGGAAGCATAAGTGGAGATAATATACTCAAGGGAAAGATATTCCACCTGTTTTCGATGAGGAAACTTCTCACAGCTGAAGGAAGGGCAGCTTGACCTCGGCTATGGTTTCCAATACCTGTAGCAATGAAAAGGCAATTAAGGTCATCCTTAAAACTGATTGCTGACTTCATGCTTGGGCACAGCCATACAGGTTTACTTAAAGAAGGTTAGCCCGGTGCATTAAAGCTCCTGCTATGCGTGGGGTCCGGGGAAGAGTCCACATGGTCTATTGTACGCAGTCTTAACTTGTTTTTTACACAAGAGACTTTTCCCAGGATTTGAACCCATGACCAAAGTCACATTGCAGCAACTTTTTACCGTTACACCAAGGCTCCCCTTCATACAGGTTTACTAAATAAATAATCAATCCAGATTTTGTATTTCAGAAAATCGATAAAAGGTGCCAACAGAAAAGAGAATCTATAACACACATAAGCAGTTCAGCAAAAAGTTATTACTTCTAGGGATTTGGAGAAAGTTGGAAAAAATACCAAAGGAGAAATTCTTTAGATAAAATAATTACCACAAAGGAAAACAAAAAAAGACACATTTTTGCAATGAACCACTACATGTTGTTCCTTCATTGTCCATAATTTTATCAGATATTCCTCTTTTATAAATTTTCCAAAGAAACAATTAGTAACAGAGAATGATCAGCAGTAAAAAGTTAATAGGAACATTCAGGGGAATGAAAATGGGCTTAGTAATGACATATGACAGAGTCCCAAGACCACTGAAAGTGTAAGATACAATATTTATGAGACATCTTGTATTCTATCTATGGTCAAGAAGAAGCAAAAATACCTGTTATGACATGTAAAGCTAATGACCTAAGCCTTAACGGCACTTGTTTATCCAAACTTTCCCTATTCATGACATTAAGAGATCCGAGAGTTGAATGTGCAAGCCCATTCTCCTTCACACTTGAAGTGGCTGAATTCTTTGGGAAGCCTTGACTTTCAATTCTATAGAGATGTTCTTGCAATGCTTGAATAGCTTCTGCTGCATGAAGACCGTGCAGATCCAGTTTCCAGATATCATTTTCATTATTCCTGATGCTTAAAATTTTTGTGGCTGCCTCAGTATTAAGCTTGTCAGCAGTATGCCATTCTTCCTGAGCTTTCATTGAATGTTGCTGCGCAGAATAATGATCACCTTTTAGAAAAGCACCAGCAGCTGCCCTAGAATGTCGCGATGCTGACCTATTCAATTGATACGATATAAAGTCTTAATAGACCTTTAAATCTGATAGAATATCTAAAAGAATACACAGAACCAGAAATTTTATCACATAAAATCAGAGCTGGGTAAAGCTCATTCTCAAAAAGTAGTTGCAAATCCAAAACCAAATCTTGCAAAGTTCAATGCTGTTATATTTATCGATTCAGATTAGCTAATCATTTCTCTAAGCACATTCCAAACGAGTTCATAGACCTAAAGACATTATAGGTAGAACAGAAAACAAGATGAAAACTTGCTCACGTTGTCAATATAGTTACAATCAGTTTGTTTTAGGGAATTCATGATAAGGCTAGAGTAAGTCAAGAATTTCACCACCATTACTTTACAGTTTACACTGAAAAACAAAAACATAAAACGAAGGCATAAGATAAGGCAATATAATATGATGCAGTCCAAGATATCCATCATGTTCAGGAAATAGGATACATGCACATCAGAAGTTAACAATTGGAGAGAGAATTTCTAAACAGTAGTAGGATCAATGTGTCTCACTGAGCCTAGATTTCATCTCTCGCTATATATGTTTTGCTACATCATCCCATACAAAAGTAGACAACGAAAGAACGGGGAAGAAACATATATATAACAATCAGCCAAAAATGTTGGTAAATAAATCATGGTTCAAAGTAAACACATACAAGCAAGTCAGAACTAATTAATACCATCTCAAGAAAGAAAACATGAATGAGCATTCGAACCTCATTGTCCTCAATGCATCCTTTCGATGGCTAATGTAAATATCATCGTCCTCCCATTCTGGCTCAACAGGAACAGAATGCAAGATATCCATTTTGCACCTCAGGTTATCAGCATCAGAAAACTTTCGACCTGAGGAAGCATTTCTATCCTCCAAGTCTTCGCCATTATCTTGGAGGTGACCAACAAGATTAGAACTGAAGGGAATGTCATCTTTGACATTCTCTAAAGTAAGACTTTCATCAGACTTTTCCTCACATGTAATATCATCTGAAGTAGTTGTTCTAGGATCACTGGATACGTTGTGATCGTTGAAGTTGACTGCAGAAGCCATTGTTTCCAATAAAGCTGAGGCCTTATTAACATTATTATTAACGGCAGCCAAGATATCCTCTATCAAGCTATTTTCAGCCCAAAGATGCTGCTCTTTTAGCTTTTTGATAGCTAAATTAACATCTCCCTGCACAATATTCCCACAGCGTTTTCCAGTAGAGTCAGAAACTAATATCGTCTTTTCACTATTCCCACCCTCCTTCAAAGGGGGGGAATTTTTAGCAGGGAGAATCACCGAAGAGAAAGGCTTCGAAGGAACCCGATTCTTCTTGACCAACTTATCAACATGTGGCACAGAGTCAGAAGTGCCTAAAGGTGGGAAAGGGTCGTTACCAGCATCAGATTCCAGACTGTTCTTCTTTCTCTGCTTGAGATCAAAAGCTGCCCAACCAGAGGATTGACCCCTAGCCGACGACATCTTCTTAGTGGAAGATCCGGCTAAAATGGTCATGGTCTACACCATAATTTGCGCACAAAACCTTGCTATCTCTCTATCTGAAGCCCTGTGCAAATACAAAATCACTCAAGAAGCCACAATCTGGAGACCTGGCTTGCAAAAAGTCAAAGTCAATAACGGTCAACACTATGCACCATATCACGTTCCAAGACGTTAACCAAACACTGTATAATTAGATACTGAGAAAAAACATAATATGATCAAATAGTTGATATTACAGAGTCATAATTTAAACAAGCTCAATTTTAAAATTAAACCATGTAAAATTGTAAACCGCAAAACACCACTAACTGAAGACAAACAGAGAATTCAAAGCAAGCACAACTCAAAGCAAGATACAACATCACACGTCATGCCACGAAAGCCCAGAAACTAAACTTGAAGAAAGGAAAACAAAGATGAAAAATTGAGCTAAAAGAAGAAAACCCAGATGAAAACTAACCTTTTTTTTCTGCAGAAAATATAACACGAGAAGGTAGGGAAGCTTGAATGCTATTCAGGAAGACCAAAACCCGGAAAGCGTAACCCAGGAATGGATCTATCCAGGGGTTGAAAAAGCGATGGAACTACAAAACCAAACACCTGTTGCTGGAAGAATTTTGCGACGGAACTCAGTTGCAGTGAACCAAATTTGCTCCTGTTATCCATAAATCTGCTCTGTGAAGATTGCGAAGAAAAAAAATTGGATTTTTCTCCTTTTTCCTCACAAAGGGGAGCCAAAAGAAATTGGGGTTTTCTCCTTTTTCCTCACAAAGGGTCTCCCAGGAGCCACAAATAGGTTCTAGAGATAAAAAAAAAACCTGTTAAACAGAGAGAGAGAAAGAGAGATATGAAGCCGCCGACACAAGGAAAATAGTACCGTATGCAAAGTGCAACGATAACCTTTGAATTTACGAAATTCGCCCTTGTTGACTTCAGGTACCGGTTTTTTATAAGTTCTAGACCGGTCCGTTACTTAACCAACCTACTTTAGTTATCCAATATCCAATACGTTTCTAAATGGGTCAAATATGTTGGTCGTCACGGTAAAACTTATTTGACTAATTTAGGGTTTATTTGATTAGTTTAAAGACTTCCTAAAATATTTGATAAAAGAACGTAATTCGATAGCTTAAAAAAATTTAATTAACAGGTAGCTTCTTATTATTTCTTTTTTATCTTACCATTTTACTAAGATTTCATTATTACTCATTTTATATTTATAAAAACACTAGACTTAGATTACCTTTTAATTATTTTTATTTTGAAATATTACTATTTAATTTTTAATATAAAATTCTAAAAAATATTTTGTTAATTTAGATAAATATAAGCTTATTTTATTAAATTAAATTAAATAAATGTTTTGTTAATTAATATTTTTATATTTTAATTTAATAAAAATGTAAAAAGCTAATAGTTGAACGCCGAAAAGCTATCTGATTGGAAAAATAAATGTTTAGTAAAACTAACTGTTAGACAAGTTGAAATTTTAAATTGACATGAAAGAACATATTTGTATAATTCTTTTTATATTTAAGATTACTTTATTTAAACCAATATGATATTAATATTAAAGGTATACAATAAATTTTAAAATAATTTAATTTAGTTCAAATTATTTATCATAATATTAATTCTTAATTTATTTTATTTTTATATTTTTACTAAATTAAATAGAATGAAAAAAAAAATAGCGAACACGACATTCAAACGCATCTTTAACCGAAAAATAGAATTTTGATAAACTAGTGGATTGGTTCAATTTGTGTATGAAGAAGTTTTTTTTTAAAGAAAAATTACGCCAAAAAAAAATAAAAACAAGTCTTCAACTTGGTTATACTGTTACGAAGAAAAGGACATATTCGAATAAAGGAAAGATAAATTGGTTTCTCTATTGGTGAATTAGCATTAGTTTTGGTGCCACTCATTGTGCCATCTATGTTTATAGTAAATTACCTTCATACCCTTAAAATATAAATTTATTTCTAATATATCCTACTACCTACCTCATTTCTAATCAATCAACCAACTATCTACCATCCTGTACCCAACCCTATGTAAGGTTAGTAATTTATTTGCACCTAATAAGTGCGTTTTAATTTCGCTTTTTATTTCGCACTTACTATGTGCGTTTTGTCTTTGCAACTTTTATGTACAAAGTTGCTAGTTTCCCTTATTGAGTTTTATTTTTCGCACCTAAAGGTGCGAATGTAATACATATTTTGCTTCTTTAGGTGCGAAATCTATCTTAAATTCTCCATGGTCTTTTCATACTTAATGGTGCGAAATAGGTATTTCATTCACACCTTTAAGTGCGTTTTTAACCTTGATATGTTGTCCTTAATTTTTGTCATTATCAAATGCCTTAGGATACTAAATCATGTCTCATGTGCCGTCTAAGGAAGTCGACAAGGTTGATAATGGGGCAGAAGTGGCTCTGACGGTGGATGTTAAAGAAGTAGAAGTAGTTGACGATGTCGATAACATGGAAGAATGGGCCCAACTGTGAAGTCTAATGACCATATTACGGATGCGAGTTTCGGTAATGCATCATCATCTGTTGTTCGGATAGATTGTATAGAAGCATTCACAACTGATAAGGTGCATATTTCTCTTGCGCTTAATAAGCATCGTACAAATATTGGATTGTATGTGTAATTGTTCTTGTTGCTTGCAAAAATCCCTTAATCGCCATGAACTATTCGATTGGGCTCGATTGGTGGGGAAGGAGAATGGATTTGTTGTTGTTACCGCTAAGTCTGATTATGGGAGCCTTAAAAGGAAGGAACTTCTCACGTTAGGATGCGAGCGGGGTGGGAAATACAAACCATACAAGGGCAAACTGACAAAGAGGAGCATCGGAACAAGAAAATGTAATTGTCCATTTAAGCTAAGAGGAAGACACAAAAGCTGAAGGGTGTTGACGGCTCAAGGTGTTATGTGGAGTTCATAACCATGCAAGAGCACAATCGTTGGTTGGGCACGCATATGCTGGAAGATTGACTTCTACGGAAAAACAGTTGGTTGAAGATATGGTAGACAACAGGGTTAAACCAAGTCGCATGCTCGTTTCTTTGAAGGATAAGAATCCCGAGAATTTAACAACAATTCAACAAGTTTACAATGCATGTGGACGGTACAGGAGGACAAAGAGGGGTTCTCTAACAGAGATGCAACACTTGATGCATTTATTGGAACAGGACAAAACTCTGCCTCCTCAATGTCTGATGGCCAAGTCTGCATATCAGGACGCGTTCCCATGGCATCAAAGGTATGGGCATCTGAATTACAAAAGTCTCTCTGAATTGTAGTCTAGAAATTTGGTTTTAGGAATACCAAAGCTGCATGTACCAGATGGTGTGTGTTCTGTTTGTATGACCGGAAAACAGACGAGATTGTCGTTTGTTAAACAGCTGCAAATGAGAGCTAAACATGTGCTACATGTTATTGCTTCTGACATTTGCGGAACATTCGAAACACCTTCACTTGGTGGTAACAAGTATTTCATCACATTTGTTTATGAGTTCAGCAGACGTATTTGGTTGTATCTCATCAAAGTCAAAAGTGAAGCTCTGTCAGTGTTCAAACGTTGTAAAGCTGAAGTTGAAAAACAGAGTGATCAAAATGTGAAAATATTGAGGACTGATGGCGGTGGTGAGTATAATTCTAAGGAATTCAGAACGTTCTGCGAAGAACACGACATTCTTCATGAAGTCACGCCTCCATACACACCTCAACACAATGGTCTTGTTGAACGACGAAACAGAAGTATGGTCAAGCAAAAGAATCTACCACAAAGCTTCTAGGGAGAAGCAGTGTCCGCTGCAACATACGTCTTGAATAGATGTCCAACGAAAAGCTTGAAGGGCAAGGTTCCGGAGGAAGTCTAGTCTGGTGCTAAGCCCAGTGCACGCCATCTGCGAGTGTTTGGGTCATTGGTGTACAAACACATTCCAGATGCAGAGCGGACGAAGCTGCAGGACAAGAGTGAAAAGATGATACTTGTTGGGTATCATGCTACTGGAGCCTATAGACTCTACAACCCTATTACTCAGAAATTTCTCATCAGCAGAGATGTTGTGATTTCTGAGATTGAAGAGTGGAACTGGCAAAAGGGTGGTGAGAATTCAAGCCAGATTTGCCCAGTTCCGGATGAGGATCTTGAACAAGGCGATGGTCTTGAGTCGGACGTGGACTTTGGACTAGACGAGGACCTTGTACCGAACGAGGGCCTTAGACCGGACGAGGGTCTTGGACCGGACGAGGGTCTTGGACCGGACGAGGGTCTTGGACCGGGAAGTCTGCAAGACCTATAAGGCAGAAAAGGTTACCTGCAAGGTTACAAGACTGTGAGCTCGTAACAAACAACGTTGTTAGGGAAGAAGGTGAGCTTATTCAATATGCCTTGCTAGTTGATTTAGAACGACGAGGCCTACGCCCGGATTTGTAAGCCGTGGGAGAACTGCCTAGTGATCAAACTATTGGGTACACTGCTCTTTGTGAGAAGTTAAGGTTAATGTGGAAACTCTCAGGAGGCTATGAGGTGAGAGACATCCACCATGGGTATTTTCTAGTGAAGTTCGACGTTGAGGCTGACAAGGAAAAGGTCATGTTAGGGGCTCCATGGTTAATTTATGATCATTACCTTGCCGTCAAGCCATGGACGAGAGACTTTGTTGCCGCTGACTCAAGAATCAGTACGACTCTCGTGTGGATCCGTATCTCACGATTGGGGTTCCAATTTTATACAAGAGTATACTTCGAACGCTAGCCAAGGCGGCGAGCACCCCCATCAAGGTTGATATGCACACTACGGACATGCAGAAGGGACGTTACACACGGGTATGTGTGGAGGTCAATCTAACTAAACCAGTGGTTGGCCGCCTATGCCTTCAGGGATCTTGGTACAATATCGAATACGAAGGGCTTCATCTGTTGTGTTCAACTCGCGGGTGCTATGGAAATTTAACACGAAACTACTCAGTGGCCGCTACTCCAAAGCAAAGCGCAAGAAAGGACGTTGCACAAGACATGGCGGTAGCGGCAACCGCACTGGCGACGGTGACCACGTCTCCAACCCAAGATGAGCAAACCCTAAGCGAGCATGGTCTGGTAAACGGCGCAGCAAACCAGGAGGGAATGGAAGGAGTAACAGGCGGAAATCATGGAGGAAATTCAGGAGGAAAATCAATAACCGAAATTAAAAGGGATATAAAGTGTCCAGATACATCCCATGGGCAATGGCTTGTGGTGGATAAAAGAAGAAACAATTCAAAATTTAAACAGCAATTTAAGGAGCAATTAATTTCGAAAAAAACAGCAACAAAAATGGTGGATAAATTAGGTGCTACAAATAAGGGAACTGAAATTGGAAACGAGCAATTAAATTCGAACAAAACAACAGCGAAAATGGTGGAGAAATCAGGTGCTACAAATAAGGGAACCGGAATTGGAAAGAAAGTTATTCCTTCGATTCTGTTTCCTTACACGGCCAGCATTGATGTGCCTCATGATACCATATTTAATGCTAGAATAATTACAGAAATAAGAAATAATTCTGCACTAGATTTACCAGGAAAAATAAAAGACACAGGAAAGAGACATTCACTCTTGGCGAATTGAAGCACTCATTTGCCACCTCTAAGAAAGGAGTGGCGCAACAAGCAATAAAAAAAATTGGCGAGGAAAAAAGTTACACTTCGAAGGATGGTGCTCGTTCCATAATGAACATACAACACCAAGGAGGAAACAAATATAGTGTCCTGTAAGATGACCATGACCAGTGTCCAGCATCTTCAATGGAGAAGGTAAGGGGAAGTAACACTCACTTCAAGGAGAATGTCGAGGCTAGAAGTCCAGGCAGCTCAGGGACTAGTTCAACACAGGACCCCCCGGATCCAGGGCAACTCCCGACCATGGTGGTGGACATGCACTCCTCACTGCGTGCTTAGCCACAATCGAGCCCTTGTCGTTCCACTCCCGTTTATGGATAGCACATCATTTAATTTGATAGCTTGGAATATTCGTGGTGGTGCGAATGTACGTGGCCAACGGAGAGATAGGGACCTTGTGAGATCCTTTCGCCCTGCTAACTTCTCAGTTGTAGAGACTCATTGTCAGTTTGGTCGTGTGAGAGCTTTCTGGCAGAGTTTGGGTACAAGCTGGTTGGTGAAACTGTTGCGCAGGGGCATAGTGGAGGAATTTGGATTCTTTCACCATGCAACATAGAGTTTATGGTTTAGGTTATTGATTCTCATGAGAAAATGGTGTCGGTGGAGATCTGCTACCAGGGTAAACATTGGGTTTGATCTATAGTTTATGCTAGTCCTAATCCTGTGAAATGCCATGAACTTTGGGATTATCTGTGGTCCTTTCGGTTGCGCTGCAGGGATTCATGGCTGGCTATTGGTGATTTTAATGAGATTTGCTCGCCGTCAGAGGTTATCGGTGGAGAGTTTTGTGATGCTCGGGCAATGATCATGCTTGAGATGTTGGGTGCATGTAATGTTATAGATCTTGGAGCAACAGGACCACACTTTACATGGGAAAGGAGGGAAAATGGTAGAAGGTTGGTTGCAAAGAGGCTTGACCGGGCATTGGGGGATGTGGAGTGGCGGCTACAGCAGCCTGAGGCATACGTCGAAACTCTAGCACGAGTATACTCGGATCATAAACCCCTCTTGCTGCGTTGTGAGGTGCACTCCGGTGATCGTACAACTCGTCCTTTCTGCTTTCAAGTGGCTTGGGCCATTCACCCGTCGTTTGAAGCGGTTGTACGTAATAATTGGAATAAGTTCTCTCCCAGCCAGACAGGGAAACTATTAAATGTTCAGGAGGCGTCGCTTACTTTTAATAAGGAAGTATTCGGCAGCATTCAAGCAAGGAAACGAAACGTAGAGAGGAGGCTAAATGGGGTTTTGAAGGAGCTTGAGTGGCGTGATACTAAATCCTTGTGTCGTTTGGAGCGCTCCCTTCAGAAGGAGTGTGGTGATATCCTCATGCAGGAGGAGATTTTATGGTACTAGAAATCCAGGGAGAATTGGGTGTGACTTGGGGATAGGAACACGAAGTTCTTTCACACTCAAACTGTGGTACGACGGAAGCGGAACAAGATACATGGCTTGTTCATACAAAATGGAAATTGGTGTATGGATCCAGCGACTCTCCAAGAGGAGACACGACTCTTATTTATTAACCTCTTTTCTGTTGACAGGCAGGTGTGCCGGAATGTGATCATGGAGAATAGGACCCCGATCATTTCTGAGGTGGACAGGGTGGCGTTGTCTTAACCTGTTTCGTTTGATGAGGTTCGACGAGCAGTCATGGAGATGCATTCCTTTAAGGCACCCGGAGTTGACGGCTTTCAGGCTTTCTTCTACAAGCAATACTGGCATGTATTGGGTACGGATCTCCACCACATGGTTTCCATGGCATTTCAGAATGGGAGAGCTGACTCTTCCTTACTGGACTCATTGCTTGTGCTAATCCTCAAGGTGGATGACCCAGTTCGTCTGAAGGATTTGCGGCTGATTAGCCTTTGCAATATGGCATACAAAGTTATTAAAAAGGTGTTGGTCAATAGGTTCAGACCGCTGCTTGCTGAGCTAGTGGGACCACTTTAGGGAAGTTTCATTCCAGGGAGAGGGACTAGAGACAACATCATTCTAGCTCAAGAGGTGATGCACATGATTCACATGCATAAGAAGAAAGGTGGGTTAGTTTCCTTGAAAATTGACTTGGAAAAAGCTTATGACAGGGTGAGTTGGGACTTCCTACGGGCAACCCCTTATGATTTTGGCTTCCCTTCATCCATTGTGGATTTGATCATGTAGGGTGTCCAGGGGTCAAATATCTTAGTCCTTTGGAATGGCTCTAAGCTACCTTCCTTTGCTCCGCAATGTGGGTTAAGGCAAGACGATCCTTTGTCTCCATACATGTTTGTGCTTTGTATGAAACGTCTTGCTATTCATATCCAGCGACTTGCCCAAGAAGGTGTATGGCAACCTATTCGAGTTACAAAGGAAGGTATTGGTATTTCACATTTGTTCTTTGCTGATGATGTCCTCCTTTTTTGCCATGCATCGAAGGAGCAAATGCGTCTGATCTCCGATACGCTTTCTGATTTTTGTCAAGCATCCGGAGTGAAGGTGAATTTAGAGAAGTCCCGCATGTTTTTTTCACGGAACATTGGCCAACTGAAACAGCAGGAACTATCAAACATTTCAGGGATTAGTAGGGCGGAAAATCTTGGTAAGTATCTGGGTATACCCCTCCTCAAGGGACGTGTAACTCAGGATAATTTTGCTCCTATAATTGATAAGATGAACACCCGACTGGCATCCTGAAAACATAAGCTTCTGAATAAGGCAGGGAGGTTAAGTCTAGCCAAGTCTGTCATGTCTTCGTTGCCTGTGTATACTATGCAAGCTTTGTGGCTTCCTGAATCAGTTTGTGATCATATTGACAAGCTAGTTCGAAATTGTATTTGGTCCAAGGGAGGGTCGACTCGAAGTTGGAATTTAGTGCCTTGGCATGATGTGGTTTTACCCAAAGACAAGGGGGGCTTGGAACTCGCAGTGCTCGGCAGAATAACATTGCACTCTTGGGGAAGCTGGTTAATAATCTCATGTATGATTCTGACATGCTTTGGGTTCAAGTGTTAAAACAAAGATATATGGGAGCTGACTCGGTGTTGTCGGCGGAATATCACCCTGGGGACTCCTATGTGTGGAAAGGAATTATCAATGTCAAGGATGCTGTTAGGAAAGGTTTCCAACCGTGTTTGGGTGATGGACAATCCTCGCTTTGGTATTCTAACTGGCTTGGAACTAGGAGTTTGTGTCACTGTGTCCCTTATGTGCATATCTCGGATACGGAGCTTAAGGTCTCTGATCTTTGGGTTCATGGTACGTGGAGCTTTACTGCATTGTACATGCCTCTTCCACCAGAGGTAGTTAGTGAAATTGTTCATGTCAGTATACCGCTGCGACTTGAGGAGGAGGACAAGATTTTGTTGTCAGAAACCAGTTCAGGAGTTTACTCGACAGCCTCCGCATACCATATGCTACAGCGTAATGACCAGCTGAGCTCTCGTGACTGGAAGACGATCTGGACATCTCAGGCTCTAGAGAAGGTTCATTTTTTCCTTTGGCTGGTAGGGCATAGCGCTCTCCCGACAAATTTGAAGCGACGCCAGTGCAATCTGAGTGTGACAGTGACCTGTCCTTGGTGTGACGAGCAAGATGAGGATGTTGAACATCTATTACGAGATTGTCGGGATTCTCGTTTGATATGGAGCCACTTTCGAAGCTTGCTACCAACCCCTCCTGCGGTGTATTCCTTCCAGGATTGGTTTCGACACCTCATTCAGGACCTTAGCAGGAATTTCCGATTGCCATTCTCTAGTGTATTTGGCGTTGGCGGAATAGTGTGGTTTTCGATCCACATCCGTGGCCTGTTCGGTTGGCTTGGCGACAGGTTTTGATAACGACTAATGAATTTGTGAGGTGGGGGAAGATGACGCTGAATCCTTGAGAATCCATGTTTGTCACGGGTTCGAATTGGATCCATCTTCATACAGATGGAAGTTGGATTTCTAGGCCAAATCAGATGGGTTTCGGGGTTTGCTTGTTCTTATGGGGCTGTTGTGCTTTTCACGCGGAGCTTCTGGCGCTTCGAACTGGTTTGAAGTTTGTCTGGGATTTGGGTTTCCGAGAAATTGTCTGCTATATGGATTGTAAGGATATTGTGGAGCTTCTGAGCCAGAACAGGGGCACCCGAACTTAATGGTAACGGGACATTATTGCTTCTATTCGAGCAATGTTGACTGAGGATTGAAATGTTCAATTCTCATATGTTATGCGGGATAGAAACGTTGTGGTGGATGAGCTGGCGAGACAAACTTCTCAATCAGGGTGTCTGATGCGTATTTGGAAGGAATCTCTTTCCTCTGTAATCCCGCTCTTATGCAAAAATGTGGTAGCTTAGTTCGTTTTTTTTACAGTTTATTTTCTTTCCTTACGTAACTAAAAAAACATAAATAAATAATATCTTAAATCATCACGAACTTTTCTCTAATATTTAAATGAAAATATCTAAATAATTTATTTGTCAACAAACAAATTATCGAGTTGAACTGCGGCTTTCTTTATTCACGTAAAAAATAAAATAAAAATTTCACCATCCATCATTCTTCTGGGGGGTAAAATCAACCTTAATTTTGTTTTAATCAACGTGTTCTTGGTTTTACTCTGAGCTTTTTATGAGTTACACGCATTACCTAGGAGCTTGAGAAACATGAAAGAAGAGAGAAGAACTTGAGTCCGAACCAAGTCTCATAGCTGAGTTCAGGATCGGAATTCTTCCACCCTTCATCGTCATCATCATATCATCTCTCGATCCTCGCTCAGCTACGAAACGTTATCCTCGTACGCTACGATTCCCGCTGTTTACTTTTACCTTATTCTCTTCAAAACCCCTTTTTTTAAAAATTAATAAAAATTGTATTTTTTTTCAACGAAGATTCGTCGTTTTCCCCGTAAACGATGTATCCTATGCGTTGAAAATTATTCAATCTGGGTCTCTCTGCGAGTTTCCTTTTCTGGGTTTCACTTTGAACGCTTATCTTTCACTTTTCTGCTTTGGAATTTGACGTCCCTGATGCACAGTTCGTTCCGTTTGTGCATCATCTTTGATGCTCTGATGAAATTTTATCATGTGTAATGATATAGTTGATTTGGGGCTTCGATTTCATGTCTGCTTGATGCGTTTCTCTTATATTTAAGATGGTTGTGTAGATTTGGGGTTCTTGAATTTGCTTACATATTAAGAAAAAAACTGATTTGGGGATTAAAGAAGTCATGGCTATACGGGGTGCTTGGTGGAGGATAGTTGAGGTTAATGTTCAATTATTTCTTGATAGGAATACTAGTTGTTTGCTTGATGGGGAGAAAGTTTTGAACCATGTTTTTTACACAAAAAAACAATGATATGATGGGTTTGTTTGTTCCAATACTACCATTGTAATTAGAATCCTCTCATATGACAATCTCAATTCTCAAGTGAAACACTGTGTCTATCTTTCTCTTCATATATATTTGAAGGGCCTCATCTATTTATTTAATACATATAAAGAGAGAGATAGACATGAATTTTCAATATGAGGAAGTTTCCATTTGAGAGGATCCTGATCTGATATTTTTATCCTACTTGTTCTTGGGCTTAGGGGATCTTCTTGGGGAGGGATGACTCCCCAAAGGTGGATTACTGCTCGAAAATGGGGGGGGGGGGTTGCAATATGTTAGTTTATGGAAAACTACTTTTTTTTTCTGTTCTCAGATGATTAATGAAAAATAATGAACTTGTATTTATGGAGGTTTTTTTCCATGTCTTTGTTTCATTACTGGCAGATATCGGCACAAACTCAGTTTGCTTCTATGAGCCAGATCTTGTGTTTTCTGCGGCCGCATAATGGTATTGAAGGGTTTCTGTGACAAGATTGTTGCTGCAAAATGTTCTTCTAAAAGCTCAACCGAGACTGTAGATAGCTCTCAGGTGCCTGCTTGTTCGAAAGCAGGGTCCAGTGATAGTAAGTTTCCCCAGGCTTCCTTATGGTCAAGCTTCTTTACATCTGGTTTTTCAGTCATTGAAACATATAGTAAATCACCAGCCTCTGAAAAGAAAGCAGTTCATTCTCAAACTAGTGGGTGGGCAGCTGCTGTGAGGAAAGTTGTTTCTGTTGGCTCAATGAGGAGGTTCCACGAGCGTGTTCTAGGGTCAAGCCGAACTGACGTTTCAAGCTCTGATGGTGATATATGGCTTTTAGGAGTCTGCCATAAATTTTCACAGCCGCAATCAACTGGAGATGTAGATAATAGTAATGCATTTGCAGCATTTGAGCAAGATTTTTCCTCAAAAATCCTACTAACATATCGGAAAGGTCTGTTGTGTGTATACTACCTTTTTTGGGATGCATTCAGATGATAGATATTGGACTAAGTTTTTTTAATATACATACCCTATAGGTTTTGATGCTATTGGAGATTCAAAGTATACTAGCGATGTCAATTGGGGTTGTATGCTTCGAAGCAGTCAGATGCTTGTTGCTCAGGTACTATACCTTCTCTGTAATAATTGCTTTTGCATAGGTATTGTTATGCGCTTCCTTCTAATAATATGTTCTTTACCCCCTTGTTTTTGCATTTATTTCAAAATAAAGCTACTAATATGGCTTCCTCGTGTTCAGGCATTACTTTTCCATAAATTAGGTAGATTGTGGAGGAAAACTACTGACAAGGTCAGGTGATTGATATACAATGTGTCGGTTATTGACTCTTGCCCTTTTTTCTCTATCTTTTTCCTTTTAGTTCCTTTTGTGTTGACATCTATATGTTTTTCTTTGTCTTAAGATATAAGGCTGTTAGGTCGACTCACTATTGTACTTTTATAATACAGCCACTTGATAAAGAATATCTTGACATCTTGCAACTTTTTGGTGATTCGGAGGCTTCTTCTTTTTCTATCCACAATCTTCTTCAAGCTGGGAAAGGTTATGGCCTTGCCGTTGGGTCATGGGTGGGACCGTATGCCATGTGTCGCTCATGGGAAGTTCTAGCTCGTAACCGGAGGGAGACAAATGACCCTGGAGAACAGTCACTTCCAATGGCTCTTTATGTTGTTTCTGGAGATGAAGATGGGGAGCGTGGTGGAGCACCAGTTGTCTGCATTGAAGATGCCTCCAGACGGTGTTCCGAGTTTTCAAAGGGTCTAGCTGCTTGGACACCTCTACTTTTATTGGTTCCTTTGGTTCTTGGACTTGATAAAGTCAATCTAAGGTGTGTAATATTTTCAAGGTTCTATGGTATTATATAATTTATTCACATTTCAACTTTCAACCTATTAGTATTTTCCGTTTATTTAAATACAGAAGTTCCCTGCTGTTTGGATTCTTTTATGAATAATAGTTATAATACTAATGGTGATCCATTTTAAAGGGTTCTTCATCTTAATTCCTAAATCAAATAAACCAATAAAAAACAGAGTCACTATTAAGTGTATGTTGAAATTGTAAAGCTACAATATTTTTTTCCACCCTTTTGTTATACTTTCAGTTACACCTGTTATGAATGTTGAATCACAGTGATAGAGACTCACTCCCCAATGGATAAAACCTGTGAGTTGTAATTATCCATCATCATACTTGTAAAATACCATCTCGCGGGTTCAAACTTGAACCTGCATAGTAATATAACATAATGATTGGTTTCTTGATATTTTTCTAATGAGTTAGTACTTAGTAGAGGTAACAATTAGGTGTAATAAGTCATCTTGTCTCATATTGATAGGTAACTATATGACTATATGCTAAGTGATTGGTACATGAGGTTTTTTAAAAATAATTTAAAATTGTTGGTCATTTTCACAGTAATGCAACCTCTGATTAGTTGTATCTGTAAACTATTATCAGGTATATTCCGCTATTGCAGTCAACTTTTAAATTTCCCCAGAGCCTTGGCATCTTGGGTGGCAAACCAGGTGCTTCAACATACATAGTTGGTGTTCAGAATGAAAAGGCATTCTACCTTGATCCACATGATGTTCAGCCGGTATGTCAGTATTAACGAAGTTATTGCTACTTACTTCCCTTATTATGGACAATTGAAATTGTGAAATTTGTAATCATGTGTTATATATTGATTACCATATTGAATGAAAAAATTGTAGAGACCTATACCCCATCTTGATTTGTTGAATTTTTGTAATTTTACATGACAAGTCATCAACTTGTCCACAAAGTTTCCCTTTCAGAGGAAACAAGAAAGTTCAAAAGAAAAACCAAGAAACTAGTCCGGTTCTGTTCTAAAAAAATGCATGCCATTGAAACAGGGTTTGGCAAATAGTTAATAGCTTTTATTGATGAAAACAGGACAATTTTTTGTTCAGAGTCATTCAGGGTTTTTTTTTTGCTGAGAATAGCAGTGATGCGGTATTGATTCTCTGAAGCTTTGTATATAGATATGACCAACCAACTATGCTAAATCAAAAAGAGTAAACAACTTGCTAAGTATTTCTCCTCACAAATGAATCTGGATTACAATAATCTTACATTCTGGCTTTGTTGGAGGGCAAATAATATTTAGGAATAGAATGATTTCCATTGATCTCTTGTACTTGTTATGAACTCAAGGTAGCAAGAATTCATATGATTCAGGCAAGAAACATTGTGAATCTTCTTACTTTTTAGCTGAATAACATGTTTCTGGGAATCTATGTCACCTGGTTTTAATCTGATTTTGAAAAGATGTTTCAACTTTCAACATATTCAGATTGATATAATTCTTTGAAATATGGGTCTTTTCACTGCCGTTGAGTTCAACTCAATACTCATTATAATCTGGTATCATTTCGTTTTAAACTTACCAGTATTTCTCCAGCATTCACTACCACCGAGCATCATTTTCTTACAACTGTACAATAGAATTATCTTTATGTATGCAAATAAATGTATATAAATTTAGAAAGCAATGATCTTCATGAAATGTTTTACAGGACAAGGATGCATGGTGTGGGTGTTTTCTTAAATAAAATTATTCATGCATTATGATGTATTATTTATCCTTATATATTATCTTGGCAAATGTCTAACTTGCTTCATACATAGCATGGTTGGACTTATGCCTGATGATTTCAAGCTTCGCGAACCAAATGTGACTTTGAATTCTTAAATGGGTGATCATGAATGGGGTCTCATATTTGAGTTAACAAATCGTTCACTAGTTTACTAGATTGCAGGTAAATTCTGTTGATGATATAGGTATGTATGTATTTGGGGATCCACAGATCTTGAGATGATTTCTGCTATATAGATGAGATCTTTGAAAACGAAAGGCTATGTGCATTTGGATAAACAGATTAATTAAGCACTTATCGCAATAAGCCCTTATTCATAACCTAATTTGAGAAGTTTTTTGAAATAAACTCAAAATAGGTTATAGGTAGGTATAAACACTTATTCATATGCTAATCTGAGCAACTTATAAAAATAAGCTTAAAATAACTTATAGGTCGGTTATAGCTTATTTACATAAGCTCTCCTATATACTTGCATGAGAGCTTATGCATAAGATAAGCTCAAATTAACTCTTCCAAACGGGGCCATATATAGTTAAAAAAAAAACTGCCCATCAGTAAAGGGAAAAGGAAAAGCGAAGGGGGAAAAAGGAACAATTGAAAAAATGAAGAACAAAAAGGATGGCTCAGTGATGAACTAGCTGTTGGGATGAAAAGTCCCCTATTGGTTTGCTTGCTGTTTATGTAATTTCAATCATGGAGAGTTTAGGTTTTTTTTTGATTGGTGAAGCATTCATACTGAGTCTGTCTTAAATGGGTTTCAGGTTGTTAATATCAATGGGGACACTCAAGATCCTAATACTTCATCATACCATTGCAAGTAGGTTTTCCTATTGGCTTTCTTTTATATTGTTATTATTGTTAACCACAACTTGCTAATTCTTGCTTATCTAACATTTAAAATTCTTAACAGCATTGTCAGGCACATTCCCCTCGATTCAATTGACCCGTCCCTGGCCATCGGATTTTACTGCCGAGACAAAGGTTTGCTTGTTTACTTTGGTTTAATGTGTTCAATAATTATGACCAATATCTAAGCTTTTGTCTTAACCATCATCACCTTGTCAATGGTGGCTGCCAGATGATTTTGACGATTTCTGTTCGCGGGCTTCCAAGCTTGCGGAAGAATCAAATGGTGCACCGTTATTCACCGTCGCACAGTCTAGGAGTTTCCCATTTCAAGTCACTGGTAACGATGTCTCAGGTGACAACACTGGATTCCAAGAGGATGATTCCCTTGGAGTGGATCTACTCAATGATGATGCAGGAACCCATGAGGATGATTGGCAACTACTATAATTCCCAGACAATGACATGGATTTGAAGTACTTGGTTCTAATGAGCCTAAGTGCTATTTGATGCTTGGCTTGGGTCTTCCACTCTTCCTACACTGTCAAATAGGCTTGTAGAAAGTAATTTGAACACTCATCATGATTCTTTGGCTTTAAATCATTTGCTCATTTGTTCATATAGCTAACCAGGTATTTGTTGTACATTATACTAGTTTCCTCACATTTGTTGCCTGTACCCTTTTATTGGCTACGGATTTGTAGTTTACCATACTTTGGAACGTGGAAGTATCAAATAAGTGGTAGAAAATAATTCATATTGAGATGGAATATTTCCTTCAGATAAAGAATAGCACAAACGGAACACTTGAGTCATTTAAGATAAAAATAAGTCTGAACTCGGCTAGGTCATGTGAATGATGTGGATGACATGTCAATACTGCTATTATTTTCATGTGTTGTTGTGCTTTGGATACTAATAATATGGCAAAATGGTGGGTTAAAGACCACTTTCAGTGTATGGACCTTGATGA
Source organism: Acmispon strigosus (assembly GCA_030819835.1). Lineage (NCBI taxonomy): Eukaryota > Viridiplantae > Streptophyta > Magnoliopsida > Fabales > Fabaceae > Acmispon > Acmispon strigosus. Next base: position 28,842,784 of record JAUAMA010000002.1, read on the forward strand.
ATGGGGTTGGAATTAGAATAAACTAAAGATCAATTTTGCCCTTTGTTGTTGATATTATCATGGGGCTTAAAGTTTCCAAGAGTCCGGATATGATGATAGATATAGTTTGGAGCAAATTCTAAACTCTCAAACTCGATTCTTCATAAATTAGGGTGCAATTTTTTTTGGTGACTTTTCATCATCAAATCAAAATTTCAAATCCATATTAGGCTTAATAACAGTTTTGGTCCCCACTTTTGTGATATGTGCAAGCAGAGTTCTTAAACTTTAAAAATGACATTCTGTCTCACCGGCATTACCGCATTACCTTACTTACCTTACATCACCAATTTTGCTTTGCGCACAAAAAGCAACATGAATTTTGCTTTACGTCACCAACTTTCCTATTTCTAAACAATTAATTATATTTCTTCTTAACTTAGTCTAAAAAATTTACACTTTTAGCCATTAACAATTCTAAATAATATTACTAAATACTATATATTTTTAATATACTAACCTACACTTATTATTTCTACACAATAAGATTAACTTATTAACAATGATATCTACATTTTTACATAATAATTTAAACTTTACTATTTCTACACAATAATTTAAACTTTACAATTTCTAAACATTTCTCTTTCTAAAAAATTATATTTCTAAACTTAGTCTAAACAATTTACACTTCTAATCATGATCTAATCTAAATAATATAACTGAGTAATATGTATATTGAAAATAATAATCTAAACTATAGTTTGAAACGAGTTTAGGACTTTACCTTAAATAAAGCAAGTGAGCAAGTGCGTTTGAGGAGAGTATTCGAATACAAGACCTTCAAATTGTGATATTGAAGAAAATTCATTCTATCTACTAGAGTTAGAAGAAGGAGGAGCAAAACTTAAGAGAAGAAGTATTGGAGGTTTTGCTAGATATAGGTTTTGAGAGAAGAGAAGGAGAATGAAGAAATGGGTGCCAACAGAAGGCTTTCTGGCGGTCTATTTATAGAGCTTTGGGACCGCCAGAAAGCTCTGAAGAAGTCGCAAAAAGCTGCACGGTTCCCCTGCCACATTGTGGCCATGCAGGGGAGCCGCATGACCTGTCGCGCATCGTAGAACAGAGCCCTTGGGAAGTCGCGTTGGTCAACGCAATTCCCAACCCTGCACCCCTGCCCCCTACACCCCTGCACCCAACAGTGCAGATTCCCACGCTTGCACAACCTCTGAGGCGTGTGTCGCATGGCTGCATGCGATTCTTGCCCACGAGTCACGTGTCCCCATGCGATTCCTGTGGGGTCCGCCTGCTAACATGGCAAGAAGTGCCATAGTTGGCTAATTTTTTTATATCCTATTTTGCTAATTTTTTTTGTGTATTATTAAAAAAAAGCCCAATCATTGATTGAAAATTCAATGGGAACAGTACATCTGCTGATGCTGATTCATGCACTGTTTGTCTACCCTATTCTTGTAATGCTTTGATAGCATGGTATTTTGTTTCATAACCATAAAGATTTATATCTGCTGTACATGTAGGAAAAGGAAGAAATGTAGTTTGCTGTACATGGAGTCTTTAATTTGGAGGCAAAATTATGTTCACTTACTGCAGAGTGATTTGATTCATTCATCAAGATATTTATTTCATTGCATATATGGACATAAATGGACTTATAAGTATTTTACCATGTTAGATGGATGCTTTTGATTTAAATCCTGCAGTATTGAGGTTTATTTTTTACAAGAGGAAAAGACAAAGAAAAAAACAAACTAGCTATTCAACGCGTCAAGATACATAGACGCATAGACAAAAGATGGAGGCTACTTCCAGACCCGCCGAGGAGTTCCATCACGCGCCGCATGCCTCGCCAGACAATCCGTAGTGTTACTTTCCTCTCTTTCGACATGGATAACGGAAACATTCCAATCCCAGCAGAGCATATCCCTCACCTTGGCGATCTCCTCCCTATCCCAAAAAGTGCTAATATCATTACGAGTCTGTAAAACCCGCACCACATTCTCACAGTCACACGCGCAGACGACCTCGCGAACACCCAACTCCCAAGCATGGGCCAAACCCAACTCCACTGCCTAAACCTCTGCGAGGAACGCGTTCCCATGGGGAGAACTCGCCGACACTGCAGAGCGCCAACCACGAGCAGAATCAATTAACACAGCATCCCCACCCATTGTTGCACATCCCGAGATCCAGCTGCCATCCACCAGCAGTTGAAAAGGCGCTACACGACCAACTGTCGCCGAGGGAGAAAAGTGCTTTGAGCAGAGATACATCTGCCAAGCAGTGACATCCGATAGAACCCGCCGCAGAACTTGGTTCAGCTCCCACTTGTTCTCTCCCAAACATTGTTCGTTCCTCCATCTCCATCCCCACCACAACACAGCCACCCCCAAGATACATTGCTGCTGCTTAAGTAGACTCACGAGCCAAGACGAGAAAGGGACATTGGAACTGAGAGGTGGTAATATGGAGCCAAACTGACGCCAGAGCAGACAAGAGCGGGGGCACTCGCAAAAGAGATGCGACAAGCTCTCTACAACAGCACCACAACGCGACAAACCCTTCCTTCATAAGAAGCCATAGAAAAAATCGAATCTTCTCAAGAACCTTGCAACGCCAAACACGCTTCCATATCCCCGAATCAATTACATCAAAATCACCCAAGGTTGCATATGCCGAGGACACACTATACCTGCCGTCACTTGCAGCAGTCTAGCGGATAGCATCGTGCCCCACTGAATGGGTAGGCACCCTAACAGCACTAATCTCCTCCTTGACATCCAAAGGTAACACTGTATACAGCAGCTCAAAATTTCATGAAGAGCCCATCCATAAATCTGCCACCCTGAGTTCTGTGTCTGAAACATGAACAAATGGAACTCTTAAACAGAGCTTACCAGACCCCAACCAGTTGTCATACCAAAGCGATGCAGATCCGTCCCCTAGATGTGTTCAGAATCCGTGGCGTAAGTAATCCTTAGCCCTAACAATGCCCTTCCATGCAGGGGTATTGAGGTTAAAATGATGATTATTGGTTCCAACTTAATTTAAAATACAAGTAAATTTATAAAGGGTACAAAAGTAATTTAATTATAAAATATTTCCCCTCCCCTAGTGAACCCAAAAAAAAAAAAATATCTCCCCTCCACTATCAGAGTTGAGTTGAGTTTAGCTGCTAAAACAAAAGTTGGTACGCATCTTTCGTTTCTCAAATGGAGAGTGGAGACCATTGTTGTAGCTGTTGCTGCTGAGTAGTAGCTGAAACCAGCGAGTCTCTCAGACCTGATACTAGCTTGCTTGCCTGATCCTAACGTTACCATCAATCATCAAGGTACGAGGTATGCTCCCTCCACTCATTCTCTTCATCCACAGATGACAGATCTCTCTCGACCCATGTTTCAATTCCCACAGAATGTCTCGAACTTTCTGAGTACAATGTAGTCCAATTCATTGCATGTCTAGCTAAATCAAAATTTTCTCACTTTCCTCAGTGGTTCTCCTTCCCTGCAGCTTCATTTTCCTTGTTTCGTCCGTTTTCTGGAAAAATGGATCCATCATTGCTCTATAGCCAGCTCAAGGTGCGTGATTTCTCTCAGATCATGAGTTTCTGGGCTATGAATTTTTGTAGGTCATGGTAATTTTTCTGTTTTGGTAATTTTGTTTCTCTGATGGGTTGTGTTTCTTTCAATTTCACCAGGCTGCAGAACCGTTCTTCCTGCTAGCGGGTCCTAATGTGATTGAATCAGAGGAGCACATTCTGCGTATGGCTAAGCACATCAAGACTATTGCATCTAAGTATGTTACTTATCTCTATTCAGCTCTAATACTTTTTCATTAATATGGCAATCCGTTATGGAATTGTTATGTAGGAAGGTTAAGTTGTCAAACATTTGTCTGTTGTTGATTTTACAAAAAAACGTTTGGAAATCAGTTGAAATATAATCAGCATGCAGTAAATGTTTTACAACTCTTTAGGCATTGGTAGTTGTGAAAAATAAAAAGATGAGTACCTGTGTAAAACCAATGAATTTCGATCCTCTCTAGCCAACTTGTTTCCATTCTCTCTCCATCCAAGATAAGAGACGTTGATTTTATGTCTAACGGTCTATAAAAGCTCACAGACCAAGTTACACCTCGTGGTCGAGCTCATGGTATGAATTCCAAGCATTTTTAGATGGTATATAAAATCAACGGCTCAGATCTTGGATGGAGAGATGATGTAGACAAGTTGCTTGAGAGTATCCAAATGTAGATTCAATTTTGAACCACTGTCTTGGTAAAGGCTTTTTACACTATCATCATTCAAAAGTATATGATAACTACTTGAGAAGTAACTGTTTAACATGAAAAATATATGGTTGCATGATAGTGTAAAAGCTTTTAGATTGAGGATCCGAGATTAACATGTAAAGTAAAATGTCTAGTAGACATGATATTGGGTCTTATATTTGTTGATAGCTAACATGACCTTGCGTATATATTTGTCTTTCAGAGTTGGAATTCCACTGGTTTTCAAGTCAAGCTTTGACAAAGCTAACCGAACATCGTCAAAATCATTTCGTGGCCCAGGGATGGTTGAGGGATTGAAGGTCCGAATTTCATAATATCACTTTGTAGTTTGCATCTTGAGAAATTTAATTGTTATTATTGTCCGATAACTGTGACTGTGTCTGCACTAGTTTTCTATATAGTCCTCACTACTTCTGTTATACATATTATATAAAATTGTCTCATCTCATCCTAGCACAACCCCAAGGACTGGCTTGAAGGGATTGCCCAAATTTCCCCTCAAATTTCCTTGACATTATTTCCAGCTCCATTTATCCCTAGATATTTTGGAGTTAAATGTTATTGGAGGTAGCATCTGTACTTGTGGCAGGACCCTGAGAAATCTCATCCAGGTCCTTTGTAATGATTTGCAAGGTTATGCAATAGTAGTGCTTCTATGAGTTTTTATGAACCAAATAACCTTTAATTGCTGTTAGCACAAGGGTTATTTATTGCAGAATTGTGTACTGGATATATCTATTTTAATTCCTTCTTTAATTTTGTGTTTTCTTTCTTAGATACTTGAGAAGGTTAAAATAGCCTACGATATCCCTATAGTGACAGATGTGCATGAGGCTGTCCAGGTAAAATGTTTACCTTTTCAATAAGCATGTTTTTTGTGTTTGTTCTCACAATCTCATCTGTTTGATCATGTTGTATAGAGTTCATATTTCATAGCCTTGTTGCCTTGGTCAAAAGAGCTTATATGTAGAGAAACTTATTGAAATGAGCTCAAAAGAGCTTATACGTAGGTATAAGCGCTTATTTATAAGCTAATATGAAAAACTTATCAAAATAAGCTCAAAAGAGTTTATAAGTAGGTCATAAGCAGCTATTATCATAACTTTATCCAAACATCTGTCAAATGCTTATGCCATACATTATTTACAACATATATCTTGTTAGTCCTAACCTAATTATCTTATCATGCTCATATTTTCCTTAACAAATGGCTTTTACTCATTAAAATCTGAAAATCAGAGTGATTAGAAGTTTTTTTTATTGATAATGTCATAATATATGATCATATTAAATGATTGGATTGATACTTCCAACATATACATGCAAGGGGAGAGGGGTACTAATATTTCAGATTCTGACTATCTGACTCTGATGCATATTGTTTTTTTCAACAGTGTGAAGCAGTTGGCAGAGTTGCAGATATCATTCAGATTCCAGCATTCTTGTGTCGCCAAGTAAATACTTATTACATGCAATCTCAATATCCATTATAATTGGCTGGCTATTAAATTTAATAAATGTGCCAACATTGATTTGTTTCATTTATTTTGCTTCTAATGACAGACAGATCTTCTAGTTGCAGCAGCCAAAACTGGAAAAATAATCAACATCAAGAAGGGACAGTTTTGTGCTCCTTCTGTTAGTATACTATCCAAAATTGAGTTCTAATTTTATTAACAATGACTTAAGCTTCAGAACGAAAGTCTGAGTTGTTTAGCATTTTTCATATATTTCTTTCTTTTCACATACATAGGTCATGACAAATTCTGCTGAAAAGGTTCGGTTAGCTGGAAACCCTAATGTGATGGTTTGTGAGAGAGGAACCATGTTTGGCTACAGTGAGTTAGTAACTTCTATTTTGAAGGTTTCTGTATGTTCATAATGATTTTTAATCTTGCAAGAACCATTCAAAATCGGTAATTGCTGTACGTGGAATCAATATAAATTACAGTTTTCTCTTTTATTTAATTCGTTAATTTCTAAAGCACTTTGCAGTATTGCAAGATGCGATTTAGCTTAAAAAATCCATATCAAGTGATGCTAGTTATTTCTATCTGTGCACTTGCTGTTGTAGTATTGCATTCTTTTAGCCTATCTAATTTAAAAGTTAAATGTATCTGTTGAGCACTCTCTTGGCCTTTCTTTTAATAAAAACTTTTAATGTGTGTCTGAGGTTTATCTTTGCCTTAAAAAGTTGGCATTGAGATCAACTGCCCTTTGTTTTTCTGATTGATTAAATTATTTTCCTTTTTGTAGATGATTTGATTGTTGATCCACGTAATCTGGAGTGGATGAGAGAAGCCAATTGTCCTGTTGTAAGTAAATGTTTCTTCTATTGTATGCTTCTCTTTTAGATAAAAAGGTTTGAACCTTTTATCCATTCTTATTGATTAAAAGAATAAATTGGAGAAGGGCGCTTTCTTCCTGCACATCTTCTTGATAGCATCATATGCTAACCATTTATTTCATGAAAGTACTGCAGTTGATTAAATGGGACGAACGCTTATGAACAATCTAACCTGATAGACACCTTTTAATATAGTAAAAGTTGCTTTGATTGCTTACTCTATGAGGCATTTTTTTCTCAAATGTTAGCATCTCTCCCTTCTCTGTAGTCTGTCATAGAAGGCTGGTTCCATAATCCCTGAATGTTTTTCTTGAGCTGGATTACTACCTAATTGTTAATGTACAGGTGACTCTTATTAACAATCTTTTGTAATGTCCCCAGTAGGCTAAAACAAAGTATATTTTACTAAGTTTGATATACAATGAATTAATTGTTGTGTGCTTTAGAGGACCTATATTATTTTTCTAGATCTTTTAGTCAAAGAGTTTATAACACTTTTTCTCCTTGTGTCACCAAATTAATTTAATAATTTACTCAGTTTATAAATTAAGTAACCAGACTGCATTCACTTATTTGCTTATTTATAAGAGTGATTGAACTTCATTCTTTACTATGCCCTTATTGTAGAGAACTATTCTTCTAAGTGACTTTTTGGCAATGATCCGCTTGTTTATGGTGTTTTGCCTCAGGTAGCTGATATAACACACTCACTACAACAGCCTGCTGGAAAGAAGGTATGTTGATATTGTTAATTCCCAAATTTCTTCTAAGTGGTTTTGCAAGCTTTTTATGTTCTGAACTGTATTTCATGTGACATTATTTTAGCGTGGGATGCTCTTGAAAATCACTGAAAAGTAGAATAAACTTCTGTTGCTGAAGTTTCACTGTTGGCAATATCTATTGGAATATATGGATTCTTAGCTTTTATGAATCTTGTCGTGCTAATAGTCTTATATTAGTGGTTTGTATTTCACGACAAAACCCAAAGTTCTTATATCGACCATTAACCATTCTCTTTCTGTCTTTCCCTTTCATATATTTTCCCCTTTATTTCATCAATTTTATTTTTTATATTTTCATTGGGCATGTTAGTATGTGAATATATTATAGGAACACATGTCACTGGTTTAATTTCACTGGGGATATTACAGATAATAATTTTCTTTCAAGATTCGTGATATTAAAAGTTCATGTGTGGCTTCTATGTTTTGCTGAATCATGAAGATCATTTAGAATCCTCAAGTATTGCTTTTTTCGCCCTTTCTTAAGTGTTTTGTGTAAAGCTGCTTCTGTGATATGCTCCATTCATAACATTGACATAATCTTACTCCATGTTCAAAATTATGCTTTCATGTATAGTTGGATGGGGGAGGTGTTGCAAGTGGAGGTCTTCGAGAACTAATACCTTGCATTGCAAGAACAGCAGTTGCTGTTGGAGTGGATGGGATCTTCATGGAGGTACAGAGAATCGCTCATTCCAGTTATGATTTACTAGTAGTGTTATAAAAGAGAGTAGTTGAAGACAAAATTCCAGGATATATTTACCATACTTGGAATTTCAAGATCCGCTTTTTACAGAGTAACTTAATCTAATTAATTTCTCTATCAGTGATCTTCTAAAAGCTTTCTTGGGCTTTCAGGTGCATGATGATCCATTGAGTGCACCTGTTGATGGTCCAACCCAGTGGGTGAGTTGTTACTTATCATAGTTTTTCTGATTTAGTAACACCAATTCTTATACATTCATTTTCTTTTTGATGCTTGTCAAATAAAGCATTTAATGAACTATGTTCAAAATCCCCTTTTTTGACAGCCTCTACGCCACTTGGAGGAGCTACTAGAAGAGCTTGTAGCTATTTCTGTAAGTTGTTTCTTAAAATTTATAGTTCTATGTTGCATAATATATCTCAATAAGCTCACTGAACTAGTCTTGGTCAAATGAGTGCTCTGGTGTGTCAAAACGGTTAGGGTTCTTGCTAGCTTCCCTGGTCAATGTTGAGTCTCTACAGAAAAGTAGACAGTTTGAATGCTCTGTTTTGCTTTGTAGTTTTGAACCTATATTTGATTAACCCCAGTTTGATATATTGTAGAGGGTCAGCAAAGGGAAGCAACAATTCAACATTGATCTCACGCCATTTCGTGAATAAAAAGAATGGTAATTAATGCTTCATTTTTCTCTTCATATTTATATTGTTTTTTGTTGCCCCAGCTAGTTAACGAATCCTTTATGTTGGTAATTGACTAAAATTATGACCAATTTACTATTAGAAAGCATCTGATAGTTTCTTAAAACCATTTGACCATTTAAAGGATGTAAAAGCAAAGATTTTATAAACAACATGAAATATCCTTCAGAAGAAAGTGTAATCGAGAAACTTCCACCGATAAAGACTTTGTTAGGACCCAATCGCAAGGAATGAAACTTGAGTTCCACATTGAAAGTATGAGATTCTGATGGCGAGGTTTATAAGGCCTTGGGCTCTCAAATAACAATGGCTAGCTTTTGTGGTATGGTTCTCCCAAGGTTCTTATTAGTTGGTATCAGAGCCTTCCACCATGTCTCTCGGCTACAAACAAGCGGCGCGGGTGGTGACGCTGGCATTGCAATGTTCGCTCGGAACCCGACAAAGGGTTTGTGCACTCAATTTTTTTAGCATTAAAGTCAATCATTATCTTCTTACAAATTGCTTAGAAAGGCATATAAGTAACTGAAGAAGTTAAATGCTAACAGGCACATGAAACTAAAAACTAACTTTGGAAACTAACAGCTACCATGCTAACTGACTTTTGCTGTTTTCATCCTATATTAGATCCTATTCTGATTTAAGCGAAATAAGAAGTTCAATACCTTTTTTAAAGCATAATTGCTCAAACTTATGTTATAATATAAATTTTGTTTGCAGGTGATGGTTTTTAGTTATTCTAAGTATAATTCCCTGAGCATTGGTCTTTGAAGATTCTTCTCCAGTTCTTCGCACTAGTTCAAGTGCCTTGTGTTTTCACAGATCCTGTGTAGCCTTATTCATCATGTCAGTTACTAAAGTTGAGGCAATTTATTGAACATACATTATAAGTAGGTTATTGATTAATCTATCGATAGTTAAATTAACTTGTTTAATTATTGTACGAACTAAATTGGAAAGCTTTAAGGCAACTTTGTTCCATTTTTCCCACTTTGGTTTTTAGAACTTTTTTTGGGGTCATTTTCAAGCCATTTTTTATGAATAAAACTTATACATAGTTTTATACATGCTGCTTCTACTATTGTCCAAGTCCAATTATAATAAAATTATCGTATTAATAAAATATTAATAAAGTGAGTGACTGCCATTTTTGGATAAACAACACAAACAATACTTATGGTGATGTAAGGTAAGTTTTGTCTTTTATTTTCCGAGTAAAAAAAAAATATGTTTTGCCTTTTTATTTTATTTTAATTCAAAACATATTGAGAGTTGGAATTCCCACTCCAACTATAAGTTTTCCCATCCTACCCAATTTTTTAAAATCTCAAAAATACACTTCATTCCTAGCTTCAGTATCATTTCCCTTTCTTCACATCCATTTCACCACATCCCTTTTTCTTTCCCTCGCACTGTTGCACATCATTCTACACCCGCTTCTTGTCACCGGGCCACCACACCTCACTTTGCCGGTGTTTTCCTTATACCGGGTTCTTCAGCCTCATGTGTTCCGGGTTTAAAAACACGGAAGACAACACCTGTTTATAATTCTGGGATTTAAAACTCGAAAAGTTAAATTCATATCCGGTTTTCATGTTCCCGAAACTAAAGCAATTTACCTTTCGGAAATTATAAACCCTTTTGGGGTTTTAAAAGATGGAACATAGATCACACTGCTTACTATTCCAGGATTTAAATTCTATAACGTTAGAATTCTATTGGTTCACAAATAGATTTGGTTGATCAGGAAATGGATTCGGTCGATCAAGAAGCAGTGTAGTCGGTTGAAAAACCAACTATAATTCCCTAATCAAGCGATTACTCGAGGAAGAGACTATGTTCCTCTCAATAACTCGCATGTATATTTATGGAAGCAGAGCATGTGTATTTATATTGTTAGAATTCGCAGCCTGTACGGCGACTTCAGCTCGTTTTTCAGACTCATTTGCACAGAAACTCGTGAATAGTGCAGACTTTACTGATAGTCTCAAACTTTTTTGCAACTCCTAAGAGTCTCAAAAAACCTCACGGCTCCCAGCTGCTGCCATGTGGCCTGCACACGTGGCCAAAACAACCATATTCCTCTAATATTTTTTTTTATTTTTTGCAACATATTTTGCTAATTTTTTTAATTTTTGTAATACTAAAAAAAGCCGAAATTTAATTGGTTGACATTAAAAAAGAAAAAGAAAATTAATACATGTACGTTTTTTCTCAAAAGTTTAAGGAACTCGAATGTAAATTTTCTTAATTAAACACTTATATATATCAATAAGCTTTTAGAATTTGGAAAAAATAGTACATACAAACTCACTCGATAAGTGTCAATCGATCAAATCTCAAACTTTGCTCTTGTAAAAAAAAATTCAATTAAATTTCATAGATATGTGAAGAATAATATTTTATTTTATTCGACTGATTAATATGACATATTTTTAAAAATCTGATTGTTTGTTTTCCTATGAATTAAAAAAAATGTGATTGGTTGGTAGTACATTAAAATTGATTATTTTGAAATAAGTCACTAATTTCAATATAAATATTAAATAGTTCGGAATAATTTTGCGTTCCCCTTTGTTCGTTATCGATTCTGGGCTATACCTAGGGTTTGCTGTTGTCTCTGTCTGTACGCAAGTTCTCTCCTTTTCTTCGTATTCAGCAGTTGCGCTCTCTACTTCGATTGAGATCATATATTAGGTTTTGGACCCTTCCCTCTTCTGCAAATTAGGGTTTTGTTTAGGGTTTTCTGTTACGCAATAAACAATTTTTTCTCTTTTATTTTCTTAGTTGTTTCGGAATCTCGTCTCTTTCATTCGGGGTGAAGAAAGCGGTGATTATGCCTCCGAGAACGGCGAAAAGAGGTGCTGCGGCAAAGAGAGCGAGGGTTTCTTCAAAGGCTGGTTCGGAGAACCAGCAGCACGAGCAGGAACCTGAAGCTTTGGAAGTAGTTGTCCAGAACCATGAAGAGAATCCAGTTGTTGATGCTGTTATGGAGGAGAAGCCCGTTGATTCGGACCAATTAGCCCCAGAGGCCGTGGCTAATGGGTCGGCTGAGGTGAAAAGTAAGTTCCTTTTCTCGTTTTCCTTTTCGTTTTCATGGTTTTTGTGGAATTTTGTATTCTGGTCTAGGAGGCTGATATATGTTCAATGTTCTAATTAGCGTTTGATACATGTTGTGGCTGTTACTTGACATGGGTGTTTATCAAAAGTTCTTAAATTGCTTGTGTTTATCAAGTAATGGTATGAAAGTTCTGTATTATTTTTATTCTCTTGAGAATATCTTTAGTACCATATCTTATTATGTTAGACTGGGATAAACATGACACGAATTCTGCTCTACATTTAGAACTGAGTTGCAATGGAAAAAGTGGTACATTTTGGTTCCATTAAAAAGTTGGAACAAACAAAATAGGCTATTTCATCCAGTTCTATACGCTTGTCAAACGCTGCCCTAATTTGATTGTTTTAGGGAACTGCCGGTGAAAGCATAGTTTGTTAAGTAAAGAAATATTCTACCACTCCCTGGCCCAATTTGGAATGGAATCTCCTGTAAAAGCGTTTTTTGATAGATCATAATTAGGTGGATCTACCCATTCTTGCTTCTGTTGTACTTTTGTCTTTTGGCAACTTGAGATGGATGGCTATTTTATCCGGTGGATGTCCTGCGAGAGTAGACTTTTAATATTTCTTTTGTATTTGCCCAAGTTCTTTTTCTGTTGTGTGTTAGATTTTTACATCACTCGATGCCGGAAATACTTTGAACTAAGAATGACGAGGATTGATTATGGAATATCAACTACCCTAATTTAATAAATACTATGATGTTGGAAAAGTGAGGTATGCTTTGACTGGGATGATTATAAACATTTATTTTCTGGCAGACAATGGTGGAGAGGTTAAGGAGTCCATAGATGAATATGAAAAAGATGAACACTTAGATTTGGAGGATAACGATCCTGAGTATGGGGCTGAGGAGTATGGTGGAGTTGACTATGATGGAAAGGAAATTGAGCAAGATGAAGGTCAGGACGTGGGAGATGAAGTAGAGGAAGTCCCTGAAGCGAATGTCGTTGAAGAAGAGGGAGATACAGGTGATGAAGAAGTCGAATATGTTTATGAAGAAGTTGAGGGTGATGATGAAGAGGATGAGCATGATGGTGAGGAGGAGGAGCATGAGCATCAGGCTGATGTGGATGAAGAGGAACACCATGAAATTGTAAAGGATAGGAAGAAGCAAAAGGAATTTGAAGTATTTGTTGGAGGCCTGGACAAGGCTGCCACTGAGCATGATCTGAAGAAGGTTTTCAGTAAAGTTGGGGTTATTACTGAAGTCAGGCTGATGATGAATCCTCAGACTAAAAGGAACAAGGGATTTGCATTTTTGCGTTTTGAAACTGTTGAACAAGCAAAAAAAGCTCTGGCTGAGCTGAAAAATCCAGTGGTAATCTTTGACCTTCTCATGATTAGAGCCAGTTTAAATTTGTTAGAGTATTAAATCATATGTTTTCATTACTACAATTTCAGATTAATGGCAAACAATGTGGTGTTGCGCCATGTCAGGACAGTGATACTCTCTATTTAGGTAACATATGCAAGACATGGAAAAAGGAAGCTGTAAGTTTTTTCTTGGTCTACTTCTTGCCACCTTCAAGCCCTGACTTATGCTTAGTAGTGTTACTTCGTGCCACCTTCAAGCCCTGACTTTCTAACTGTTAATCCAACTTCTGATGCCAGTTAAAGGAGAAGTTGAAACATTATGGAGTTGAAAATTTTGAGAATTTGACCTTAGAAGAAGATGGTGACGAGGGAATGAACTGTGGATTTGCATTTCTGGAATTTTCATCTCATTCAGATGCTAAGGAAGCCTGTAGGCGACTGCAGAAGAGAGATGTTATGTTTGGAGTCGATAAGCCTGCAAGGGTTTCCTTTGCAGACTCCTTCATTGACCCGAATGATGAAACTATGGAACAGGTATTTTTTCTGAATCTCATTTCCTTGCCAAGGGTTGTTATATAGAACCTATGACGTATGGTTCTTCAATCTTGTGGGAGCACTTGGGCTATTTGTAGCATCTAAATTGGCTTCAAACCTTGGCAGTGGCTAATCTTTTTGCTAGAATGTATTTGGGTGTTATGTTTTGACTTTGTTTCCCCACTGATTACTTATAAAAGAACATTTTGGGTTTGCTAGAATGTATTTTGGGTGTTATCTTTTGACTTTTTTTTCCTACTGATTACTTATAAAAGAACATTGTGGTTTACTTTTAAGGTTGATTAATAAATTTCTACAGATTAAACCCAGTTTGCTTTGGAGGGTGGTGAAGATGAAACTTTAGTAGTTTTAATGTATGGACGAGCATGGATTATATCCTTTACATAACTCATATTTGTCAAAGTGTTGTCATTTGTTCTTGGTGTAGCTGAACAAGTGTATCTAAGCTGCAGGTTAAAACAGTATTTATTGATTCGCTGCCTCCTTCATGGGATGAAAATTATGTCCGGGATCTTCTTAAGAAATATGGGGAGATTGAAAAAATTGAGCTTGCCAAGAACATGGCAGCTGCTCGTAGGAAGGATTTTGGATTTGTTACGTTTGGTACACATGCTGCTGCTGTGGAATGTGCTGATAGCATTACCAGTAAATGGTTAGGCGAAGGTGACAAAAAGGTCTGTTTAGCTTTTAATACAATGTGAATGTGCAACAGGTAAATATGGCATTTTATAATGCTTTTAGCTTCTTTCAGGCAAAAGTACGGGCTAGATTGTCAAGACCGCTTCAGAGAAGCCGAGGAAAGCACACTGTTCGTGGGGATAGCCGCGCTGGTCGAAAATCTGGAAGATTAGCAAGGCCTTTACGGAGTCGACCTGCGCTGCGTAGTCTTCCTCCCCCTGCGGTGAGAAGAATTAGAAGTCGTGTTCCTCCAATTCGACCTTCTAGTCTTAGAGATAGGCGTCCAGTTGCGTCCATGCCTGTAAGAGCTAGGCCAGTCACTGCTCCAGTTAGATCCTATGACAGGAGATTGACTGGTATGAATTATATGCCTCCCCTTCTAGCAGACTTATTGTTAGTCTTTCTTTATGCAATTATGATAATATGTTATGCTATTGTCTTGCTAGCACCTGCTTATCCAAAAAGTAGCATGAAGAGATATCATGGTCGCCGTGAAGATCTGCCACCTCCAAGAGGTAGAGTTTCTGCTGATTATGGATCTAGGGTGGCCTCTCAAGGACGCCCATCTATTAGGGATTATCCAGCCCATGGCTCGGGCTACCCTGAGCTGCCTAGAAGTACATCTCGTGCTGCACCAGGGAGAGTCTATCCAGATGATGGCTATAGTCAGCGACTAGAGAGACATGCTCATCCTCCTCCTCCTCCCCGTCTAAGTTACCATGAAGGACGTCCCCGTGATTATGACACATTATCGGGCTCGAAACGACCTTATACTGCAATAGTAAGTACTATTTTTATAAGTTATTTTGATTGTAATTTTAAATCTTATTTTAATTCTGATTTTAGTAAATGAGATTATTTTAACTTTCAATTTCACCAGGATGATGTTCCTCCACGATATGCTGATGATGATGCTCACCAATCAAGATCTCGTTTGGACTATGACTACAGAGGTGGTGCTTCAAAGTATGGAGAGGCGTATGTTGATAGGTTAGTTTCCTCTAAACAAGGTTCATGCGTTCCCTCATATCTTTCCTCTTGTTCTTTGCTAACTTATTCCTTACATTTTGATGGGCAGGCTTGGAAGATCTACTCTGGGATATAGTGGCAGTAGAAGTTCTATATCTATTCAAAATTCACATGGGACGTATAGCAGCCGACAGGGAACTGGTTATGGTGGAGGTGGATATTGTTGCAGATAATCTGTTATTTTAAACATCAAAATTTTACTTGCTCTGTTCTTACATCTTTATTATGTGTTGTGCACATCAGGTTCTTTCGGTGGTAGTGATGGTGGCAGTTTATATTCATCAAGTTATGGTGGTGATTACATATCTCGTGGAAGTGATGTAATATTCACTGGCCTTTCTTAATTGGAAGTAGTGTTTTATATGGTTGTCTAGTTGTGACATGCTTATATTTTGTCCTGTTGGTGCATTAGGTTGGAGGCAGCTCGTATTCATCAATATATTCTAGCAGGGGCAGTGGTGGTAGCAGTAGTTATATGGGTGGTGGAGGAACTAGGTCTTATTATTGAGGTAAGTCATCTGATAACTCCTTGTCACTGCATTTTGTAACTTCTGAGGTACACAGGGAACCCTGAAAGATTTCTCAATCCTTGAAAATTGTCTATATTTTCCTGTAAGGAATGACCGGCAAGGATTTCACACCTGATCACTAGTGAATTTTTGTCTATGAACAGATCTAAATATAAATAGAGGCTGCTGTAGGATGTAGAATTTTGAAGCTTTTGCGCGGTATGCTGGCTACTGTTTGGAGACAAAGGAACATTGCTTAGAAATTTCCTGGTTGGCAATATGTCACAAACCAAGCACTATGTCAATTCAAGATGGAAAAACAAGTGCCAAACATTTGATTTGTATTTAAACCTCGTTTTGTAAGTCTCCAATGTAGGTAGGTGACGTGAAAGATTATTCCATGTTTTGTTCATTTTGGAATGAAATCGGGGCCAAAGATGTTACTTTTAAATTGAAGATTAGTGGGATTTTTTCCTGCTGTATAAAAGGTTACCTTTTTAAAATTGATTATTTTGTTACGTTGGACTTGATTTTCTTGCCAGTGCCATGATCATGAACAGGAATTAACTACCCAGCACTTTGTTGATATACCAGTACCACTGATAGCAGTGATGTGAGTACACTTCATCAATAAGTAAATATCATGTTTAGTGTGATGCACTGATAGTGTTGCTGAAGTGTTTCTAACTAGGGGAGCGCAAGATGATGTAAAGCATCATTGCATATTTTTCCTTAACATTGTTGACTTAGCCCCCTTCTAGTTTTTCACTCCGGCGACTTTCTGGCTCAACACGGTGTTTTCTGGCCACGGCCAAGTGTTTCTGGTTAACCCATGTTTTGGCCTTCGACTATTCTTCACATGTTTTGTTTCTTACTTTCTTTAATTCTGCTAATCTGCGCTATTTTTCCTATATTCTCTTTCGACTTTATAAGTCTCCGTTCTTCACTTTGTAAAGGTGTCTCTTATTGTTAAACTTACCAATAGAAAAAATAATGGAAAAATAATGTTGAAAGGGGTCTAAAGTCTAAACTTTTGACACCTAATCATATTCGAAGAGAATAATCTCTTGCTTATAACATGAAGCGATACTGAAGGGTGAAAAGTTGTTATTTTGTACCAAGTTTTGAACACCGTTTTTGTCAGTAGTTCAAGACAAGAACCCATAGTTTTAAATTATGAGTAAATTATAAATTTCTTCGATATGTGTTTGTTCTACTTTAACTTAGTCATGAATTAGTCATTTTGGGTCTATGAAGGTTTAATCAATAAACGATTTTAGATTTGATTTTGGTTCATCCAGTTTCATTGGACTGAGCAACTTTTCTCCTCCATATTAAAATTTCCCTTTATTCAGTTGGATAAATATAATTATATCTAATTTATGAAAAACGCGATGGATTAGTGGGCATCACATGAGATATTGAAGTGAGGAATTTGTTAAGCAACTAACATTACTGAAGAGTCTCACAAACAGTGAGGACTAAATGTGGATATTGATATTGGAGTGACTTAAGCAAATGGAAAAACAAAAGCATAAATAAATGGACTAAATCCAATAGTCCCTAGTATTATAAGTGCACAACCACATATATTTACCTTATTTTCTATACTTGACTTTGCAACAGTTCTTTATTTAAAATTAAATACTTTTTCGTTCTCTCTCTTCTCTAACCCTAGGTAGTGCGGGGGTTTTATGTAGCAAGTGTGCCACCAACCCTCTTTGGGGTCCTTTTGCCTCTTTGGGGTTCCTCCTTCTCTAGGGTGGCTTTCCCTTCTATTTAATAGATGTTTTTTCCACAATGGGAGGGATCTCTTCCACATTAGGTGATTTAGTTATTCAAATAAGTTGGGTTTTTTCTCCTATGTAGTCTAGGCTTCTTGGCTCCTTGGCCACCACTAACTTCCTCCACCCTGCTGTTCTTTCCCCCACCTCGGCTGTGTCTTGCTACCTTCGCCGTTGCGTCTTGTTGCCTTCGCCGCCACCACTACTTCCACGTCAACAATGCCACTCTCGCCACTGTCACGACCCCTGCCACCTTTACCGCCTCCGCTACTGACGTTGAGCTCGTCGCCTTCTCTGCCACTTCCACTGCCTTCAGAGCCAGATGAGTTGTTAAAATTGGAGTGATAACTAAAAAAAACTCTCTTCGTGCAGAAATCCATTGGTTTTATTGTGGTGAATATTGGGGGTTTATGGGCATTTATATGGTTGTTGGGTTATTTACTTCATGCATATTAGCGAAATGTATCAATTTGAAGGAACATGATTGTGCTTAACTTTTTTATTTAAGTGCATTGTTGTATCTCTGTTTGAAATTTTAGTCGCACATAATATAAGTACCGTTGGACTTCCATTTGGATATTTAATTCAATAATCTTTGAAAAAAACATTACAATATTATTATTTTTTAGTTTGAAAAATATTGAAAAGAAAAGAAAAAAAATAGCATTGATAATTTTTCTTGATAAATTTGAAAAATTATGCAAGCAAGTAATTACTTATACAGACTTCTCTCATCTAAAATAAACAATATTTTTTGAGTATGTTTATCAACTAAAAAATTAACAATTGAAATCATTATAAATCACACTCACACATAATTATAGAATTATATGTCATAATTAATTTATTTCGAGAAGTCTATCTAAATCACTTAAAATTTTCGTGAAAAAATCATTTTAATTTTAGGTGGTCTAATAATGTTTTAACACGTGTTAAAACTCATATTACATGTCAAAATATTATTGAATCACCTAAGATTTAAATGATTTAACCCCAACTTTTACCTTGCATAATTTAAATAATCCTGCTTTAAAATAGCTATGTTCAAATGGATTTTCTGGTCACACAACTAGTTCCAAGTTAGTGCTAGTTATTTATTTTCCTAAAAAAAGTGTTGTATATACTTAATTTTATTTAGAAAAAGGAAAAGGAGAAAGAGAAAAAGGAAACATGTCGTTATTTTTTGTTGAGGAAGCATTGCCTTTTGTGTTCGTTGCATTGCAAGTTTCACCATGAAAAGCTACGAAGGAAGGTGGTGGTTGTCGTTGTCATTACAACAAGGTCCTCTGTTCTGGATACCATAAACTTGTCACCAACATATGAAATTGAAGAAGAAGAGGCCACTCGATTTCTCCATTTGGCCTAATTCGTCTGCAATCTCAAATGGGTCGTCGCCAAAACGACTCAGATTTTGGTCGGTTCGCGCTTCTCATCCTCTTCCTCATGGGTGCAATTTCATGCTCCACGGTGTACCTCTTCATCACCGTGATCTTCAGGCCGAGCAGCAGTGAATCCGTGTCTTCAATGCAGGGTTGGGATGAGAAGGGTGGTGGCGGTGTTGATGATGATGATGATGTGGGGAGGGTAGAAGAAGGGCAATGTTGTAGAGGGATTGAGCATTTGGAGCTGTGGGGTGAGGCTGTGAATTGGGGTGCTGAATTTAGGACTAATTCTTCGGAGGATTGTTGCATGGCTTGTAAGAACATGTGTCGCGGTGATGGTGGACCTTGTTTGTGTAATTCTTGGGTGTTTTGTGGAGATAGAGAGGAGTGTGGATCTAGATTTGGTGAGGTATTGTTGCTATTCTTCCCTTTTTGTTTTCCACTATGGTTGATTGCTTCTGGAATGTGATTTAGGATCCAGGGTTTTGTGTTCCCTATGTATCTTGTTACTGCAGCGATGAGCTGTTACCACATTCTACTATTTTCTTAATCTTGTATCTAGTTCTGTTTTATTTTTAAATTGCAACAAATGTAGAGTACTCATATGTTATGTTGTGTCTGGTTCTTAAACATATACCTAACGCTATCTAAGAGTTTGCTTGGTAGGAATGAAAATGGAATAATTATGGGGAAGTATAATAAGCATGTATCAAGTTATGTTTGTCTAAGCACACCTGAGCCTGGTGACCTCTGATACCAACGGTCTCTTGCTAACTTATTGTGTTTGGATATCAATTGAGTAAAATGTGAATGGACTTCATCTCAATCCATAAGAGTTCCATTTATTTTTTTGTCTCGAAGTGAGTGCTAATGTTCGTTTGCATTGGAGCCAACGTGAATTCAAACATAGTCTAAGTGGCTGATGTGCTTACTTGCTTGCTTGATTAATTAGCATTTAATGAACACAGGGTTGTTTGTTGGTGATTGTTTTTATAACTACAGATAGTTCAACTCGGCAATTAGGGTAATCTTTGACTGACTGGTGGCTGCCTGTAGTGTAGTGCACCTGTTTGTATATGAAGTAATATTATTTTAAAAGCTATCGTTTCATTCACACCTTTGCCAATGCATGTAATTTCTAGTCTCTCCGTTGATTGGATTAGCAGTTGTTTTAAGGTGTGTTTGTGAATTGAGTTTGGGAGGGGAGGAAGGGAAAGCGGAGGCTTATGATAAGCCCTCCCATTGTTTGAGAATTTTTTAAGAAGGGTGTAAGGGTTTGGGGAATTTTTGAAAACCCCTCCAAGACCCTCCTCTAGTTATTTTGTGGAGCTCCTCCAAATTGTGGGTTTTGGTGGAATTTTAAGCTTCCAAACAAGGGGAGGGCTTACCCTCCTTTCCCCTCCCTTCCCCTCCTCTTCCCTTCCCTTCAAAGCCTTACCCTTCCCTCCCTCAAAAACTCCCAAACACACCCTTAATGTTGACCTGGGTTTGGAAAATTGATTGGGCACACCTTGTAGTTCCATTTTCTATAGATTCATTTATTACCAAAACACACTTAAGTAATTTCATTTCCTAGAATATTTTCCCAAAGTATTTTCCCTCTGCAGATGCTTAAATTGTTCAGTCTATGAGTGTAAAACCTACCTTTCTTATTAATATTAATGCCTTTAATTTTTTTTTTACTTGCCAGTTGGTATTTAGTAGACCTACATTGTTCTGTTTATTGGATACTTGACACATAATGGACTTGCAGAGATTATCACAAAGACCTTTTTTGACAGATATTAATCTAGGTGATTTAATGCCTTTGTGCTTTATCTGAATTACATTCATGAATTGGTTATGATTATATCTTGATTTATAATTTTGGTTTGGCATCATAGTACCATCTTTGTAAAGATATGCTATTTCAGCTTGTGTAGCTTATTATTGCTTCAAATGTACAATGGTTAAGGTACTCATGTCCTTTAGGCACAGAATTTTAGATGTACTTTATCCTAACATTATATTATTACATGTTCTTATCTCTCAGTGTTGGTTAAAAAGACAAAAAGATGCTTTAAACCCTGATCGGCGAGACTCGGGAGAAAAAGTTATGTGGACTTCTGGCTTTGTCTTTGATAAAAGAGAGGTAGGAATGTTATATTATCATAATTAGTTCTCTCATGTACTTTATCTGTATCAAATTATTTTATATATGGACTCTAAAAGTATTTTATTTTTTTAATAAAAGAGAAATTCATAGGACAAAGGGGAAAAAACTACAAAGAAAAGAGAGGATAGGAAAATACTAAATCAAGTGCTTCGCCATTCAAAAATCCTTAAAATAAGAGTACTGCTATTTGGCTCGAAACACCCACCATATGAACATTACAAACCACGTGGATCTTCATTTTAAAAGGGAATTCTGCTTAAAAAGGAAAACCGCATTTATATCATCAAGTCAGTATATCTTTTCAGTGTTGTTCATAGCCATAGATCTCACCGTCACCGCAAAATACCATAGCCACAAAGAGTCAAAGACCACGAGCCACCATGGTCCTTGCTTCCCCCTATTTCTCTTTCCTTCTCTCCCTTTTGCAAAGCAACTGTGAACACATCAAGAATCAGATGTGTGTTAAGCATGATTCCAGTTCCAGATGTGTGTTAATTAGATGGTGAGGAAACGCTAGTTGGGAAAGAGAGCGATAGAAGTGTAACTGAAGCAGCAATGAGGATTGGAAGAGAGATAGAGAGTGCCACGTCATATTCGTAAGATTCGTTGCTCAAATAATTCGAGCCATAAAGCATTTTCCTTAAAATTATGTGAGTTAAGCTCCAATGAGATGCACCTAATTGTAAAAAGTTTATGTTATGGATGGAAAAAAAAAAAATTTAACTGCAGAATTTCCCCACTCTTTAGATTGTTAAAAGAGCCAGAAACTTCTGCTGTACATATAGGAAGGCCCAAGTTCAGCATTCCCTACCCGTTAATTTGTTAGTGTTAGAGTATTTAGACAATTATGTTTTTTTGACAAATTCTAAAATATTTTGAAGGAATTTCTGATAGCAAGCTACATTATTGTTTGCCTGTATTTTGGTTATATGCTTCCTTCTAAGAACTGTATACATAATAATGAATTTTGTGTTTTCATGATCTTGAAGTCATCATGTTATAAGATTTATATCATCTTTCTCTCCATAAATGTATTTAATGTGTAAGCAATGCTTTATGTTCACAATAATGTGCTCAAAATATATTTTAAATATACTTGTGTTCTGCACTCATCTTTAAGCTACGTGATTATGTATTATAGTTTCTCTAATTCTTTGAGCTATATATTACATTTGTACTTATAGGGAATTGTTGGTCTGGAAACTGACTATGGAATTCTTCGAATGAAAGTAAGCATTTCTATATTTCTTTGGCACTCATTGCATTCTTTTACCTTGGTTATTATGTATCCAATTTGCAGCTTATGTCTTTCATTTTGTCATATTTCTATTGTCTATTTCCTTAATGTTTAATCCAACAAATGAGGAATGCCCAGTGTGTTTGAAAAACTCATTTAAGAAACATACAACTATTAGTAGATTGGTTATTTGCTTCTCGATATATTTGTGCGTGTATGTGTGTGAAGGAGAGGGACAGATGCTTTACATACATGCCTTGATATTCAAAACTTTTCTGAGCTTTAGCCTTTATCTGATACTTTTGTTTGGTTGATTAGCTTTTTTCCATTTGTTGTCAACCAGAGTTCGGCACCAGTTCAATATTTTATTAGAATGCGAGTTTCAATAGACAAGATGTGACTTAAGGCTGGGTTGGTATAAACTTTACCAAGCAGTAGTTTTAGCTGAATATATTGCAAATACCTGCATTTTGTCCTCATATTTTCCTTTAGTTGGAGAGTATGGCTATGTGGGAGATTTTTTTTTTTCCAGATTTTGAACTCTGCTTCTTGCTCTTCCCTTGTGAGTGTTCTCTAGGTATTAATCATGCGGTTTAGTGTGACTTGTAATACTATGCCATGACCAGCATCAGGATATAATGACTTGAACGGATTTATGATTTAAGACAATCTAATTTCATCTAGTTGTTTAGTAGATAGATTGAAATGAGGAAATCAAAGGAATGTGTTTTCACCATCATAAAGTGAGAGCTAATTAAATTTCAACTTAGCTTTTCATTTCTCTCCAGTTTCCATCTACCTTTTGAATGGAGCGCCCTGAGTTGTATTCGTCTATTTTACTGGAGTCAAATATGAATGTCATTTCGTAACCCTTTTATGAACGTTCATTCCTACAGCTTTTGCCTGAGTGTGCTCCAGAATCTGTTGCCTACATTATTGAGCTCTTGGCATTGCCTCATTGTGTTGGTTGCCAGATTTATCGTGCTGAAAGCCGAGGAAACTTTTGGGATTCAGAAGGGAACCACATAAGAAAGGTGAGTTTCATTATGTGAATAATTATTCTAAATCGTGCATATATGTTATGTGGACTTTGTGGAAGAACCTACGTCTATCTTGCATGAAATTGTCTGGAAGATTCTCATATTTTTGTCTTGCCCCCTTTTAGACTTAGTATGAGCTTGTTTCAAAGTTTGCAGTGTTTTCTCGTGAAGAGAAGTGCTAACAACACTCTCTTTCTAATACTCTACATTTGATTGGTTTAAATCCATGTAGGTCTCACCAAATTGAGAGTGGAGTTCATATAATTTAGTGGACCCTACATGAAATTTGACCAATCAAAGAGAGTGTTAGAAAAAGAGTGCAAAAGAAAGTGTTGCTAGCATTTCTCAACATATCCAGTGCTAGATGCCGTCTTTTTATGTTCAAATTTTGTATTACATACCTCCAGGTTATTGATTTATTGACCTCAATATGTGATATATTTTTGAATTTGAATGTTGATATAGGCTCTATATGGTCCTCCTTTTGCACTAATTCAAGGAACACTTGAATCCCATGGGACTATATTCAAGGATATTCCAAAAGAACACTGTCCTTCCATAAGGAGAGGATCTGTTGCATGGGTTGGTTCTGGTCCAGAATTCTTCATCAGCCTCGCAAATCACAGGGAATGGAGAAATGCATACACTGTGTTTGGCTCTGTTCTCTCTGAAGATATGGAAATTTTAGAAAAAATCGCTCAGCTTCCAATTAAATCAGAGTTCTTCAGTAACATCGATGTCTCTATCTTGGAGAACCCACTTTCATTACGGTTTCGGAGGATGAGCGCAGAGTCGTAAATCCTCAAATTTATATGAAGCTGTAGATCTGGACGGTGCGGAAACTATTAGATTGTTCTTGGTTCCATTTGTTCATTCTCTTAAAAGTTTCAATCTATCAAGGCAATACAGAAATGGATCACGGTCTCAAGTTACTTCTCCACATTCTTGAAGGGATTTAAGTTACATAGACATTCAGGCACCAAATTTGTAGCTGGTGGCAAATCAAAGAGAGTATACAGCACCTAGTTTGATAGGTATGTGACTTTGAGGATATTTCTTGATTCTTTTTGTTTTTTTTTTTTCCTTTTCCAGTGAAGAAACTTACATAGATTTACTTGAAAAGAGTAAAAGAAAGGGCATCCATTTACAAAGATAGAAGCTTGAGGACATCTATTTACAAGCATTATGGGCTACAAATTAGTGGATTAGCTGGAGATATAGAATATAATTGACTGATTGCATGCTCAATGTAGAAGTTTGTGGTGTCACGTTTCTGTAATATATATATATATATATGAATTGTTTCTAGATTATAACTGGAACCCCTTTTTTCTGCAGCCATCTCACATCAATAACCCGGCCCCTACCACCTATTGGTAATTTTAGACAAGTTTCCTTTGAGGTAGATACCTGAATCCCAAGTATAGCTCATAATAATCTATCCTCCGGGGCATACGAGAATTCTTTCGCCATTTGAGGCGTTAATTTACCCACTAAAATATCGCCAGCTTCTGTTCCTTTTTTTTTTTTTTTTTCTGGTTTGAACCACACTTATCCTCTAATGAGGTATTCCTGTTCGAGCCAGGTAAACCTCTGGTTTGTTCTTCTAGCTAGTCTTTATGTCCATGTCACTAAAAAGGTGTTTCTTGGTGTATTTTTCAATAGTTTTGAATTTGAGTTTAGTTACAGTACTGACTATGTAAAAAAGTTTTACAAAGACCTTCAATTAGATTTTTATTATCTTGCCATATTTTAACTAAATTGAAATTAAAAGTACAAAAAAAAAATAAGATGGAGAAATGTGATTTAAATTTTCTGTAAAACTGTTTACATTATTGATATATATTAATTACATTATTCAAATTTTTAATACTGTTTTTCATGTTTCTCGGTGCAACATCAATTTTTGTAAATGTAATTGTAGAATGTTCAAGTAATAAAATCTGGGCGTAAATGTTAGAGCATTTTTCATACTTGTTGACTTCTAATTCAGTTTTGCAGCTATGGATAACTTTGGAGGTGTTTGTAAAATCTAAGAAAGTTGGGGAGAGGAAGATTCAGGGATTTGGAAGGGGAATTTAAATGCTTTTCGATGTAAAAAATAAAAACTTCTAAAAATTGTGCATCTCAGTGTAATTAGGTTAATTTTTAATTGAGTTTAATAAATATCCATTAATCTTGACAATTATAATTATAAAATATATAAAAGGTAAAATGGAGAGATGTGGTCGAATTTTTCCGCAAAACTTTTTCATGCGTAAGTTGAATTATTTTTTAACGGCATGGTGATTATTTATTTATTTATTATGTTGTAATTGTTCATCCGTCAAAAAGAAAATTGTGATAAAATTGATTCTTAACAACATTATTTAATGTTTTCTTTCTTTCTAATTTAACCATTTTCGTAGTCTTATTTCTCTTCCTCATCCCGTTATCTCGCATTTAGTTATCTATAAAATAGTTTCAAAAAAAAAAAAAAAGTTATCTATAAAATATTTACTTAGATAAGATAATTGTAGGGACTGCTTGTTTATCCAATGACTAATAACTGTTTTATGTTTTCGAAATTTAAATATATCCTTTTTATTGGACAAAGGAAAATAAAAGAAAAACTACTCCCTAATGGCCCGTTTGGTGGACAGGATAAACAGAGACAGGATAGGATAGTAATCATATCCTGTTGTTATCTGTTGTTTGTTGCGTCAGCAGGATAGGATAACACTATCCTGTCCCTTATCCTATTCTGTCCATCATGTGTAAAAGTTATCCTGAGGGGGAGTTAGGATAGAAATTATCCTGACAGGATAGGATATCAGTTTTTGTTTGTTTATTACCATGACCCAAAATTAATTTCAATATTTATATTTTATATAATTTATAATAATACTAATTAATAAATATAAATTTTTGATTTTAATAAAATATTAATTTTAATAAAATATTAATTTTATTACTTATCAATTACTAATTGTTATTATTAAGTTAAATTATTTAATTACTGATAAATTTAATTAAAAAATAAACTTATTTATAAATGGTGAAAATATTGGATTTACTCGTATAAAATAATTAAATTTTCATTATCACTTACTACTACTTAGTTAATATTATTTTTCGTTATTTATATTATAATAAAAATACACAAAATAATTCTTCACTCACAATAAAATAGGCTACTCATATATATATATATATATATATATTAATTTTTTAATAGTAAATATAAACTAATTTTATATTAAATAAAAGTTAATTTTATTTTAGTTAATATTAAAAAATAAGCTATTTATAAAAATGAAAAAAAAATTAATAGAATAATCACTTTAAAAAAAAATCTATTTAGAAAATTAAATTTTAAAAAATATTATGTATTTTTTATTTCAAGGAAAATTTGATACATTTTTCATTGTTTGTATCATATCCTATCAATATCCTGTCCACCCCAAACACAAGATAGGATAAGAGTCTATCCTGCTCTTATCATATCCTGTGTTTATCCAATCCTTTATCCTATCCTGTTATTATCCTATCCTGACCACCAAACGGGCCCTAAAAGTGTAGACCCCTTGAAAATCCTTACTAAGGATATACATCAAACCCACGGGAGGAACATCAACAACAAAGTGTAAGGGTGGAAGTAGGCTAGATTAGGTTAAACTTTGCTTAAATAGGTTTGACCTACTTAAAAAATTCAAGGTTCGAGTCTAGCTTGTTGCCTGTATAAGCTTATTTTTAGATCTGAGCCTGATCTATTTAAAAGCCTGATCTGACCTGTTAACCTATTTAAAAGCCTAATTTAATGTAATACATTCAAGTTGACTGAAAAATCTACTTATAAACATGTCAACAAACTTATAAGTTAATGAGCTAAAATATAATAATATGCTTATATGGTCCAAGTCAAAGTAAATTAGTCATTAGTCATTTTCTAAAGATGTCTATATGACCTCATTATATAGTTGTTGGTTCACAAATAGATTTGGTCGATTAGGAAATAGATTCGGTCGATTTGGAAGCTGCGTGATCGGCTGAAAAACCAACTATGATTCCCTAATCAAGCGATTACTCAAGGAAGGGACTCTGTTCCTCAATATGGATTCCTAAGCCTCGCTATTAAAGGATGTTTGAAATAGGATTTTGGCTATGAATTAAGATCCACTTCTTCAATATGGATTCCTAAGATACTCCAAAAAGCTCTTAGTGCCTCGCTATTGAAGGATGTTTGAAATAAGATTTTGGCTATGAATTAAGGTCCACTTCTAAGAAATGTAAAGGTCTGGAAAACGGTAAAGAAAATAAAGGTTGAAAGATGTAAATCAGCTAAAAATTAAATTGCAGAAAGCGATAAAGAATTTAAATGGCTAAAAAGTAAAGTACATAATAGTAATAAAATGCGGGAAATTTGTAGATTTGATTGATTGATTGTGTGTGTTTTTACAAATGACCTTCCTCTATTTATAAAGGCAAATCGACTAACTACCTAGCGGTTGAAAAGAACATGTGACATCCCACGTTCTCCGATCATTACTAATGCTTACAAAATTGTGCGGTATCATCGTTCCCTCTCTCCTAGTCAGCCTAGAGACTTTGTTTTAGTCGTTCCTCATTGCATCGGCTAGCTTGCAACCACTTTCTCCTATTTACGCGGGGATGAGCCCACTAACTATTTATGCACTTGGAAAGCTTCTAGAAACCTGATGGTTTATTCTGCTTGATCTAACGCTCCTATTTTCACGAGGGTTATTATCGTAAATACCAACAAATAAAGCACATTGCAAAAAGGCAACGAAAATTAAATCCGAAATAAAACTAATATATTAACTGTCTCAAGGCGAAGATGATTCAATAAAAGAGTACATGATTGAAAAAGAAACAAAAGTCAACACAACTAAGAACCACACGCAGGTAGATCCTTCAGAAGTGAGACACTAAAAACAGAAACTAAGACATAGAACACCGTGAAACCCTATGTCGAGCCACCAGACGCTCCAACTTCTCACGCCGACGCAACAAGTCTCTCCTACGCCACTGAGGAAAACGAGCAGTAGTCGCCTCCGACGGAAGGTCATCCTCCGGAGAAAACGTTACGCGCCTATCGATAGGCGAATCCTCTGGCTGTCGCCCACAGACTATATCGTGGAAAGAACTAATAACGTCTAATATACGTCGTGGAGGAACAATAATGCATATAGTCCCTTTGTGATAATGCACATTCATGGTCAAATCGTCACGATCTCGTCGCGTAGTCCTTATCCATCTGGTATATGTAGCAATACGGCAAATACAACTATAATTCCACGTGTCTCCAACATCTGGGTAACTAATAACGTCTAATATACGTCGCAGAGGAACAATAATGCAAATAGTCCCTTTGTGATAACGCACATTCATGGTCAAATCGTCACGATCTCGTCGCGTAGTCCTAATCCATCTACGCGACGTATACTAGATGGATTAGAACTACGCGAAGAGATCTGCCGTATTGCTACGTATACCAGATTCATCGGCTCTTTGACAAGTAGCCATTAAATCAGCCACCGAAATATCAGGGTACCACCTGTAGAACCTATCATGGAAACTCATTTCCATGTCTGTCCAGTTCTGGATGGAATTGGGAGGCAAGGAGGAATACCAACTGAGTGCTGTCCTGTCAATGATAAGGGAACAATTGCAGTTTGTAAAAATCGTTCGGAGTTGTCTCTCCAAATTGAGCCGTGAATCGGTCGATATGTTCCATCGTGGACTTATCATCGTCACCTAAGAAGGTGGTGAAGTCTGGGACCTTAAAACCTCTCAGCAATGAGATAGTCCTGTCCACCCATTCAAGGTACGGTTTCCGATAGGCAGGTCTATCGATGGGCCGCAGCTGAACGCCAAAATATCACCGCATAGCTTCAACAATCGTGTTGGGATCAACGAAACTTGGTCCCCTGAGCTCTCCTGTGTTAGGAGGGTTCTCCTGGTGTCCAAATCCTTGAACTGGTGGTATATGTACTAGTCTCGACTGAGCTAGTGGTGTCTGATAATGAACAGTCGGCTTGCTAGCTGCTTATAACAAGGTTGCTCATGCACTCCTTTGAATCTAGTGTTGCATGTGGGGGTCCACTGCTGGTTGTTGTCTTTCCTAGTCCACCGAGACACATTGGGCCAAACGAGTTCGGCTGACAACGGTGGTGGCTGGACAAAGGAACCTCCTCCAAGGTGGAACGTAGGCTGTGGAGACAGATTCGCCTATGGGGAACTGCCGATTCTTACACCTTCTCCACGCTTTTCTATAGAAACTTGAGCATACTGAAGGGAAGCCATGTGGGGATTACCCTGAGTGGCCTGCCCCCCGAGCGTGGGCATATTTTGAACAGTATGGGGCGGAAAATCCGACCCTTGCCGTTGCAAATCCTCCTTAGCAAAGTGCATCTCGTTATGCACCATGAGTTTGACGATTTCAGCCAAGTTCTCAGAGACTTGAGTGATGAATCGTCAATTCCCAAGTCGATCTGCTGCCGAATGAAGAAAGTTGTGGTGACCATACTCGAGTCTCTCTTTTCGTTTGCTGTCTCAATAACTTCAATGTGGGAGAATTTTCTCTTAAAGCTCTAAGTGCATAAATATTTTGAAACAAACATTTTTCTTTCAATTATTTTATAACGAAAATAGTATATTTTAAAGTCACTATCACTTTAGAAAAGATAAATCTTGTTCTTAGATTCTAAGTAGGAGTTGGAGTAGGTTGGTTTGACCAAATATGAACCAAAATCCGTGAAAGTGTTTGATCTAAGCTCAACTCCCATTGGCCATTGGAATTGAATTGGCATCCCACGTGATGACGTGAACCCAACTTCATCCAGACCCACTCTCTCAACCTTTAAGATGGGGGTGCACGATCCACCTTCCCCATTTTTCTATCTTTCAATAAATACCATTACAAGGTCATTTTCCTTCTCCCACCACTAATAATACCACCACACCGCACCACTTTTTGTCCCTCTTCTCGGTCAAACCAAACCACTATTGCCACCACACCATCACAAAATAAACCAAAACAAACCCCCATTAAAAATGTTAATTGATGACTTAATCCCAAACACTAACTCCGAAACTCAAAAAATAAAAAAAATAAAAAAGAAAAAGAAAAAACTCACCCCACTTCACAATTTCCCTCTCCTCTCTTGGCGGTGGGTAACTTTAATAAAACACCTTAGCCTCCCCCAACAAGTCCCACACAAACAAACACCTAATTTTTGAATTTTGATGATGATGCTGTTGATGATGATAAGGGAATTGGATTTGGATTTGGATTTGGTCATGGGCAAAGTCAGAAGAGGTGGACCTCTCCCACCCTCGGCGCACGTTAGCCCAACCCCCCTCTCACCTAAGCGGTGGTGGCCTCCTCATCCACCCACGTCACTAAATCCAGCCGCACATCCCTCCCACCACCCCAATCCCCCTCTTTATCCCAACAACACCACTTTTCTCTCTCCACCACCACACCACAAACTCACACTCTCTCTCTTTTCCTCTTCCACCACCACCATCATCACAACCACAACACCCACTTGCTATTCTGCGCCACCCGCCTCCTCCTTAACCTAAAAATCCAATCATTTTCTATCTTGCGCCTCCTCCATGGCCTCCCCATCTTCCCCCACCGACTCCAACCCTCCCTCCGCCGTGCCCCTCCCTCTCCCGGTGCCTCCTCCGCCCGCAACCTCCTCCCGCCGCCTCCCTCCGCCGTGTTGGGGAGATCCGGAGACCGCCGCCCTCATCGACGCCTACCGTGAGAAGTGGTACTCCCTCGGCCGCACCAACCTGAAATCCACCCACTGGCAGGAGGTCGCCGACACCGTCGCGGAGCGCTGCCCCAGCGAAACCACCGCCGCGAAGACCTCCGTCCAGTGCCGCCACAAGATGGAGAAGCTCCGCAAGCGCTATCGATCCGAGATCCAGCGCCTCCGGAACCTCCCGGTGCCGCGATCTCGCGCCTCCTCCTCGTGGGTGCACTTCAAATCCATGGATTCCATGGAGAAAGGGCCTTCCCCTCCGAAACCTGAACCCCTCAGCAACAGCAACAACCACCTCGACGATCCCGAAGATCTCGACGACGACGAGATCTACGAGGAATTCAAAAACGGGGGTTCCAACACGAGAAGCCTCGACAAATTCTACCGTAACGGAATGGGTGGTAACGGCGGCGGCGGCGGTAGCAACAGCGGCGGGTTTCGCATTCGGATCCCGGCCGGGGTGAGCGTGGCGCAACCCGTGTCGAAGCTCTTCGGCAACCCGAAGATGAACAACAACAACAACCCCTCCGATTCGGGTTCGCGAGGGTTCGCCAACGGCGGAAACAGGGGCGTGGTGAAGGATAGGCAATTCGGGTCGGGTAATAAGAGGGAGAGGGACCCGGTTGGTGAAATGGTGAGCGCTATCAAGGTGTTGCGAGATGGGTTCGTGAGGATGGAGCAGATGAAGATGGAGATGGCGAAGGAGATCGAACAAATGCGAATGGAGATGGAGATGAAGCGCACCGAGATGATCCTGGAGTCGCAGCAGAGGATCGTGGAGGCTTTCGCCAAAGCCGTTTCTGAGAAGAGGAAGAAGAAAAAGGGTAACCCGGTAGCATCACCCTCTGAACAATAGTTATATAAAGATCGAAACTTTCTTCGATTCTGTGTTTTTCCCCTGTAAGAGATAAATGCAATGATGTTCACTAGTGTTCAGCTTTCGTTTTAGGTAGTATGATATTGTTGCTATATACTCTCATCTACTACTTTATTTCTATTTTTTTCTGGGTAAATTTTGGTACTTGATCAGTTTAGGGTTATGTGGTGTGAATTTAGCTTTTTTAAGTAACTGATTTTTCTGGTGTTAATCATGTGATGTTGCCACTGCCTTGTATTTAAATTGAAATGATTTAACTCTGGGAACATAGTTTTGTGGAAATCATGATTTGTGTGCATATATAGTTCTGCTGTTGTGTTTTGCTGAGACCATTTGTCATATGTGATGGTCGGTAAGTGCTGAAGATTTCATTTTAACAATGTCAGCAATGTGAGAGAGACACAGTTCTGCTGTTGTGTTTTGCTGAGACTATTTGCCATGTGTGATGGTAGAAAAGTGCTGAAGATTTCATTTTAACAATGTCAGCAATTTAGTTAACAATATAGATTTGTAAAGAGGATCTGAGGCTGGCCCGGATAAATAATTGTGATGCCAACAAATTTTCTGAATCTCTGTTAATGATTCCTGTCGTTTTCGAGGGATTTAGTCATATGTTGTTTATAAAGTTCTATGGTGTTTAGGGGAAATGATGCCACTTTGTTCTGGCCGAAATTGTCTTTTAAGAAGTTCCAGACCACGTCATGTTTTGTCAATTGAGCATGGTTTGTAGTCATCTTATTTGGTAAAAGAATGAATTTGTATTATGACATTGAATGATGGATTTTGTTGCATCACATTTCTCACACATGCTGAGAAGTGAGGATGTTTTTTGCAACATTAACAATTGTAAGCATGTCTGTCATATAGTAACATGTTCGAATTATTTGCATTCTGGATCTGTATCAACTACTATCAACTCGAATTTCTAAAGAATCAAAGATTCCAGACTAAGATGTAAGTTACCTTCATAGTGTCAACGACATCACTTTGTTTTGGTGGAACATTTAGACCTTCCCCTCCCACCTCCTCCTTCTCCTTCTTCTTCCTCCTTCTCCTCCTCTGTTTGATTTATCAGAAAACTACAAGAAAGACAAAAGAGACTAAGGAACACCAAAGGAGTCTCTCAACAATAGGAACTTCTAAAACACGAGCTCATGAAACAGAATGGCAAGCACCTAAACGCGTAAGCTAATCTGCAGCTGAATTGCATTCAAGATGAATCCTAAGAACATAGACCATTGAATCTCTTTGAATTAACTTCCTGATGTCACGTGTGATGAGAAGGAATTTGTCCCCAATATCATCCTCTAAGGCCATCAAATTGTTAGCACAATCAACCTCACACAAGATGTTTTTGCAACCCCTCATCCAAGCCAATTCCAACCCTCTCATAGCCATAGTCTCGGCGAGAAGATGATTGCCATCGGTATGGTGAGATAAGAACCCAAACTTTCACTAACCCTTCTCATTCCTCACTAGACCACAGTACCCATACAGTTAAGTGAATTATATAAAAAAGAAGGCTTAAATGCATTTTTAGTCATTGTAAAATACGTTGTTTTTGTTTTTCATCTTTACAATTTTTTTCTTAGTTTTAGTCCTTCAAAAATTACATGTTTTATTTTTAGTCCTTGCTATTTGTTTTTCATCCAATCCAGATCTAAAAAACTCTCACGCCCTTAGATCTGCTCTACAAGCCGTGAAATCGGGGCCAGTCATTTCAAATTTTTTTCCAACTTGTAAAAACCCAAATTTAAATGTATGAAAAAACAACTAGTAAAGACTAAAAACAACACATGTAACTTTTGGAGACTAAAAATAAGGAAAAAAAATCATAGGGACGAAAAATAAAAACAACTTATTTTACAAGGACTAAAAATGTATTTAAGCAAAAAAATATATTTTAATTTTAACTGAATAGTAGCAAGTAATAAATAAATAAATAAATAAGAAGAAACTTATCTATTTTTACTACTTGTATATAAATAAAATAAAATGAATTTCTGTACTCTTCATAAAGTAGTATACTTTTTGGCCAGCCCCCTACCGCTTCGTGCGCTGACCGTGGGGCGAAGGATTAGTCTCACGGCGACCGGCTGTGGGGATACCTTGGTCAAGACAAAAAAAAGATTAAATTATATGAGTAGCTAACTAATTCTAACTCCGCAGCAAGTAATAAATAATAAATTAATATATTAAAAATAATATTTTTTCTTTTATAAATTACTATATTTTTAAATTATATGTTGTAAAATAATTTGAATTCAAAACTGAGAGTGAAAAAGAAATATAAAATTGTTATCTATCAAGGCTCTAAACCAACTTGCCCTCCAAGGATGAATTTTACCCGTGGGCTGGATATACACGATAAGAGATATAATTTTTTCACAACAAAATATCAAATTAACAGATTAATTTTACCTCCAGGGATCACTGTGTTAGACTCCCCTTGCGCAGAGTTGGAAACTCTTATTATAAGAGACTATGTGTTAGTACCTTAGTTTTTATTCCTATCTTGCTAGTAGTTATTCGATGTAAAAAAAAAAGTATGTAATTACTTAATTATATATATATATGATTGGACTAACCCGGTCAAATCACTCCGAGGGGTGTTGATTGAGGAGGAACAGCGAAACTACGGTGAGGCGGGGCGGTGGTCTTCGCGGCACTCCGTCTTCCGTCGAGCCCGGGAGGGGTCCATGCGAGAACACTCCGACGCTCAAGTTTGAGAAGTGAGGTTTTGAGGGAAAGTGAGTTTAGGAGAGAGAGAGAGAGAGATTGTGTACCTTAAGTTTACCATGCCTTGCCTTTTATAGAGGAAGGGCTCACGTGGTTCGAGGTTCTTGGTTGTTGTGCCATAGTCACGTGGTGTGATGTGATGTGGTGACGGAACATAAACGTCGTCGATCGCGAGATGCCCAACGATTAAGGACTGACTCCTTTGGTCGGTGTTGTAGTGACTAGGCAAATGTATCGTACCCTGAGATTTTATCCCAGAACAGTAGCCCCCAGCTCTGGCATTCAATTATGAAAGCCGAGAGGTATAATATGCGGACGATGATTGGGTTGTCGGGCGAGGTTGAACTGGGACTCGGTCGATGGAGTGAACGCTTGATCGTTGACGAGTCGGTCGGATTGACCTCCAGAGCAGGATTTAGGGGCAATTGGATTTTCCCCAGAACAGTAGCCTCCCAGCTCTGGCATTCAGTTATGAATGCCGAGAGGTATAGATCCTTGCCTCGTTCCTAGTCATTATCTATTAGAAAGGGGGTTCTTGGGTGCTCGAACATGTATTGATGCTTGATTAGGATTTACGAGTGTATGATCGTCGATCCAGCCGAGTGTGTCTCCAGTGGCCAAGGTCGTTCGACTTAGCCATTTAAGCTTGACGCCCAGGAAGATTCTTCATTCTTCTCATGCCGAGGAGAGTGCCCCTCGGGGGGATCCGCTCTCGCCGAGGGTTGTGTTGCTCGGTGGTGGATTGTTACTTATCTCAAGTTTCTTGTGGAGGTTTCTTCACATATATTTGCTCGACTGAGGCTTGCGTTGTGGAGGCATTGGCCGGGCTCTCGCTGAGAGAATGACAGTTACCGTGTTGTTGAGAAACAACACGAGGGAATGGCGGTCGACCATGTGTTGTTGAGAAGCACACATAGGAAAAGTAGTTGACCATGCTCGCTCCAAAGGGGTCACATGGGAGGGGTATTTGGCCATGTGTTGGTTAAAAGCAACACAAAGGAGCTCACTGAAATGCTGCTCCGGCGTGCCGAGGCTTACGCTGCTGAAATGCTGCTCGGAAGTTTGGGACAACGTGAGGAGATGATTCTGGCCTCCTCCATTGTAAGTCTTCCTTGGAAAAGTGAATCTCATTATGCACCATAGGCTACACGATTTTAGCCAAAATTTGAAAACTTGGGAGGTAATGTCGTTAATCCCCTAGTGGATTTGCTGTCGAATGAAGGAAGTAGTGGTAGTGGTGACTATGCTTGGGTCTCTGTCTTCGTTTACTATCTCAACATAAGGAGAGACTGTTATTGTGGCTATTGTGGAAACAGGATGGCCAACAGCATCCATAGTTGGTGCAGAATGTACTAGCGTTGTAGCGGTAGAAGCGGTACTACCGGGCGAGGTATGACTGCTACTTGCTCTGCGATTGTTTGAGGATTCCATTTTTCATCTAGATCTCAATCACATGCTCTAATTTAGGTCGTGAGTTGGTGATGGAAATCGTTAAATAGTGAGAGAAGTCCCATTGGAGTGGCAATTTGTTGGTTTACAAATAGATTTTGAAGACCAGGAAGCTATGTAGGTCGGCTGGAAAACCAACGCTCGATTCCCTAATAAAATTATTACTCGAGGAAGGGACTATGTTCCTCAATGTAGATTCCCAAGACACTCCAAAGAGATCTTAGTTCTCACTACAAAGAAAGTGTGACTAGAACATGGCTATGAACTAAGTTGAACGGCTAAAAGTGGAATAAAAGGGGTGAAAGACTGTAAATAAAGTAAAGGCGGAAAATTGTAAATGGCTGAAAGTAAAGGCGGAAAAGTTGTAAAGCAATGTAAAGTGCTGGAAGTAAAAGGTAAGAAAATAAAGGAAAGATAAATGCGGGAAATTAGTAAGATTTGATTGATTGTTGAGTTGTGTATTTTACAATTTATTCTATTTATAGAGGCTAATTAAGCTAACTTTGGCAGTTGGAACCCACCTAGAACTCCTCTACATTTTAAGATCATTACACAAATATACCAGCAGTGCGGAGTGTCGATTCTATCTCTTTCCTAGTCAGTTTGGAGGCTTTGTTAAGTCATTCCTCCTTGCTTCGGCTAGCCCTTAATCGCTTATCCTAATTTCAGAGGAAAGAGTCTGATGTTGCTTTTGCACGTGGAAGTCTTCTAGAAATTCCTTGAATACTCTGCTTTGTGCCCAAGTTTCTGCACCTTCCCTTGAATCTTGTCCCGATACATTTCATCTATCTTAGCCGTTTAACTTGGCAATCCACGGCTAATCCTCGCCCTTCGGATGGCACCGCTAACAACTATTTTTGTCCCAATGGCTAATATGTCACTTCGGTTGTCTAACTAGCCGTTACGGATATTTGGGCACCAACAAAAATGATATCGGGCCAACAGACTATGACACTCCCCAAGCGGGGGACTCAACCAAGTGGAAACCAAACGGAACTCTCCGAGCAACGCGAGCTAAATAATCCGCAAGAGAATTTACCTCCCTATGAACATGTTGAAACATCAATGGTCTATGAATCTCCCATAGATGACAAATGGACTGGGTTAACTCATCATACTGGTGGGAACCAACACCCGAGGAAAAAATAAGCCGAAAAACCTCGAGAGAATCACTTTTAATGATAACACAAGGAATCTCCAAACTGATCACAATATTAACTAAAAAATAACTATTTTTTCTTTAAATTTGAATAATTTAAACTAACAGTCCTATTTAGAGAATAAAGTGCATAAGTATAATATTTCTAATAAAATTTGAAAAATAAATTTTTATATTTTGTCATACATATGTATGTATTTTATCACAACTAGTGATTTTTCAGTGATGTCAAAACCGGACCGGCCAGTCTGACTGGTTTAATCAGTAACTGTGGCCTTGGCCGGTTCAGTTCTCTTCTATAAATGGAGATGATAAAAACCGATAGTAAACCTCTAGAACCTATTACAAATCGATCGAAACAGGGGTAAAAACAGCCTGAATCGGTTTTGACAGAACAACACCGTGAGAACTTTTTGGTCATCTTCTTCGTGACTTTTTCGGCCGAGCGCCACCATCCCTGTGCTAAATTTGATCTGCGAGTTCCATCTTGCTTTGCATCGGTCAGTTCTGCACCAGACCATGTCAAAACCACACGTTTATTTCTCGCAAAATGAGCAGCTAGCCTTCAGCGACATCATTGTCGATCCTCTGTAAGTTTGCAACATTATAGTTACTCAAGTTCTTTCTTCGAGCAACATTATCTCTGCTCAAGTTCTTTCTTGGAGCAACATTATCTCTGCTCAATTATTTTACCAGTGGAGCTAAGAAGTGTTTGTTTGAAGAGAGTTTGTGTAGAGAGAAGTATGAGAGAGAGAAGTAGAGGGGAGATGAGGAATTCACCCTTGTTTGGTGTTGCATTGAGATGTGAGGCAAAAGATAACTCACGTGGGATCCACCACTTTTTGGGGTCTCTCCAAATTGTAGAGAAATGACCAATGTTTTTTTTTTTTTTTTTCCAGATTACTTGCACTTTACTGGCGGTTTGGGACCGCCGGTAAAGCGCACAAAATCCGTCATAAACTATAATATCTTAGAAATAATTATTTTTAAACCTAAAAAGTAACTTTATCTTTTCTCTTTCTATCATAACAAACAACCTTGAAAATTTACTCTATTTCTCACATCTTTCTCTCCACTCAACCTCTCTCTTCTCTATTTTTCTCTTCTCTACTTCTCTCCTCCACCAAACAAACATACATTTTGGGCAAAAAAAATAAAAAACACAGCTAGCCTGCACACTTTTTTCAAACTTCAAAACATCGGTATAAGTGCAGTGTATTATAATTTATGTTTGGAACCAAAACCCTAAAAGTTTGTTTGGAACAAAGGAAAAATTACATGAAGGAAAGAAAACTTGCCAATAAATTATCTTTCCATCGTTTGTTATGGTATAAATGGGACGGGAAGAGAAAACTGATGCAGTGAGACCCACGCTGCAATTTTCCTCTCACTATTGGAAATAAAATGGTGAAAAGAGTGGGATTCCGTCACAATGACAATTATATCCTTTTTCATTATATCTCTCATCAAACAAACAAAATTAAATAATATAGAAAAAATAAAAATCAATGACACTGCTAAATATTAAACATAATTATATATAGTTCCATCAAAATAACTATATTTTCAGTAACAGTTTTAAATAAATTTTAAATATGATGAAGATAATTCATCTGCCTGGACGGTGGATCGCTAGGCTCAGACTCGCCGACGAACGACGACAGAGGCTTGGGAGAGGAAATGTCCTTCAATTCTGACGACGTTGGTAAGCTTTGAGGTGTCGAACTGATGGACTAGATAGAGAAAGGGACAGCAGATGCAGTACGCGTGGGTGGCGACTGGAGTTTGGCGGTTCAGGCAGAGGAGGGAGAAGTGGTGTGTGGCTTCAATGGTCGAGGTACGAGGGCATTAAATACGAATAAGCAGAAGCTGGCAGCAAATGAGAAAAAGTTGGGTTAGCCTAGTGATTGTCAGATGATGGAAGTGATGGCAACGTTAGGCTGTGGGCGGCAGAAGGAAAAATCTCTTTACTCTGAACATGTGATCGCTAACCTTGCATCAAGTGGAATACAAATGGGCACATTCAGCAATGAAGTGAGTGTAGGAATTAACGCTTCTGTCCTTGTTGAGGAGAACGATGAAATTAGTAGACAAAGCGCGTGGGTGATGCTAGTGAATGGGGCCCATGGTGCAAAACCTAATTGTTGTGAAAATAAAAAGGCTAGTAATGCAAATAAATTAATGGGCAGCGAAGGGTCACAAACGAAAATGGGCCTTGGCTTATTAGGCTCTTGCCAAAATAGTTCGGTGGTGGGGGAAACCCAGGATTTAAGTAATTGCAAACAGAAAGAGCCCACTGGTGAGGGAAATAAACAGGTTGAGAAGGAGGTTGCAGGTGGGGTTGCACAGGAAAGCACAAATACAGGGTGCCTCATGAAATTAAATGAGAAAAAAGAATTTGTAGAATTGGAGAGCTCTGATATTGTAGCGACAAAAGCCACAATGGAAGGACCAAATCTGCCACAAGCAGAAAACTACCCAAGCAATCAGGGTGCCATGAGGATGTCAGTAAATGGAATATCAGCAGGATCAGAAGCGACAAGTAATTGTACTGAAGAAGGCACAAATTCTGCAAGCTTGAGAAAGGAGGTACGACAGTTCTACTACTCATTTAGCAACTCAATCTCTGAGTCTGGTATCCAAAACTACAATAAGCTCTTTTGGCTGAAAAATGAGGAAAAAGAAGTAAAAAATTTAAGGGATTTAGGGAAAGACATCGGGGATAATTTTCAAGGTTGTGATGAGGATATTGTAAGGAGACTAATAGAGATGGGGAAAAAAGATGAATTTGAGTTGTAGAAGAACAGAGCAACATGGCATGGAGGGTGCGTCATAGGTGAACTATGAAGCTAATGACTTTCAATGTTAGGGGGTTAAGGGGAAGGGTTAAGAGAAGGACCATCAAGAGACTAATGCTCAAGGAGGATGTAGATATGTTGATGATTCAGGAAACAAAATCAAACTCCATAAGCATATTTACCTGTGTGTCTATTTGGGGAGCAGATGATATGGAATGGCTGGCTAACCCCGCTGTTAACAGGGATGGCGGTCTACTCTGTGTTTGGAAGAGCAGTATCTTCAAATTAGAAGAGATTTTTTTATGGTGCAAGCTACATTGGACTCAAGGGAATGTGGAAAAAAAACATCATGCATCCTTGTAAATATGTACTCTCCATGTACCATTGGGGAGAAAAGGAGGTTGTGGGGGGACCTGATAGACTTGAAACAAAATAATGAAGAACTGGTTTGGTACCTAGTTGGAGATTTCAATGCTATCCGAAGTCATGATGAGAGAAAAGGAATCTAATCCGAGTCAAGAACAGGGGTGGGGGAAATAGTGGAGTTTAATGCATTTATTGAGGCTATGGAGGTTGATGATATACCTTTGGTGGGAAGAAAATTTACGTGGTATAGACCAAATGGGCAATCAAAGAGTAGGTTGGATAGGTTTCTAGTGTCCCGTGATTGGTGGAATATCTAGCCAAATAGTGCATAATACACTATCCAGAGGGATATCTCAGATCATTGTCCTTTAATCCTCAAATGCAACACTGTGGATTGGGGGCCGAAACATTTCAAGAGTAAAAATTTCTGGTTGTTGGACCCCACCTTCGCTGATTTTGTCACAAATACATGGTCCTCAATTAGCATTCAAGGGTGGGGGGCTTATATCTTCAAAGAGAAACTGAAAATACTTAAGCACAAATTGAAGCAGTGGGATAAGGAGAATGTTGGGACTTAGGGAGAAGATGTAAAGAACTAGTAGGAAGAGTGAATACATTGGACATTAAGGAAGAAATTTGGACCTAAGTGCAGATGAGCTACAAGTTAGACGAGATTTGCTTGAGGAATTCTGGGGAGTTGCAAACATGAACGAGTATTTATTATTTCAAAATCCAGAGATAAGTGGATTAAGGACGGGGATGCAAATACAAAGTACTTCCATAACATGGTAAATTGGAGGAGAAGGGTGAATGCGCTCAGGGGCTTACTAGTTGAAGGAAATTGGATTGATGATACGGTTGTTGTAAAAGGAAAAACTAAACAATTTTTCCAAGAGAGGTTCAAGGAGCGGCCGTGGAGTGGCTTGAATTTGGATGGTATTCCTTCCAGGTCAATTTGAAGGGGAAAAAATGTCTTGCTCACGGATGGGTTTGAACCAGAAGAAATAAAGAAAGCAGTTTGGGACTGTGAGGGTGATAGAAGTTCGGGGCCGGATGGTTTTAATTTTCGATTCATTAAATCTTTCTGGCATGTGCTAAAAAT
Organism: Acmispon strigosus; assembly: GCA_030819835.1. Classification (NCBI taxonomy): domain Eukaryota; kingdom Viridiplantae; phylum Streptophyta; class Magnoliopsida; order Fabales; family Fabaceae; genus Acmispon; species Acmispon strigosus. The sequence goes on from JAUAMA010000002.1 coordinate 28,884,675, forward strand.
GGATATCATGAACGTGCTGGTGGATTTTCACAGGAGTGGTGTTTGGTTAAAGGGAGGGAACTCTTCATTCATCACTTTGATCCCCAAGATGGATAGCCCGTTTGAACTGAATGATTTTAGACCAATTTCTCTCATTGGGTGTATGTATAAAATAGTGGCCAAAGTACTAGCCAACAGGCTACGAAGGGTAATGGAGATTATCATTGATGAAAGTCAATCTGCATTCATTAGGGGACGACTGATGTTGGATAGTGTGTTGATTGCCAATGAAGTCATTCGTGAGGCGAAAACAAGAAAACATCCTTGTGTGGTCTTTAAAGTAGATTATGAGAAAGCCTACGATTCAGTTAATTGGGATTTTTTGTATTACATGATGAGAAGGATGGGGTTCTGAAATAAATATATCGGGTGGATAAAAGGTTGTGTAGAGTCAGAAACAGTATCAATCCTGGTAAATGGGAGTTCTACTCAGGAATTCTAAATGGAGAGAGGGTTGAGACATGGCGATCCTCTGGCACCTTTCCTATTCTTGATTGTGGCAGAAGGCCTAAGTGGGATGATGTGACAAGCCAATTTTATGAATTTTTTCAAAGGCTTCAAAGTAGGCAGCGAGGGGGTCGAGGTATCACTCTTACAATTTGTGGATGACACTTTGTTTTTTGGGGAACCCTCAATCCAAAATGGCTTGGTTATGAAGAGCATTTTGAGGTGCTTTGAGCTCATGTCAGGTCTTAAAGTGAACTTCTTTAACAGTAAAATGGTGGAAGTGTCAATGAACAGGGTGAATATCCACAGATATGCACTGGTGCTAAACTGTAGGACTATGGAAATCCCCTTTGTCTACATGGGGTTACTGGTGGGTGCAAACCCAAGGAAGATGGCTACTTGGGAACCTTTGATTCAGAAAATGAAGAAGATGCTTTCCCCTTGGAAGAATAAGATACTTTCAAAATGCCAACGTGTGTATCTACTATATGTAAGAAGATCCAGAAACAATTTTTGTGGGGTAGTGGGGATGGTGGAAAGAAGATAGCGCGGGTGAAGTGGGATACTGTGTGTCGATCGAAGGAGGAGGGGGGCTTGGTTATTAGGGATGTAGAGGTGTTTAATAGAGCACTACTAGCAAAGTGGAGATGGAGGATCCTGAAGGAGTATGGCAACTTGTGGGTTAGGGTGCTAAATGCTAAATATGGGGTGGTTAATCGGGATAACGATACGACGGTGCCGGGTGGAGGGTCTTTGTGGTGGAGGGACTTAGGGATTAGTATTGGGGAAGAAGTGGGCTGGTTTGAGGATAATGTGAGCAAAATTGTAGGTGATGGTGGGAAAATGTTATTCTGGAATGAGAGATGGGTGAAGGGGGATGGGAATCTAAAAGTGAAGTACATGAGACTCTTTCATTTGTCACTACAACAGCTGCACACAATTAAAGAGATGGGAGAGTGGGTGGATGGGAGTTGAAGGTGGTGTTTTTGCTAGAGGAGAAATATGTTTGTGTGGGAGACTCAGCTCTTAGACCAGTTAATGCAATATATTGGCTCTATCCAATTGAAGCATGGATTAGAGGATCGGTGGGTATGGAAGGCTTCACCCGAGGGTGAGTTTTCTGTCAAATCAGTGATGAAGCACAACTCGAGGTAAGTCCGCAGAAAAACTGTGATGTTTTTAAGAAAGTATGGACTGTTAGTGTGCCTTCAAATGCATTAGCTTTCACCTGGTGGGTTATGTTGGATAGAATCCAGACTAAGCAAAACCTTAGGAAGAGGAACATCATACAACTAGGGTCGGATTGCATTTGTGTCTTCTGCCAAAACCGAGAGGAAAGTACAAATCATCTCCTATTCTCATCTATGTTGGCGTGGGAGGTGTGGTCGTCCTACTACAGATGGTTGGGAGTTAGTATAGTTTTACAAGAGAATGCTACATCCTCCTTTTTGCAGCATGGCCAAAATCTGCTCACTGGCTTAAATATTGGCTGGTGGACAGTATGGATTGCTGGTATTTGGTCAATTTGGCTTCATAAGAATGAGGTAATGTTCAACTCTGGGTTGGTAAATGCTAAAAGGGTAGTGGACCTAATCAAGTTCAGATCATGGAAATGGTTAAAATGCAAGAAGAAGGACTTTAACTACTCTTTCTATGAATGGTCTAACAATCCTCAGCTATGCTTGGGATCTGTTTCAATCTGGCAACTGTAGATGTGCAGCAGCATTGATATATCTGTGGGGTGGTGTGGGATTCACAGGAAGCACATGTGTGGCGTGGTCACTATGGTTTCCTCTACTCTGAATAAAAATTGCAGGGGCTGTATAGCAGACATTTTTTCTGTATTGGCTGCCAATCTGTCTTTACTATTGTGATCCAAATTGGTTATTAACTTCATGAACCTGGTTTAAGCTCCTATGGTGAAGTTGCTAGTTTGTCATGAGGGGGGTATGCTGCTAACTGGAATTGGTTTAGGTTGTTTTGACCTTCATGAAATTCAGGGGTGCTGGCCATTACTATTTTGGCTTATTTTTTCTATTTTTTCCTGTGTTTTATGTTGTTGTAAGCTTTTTTCTTTTGTTATCCTTTGTATCATGGGTTGGAATACCCCTTGTATTCCCTCTTAATACACATTTGGCCTTTCATAAAAAAATGAAGATGTTGAATCTCTATAGTGTCGTTCTGGATGTGATTTTTTAAGTGAACAACACTTTATCTCAAAATATTCTCTTTGAACTTCTTTATCTAGAAGAGATTGATCTCCTATAAATTGGAATTTTAGGATTGAAATTGGACCTCGATTCAATCACGGTTCGACCATTGAACTTTTAAATCGATTCCTTCACTGGTTCAATAATCGGTTCGGTTCTGATAATATTAAGTTTTTTCTCTTTATCTTTTAAAGTTTACTCTTCGCTATAAATGATCGAATTCTTTTTGTTCTTGCAAAAATGTAATACTAGAATAAAAGAAATTGAACAAATATTAACTCAATAATAACCATTTTTTCTTTGAATTTGAATAATATAAACTGACAGTCCAGTGAGGTTAAAATGCATAATTGTAATATTTCTAATAAAATTTGAAAAATGAAATTTTTATATTTTGTCATACATATGTATGTATTCACAACTAGTGATTTTTGTACTTTACCTTTTAAAGTTTACTCTTCACTATAAATGAGTTCTTCTTTTTCTTAGTTATAGAACTTATTCATTGAGGGATTGGGGCCCTAACAATTAGTATAGGAGTATATTACTCTCTTCTCAAATGGAACTATTAATCTAACAAACGAAACGGGAAAAATTAGCTATAAACAAATCAAATAAACCACCCAAAGGAATTGATGACATTTTTTTTTAAATTTTATTCATAACCTTTATTGACTTCAACCTCATCATTTACAATACATATTGATGAAATCACACATGAAACTATTTATAATCATTTATTCCATCTATAGCAAATAAATTTGATACTAGAATCTGGAGTCAAACATGGCCCATCTTGTGTTATAGTCCAATAGCAAAGTGTGCACTGGTTGGCATCCCTATCTGCTCTGTATATATCAAACCATTTAGTGACATTTTTCCATTGAAATGTACAATGAAAAAGTGTTGAGTAAACAATATTGATGTTAAAACTCCATTCAACAAAGGCACCTTGATGGATCAGCTTCTCTCCAAGATCATCATCTTTGGATTTGCAGTGAAGGGTTAGATCTAGATTCCCATACAAGGAATTTTTGACCCTCACAAAAGTTTTATAACTTTTATTAGATAATGAAATGTGACATGATGCTAACATAAGCAAGGAAAACAAAAGAACACGTTTTGAAAATAGAGACATTGTAGCTCTATTGATCTTTTTTGAGTTGTGATTCTTTATTATATAAAGGCAACTATCAATTTTGGATAAATTTTACAAAAAATTGACTGTAGTTGAAAATATTAATTTTTAAAATAATTCAAAATTAAATTATCTATCCGAAATATTATCTAAACACAAAATTACTTAAATAATAATTAATTAAGATTATTATTGAATACATTTATGGGTTTTTAAGTCAAATAAAAACTAAATACTAACATTGTCATTAAAAGTATTTAATATTTTCAACACAAAACTACTCAAATAATAATTAATTAAGGTTATCCTTAAATGCTTTTTATGAGTTTTCAAGTCAAATAAAAACTAACTAATAATATTATCATTAAATAAATTAAATATGTTGAACATAAAATGAATGAAATAATTATTATTTAAGATCATCCTTAAATACATTTATGATATTTCAAGGAGCTAAGTTTTTCCAAATGGACCACTAAAATCATGCACGAGGCCACGAATGAACAATTCAACTTCAAATTTTTACAAATTTTCAAGATCCAATCAAAACTGAACAAGTACGCTGCATTATGGTTCGTGTCATACTCTTTATTATTTCTCTTTTCCAAGTAAAATAATAACTACGTACTGATATTATCATTAAGTACTTAAGATTTTTCTTAAATACATTTAATATTTTTCAACTCAAGTAATAACTAACATCTAATATTAACAATAAATAAATTTAATCGTAATTTTCAACATAAATCAATGATTAACTAATATGATCATTAACACTCTCAACAATATTTTTTAATTAAACAATAACTACCTACTAATATTACAGTTAAATACATTTAATATTTTTAGCACAAAATATCTCAAATAATAATCAATTAAGATTATCCTTAAATAAATTTATAATTTTTCAAGTAAAATAATAACTAACTACTAATTTTATCATTAAACACATTTATTATTTTTCAATACAAAATAACTCAAATCACAATTAATCAATCAATATTATCCTTAAATACATTTTTGGTTCTCAACTCAAATAATAACTAACTAGGTGTAATACTCATGCGTTGCACTGGATTATTTACAATATTTTTAACATTAATTATATAAAATTATTATGGTTTAAATCAATAAATGTTAAAATAATTTAACATAATAAATTTAATAAAATAAAAAATAATTGTGTTTAGGCAGTTCAATAAATAGTATTTGAGTTCTCTTTAATAATTAAAAATTAAATTTTTTTAACTATTTAATAATATAGAAAGTTATTAAGTGAATTTAAAATATTTTAAATTATGTAATATGTTTCTAATATCATCAAATAAGTTATAGTATCATATTTGTTTTATACTCTTTTATCAATAGTAAAGTAGTTTTAACTTTTAAAATTATATTAAAGTTATACTTTCAATAGCGTAAAATATTATTTAGTAAACTTAATTTATGTAACTTTAATTTGTTCATAATTATTTTCCTCTAATATGTTCATCATGTATTTTTTACTGATATGAAATACATTAAGAAACTTATTTAATGAAAACTTTCAAATCATACACGTATAGTTACAGTTAATATTAAATACCGTATAGAATTTTGAATTGTAAAAATATTTTATCTAAATCAATTATTAATAAATAATTATTTTATTATAATTAATTTAATTATTCATATTTTATCTAAAAAATTTAATAATCAATAAGTGTTTCAAATTCATAATTTTTTGATAATTTTTTAAAGTCATGTATCAATTATTATAATTAATATAAATATATACTTAAGGTTAAATGTGTTTCATTATAAATTATATTGAAATAAAATGTAGTTTTTTTAATAAACATTTTTCTAAATAACATGTTATGTATAATCAATACATTTAAAAAAACTTGAATAATTATATATATATATATATATATATATATATATATGTATGTATGTATGTATGTATTTTAGACTATTTTGTAAAGTAACACAGAACAACATTACAGTTGTAACGCCCTAATTTTTAGTCAGGGGTGACATAGTAATAAGCGGAAAATTAACTTAATAAACCTCTAAAAAACAACTCAATTTTCAAAAGACTCGACTCTCATTAAATATTTAACATAATAATATTCCCATAAATAAATAATCAAACACGTAATAAATTTAATAATAGTTTGCACCACACTTGTGCTAAATCGTTTCAAAAGAAAATAGGTGAAGTAATTGTTCTTCAAGATTCTTCGAGTCATCCTCTATCATCTTCTTAAACTGCTCACAATTTGTTCTTCATTTAGGTCCTCGCGCTGTATATCTATGACGTTAAGCGCCCAAACAACAAACAAGTAAACAAGAAGGGTTAACTCTGAAAAAGTACAATAAAATACAATTATCAACAATGTGATAATTCAAAATAGAAGCAGAACAGTAATTCGATACAGCACAAACAGAATCATCAAGCATTAATTTTATTTTCAAAACAGTAGCGAAATTAAATCAACAGTAGCAGTTACATCAATATTCAACATTTCAACATCTCCATTAATTTAAACAATGAATTATGCTTGTTAGTTCCTCAAAATCTATATGCATAACCATGGCCAGAATTTCACCCCAACAAGGTCAGGACGATCGCAGGGGACAAACTACCCTCTCACCGCCCTTAAGGTAGATCGCATGGGACAAATTACCATCTAATCACCTTATGTATGATCACATGGGACAAATTACCATCTCATCAACCTTCCAAGACCTCCAAGGTGCATATGTCATGACAACAACAACAATTTCCAAAACTTGAACCAACAGTTCATTGTCAATTCCAAAGAGTCATGTTACAAGCATATATTATCATCAATATCTCAAATCTCCAATTCACAACAACATGTTATAAATCATGTGAAAATAATTAATTCATGTTATACCAGAATATTTCAATCCCAAACACATATCACAATAAGAAATTAGAAAACTCCCAAAAAGGGAATTGCACAACAAATCACAACTGACTCGATACTAGCATTGAGTTACCCTTACCGTTGATTAGGTTGCATAAACGTGTTCTCCCACCTGAGCAAGATAAAATAATGAACAACCATCAACAATAATTGAAACAAGGGTGGAAAACAACCCCCAAAAGGATTTTAAACCATTTAAAACGAAAACAGCACTCTGGCTGATAGGGGCCCAGCGCCCTGGCGCTGGCTCCTTGTCTGGCAAGACGTGCAGTTGCAGAATTCCAGCGCCATGGCACTGGGAGGCCAGCGCCCAGGCGCTGGCTCCCTGCTAGGAGCTTAGAAAACAACAGTTTTTCATACCAAATCAATTTCAAAACCCAATTTTTCGAAAACAAAGCTTTTCCATGGCCAAAATACATAGAGGAAATCAATAGAAGAAGGAAATTTCCTCAAAAACGCAAGAAGTCTTTTAGCAAAACGACGTCTCCAGAACAAAAAATTTTTGCAACTCAATGAGAAATGAGAGGAACCAACCTGAGTTTAGCCCGATCAAAGGAAAGGAATACTTCGTCCACTTCGAACTCGAACAACGATCATCCAAAAATTATGGTAACGGCTGAGACCTTTGATGACGGAACCCTTGGAACGAAACGAGAAACCAGCGAACAAAACAGAATTAGGAATCATTCTAGAATCATGGTCCAACGATCACCACTCAAAAATAAGTTTAGAATAAGGATTACTCACCGTTAATTCTAGAAAAGAAGAGTGAAGAAAAAGCATTTGGTCTTCCCAAAAAGAGAAGAATACTCGAGCAAACAACAACAAGAGGAAAAAGGAATTTCGATTTCTCGAAGGAAGGAATAAAGTCTCGACCACAACAGCAACCAGAAGGAAGGAAAGGTTTGATTCTCAAAGGAAAGAAAATACGGCAGCAATAGCAGCAAAAGAAATATTTTCAACACTTGAGAGGGAGTTAAGGTTTAGTGTTTGGATGAAGAACAACAATGGGCAGCCACCACTTATAGAGTGGTTCGAACCCTAGAGGAAAGAGGGATTTGGTTTCAAATTTCCTCAATAAATCAGAACAAAATCTCTATCAAATCTTTCCCTAACAACTCTAAGTGATAGCGGTTTAAAAACAGAATCGAATCTTCTCCATTTAACAGAAAAATCTGAATAATAACTACTTAATAGATATGTTTTCAAAACAAATTTTATTCAGAATATATATCTCCAAAAATCAGAAATATTAATCCCTTTTAACCTCCTTATTTTCGAACAGAATAAGGTAAAAGATAATAGAAATAAAATCTGCACTTTAAATAAAAGATATCTCAGAAAATAATTAATTTGCAAATCAAATCTTCAACATATAGCATTCAAAAACTCAGATATTCTCATATCTCTACCCTCAATTTCGAATTCATCACAAAATAAGTCAAACAAAACCCTAAAAGGTCAATAGGGACCAAGCTCAAATATGTAAAATAGCCCAGGGACCATTTCATAAATATGAAATAGTTTAGGGACCAAAACATAAACATAAAAAAATCGAGGATCCAAATGTAAATTCACAAAAATTGAGAGTCTTACAACAGTAAATATTAAAAAACATACATAATTATTTAAAAATTTTAAAATAATTTCTAAAATATATATTTACAAAAGGCATTTGAGAATTTACTAATTAAAATATTTAATATATTTATTTTATATAAAAGATATTGCATTGTATAATTTAAATGTTTCTCAGCTTTATGTCAATAATTAATATTTTAACTACTCATGCAAATAATTTTTCACGTGTTTTTTTACAATAATTTTTGCATTATATAAAAATTATTATAGTTTAAATAAATAAATAAATATTAAAATAATTTTTATTGAAAAATATAATTGTTGGCACCCAAAAATCCGCAATGGCTAGTTAGGCAACCGAAGTGACATATTAGCCGTTGGGGCCAAAATTAGCCGTTAGCAATGCTAGCCGAAGAGCGAGGATAAGCTACAGTACACCAGGTTGAACGGTTAGAATATGTGAGATGCATTTGGACAAGATTTGAGGGAGGTGTAATAACTTGGGCATGAAACAGAATATTCAAAGAGTTTCTAGAAGACTTTCACGTGCTTAAAGCAACATCAGGCTCGTTCCTGCGAGATTAGGAGAAGCGGTTAAGGGCTAGCTGAAGCAAGGATGCACGACTTAAAAAACCTCTAGGATGACTAGGAGAGACATAGAACTTGACACTCCCCAATACTTGTATATTTGTATAATGGTTTGAAAACATGGGGGAATGCTAGGTGGGTTCCAACTACCAAAGTTATCCAAATTCCCTCTATAAATATAGAAATGGTTATTTATAAAAGACATAACTCAACAATAAATCAAATCTTACAAATTTCCCACATTTATCCTTCCTTTGTTTTCCTGCCTTTTACTTCCAAAACTTTACATTCCTTTTTAGATTTTCTGCCTTTAATTTTAGCCGTTTACAGTTTTTTGCCTTTAATTTAATTACAGTCTTTAACCCTTTTTATTCCACTTTTAGTCGTCTAGCTTAGTTCATAGCCATGTTCTAGTCACACTTTCTCAGTAGCGAGAACTAAGAGATCTTTAGAGTGTCTTAGGAATCTACATTGAGGAACATATCCCCTTCCTCGAGTAATCGTTTGATTAGGAAATCAGACGTTGGTTTTCCAACACGGCTTCCTGATCTCCAAAATCTATTTGTAAACCAAAAAATTGGCACGCCCAATGGGACTTTTCTCGATATTGAACAGTTTCCATCACCAACTCATGACCTAAATTGGCGCATGCAATTGAGGTCTGGACGAAAAATGGAATTCTCAAGCAGACGCAGAGCAAGTAGCAGCTGTACCTCACTCGTGAGTACTACTTCTACCACTACAACGCCAGTACATTCAGGACCCACTATGGACTCTGCTGGCCATCTCGTTTCCACTGTAGTCACAATAACAGTCTCTCCTTATGTTGAGGTCATTGAGATAGAAAACAAAGAGAGAGACCCAAGTATGGTCACCACTACCATTACTTCCTTCATTCGGCAGCAAATCGACCTGGGCATTAAGGACATTATTGCTCAAGTCTCAAAAAAATTGACCGAAATTGTGAAGCCTACGGTGCATAACGAGATGCACTTTGCCAAGGAAGACTCACAACGAAGGAGGCCAGAATCACCGTTCACGTTGTCCAAAACGTGTCCCTACTTGGGGGAGGGAAGCCGTTTAGGGATACCCCGCTATGACTCCCTTTAGCATGGGAAAGTTTCCATTACAAGTCAAAGCGAGGGTGTCAGAATCGACAGTCCACAATGGCCGAACTTGTTTCCCCAGCCCACTTGCCACTTCAGACATGAGATGGGTATAATCAGTGCAGACGACGGGTCTGGCGGATGCAGATGTTGGGTCTGGCGGATGCAGACGATGAAGAAACAATTTAGACGTTGCAAACGATGGGTGAACATACGATGCAGTAGGAGCAGATGACCACAGACGATGCAGACGATGGCTGAGAAGATGATGCAATAATAGCAGACGATGCATCAGACGATGTAGACAATGGCAGAGCAGACGACGCAGTAGCAAATGATGCTTTAGACGATGGCTGAGCAGACGATGATGACGAAGGAATAATAGTCGTTGGAGCGGTAGTAGACGATGTTGATGATAGTTGAGAAAATGATGATAACGAAGGAATAACAAACGTTGGAGCGGTAGTAGACGATACTGATGATAATTGAGCAAATGATGCATCCGACGATGCAGACGATGGAAGAGCAGACGATGGAAGAGCAGACGATGGAAGAGCAGACGATGCAGCAGTAGTAGACAATGCTGGTGATAGTTGAGCAAATGATGCATCAGACAATGCATGTAATGGAAGAGAAGACGACGTAGCAGTAGTAGACGATGCTAGTGATAGTTGAGCAAACAATGCATCAGACGATGCAGACGGTGGAAGAGCAGACGATGCAACAATAGTAGGCGATGCTGGTGATAGTTGAGCAAACGATGCATCAGACGATACAGAAGATGGAAGAGCAGACGATGCAACAGTAGTAAACAATGTAAATAACATATATATTCTAAAGTTGAAAGGTACTTGCATGAGGTCATACAAAGAGAGGGAATAGAATGTAATAATCAAACTTAGCTTATATGTTTTCGAGGCTTCTTCTGACGTTGAGAGAGACTTGTGTAAGATAAAGGCACAAAAGAGGTGATGTTTGACTTGGCATGATGTCTCGGAACCCGCATGTGGATTCACTCCATTTGAGGCTGCAAAATCAGATCTTGTAACTTTACCAAGGTACCCTCATCTTTTTTTATCATAATACGCTACTGCCCCCATCAGACTCGGCAATTTTACTGGGGTACCCTCGCGCTTTTAGTATTGGGATGCTGCTACCCTCGTCCTCGCGCTTTTAGTATTGGCAAGGCGTGAGGGCAGCCACCTCGTTCGTGTGGCAGGGCCCTTTGCGTTCGTATCCGCGGTGGTGGTGCGCTCGATTTTATGAGGAACCTGATTCTTTGAACTCAAGTCTCCCATTGATCTTCGTCTTCCATGATTTTTCCGGTTTTCTTCTGGCTTTTGTTTGGTAGTGTTTCCTCTGTTGCCACGGTGTCGATAACGCCCAGATATGATGTTCTACCATGAGGATCTGTTTGGCTTCCGGTGTCGGCTAGTATGGCGAGCTTCGGGAGCTTGAGGGGAAGAGACCTGAGGGGCGACGTGCCACATAGCCGCTGATGCTGATAGCGTCGGCGACGTCTTGAAATTCCTCCCAAAAACCATTCGAGCCCCCATCTTCCTCTTCTCGCAAGATCCATGCAGTCCTTGGGATGATTCTGTCGGTCGTGAAACTGTTGTAGTCGCCGGCAGAGCTGGGGCGATCTTTCATCCATAACATGGTGAATGAGAGGTTTTACTGTTCCCCACAGACGACGCTAATTAATCGAACTAACCCGGTCAAATCACCCCGAGAGGTGTTGATTGAGGAGGAACGGCGAAACTCCGGTGAGGCGGGGCAGTGGTCTTCGCGGCACTCCGTCTTCCGTCGATCCCAGGAGGGGTCCCTGCGAGAACACTCTGACGCTCAAGTTAGAGGCGTGGGACTTTGAGGGAAAGTGAATTTAGGAAAGAAAGATTGTTATCTTAAGTTTATCATGCCTTACCTTTTATAGAGGAAAGGCTCATGTGGTTCTAGGTTCTTGGTTATTGTGCCATAGTCACGTGGTGTGATGTGATGTGGTGATGGGATATAAACGTCATCCATCGCGAGACGCTCAAGCGATTAAGGACTGGCTTCTTTGGTCGGTGTTGCGGTGACGGGATATAAACGTCATCCATCTCGAGATGCTCAAGCGATTAAGGACTGGCTTCTTTGGTTGGTGTTGCGGTGACGGGATATAAACGTCATCCATCTCGAGATGCTCAAGCGATTAAGGACTGGCTTCTTTGGTCGGTGTTGCGGTGAATAGGCGACTGTATCGTACCCTGGGGATTTTATCTCGGAAAATATATATATATATATCTCCTTATCGTGCTAACTAATCTTGATCCTCGTACTCCACTCGCCCTCCTTCTTTCTTGCTACGTGTAAAGACTCTTGTTGCTTTCCGATTCAATGTTGTGTTTAGGTCATATTCATATTTCTTTGGATATCTTTGCTTGTTTTGAAGTTGCTAATATGGAATTACTGTTGAATCTAGAGTTTAACGGTTGAGTTCTTCTTGTTTTATTTCAAAATTTAAATGATAAGAGGGTAGCTATAGAACTGTTACCCTCTTTTATGAAGTTTACAGATGCTGAGTTTGAAAAGATTTCTTATTGTTGAATTTTTTTTATTAAATTATTTTCACAATCCCAATTTTAGTACGGTGAATGCCAAAAATCTCCTCAAAGAATGCTATTTATAGGTCTCGAACTTCAACCTTAGGAATTCTTATTGCTGACCTTTAATGCTGCATCACTATTATTCTTTTACACATTTAGAGTTCAGAATTGAACAAAAAATGAGTTTTAGGTATGGTTATGTATCTTGAAATTGATTCTATAATTTTAGGTACTCCTTGACTCTGAAGCTCTTTGATATCAATGTGTTTATTTTTCTGTTATCATTCTCAGTGTTGTCAAATAGCCGAAGGCTATAGCGTAGCGTTTTGCAGGCTCACCACTATGTGCTATTTTCGTCTCTAAAATTTTTGGCTTTCGGCAATTAACAACAATCATCATTTTTTTCTGTTCCTCTTCCTAACTTTCTAGTTTCTATACATTGCAGACTTCCCCTTGGAGAGTGCACAGGAAACAATTTTTCCAGAACTCAGTGAAAGGAAAGCCCAACATCCCAACTTGTCCGAAACAACCGAAGCCAATTGACAAATTGCCTTTAGAACTGCAAAACAGCTCCACTGGTTTTTGTAATCTAATTCAAAACCAGCACAAGATAACTATGCCAAGCACATACCTAAGGAAACCGCCACCTTCAACCTGCATGAAGCCGCGCTAAGCTTTTCAAATTTTGCTGTCTTAACCATTCCGTTTCTTGGGATTTTGGACATCATATACTGCGTCTGCCAATCACCAACCATCCAGCTCCAAGAATACCTGGCCCCTTGCTCATCTTGTTGGGTTTTGTGGTGTTTTATTGGGCTGTTTGTGTGATGGTGGTTCTTCAGGCACCATTCACTCGCATGCAGAGAGCTATGCTTAACTTATGGATCATTTCAGTGCTTGTCAGAGCGGCAAACCCAATGGTTGCAGTGAACATTCCTATCGGAATATACTATTTCATGGGTGACATTCTCATGCCAAAGCAACCAGAAGATAATCGGCGGAAACGAATGAATAAGCCGACCTTCCGACCTCAGATGTGTGTCCTGTTCTAGTTTCTGTTTGTAATTCGAAGCCTTACCTTTGATTAGCACTGCTGTGACATTTTGCTATTAGATTTTAATTCCCAATCTAAAAATTGTGAATTAGGGTAAAACATGTGGAATTGTTTTACCCTCTTCTTCGTTCTCTCTCGCGCTCTCTCCTGTGTCCTTGAAATTTTTTCGATTACATGGAACTCATCGTAGTTGAGCTCACCACACTAGTTTGGAGCTTTCTGGAGCTCTGTTTAGTAGATAATGTACCTCAATTAAGGTAAAATAATCCTTGGTGCACAACTATTATCGGATCTCTCTATAAAAATGTGAATGAAAACATTATACTAAATTAATACTCCACACCAAACTTGCATGTCATGACATAGAAAAGAGAGTGTATCATTACAATAACGAAACACAAAAAGCTAATCAAGAATTACTCTTATTAAACATCAAGATCGTCATAGAGGTCATCCAAACAAACCTCAAATTTCTCATCACCTTCTAGTCTCCCTTTATGGATGAATTTCCAGACAAAATAATTTACGAAAGATGTCACCAGGACAAAAATCACGGACAGGCCAAATGCTCCTAAAATCGTTACCCTACTAAGAGGCAGCTTGACCGAGCCGCCGCAAACCACATCAATCCCTGAAGCCCTGCGCACCAGTGCGGGGAAATATTGCAGCGGCGCAGAGATAATCACCAGCACGGACAAAACAATTCGCACACCGAGATGATCTAGTCGCCAAATCATCACGAGTGTGAGGAGATAACTTAGCATGAATATAGTGGTGTGTGCCATCTCCGGAAAGAACATTGTACATGCTTCCCAAAGGTTTAGGAGTGATTGTGATGATGTTTTGGCGGCGGAGTTGCCAAATTGCCAATCAAACATATCGGTAGATTTTCTTGCTTGGTAAAGTAGGTAACTAATGCAGAAGCACACCAGAGCACTATGACTATTAGGAGGAATATTAGTCACACTCCCACCTGCTAAAATCAAAAAAGTCTTCCAAGAATTTTCTTCCGACGGTGAGGTGTTTGACAAATCCTTGCGAGATATAGGGAGAACTGTTCCCATTTTTTCCTGGAAAAAAATAATGTAACAAGTTCAATCAATTTACAGGTAGAGTCAGGATATATAAGTTGGATCAAGGCAACTAAAAGTGCAGTGTAATATCAATGTTTCACACTTATCTTTTGGATGCCGACTAAACAGAACTTATTGGAGCTTATATAATGCAAAGAAAGTACACGCGCATGGATGAAAGAATCGACTAGTTACCGAGTCTTTTAAGTTGTTCCCGAAGTTTCTTGCAAGTATGATGTCCCAACCCAACACCCATACCCATATGATCATTACTATTTCCAAAAAAAACCAAACTTCCTAGAAGAACCTATTATTAGGTGGACAAAGAATATTTAAGATAAATAAACTAAAAATTTGGTTCACCTAATACTAATACTAATACTAATACTAGGTTGATTTAGCCCAAACGTTAAATACGTGACTTAGACAATCCAGTAAACATTTAACAGATAAATTGCCCAATCTTAACTAGTTACCCAGTATAGAGAGCTGTTATAATATTTGTATCCTCCACCAGGTGAGATGTTTCTACGAGCCTCAACTTCGGTCCAGAACCTTTCGTCGGCAAACTTGGTGTTGCTGGAATCACGGCTTGGGAAAGAGGGAGCTCCCCATGACCTTGCAAGCATGTCACCTTCACATGGTGAAGAAGAATCTATTCCAAACTCCTCCTGAATTGTGCTCTGAGAAAGAAACAAAAGCAATCATAAGAAATATACTCCTCAAATTTCTTATTAACTATCTAGAAAGAGAAGAAATACATATATGCCAGCAATTAATTTTGTTAATTTTCATACAGGTATTATGTGTTTTTTTTATTTTATCCTTTAAAATATATTGTCTATCAAGTCATTTATTGTTCTTATAAAGTAACTACTTCGAAAAACATTAATTAATGTTCTCTTAAAATTCTAAATGAACGGATATAGAGGAATATTTTTTTTCTTTAAATGAATAGTTAATTAGGAACGAAGGATGGAGAGAGTATGTGATTAAAGGAAAATGTGTTAATTAAGGAAATGAAAATTTGTCTTGTTGGATTATACATTTCGTTTTCTTTTCACTGTTTTTGTCCTTTTCTAGCTCCTCCTAGTTTTAATTTTTCCTTGGTCTTCTCTTTCTTTTCCATTCCCCCTCGGATTCAGAGTGCTAATCAACAAAGCTTTTTGCAAGTGCAATAGCCATTGAACTGAATTACAATGTATGTACACTTATAATTATATCTAGAAACTAGGGGTGTACAAAACCCGTTCTGGCCCCTCAACCCGTCCCGGCCAGCAACGTTAGGGTTGGGTCCAACCCGGCCCAAATCATAAAATGGGATAAAAAAAAGGGCATCCTATTAAAAATCCGACTTCGGGTTGACCCTCGGGTCACCTGGCCCGTCCCAAATACATTAATTTTTTTTCTCTATTAACAGTTAGCATTATTATATATGTCACAATGTCATTGCTGCTTCTTTTCATCGTTACATTATTTGTTCCTATATAGTGCTCGTAACGGTACAGCCCCTGTTAACACCTAAATTTATATTGCAAACACACAAAACAACACATTGACAATCGTAAGCTATCCAACATCTGTTGTCATGAGCCAATGACAATAAACCAGCAAAAGCAAAGTAAGCCAAAGACATTTTGTAATGAGAAAATATTCTTTTTAGATGTCATGAATTTATTGTTTTGTTTGATATATTTCTTTAGTTAATTGTATATCAATAGCATTATATTGGGTACTTTATAGTTAAGTGGCTGGCATTGTGCCATGCAGATTCAAAGTTATGTAAATTATGGACACAAGCATATTATAGTGTATGCCAGTTTTTAGTTTGAAGGTTCTGCAAATTATGAAGACACAAAGATTCAAGGTTTCTGCATTCATTCTTAGTGTCCATCGGGCCAACCCGGTCCCGTCTTGTATGGACCCGGTCTTATTTGGAACCGCATATTTTGGGGTTGCTTCGGGTTTGTGGACGGGTTAGGGTCTAAAAATTAACCCGGTCAACATTTAGGGCCAGGTGGGGGTCAACCATAACCAGTCCTAACCCGTCCCGCATAGACCCCTACTAGAAACCATGATTAGGCAAAAACTCTTGCAAAAAACTTTTCTATTTTTAAGGTAGATTTTGGGTTAAATCGCCTATTCTTAGGTGGAGAAAGAATATTTAAAAATTAAGATAAATAAACTAAAAATTTGGTTCACCTAATACTAATACTAATACTAGGTTGATTTAGCCCAAACGTTAAATACGTGACTTAGACAATCCAGTAAACATTTAACAGATAAATTGCCCAATCTTAACTAGTTACCCAGTATGGAGAGCTGTTATAATATTTGTATCCTCCACCAGGTGAGATGTTTCTACGAGCCTCAACTTCGGTCCAGAACCTTTCGTCGGCAAACTTGGTGTTGCTGGAATCACGGCTTGGGAAAGAGGGAGCTCCCCATGACCTTGCAAGCATGTCACCTTCACATGGTGAAGAAGAATCTATTCCAAACTCCTCCTGAATTGTGCTCTGAGAAAGAAACAAAAGCAATCATAAGAAATATACTCCTCAAATTTCTTATTAACTATCTAGAAAGAGAAGAAATACATATATGCCAGCAATTAATTTTGTTAATTTTCATACAGGTATTATGTGTTTTTTTTATTTTATCCTTTAAAATATATTGTCTATCAAGTCATTTATTGTTCTTATAAAGTAACTACTTCGAAAAACATTAATTAATGTTCTCTTAAAATTCTAAATGAACGGATATAGAGGAATATTTTTTTTCTTTAAATGAATAGTTAATTAGGAACGAAGGATGGAGAGAGTATGTGATTAAAGGAAAATGTGTTAATTAAGGAAATGAAAATTTGTCTTGTTGGATTATACATTTCGTTTTCTTTTCACTGTTTTTGTCCTTTTCTAGCTCCTCCTAGTTTTAATTTTTCCTTGGTCTTCTCTTTCTTTTCCATTCCCCCTCGGATTCAGAGTGCTAATCAACAAAGCTTTTTGCAAGTGCAATAGCCATTGAACTGAATTACAATGTATGTACACTTATAATTATATCTAGAAACTAGGGGTGTACAAAACCCGTTCCGGCCCGCAACGTTAGGGTTGGGTCCAACCCGGCCCAAATCATAAAATGGGATAAAAAAAAGGGCATCCTATTAAAAATCCGACTTCGGGTTGACCCTCGGGTCACCTGGCCCGTCCCAAATACATTAATTTTTTTTCTCTATTAACAGTTAGCATTATTATATATGTCACAATGTCATTGCTGCTTCTTTTCATCGTTACATTATTTGTTCCTATATAGTGCTCGTAACGGTACAGCCCCTGTTAACACCTAAATTTATATTGCAAACACACAAAACAACACATTGACAATCGTAAGCTATCCAACATCTGTTGTCATGAGCCAATGACAATAAACCAGCAAAAGCAAAGTAAGCCAAAGACATTTTGTAATGAGAAAATATTCTTTTTAGATGTCATGAATTTATTGTTTTGTTTGATATATTTCTTTAGTTAATTGTATATCAATAGCATTATATTGGGTACTTTATAGTTAAGTGGCTGGCATTGTGCCATGCAGATTCAAAGTTATGTAAATTATGGACACAAGCATATTATAGTGTATGCCAGTTTTTAGTTTGAAGGTTCTGCAAATTATGAAGACACAAAGATTCAAGGTTTCTGCATTCATTCTTAGTGTCCATCGGGCCAACCCGGTCCCGTCTTGTATGGACCCGGTCTTATTTGGAACCGCATATTTTGGGGTTGCTTCGGGTTTGTGGACGGGTTAGGGTCTAAAAATTAACCCGGTCAACATTTAGGGCCAGGTGGGGGTCAACCATAACCAGTCCTAACCCGTCCCGCATAGACCCCTACTAGAAACCATGATTAGGCAAAAACTCTTGCAAAAAACTTTTCTATTTTTAAGGTAGATTTTGGGTTAAATCGCCTATTCTTAGGTGGAGAAAGAATATTTAAAAATTAAGATAAATAAACTAAAATTTTGGTTCACCTAATACTAATACTAATACTAGGTTGATTTAACCCAAACGTTAGATACGTGACTTAGACAATCCAGTAAACATTTAACAGATAAATTGCCCAATCTTAACTAGTTACCGAGTATGGGGAGCTGTTATAATTTGTGTATCCTCCACCAAGTGAGTTATTTCTAAGAGCCTCAAATTTAGTCCAGAGCCTTGTACTGAGGAAGTACTTGGGCCGACGGAAGTCGTCGGCAAACTTGGTGTTGCTGGAATCACGACTTGGGAAAGAGGGAGCTCCCCATGACCTTGCAAGCATGTCACCTTCACATGGTGAAGAAGAATCTATTCCAAACTCCTCCTGAATTGTGCTCTGAGAAAGAAACAAAAGCAATCATAAAAAATATACTCCTCAAAATTCTTATTATCTATCTAGAAAGAGAAATACACATATGCGTGCAATTAACATCAATATCAGCAAAGAAAGCACATGAATATATATCAGCAAAGAAATGAAACCACATGCATATACAGATGAAAGCTAAGTACATAGTAGATATAAACAATAACTTAGCGAGAGAATAGGACTATAGGACTAGTTAAACAGCACTTACACTGTCATGCTCATCCATTTTCTTATCTGTTCTGCAAAAGCGGGCAGAGCCTGTGTTCAGTGAAGGATTAAGGAGTTTGAAAATTGTTATTTTTAACTAGCGACCAGGGGTGTGTGGAATTTGAGCTCGATCGATCAACAAAACACAAACACAATAATGTGAAGTAAGTTTCAGTGTTACTGTTTCCAAACAAAAACTGGAAGGCAATTGCAGAGAAATTTCACTGGTCCCTACCAGCAAATTGGATGAATTTCAAAGACGCGTTGGCGTGTAATTGAAAACAAGTTTGGTGATTAGTTACTTTATTTACATAAGACAAAGACTTTTGTGTAAAAGTCCGAAAAAGATCCCTTCTTTGAAAAAGAGCCAGTGGAGAAGCAAGAAATTCGAAGCACAAACGCGTCGTCGACGCCGTTGATCACAAAAGTCTTTGTCTTGTGTAAATAAAGTAACTAATCACCAAACTTGTTTTCAATTACACGCCAACGCGTCTTTGAAATTCATCCACTTTGCTGGTAGGGACCAGTGAAATTTCTCTGCAATTGTCTTCCAGTTTTTGTTTGGAAACACTGAAACTTACTTCACATTGTTGGGTTTGTGTTTGTGTTTTGTTGATCGATCGAGCTCAAATTCTACACATTTCTCAACTTAATTCTCTTACAATCACTTTTCATCTTTTTTTCGCTTAGATGGCCACCAATCAAATTCTACAGGGCAACCTTGAAGATGAAGAGAGTACTCGGCTTCAGAATTCTGAAATGTTTATTTCATGTCTAGGTTTTGTTGATGAGGAGCTTAAGAGAGGGGATGAAATCACACCAAAACTTATCAATGCCATTGAAGAGTCAAGTATCACCTTGATTGCGTTTTTCAAAGCATATGGTAGATTTGTATTGAAAGGTCATATGGTAAGTTCGTAAAGCTATTGCTTTATTTGAATTAATGTTATTATTTTTGTTTTTTTCTTTCTAGTTTCTGTTATAAATTAATCAAGAGGTTATATGAGTCTTGAGTCTCTTCAATATCCTGCTTCAATGATCACCTCACCATATTCTCACTGTCAGTGTTGGCTCAGTTTCATTTTCAGAAGGTTTCCACTAAGCTTAGTTTGTTCACTATGTTCTAATAAATCATGGTCATTTAGCACAAAATTCGGTTACAGAAATACTAACCAAAAAGTAGTTTTGATTAATGTGTACCAAAGTACCTAAAAGAACCAAGTCAATTGGTGTAGCAGTTTAGCATTTCA
This sequence comes from Acmispon strigosus, assembly GCA_030819835.1. Taxonomy (NCBI): domain Eukaryota; kingdom Viridiplantae; phylum Streptophyta; class Magnoliopsida; order Fabales; family Fabaceae; genus Acmispon; species Acmispon strigosus. Next base: position 28,905,286 of record JAUAMA010000002.1, read on the forward strand.
TGCATCATAGTTATTTTCCTATGAATTATGTTCAATTGGCCATTCTTGTTACTCCTGTTTATTACTCATAAATTTGTCACTAACCGTGGATTGGATTCATAGGAGCAACGCTTTCAAGACAAGTCCTCTGCTTGTAATTTAAACAAGCACAAGGAAACCGAGCCAAGAGACCCAGGGTTTCAGCGAGGCCATACCAATACCATTAATCAGCACAAACGTCGTATGGAAACCGTGAATCGTGCTTCCTCTTTTGTAGTCTCAACCATTTTGTTTCTTTGCATTTCGAACCACATATACTGTTCCTTCCAATCACCAATGCTCCAGAAAGTGCATCAAGAACAACATGGCCCTGTTTCGATATGGCCATCTTTGCTCAGCTTGCTGGGTTTTATGGTGTTTGTTTTGGCTGTTACTATGATGATTCTTGTTGGGGCACCATTCACTCGGACGCAGCGTGCTATGTTTGTCTTTTTAGCCATTCTGATGTTTGTCAGATCAGCTACCTCAATCAGTGGAATTTACTTTCCAATCCTCGGAATATTTCTCATGGGGTGGCAGATAATGAATGGAATTGGAAGTGAACCAAGAAACTGAGCGAAATCAATGTAAAAATTCTAATTCTGCAGTTGTGTTTCCTGTTCTAGTTTGGATTTGTATTCTATTGGCGCAACACCCTATCTTTAAAGCGCTTCTATGACTTATTGCTGAATGATGATATGGATTTTGATTCCTAATCTATAGTTATGTTGGTTGCCAAACTTTCTATGCTTAGTAGTTAATTTTGTTAATTACTGTTTTATTCATGTGGATTGGTAAATTGGCAGTTAATTTCTCCGCTTAATCTCACCAACATTCTCATTCGTATTATGGCTCCAACAACACCCCATGATCTCAAGAATGGAAAGGCCCCATGAATTGGATCCATTGAAAAGTAAGTAATACACTCAAACCCCATGGTGTCATCGCCAATTGCTACCACCTGGGATTTTCATCTTAAGAACAGTGCTGAAAAGAACTAAAAACATGTGTGAATGACATCATTAATCTCCCATCATATCATCATTTCCTTCAATGTCATTAACATAAATGCTTCATCTTTGCTGTCTTGTTCAGTTTCTATGGCATCCTCAAATTCTTCTTCACTATCATCCTTTTCCTCATAGATAATTGGCACTTTTCAGCTTTCATATACCTCCTCATCAATAACTTGTTCAAAAGAAACCATGCTTATGCACATGGTAATCACAACTTCTGCTATCTGACCACTTGTAGACAGCATAAAGAAACTTACCCCTGTGTAAAGGATGTCTATGCAACTTGACGGTAGGGCTGCAAATTTAAGAGTGGAGACTCTAGCCTCAATCAGCTGCACAAAAAAAAATCAAATAAGGACAAAAGTATTAACCGTTGGTTTAAAATAACACATGCAAACAATAAGTACACACTATCACAAAAGTAGTAAGAGTAAAGTCCCTAGGGTTGAATTGTGTTTAGAAAAATTATTTTCGAACTCTTAAGAATTTTTACCTCTGTCTATTAACTTTCAACAAATGCTAAAAATTAAAATGTGCCGAAAGAAAATTCTAAAGAACAACATGTGTGTTGATGAGGTTTAGCACCTAAGTGCAGCAAATATAACTTCTTAAGACTTAGAATGATTTTTTTATGGGGTTAATGGTTAAGTTAGTCCTTGAATTTGTAAGGGAGTTTGATTTTAGTCCCTCGGCGGAAAAATAACGTTTAGTGGCGGTCAAAAACTGTCAGTAATTGTAAAAATGACCACCACTAAACGTCATTTTTCCCCTGAGGACTAATAACAAACTCACTTACAAAATTAGGGACTAATTTGACCATTAAACTATTTTTATAGCCTAAAATTCAATTTCCTAGTTAGTGATAAAAATCAAATGACAAGAGATAAGGGAAGAGAAAGATCACACAAGTGTTTAAACTCGTTCACCCCAACTCTGGGTTACGTGTAGTCCCCTTACTCTTTAAGTGTATTTCCACTAACTTCGCGAAGTTACAAGTATATGATTACACCTAGGGGTGGGAATAGGCCAGACCAGGCTTTGCGTAAATAGGCCTGACCTATTTAAAAAATTTAAGGCCTAAGCCTGGCCTGTGGCCTATCATAGGCTTTTTATTTTGCTTGGGCCTGGCCTTTTTAAAAGCCTGGTTTGTCCTGAAGCCTATTTATAGGCCAATTTTAGAATAAGGCCTTTAAATAGGCCAACAAGCCTACATCTAAACAGCCCAACATCTAAGCAGGCCAACAAGCCTACATCTAAATAGGCCAACCATGTTTTCACCATGAACCTCTAGTGTAAAGTTGATAGAATAAATAGTTTTGCAAAATTTTAGGGGTACATGGTGCACCATTTAAGTACCAAAGTGTCCCTTTCTTCAACCTCTCCTCTTGCAAACCCTAAATCTAGATCTCCGTCGTCAGACCATGCCGGAGCAGTCGCCACCCTAAATCTCTATCACGACATGGCCGAGCATGCCAGAGCAACCGTCGTCATGGCGGAGTCTCCGCCATCACCATCACCGGCAAAGGAATTTATCATACAACCAAAATTTTATTACCAAATTAAAATCAGAAAGATATGACCACCGTTCACCTCCATCAAACCACCGCCACTACAAGCACCAAAGAAGGCCTCGACCATCACCAATTTCCCCATCGCTCAAGTTACCATCTTCAAATGCAAAGCAGCAATCCAAGGACCTAAACCACTATCACAGGGAAGAAGAAGAAAGAAAGAAATGACAATAACCCTCAAGCACCAAACCAAATCGCTATGCTATTCTAGATCTGATGGTTATCGTACTACTTCCGCGAGTCCTCAACCACCGCCTAGATTGCGAATGACACCTCGTGACCGCCATGCGAAGGTTCCAGATCTACAAGGGCTCCAGTTAGATCGAAATATGTAAGAGTAGATCGGAGTGCGAAGGTTCCAGATCTGCAGATCGGCCTTCTATGTTTTCCCCTGCACCACCGATTTCAGAGCACGATGCATCCCCTTGTTTGATTTCTTTGGCGACGTCGTGATTGCGGTGGGGTTAACAGTTGAGGACTCAACATCTCCATGCCTTTCGTGAGGATGGGTGGAGGTAGGTAAATGAAGGAGGTGGCAGTGTTGTGGATGAACTCTGCCGAATTGGTGGTTGGCCGGTGGTGAAGAGTGATAGTGATAGGCTTAACAGGGTAGGCAAAGATACAAATTAGAGTTGTAATTGTAAAGTTGGAATATTAAAAGATAAATTGATTAGTTGTCAAATTTGGGTGAAAGGGAGTAATTGTGATTTGTCAATCTACAAGTTTCAAAAAGGTAAAATTAAATTTTCTACAAATACCAAAACTGGTAATAGGTTAGATGGATGTAAATTGAATTTAATAGTTTGATTTGTTTGTATATTTTATTAAACTAATATATTAAATTAAGATACTAATAAATAGGCCGGCCTGATATGCTTAACAGACTTTTTTATAAGTCTAAGCCTGATCTATTTAGCTAGATAGGCTTCTTAAAAAGCTTGAGTCTAGCCTTTATATTAAACAGATCAGGCCAAACCAGACTTTCAACAGGCCAGGCCATAGGCCCCTGTCAGCGGCCTGGCCTATTCCCACCCCTAATTGGCACTTTTCAGCTTCATATACCTCCTCATCAATAACTTGTCACAACTTCTGATCTGACCACTTTTAGACAGCATAAAGAAACTTACCCCTGTGTAAAGGATGTCTATGCAACTTGACGGTAGGGCTGCAAATTTAAGAGTGGAGACTCTAGCCTCAATCAGCTGCACAAAAAAAAAACAAATCAAATAAGGACAAAAGTATTAACCGTTGGTTTAAAATAACACATGCAAACAATAAGTACACACTATCACAAAAGTAGTAAGAGCAAAGTCCCTAGGGTTGAATTATGTTTAGAAAAATTATTTTCGAACTCTTAAGAATTTTTACCTCTGTCTATTAACTTTCAACAAATGCTGAAAATTAAAATGTGCCGAAAGAAAATTCTAAAGAACAACATGTGTGTTGATGAGGTTTAGCACCTAAGTGCGGCAATTATAACTTCTTAGAATGATTTTTTTATAGCCTAAAATTCAATTTCCTAGTTAGTGATAAAAATCAAATGACAAGAGATAAGGGAAGAGAAAGATCACAAAGTGTTTAAACTCGTTCACCCCAACTCTGGGTTACGTGTAGACTTCTTTTGCAGCGAATCTTTTCCATTTGAAGGAAAGAGAAAGAGTTGATCCATTTTGTCTTATTGACAACGTTGTACTGAGTTTGAGAATATGTGGCCGTTGACACTCTGATGCTTGTCACGTGATATGTACTTCTTTTCCTCGGTATGTGGCCTTGCAAGCTGTAGACCATACTTGAGATAATTTCTTGATATAATATAGTCTCTTTCTTTCCCTTAGGCGATGCTTCTCTTTTGTTCAAATGGTGCTTTCCTTTACGTCTGAGTAGACATTGGTTGAGTGAACGAGTCTTTTCTAGATGTTAGACAATGCGGGTAGACGAGACTTCTCTTGAAATAGAAACGATAGAGATATTTCCTGAAAAGCTTTGTACACAAAGTTTAGAAAAAATTTATCTATCATAGTTGAACTCTTAAACAAAATTATTATCACTTAAAATATAATAAACGTTCTAAGATTGTTTGAACTTAACAAGACTCGTCATTGTTTTTACTAAGATAGCATCCCTTCGCTGAGAATGTTATAATTGGACTCCATCCCCACTATTGGGCTTGACCCAACTTTTCAATGAACTTGGATTATGCCCGTGCTATGCACGGATAGAATTATTTAATTTAATTTTTAAAATAGATATTTTAACTTAAATATATTTTACAAACATGTTAATTTGTTTTAAAAAATAAAAGCGCAATTATGAAGTGCAAGATCATCTTCCTAAAACTACCATTTGTGAACATAATTTAAATAATTTACAACACAGATGTGAAGATAACAACATTGATTAATTGATCTAATAAAAATACTATTGTTTTATACGGACAAGAAATTTCTTTCTGTAAAAAAAATGCTTTTATAAAAAGAGTTTCAAAAAAAAAACATGGAACATAATTCAATTCAATATAATATATATGTAAAATACAATTTCTATACATTTATTGAATTCTAAAATATCATCTTACGTATATAATGTTAATAAAAATTTGAGGAACCTATTTTTTTATTTTAAATTAAAAATATATTATAACTATCATTATCAAAGAACTAAAATAATAATCCTTTTTTTACCGTTAAAATAAAAATCATTCATTTTTCAACTGCCATTAACAATTAATACTTTCAAAAATCTGTCCTATTTAAAAATCTGATAGTCCAACAATTTTGACCATATTAATTCCACAAAATTAAGATATTTCTTCAATATTCATTCTTCTCCCCATAGAGGGTCTTTTACCTGTGTATGCCCAGCCCAACCAAATATCAAAATAGTAACATAAAAAAAAAAACGGTGTCATGTGAACAGTAAAATAGAAACTTGCAATTAGAGGGTTGTATATTAGCATTGATCTTTGACAAAAAAAAAAAAAAAAAAAAAAAAAAAAAAAACTCATGGGTACAACAATTTGCACCCAGATTTTTCCCGTTTGCCCCAATAATTATGTTTTCAAAAATTAATTTCCAGAAGTCAATCCATTTCTGAGATTAATTTGTGGAAGCTATTTTTGTTGGTACATATGGAAAAATGTGTGCTGCAATTGCAAATAGTTGTACCCAAAGTTCATGTCACCATATTCTATTTGCAATTACAAATTACAACCCATAGTTCCAACTGGGTTATCTAAAGAGTAAGCAAAATCCATCTCATTCTAGCTGTACTTTTATAGTACCCAGTTGTTTCCAAGTAATTGCATATTGACCTCAATGAATGTAATATATTCAATTCTTAAGTATCAAAGACTCATTCAAATTTATTAAAAAAAGACTCATTCAAATTAACAATTTACACTGAATATTTGGTGAATATTTTTGGTGTTCCTCGAGTATGTTCTGTCAATAATAAACTCCATGTCATGTAACAAAAAATTTCAGTACGAGAAAATTAGGAATTGTGAGTATTCTTGGAAAGTACCCAAAACTATCATATATGCATGATCTCTTCGAGATGCCATATCTCTGAATCTAATCAAAGTTGGATCCCTTCATGAAACATACAAATTTATGATTTTTTTTATAAACCAAAGCTGTATTAAAAAGGAGTACAAGAGGTAATGACAGTTATATTATTTTATTAAATTGATCTCGCAATTTTGAGTTGGGTAGGACCACTATGAATGACAAAACTCTTTTTATCAAATATCTAATCCATTTGCATTTAGAGGAACTCACACTCGACTTCTGCTTAAGCTGGAGTAATTGCGTGTTAGTTGATCTACACCCTTACCGACGTTACCATTCTATTCTCTATTATATAGGCTTAAATATCTTTTTACTCCTGGCAAAATACACTGTTTTGGTTTTTCATCCTTGAGATTTTTGTTTTGTTTTCAGTCCTCTGAAAATCACATGTTTTGTCTTTCGTCCTTGCCGTTTGTTTATCCATCCAATCCAGATTTAAAAACATTCTCACACATGTTTAAATCTACTTTGCAAGCAGTGAAATCAGATTCAACCATCTCAAATTTTTCCTACATTGTAAAAACCTAGATCTGAATGGATAGAAAAACAACTGTTATGGACGAAAAACAAAACATGTGATTTTCGGAAAATTGAAAATTAAAAAAAATCTTGAAATAAAAAAAATATAGTACGGAGTGAAAATGTATTTAAGCCTATTATATTAAGAATCTGAAATTGATTTGGGTCTCATGAAGCAATCTTAAATCAAAGCAGAAAACACCACCTACTCATCATTTGTTTCATGGGTTAAGCTAAGAAATAGGAACAAAAGCAGCATATGCCAATGCTATGGACCAGTATAGCAAATCCATGTTATGTCGCCCATTTGTACAGAATCAAAACACATGTAAAGGTCCCCTGGAACGTGGAACCTTATACTATAGTTGCAAATTTCTCACATGTAATCACATGATAGGTATGGAATGCCATCTCCCTTGTCACAAATAAATCACCATAAAACCAAAATTTCTTTGCAAAAAAGAGACATGAATACACAATAAGCATGCCCTACTTCCCTCTTTTACAAGTCAAGTTTTGAAATTAAGAAGACACAACTCAAGGACCAAAAACTTTTAAGCTGAAAAGGACACAAGCCACCACAATTGCCAACTTACATGCCATAATTTAAGCATTAATGGTACATACACTATGCAATATTTACAGCTTTTAAACTTAATTATCACCATAAATTCTTTTAATTTAATAAACATTTTTATTTAAACTAATCACAATCATTGATTTCAAAAATCAATGGTTTGTAGAGAACCTCTACAAGCATAAAATCCAAATGGTATTTAGACACCTCATAAATACTCAATTTTACTTTTTATCCATCTTTTCATACCACATTCATCATATATCACATTATTAATAATACAGATGTCTACGAATTATTTTCCTTTAAAAAGATGTGTATAAGGTGTTTACACTATACAAATTTCTACCACTCATTTTCCTAATTTAAATTTCTACCACTATAACAATAACAACCTCTTTCACTAGTTTTACTTACATAACCTTATATATATACCCATGTTTTCAGACATGAATTCCAAGCATTCTCGTACCTAGACTTGCTCCCTAGTACTAATCATGGCAGAGCTTGAGAATCCTAATGAGATGCCAAAGCTTCTAGCTTTTCTCTCCTCCATGCTCAAAAGGGTAGCTCAATCAAATGATCTTAACCAGAAACAACAACTCATACACCAGAAGATCTCTGTTTTCCATGGCTTGACTTGCCCCACCATCTCAATTCAGAGCTACCTTGAGAGAATTTTCAAGTATGCAAATTGCAGTCCATCCTGCTTCATTGTTGCATATGTCTATCTTGATCGTTTCACCCAGAAGCAACCTTCATTGCCGATCAACTCCTTCAATGTGCATCGGTTGCTGATTACAAGCGTTATGGTTGCTGCTAAATTCATGGACGACATGTAAGTATCTCATTGATGTTAACTTTATATATTCAGTGCATGTCTCGAAATTCTAAAAAATTTTGATTCTGAAAAATGAGAAGGTGATCGAAACATACCGACAGCGTGAAAGTTTATGATAATGCATTGTGAAGTTTAGTCCTCAAATTGCAATTTCTATGAAATATTCCTATGATGAGATTAATTGACTTGGAAGATCACAATTTAGACCATTATGAGGATTGTTGAGTTTCTTCATGAGAAATTGCTGTTGTTTGATACATAACTAATAAGTAAAAAGCAAAAAGATGTCCTAATTTCTCTGCTATTCCTCTGCTTTGAGATCATTGATTCTCCCTCTAGATTTTGAAGTATTTTTCTGCTAGGGAAAAGAAAAATTAAAATATCTATTAAACCCAGATCTTGCATGTTAGTACCCTGTTAAATTTCTTGTTTTTTTTTTATAATTTTCTACCACAATTATGTGCCATTAGTTTTAAAGTGATAACGACCACACTACTTTAAAGAACATAGCCTTGCTTGTGAATAATTCTATATCCAGGCTGGCTTTCCATTAGAAAGAGACAACCCATGTTACCCCACCATTTATTGCATGTTCACAGCCTAGCTTTTAAGCACAATCATGAAATTCTGAATACTATGATTTTGTAATTAAATTTAGACGAGAGACATAAACGAAAAATGCCAAATTCCATTGATAATTGACTTGATTGTTTTCACTTAAACAATGGTTTTAAATTGCGGTTGTAGTCGCGGTTGGTTACAGTTGCGTGGTAATTCTTGAAATTACAGACAAATGCAGCCGCAATTGTAGTCTCGGTTGTGTATTGCGAACAAATGCAGCTAATGCGGCCACAATTGCATTCCTGACGGGATTGCAATAACTAAAAAATGTCTTGATATTATGGACATAATTGCGGTTGTGAACCATAATTTAAAACTGCCATTAAACATTTTCAAGGTATTAAACAAAGTTTTCACCTTTTGTCTGTCTTTTGAAATCCTCAGGTACTACAACAATGCTTACTATGCAAGAGTTGGAGGAATCACAACAATAGAGATGAACTTTCTTGAGCTGGACTTCCTATTTGGTTTGGGTTTCAATTTAAATGTAACTCCTGGCACCTTCCAAGGCTACTGTGCCCATCTCCAAAGAGAAATGATGTTGCTGCAACCTCTACATTTTACAGATTCTTCTCTAAGTTTTGGAAAATCACTAAAGGCACATTTATGCTTCAATGAGGATGAATCTTCCCATCAAAATCAAAATCAACAACAATTAGCTGTTTGATTTTCCTATATTTTCTCTATGCATGTAATCTAGCTCTAGAGTAGAGGTAGGGAACCAATTACAGACTTGCAAATTAAATTATTTTCTTGTGGTCTCCTTTTTGTCTCTAATTATTATTATTTTTCCTTAATTTTATATTTTACTTTTACTAATTCAAAATTCATGTCATATTCTTTGGTATTGTACAGATAATATGTCTTCTTTACAGTCTGGCATTTTAGTTTCTACTAATACAGTAGATTTTCTTTTTGTTTCTTGATATGGTTGAGACTAGTACTTCTTATCCAACTTTGGATTCTCTCGACAATTTGCATTTTTTTTTGAAAAAGTTTGGGTGGGTTCGGCTCCGATCACTACTACGGGTCAGGGTAGGCCTCTAACAACTTCGGTTGCTTAGTGAAGTATTTACAAATCGTCCACCAACACCACCTCACATCGGTAGCGGGATTCAAACACATAAAAAATGATCCGTCATTACTAACTTAGCCTACATGGTCGACAATTTGCATTTGCACTATCATTTATGCATGAACTTTTTGGACAGAATTTTTGTGCTGACTGAGTACACAGCCATTTTGGCCGTAAGGAGACAAAAGAATGATGTGCGCATCAGACTAGAGGAACAATTTGATATAACTTACTTTTTGATGTTTTTCCTAATGAAAAAACAAATTGAGTTTTTTTATATTTCTGTGTTAAGATTAACAACTTTCAAATGAATATGTTACTGAATTATATATATATATAATTATATATCATAACTTTATTTTGAAAATATAAAAAAATAACCTAAGGTTCCTCTTTCGTTGACAGTTGTGCTAATTCGCAATAATGGAGATCCAAAGATAGTTGGTTGCATAGAGAGACAGAGAAAGTGTGCAACTGTAGCCAGCACGAGCTAGAAAACTTGACTGTTTGTGTCGGCTCCTTCGGGGTCATGTTGTAGGTCTCATTAGAGGGTTTTTCATACAATTCTAAATATTTATCGGACGCAGAAATAAAATGCGGGTTTAATAAAAATTGGGTCATAAGAACTAATTTGGATTGACCCAAAAGATAAATTGAATGTCAATTCAAATATCACTAAGTGTGAGTTTAGATGGATGAAGGTAGAAATTTAAGGGATTTTAAATGCTAGATTGAATTCCATGGATTTTTAAATTACATTGTTGGATAAAATGATTGGAATTCTTTATTTGTAAAATCTTTGTTTGTATGATGTAATTAAATTTATTTCATCTAATTTTCTTATTTTAATAAAATAATGATAATTTATATAGCTTAACCAAACATAATTAATATAATTACAATAATCATAATATAAAACTCGTCTTGAACAGGTCAAGCAGACCTAAACGGGTCATGGTAGACTTGAACCGGCTGAACCGACCTTAACCAACCAGGATCACCTGAACGACCCGCTAACCTGAACTCGACCTGAACCCTAAAATCAAGACCAAAACCTTAAAATCGACCAAAACTATAAAGAGAGTTGGTTTTAAGGCCATCTCCACCGGTCCTCCCACCCCCCCCCCCCCCTTCAAGAGTGAAATTACCATTTTACCCTTAAAAAAATTACATTCCCTACATGTCATTTTCCTTCTTGTTCTTCCTCCACCCACCACCCCCTTCCTTCTTCATCTTTCACTCTCCCCCATCCCCTTTTTCTATCCTCATCACCATTACCACCACCATCACATTCATTTCCTCACCACCTTTCCTACCTCCACTGCCTTCCATTATTGACCATCATATTTCTTTTTTCTCCATAAAACCATAACCTCCATCACTACCAACCTCAAACGAAACCACTCATCATCTTCACCAACTCTCTATATGGAGGGTGTTATTCGCATTTCCTCCAACTACACCAAGGTATGTTTTCTCGTTTTTTTGTCGTTCTTCTCGTTCAGTTTCATTGTGTATTTTTTGCACCTTTAAATGCGAATAAATTTTTCGCACCTTTAGAGTGTGAAATTTTCATATAATTCACACCTATACGTGCGACCACAATATATGTTTGAAAAAGATCCATATTTTTTATTAATTTCACACATATAGGTGCGAAATTTTCATATAATTCACACCTATACGTGCGCGATCACAATATTGCTTTAAAAAACATTTTTTAATTAATTTCGCACATACAGGTGTGAAATTTTCATATAATTCGTACATATACGTGCACTGTAATAAACATGTTTAAAAAACCCATTTTTTTATTAATTCCTCAGCAGACGATAGGTCCCTTAGGAACTTTTTTTTTAAATTCGCACCTGAAAGTGTGAAACTACCATGCAAATTCTCACTTAAAGGTGAAATTTTTTACCAGTCCGTCAAAAAACCCAAAAAACTCATTTTCATTACACGAAATCCCTAATAATCTAAATTACAACAACAACAGACAAAAAACAACAGAGAAGGATAAGTGGATGGGTGTTATGGTGGAGGAGACTAAGTCCTTGAAGAATAATAAGACATAGGATCTAGTTCAGCTTCCTCAAGGGAAGAGAGCCATTGGTTGCAAGTATGTGTACAAGAAGAACCCAGCAGTAAAAGAAAATGAAGGGGAAATGTTCAATGCTCGTTTAATAGAAAAAGGATATTCACAGCAGAAGGGGATTTATTATGATGAGATTTTCTCCCCGGTCGTCAGACATACTTCTATTAGGGCAGTGTTGGCCTTGGTAGCCAGCCGAGAGATGCACCTACAATAGATGAATGTGAAGACGGCGTTTCTTCACGGTAATCTTAAGGAGTAAATTAACATGCAGCAGCCAGAGAGATTAATTGATTCCGGACAGCACAGATTGGTGTGTAAGTTGAAGAGGTCTTTATATGGCATAAAGTAGTCTCCAAGACAGTGGTACAAGCGCTTTGATTCATATATGTTGTGGATTGGCTACAGGAGGTGTGATTATGATTGTTGTGTCTATGTAATGAGCCTTGATGATGGTTCTAATATTTTCTTGTTACTGTACATTGATGATATGTTGATTGCTGCTAATCATTTACATGATGTAAATGAGTTGAAGACCCATCTGGGTAAGGAGTTTGACATGAAGGACTTAGGAGATGCTAAGAAGATTCTTGGAATGGAAATTCACAGGGATAGAGGAGCTAGGAAACTGTGGCTCTCTCAGAAAAGCTATAATGAATGTGTGATGGGAAGATTTAACATGAGCAATTCAAAGCCTATGAGCACTCCATTGGCGAATCACTTTAAGCTCTCAGTGGAACAATGTCCGAAGACAGATGAAGAAGTCGAGTATATGTCGAAGGTTCCTTATGCCAATGCAGTTGGTTGTTTGATGTACATTATGATTTACACTAGACCAGATTTGACACAAGCTGTGAGTCAAGTCTAGAAGTTCATGTCCAAACTAGGGAAGCATCATTGGGAAGCAGTCAAGTGGATATTCAAGTACTTGAAAGGTACAACGGGTCATGGTATCATGTTCAGTGGTGAACGGAGTGATCCAACAGTTGTGGGATATGTTGATTTTGACTATGTAGGTAATCTGGATAACAGGAGGTCTACAACAGGATATGTGTATACTCTTGTTGGAGGCCCGATTTGCTGGAAATCGTCAATTCAATCCATAGTTGCAATGTCTATAACTGAAGTTGAATACATGGCTGTAGCTAAGGCAACAAAAGAGGCATTATGGCTTACAGGGTTAGTGAAAGAACTAGGCGTTGAGCAAGGTGGAGTTCGGTTGCATTGTGATAGTCAAAGTTTCATTTTCTTGGCAAACAATCAAGTGTATCACGCTAAGACAAAGCACATTGATGTAAGGTTTCTCAAGATCAGAGGGTTGCTTGTGTCTGGACAGATACGGCTTGAGAAGGTTCATACTTCAGATAATGTAGCTGATATGTTGACCAAGTCAGTCATCAGCGACAAGTTCAAGCATTGACTGGACTTGTTACATGTTTCTCGGTGTTAAGCAAAAGAAAAGCACAATCCCGAAAGTCAGCATTCTGAAATTGAGCAGTGGATCTTCATAGGGGCTTGAGAATTCGCCAATGTGGAGATTATTGAAGTATGGCTTATTCTAATTTTGAGTCAAATTTGTTCAGTTTATTAGGATTTCCTTTAAGAGGATTGTGTAAGGGTTTACGGGGATATTATTGTAATATGTGGATCATTAGTATTCTCAATTATAAATGTATGTAACATTATAACCCTAGGCAAAAGATTGATTTTGCTAATCAATAAGACAGAGCTATAACTACTCTATAGCCGCAGAAATAAACATAATACACCGAACTGTGTAAATAAACTTTCATGTGTTCTTAATCGTAATTTTTCTATACACTTTTGTTTTCCTGGTGCTTTTCCTAACCGTGCATCCATGCCTGCATATTATTTCCCATGAGTCCATGACCCGATCAGCCCGTCTCCAACACTTTACATCTTACCTCTGTCTCACGTGTTGCAAAGATAGTGACATTGCTACGTGCCCTTTCCTTTCCTGCCATGCTTAGAAGATGTGTCTCAAAGGAGACACAGTCAGAGCCAACCACACCATGGCATCACCATTTCATCTTCTCTTTGTTTTCACGACACTCCCATTGTCTATAAAGCACGTGGTTACTTCAGCAACCATGCCTGAACACTCCTCATGCTTTCTGTGGATGTCTCACTTGTTCTCTTTGAGCATGCTTTGACTATTACAATATGTGATTTGTTACTTTTTCATTAAAAAAATTTATTTCAAGTGTAGAACTCAAAAGATGTATTTTACAATCAGAATAATTTTATCTTGTCATCCAAATGATTTTCTAACTTAATTATAACAAAAGTATTCTACTAACACTTACGGTCCTGAAGAGTCTTAACTGTAACTAAATCTCAAATCTAGAATAATCGGCATTCACAAAATAATCGAATACCAGGTAGTTTATACAAAAAAAAAAAAACGCTTTTTAGAGTCCCTCAGCATTTTCCATCCGGTGTATCCATTTGGGTGATATTAGTAGTCAAAAAAATGATTCCTCCATACCTAAACTCTACCTCTATTTAAAGAAATATAGGAATAGAAAAGAGATAAATGAGAAATATAATGAGTGATATAATAGAAAAGGAATAGAGAAATAGAAAGAAAAAATGAGTGAATGTTAGATGAAAAAGTAAGTATATGTGAATATATCAAAATCATTGGTAGTTAAATTCACCTTGTCTTAGAGCTAATTTCAATGATAGAATGAAATTTTATCTTTGAATAGTTAACCATAAATTATAACTGTTTTTATGATTAAATGACATGTGATTTAACCATTTAGGTTAGTCGTCTGAGTTTGGATGAACAGTAGTCATGAAGAAGACGCTGATGTTGAAAAGTTACAAGACTCTTGTACGATTAGGAGTCTGAGCATTATACTGTAAAGATGAACCGTGGTTATTTAGTACATGTTTGATTTGACATTGTCGTACAAGCTAATGTGATATCAAGTCTCCCAAAGTATCAACGAAAAAACTAGAATTTACCACGCTGAGTTTAACATAAATAGGAGAAGTAGAATTTTTACACGTCGAGTTCAATGTGAATCTATGTTGAGTTCATACATCTAAGGATATCAATAAAGTTAGAATTTGAGATGTTGAATTTAATGTGGACCGAAGAAAGTCAGAAACAAGAGATTTGACATATCATGTTAAATACGGATCTGTGTTGAGCTCAACGGAAACTCAAACACACTTACATTTATCTACCTTGGAAATAGGCGACACGCGAAATAGCATCAAATTGCCCATATGGAGGCAACCAACCAGCCAGGCTACAATTTGCAGGGAGATGTTGAAACAAGGTCTACTTACAAATAGAAATGATACTTAAAGCATGATTAAATCATCTTATTTTTCCTCAAAATCAATTCAAATACACAAAAGCTACTCACAGAAGTCCAATTGGAAAATGTAGTAAGATGTTTGGGGTAGTATAAGCAATCAAGGGGTAGTAACTCATATTACAGGAGGAAACTTAGCGCAAAGTTCCATTACTATTAACATGTGGCACCCTAAAATTGATTCTGATTTTACAATAAAAGGTTTCAAAAATAGAACTATCATATCAAGGAAAGTTTTCAATTCTGATAGCTGATATACTCAGTATAATTTCACTGTTATAGGATCTTGATAACTGAGTTGCAAATATGGTCGAATCAGAATTATTCCGTGCATGTTTGAAAACTCATCTATAATTGATTTTAAAGTCAAAATCAAATGGGGAGAAGCTTCTGTCAATAACTTTTTTGTTCCATAATTGATTATGAGAAAATAGAGGTTAGTCCAGACATGTTGTCAAAGCTGCTGATTTGCAAATAAGAAAAGCATATACCTTCACCTTCACCTCCTCCGCTTACTATCTATGAAGGGGATTCTCAACAAATTTACCTTCAAGTATATTAGTAAATTTTTAAGAACTCAAATTTGTACAAGCCAAAATATAAAACAAATGCGATGATTCATTTTGAATATTATATATTGAACATAAAACTATTCAAAATGTTCCTCTAAGCATTTTACCACAACAAAATTCAATTCCTAACGATAACTAAAATTACAAGGCAAAAAATAATAATCATATAGTTCTGAGCCAGACATGCCACTAGCACCAGTTATAGTTGTTCACCCAGCCGAACTCAAACCAAATGACCTGACAATTGTGCTCACTCTTTCTGCAAAAGTTCTGGAGGTTATCTTTTTACCTGGCACATGGAATGGGTTTGAAACTGCATCTACGTATGCAGCATGGAACCTCCTGAAAAACTGTTACGGTATATTCCCATCAGAAGTTAGCTTGAAGAAAACAACACTAAACAGTACAATTTTTCATAGGTGTTTATATCTGTAGTTATGTGACAAAAGAAGACACCAGTAGCTAAATACATCTATTCATATTTCATATCTCCAGTAAATCTTACCCATCACAATTCAATGAACAAGAAAATGCGCAGAGAACAGAATAGTATCATAACATAGTGGTATTGATGCAAAGTTGTAAACTTTAAAGCAACTTTTCGATTTAAATCTTAACTGTACGCAATTAACGCGATAAGCAAAAGAAACTCTTTCATCACCTGAGAAAATGACAGTATGGAAACATGAGAACATCACATTCTTAAGTGAAACATCTGTCATAACCGCATAAAAACAAAAATCCATCTTTTTTAAAAAAAAATTGAATAAATGTCACTAGAGAAAAGAAAAACACAAATGCCTAAAAAAGGATGATATATCACCCACGAAGAAAACAGAGTATAACAAAGCATGAAAAATGTGACAAAAGAGCTTAGCAATCACTTTGCAGTTTGACTTCTAATAGGGACATACCCTGATATGTGCAGAGCATCAGAGGGAAGCTATGAAAATAACCCTATACCAAAGAATGCTAATCTCGCACCTAAGCATACTGAATCATACACATGATTTATGCCAATATTGCTCTCATAACTGAATTTAATCAACCATAAAATAAGTTCACGTGATAACTAGTTGGCTACAGAGGATATTTCAGTTAAAATCTGATAGGAATCGGATTTCAGAACTGGCTCACGATGGATCTTTGAGCTTTCTCTCTAGCACTACTTTGATGATGTAGCAATGCAGAGGTAGATCTGCTAGAGAAAAAGATAGATCAGTACCTTGGGAGGCTGCAACCTCCTTCCCAAATATCACCAAATTCTTCCTTAACAATTCACTTTCCAAGCCCTTCCTTTATATTCTAACCCCTTCCCTCCTTTGCCTTGCTAATAGTAGACCCATCACATGTGCAGGTAGTTAGAATTCAGATCCCTAAGATGCTCTCTCCTTGCATTTCCCTCATTTCCTATATGGGCTACTAACCTTTGCTACCCTTTCTATTCCCTAACATTCACTTTAGTAACTATGATGTCTAACAATACCAAGATTTTACAAGTAACACATAGAATGGCAATAGCTGCCTTCGAATTTAAACATCACCGTCTGCTTTTCATGCTTAAAAAAGCTTCATCACTTCCTATGTTCGATAGATAGGTGCCCCATCTCATAAAATTTGATTGGTATCAACAGTTAAATTGTATGACAGCAGAAACTGCCATAAGTAGCAACAAATCCTGGGATGGAAGTAGCAGTATGATAGAACTGGATCAGACAGGGAAAACAACAATCTTTATTACAGAAAGAATACCCTCTAACCAGTATGATTAAAGTTGTGAGACCAAGTACCCATAATGGAAATGAATCTCTTTCTAAGCCCTCTGTATTTGAGAGACCTAAACTCTCCCTTCCAATTTCCATTCCAAAATCATAGAACCTTAACTATTACTACTATTTACACCCTATAGATCCTCCTCTCTAACTAATATAACTAACCTAACAGGCTGGTCTCACTCTTTCAGTGGGGTCTGCTATGGTGTGCTGCCAATCCCGAGTAGTGGCCAACCCCAAAAATGCATCGGTATAGTGGATAGTGGGATGGTCACTATGCTGAATTTTTTATACAGTTTATATATGTAACTATATACATAAATAAATGCTCAAAAATGATAAAAAAAATACTCCAAATTCATGGCACTCATAATTAATAATTAAAAGACATGTGTCATAAACAAAACATACAATGTAAGTACCAACAAAAGTCAAGGTAAGCAAGAAGTTTAAGCCTTTAACGCTTAAACTAAAGTGCCTAAAAATATGAAACTCAAAGTTTCCTAAACAGGAGTTATCAATCATCCTCTTATAGATCCAAGGTTTCTTCCTCTTTGTCTCTTTTACTACTATCAAAGTTCTACATCACTCCTCCTCAAACTAGACCATTTTCAGTATATTTATGAAGTCAAAACCCTAAAATAGTAAAATACCCCCAAAAATTCCCTAACAATCACTTTTTAGGGCATTTGTTGGGGTTTTATCAGTCCCAACAACTAGCAGCCAAATAGGCTGCTATTCCTCTGCTATAGCGGTCGCTACAGCTGCTACACTGAACTGCACCGCTACCCTACAACTAGGAGGCATGACTACACACAACACTGCTAACACACTAGTACGACACTACCATCCATCAGGATTAAACTTCATTATGTCCTTAACATCATTACTAAATGAATTACTTCATGATTCAAATACTTTCATTTAAGAAGACGAGTAAACTGGTATAAGGAATAACATATTTCCAGGAAATTACATCAGGGAAGATAAAGAAAACCACCAATTTCTATCCATACTCACATTTCTTACATCTGCATCTTTAACATCCAGATCCGTTGTCACCAAGATAAATTTCACCTTTGTATTAGTCAGATATCCATAACTGCAAACCACCACATTTCATTAATAGATTAGGGGTAAATCAAATAAAACTTTTCAGACAGACAACAAATGCACTCACACTTTGTAATTTTCGATAGGATAAAGAAGTCCCAGAAACGTCTCATTCAGCATAGGTCCGGATTTTTTAGGATTGTTCACTGCCAAGTAAACACATTTCATGAGATTCAGAAGTGGCCATAAAAAAGAGGCAAAAGATTTAAAGTTTCTCTAAGTTAGAGGGTACCAAAATTCTAAACCATTCAACCCCCCCTCCACAAACAAAACGGAAATTGCAAAGCAAAAAATGGAATTTTTCACTGAATCAGAGGGTCTAAAAATCTAAATCAGGTGCATCAAAAACAAAAACTTGCAGATGCCAGAATCTCAATATGAAAAGAAACAAAAATTGAAATTTTCTCTAAACGTAAGGATTCCAGAATCTCAACTATTTCTGCATAAAAAACAAACCCTAGGCAATAAAACTGAGCACGATTGAACAGTAAAACACACCTCGCTCGTCGACCACATCGAGCGAGCAATGGACGATGTGGTGAAGCTTGAGAGCATCATCGGCCTCCGTGAAGCTCTGTATGTATAGCGGATTGTTCTGCGATCAATGGAGAAATCCAAAAAATAAGGGAAAGAAAATTCGAAAATATCGGAGATTATATGAGCAGATCGGCGATTATCCCCGGCGAAGGTGGCGGAGACTGACCTGGTGGCCGACGACGGCGACGCAGACGATCATGTTCTCCGGCAGAGTGCCGAGGCCGATCAAGGTCTAGCTGGCTCCCGATGCACCCGCACCCACCGAATCTATGAAAGGGAGGACAGTGGTAGTATAGTACACAGTGTTCTGTTGTGCATTGATCTACTAGAATGGTCAATGATTTTTATTTAAAGTTTTATTGTAAGAACAAGGGCTAAAAATAAAATCACTAGGATGATAAAAGAATACGGAGTTAGAAAAGGCACGCTCAGTACACAAATGGCACCCCAAGTAATTTATTAAAATCCCTAAAATGCCTCTTTTTGCTATTAACCTCACACGCCACCCCATTTACCTCTTCATTTCAGAATTTCAGAACTTGGAAAGCTATGTTTCTTCCTCTACCTCTCACTCTCAAGCTTTTCATCTTCTTCATCACGGGTCCAAGCTCTCCAAGCTCCTCTGGTTGCAGTCATCACCAACCTTGGCCAATCTTCTTCATCATCAACCTCTTCATCTTCTTTTCGTTCGGGACCTGAGGTAAGCTTCACAACCCTTCATCTTGGTCATCTTCTTCCATTCCACATTTTGGGTTTTGTTGAAGACGAAGCATCAGTCATGGGAGCAGAGCTTCGTCGTTCCGGGATTTAAATCACGGATATTTTAGGTTTAGGGTTCCGGGATTTAAATTGCGGAGCTTTCAGTTTTAGGCTTCCGGGATTAACATCCCGGAAAAATTAAATATACCATTCCGGTTTTTATATCTCGTAATGTTAATTTTATTTGAAAATTTAGCTTCCGAGATTTAGAACTCGGATCAAAGAGTTTTGTAAATCCATTCCGAGATTTAGAACCCGGAACGGTAAAGCCAGAAACAATTGCTTCCGAGATTAAAAACTCGGAACAAAGAGGTTTATTAAATCCTTCCGAGTTTTAGAACCCGGAACACTGGCTCTGTGAACATTGCCTTCCGAGTTTTATAACCTGTTACAAGTAATTTCAGAACTCAGAACTGGATTTTAATTTTGATTCATTTTGTTATGTATGTTTCATTATTAGTAGATGGAAAGGCGTGAACGTGGACGTGGACGGAACAACAACGACGGCAGTGGGCGTATCCCTGGTGGTCGTATGCCACCGACAACATCTTATAAGAAATGGAAAGTCGATGCTTCTTCCTCAGCTCCAGCTCCTCCTCCACCACCACCTATTCGTGAGCCTGAGGTTCTACCACAGACACAACCACAGGTTCACCCAGTTGCTCAGCCTCAGGCACGGGCCCAGGATCAGTTTCAGGAGCAGCCTCAGCCTCAGCCTCAGCCTCAGCCTCAGTCTCAAGCTGAGCCTGAAGAACTTGTTCTTCAGCGGGACCCTCCTTTTCCAAGAGGCCCTAAGGACTTGACGCTACTCCGGAACTACCCGGAGCACGTGGCGCCCATTCTGTGGGAATCATACCTAGACACTCACTCGGTATTCATTATATTATATAATCCGTGTTTGTTTACTATTCTAACTTTTAAATTTTTTAACGTGGACTTGTTTAAACATATTTTCAGGAGTATGGCGATAGAGAAGACCTCACCCTCACCACCTGTGGGCACAAGCTTGCGAATCTTTCGTGTGAGGATGTGCCTGAGGTTCTAGAGATAGTGTAGCGGTCCACCCTCTACCCCCTTGTCTCATGCTCATACACGATGATGGACAAGGGGCTTGTATCTGCTTTCGGGGAGGTTACCGTCACACTAGATGATGTGTCATGTTTGCTGCACATACCGGTGGTTGGGCAGATGTTCCCGCTGCCGGTGATCGACGAGGCCATAGCCGTAGAGGCGTGTCAGAGGTTGTTGGGTGCTGACAGAGAGGATGTGCTGGTCGAGTTTGGGAAGATGAGGGGGTGCAACCTTAGATTCTCATGGCTCGCACAACATTACGCGGAGGCAGTTGCAGGTATGCTTTTAAAATGGCTCATTGATTTCTGCACCATAAGTATGCGATACCCGACTCATTATGTATTTATGCTTTCAGACAGCCGATGGGAACATGTTGCTCGACTGTACCTGCTACATCTTGTTGGCGTGACGTTATTCGCCAACAAGAGTCATACTTTTAGTAGTGTCACCTACCTGACTGCATTCGAGGACCTCAACATGGTTTGCATGTATGCTTGGGGAACCATGGCGTTGGCTGTACTGTATGACCAGCTTGGGGTTGCGAGCCACCACAAGACGAAGCAGCTCAGTGGATACACCTCCCTCCTCCAGGCATGGATTTATGAGCATTTCCCGACCAGCTTGTTCTTCAGACACTCGGTGCAGGGTTATACAGAGGATAAGCCGATGGCAGCCAGGTGGAGATGTGGGAAGCAAGGGACTGTTCCATGCTAGACGTGGAGAGAGCACCTAGATGGCATGGACGCCCATGCTATCATTTGGACCCCTTACGTTGGGCATAGGGACCATCGTCCCCGGCAGGATGTGGCCCTTTTTTTTTATACATCCGTGGACCAGACACTACTCGAACTTACCTTCTAGAGGGGGCCCTCCACCATTTCGGTCACATACAAACGGTCCCCAGATCCCCCTGGTCCACCTCCCTCTGCTGAAGAGATAGATGCTGCGTTCGAAGCATTCACTGATGTCGTCATTCCTCTGGGGCTCCAGGTTTCTTTTCCTGCTGAGACAACCCTCGATTACATGCCATGGTTCTTGAGACATTCACATCCATGCCTAATCTCATATTGCAGGCATGAGAATGTTGGTGTAGCGGTAAGTTCATTATCTGGGTCACATATCCACATAAAGAATATGGAAAATACCAAAAAAGTGTTGGTTTAGTGGTTTACAAATTAGATTCTCGTAAGGGTACAGTCACAACATCAAACCTCAAAAGAGTCATTTATTGAAAGAAACTACCGAGCAGGTAAAAAAGTGTCAAGAAAAAAAACATATGGAAAATGAAAAATGAAGTGTATTGGATATTTTGGAAATATAAACAACATTGAATATGTTCTTCTCTTAATAAATAGAAAAATTCGTAGGTAGGTCATATATGAGAATATAACATTACACATTAAAATCAAAAAATTATCTAATATTGATTTTTTAAAAGTAGTAATTAGAAATATTTAATACATGTAAATTAAATAATGTTTAATGAGTGCCAACCTGTGTTTGTTTGAACGGAAGAAGTTTCCCTGCTAATAGAGAAAATCTTACTGAGAATTTCTAGCTTTGATGTCTAATCATGCCCAAGAAAATTAGTGTCACCAAGTGAAAGGATACTTTGGGAAAAAAAAATTGTATTAATTTTCAATAAGTTTTTAGTCATCCATTTACGATTAGATTTGGTTTTGGTATTTACCATCTCTTTTTATGATTTTAATCCCTATTTTCTTACTTTTTTTTCTGTAAGCCCCTACTTTTTTACATAACTTTGGTTTCATTCATGTTTTTATACTATTCCAATATTAAATATTAACTAGTGATTTTTTTTATCAGTAAATGTTAGTTTTTAGATATTAATAAATTAGTTCTTTTTCAAATATTTGAACCATAATCTTTTACTTTTCAATACCCTCCATTACCTTTAGTTTAATCAAGTGAGATATTTCACACCATATTAACTAGTGATGTGACTAATAAAGAGTCACATTATTATTATCATGTCATCAAAGTAATCATATCTGATATGTGGTATACCATGCTTTCAAATTGGATTTAACGACTAACCCTCTTTTATATAAAGAAATTTATTCCATGAAAGCTTATTATTTGTTGATCTCTAACATTAAAAGTGTTAGCTGTTATATAAAATTTATCGATAAAATATCTCATATGAGATTGCTTTGGACATATGACAAAGGTGATGGGGTCTTCTATTAGTCACATCACTAGTTAATAATACAATTTTAACTAATGTTATGTGTAAGAGTGTGAATTAAAACCACAAAAATTAGATGATGGAAACCAAAATATAATTGATTGGAAATTAGAGTCTAACCATTTATTTTGACCAATAAGAATCAATTACTTGAAGTTGAATTTCAAAATTATACATCATATCAAGTTGACATTGGTATTTGAGGCAAATTTAAATTAAGTGAGTAGGCACCTTAACAAATTATTTTTCGTACACACTATTTAGGGGTCGAACCTTCGATGAAATACTTAAAAATCTCAGTTATATATTATATGAATGAAATATTTATACACTTATTAAATGTCAAATAAAATTTTGTTCGCTTGATTTGTCCCTGAGTATATGTTTTAAAGTTCCTTGGTCACTTTTCTTTTCTATAATTATGTTTTTTCATTATTAATTTACTCCACATATATCCTCCACCGAGACAATCTTGTTCAAACTTGATATTTATTAATATTTACTTTTACATTATAATGAAAATGAGGCCTCAACTTATGAACTATGATTTCATACAAAATACTCCAATATCTCAACTTTAGCGTAATGTTAGTGTTTTTTTAAAGGGTAATGTTATAAGTGGTTCATTAGTATCGTTTAAATGTCTTTTTTTTTCAAAGGTGTGACGCAATCAAATTAATTTCTTCAAACTCCTAGATCATATTAAGTGGGTATGTCCAGTGACGGATCCAGGAATTATGTGTTGTGGGGGCAACATAAACACATAAATTTGTAGTATTAAAACATAATGTTACTTTAAAAAATAATAGCCATGTAGCAGTAACTTAAAGAAAAACTATTAAGGAATAAAAGCTAAGAAATAGAAGAAATTTTTTCTAGCAGCAAGAGTGGCAGCCTGATGGTGGAGTTTGGCGGAGTTGCGGTGCAGTTGTTTGTCTGGCAAAGCAAAAACAAAAGTCTCCTAGTTGTGGAAGAAAAAGGAATAGTAATTATAGAAAATAGAATAAGTAAAGCAGAAGAAACATCCAAAAGAAAGAGTTTTTTTTTTTCAAAAGGAAGAAAGAGGTTGTTATGTCTAATGAATATTGCTACATGGAGAAAAAAACAAAAAAAGTGATTCAGATTCAAAATTCAACAAAATTAAAAGGACTTTTGATCTGTTCACACCTCTTTTTTTTATCTCATTTTCATTATCATTTTTTTCTATTTCTCTCTTCTTTCTTCATCATATCACCTATCTTCTCTCATTTTAGAGGCACTAAAAGAAAAAATGCAAAGCTATGGGGGCATTTACCATGTTGTGGGGACAGTTTTACACTTAATACTACACTAGTGTGGTATATTATTATTAGTAAATGAAAATCATGTGGGGGCATTTGCATCCGTGCCTGGGCATGTCACTCTTTTCTCTATATACATTGTTAAATGATCAAATCTTGACTAAATATTTAAAGAGTTTAACTATCTACAAACTATGTTAATCCTAGTTGGTATTATTTAAATGTCTATGATGGGACATCCCTACGACTACAAGTAATGTGATACAATTAACCGTTGGGTTTCGAATGATGCTTGAGTAAAACTTTCTAGAATAGTAACTCTATGAGTGTTTGGTTACACGTTGAAGATTCTGATAAAGTACATTTGGATGGTAAGTGTATGGTAATATAGATATTTGAGAGTCATTTTTTAACAATTGATTTCAGCCCAAAATCAAATTATCCTAAAAGTTAGAGAGAGTAGTTTTTGTGTAAAATATAATCAATTTTGAGATATTACAATTGAATTTTATAACATTACTGAACAAAAACTACTTTTTTCATAAATGTATCCAAACATAAATCAAATCATTTCAACTCATGTTTACCAAACGAGTGTTGTCTAAGGTGCAATACCAACTAAGTATTGCACCAGTGCAACACATCTTTGGACCGTTGGATCAAATTAAGATGATGAGATTGGAAATTGGAAACCCACACATCAGGTTAATACCTTTTTTATTTTATTTTATTTATGTTATGACATTAAAGCCCCCTAAACTTCGCCTTCAACCTCTGTTCTGTGAACACTTCACAGCAAACGACACCACCGCGGCCAACTCCGGCGAACTACCACAGCGGCTACAGCCGGACGACACAGTGGTCATATTCTATCCCTCACTCCTTCCTTCCTCTCTCTATCGTTCTCAACCCCTCTTCTTTTCTCACTAACGACACAAAACCCAGTACTCATGCACACTTGTCTTTCGCCCCCATAGCCTACTCTGTGCCGCCACCAAATTCTGCCATGATTGCTTGGGGTGGGGAATTTGAAGGTTACTAAAGAAAGAAGAATGGAAGAGGGAGGAGACAATGTGCGTGCGAGGAAGTGGCAGAGATGGTAGAGGTGCGGCCGGAGAGGTTGAAGAGAAACACGAGAACTTATGTGCCACCATCACCTTCCCTCCAAGAACCACCACCACCATCGATTTCCCCCTTTTCCCTGCAAACCCAATTTCTAGGTTTTTGCAGATTTCAGCAAAGCTTGTGCATAGGTACAATTCTAGAACTTACATGTTTTTGTTTTTAAAAGCATATTTGAACAGCCACCCCAACACATGTTGCTTCTAGGGTGTAGGGAAAAGGGGTTTCATCCAAGGCGGTGGGTTTGAAGGAGGTGGCTGGTGCGAGTTTTGCACGGTGGTCGGGGACAGTACTGCATGGTGGTTATGGGAGAGGTTGGTGCGGTGGTTGGGTCTAGGTGTTTATCTCGCACTGGTGTATTTTAATTTCGAACCAGATCTGATTTCGATGATGGTCGGAGGAGTGGAAGGGGTGGTGACTGCGTAGTGGAAACAGGTGGGTTGCGCGGTGGAGGTTGTGGGTCGTTTAAATGGGTAGGTGGCCAAAGGGGTGGAATTCTGGATTTTTGGAGGGTCGTCGCCATGAAGCACTGGTGGTTGCGGCATCCATCACTGTTCCTGTCACCGGTAACCTTCATCGCCGTTGGTACCCGTCGAACCGAAAGCCGCCATCATCTAGTGAGAAGGAAGAAAGAGACAGAGGAGGGAGATGAAAGTGGTTGAGAGATAAGGGAGAAGGATAATTGTGTAAACTTTATTTTTTAACTTTTTTATTAACAGGTCATTATACCTACTACTATAGGTTATTTTTGCTGTTGCGTGGTGTAACACTTATGATGTAAATGCACCCTAGAAGTCACCTACCAAACACAATTTTACTAAAATCAATTCTAATAATGCTTATCCAAACACTGAATTTTCACATTACTCAACAAAAATCCTTTCTCCACAAATGTATACATATGTGAATCACTTCCATTTTAACTCACTTTTACTATAATCAATTTTAGAAAAATCAATTTTACCAAAATCAATGGTGACAAACAATAGTCCAAACATGCAATTTGTCTCTGGTAGTTGTTGCTTAACCCGGTCATAAGACAGGTCACCTAAAGAATACCAACCCTGGAAGTTCTCTGAGACCCAGACTCTGCATGAAACTAAACTCTATTGTATCATCCTAATGGCAACATAAAAGTAATAGCAAACTTCCAACCAACTTTTCTGTGATCAAGTTTTGACAAATATTTTGGAACAGAAGAGTTAGAATAAACACTTTCAGTAAACAAATCGAAAGAATAACAGGCGTATTGAATTCATGATTCCTTTTTCTCCTTTGCCTAGAGAAAGGGAATGAACTCAACAAAAAAAATACAGCATAGGAGGATTTGTTACGGCCACATGGAGTCGTTGATAAAACGGCTTTAATGACTTTTTACATTTCCCAGAACATCAACATCGAGCAAAAACTAAAAATCAAATAAAGCAATTCATCAAACAAGAAAAACAACTCAAACTTGTGCTGAAAGCATTACTAGTGGCTATCCTGAATAGAAAAGCCACAGTTTCTAAGGGATGGTTTCTAAATTCCTTCGTTTCTGTGTAGTGGTGAGAAGTTTCCACCTAGGGCAGTTCAGCAATAGGGTACATATGATGAGATCACGGTGGAAGCAAGGCTTATTTCCAGCCCTTCAAAAATAATTTAAGACCCCGTTTGGAAGAGTTTATTTGAGTTTATCTTATAGCATAAGTGCTTATGCAAGTGTTTAGGAAAGCTTATGTAAATAGCTTATGACCTACCTTACCTATTAAGTTGTTTAGAGCTTATTTTCATAAGTTAGTCATATTAGCCTATGAATAAGAGTTTATACTTATCCATAACATATTAAGCTTATTTCAATAATTTTCTCAAATTAACTTATGAACAAACGCTTATGCAATAAACTCTTGTTGCCATAAGTGCTTAATTAAGTTGTTTACTCAAACGCACCCTAAAACTGTTCCAACAGCTTTTCATACATGTGTATCCAGATAACTCATGAAAGCAATAACACAGTAATTCTGATCATCTCCAATAAAACCACTATTACCTAAGTTTCCTGAATAAGGAATGAATACACCCTGAATTAATATAACCTTCAAATAACCTTGAGAAGGTTTCCACGAAACAAGGATCATCTTAGGGATTAAGGAAGTATATTTTTTGTTTACAAAAAGCAAACTAGGATAGTTAGGCATGAGAATCTTGATACTTTATTCAGGTCAAGAATAACAATCTTACTGTAAACCAACATGATTTAACGAACTCTTTATCCAAAAATTTGAAGGCTGCACCAGGTGCCTACCTAGAGATTTCTTTTCAATATCTTAATTCCCCACTCATTCAAAGCTTAGGTTCCTCTGTTGGACAGTTTAGGGCCAGACGTCAATTTCCTCAGCAATTCAATACAACGGGCATATGGTGAGTAATGTTATCCATCTCTCCATGTCACTTATATAGAGAGTGCAAGAATCACTCATTTCAAATTTTATTGTATCATCTCATCCAACACAAGACTCAGACAAGCTCTTTCTAAAACAGAGCAGCATAATGCAAGTATGAAGTACCACTCATTTCTAATTATATTGTATCATCCAACAGAAGACTAGCTCGGACAAGCTCTTTCTAAAACAGATCAGGATAATGCGAGAATCACTCATTTCTAATTTTATGCTATCATCCGACAGAAGACTTGGATAAGCTCTTTCTAAAACAAAGCAGGGTATGAGACCAACTCATTACCTAGGAGTAAGAATCAACACACGAAAGGGAAAAAAAAAATTCAAACTCTATGTGAGGTTACCCATGTAGTGAAGTAGCCCTGTCTCCAATGATGTCCACAAAACTATTAAGGAGAAAAACAAATTACAGTCTATCCCACATCATGAGGATCAGAATTTAGCATGCCAATCTCTAAAATATCCAACTCTCACAAATAAATCTGGAAGCTTATCCCACAAGTTGCACAGTCAAAAAGCTAGGTCTTGCAAATGCAATCCTTATTAATTCAAAATTCTCAAGTTATTTCACTTTCATATCTTAGCAATGACCAAAAAATCCTAACACGGCATGCCTCATTCTTGTTATCGCTACAAACAAAACAACCTCACATCACAATCAATCCAATGGAAATTTGAAGATCAATAAAATTCTAATTCTCAACCAAGTGCAACAATAAACAAGGGAAACTAACAACTAAACACATTGCATCGCATATATCGTGACCTTTATTAAGTAGAAAAACCGGTTCTTCAATGATTAAAATTCCTCTAGTTATTCCACTCTCAGGCCTTAACCATGGCCACAAGAACTAGCTAACAGTTCAATAAATTCTACAATATCTGTCATCATCCTCACAATCACTGTAACAATCAAACAATACATAACATCAACATACCAAACGCCGTCACCGCAGGTCATACACCGGTCTTGACGATATTCCTCCTCGCCAAAAACCTAGCAATGGGAGGCGTGAGTGCGATGGTGAGGGGAACGCGGACGGGGAACAGAGCCTTGTTGCAGAGGATGGCGAGGGTGAACGCCCCACCAGCGGAGGCCGCCATCTGAGCGGTGCGGCTTTTGGCCGGCGGCGCGGTGGCGGAGGAGGAAGGGTCAGAATCAGTGTCAATGTTAGGGTTAGGGTTTTGATCGGATGAGGTTGTGCCCAAGTGGAACCTATCGAGGATGGCTTCGACGTCGACGTTGTTTCTGATGGCGACGTAGAGGGTGGTGATGGAGGCTCCGGAGACGCTCAGGTGAACGCCAACCGCTACTTTGCCGTATTTCTTCATCAACTCGCGGAATCGACCACCGGCCATTTCTTTGAATTTTGGAACGAAGAAAATCGGTGATGTTCTTGAAGTTTCTGTGTTGTGTTGTTTGTAATGAGAGAAACTGCGTGAGTGAAGAAGAAGAAGAAGAAGAAGAAGAGGTTTTGATGGAAGGAAAGTAATGCAACGGTGGTAGTGACGGAGGTTTCTTTTTCTTGGTGACTGACGTGAGTGTGTCGTCTACCCTTTTGGTTTAGGGTTTCACTAATGGATGATTTTTTTTCTTTTTGAATTACTAATGGTTGAAACTTTTAAACTTGGATATAAAAAAATTAAAAAAATTGAAATTTATAGAAAATTGAAGCCCGTTCGAGTTGGTTTTTAATTTTATGTTTTAAAAATTTGAAAACAAAAACTACTTTTTAATTTTTTAAATCGAGTTTTAGTTGTCTGTAATTTCAGTGTTAAAAAAGTTATTGTCAACTTTGTAAATCCACAATAGTCACCATGATTTCAACTTTGAAAATTCATGGCATTGAGTAGTAGCGGCGACAAGATAATAGAGGGGTCGGCGGTGGTGGCTAGGACGGTGGTAGCGATGGCGACGGTGGTGGAAGAGGAGGAGATGGCAACGGTGGCAGCGGTGAAGGATGGTTTTGGTAGTTCCAGCGTCAGTGGTGGTGGCAATGAAGGAATCTGGTAAGATACCATGAGAGAGCTTTACAATTTATTAGAGGATTTGCCGATGCAACACTTGTGTACATCCCAAAGGAGCACAATGGCGAAGCCAATGGTTTGGCTCAACATGCATCAGGATACAAATTCCTTCCTAGTACTAATGAGATCGAGCTCCCACTCATTGGTCAAGTAGACCAAGAGGAATATTGTGTTAGGTTCAAACAAGTTAGATCGTTTATCATGTTTTGTATGATAACAATTTTATTTCCTAAACTCTATGTATTATGCTTTTCACGAAATATCCCTGTCGTTCAGACGAAAGGAAAAGTATCGTTTGCTCACATTGTCATATATGTAGAAGAGCATCGTTCAATCATCCATCGTTCAAAGAAGAAATATAGTTCAGTGAAGAACTATCGTACAACCAAGATGAGAAGCATCAACCAAAGGAGAAGCTCTATCGTCTGCATGCAAAGAGTATCGTCTAATCAAGACAAAAAACATCGTCCAACCAAGTGAGACAGCACCGTCAAAGCAAAAGACAGAAAGTATCGTCCGAAGTAAAAGACAAAAGAGACAACATCGTCCAAAGGTAAGCAGAATATGCTTTATTCGAAGATAATATACTTTTGTCGAAGAGAGTATGGTTTATGAGTTGTTTGCAGCTGACAAGCACAAACCGAGGAGAATAGCTCAAATCACGTGACAAAGTCACAATATCAATGGCTCTATTTTCTCTCTCTGCAACAACATTAAATGCTTTGTTCTCGAGACAAGAAAAAAGTTAGAATGCATTAAATGAAAAGTCAGAATGCATTGAATGCAAAGCTTTCAACGACTATTATTTGAAGACTGAAACGAGGAAGAACTAGTTAAAGAATGAAGCTAGTACACTATTCAATCTCTGTGTCTACAACAAGTTCAACTCAAAAGAAGAGATGTTCAGATCTGCTACAAGCTACCTACTACTCAGAACAACCATGCCAAGCTTTCAACGGTCAAGAGCATTAACGGAAGAAATATGTTGGCAAACGTGAAGAAGAAGAAATCGAGTCTCAACTCTCAACATCTTCAGCAACGGCTATTTCAAGAGAAGATATAAAAGGAAGACTTGAAGATTTGAAGAATGGGGCGACTATAAGTGCAAGTGAAAAAGAAAGAAAAATAGAGCATAGTCAGAACAGAGTCGAACCACTCAAGCTCAGTTATTCCACTCGATCCTAAGTGTCAAAACACCAACCGAGTGCAATTGTCCAAAGTGTCAAATTTCCTAAGAGTCAAATCTCTTTATCCCTTCACACCCAAATAGACAACCTATCGTCCAATCATCTCTGTTTCACCAAACCTCAAGTATATTCTTAAGAGTCATATCCTCTACCAAAAATATTTAGAGTTTGTTAGTGCTTAAACTTTCTACCTCACTCTTTCTGAAGAGACTTTGTAGAAGTATAAATTATTGTAAAAGAATTAGGAGAAGTCTTGTATAATACTTGGGAGAAGTCCTGTTGAATATTGGGAGAAGTCCTGTTGAATACTGGGAGAAGTCCTGTTGAATACTGGGAGAAGTCCTGTTGAATACTTGGGAGAAGTCCTGTTTAATACTTGTACTGTTTCTGGTTGAATAGTGGTAATCTTGGTGAAGCCAAGGACTGGACATAGCTATACTGATTTTGGGTGAACCAGGATAAATCTCTTGTGTGCTTTTTTTATTTTCTACATCGTTTACATATTTATTGCTCGCATCGTCCAATCGTTTATTGTTTGCATCGTCCAGTCGTTTATTGCTTGCATCGTCCAATCGTTCACTGCTTGCGTCGTTCACACCTTTACAACACGCATCATTTACAACTTTATCATTTACGCTCTTACTTATCATTTTCCGCTGCCATCGTTTATGAAAAGCTTTTGTGAACTTATAATCTGTTTTGAAATTCAAGTTTTATACGCACACAATTCAACCCCCTTTTCTTGTGTCATTTCTTTATTTATCACATTGGAGAAAACCCTTAGTGGACTATCTGCTAGATCCATCGGCTAAGGTTGAAGACAAGCTTAAGCAACAGGCGCTGAAGTTTGCTCTTCTCGACCAATATCTTTACAGAAGATCATCCGAAGGGTTATTGTTAAACACACGAGGGAATCTGTGGATCGCATAGGTCTGGGCCAAAGATGAGGTGGTTAATACACCGGTATGGATATTTTTTACCTACCATGCCTGCCGATTGCATCAGGTATGCCATAGGATGTGAAGAATGCCAAAAGCATGGACTTCTCCAAAAAGTCCCTGCCGAGGAACTACATCCTATCATCAAACCATGGTCATTTAGGGGATGGGCACTGAACATCATTGGTAAAATTCATCCTCAGTCCTCTAAAAACCATGCCTTTATCTTGGTGACTACGGATAACTTCACCAAATGGGTGGAAGCTGAGGCATAGCAGAATGTTCGACACTGGGAAGTAATTAGGTTAATTAAGAATCAGATTATTTACAGGTTCGAGATTCCTCAAAACCTTACTACTGACCAAGGTACTCCTTTCACCAACAGTAAGGTTCAGGCCTTTGCCCAACGGTTTAGAATTAAGTTGGTTCATTCATCACCATACTATGCACAAGCAAACGGGCAAGTTGAAGCAGCCAATAAGATCATCATTGAGCTACTCAAGAAGAACATAGAGGGAAATCTGAGAGGGTGGCATGAAACGTTGCTTGAAGTCTTATGGGCTTACATAAATTCTAAGAACAACGCAACGAAAACTACTCCTTTTCGGCTAACCTACGGTCAAGGTGCAGCCCTGCCACTGGATGTTGCGGTACCTTCCCTAAGGGTGGCAAGACAGAATCATCTACAAATTGAAGAATTTCACCAGGCTACGCTCATGGAGCCAGAATCAGTCGACGATGATAGACTCATGGTATGGGAAAACATCCAATTGAACAAAATCAAAGTAGCAAAAACATACAACAAGCACGTGAAAGCAAAAGCATTTAGTGAAGGCAATCTTGTTTGGAAAGCCATTCTCCCCATGGGAGTTAAAGACCCAATTCTCAGCAAATGGACGCCGAATTGGGAAGGCCCTTAAGTTGTTAGTCAAGTAATCCCACAAGGGACCTATCGACTAGCGGATATAAACGGAAATGATTTCAACATAAATATAAACGCGAAGCATCTCAAGAAATAGTACCTTCCCCGTGGGAAGATTATTGAAAGCAAAGAAATTTGTCCATAAATGATGACCATAGGCCGGCCACCTATCTATGGGTGAAAGGGTTTATAAGTTCAACCGAGCTACAAATATTTGCAGGGGGAACCGAGCGATAACTCTCTATTTGAGTCTTCTCCATACCGTTGCTGCCTTTGCAAGATCGGCATCTGCTTTAACAATGCTTTGCTCCAAGGAGGGCCTACATTGTTCCACCGAGGCTATGTCCATTTCTGCTGCCTTTATATGGGAGGCAAGCATGGTCTTCTTGATAGAAATCTCATAGCCTTTGAGCCGAATAGAAGTTTTCTTGATTTGAAGCGACACAATCTCGGCATTGATACGAGACAACTCGCCAAAGAGCACTGAAAAACGAGCAGTGACCCGATCCTGTTCCACCCAAGCACAGTCTTGCTTCTGGTTCAGCTGGTTTTGTTCCTAATGGAACGATTCTAGTTGGGTCCTCCAGGTAACTACGCTGTCAAGTTCCCGTTGACTGCGGTTCCGTACTGCTGTGCTAAGATCGATATCAGTTGATAAGCATTGGAGCTCACTAAGGAGACCATCATAGAAGTCTCGATATTCTTGAGAGATGTCAGGGGAAGAGCTCTGAGCTAGCTTCCTAAGCGAGCTTTCCATAACTCCCCTCTCGGCGGGAGTCTCGGGGAGTTCTGCGGAGAAGTAGCAGTACACCAGATTACGGTGTACGGAGATTGGGGAGTCATCAGCAGCGGCCACACTTGGCGGTGGTGGAGAATATGACGTTCTTCTTTCAGAGACTAGGCTCATCGGCACTGGTTCTGGGGATCCAGAGTGCATGGGGAAGATACCCAGTCACCTCGGCTTCACTTTAGGGCCCCAAGGGACAAATCGGAGCCATTGGCGCCCGCAGTCAAACTCTCCTCAGTGGCCCTCTTTTTCTTGATCTGATGATAGTTGAAGTGAGAATTAATAAAAAATATAGAGGAACCAAAGAAAGAAGCAATTAACTGAATTGGCTTACCTTTGGCGACCAAGCCTTATCAACGGCAGGACGTTTCCAAGAGGAATCCTTGAAAGACTTCAAGGAGGCCAGAATAGTTGTCGGACAAGCCGATCTTCCATAATACCGGCTGTAGGTTCTCTGTAACTCCGCTGAAACCCCTTCAGGATTTTTCTCTATAGCGTCGACATCAACGATGGGAGAATCGGCAGGATTTGTGATAAGAAACAGTCAGAAGGCAAGCAGAAAGGATTACAGGGAAGATAGAAAAGGAGTTGCACGTACCTGGAGTAATCGATGGGGTCTTCTTGGGTTTCCTCGAGCTTTTCAATGAAGGGCCTTTAAAGTCAGGATGATGCTGGGCAAGCTTCCCTAACATAAGGCTATGATCCTTGAGGAAAAGGAAAGTAGTAGCCACTGACCACCAGTTACAAAAGGAGAAACTGCGTCGGGAAGAAAGAGGAACATTTTGTGGCGGTAAGCATCTATTTTGGCCACGATATCCTGTTGAGGGCGGAGCCCCTGATCGAGCTCAAGGGTATCTCGGGAATTTGGGAGAAACGCCATTGGAAAAGTGACAGGAACAGGGATGCCTTGCACTAAACCAAATTGCTGAGTAAAGCAGTTGGGAGCATACGACTCGGCAGCGCAGTAGTTACTTCTTGATGTTGGTTTAATGCCCGAGAATAATAGCCAAACTGTGAGGATGCTGCTCCAGCTTAGGACACGATCAACCTTCACTTTGTTGGAGTCTCCTTGGGGCCAAATTTATGCATTCCCCTTTGGATAGGGAAAGTACTGACGCAGGTCTGAAAATTTCATGCTTAGAAGATAGTGAGCCACGTCGAGAACTGATGATTTTGGCGCAACATTGAGTTGGGCTAGGCAAATCCTACAGACACGGGTACCCCACAACTTAGCCGATTGGTTTTGATGAAAGTGAGGAAAATACAACATGATCCACAGGTGCAGAAACTAGAAGGGCCCACCTACAACCTGTGATGCTAAGTTGCCCTCATCTTGGATGACCTACAGGAGTTTGAACATGTTCTGATAAAAAAGGGCCAAGAAGGCCGGGGCCAAAGCAAATCGACCTCCAGATTTGATAGCCTAAACAAGGTGAGTTTTTTCAGCTGCGTTGGCAGCAGAGGAAGTACCGATAAAATACATGCATAGACAATACAGGAGAAAGGCGCTATGCTCCTCTTCTGTAACCTCCCTCCAAGTTCGTGCATTCCGTTGCAAGAAAGTGGGGTACTGACTAAGCTTTCTGTCAAAATGGATGTCGAGGTCCCTCGATTCGCCTGAGTAGTTGGGCGCTTAAAGGAAAAAGTCTTCCCTAGTGGAAGGAAGGCCAAGAATGTTGACCACATCCAACAGGGTAGGCTCAACATGCCTGTTGGGAATATGAACCCATTGATGGAAGTAGACCAGAAGCCAGCAAAGCCGAATAGAAGATCGGGGTGATAGGGGATGTCAAGGGTGGAAAACATGATCATGTCATAAATACCCCAGGCCTCCCAATCTAGCTTCTTGGCCTGAGTGATTCTCTTGACCCATTGGGGGTAGCCTGCGGAAACATCAGGCCAGCCGCGCCAAGTGCTAGAAAATCGCCCAAAAGCAAACCAGAGCTCATTGATGGGAAACCAATGTTGATCCCGAGCGAGGTAGTTGTCCAATGGATCTTTGTCATTCTCGAGTTCCCTGGAAGCAAGTCCGAGAAGGAATCGCTTCGGATCGTGAAGAGAAATCAGAGTCGTGACATGCGGGATTGGAATAGCAATGGGACTATTGACAATGGGACTATTTGATTTATTTCTCAAACTCTGTGATTGTCAATGGGACTATTGATCACTTTTGGATCCTGTAGGTATCTGCTGCTCGAGAAGAAGTACCTGGTAGACGTGTGTATCCTGGTTACATGTATACAGATCTTGCAACAATATATGAACGTGCTGGAAGAATTGAGGGGCGGAAAGGCTCTATTACACAGATTCCAATTCTAACCATGCCAAATGATGGTGATAAAATATTGTTAAACTTTACCAGCTATCTTGCATAATGCATTCTTTTATTGGAACTGATCATCTTTCTTGAACTTTTTCTGTACAGATATTACACATCCAACTCCTGATCTTACAGGATATATTACTGAGGGGCAGATATACATTGACAGGCAGCTGCATAACAGGCAGGTTGGTTAAATTGGAGCCTTTGGCTATTATAAATATTGTACCAAATGCTGGGTTTGTTATTTGAATCATATTCAAGAGAAAGTATGGTGCTCAATGCTTCCCAAAATTTAATACATGATATTACTATAAGAATGGCCTCAAGTCCGGATCCCATCAGAATTCCGCGGTTAAGTGAGAGAAAAGGGGAAGCCTTAGTGCAATAGTAAAATGTTGTTGCCATGTGACTAAGGTCACAGGTTCAAGTTCTGGAAATAGCCTCTTGTGTAAAAAACAAGGTTAGGTTGCGTACAATAAAATATGTGGTCGGACCCTTCCTCGGACCCCGCACAATGCATCGCGCTTCCCTTTTATTACTATAAGAACGTAAATTGTTTGATTGTTATTGAATGGAAGTTACATGAGAGCTTAGTTAGTCTTGCCCAACCTATAAACTTTCTTTTTAACCTCTAGCGGCTTTAACAAATATTTTGAAATGATTTCGGTATATATTTCCGTTGATACATTTAAAAGTAAAATGAAATGCAGTGACTTGTACTTCATGTGTAAGATTTTTAGAGATTTTTATGATGTTCATCCTTGCATTACTGCATAAATTGAAATCAGCATTTTATTTCTGTGATCTACTCTGTTCTTGATGATTTAAGTAAGGTATACAATAAGTTTAAATCCACTTTGTAAATTGCTTAAAGAATATTTGACTGAAACTAAACATTAAATCCTTTTGTATTGGCAGATATATCCACCAATCAATGTCCTTCCATGAAAGCTGTGGTTGGAGAAGAAGCACTTTCATCTGAGGACCTGGTCTCTACTACTTTTCTCTTATTTCCTTTTTAACTTATTGTGGTTTTCCTTGAACTGATGGTATTGACTGTTTCTTTTCTTTTTTCATTAACAGCTATATCTGGAATTTTTGGACAAGTTTGAGAGAAAGTTTGTCGCCCAAGGAGCTTATGATACCCGGAACATCTTCCAGAAACTTGATCTTGCATGGACTTTGCTCCGGATTTTCCCTCGCGAGCTTCTTCATCGTATACCTGCCAAGACTCTTGATCAATACTACAGCCGAGATGCTGGTAACTGATGATATGTATTGCAAGCTCATCCAAATCTTGATCACATGCTCAATCAGCTTGTAATGATCCTCTCTATTGATTCATTTCTTAGCTCTCTCACCAGCAGTCTATGTTACATATAATAAAGGTTGTTAAGTGCCTCATATTTTGGTTTCCTCAGTTTCTCAAAATGAAGACTCCTTGGATATTTTGTTTCCTATGCCATTTTTTTCTGGGGTGGTGGGGATGTTTGTTATTACAACTTGGGATGATGTTAATTGCAATTTTTTTTATTTCCCATGTATGTTGCTTGTTTCAGTATTCTATTACCTTGTAATTTGATTTTATTCAGGATATTTATAATCAGGACAGTGGTATGTTTGGCAATTTGATGTTTTTGACTGTTCTATTTTTAGTAAATGAAATGAGCTTAAGTTTTTTAAGGAAATGTATGTTCATTTATCAGTCATTTTTTTGATGCAGTCATTGCAGTCACCGAATATGAGCCATCGGATTAAGATTGGACGGTTTATATCTAAATTCAGTAAATGAAATGTAATTACATGTTAAAAATACGATTTGCTTGATTAAGATCGGATGACTTACATTTGTGACGGTAGTCAACAGCAGGGAATCCAAATCTTGGGGTAAAAAGCCCCAAGACCTTAATTGTTTTTAGATCAAACTAAATGACACTACTAAAACCTTGAGAATACATGCATGGCCCTACCATTAGAAACCGTCCTTATAAAAGTATTTAAAACCTGCACTTCGACCAACAAATTGACCCATAGAAGACACACGTCAAATGCACCTCCACTCTTTACCGTTTCAACTAGCTACCCTTTGTTGGCAACACCAGCAATTTGGTTGTACGTGATTGCTTTGTGTTAAGTAATTTTCACTCTATTAGGACATTTTGGTGTTAACTAGTGTATTCCTATAGTTTCACTGTCAGCGGAGCAAGTGGTAGGACATTTACCAGAGCTGAGAATCGAATTTGTGCATTTGCTTAATAGACAAAATGATCAACCACTAAGTTAACTCACTTACTTACTCTCCAAGCATATTGAACCACAATGTTTATTCCACAATGTTTATGAAGTGTGTAAATTGGTTGTGTTAATAAATTTTAAGAGCAAATAACACTCCATATTTCAGAGGTAAATGCACTTATTTCATGTTGTTTTAAAATCTAAAGTAGTCTCACTTGAGAGATAACTATGTGTTATCCTTTACTTCATTTTAATACGGACTAATCTTTTATGGGAATAATCTCTGAATAATTTTTTTCTTTTTTTTTTAAATGTCATGAACAATCATTTTTTAACACTTTATTATCTACCAGCAAGAATAATCTTTCTACTAGACTAATCTCTATCATAAAGCGTGAAAAGTGAGCGTCCAAATGTGCTATTATGAAAGCCGGTCAACGTCTGGTAGAGTAGGGCTTATGGAAAAAAAGCCTAGTTTGCTAATAAAGTGGATAGTCTTCCTATCGTAGTTGGACAGCTTTGGACACCCACTTTTGTGGCAGTAAAATCAGCACAAAATGTTTATCTTGAAAATAAGTAAACCGCCACAAACATAGATGTGACAAATGTTTATCACTGTGGAGTGGTCCACTAATCATTTTTAAATAATTAATAATAGGAGTTTGATAAGAACCGCTGCTTATAAAATAAAAATAAATATAGTTTGACTGAAGAAACACTGTGTATGTCTAGGCTATACGAGAGAATCGGGTCTCACTCTTTTTTTTTGTGCTCCCTCACCTTTCTCAACTTACTAACTACATTTTGACCAAAACAAAATAAAACTTACTAACTAAATAACTTAGATATTATAAGGTGAACCATTTTAAAAGTGGTATAATGGTGAACCATTATATCTAGTGAGAATTTCTGACACGATTATGCTTTCAAAGTGCGATATATCCCCTATAAACCTAACCTTGTATTGGTTTTGTGGGTTTCTGGTCCAAGACAATAAATGGTTTCACTTTTCTGGTATGATGTCACCTATACTCCTAGATGTGGGTACATGCATATACAGTGGTTGTTATAATTATTCCTGAGTGGAACAGTAATCATGTCTGGATTTTGACTAATTGACTACAGCAAAGGAGAAAGGAGCCAAAGACTGTGTTGGCCACTTGTCCTTGGCCTATGTGAGAACCTTAAAGAGACTAAACCAAACTGTAAAGAATAGCATATGTAAGAGGGAGAAGTGGAAGAGACAAAAAAAATTAAAAAATGCCAGATCAATAGAGAATGAAATATTGTCTTTGTGTATTTGTAACGTACATGAGCGTATAAATTACAATTTCTCATACGTATTTATGTACCAAAATTTTGGATTTGAAAGTGTGACCCAAAATACGAATTTTTTTTTTTAAACACAAAATATGATTGTTAGTTGGAGTGTATTGGGTTTAGTTGGTCCAAAATAGCGGTTTCTTAATTTAACTATAATGCAAGAGAGGGAATAATAATATTGTTTTAATCATGTATAGTTGTTTGTAAAAGTTATGTTGACACTTTTAATATACTCGCAAATTGATCAAATATGAAAAGAAGAGAGATAAATAATTAACATTATAGGTAATGCGATAAAAAATGTAGAGAGATAGAATAAAAAATGAGTGAAAATAAGATGGAAGAGAAACTGAAGTAAATGCATCAAAACTCAAGTATTATCTGGTTACTTGTCTTTGGCAAAGACGCAAAGTTCAGCCATGCAACATAAGTTGGTTCTCTTAAAATAAAACTCAAACTCATGCTGTTTCATCCAGAATCTTCATTGATGGGTTGAGGGAGATATTCAGTGTTATGGGTAATATTACTGATATTTTCATTCAGTTCAAATGGAAACCAAGCAACTGCAATTTCCAAAGTATACATGTCGATCATGAATGCGATAGTAAACGGGGTTTTGTCTCAGTTATGTCATGTTTATTTCTGAAGGAGCAAAAGAAAATTGTAGTCACAAAATAACCCTATAATTGTAGTCATGTTTGTTTTCTTTTCCTTTATTACCTTCATGCCCTTTTTAAAAGGAAGGCAAAACATTTTCAATTGCATATTCCACTGTCCCAAGAAACCTTGATTAACAAATTAACTTTACGCAGTTTTTTTTATTTAAATCCTTCATAGTAATATATAGCCTTAATATTTGAAAATTGATTATAATAGTACAAGCAAGGTCAGAAACAATAGTACTTTGTAGATCAATAAGAAGATAATTGTCCGAGTTAAACAGGACTTTCCTGTAGACCATGTTCAACCCAGAAAGCAATCTGCGTTGCTTGATTTTCTCAATTCTTCATGCCAGAGGGTCATCATCGTATACATCTTAATAAGAACTCTAAGTAATTAAAATATGTTGTTTGAGGTCCCTAACATTGTAAGAAAAATTAAATTGGATCCCTAAAAAAATAATTTTCAAAATATTATCTTGAGAATTTTTTTTTAATTAAATTAAATTTTTTTGCTCAATTTTTATTAGTCAACGGTCCAATGGCAAGTCTAGTGAGCTGAGGGTGGTTACATGGACTTGGATAATGCAGAAGAACTTTGAAACAAGTAATTTAGTAAGCCAGATACAATTGCATTAACACCAAACATTATAAATAAGAAAACTGCCTCATGATTATGAATACAAAGTAGGTTACAATATCCAAAAAAAAATGTCACCAGTGTGACTAAAAATCAAGTATTAGACCACACAAATGAGTCATCCAAATGATAGCTCAAGTGGTAAGAGTATAAGACATATGGATTGGAAATAGGAAAATCCAGCGATCAATCCCTCAGATAAAAATTTAAATGTTTTTCTATGTAAAAAAAGACAACATAAATGAAACAATTATAGTACATGGTGCGCGTGTGAAATTGTGAAGATTCTATACATAAATTGCAGCTAATGCCTCCAACTCCAACTTTACTGCCACAGTTTTGGAGCTTTGAGTTGGCCAATACTGGCGCTTTTTTTCACACCTGGCGGTGCTGGTGGTTTCTTCAAGAAGTCCTTTAATACGGGCGTGGGAGATGCCACAACCCATAAATCCATGCCATAAGCTTAGAACTAGAGAGCCACCCCATTGCCAACAACCTAGAAACAATTGCAGAACCCAAACCCCATCCATCCTCGTCACGAGAATTGACCAACATCCCCTCAGTCTAGGGCCTCACATGACACATCTATTGAACCCAGGCACAAAACCCCAACCAATCGAAAACCCTGTTACAGAACCTCAAACACCATTGCCATCTACCTCAACCTCCATTATACCTCATACTCAAGATGAAATCCTCACATCTTCAACAATGAGGTAGGCGACTCCTCTATTGCCACAGTCGCAATTCGTCCTTCACTGCATTGCCACTTCCAACCCTTTCAAGGGAGAGAATGAAGGGAAGAGAGGGATCAGGATAGAGAGGGAGAGAACACCAATTTCATATTTGATTAGGGATGGATTGTGTAAAGAGAGAAAAAAGGAGGTAGTAGGTGGCAGCTAGTTGGGGGGAAGAGGAAGAAGGCTAGTGGCTAGGGTTTTGCAAGATGGTGATGAGAGGAAGACTGGCGACTGGGTGGTGTTGGAAGCTAGGGTTTCACTATTGAGTATGGGAGGAAGAGGAGTATGAATTTTAGTTTCTAGATTTTTAATTTAGGTTTCTAATTTTTGAGATTTTTTTTAGTATTGACTAAGGTATTCCACCGCCGGTTACCGTGAGACTAATCCTTCGCCCCACGATCAACACACGAAGCGGTAGGGGGCTGACCAATGAGTTTTTTCCATTCACAAGAGTTGGGATTCGAACCCCCAACCACTTGCTTAAGGGACGAAGTGCTGAACCACTACGCCAACCCAATTGGTTAATTTTTGAGATTTTGATGTGATGTGGAATTAAAAAAACACCCAAGTATTAATAGAAAGCCAAGTGGATTACTACTACCGTTGTCCAATGTACCAAAAAAGAGTCATGCGTACATGATGATGACTAGGTAAAATTTGTGACACAAACAGAAAACACATTTTATCCTTAATTTGATTAAAAGAAATTCTCAGAGATAACATTTTGAAAATCAATGTTTTAATAAGCTAATTTGATTCCTCTTGCAATATAATATTAGAGACTTCAAACATATTTAAGCCAACAAAATTTATAGAAAAGAAAAGAAAAGATTGAATTACATATGAAACCTCGATTAAGAACAAACAATAGTGACATCTCAAACCTACCTACCTGCAAACAAAATACTCTTCCAGCAGATAAAAATGGCTATGAAAATTTTGTAAATAATAGTCATACAATATGGTGTCAAAATTGTGGAGGATCTCTGGCATGTGGTGGTGCTACATCATACTTCCACCTTCTGTATCAGGTCATGGCACCCAGTTCCCATCTTCACCGGCAAACCGAGACAAATTCTAGAAGAAGGAGTCTCCAAGCTGTCCACCTGCCCATGATAAGCTGCTTCAACAATGAATTTGGAGGCTGTTTCAAAGCACATTTTGAGGAAAGGGGATGTAGAATCTGCAATGCTTCCCATTCTGTTCATAGGGCGATAGCCGCCGGAGTGCGTCATGAAGTCAGCAATGAGCATCAAGTGCCGGATATTCACTGATATCCCGTAAGACTTGAAAACATTTTGTACTTCCCTGATGATGGTCTCTCTGGCTGCTTCCACCCCGTAAGTATTAAGCATGGCATGGACATTGTTTGAATAAACATACCTAACATCAAGATCATCTTGCATTCCCCAAAATGTTTCGAAATGTACACCTGATGTTTGCAGAGCTGGTA
Organism: Acmispon strigosus; assembly: GCA_030819835.1. Lineage (NCBI taxonomy): Eukaryota > Viridiplantae > Streptophyta > Magnoliopsida > Fabales > Fabaceae > Acmispon > Acmispon strigosus. The sequence continues at coordinate 28,948,646 of JAUAMA010000002.1, forward strand.
GTTTTTCTTTCACGGAGGATGGAATGTCATCCCTTTTACTGGCATCTTCACCATAGTAGATCACTCCACTTTCTTTACATGTAATAGCTTTACATTGGCCAACCTTTCCAAACTTCTGGATGCAAACCTTCTTGGCTGTTCTCTGTGCAATCTGCATAAAGTTAATTTGAAAACAGTGATTTCAATATGTAAGCAAGAAGCAAATAGAAATACTGAGATAGATATTGACATCCTAATTTTATTTCTCTTGAATATCGGATAGAACTTACTAGAACTTTCTTATCAGTGTCAGTGATTTAGAATAGAAAGACAAGTCATGAAAATTTATGTTGTATATTAAACAGAAAATGGGTTGCAGTTGACAGTACCTGGGCCAACAATATGTAAGGCTCATTGACAAATTTAAAGTGGATATTAAAACGCTTCTGTTGGGCTTCCACAAAAATTGCCCTGTCCTTTTCTTTTGTTGTGGGTTCAGATTTTTTCTTCATAGATTTTTTTTCCTTTCCAGATTTCAAACTATCTTTTTCATCAATAGACTTGTGCTCGGAGTGTGATTCAAGTCCTTGGGAGTTATTGGCATCAAGCGTCACATTCTTATCATCATCCTCACTAACTTCAGTATCACTGCCATCCTCATCTCCTTCAAGTTCCTCTGACAGCTCACCATCCTCATAATCAATCTCATCAATGCCTTGTTGTTTTCTCTTTTGTGCATCTAAACCAAGATCTTCAGACCCCTCTGTGTCTTCTTCATCATCATCATCATCATCATTAGTTTGACCTTTTTTCTCAGGTTCTGATCCGTCATCTTCATTAGTTTGACCTTTTTTCTCAGATTCTGATCCATTGTTGTCAACATCTTCTGAACCATTTGAAGAATTTGATTGACGATCTTCTGTCTTGAAATTTTTTATGCCACTAATTTTAGAGAGCAATGTCATGTGATTTTCAATGGCATCCTCTAACTCCCTCACAAAGACAACTCTTAGAGTTTCCATCCAGTCTTCAAGTGTGATATCAGTGTATTTTGGATAATGCTTAGGTTTATATAGCTTCATCTCAAGTTTATATATACTGCAAACCTTACCATCATGAACAGATATTGGTACAACAGAAACTTTCATACTCTTAATTATGTCAGCAACAGTAATCTTCTTCAACTTGTCAGCCAGACATATAGCATCTTCCCTGCAAATAACAACTTCATCACACATCTGTGATTTTATGTATTAAAAGAACGTTTACAGAAACAAGGTATCAAGCGCACACAAAACGACACTAAAGAATAGGGAAAAATGTCAGTGTCTCACATAGATTTATTGGGTCTCAGGGGGCATGTCATAAATGGAGTCTTGATATCATTAGAGGCAGCCATAATGATCTCTTGCAAACGTGGAATCCCAAGTGTCACATTCATTTCTCCACGACCAGCAAGGTGGAAAGTATTCAAACTGAAAGAACAAAACGGAAAAAATAAGCCAAAAATAAGCAAAATATTAATCATCCATACAAGGCTCACCTGGAAATTGTACAAAATAACCACTAAAGTAAATGCACAGATATGCAATCCCAACCCCACTAGATATTATACAAGGCACAAATTTTACGTATACACAGGTCTTACTTTGTCATCATTAAGAATTTCATGGCTGCCAAAGAAATAACAATTCCTTGCATTAACAGGTTCTACCAGTCCAGAAGGTGAGAGCGCATTGGGTTATAAACTCCAGAAGGAAGTAAAAAGCTAGTGCCCAATTAGTTTTGCTTAGGTTTTCAAATCTCCAGCACTACATACGAACATTTGCTATGTGATCAACAAACTGATAAGAATAGGGAAGGAATACTGGTAATTCGAGAGTACCAGCTCTCTCCTACTAGTAATTCGAGAGTAACAGCTCTCTCAAGTCTGTTTAATTCACAATTCAAATCCTTTTCTTATTCTTTCTTCCACTATTAATAATAGTCTCCTCTAACTGATTGATAGAATCAGTTAGTTACAAAAGATAAAGATAAGTTGTTACTATCTAATAAGCCTATTAATAATATCTAATAACAAATAACTAATTAATATCTAATAACTAATTATCATTTAATAATATCTAATAACTAATATCTAATAAACTATATTCCTACTAACCTAGCTACCTATCACAACCCAGTAATTAGTGTTATTTGTTAATTAAAGAACATAGTATAATCTGATTTTAATCCTCAGGATTTCTTTTTGTCAATGTAGTCCTTAAGAAATAAAATTTGTCAACTAATTCCTTAAAACATAAAATTCCAAATTCCTCAATCCCTAAAACATATTCTGATTTTAATCCTCAAAATATCTTTAATCAATTTAGTCCTTAAGAAATAAATTGTCAACTAATTCCTTAAAACATTAAATTCCAAATATCTCAATCCCAAGATCTATATATGCCTAAGAGGGTTGTCACTTGTAACTTACAGGTGACACAACACACACCATGATAAAATATGCTAACATGGTTTGAACACCCATCGTACAACTAATAATCCACCTTGTTTCTTTTTGTACCATACAAATAATCCAGCTCCTATTCAAAAAATTTCCCAAGAACCTCTCCTTTCCATAAATTATTTAAGCTTTTCATTGAAATGTGAATAAGGTTGGAATAATTTCACTAACTCTGGTACTTGTAATAAGTTATTTAGTTCCTCATTCATTAACCACTCCCTCTATGGTCTAAACCACTTCATAAAAGGCCATAACACCCCTACAAATTCGCACTTCCAATACTTTTGAAAGATGAACGCAATTAATTTGATTTCATGAGGTGTGAGCTGCTCCTACTCATGAAACTTTCCCTTAAACTTTTGTGCTTATCAGCAACAGCGATAAGGTTTCCAATGATCATAAGATATTATCATGAACTAATTTTTCATGTCTTATTCATTAAACAAGTTGAGCATAAGGGCATCCCATGGTTACACATTATGTTTGAAAAATGAGAAAAATCTATTGCAGCTTAAGAATAACTTACGTCATCTGTGTTGCCGGTTCTCCAACAGATTGAGAAGCTAACACCCCAACTGCCTCACCTGGTTGAGCAAGACTTGATATGTACTTGTGCTCCATCAATTTCAGGAAATCTGCTCGTTTCATTGAACGAGAACTTCTGTGTTTTAAAGAGAAATCACGAATAAAGTTTTCTGCTTTTTCTTTAAGCGCATCGGGCAACTTGTAAATATAAGGACTAGATCTGTCTAGCTGACGGCAACAGTTGCTGTAAACCAACTCTTTATTCTGAAAAAATAAAAGAATAACAAATATAAACCACAAGATACAAGTTCTATATGTAATTTATGGTTTTCCTACAAATATTAAACATGTTCATACAGTTGACAATGCTTCAAATTTGGTGATAAAGCTAGTTTGATGGACATCTACACCATCTTCTCCATAATGAAACTGAATAATTGAACTATCTGAATCACGGACAGTATGATCATAACAAACTTTAAGACACTCAAGGTTTTTCATAAGGCATCTTTGCAAGTAACCACTCCGAGAAGTTTTGACTGCAGTATCAACTAACCTGTGAAGCAAAGAATTCATTTGTTTGAATTTAGGAAGTAAACCATATGATAACCAAGAATAGATTAAGACTAACATTTAAAAAAGATTAAAACATTTCCATACAAAAATTAAGTTTGCACAAAGGGAGGAAACAGCATAAATAGACGCCAAAAGAAAGAAAAGTGCATTAGGTGGGAAGGAAAAGAGACTGGTGTAACTGATTGAGGCTAAATTTTGGTCCATTAACGGCTGATTCTATCATTCTAAGATTGAAGGAAATGCATGGTTAAAATATAAACAATTGATGCGGGTGTCTTTACCTAACAACTTCAATTTTGGGATAGGTGGCTCATGACGTAGGATTAGGATGCATTTGGGTCAACAGCTTAATTAAGCGCTCATGGCAATAAGCGCTAATTCATAAGCTAATTTGAAAAACTGAGTGAAATAAACTCAAAATAGTTATAGGTATGTATAAGCGCTTATCCATAAGCTAATCAGAGTAGCTTACGAACACTTGCATAAAAGTTTATGGTGTAAGATAAGCTCAAAAATTCTTCCAAACGGGGCCTTAGTTTCTTTCCCAAAAATGAAGATGGGTGACACAAACAATCTAGCAAATATTCAGATATGCGTGTGAACGGATGTATAAAAGATCCCACATTAGCTAGGTACATGGACAAACTAACAAACAATCAACACTAAAAAATAGTTACACCTTGTCCCACTAGGTGGGGATCTCTGCATAATTCAGTTGTTACCACCGAGCTCTACCAAAAACCAAATTTTCACTAAAACCATTTGAAAAAGTTCCTTTTAAATTCCAATCAAGCAAGAAAATTTAAAACTTACTCACCAGCTAAGAAGGCAAATTGAAACATATCTATCATAGTTAAAAATAAATGTAAAATAACATAGATCTCTATAAAAAGAGAGAATAAATTTGCAGAATCGCGCAAGACATATGCATAATCTGGACCATGAGACTATCAACTATTAATAAGTTGCAATAGGACCAGGGTAATGTCCAAGGACAAGGCGCCAGTATACATGAAGTTTTGTTGATAAGTTTGCCCAAGTATTACGACTCATATAAACTACTGCATTAGCAACACTAGTGACAATGGTGTAATCTGGGAACCTTATCTTCATTCTCTGGGGAGCAGAGAAGAAAACACAAAAGTGATCAAATGGAACATTCAATAGATTATTTTATGGAACATTATTATAGGTAGCTATTTTAGTCATTACGTTTTAACAATTCAAACAAATTTTTGGTGACACCAAAAAGATTGATTTTTTTTAATGAATCAGTTGATTCTGTCAATACAGGATTATGCCTTTTTGACTGCAGAGAGGCTTCTATTCTAGAGCTCACGTTATAGTCACATGTTCTACTTAACAAAGCATTTAACATGCTTTTACATATATACCCCTAACAGCTTTTAATCTGCAAAGAACAAGTGTTAATTTTCGTATATACTTTCTAACAAAATTGATTTATATACTCCTCTACCCAAAAATCAACAGCAACAGATCATAGTTTTGTTTGTGTTCTTGAAGTGCACCAACCCGCATGGAAGGACTGTGAATTATATGACTAACTAGTACATGTCAGCTATGTCACCCCCAGATATAAAGAAGAGAAATTCAGGCATGTTTGATTGCAGTTTTTGAAACTGTATTTAAAAACTGTTTTAAGAAACTGTTTTTCAAAAGAAAAGCAGAAAAAAACTTTTGAATGAGATTTTTTCCAACATTTAAAAAATTGAAATTTGAAAACTAAAAATAGAAACAGAAAACATCTTTTAGCTGTTTTGGTATTTTAGTTTTTAAAACTGAAAAACAAAAACTGTTTTCAAAAACAGTTTTCAGAAAAAGGTTGTGCCGAATAGGTTTTAAATTTCAGTTTCTGAAAACAGTTTTCAAAATCTGTAATCAAACAGGCCCTCAGACTTTATTTCTTATTTACTCATCTTCTATATCCTTTTAATTTGCTGAAAGTGCTTTATTTTTCTTTTTATATTTGGCGAAAATTCACCTATTGAAGTTAAAATAATAAATATTATGATTTATCTTTCCATTATATGAAACACATAAGCTTATCAGTATTAAGTGCCTTTATATCTTTTACATTTTGAATAGAAATGATACACAGAAAATATTATAACATTATGATGATTAACAATCCTCACAACCACACATCACATACAAAAATGTTAAGGCTGAACTTATATCGTGTCAATTCAGAAGCTTTTTTCTTACCCTTCACGACCAGCCATACAATGAAAGTAATATTCCTGAGGACGAAGAGCTGTAAGAAACCGATCAATAATGAACCCTCCAGCTCTAGGGGAACAATCCCAGGGTGTAAAGCACGGTAAGGTCTTCCCAGAAACCATGCGTGGGACTCGCTTTCCTTCCAACTCTTGCTGGCCAAGATGAGAAGATATCTGCTGGAAATTGACCTGTAGAAAAGCATCATAAATCATTTTCATATCACTAAATTCCACAAACGGTTGTTAGAATCCATATATGCAGTTGAAGTAGCCACTAGAGAGAGAGAGGAGAGAGAAAAAGAGAGGACCAAGTCTTTCTAATATTAAATTCACTTCTGTTACAGTTACAAGTATATCTATATGTATTGCTGTCAAGCACACCTACTATTGAACTAACCACTCATTCTAACTGAACTAACCACAGATTCTAACTGAACTAACCACATACTGAACTAGCCATAGACTGAACTAACCACATAACCTACAATATACAACAGAGTCTAACTATCTCTAACAACGGTCAAGAGACTAGTATCAGTTAGGGAATAGAGTAGGACAGCATGTTTCAGAAACCAAACCAAAACTGATATTGCAAAAACTACAAAATTAATTGTCAGACTAGTGAATAATGTCTGACTCATGAAAGAACTGCTCAAAAACTGTTGCAAATCCGCTGAACTTATCAAACTAGTTCAATAACCAAAGAAACTATACAAACCGTCCATTATCCTTGGACTTATAACTATATTTATAGAATCCCAGTAAAAACGTATGTTAGCTCCCCATAAAAAGACTGAGTTACACAAAATAGAACTTGCCAACAAAAGCACCTTCAAGATATAAAGCAAAACCATGTCTACAGTCACCGCTCATCAACCCAATTATCATTTTTTCTTTTACATATGCCACAGATGCAGGACCTAGATACATTTTCTTTAATGAAAAAGAACAAAACTTCATAATTAAAAAATAAAAATAAAGGTTCACAGTATTTTATCGTTTTGAATTTTGGGCAAGAATAGGGTCTTGTTCCATAAAGCACAGAATAATGGATTTGACGTCATCGGCACAAAAGTTTAGGACCTCAAACATATGTTGTATTAAAGACACTTGAGCACGTAAAATACTAAAAGTAGACATCTAGTTTTTCAAACACAGCACACATGGTATGATATGTACAGTGCTCTGTATCCTAATGTCCAAACAACTAAGATAAACACAGTGATGCAGTACACAACAGTATACTTACCATACTGCCCTTAGCTCCAGATGTAGTCATAAGAGAAATACAATTTTTTCCAGAGGGTTTCAATATTCCTTCAGATAGTAGCTCCTTTAATATCCCTGAACTTGTTCTGGAGTTAAGATTACTGATCATCTTCCTATCTAAGTATGTTAAGGCTGCTTCTCCATTACTGCGTATTCTTTTCTCAATACCTAACTGCATTGTGATTGGATCTGAAATGCCAATTATATAAACATATCAAATTTTTAAACAGAAAAACCAAGTGGTAGTAAGGAAATGCGCAGTACCCCTAGAAAGATAAATAACTACGAATTGGATGCATTTCCAGCAGTAAGATAATGACAAAGAAAATATAAAAAGTATTTGGTTTCAAAAATGTTTATCCAGTATATCAATTAACCATGAGCAAGACAAACGCCAACTTAATAATATGGAAGAGCCTGTCAGAGCTCACTTGAACATCATGAGTTATAAAGCCCCCACAGAAATGCACACTTGGAAATGTTTGATTCAAAGTAGTTGTGAAATACCTATGCTTACATTGAAAAGAAAATTGATTATAAATTTTAGTAGACTACTCCATGGTCAGTTAAAACTTATAGTCTTCTAATTTAAACCTGGAGATTACGAAAGAAATTAATTATCAAGAAAAAATATCTCCATTCAAATAGAGAGAAGATATGCAAACAAGACAATTCTTCAAAGAGGCCACATATATTGGCCAACAGTTTAAGTAGAGAAACGACCCTTGCAGTTCATGAAGATTTAACAAATTTAGCTACACATTCAGCTCCACAACATCAGTCAATGGTGTACTGAAGAAAGGACCATTCTCCAGTATCTATTTGGCCTTGCTGACTCCTATAGGAATCATCAAGAACCAAAAGCACAAATAATAAGCATTCTTTGGGAATTATAGGTTAAAAGTACACATTAAACAAGTCTGTTAAAATATAATATAAAATCATTCATATGTCTTCACTAAACAGCCTAGGCTTTTCGAATAGTCGGTTCATGAAAAAGTCAAAAGCCTTAACTCAATACAATATTGCATTTTCCATTTAATCTTATTAGAAGCATCAACCTGAATCATTCTTGTAGCAATAATAAAACTCATTCATTGACCTCTCCTTTACCTTATCCTAAACCCACGAATTAAACTTCTCTTCGCATCATGGAATTATTATCAATATCTTGTTGCCAATAAAAATATTAAGATACCATATCGTATCTTCCTTAACTGACTAATCTATTTATAACTCAAACAGCAACCACCCATCTATCTATATTTGCATCAACACTGGTCCAATTCAGTTTGTTTCAAAGAGAAATATTCTACAAGGCTGAAGAAACGAATGGTAAGAAGAGGTAAAAGCAAGACAGTAAAGAAAAGCAGAACGAAATCAGAAGTCAATTCTGTAGTGAAATAATTAGACTATATACAGATAGTTACTGTTAGTTACTGGGGTTTCTGTTTGACATCAAAAAGTGAAGGCATTTAGAGGAGGGGGAACGATTGGGGATAAAAACCTAACGTAGAAAGCCAGCAATTGACTAAATTAAAAGTGACAAATAAATGTTATGAAATCTGCAAATGGAACATTCTTTTAAAAATCTTTCGATTTGTATTAATTAATTTTACTTCAGATTACCTATAATATCACCGTCCATGACTCCAATGAATTCACGATGCACAATGTCACCAATTTCCTCACAGCTTTCAAGTTGATTTTTTCTTTCACCATCTTTATCGTCTGTCACGAGAAGATCATCAACTCCACATGTGAACCCATGCATCTGAATGACAAAATAAATCCGAATTTTGTAGGATGAATAAAACCCTATATAAAAAAATATAGCACTTGCAAAACTAGAAAATTGGTGCTAACCTGTAAATAGGTAGTGAATAACCGACTTAATGCCGTGAGCAGATTGCCGGCAGTGTTTGAGCCATAAAGTTCTTGCACTGTATGTACCATACCATAGTCACCAAATTGAGCCTTATCAACTACACCACGCACCAAATCATTTCTGTATATCAATAATTTATCTTCGTCAGGCTCTTCTTCCTTCGTTGATGTATCTTTAGTGCATTTATTCCCCTCCCTATTTCGAGTCTTGAAAAAACTAGATGGGATTTTTGCATTTTTCTCAACAGTAAATGGTGGGCAACCTCTAGTGATGTAGTATAGCAATGCACTGATAACCTAGAAAGACAGCAGACACCAATTTTACTTTACAAAACCATTTGTCATGTAAAACAAAGAAGCAGATCATACCCAAGTAGGAAAATAAGAAACAGGGTTTAACACATACGGACTCCAGAGTTCAATATACTATGAAGCAATGCAAGAGTGAGAAAATTTCAAGGTTTCTGCATGTTTATTTAGATAGTAACATGTTATCACATCGAAATAGATAATCTAAGTTATAGTAACCTGTTTTCCTGTCCATAAGGGCTCTGGCTTCCATATTGCTGGAGGAAACAGAAACATTTCACTCTCAGATTTTGACATGAAAACCTTATGCCCAGGTTTGCCAACAAAAGAGCCCAGGCCAGCCATAGATACACCAGAACTGTAGAGAAGTTGATTGAACTCTTCACAAGTTACAAAAGTATCCTTTTTAGTGAGAAGCGCGGCACTTACGATGTGATCCTGGAAAATTAATTCAAATGGGAGAAAAAGATATCAGGGAAATATCCAAAACAAATCTTTTGTAAAACAACCACGTGAGAGTATTCATGGGTCTACTTGGGAAAACAACCTCTCAGAGGGGTGAGGTTCTATACATCTAACTCTCCCTAGACCTCACAATGGTGGGATCTTGATGCACTGAGCAGACCTTTTTTAATTATGCATGCAAGTACCTGAATCAAGGTTCTGATAGGATCACCACTTGTAGGCTTCACATATTGATTGTTGGCATTCACAATATTGTAAGCCTCAGCACGCGAAATTTCATCTTGTGGAAAATGAACGTTAATCTCATCACCATCAAAATCAGCATTGTATGTACTGAGATCATGAGGATAAGAAAAAGAACAAAAAGTGATTGACTTTAGCAACCATAATGAGCAGAGAAATTATTTTTACGAATATATCCAAATTAAAATTCACATGAACATTAACAATGAGAAGGTAATAAAAAACAATGAGGTGCATGATATAGTAAAATGTATTCATGCATAGTATATACAATTATACCAAGCATAAAAAACTAAAATAATATATTACCCGCAGTTTGCATAATGCATGCGCACTGTTTTCTCCCCCTTTAGAACACGAACAATATGTGCCATTATACTAGGTTTATGAAGTGTTGGCTGCAACAGAATAAAGTTCAATTCAAATCAGAAGGTAATAAAAATGGTCAAATTCAGAAAATATAGAGGAACTCTACCAATATTTTCTTGAATTAGCAATACACATGTTCTTAGTATGATTCTATCCTATGGCTTGCCAAGCTAAATGGATATGAAGTCAGTATTAGATTGTGCACCAATCACAGCCCAACAGCGGGTATATATTTAATTATTTATATATGTAAGCACATTGATAGGTAACTGTGGTGAGGGTTAGTTAGTATAACAGTTAATGAGTCGGTTAGTGAAAAGTGATAGGCTATAAATAGAAGAGGGAAAATAGGAGGGTATCTAGTTTGTAATCAGGTTATTTAAGGCTTTGTTGTCAAACCTAGATGGGAGGAAGAGTTCGACCCTCACTTCCCTGCTCTCTTCGCCCTTGCTCTCTCAAGACCCATGACTTTTATTGCTAGGTTTCTACTATGAAAGTAATCTTTATCGTTGATTTAGTATGTAGTATAAATTAACCATAATATAGACAAAAATTCACTATCCCAGCCATCCCTAAACCCTAAAAATTCACTATCCCAGCCATCCCGCTATCCAATTTTTGGGGTCGGCCGCTACACGCCAAGATCAGGGATTGATAACATAGATTTTAGGGAGTGTTGGTCCTCTCGAACAACCAGTTAACACAGGTCATTGCAATTCATGATTAATAATTGACTTTTCTTCCCATTCACAACGGGTACCTATCAATTGGTATTGGTGTCACGATCTTGGAGTTGTGGGAGATTGTTCTTGAAGATGATTCTAACATTTGATGGAAAAGAGGCTCATTTTGATCCTATGGGTATTGCGGAGGAGAAGAAGCTGTTGGAGGCTAAGAAGGATATGACACAGGTAGGGCTTTCATTTGGTGGCTGGGGTGGAAATGGTACAATCCAAAGGCAATGTAGTGGGAATTCATAATGGCCTTGCTCAAGAAATTCCCACCAGAATTTGATCCAGACATTTCAGTGTGTGTAAGATGAGGTCTTATAATTTGGGGAGAAAAAATGTAGAAGGAAAGATGAAGTCTTTGAGAATGTAAGAGAATAGGATCGGGTGGAAGAGAAAGCAGAAACAAAATCAAGTTGCTTTGTTTCAATGGATGAGAGCTTTCACCCAAAGGAGGAGCCAAGAAAAATTCTGAAGAACGAGTAAGGGGTGCAAGAAATGAGAAAGGAAATTATAGAAGAGGCCACCAAAATGGAACAAGAAATTGAACAGGATCGTAAAGGAGGGATATGCATGACTTCTTTGGTTGTTAGGGTATCCAAGGTTCAGAACTATATGATCAGCCCACGACCACCACCAGAACTTCATGATTTAGAGCCCACCAAGGAGAGCATGGGCCAGCAGCAGCGACGGAGTTCTCCACCTTAAGCAGGTCAACTAAGCAACCCTCGCCAAAACCGCCCTATTCTGGTGCGGGTAAAGTGATCATAGTTTCTCAGGTACAAAGACGTCCGTGATCAAGCAACCAGTCAAAACCATCATGGTCGTGTTTTGTTGGTGACATAGCTGATGGGAAGATAGGTGCTACCACGCAATTAATGAACAGCATCAAAGTTTGGGAGAAGACAGAGGCTATGGTTGGAATGGAACTGTTGGAGCATAGCCTCAAAATTGGAGGAGATGGGTGAGTGAGGAGGGCTGTTTCGGATCTCTCAAAGGGTTGCTTGGAGGCAGGGAACATATGGTGGCACTTGGCATGGAGGCTCCGAGAAAGGGGTGACCAAAGTAGTTAGGGCAGAGCGTAGAGGATCCACTCTCCAATCACTTGCTAAGAAAACAGGCCAACCGCAAATCAACCAAGAGAGGGGAAGGACTGAAGAGGAAGAGTGTAGTAATTTTATACTATAGTGGGATCCTTGAGGAATTTGGTTTTCAGCAACTCCACAACCAACTTGGGGACAAGGTGAATGTTTAGGGCGAAGTATTGATAGGTCGGTGAGAGATAGTTAGCATAACAGTTATCTAGTTAGTTAATGAGTTGGTAAGTGAGAGGTGATAGGCAATAAATAGGAGGAAGTGGGAAAGTAGGAGGGTATCTAGTTTATAATCAGGGAATTTTAGGGAGAGTGTTGGTTCCCTCAAACAAGCAATAACTCTAGTTCATTGCTATTCTTGAAGGAAAAAAGCATGTTCACAGGTGATGTGATGGAAAAAGATGAGAGAGATAGGAAGAAAAAGTGGGTGGAAATGGGATGGAAAAGAAAGTTGGGTGTGGATGTATCATAACTCATTCTTGAATAATAACCAATTTTTCTTCTCATTCACTGCTGCCACCTATTACACATCAACTTAACGATGTCCAGGAGTAAAGGAAAAATCTCCTATACTCTTGTAGTATGTAATCCTTCTATTAACATAATGTCACCTGTCTTTTTTATGGTTTGTTTTTCTAATTTTAAAATTAAAAAGATAAAAATAAAAAATTATAGAATGTGTGAGAGGGGGGCCACTAAGTCTTCAGTTACAAGTGTACCAAAGAGTTGCTCTAAGAGTAGATGTGAACAGTCAACCAGCACACATACAGCATTATACTGCCAGAGATATCTCATCGTTTCTTGTTTAAAAAAATATATATGAAATATGTATTGTTGGGAACCACGTCTGTATGGCCTCATACGTATGTGCCATAAGAAGCTGCTAGTTGTAGCTTCTCTTCATGGCGCATCAATGTGTGAGTCAAATCAGGCAACTAAGCTCCTGCATAACTTAACTAAAGGAATGGAAGACAGTATCATAATAATTATATTTTTGAAACACATCAGATGAGATAATGCATTACCTGTCTATTGACAAGCACAACATCACCATCCTTCAAGTGACGATACACAACCTTTCCTTCAAACTCATGATCATGTATCTCCCCGTGATGCATAATAACCCCTCTTGAGGATGGTAGTTTCCTTGATGTTGAAGAAAGTAAGTCCTTTTTAAGCATGACTATAGAAACTTTATCAGCATATAGTGTAGCACCTGGATGGGATTCAGGACCATTAAGAATAGCATTCCTTAACTTGACTACATTCCAAGGTGTCACTCTCTGCAGGATGTTAACAAAAAAACCAATGGTATGAAACAAAGATACAAAGAGATAACAAGATGTGATTTATCATAACTAGTAATATCCCACTCCATGCAAAGTCCAATATACAATTTGACATTGTAAAATACTAGTACTATCATCAGTATGTAAGTATGTTAAAAAAGGTGCAATATCAAAATATTTGCTTCTATTAGATCCATATGTAAATGTGCATGCACTCCAGTTGCGGTAAGTCGGTAACATTAACATATGCAGATTCCTAAACAGAATAGAAACCAGAAATTCATATTCATATTCATAACAGAAAAGGAGAAAATAATAAATTAAGCACGTTGACTAATATGTAGCAACAACTCCAACCTCAGGATATGTTAATCTTAACGCAAAGTATGGGGGAATCCCAATTTCATTGACTGCTAAATAAGGATCTGGTGATATGACAGAGCGGCAAGCAAAATTGACCCTCTTTCCCATCATTTTCTGGCGGAAGAGGCCTTCCTTCTTCTCAAGCAACTGACATACTCCTGTAGCCACATCTTTTTTGCCTAGGCCAAGCAAGAAATAAAGATAACAATAAGCAAGATACATGAATAACTATATATTAACATCCTTATCCAGTGTTCCACAGAATCCTCTCATGTAAAGATTATTTTGTTTCAATAATATGATGCGCACTTTGGGTTTCTTTGAGGATTGCTTTACATTCAATATTTTGTAACTATTTCTTCCTTTTCTATTATAATTATAATGTTTCTTCTGTTATCAAAACAAAAAAGGGTTCTATTTGGTATTTACAAACATTTGATCAGACTTGAAGCCTTATAAAATTATGGATATTCTAATTTGGTGCATTGCTATTTTACTTAATGATGAGAGTAGTCAATCCCGGATAGCGGCGCGTAGCGGCCGACCCCAAAAGTGGGATAGCGGGATAGCGCATAGCGGGATGGCCGCTATTCTGATTTTTCATATATAATTTTATATAATTAATAGTATATTAGTATATACATATACTTACTAAAAAGTGATAAATATCAATTAAAATTCATAGCATTATGAAATGATAGAGAAGAGAGGAGGAGGAGGATGTCATGCTGATAAGGAGGAAAAGAAAGGAAAGAAAAATAGAGGAATATAAAGATAAAAAACAGAGCAAGCAACCAGAAAACGCAGAACAGAACAGAGGTCGAAGGGAAACAGGGGAAGTGGTCACCGGAGAAAGGCTCGCCGGAAGCTGGACGGTGCTCGTCAGAGGTCGGGCTGTGGCCATGGGTGCTGGCCGACGGTGGCTGAAGGAGGTCGCACAGTGACCATAGTTCTGGACTTCTGATTGAGGTCGTAGGTCAAGAGGAAGAAGATGAGTGAAACGCGCGTTTCACTTATTGAGAGCGAAATCCCAAAAATACCCTCGAATTTTAACCTAATTTTAAGATTTCGAGGGCTCTTTGGGGTTTTCCACGAATTTCATTCATCTTCAACCTGGAGCGCCGCAGGAGTGCCGCGATTCGCGCGATTGGACGCGATTTGAGGCGCGATTCGCGCCGCGATTTGAGAGCAGTCGCGGGGAAGGGCCGCGACGCGACGCCGCTATAGCGGCGCGATCGCGCGCGATTGACTACTCTGTTAATGATATTGGTCAGTAGTTTATTAATGACAAATTATAAACCAACCCAAATAGAGCCAGCACCACATGTTACTACTCCATAGAGGTAAACAAAGTGATACCAAATGAAAACTCACCAGAAGCAGTTTTATTGTCAAATAGCATGTTCACAGACTGTTGAAGATTCACCCAGCAGCTTTGAACCTTTGAGGGATCTAACTTTAACTTGTCTAGATGGGCATCTCTTAAGGATTTGTTGGACTCTAAAACCTTTTGCAACAAAACAGTCTGAGGGTGCTCCATCACCTACAAATTAAAGCACATGTAGGATCAAAGAATGGCCAGAGTTCGTAATGCAATCAATGGAATAAAAGAAAAACTAACAACAAATGTTTCCATATTTCCTTATGCTTCACTATTTATTAGAATGATTTTAGTATTTTGTATTCCATTTCATCTATACCAAAACCCTATAACTCCAATGGTTTCTTATATTATCTTCCCTCATGTAACTGAGCTATGAATCAAGTGTTTGTACTGATAAGGGTCAATGCTATTTTTTGTAAAACATTGAATAGAATCACATTTTTCACATCAACATCAGAACGATTTTAGAACTTTGTATTCCATTTCCTCTATACCAAAACCCTATAATCTCAATGGTTTCTTATCCTATCATTCCTTGTTAGTGCACTTATCCGCCTCAACATTGTCATCTTCATGAAACTCGTTTTAAGTTTATCCTTACTTGATGGTACTTACTAGGAGTTAATGAAGAGTCACAAGGTGTAAGTTATATCAAATATAACCAATTATTTCAACCACTAGAGTTATAAGTTGGTTAAGTTGAGTAAGGGTGTCAAAGTGGTTTTGGCCAAAACCTACAGTATGAAAAAGTCAGTGAAAAGGAACTTTAAAACTTAGCAACCACAGTAAACTGCCAATGAAATAATGGAAATAAAAGGCTACAACTAGACTTTAATATGGCTTTCTCAAAAACTGAAAACTTTACCAACCATCCACCTTGCTACATGCCACCATAGAACGATCATTTTAAATAGAATAAACTTATCACATTCTCAAAGTGAAAAGGTATAGGACCACACTCAACCATATTATGTTTCAAACTTCCTACACAGGAAAATGTTCAAAAACTGAAGGTAGAACTTTCAGATCCAAATAAGGAAAAGATTAAAACCTGTAATAAACCAACAAAATACCGCTCACAATACATAGTAAAACTATGAATATCCAAAGACTAATTTACATGGTTTACTACAAGTCTAAAGTTATTGCTTAATTAGACTACCGGACCAACTTACATATTCATATTTTATAGGTTTAAACAATTTTTTGGTCCCTGCATTATTGGAAAATATTGGTTTTAGTCCCTCTTTGTTTTTTGTTTGACTTCAGTCTCTTCAGTGAATTGCTTTTTGAGGACTATTTCTCTAGTAAATTACAGTCCTCAAAATTGCTTTTTTTTTTTGTATAGATCCTCTCAGGGACTTAAACATGGCTATTTCAAAAATACAGAGACTGAAGTCAAAAAAAAAAAAGAGGCTTAATACCAATCATTTCCAATAATGCAGGGACCTAAACATATTTAAGCCTATTTTATATCTCTCATATTTATTACAGCATCAAAGAATATTAAATGATGCAATGAATATAAACACCGATAATCCATATTCTATAACAGTTGTAAATACAATACAGAACATTTCCAATAGTTGAAGTCAAAAAGGGAGAAAGAAAGAATGATAAAGTAAAATATAAATGCCCTAATATGGAAATATCCATAAAATTCATCTTTAGAGCGAAGAGGTCATCTGCATGCATTCTTGTCAATAGTTTTTTTCTTAGGTCATACTTACTTTATCACCTCCTTTAGTTGGGGGACGGAATTTGATTGGTGGAACAAAAATGTTCTCCAGAAAGAACATTGAGTGACCAGCTTTCTTTCCAAAACCTTGATCTTGAATGTCACTAATATATGAGCATAGCCGAGCCTCATTTTCCCACAAAAGTTCTAAAATACCTTTAACCTGTAATTAGAATAGAATTTAATGAAATAATCCGTACACTTTAACTTGAAAAATACAAAGGTTATAAATGACAATCATTAAGCCAACATTCGCAAGAAACTAACCTGGGATGGTAGCAAAGACCCGGATAGTGTACTTTGCTCAGCAAGCTTGTAAGATGATTTATGATTTTTTCTATTATGCCTTTTCGCGTCACTATTTACAGTACCAACAGAGGTAATATCCTCTTCATCTGTTGTATCCCCGTTACCTAAAGATATATTGTCACTGGTTGTTTTACTAGCCAAGAATGCACCTTCACTTCTAATGATATTTGCTCTAGCTTGCTCAGCTGAGAGAACATTCTAGAGCCATCAACCAGAAACCCAAAAAGTAGAAAGGAAAGGGAAATAAAAGAAAAACAGGAATCAGATGCTGCGGCAAGAAATAACTACAAACTTGACTCTATTGACATGATATTGTGTCTTGTGGATGAAACCATAAATAATAATTCATATACAAATGCAATATCCACAATAGATGTAAGGACTTTACAGTACTCAATTTTCAAACTTTGCATAATTATCATCCACATTTTCAAAATGTACATACTTAATAGAGTTTCTTTTTATAAAAGAAGTTTTGTTAGAGAGAAATGCAGGAAAATGCAAACAGGTGATGAGGATAAGCTGTCTCCCTAAACAGAAAAAACTAGAATGTATATAAAACTGAGGATGAATTCAAAGAAAGAGAGAGTAAGGATTAAAGAGTGCTATTTAAACCAAACAAAGACAGGAAAACAACATATAAATCTTCATCATATTTAATTTCTGAAAATAATTTCAAGTAGTGACTAGTAAGGCATGAAGAATTTACCACATGAAACCATCCAAAGGTTGGTTTGCTGATTCTAGGACTGACTACTCCGCAATTTCTACATTTGCTGTATTTCGGCGTCAGAAACTTCCTTAGCACAGACATAGCTTCACTAAATTGAAGGGAAGTCCAATTTTCTCCTGGTTGATCAGAACTACAACATGGGCTGTCATCAGCATCACCCAGATTTATGGACTCATCTGCCTGAGTTGAATCCAAATTTTTGGCCCTGATAATATCCCCTTTCGTTATGAGCTCCAATTGGGACGTACACATTTCCACCTTGAATCAACATAAGACTATATGAACATTGGACAAGAAATGCATAAAATTTTTACAGAAGGCACAAGCACAGAGAAACAACAGATATAATTACCATCTATTATTTTTAAAAATACCATGCTAAAATATATTTACCTCTTTTCTGTCAGCCTTAAAATGATGACAAGAGAAACAAGTTCTTTGAAGAATATGGCTAAGAATATTGAACATCAAAGGATTGTAGACAGTGGAAACAAGTTCAATATGCCCGAAATGACCTGGGCAATTTCTTGAAGTTTGACCACAAGTTTTACAACTGCGTCAAGCAAAAGATATGTCTCAGTCATCCATCTCAAGATCAAGCCATGTAACAAAAACACAACATCAAAGTAAACATTTCCATTTATCAGAAATCAATTGATTACTGCTCTACCTAGACTTACCTCCATACAGTCTAAAACAAACCTCTACAGTAAAAGGTTGGTAAGATATAAACTCCCAATCCAAGCATAAAAAGTATTATATATTTTACAAGTATAAAACCATATTAATATGCAGAGAAAAGAATTATAAATTCCGAAGGCAAGACATACTCCTCACAGAAAACAGACTAAGTAGCTAAGAAGAGCCTCAAAATCCCATGTAAAACCTATCAGGATAAGATTTCATGCAGAATTAATATAAAATATGAAATCATTATGGCAGGTATCTTGATCATTTGATATCCATAGACCATCATCACAGACTAAGAATTCTCATAGAAATTAACAATATCATTGGAGTATCGTGCACTCGGGGACACAGGATTGTGCCCATCAGGCAGCAACTCAGTTTGTTAGTTACTCATACGTGCTGTAAGTTAGTTAGAGATGGTTCAGAGTTAGTTTTACTCTATTACTTCAGTTAGAAGCTCATCCAGCCACTAAGCTTACCATGTATTGTGATATCTAATAATCTATTCAATGAAAGTACTCCTCAATTCACTCAAATTCTCTATTATTTCTTTCTTTTACTTCTTCACGATGCCGAAATAGCCATAGATTATCATAGGCAGCTGAAATTAGATTCTCATACTCGAACAAACAATTTCACTTTGAACAAGGTGAAGTGAAAGTGGAAGCTGGAGAAGCATACCAAATCTGAGCAGTGTCATAGAGCGGGCCCAACGCAGGGTCATACAAGCCACCGGGTACAGGTACGGGTAGAGGACTCCCTGGCGGCGCAAGGAGCAGGTCGGGACTCGTTATCTTCACCCAACTACTCCTTCGTAGCTCCTCATCGGTTAAGAAACTGAAGGCCACTCTCTCAACGCAATTCGTTGTGCCCTGCAAGCAAAGAAAGGAACCACCATACCAAATAAAAACTCACATCGAACACCAGAACAAGAAGAAGAAGAAGAAGAGAGGATCAATCTTATGAGGGAGTGTTGAGTTGATCAGTGGATACCTCAGGACCCATGTTGCTGCAAGTGGAAACACTGTCTCGTTTGAGTTGAAGAAACTGGGGCAGCAGGGAGGGTGGTGAGAGACTCAAATTAGTTTTTTATATTATCCTTCTATCATCACCTGTAACAAGCTTGAAATTAGATAACTGTAGTGACCTTAATAACATTCTGTAGACACAACTTGAAAAGTAAGGGGATTTCCACCACCATCTAAACCCTAATCTGAAGTGTGTGAGAGTGGGAGGGACAAACCTGTGAGTGAAGACGCCTGGCGGAGAGAGTTAGGGGTCGCGACGGCGGCAGAAGGAACAAGACGGAGCCGGGCCTTGTTGAGGTTGGCAGTTCGGAGAAGAACAGTGCTGAAGCGGGACCCGTTGCTGTCCAACGAAATGAGTGGCGGCGCCGGCGAAGAGAAAAGTAAGGGTGAAATGGCGGTTGACGAAGAGAGAAGGAGTTCGAGAGAATCGATGATGGAAGAAGAAGAAGAAGAAGAGCAGAGAGCGATGTAGAGGTGAAGGGTGGTGAGAGTGGCGGCGTGGCGTGGCGTGGCGTGGCGCGGCGGCCTGTGTGTTTGGCGAGAAGAGGATTAGGGTTTGGGTTAGTAGAGAGGGAGAGGGGCGGAGAGCAGATAAAGAGAGGAAAGTGTCAAGTGAAGCAAATATTATTTTGGATCCTCTCCAGCCAACATTTTCATCCTGCCACTGCAGCAGAAATGTGGACCGTGAGATGTATCTAAGGGTCAGATAAATAAAGCTCTCTTTTTTCTAATCAGAGTTAATGTAAATCGCAGGATGAATCTAACGACTGAAATAAATGAGCTTACACAAAAGAAAAAAAGTATGTGAATTCATCTTCTTCTTCTCCCACAATGTTGTTGCAACATTCAACGACCAGTCACCTGTCTCATCAACCGGCATCACCACCGTCCACCGTCATCCTCGCTAACCTTGTTATTTAGTAAGGTCAACCACTCCAATTGGTGGTTAGAATTTGGGAAAACACAAAAAATGGAACAACTTTGGAAGATTATGAAAGGCGCCAGAGGTGAAGAGTTGGAAGGGCATGAAGAAATTGCAGCGATGTTCTTAACGAATAACTAAACGAGTATGTCCCTGCCGCAACAAACCATCGCAGCGATGAGGAGATGAGCAGAGGTGGGTGATTGGCGAAGAGCACCGAAAGAGAGGAATTAGAAGTACACTGCTTTCGGTCGCGATGTCATTACTGGTGGACCTGACGGCCTTGCCTGAGCAGGCCGTGGTCCGTGGCACCGATGAACGAAGGAGAGGAGTTACTGGTTGTACGGCAGGCACACCGCAGATGCGTAGGAGCGGAATGGACACTGTGTTCTCTATTACATAATTTCCTTTTATTTCCACCGTTGATTCATTAGGGTGTATTTTGATCTCACGGTTTGCAGTAATTCTGATAACAACTTTTTTAATTTGAGAGCTTTATTTATCTAATCCGTAGATTTGTCTAATGAATTCATCCAAAGGTCAGAAAAGCTGCGGGATAGTGCTGGAGTGAAAAGCTGCGGGAGAAGATCAATGATTCCGGACAATTGACAATACTGCCCACTGTCAATCACGGGCTTTCCATACTCGTTTATAGTTTGTTCCTAATGCTCGAAGGGCAATAGAGTCTTTCAACTCTCCCGTGAAATTCAGCTATTTCAGACTTCAGATCGACGAAGCGAGAACCTGGGCTGCTTTCGAAGGTGAAAAAACTGGAAAAAGTCACAGAGATTCCTTCCCCTTCACTGTTAAATCTCTCCCTCCTTTTCATTAATAGTCCTTCCAAAAGAGAATGTTACATTTTGAAAACGGACGAATCTTCAAGTTAGTGGTCCCATGTATATAATGCACGTCTCGACAACTTTGCTTGATTGAGTTGCCGGAAAAAAGAAAACTAAAATAAATAAAATACACCCCCATTGACGAAAAAACGTGACCATTTGTATCGCTTGGACTCGCAAGGAGCCACCTTGTCAATTCAATTGTTGATTCTAGTTCTTCTGTTGAATCTCTGCAAGAGGTTCTCTGTTTCAGTCTTTCAGAGCGGAGCAAACCGAACCTGCTGCTTCAGATCCGAGAAAGGTGAGCCAGCTTTCTGCAAATGTCAGAGTTCACGTGATTGTTGCCGTTGTTTATTGTATTCAATTGTGATTCTTCATCTTCTGTGTGGAAAATCCAATTAAGCTTGCATTTGTATAGTAAATTGCTTCTGTTAGTGTTTTTTCAGAAATGCTTTTTAATTTTAAGCTTTGAAATTGTATGGCTAATTGATTCTGATTTGTGCCAATGGCTGTGGCTATGGCTATAGTTATGGTTATGGTGATTGCAAGCAATAATTGTTTCACTGTTGACATTTCAGGTTGTGATCTCAAGACAGCTTAGTGAACTAGAAAAGCTTATTCTGTAGTGTTGCCGTTCGGTATGGCAAGAGACCTGTTAGAGTTGTTCTCCATGAAAAACTGGAGGTGCTCTTGGTCTCTTGCCGCCACAATTGCTTCTGTTGTGGCGTTGGTTTCTGTTGTGCATCTGTTCTTGTTCCCTTTGACGCCTTCTTTCAATTATTTTAAACTAGCTCAGGACTCCTGCATCCCAACTTATGCATCAGCTGGATTACTAAAGAACTATGACCATGAAGAACCAATGGTAGATCTGAAGCATCGGTTCCCAGCTGACTTGCACGGAGCAGCTGCTTATCGCGGTGCACCGTGGAAGGCTGAGATCGGCCAATGGCTTGCAGGTTGCGATTCTATTACAAAGGAAGTCAACATTTCTGAGGTGACACTGACTAGTCTCTTAGCTTGTACTACCTTCTTTTGGTTTACACCTTTTCTCTTCTTTCTGAGTTTTAGTCGGAGGTTTCATGTTTTTGCAAGTTGTTAGTTTTTCAGAATTTGTATGGTTGTTATTGGTATTGACTTGATCTCTGATTATAGAATTAATTTTTGCTTCTTTATATGGTTGTTTAACAGATGATAGGCGGCCATAACTGCAAAAATGACTGCAGTGGCCTGGGTGTTTGTAATCGAGAATTGGGACAATGTCGATGTTTTCATGGTTATGCTGGTTAGTTCTGTTTCCTCCTTTTTCCATTTAATGGGCATGATACATGATTCTTAATGAGAAGCAGCAAATCCTAGAATCATGTAATTGACCAGTTCGAGCTTTCTCAAATCATTTATTAACTCTCTTAATGTAGTGGTGGTCCAAATTATAGAGTTTATTGGGCAATGATATTCATGAACACTTTTCCATGACTGGTGAGTCTGATAGAATTATGTGTCCAGGACCTACTGAGTATTCTAAACCAAGTGCACCTCAAGTCTTTGTTCTTATAAACAAGAGAACATAATCAATCAACATCAAACAGCCTATTTTCTATAATCTGATTTTATTATAATCTGATCTTGATTCAGATTTTATTACAATATCCCCAAAACATCAAAACCACATTAATCAGATAATACCGTAAAAAAAAAAATAATAATCAGACAATTGCTAATAACTCACGACACTGCAGGCAAATTGGTGCATTAATATCTATCCTGCCCATCTAACTTACATGAATCTCAAAGTTAGATCGGAATAGGAACTTGGTAAGAATATAAATATCTACTACTTGTGAATTTTGAACAAGTGACTTGCAAATAGTCCAATTTTCTAACTTCTTCTTAATGAAATGTTTGTCAATTTCCACGTGTTTAGTCCTATCATTCTGACCGGATTCTGAGCAACTCATTCTAGCCTTGTCACAATATTTGTTCATTGGTCGATTGATAAACATTCCCAAATCTTTGAGAACCCCTTTTAGCCATATCATCTCACATTCCTTGTGCCATTGCTCTAAATTCTTCTTCAACACAACTCCTTGCAACCACATTTTTTTTCGTGCTTTGTCATATAAGTGTAACTAGGTTATCCCATATGAAGGAGTACTATCCTGATGTAGATATCTTGTCTGTGACAGAGCCTGCTCAATCAGCATTGCTTAAGCGTCAACAGACTGGTGCATAGTTATATTTGAAAAATAGCCGTCGCTTGGTGCACTCTTCTGGTATCACGACATCCTATAGGTTGCCTCAAGATGTTCTTCATAAGGCGAGTGCATAAAATGACTTACAAGGCATACTGCAAATGCAATATTAGGCCTTTTTTGAGACAAATAAATCATCTTCCCTACTAGTCTCTGGTAGGAAGTTTTCGCAGGTTCGCCTTTCTTGCAAAAGTTTTTTATTCTGGTCTGTGGGGTGTGTCAGTCGGTCTGAAACCACTCATGCTAGTTTCCTTGAGAAGATCAAGGATGTATTTTCTTTGAGAGAGAACAATTCCTTTCCTTGACCTAGGCTAGCAACCTCCATCCTAAGGAAGTATCAAGGACTCCAAATCTTTTATCTCAAATTCTACAGTTACTTCTTCATTTGTCACATATCATTTCTGGTAAGAATGATGTCATCTATATAAAACAATTAATATAGCAACCTTTCCTTCAGCTTAACGCCTCACAAGCATGGTTTAACATGTTTGTCCCTAAGTATATACCATGTTAGTTATAAACTTAGTAAATCTCTCAAACCAATCTTTTGGTGACTACTTTAGTCCATGGAGAGATTTCTTCAACTTGCATACTTTCGGGTAATACCCATGTCTAGAACTAGATGATGCATTCATATATATTTCTCCAACTTTCTTTTGAGGAATGTATTTTTCATATCTAGTTGCTATAGGGCCAATCACGAGTTGCAACAAGGGATAAAAGTACTTTGACAGTGTTGAGCTTTGCTACTGGTACAGATGTCTGAATAGTCAATGCCATGAGTTTGAGAGTAGCTTTTGGCAACTAATCGAGCTTTCTATCTTTCAAGCGTGCCATTTGAATTGTATTTGATTGTGAACACCCATATTTGTCCCATTATTTTCTTTTGTTTTGGCAGTTTTACCACTTCCCATGTCTGATTCTACCTTGTCCTCAAGGTCGGAGATGAGAGGTGCTCCTTGAATTTAGGTAGGTTGCTCCCAAGTGTGCTGCCAGTTTGGTAATTTCTTCCATTTAATCAACTACCCTAAACCTAAATCCACCACACTTTGTCTCGCTGTACTTGAAGTTCAGGTTCTGCTGAAAATGGGGGAACTGCTTGTGGTAGCTGAGAACAAAATCCGACCCACATCCCACTGTTTGAAACACAATGTCCATGATCTTGCTGAAAAACAGTGATGTCCATCTCCAGTATCCCATTATAGGAAGCATGATGACCAAATCTTTGAGACCTTTTATGAAATTTTGATAATAGCCAGACCAAGACTAGCTACTACTTCAACAAACAACATCTGAATTTCAAACTCAGGTTGTTGGAACTCAAAGTCTTCAAATCCACCTTTTAGTCCTTTAATTGAAATAGTACTGTCATTGCCACTATCTTCTTCCAGGAGCATATACTTATTGACTTCAACCTCTTCCTGAGATCAGAAATCAGTCAATGACCCATAGTGCTTTTGTTTTCAAACCTGACTTAACATCTTCAACAGAAACAATTGTAGCCTTCCAAAAAAATTGTAACCAGGGATGCTCCAGCACTTGTAAGACAGTTAATGGAAGCTTAGTAACTGGTTCTATTGATGCACCGACAAGACTAGTAGCATCTTTAAAAATATTAGGCCGAGGTTCACCTTTAGAAACCATCATCCTTTGGAGAAGGTCCCATTCAACTCCCTCTTGAACCCATAAATTTGGAGTATGATAAAGTTGGGCAATAGCCTATTTACCATATTGATTCCAGAGTCCCATCGTAGCTGGAATGGTAGCCTGTCAGTGGGAATGCATTCTAAATTTGTTTCTGTATATCCATAGCAAAATTATACAAAAGAACTGGTGAAGAAAGAACGAGAGGGTTGGTTAGTTCGAAAATGAAATGCTCTTAATTTCTTTTGGTATATTAGACATTTCTGTTTTGATCTTTTGAATTCCCTGAATTTTTTTAAAGTGGATAATATTTTTTTTACATAAACATTCTTCACCAGGCGTAAATAAAGCTATGCATGGGGAGGGAGGGGGAAGAGTTGATTCATTTGTGGTACAACTACTGGGGTTATGGCATACATGCTAACTTTTTTGGGAGAAGTTATGTCAAATTTATTTCCATACTTCATAATTCCTCATTGAGATTGTAGTTGGGTTCCAGTCGATCACTACATTTATTATCATGTGCCATTTATTAACTCCTCATTTAGCACCTGAAAGAAAAAACAATATTGCACAGCATCAATTTCTTAAAAATCATGTCTTTTCCTCTCCTCACCTACTCCCTTAATTCTTCCCTTCATGTATCTAATGTTTCATGCCTAAATAAGTTAGTTGTAGCTCTTTCTAGTTACTTATAAGTTCTAAGTTCTAACTAGTATTTCTTTTTATATTATTATATTAAGTGCAAATATTTGACACTAACATTCTCTGGTTAGCTTAACACAGGACGGAGATGGATATTAAAATTACTTTACTTTTTATATCATTTTCTTTATATGTTTGATTATTGCTCCAAAACTTATTTAATTCATTATTTGATCTTAAAAATCACACTATTTTCTGATGTGACAGGAGATGGATGCACTGACAGATTGGAATTGGAATGCAACTTCCCAGGATCACCTGATCAGCCATTTGGGCGATGGGTTGTTTCAATTTGCCCAGCCAACTGTGACAAAACCAGAGCAATGTGCTTCTGTGGAGAAGGAACAAAATATCCATATCGACCACTAGCAGAGACATGTGGGTTTCAATTTAAGTATGTAAAATCAAATTCCTGGTATTGAGTTTCATTGGCTAGTCTTTCTCAATGTATCATTCAAGTCACACACCTTTCATCTGTTTCAGTCCACCTTCTGAACCTGGTGGTCCCAAAACAGTGAATTGGTCTAAAATTGACCAAGATGTGTTCAAAACTAATGGTAGCATACCAGGTTGGTGTAATATAGACCCAGCTGAAGCATATGCTGGCAAGATGAAAATCAAAGAGGACTGTGATTGCAAATATGATGGTCTTTGGGGCCGATTATGTGAAGTTCCCGTTCAATCTGTTTGCATTAATCAGTGCTCTGGACTTGGCCACTGTCGTGGTGGATTTTGTCAGGTGACTCGTTTGTTTAATAAAGCGACAGCTGTCTTTTGTGTTTGACTTGTTTACTAGAAATTAACTTTGTCAATCATATGTTGTTTTCCTTTTCAGCCATAGGGGATAGGCTGGTGGTGAATCAGTCCCTACTATATTTGTTAGATGAAGAAATTTTAAAAAAGAGGAACATTTAGCTTCATTATAAAAAGTGTCTTATTCCTTGAAAAGATGCTGCTGACTATACATCTGTCTTTAGAAATCGAATAACTTGAAGCTGGAGAATAAACCTGGAAAAGAGGTGAAAAAGAAAGAAAAATGGAAGATTGATGAGGGATTAAAAGTTTGTGAAAAAGTTAGCATAGGCATATAACTGAGGAAACCTTCTTTAGAAATGCTGTTTTAATATATGAGAATTAATGCTTTTTGTTGTCAGTTGATAGTGTTTAGAGTGTGTAGAACTAAGAAGCCTGTAAGGTGAAGCTATTTGATCTTGCATAGCAATTACTAAAAGGAAATATCTTTAAAATGCCAAATGCCAGTTATTACTTATAAAAAATAATGTCTAGTTTCATTCTTTTAAATTGCATTGATAAGTTTCTCCAGGATAACATCAGTAAGATAAAATGAAAATACTCTCACATTTTTCCTTATAAAAAAAACGAAGAGTTAAAATGAAACCACACTCACATTATTTGCTATATATATTCTATTCATTTCCATTCAGAGTCTTTGGAATTTGGATAAACTGACTGTTGTGTATTTTCAGTGTGACAATGCTTGTTTCCATCCAATGTCAATAGATAAACTGAATATAGTGTATTTTCAGTGTGATAATGGATGGTATGGAGTAGATTGCAGCACTCCATCTGTCATATCTTCAATAAGAGACTGGCCTAGTTGGCTTCGTCCTGCTCGGGTTGATGTTCCTGACAATATTCATGTCAGTGAAAAACTTACCAATCTTAATGCTGTGGTGGCAAAGAAAAGGCCTCTTATATATGTTTATGATTTGCCCGCTGAGTTCAACAGCCTGCTATTGGAGGTAAGGATAATCTGAGTGTCACTTTCGATTACATCATAACAGAATGTTTAGATGTATTTCTATTTTAATATTTATTTTCCTTTTGGTTATTGTAGGGACGCCATTTTAAGTTAGAGTGTGTAAACAGAATTTATGATGGCAATAATGCAACTATATGGACAGAACACCTATACGGTGCCCAGGTATTTCCTTATTGTTAGATAGGAGCATTTCCATTGGTCAAATTTAAAATTAAATTTATGGCAATACATGTATCCTGTTCTGCTGCTTGTCTGCAGATGGCAGTTTATGAGAGTTTGTTAGCTAGCTCTCATCGAACTCTAAATGGTGAAGAGGCAGATTTTTTCTTTGTTCCTGTTCTTGATTCATGCATCATAACTCGTGCAGATGATGCTCCTCACTTGAGTATGGAGGTATATTTTATTAACTGCTATTCTTACTGGAATATATCTATAGAATATAAATTACCGAATGTAGCATGTATATAAGATAGACAGCATCAGTCATTTTGAGTTTTATGCATGTGCATGTTATTCCAGAGCTTTCTTAGCTGCAAGATATGTGATTAACTGGATGATAACTCCTGTTAAATATGAATAGTGAAAATTTTCTGTGTATTCCAATCATAACTTGTGTACACTATTTCTTACGATTGGAAAAATCCTAACAGCGAAAGAGTCGATGAATAAGGATAAAAAAGATAAGATTTTTGGTATTTTTCTTATTAAATAAAACTGAAAGAAAGATAAACAAGAGGCTGGACCCTCTCCAATAGGGCTGGTTCCCTTACAACTCAATTACTCAATCCATAATTCCCAAAACCTGAAAAACTCCTAATGACTCTAGTCCTATTTATAATAACTAATCCTATTAACAGTAAACTTAACCCTTAAGAAAATAAAGATAGACTACCTAAAATAAAATATAATTCCTAAAATAAAATATACTCTTAATCTAAAAGATAACCCACCCAAAATAAAATATTATCTCTTAAAATAAAAGATAGACTCTTAAATTAAAATAAAGTAATCCCTAATAATTAGACCCTAACACTATTTATATACAAAGTTGATAAAATCAATCCCTGACCGAAGTTGGTGAAAACTCGCACGTGAGGGATCTGCTCTGGGTTAAGCTTGCACAGCTGGACTCGGAAACAAGAGTCGACTCACAGCTAGGCCGGACGCACCGTCACACGTTGCAGAGATGCTTGCCAATAAAGAAAATCATGCCTAGAAGAAGAGGCTCGTGGTGACGCGTCTCTTAGTGGATGGGGCTGAAACTTAGGACGAAACTCCTACGGATTCTAGTAGTGGTGGTTTCAGCTGGAAAGGTTGCTGGAAAATTTTCCAGTAATTGAAGATGTCATCGATGCTCAGTGGATAGGCAGAACTATAGACGCTGGCCACCACTATCCACACTGGGCCATCGCTAAATGCAGCTGAAACTTGAGCTGGAATAAAAAGGAAAGAGGACTGGCAACCAGAAAGCTCCGGTACCATGTTAAACATGAACAATTTTGTGTATACCAATCATAACTTGGGTACACTGCCTATATACAAAGTTGATATAATCAGTCCCTTGAGTTTAGGGATTGAGATATGCTAATTAAGGAAGCTAGGATAAAATCAAATATCAATAAAATCACAATAATATTTCAAGACTACTGACATCTATGTGGAGATGTCCATTGATTTGCATTCCATTGATGTACCTGAGTAGTAATTTCTAAATAGAAATAAAGGTTGCATCTTCTTTTCCCCTTTTAGGATGGAAGGATAGAAATACCTTCAGTTATTTTGTAGCTAAGATTATGGTACTCTTGGGTTGTAGCTCTGTGTTGGCTATAGATTTCATGTTTCACACTATTATCTCTCTCTTTTTCCTAAACTTTGTATATGTTCAGGAGCATAAGGGGTTGAGGAGCTCTCTCACTTTGGAATATTACAAGAATGCATACAATCACATTGTTGAGCAGTATCCTTATTGGAATCGTTCATCAGGAAGAGACCACCTCTGGGTAGTGCAAAGGGAATTGTTTTTCGTGTGTTAAACATTTGTCAATGAAGTAATGTTTACCGTATTTTCTTGTAAGAAGCCAGTGCTAATAGTTTCACTTTTATTTCTGAAGGCAGTTTTTTTCATGGGATGAAGGTGCTTGCTATGCCCCTAAGGAAATATGGAACAGCATGATGTTAGTTCACTGGGGAAATACTAATGCAAAACATAACCATTCAACCACAGCATACTGGGCTGATAACTGGGATAACATTTCTTCTGATAGAAGAGGCATTCATCCATGCTTTGACCCTGACAAAGATCTTGTCCTTCCTGCATGGAAAGTTCCTGATGCTAATGTGTTGACTTCAAAGTTTTGGACATGGTATCAAAGGATTTAATTGTTACCTCCGTATTTCCTTTGTTTTCTCTTGTCATGCTTGAATATTGTTTTCTATTTATCTAGGTTCTTGAAATCAAATAATGGAACCACCATGATATGATTTGTTCAGGCCCCATGAAAAGCGAAAGACATTGTTCTACTTCAATGGGAATTTAGGACCAGCTTACCCTCATGGAAGACCGGAAGATTCGTAAGTTTACTTGAAATTTGTTTTGGAATTTTCAGAAGGAAGCTTCCATGTGGTGCACATTGTGCAAAGCATAATCTCATTGTCTATAGTTAGTATCCTTGACATCCTGTTGCCCAATGTTTTTTATGAAATTGCATAATCTCCCTAACCTTCTTATGAGCAAACATGATTGGATATATTATTGTTCACCCGAGGTTACTTCAAGTTTGGAATTATGTATTAATGTTGTAGAAGATCGGGTTTCAAGTTTGTCAGAAACGATGCAGGTATAGTATGGGTATCAGACAGAAGCTGGCAGAAGAGTATGGATCAAGCCCTGATAAGGATGGAAAACTCGGGAAACAGCATACTGAAGATGTCATTGTGACCCCAGTGCGTTCTGAAAACTATCACGCGGATATTGCAGGTTCTGTTTTCTGTGGAGTGTTTCCTGGAGATGGTTGGAGTGGACGCATGGAAGACAGTGTTTTGCAAGGGTGCATTCCTGTGGTCATTCAGGTAATAAGTTATGCCTTTCCCCCCTCTCCTTATTCTTTTTATTCCTATGTAACCAATTCAAAAGTTGCTTTGCTAAGCTTGTTCTATTAATTTCATGTTGCCAAAGCTAACTAGCTTTTTGATCTTGTGAATTGGCTATGTCCCTGCTAAGGAAGTTTAAGTCACTCGGTCAGTGGATATACCTTTTGCTTGGGTTACATTCAAAACTCAATAAACCAATGGATTTTAACAGAATGAGGATTTATAATGTGTATATATGTTCACAAGGTATATATATTTGAAATAATTTGTGGTTCTTCTTCAGAATGTTTTCATGACTTTAATTCCATGAGCACTCTAAAATGATTCATGGCTATTGATCAAGTGATTAAAGTAGTCTACTGAAGCTATCTTCTTCATGTTGATATTCTGTTATGTGTTTCAAAATACTAATGTCTGAAATTATCAATGATTGTATTTGTACCTATATGCCTTTGACAGGGGGCTGCCTGAACAGTGCTGGTGAACAGTAGCGCGTGAGCAGTAGCGCGCGAACAGTAACAGGCAGTAGCAGTTAGGAAGTTATTGATAGTTAGTAGGTTTGCATCAGTTTGGGTAGTTACTAGGAATTAGTTTTTGGAAGTTCTGATATTTAAATTTGAGTTTAAATATATTCTGATGTAGTTATATATATTAGGAGTTATGTGCTGTGTAAATCATTCAGAAAATCAGTCAGTTAGTAGGAGACGTCTGGCTCTCGAATTCCAGAATCTATTGGAGAGAACAGGACTCTCGAACTCCTGTGTTTGTACTATGTTCTGTAGAGATTCTTCATCTCTACTTCAATAATAATATCCATTTCTATTTCGTACTCTCTTTATCCTATCATTTCAAGAATGAGTGCTCGGCTGAATCTCGATATCTGGCGAACGCAGCCGACCAAGGTGCTGGCTAAAGTAAGGAAGTGGAAGATCAGGCGAGATCTGAGGAAAAAGCCACTTCCACTAGAGAAGTTTGAGATGGAAGAGAAGTGGAAAGACTCGTTCGCAGCGGCGGCGGAACACGCCACAGCATAAGTGTCGCGAAGTGAAGAGGAGGCCGCAACGGCGGAGCGAGCAGCGTTGGTGTAGTCACAAACACAATTGGAGGCCACAATTCTTTTTAGCGGTCGCGCGTTGACAGCGAGACGTGAGAAGGTCGTCACCGTCATTTTCGTCAAGCCGTTGCTAGAAGGTTCATCTATGGCGGAATTGCAGAATGGCAGCCTTCAAAGGAGGAAGAAGGTTGAATCCATCGTTTTGCCCCAAGTCGTTGATTTAGGATGCGATGGGGAGAGAAGGCCGGTGCGAAAACCGCCATATTCATGTCTTCACACGACGGTAACTGCCAACGAGTTAAAACGTGTCAAGATAGAGAAGTGAAATAAGATCTTCACAAGCTTCCTCAACTAACGAGTTAAAACGTGTCAAGATAGAGAAGTGAAATAAGATCTCCATTGTGTTGAAACTATTGCTACATAAGTATTTGTTATATGTTTTTCTATTTCTGTTATCAAAACTTAATTACATTGTTTGGCTTTGGTATGACATAAACTTTACATGAACAATTTTAATATTAGTCATTGTTTTCTAGTTTGGTTTTATCAATTGAGGGATTTATTTACTTCGATATATCATGTGATTTTACGCATGTTTAAAAATGTTGACATATGTCATATGCTTTTAACTTTATAACATCAACTAATTTTTTTTTTTACAAATTAAATATTAAAAGTACTGCATGGGCTACTTACTAGTTTAAATATATTCTGATGTAGTTATATATATTAGGAGTTATGTGCTGTGTAAATTATTCAGAATATGTAGGAGAGAATAAGACTCTCGAATTCCTGTTTTTATACTATGTTCTGTAGAGATTCTTCATCTCTACTTCAATAATAATATCCATTTCTATTTCTTACTCTCTTTATGCTATCAGCCTTATCATGCCTTTTGCCTTTTGTTTCCTTGTTCTGTAGGATGGGATTTTCCTACCATATGAGAATGTGCTCAATTATGACAGCTTTGCTGTTCGAATACCTGAAGACGAAATTCCTAACTTGATAAAGATTCTTCGGGTATTTATTTACTTTTTTTTTATTCTATTGTGTATTACATGATAAATTGATAATACAATTTAGACACATTGCAGAAAATTGTCTTCCTAGACAAGATTGTTTGAGTCGTCGGTTATCTGCTTCTTGCAGGGATTCAATGATACAGAAATCAAATTGAAGCTGGCAAATGTTCAGAAAATCTGGCAAAGATTCTTGTATCGTGATTCTATTATGCTTGAAGCTGAAAGGCAAAAAACTTCTTTTGGACGTGTTGATGATTGGGCAGTTGAATTCTTGAAACTAATAGAGGATGATGTCCTCACCACTCTAATACAGGTATTTATCTTCCTTTGTCAAAACTTATCTAGACTAGATTTTATACTTCTTCTAGGTGTTAGCAACTAGGTATCATGATACTCAAACCTTAACGACAGAGAGAGCAAAGTTTGAAACGAACAAATATTTCACTTTGATTTCACTGAATGCTGTAGGTTGCCCCCTCCTCCTGTGCACAGAAAAGAGAAACATGGTAGCTTGTTTGTTTCTTGGTTACGTCCTTGTAAACCTTCGTTTTCAAGGAGGGCAAGAGCTCCTTCTCGGTTGAAATACCTTGTAACCCAAGAAAAATTACTTTTCACTTGGAAACTTCAAAACAAACATGTTATAAATCAAAATTGATAATGGAAAAATGGAAAAAATGGTTACCTTTTTAACCAACTGTGCTTTTCAATGAATAATTTACTTCATCACTTCATTGGTATATTTGTATTTTACCTTTTGACCCATAATTTTTGTGTTAAATTAGGTTTTGCATTATAAGTTACATCATGACCCTTGGAGGAAACAAGTTCGCCTCAACAAAAAGTATGGATTACCTAACCGGTGTCTGGTAAGCACAAATTGAGGAGATCGGTTAATGTGAAGGTTATTTGGAAGAGTACTTTGTCAAGATAATTCAGAGGAGTAGGCAAATGGATCACCATTTTGCTACATATGATGGGAGATTGCATTTTGCACACTTCTTTTTGCTATTTGCACACTACTACCTTTTTTTTTCAAATGGTAAAAATGGTGTGTGAAAAGTAATTCCCATCTCACAAGTCATGATGTGGAAAACAAGGGGTCCAGTTCCTAATAGATGCTACAATATCCAATGCAGTAAATGATTCAACCAGGGTGGACCTACATGATTCTTTTTCCCCTCTTACATAAAATGTGTGCATGTCAAATGAATTATGGTAATTTTTCCAGAGCTTTTGTCTCGCAGAGGCATGCAGGCCGTCGAATTGTAAAATAACAAGTGTGTTTCATGTACATTGCATGAACTTTATTTTATTTTATAGAGTTAATTAAAATTTTTAATACAATAAAAATTTATCTAAAGAAAAATTAGTTTCGATAGAACATTTATCGTTTTGAAGTTGTTTATAGATTAAAGTGAAATGGTGAAGAAGAGCCTCTCCTTGACCTTGGCTGGGTTTTGATGAACAATGTATATTATCAAAAGAAGAAAAAGGTGAAGACCAGAATGAACTAGAGCTCAACCATTCAAGATTATTTAGCTAAGGTTCTAAGTTTTTGTTTTAAGTCTTTACCTTAGTATAGCTTGCTTTATGGTTATATTATATTTAAAGGCTCATAAGTAATAAACTAATCAAGTATAACTTCTTTTCAAAGATAAAAATAAGTAGAAACACTTAACTAATGTTTAAACATCAAGAAACTA
The DNA here is from genome assembly GCA_030819835.1 of Acmispon strigosus. Lineage (NCBI taxonomy): Eukaryota > Viridiplantae > Streptophyta > Magnoliopsida > Fabales > Fabaceae > Acmispon > Acmispon strigosus. Next base: position 28,983,381 of record JAUAMA010000002.1, read on the forward strand.
AGTTTTAAACTTATAGTAATCGATTACGAGATGAATGTAATCAATTACATCATTGTCAGTAATCGATTACTTGCTTGTTTTTGGCACTTTGAACATAACGACTAGTTTGAGTAATCGATTAGCGTGTTCCAGTAATCGATTACACTAATCAGCAGATGCGATTTTTCATGAATCAGTGTGTTCTTAAACTTTGGAAAGCCTTTGCAATGGTTTATGAAGAGTCACTAGTGCTAATAAATACTTGCTTGATGTTTAGAAACATAGAACAACTTTCATTAATCTTTGAAACATTATTCTAAGCAAATTTTCGCAAATATCATAAGAAAGATTATGCTCTTCAATTTTTAGAACTCAGAATAAACTTGAACCTTTGATTGTGATTGCCTGAAAGCATTCTATCTAAGTTCAACCCATCTTGTGTTTGAAGGATTGATAAGCCTGTAAAAGCTTCTTCATCTTGAATCGGTTTGATTCTTATATCCACCATAGTGTTTGGTGTATGTGGAAAAGTCATTTGAATCGGGTTGATTCAGAGTCCATCGTAGGGTTCAGTGAATGCTGTGTAACGGGAAAGTGTGTGCTTTCTTTAGGGTGTTCTTGAGAGTGTTTGTGTGACGCTTGTATAAACATTACTTACATAGTGGAAAAATCCCCGAATTAGAAAGGGGGACTGGACGTAGCATTCGGTTGTTGAAGGTGAACCAAGATACATCGTTGCGTGATCTTCTTATCCCTTACCTTTTACTTTCTGCACTTTACATTATCTGCCGCAATTTGTTCAATGTTACATCTGTTACTTGTCTTTCTGATCAAGGTTAAAGGTATTTGAATAGAAATTCAATTTGATAAGGCGAAAATCTTAAAAACTTAACTCACCCTCTCTTAGGTTGCTATCTGTTACAATTGGCATTAGAGCAAGAGTTGGGTAAGTTATTTCTAGATCCCGAATAGATGGCATCCTCTAAACCCGTTTTAAGTGAAGGTTATAATGTAAATAGGCCTCCTAGTTTTAATGGTGAATACTATAATTTTTGGAAAATAAGAATGAAAATATTTATTAAGCCTCAAGACTTAGAGATTTGGAAAGCTATAGAAGAAGGTCATTTCATACTTAATGTTGATGTTGGTGGTAGTAATCAACCTAAGCCTAGTGATACATGGAATGAAGATGATAAAAAGAAAGTTCAATATGACTTAAAAGACATGAATATTCTAACTTCAGCCTTAGGAATGGATGAATTCTTTCGAGTGTCTACTTGTAAGTCCGCCAAAGAATATGGGATATCTTAGAAATAACACATGAAGGAACTGAAGGGGTTAAAATGTCTAAATTGAAGGGGTTAAAATGTCTAAATTAAATACTCTTTCCCAAGAATATGAAATGTTTAGAATGTTACCAAGAAAGACAATTCTAGATTTGCAAAAAATGTTTACCCACTTGACTAACCATTTGATTGCTCTTGGAAAAGAATTTCTAATAACTATTTTAGAAAAGAAAAGGTTTTAAGATCATTAACAAGAGCTTGGCAACCAAAGGTAACAACTATTTCAGAAAAGAAAAGTTTATCAAATATGACCTTAGCTGCACTTTTTAGTAAGTTGCAAGAACATGAATTAGAGCTTGGTCGGTTGGAACAACAAGAAGGACTTGATAAGAGTATTAGATCTATTGCATTGAAGACTAAAGCCAAATCCTATGATAGTTCACAAGAAAAGAATCTCAATCTGATAGTGAAGAGGATAATGAAAATATAGAAGTCCTTGGAAAGAATTTTGGTAAATTTCTGAAAAGGAGCAAGGATATGAAATTAGGTCAAGTCAAGAAGTTTATAAGGAAGAATGAAGCATCAAATTCAAGAAAAACATTCACATACTTTGAGTGTGGAAAACCAGGACATGTAAAGAGTGATTGCCCTTCTTTGCAAAACAAGGATGAATTCAAAGGCAAGAAAGACAAAATGTCAAAGAAAGCATGCATTGCATGGGAAGACAATGAAGTAAGTTCATCTTCAAGTTCTGAAAATGAAGAAGCATATCTCACTTTGATGGCATCACATCATTCTGATGATGAAGAGATGAGGTTAGTAATGATAAACCTTCTTATGCTTTTAATACATCATTCTGAACCCCTCACTTATAACTGGGCTAGAAGAGGATGCCATCTACCTGGATCTTAGGAACAATTTACCTAAACTTACGCTCTGATGCCAATTGTAAGTACAGATAGCAACCTAAGAGGGGGGTGAATTAGGTTCTCACATTTTTCAGCTTATTAATCCCTAAGAAGACCTATCAATCCTCTCGAAAGCACACCAGTTCCGATTCATCAAGTGTTCTTACCGATGCTTGCGCCAAGGACCCTAAGAAGACCTATCAACCCTAAAAAAGCACACCACCTTCTGATTACACCGAACACTACGGTGGACTTTGAATCACACCGATTCGAATGACATTTTCCACTACCACCAAACACTATGGTGAATTAAGAATCAAACCGATTCAAGATGAAGAAGCTTTTTCCTATGGTTGAACAACCCTTCAATATAATTGGATTGGTCTTAGTTTGTATGCTCCAGGCAATTACAATGAAGTCTCAATTATTCTGAGTTTCTTAAATGTTGAACAACATAAGTGTTCTTATGAAAATGAAAATTCAATTACTCAGAATAATGTTTTTAATGAATATGAAAGTTGTTGTTCGAATTCAAATCATCATTGGACTATTTATAGGCACTAGAGGTCATCCATGAACCATTGCAATGCTTTCCCAATGTCTAGGGATGCATTGATTCATGAAAAAACACATCAACTGTTATGGTAATCTATTACAGTAATAAGGTAATCGATTGCTGCCTGCTGTTGCAGTTTGAATTCAAAAATTCAAACATGTAATCGATTACTGATATGTCGATTACTGTCTTCTGGTAATCGCCTGTAATCAATTACCCTGAAAAACATGAATTAGAGCTTGGTCGGTTGGAACAACAAGAAGGATTTTTACCAGGTTCTGAAATACCCACAAAATCCTGTCAAACCCACCAAAAATCAATTTTCTCACACACAAAAGGGTATAAACAACGAGCCAAAGCACAATGGAACTTGAGGAAACCAACAAATCATACCAATAGGTTTCAAAATTCCATCCACAACCAATTTCTCTTAAGGCATGCAAAACAGAGTAGAAGAAGATGAGAAGAAAACCCATTACCTTAAGCTTTGTTTGGTGGAGATTCTGGTTGGAGGCAAAGGTTCTTCTCCCTCCACGTGCGAGATTAGCTTCTGGGTTCCCTTGGGTGAGTGCCAATGTCGTGGAAGGCTAGAGGAAGAGGGAAACCTAGTTTCTTAATGTTTTTTCGTGAAACAAGGGAGCAGTTGTGGTTTCGTGGGTGGTTTTAAACCACTCCACGACCACTTATATTTTTTTCTTTTTAAAATCCCAATCGCACCCTTGCATGCGATTGGGAATCGCATTCACACATGCGATTTGAATCGCACTCACACATGCGATTGCAATCTATTTTAAAAAAAAATTACAAACAAGAAAATCGCACCTGAACATGCGATTTTTGTGTATAAATCGCATTCCTATGTGCGAAAATTAACCAGTCCTCGTGAATTTGTATCTTTTTCACACCACAAGCTGAATCCAAGGTTTCTTCATTCTCCTTTGTATAAGGGAGGTCATACAAGGGGGTTACAATGAAGTGGGTGGGAAAAATATTAGAGCTTGATGAATTAGAGAGGGAGAAAATAGAGTTTTTTAAAATTCAGGAATTTTTTATTTTTCAGTTCTTTTTTTTCCAAACAGGGGTATTTTAGTCATTTTTGAAAAATAGGGGGGCGTAAGGCGCGAAAAGGGGGGCGCCAAACGTGATCCCCTTTTGTAAAACCCTCTATTTTTAGTATTTGTATTTTTGATCCTTGGAAATTGAATTAATTATGCCTAGGTCCCTAAACTATTTTATAGTTGGGTTTTAGTCCCTATTAGACCTTTGTTTGAATTATTTTTGGTGGTATGGTCTTTTGAGATTTGTTATAAATAAAATTCTGATATATTAGATTGATACTTGGGTAAAAGATTATATTTGCTTAATTTTTAGCGAGATGAGCTTTGGTTTAGTGGTTCAGACTTGAGTATTTCACCTACAGGTGAGGATCAAGATATAGATTTTAGTGGGGAAGATATGCTGCAACAGAATAGGTAAAATGGCTTAGTAACTTCCGACTCTTTTGAAAACACGTTCTGCATAATTGCAAAGAGAGGAACTGATTTCCTTCCAATCCTCTTCACTCTTAAACACGTAAAAACCTTGCTGAAGCAAAACATCCCAAATGCAGAAAAGCCACTCTTGTTTCTACTTCACATAGTCTTCATCCTCCTATTGCTAGTTCCTTCCACGCCTCCCGTTGCCCATTCCTCTCATTGCCGCTGTGTTCATTGGAGGAAGCCTTCGAATTCTCTAACATTCTCTTACAGAGGCCCCTATTGTGTTTTTGCCCGCGCTTGAGCACGAAATTCACTTCACTTCTGAGATGAGGACGAGCGTTGGAGCGTAGAAGATGAACACCGGCTTGTACATTCGTTCCCGAAGCCATATTCGAGGTTGGGCTTGAAGTGGATGCAAAATAATCAAAGGTAAGGGTAACTTCGGTTTTAGAGAGTCTTGAGTCATGCGTGCCTTTTTAAATTTGTTTGTGATTCAGATGAAGATGTTTCGTTATTTGTTGATGATGAGATTATTATTCTGTTAGTTGTTTTGAATGAGAATTGATTTGAAGAACTTTTTTGGTTATTTCTATAACATGTTGATACGCTTACGTGCTTTATAACATGTTGACATGGATTAAAAATTGGGATGAATGTGTTCACAGATCGTTTTGCCATGATTGTTGAGATAAATGTGTGAACTGTGGGTTCATGAAGATGTGTGTCATGGCATGTGCATCTTAGGATTGACGACAGTGGGGTGGTGGTTTAACCACGTGACTGTTAAGAGCGGTGGGGTGGTGGTGCAACCACGTGATCGTTAAGGGCCGGTGGAGTGGTGGTTTAACCACGTGATCATGCCTGAGGACAATGGGGTGGCGGTTTAACCACGTGATTGTCCGGTTCCTTTGGAACGATGTTTTTGGCCATAAAGAGCATATAGACATGAGGAAACTAACAAGCATGAACTATATTTATGATTGATAACATGTTTACACTACTGAGATGTCACTGTTATGGGTTATAATTGAATATGCTTTTATTTATGTTCTATCGCTGTTATTTATGCTATTCTGATTTTATGCTTGTTGTACACTATCACTCTTGTTGTTGATTGTTCTAAGAGTTAACTCTTTCTGTTTTCTATTTGTTGTTTGGGCGCTTAACGTCAGAGACAAACAGGGCAAGGAGTTTCATCTCTTGAAGAACATTATGGAATCAGAGTGCGCAGTGAAAGCGTGGGGAAAATCTGAAGAAGATTATTAATGCTTAGAGGACTTCCGCTGTTTATTTTTTTGAGTTTGTTGAGGAGCGTTTAACGTTGTTGTATTATTATTCGTTTCCGCTTCCGCGTAGTTATTATTAGTCTATGGGATTATTATCATGTTAAATAATAATTATTGAGCGCCGAAAATTCTTTTGAAAATTTGAGTGACCTTTCTAAGAGGTTTGTTAAAGTTAATTTCCGCTTATTCATTATGTGACCCTCAATCCAAAAATTGGGGTGTTACAGATTTGAATCTCAACAAATACCACATGGGCCACTAAACCAGTAAACTCACAATCATCTAATCATTTATAATGGCAAAATAAAATTTTAATTTAATTTAATTAGTTTCATGTGACATATTTTTAAGATCTTACGAAGATTTACTGTTTATATATACCTATTATTCACATTGATTTGTTTGGACTAATACAAATTGATAAGAACAAGGGTTGCAAAAGGTGAATAGAATTTCAAAAATAAGGAATACTGGTAATTTGAGAGTACCAGCTCTCTGCTACGGGTAATTCGAGAGTACTAGCTCTTTCCTCAAGTCTGTTTTAATTTCCAATTCAATGCTTTTCTTATTCTTTCTTCCTCTATTAATAATAGTTTCCTCTAACTGATTGATAGAATCAATTAGTTACAAAAGAATAACAAATTAACAATATCTAATAACAAATAACTAATTATCACCTAATAATATCTAATAACTATATTCCCACTAACCCCACTCTTAATTACTAACCTATCATCTTGTTTGAAAGATGCTCTCTTTGGTTATTCTCACCATCTATACTAGCTAATAATCTCCTAAAAACTAAAAGATCTCCTCCTATAGCATATCAAACAATCTCTTGTTTTGTAGAGGAAGATGTAGAATAGGAAGAACTCAAACTTTAAATGTGTCCATTGTCATTCATTAACATAGTTTTCTTTGATGGACATTGTGAGGAAATGCGACCCCTACCAAGAAACTTGAAGTACTTTATGTTTGACACATTTTCTCTCGGTTTGGAAATTGGACAACTAGGAGGTGTCTTCTTAAATTCTCTATGGTGTTTTTTTTTTAATCTTTAGGGTCCCTATATGGTTTGTCTTGATTATCCTTGGACCTAGAACTCTCACAGTTTTTGAAATATTTCCACTTGGAAGTCAAGGATTTTCAAAAAGATTTATCTGTCCAAGTAAAAAAATTCCATCTTTTAAATTGTTGCTCCACCTTTGTAGCTAGTGGACAAGCTCTTTAAGGTTAAGGTAGTTATGGAGCTCAACACACCTCTATGAGTGCTTCTTCATTTTCATGACAATTTTCTCATATCTCTTATCAAGAACATTTCCATCTCTCTATAGTACTCATCGACACCCATGGCCCTTGGGTCAACCCTTTAAGGGTTTAAAGAAGCTCCCTATGGTAGTAAGAAGGTACATATCTTCTCATGATAACTTTGAGCTCCTTCGAAAATGAGATGTGGTTTACCATAACTCTTCTCTCTAACTAATCTAACTTACCAATATAGTGCAAATTTTTGAAAACTTAGGTTAGCTAATTTAACTACTTTTTCTTCCCTAATTTTATGCAAACTAAAAAGTTTTCTACTTTGAGCTACGACACTTAGTAGGCTTTTATCTCACTTTTAAAATGAAATGGAGTATACGTGACCTAGGAGAAAGAGGAGAATCACTTCTAAACAAATCAACAATCGCAAGATACGAAGGGAAAAAGCAAAAGGGTAAACAAAGAACAAAAACAATAAAAAACAAACACCCCTTAAGGACCACTCCAAATTATCCTATTTCTACCTAGATGGTGATCCAAAAGATCATATTTATAATAATGTTTTATATCTCTACTCACTCACACGAAAAAAAACAAACAAAGCAAACAAGTAGAGATCAACCAAAGGATCCGAAAAGAATGTCCAAAGTCCTCTTACAATAAAGAAAAAGAAAAGCACAAAACTATATCCTACTACAAAAGAACTACAAAGTACAAAGCTTTGTTCCTAGATACAATCTAAAAGTAAGATTTACAATGAGAATCCTAATACAAACGTACTATGACAAACAAGTGAATATTCAACATCGAAACTTGACTTTTTTTTATTTTTTTATTTTCTCTCACTCACCATGTATCACGCTTATGACTTTTTCTCTATTGAGCATTTTTGTCTTTTCCCACTCCTTATCTCGTTTTCAAATTCTCTCAAAAGAAACCCACTAGATGTAACCCAGTGTGAGATCAAAGATGGTTTTGTAGAGTCCCTTCAAACAGCTAGCAAACTTCAGAGGTCAAATGGAAAATATACCAATCACAAAACAATGGAAAGCACAAAGACAATGAAGAAAAGCTTGACAAGGAATAAGGATTGCTAAAAGATGAAAAAGTGCGATAGAACTACCAAGAGGCTAACAAAGACAAAAACACGTCGAGTTAGACATATTTTTCGTTTCATAAAAGGTTCTCAGCAAGACTATTTGCGTATCACATAACCTCTCTCGACCAAAAGGTTGATATTTTCACTAAGGCACCAACTCTGTTTGAGGCTCTAAAGGACAAACTCAATCGACACGATTTCTCTTTCTCTCCCACTTTGAGATTAAGGTGGACTGTTAGAGAACAGTTAGTTATAGTTATAGTGCCAGTTGGATGTTACCAGTTGTATGTTAGTTGTTGAGTTAGTTTACTCATTGTAAATGTTTTGTTAGTTAGACCTAGTACATGTATTCAACTTGTTGTGCAAGCTTCTCTCACTCTATAAATTAACAGAGCATTTATTGTATTCGATTTGAATATCAGTAACATAATTCAATTCAGTTTACTTTTCTTTTTCTCACTAAACCTAGTTCTCAATAGGAAGAACTTATATATCTCCCTTGCGTGCGTGATCAAAGCATGGAAACAAGTGCAAGCCAATAGCTTACCAAAACGAATATAAAATGAAGTCTGGAGGGTTCCTGGAGATGCTAAGTTGCACATGAACCGAATATTTATAAACAAATAGCAAACTAACGAGAAGCATATCAAGATAGACAGAGAAAATCAATTCCCACTTACCAGGACAATAGAGATCAACTGAATCCGAAAATTGAATCACCAAAAACATTGCCAAACTCGTTTTAACTTCAAAATTACTAGAAATGCCTGTAGAAAAGTTCAGCAAATAAAAGTTATTAATAGATCAATACAATCAAATCTAAAAGTGTAGAATACATTGCCAAACTCATTTTAACTTCAAAATTACTAATGTGAATTCTTCTTTATGAGGTGGTTTATATTATCAATTTCCGCAATATCAGGGAAACTTAATATGGAAAGTGTCCAATTAGTTCCAATAATAGAAACAGAAGCCAGCCATCAGTTTCATCACTATTTGATACTCGCTATTTGAAGAAAGATTAGACCAGCACTATAGAAATCAAATCTGTAAAGCAAATTCAGTTGTTTGAAACAAGAAAACCATGATAAGTAACATAAGAAAATATTATTACATGATAAAGGAAGCTATTTATCTTCTAATTAGCCATGGGTCATTCATAAGAAATGTTTAACCTGCCATAAGACTGGGACAGTACAGTTTTGCAACTGTAACTGAAGGTGAATATGGAGTTTGTGTGCTCATGATTTACTGTTTTGGTGCTGCATATCTGAAACAGAAGGATGGTACACATCATGAATTGCCTATAGTGGGATGTCAAGCCTATATGGATTCCATGAGAATATTTTTTTTTTCCGAAAGCAAAATGATATATTAATAAGGGATATACAACCACCAAAATGGCCTCAACAAGAAGGAGGGGGAGTTGCCCGTACGCCTAAAATATAGGCCTCCAAGACAAGAGAGGGACAACGTCAACGCCTCAGGCCAAGAAAGGGAAAAAACACAATCGCAACCAAAAGTAAATGACCTGAAAATTACACAACGAAATGCCCCACAAAGCAACACCTGCGCAAAAATAATCTGCTCCTACGGAAGTCTACGATCCATAATATGCGCCGCAATCTGATTTACTGCCTCGACATCACAGCAATAAAAAACAACACCCACCTGCTTAACCACCGAAATGGCACGCCTAGCTCTCGTCATAACACCTGGAGGCACCGGTGACTCGGACGGTACAACGGAGGAAAGGATACCTTCACTTCTATCGCCTCCCGCCACGACCTCCACAAGAGAATAGGAAGGAGTGGATATGGTAGGATTGCGTATCTCCTGGCAACAGATCTCCTTCCTAGGGCGGTCCCGAGCCCTCTTAACCCCTTGCCCTCGAACCTTAACTGCCGACTTTGAAGGCTCAGCCTTCAAACTATCATCGTCCCAAAGGATAAAAAGCAGAACCAATATCAGGCACAAGTTCATAGCAATCATCGTAACGCATGATCGGGCATATCCATTTGGGACTCAAAAATGGGAAGGGATAACCATTTATGCACCCCAAGAAGGCTCAGCCTTCAAACTATCATCGTCCCAAAGGATAAAAAGCAGAACCAATATCAGGCACAATTTCATAGCAATCACCGTAATGCACGATCGGGCATATCCATTTGGGACTCAAAAATGGGAAGGGATAACCCTTTATGCACCCCAAGAAGGCTCTGCCTTAAAACTATCATCGTCCCAAAGGATAAAAAGCAAAAGCAGAGAGAAAGGCAACAAGGGTCGAAAGGGACAAGGGCCAGAACTTAGTTTATCACTAAGCTTGAAAAAATAATTCCAAATTCCACCACCACACAGTTGAGCATTACATTTGACTAACATGCACTGTGTCTGTAATTATCGCATTAGCAAGACAGAAGAAAGAGAGAAAAGCCTCAAGATTTTAGGACATTAAGCTTTTCACCGAACAACAATTTCATAGGTCCTTTTGTCCCTCATGAACCTCAAAATTTTCCAGAACCAATATCAGGCACAAGTTCATAGAAACCACCGTAATGCATAATCGAGCCTATCCATTTGGGACTCAAAAAGGGGAAGGGAGAACCCTTTATGCACCCTAAGAAGGCTCAGCCTTCAAACTATCATCGTCCCAAAGGATAAAAAGCAGAACCAATATCAGGCACAAGTTCATAGCAATCACCGTAACGCATGATCGGGCATATCCATTTGGGACTCAAAAATGGGAAGGGATAACCCTTTATGCACCCAAAGAAGGCTCAGCCTTCAAACTATCACTGTCCCAAAGGATAAAAAGCAGAACCAATATCAGGCACAAGTTCATAGCAATCACCGTAACGCATGATCGGGCATATCCATTTGGGACTCAAAAATGGGAAGGGATAACCATTTATGCACCCCAAGAAGGCTCAGCCTTCAAACTATCATCGTCCCAAAGGATAAAAAGCAGAACCAATATCAGGCACAATTTCATAGCAATCACCGTAATGCACGATCAGGCATATCCATTTGGGACTCAAAAATGGGAAGGGATAACCCTTTATGCACCCCAAGAAGGCTCAGCCTTCAAACTATCATCGTCTCGAAGGATAAAAAGCAGAACCAATATCAAGCACAAGTTCATAACAATCACCGTAACGCATGATCGGGCATATCCATTTGGGACTCAAAAATGGGAAGGGATAACCCTTTATGCAGCCCAAAAAGGCTCAGCCTTCAAACTATCATCATCCCAAAGGATAAATAGCAAAAGCAAAGAGAAAGGCAACAAGGGTCGAAAGGGACAAGGGCCAGAACTTAGTTTATCACTAAGCACCGTAACGCATGATCGGGAATATCCATCTGGGACTCAAAAATGGAAAGGGATAACCCTTTATGCACCCCAAGAAGGCTCAGCCTTCAAACTATCATCGTCCCAAAGGATAAAAAGCAGAACCAATATCAGGCACAATTTCATAGCAATCACCGTAATGCATGATCGGGCATATCCATTCGGGACTCAAAAATGGGAAGGGATAACCCTTTATGCACCCCAAGAAGGCTCAGCCTACAAACTATCATCGTCCAAAGGATAAATAGCAAAAGCAGAGAGAAAGGCAACAAGGGTCGAAAGGGACAAGGGCCAGAACTTAGGTAATCACTAAGCTTGAAAAAATAATTCCAAATTCCACCACCACACACTTGATCATTACATTTGCCTAACATGCACTGTGTTAGGACATTAACCTTTTCTAACACCAATCAAACTTTCACTGCCAGGCGCCAACACTAAACAATTCTAAAAGAAGAATATCAAAAATCAAACCCGTAGAATGCAACAAAGAATAGAAAAGCTAGACAAGTAATAACCGTTAAAACAAAAGAGAATTACAGCAAAGAATCAACGATATTGCTGGTACTATATATCGAAGGTCTCAACAAATACAAAATTAAAAAGCACTATAAATGAAGACAATACCTTTGAATAGCCAAAATCACAAATTTTCAAGCGAGGAGCTGGACTACCATCCAACAATGTGTTTTCCAACTTCAAGTAATGATGGCATACTAGCTTCATTAAAGAAGACAAATAGAGAACCTCAAGTCAGACATCTCATTATATCTTCTGAGCAGAAAATGCACTGCCGAAAAAGCAAAGACTACATGCACCATGGCGTGACAATAGCTAACACCTGATATAAGTTATTGGAAAAAGAAGCGTGCCTGCAGTTTTAAATAGTAGGCATTAAAGACATGCGGCAGGACTACACAAATGAATAAATGCAGCGGAGAAGATCCTCAACAAAACATCCTGCGCTGCATATCCCCTCAAATAGCTCTCCTGCAGAAGCATTTTCTATTACAATTGTCAAATGTGATGGGGTCATTGTAACCTAGAGTCACATTATCAAAGGACTAATCAAGATATATGATACATATGAAGAAATAGGATAGGATATCGTGAGTGTACAGACCTCCTTGAACCTAACTATATTGGGATACCTCAGTGATCTGTGATTTATAACTTCTCTCTGTACATTTTCATCTATCAGTTAATGAGAAACAATGAAATTCCAAAATGCAAGAATGAGATTAACCAAAATATGAAGAATGGGTGTTGCAGATGATATCTTCGTGGCGAGTTTAGTCTTGAGCAGTACGAGTTCTGTCCTTCCTCCACCAATCACCTCATTTTCCATGGCAGCACCTCATCCCACAAACAATTTCTTCAACACACCCCAACTGTTTGCACAAGAAAGCCATAAAAAAATCAGCACAGCAGTGATACCTTAAATTTGACAGGTAGAATTAGTTTCAATAGAGCATCACATCAAGAAAGCTATAAAAAATATCTGCAAAGCTGTTTGCACAAACTCTTGGTCCTTGCTCATTCATCCAAATTTCTACTTCACCATATTCATTCGCCTTCTTCAAAACTAAGACACCTTCCTTCCTATGAGAACCAAAAGAAACCATCAATTACAATTATACAATTCAATAGGCAAAAGACATTGAAATCTCACAATCACACATGCCATGTCAAGATGTAGATTTTCTTTTTTTTTTTCCTACAACCATAAGATTATAAGCAATAGAAAAATCAAAACATGTATAATACCTCTGAAGAGGTCTTCTTAGCCAGCGACACTCTATAAAGAACTCTAAATGAACACCAGAAACACTGCTACCTAAAAATTACAACATAAAATCAACTTGAGTTCACAAACAAATTTTTGTAATAATAATAACAATAATATTAATGAAAATAATAATAATAATAAAATAAACACTTTCAAGGAAATGAATATATTTCAAAAACAAAGGTAGAAACATTATATTGCAAATATATATTTATATAAGTGAGAAAAACATTTTGAAATAAGTAAGAAAAAGTATAACAAAAAATATGGTGATAAAATCTAAGTTTATAATATAATAAAGAAACTCTTTTACCAACCAATGCAAAAATATATATACGTGAGAAACTTCATTTTGAAAATAGTAATATAAAGTTATCAAAGAAAATTATTACCGAGCATTTAAAAAGTTTGTAAATAATGTTAGATAAGTATATACTGGGATTGCCTCTAATGAGTATTGCAAGGAACATGTAGGAAGCTTTTGTCTCTTTTGGAACTCTAGAAACAAGAACCCAGTCTTTTGATCCTGTCTTTGCAGAACCTAATTATATTATATCCATCAGTCAACACACACAAGTGAATTATATAATAGAAATATACTTGACAGTTGAGACATTTGTTACCTTAGAGCATCCTCATCAGTTCTATCATCACCAATATAAATTTGAAGCACATCAATAGAATTCTCGTATCCTAGAAATATGTAAATAATATTGAAGTTAGGACATATGTCTCATAATACACAACCCAAGTTGCATGAGCATACACTCACCTAGCTGCAGTCCATGACCCTTCTTCTGGACCCTCAACACAAGAACCTCTATTTCCTTGTACTGGTTTCCATTGCTCTTGTATCAGTAGAGTAGGGAAAGCATCTGTCCCATTAACCAAGTTAGATTAACAGTTAGATTCAAAACCACAAAAAAAGTGTATTTAATTTTTATTGTAAGATTGGTTTTTCCTTCCAATGATCCATAAGCGAACAAAAAGGAAACAAGCCATTTTGGGAAAACCCAACTGGCAATCTTTAACCACGTTTAAGATTTGACAACAAAAAAACCGCTTATAAGAATCCCCCAATAAAAATAAATCAGATAGGAAAAAGATAAACACACCCCCACATCTTGGTGACACCCTCTGCCATAGCGCTGCAAATGCCTACCAGTGCGGGGAGAAACAAAGAACATAAGAATGTTCTCCAATTGTACAAGGGTCACTTTTCTAACACCAATCAAACTTTCACTGCCAGGCGCCAACACTAGACAACTCTAAAAGAAAAATATCAAAAATCAAACCCGTAGAATGCAACAAACAATAGAAAAGCTAGACAAGTAATAACCGTTAAAACAAAAGTGAATTACAGTAAAGAGTCAAAGATATTGCTGGTACTATATAGTGAAGGTCTCAATAAATACAAAATTAAAAAGCACTATAAATGAAGACAATACCTTTGAAAAGCCAAAATCAAAAAAATTCAAGCGAGGAGCCAACAATGTGTTTTCCAACTTCAAGTCATGATGGCATACTGGCTTCATTAAAGAAGACAAATAGAGAACCTCAAGTCAGACATCTCATTATATCTTCTGAGCAGAAAATGCACTGCCGAAAAAGCAAAGACTACATGCACCATGGCGTGACAATAGCTAACACCTGATATAAGTTATTGGAAAAAGAAGCGTGCCTGCAGTATTAAATAGTAGGCATTAAAGACATGCGGCAGGACTACACAAATGAATAAATGCAACGGAGAAGATCCTCACCGAAACGCCCTGCGCTGCATATCCCCTCAAATAGCTCTCCTGCAGAAGCATTTTCCATTACAATTGCCAAATGTGATGGGGTCATTGTAACCTAGAGTCACATTATCAAAGGACTAATCAAGATATATGATACATATGAAGAAATAGGATAGGATATCGTGAGTGTACAGACCTCCTTGAACCTGACTATATTAGGATGCCTCAGTAATCTGTGATTTATAACTTCTCTCTGTACATTTTCATCTATCAGTTAATGAGAAACAATGAAATTCCAAAATGCAAGAATGAGATTAACCAAAATATGAAGAATGGGTGTTGCAGATGATATCTTCGTGGTGAGTTTAGTCTTGACCAGTACGAGTTCTGTCCTTCCACCACCAATCGCCTCATTTTCCATGGCAGCACCTCATCCCACAAACAATTTCTTCAACACACCCCAACTGTTTGCACAAGAAAGCCATAAAAAAATCAGAACAGCAGTTATACCTTAAATTTGACGGGTAGAATTAGTTTTAATAGAGCATCACCTCAAGAAAGCTATAAAAAATATCTGCAAAGCTGTTTGCACAAGCTCTTGGTCCTTGCTCATTCATCCAAATTTCTACTTCACCATATTCATTCGCCTTCTTCAAAACTAAGACACCTTCGAAGCTATGAGAACTAAAAGAAACCATCAATTACAATTGTACAATTCAATAGGCAAAAGACATTGAAATCTCACAATCACACATGCCATGTCAAGATGTAGGTTTTTTTTTTTTTTTTTCCTACAACAATAAGATTATAAGCAATAGAAAAATCAAAACATGTATAATACCTCTGAAGAGGTCTTCTTAGCCAGAGACACTCTATAAAGAACTCGAAATGATCCTTCCTCCAACTTTTTCCCCATAACAAAATCATTCTACCATAATAAACCCCTCAGTAAAAAGTTAACAACTAATAAAATGAACACCAGAAACACTGCTACCCAAAAATTGCAACATAAAAACCAACTTGAGTTCACAAATCAATTTTTGTAATAATAATAAAATAAACACTTTCAAGGAAATGAATATATTTCAAAAACAAAGGTAAAAACATTATATCGCAAATATATATTTATATAAGTGAGAAAAACATTTTGAAATAAGTATGAAAAAGTATAACAGAAAATATGGTGATAAAAAACAAAAAGATAAAAACTAAATTTATAATATAATAAAGAAAATCTTTCACCAACCAATGCAAAAATATATATATGTGAGAAACTTCATTTTGAAAATAGTAATATAAAGTTTTCAAAGAAAATTATTACCGAGCATTTAAAAAGTTTGTAAATAATGTTAGATAAGTATATACTGGGCTTGCCTCTAATGAGTATTGCAGTGAATATGTAGGAAGCTTTTGTCTCTTTTGGAACTCTAGAAACAAGAACCCAATCCCTTGATCCTGTCTTTGCAGAACCTAATTATATTATATCCGTCAGTCAACACACACAAGTGAATTATATAATAGCAATATACTTGACAGTTGAGACATTTGTTACCTTAGAGTATCCTCATCAGTTCTATTATCACCAATATAAATTTGAAGCACATCAATAGAATTCTCGTATCCTAGAAATATGTAAATAATATTGCAGTTAGGACATATGTCTCATAATACACAACCCAAGTTGCATGAGCATACACTCACCTAGCTGCAGTCCATGACCCTTCTTCTGGACCCTCATCACAAGAACCTCTATTTCCTTGTACTGGTTTCCATTGCTCTTGTATCAGTAGTGTAGAGAATGCATCTGTCCCATTAACCAAGTTAGATTAACAGTTAAATCCAAAACCACAAAAAAAAGTGTATTTAATTTTTATTATAAGATTGGTTTTTCCTTCCAATGATCCATAAGCTAACAAAAGGGAAACAAGCCATTTTGAGAAAACCCAACTGGTAAAAATTCAATCTTTAACCACGTATAAGATTTGACAATAAAAAAATAAACCGCTTATAAGAATCCCCCAATAAAAATAAATCAGATAGGAAAAAGATAAACACACCCCCACATCTTGGTGACACCCTGTGCCATACTGCTGCAAATGCCTACCGGTGCGGGGAGAAACAAAGAACATAACAACGTTCTCCAATTGTACAAGGGTCACTTTTCTAACACCAATCAAACTTTCACTACCAGGCGCCAACACTGAACAACTCTAAAAGAAAAATATCAAAAATCAAACCCGTAGAATGCAACAAACAATAGAAAAGCTAGACAAGTAATAACTGTTAAAACAAAAGTGAATTACAGTAAAGAATCAAAGATATTGCTGGTACTATATATTGAAGGTCTCAATAAATACAAAATTAAAAAGCACTATAAATGAAGACAATACCTTTGAATAGCCAAAATCACAAATTTTCAAGCGAGGAGCTGGACTACCATCCAACAATGTGTTTTCCAACTTCTTGTCATGATGGCATACTTGCTTCATTAAAGAAGACAAATAAAGAACCTCAAGTCAGACATCTCATTATATCTTCTGAGCAGAAAATGCACTGCCGAAAAAGCAAAGACTACATGCACCATTGCGTGACAATAGCTAACACGTGATATAAGTTATTGGAAAAAGAAGGGTGCCTGCACTATTAAATAGTAGGCATTAAAGACATGCGGCAGGACTACACAAATGAATAAATGCAACGGAGAAGATCCTCACCGAAACGCACTGCACTGCATATCCGCTCAAATAGCTCTCCTGCAGAAGCATTTTCCATTACAATTGCCAAATGTGATGGGATCATTGTAACCTAGAGTCACATTATCAAAGGACTAATCAAGATATATGATACATATGAAGAAATAGGATAGGATATCGTGAGTGTACAGACCTCCTTGAACCTGACTATATTGGGATACCTCAGTGTTCTGTGATTTATAACTTCTCTCTGTACATTTTCATCTATCAGTTACTTGTCTCTGTACATTTTCATCTATCAGTTAATGATAAACAATGAAATTCCAAAATGCAAGAATGAGACTAACCAAAACATTAAGAATGGGTGTTGCAAATGATATCTTCGTGGCGAGTTTAGTCTGGAGCAGTACGAGTTCTGTCCTTCCACCACCAATCGCCTCAATTTCCATGGCAGCACCTCATCCCACAAACAATTTCTTCAACACACCCCAACTGTTTGCACAAGAAAGCCATAAAAAAATCAGCACAGCAGTGATACCTTAAATTTGATGGGTAGTATTAGTTTTAATAGAGCAAGCATCACCTCAAGAAAGCTATAAAAAATATCTGCAAAGCTGTTTGCACAAGCTCTTGGTCCTTGCTCATTCATCCAAATTTCTACTTCACCATATTCATTCGCCTTCTTCAAAACTAAGACACCTTCGAAGCTATGAGAACCAAAAGAAACCATCAATTACAATTATACAATTCAATAGGCAAAAGACATTGAAATCTCACAATCACACATGCCATGTCAAGATGTAGGTTTTTTTATTTTCCTACAACCATAAGATTATAAGCAATAGAAAAATCAAAACATGTATAATACCTCTGAAGAGGTCTTCTTAGCCAGAGACACTCTATAAAGCACTCTAAATGATCCTTCCTCCAACTTTTTCCCCATAACAAAATCATTCTGCCATAATAAACCCCTCAATAAAAAGTTAACAACTAATCAAATGAACACCATAAACACTTCTACCTAAAAATTGCAATATAAAATCGAACTTGAGTTCACAAACCAATTTTTGTACTAATAATAATAATAATAAAATAACACTTTCAAGGAAATGAATATATTTCAAAAACAAAGGTAAAAACATTATATAGCAAATATATATTTACATAAGTGAGAAAAACATTTTGAAATAAGTAAGAAAAAGTATAACAGAAAATATGGTGTTAAAAAACAAAAAGATAAAAACTAAGTTTATAATATAATAAAGAAACTCTTTCACCAACCAATGCAAAAATATATATACGTGAGAAACTTCTTTTTGAAAATAGTAATATAAAGTTATCAAAGAAAATTATTACCGAGCATTTAAAAAGTTTGTAAATAATGTTAGATAAGTATATACTGGGCTTGCCTCTAATGAGTATTGCAAGGAACATGTAGGAAGCTTTTGTCTCTTTTGGAACTCTAGAAACAAGAACCCAATCCCTTGATCCTGTCTTTGCAGAACCTAATTATATTATATCCGTCAGACAACACATACAAACAAGTGAATTATATAATAGCAATATTCTTGACAGTTGGGACATTTGTTACCTTAGAGCATCCTCATCAGTTCTATCATCACCAATATAAATTTGAAGCACATCAATAGAATTCTCGTATCCTAGAAATATGTAAATAATATTGCAGTTAGGACATATGTCTCATAATACACAACCCAAGTTGCATGAGCATACACTCACCTAGCTGCGGTCCATGACCCTTCTTCTGGACCCTCAACACAAGAACCTTTATTTCCTTGTACTGGTTTCCATTGCTCTTGTATCAGTAGTGTAGGGAATGCATCTGTCCCATTAACCAAGTTAGATTAACAGTTAAATTCAAAACCACAAAAAAAAGTGTATTTAATTTTTATTATAAGATTGGTTTTTCCTTCCAATGATCCATAAGCGAACAAAAAGGAAACAAGCCATTTTGCGAAAACCCAACTGGCAATCTTTAACCAAGTATAAGATTTGACAACAACAAAAAACCACTTATAAGAATCCCCCAATAAAAATAAATCAGATAGGAAAAAGATAAACACACCCCCACATCTTGGTGACACCCTCTGCCATAGCGCTGCAAATGCCTACCAGTGCGGGGAGAAACAAAGAACATAACAACGTTCTCCAATTGTACAAGGGTCACTTTTCTAACACTAATCAAACTTTCACTGCTAGGCGCCAACACTGAACAACTCTAAAAGAAAAATATCAAAAATCAAACCCGTAGAATGCAACAAAGAATAGAAAAGCTAGACAAGTAATAACCGTTAAAACAAAAGTGAATTATAGTAAAGAATCAAAGATATTGCTGGTACTATATATTGAAGGCCTCAATAAATACAAAATTAAATAGCACTACAAATGAAGACAATACCTTTGAATAGCCAAAATCACAAATTTTCAAGCGAGGAGCTGGACTACCATCCAACAATGTGTTTTCCAACTTCAAGTCATGATGGCATACTTGCTTCATTAAAGAAGACAAATAGAGAACCTCAAGTCAGACATCTCATTATATCTTCTGAGCAGAAAATGCACTGCTGAAAAAGCAAAGACTACATGCACCATTGCGTGACAATAGCTAACACCAGATATAAGTTATTGGAAAAAGAAGGGTGCCTGCACTATTAAATAGTAGGCATTAAAGACATGCGACAGGACTACACAAATGAATAAATACAACGGAGAAGATCCTCACCGAAACGCCCTGCGCTGCATATCCCCTCAAATAGCTCTCCTGCAGAAGCATTTTCCATTACAATTGCCAAATGTGATGGGGTCATTGTAACCTAGAGTCACATTATCAAAGGACTAATCAAGATATATGATACATATGAAGAAATAGGATAGGATATCGTGAGTGTACAGACCTCCTTGAACCTGACTATATTGGGATACCTCAGTGATCTGTGATTTATAACTTCTCTCTGTACATTTTCATCTATCAGTTAATGAAATGTGTATGAAAAAACTCATGAAAAGTTCCGCAGTCAAGCATACTGAAGAAATTTAACCAATACAGCCTATCAATATACGAAATTTCACAGTGAGGGGACCATACCCGAAAAGAAAAAACTTCCCTCTCATCATAATTATGTGTTATTAACCAAAAAGAGTACTAACATCAGACAATTTTCTCAAGGACACAGCCCACCTGAAGACAAGAAAGGCATGCAACAGGAGTGAAAAAAAATTCAAGCAAGAGAAGGTACACAACATATGTGAAACTAAGATCCCTTCATAAAATCATGATCAAACTGTTTCACAACATCGAACACAAAACTAACATCCCCTATCAAAAACAGGAGTTCTATATTACAAAGAAACACATGCATGAAAACATTACTTAAAAATAAGTGAACCGTGACAAGAGAGTCCAAGTTAACCAAATTACTTAAAACACGAAATCTATTAAAGCAGCTATAAAGAACTGAGTTTATCATTACACTTGGAAAAAAAATTCCAAACTCCACCGCCACACATTTAAGCATAAACTTGACTAACAGGCAATGTGTCTCTCATGTATGTACCCCCAAAACAGAAGATAGAAAGAAAGAAAAGCCCCAAGAATTTAGGACATTGACCTTCTCACCTCTCTGAGATGCTCCTTTCCTTTGGACCTTTCCGTGATATAGGTTTTATTCCAGCACTATTCAGCATACCGAAATAATATTTGGCGCGATAACATTTTGGCACAGCATGCACGAATGGTTAAGGACCATTGATTTTCAAAATTTAATAACCCTCGTTTTACAGACTTGCATCTCCGACAAATGTAAACTGTCATTATTCATTTGGATCATGCACTAAAATGATTATGTCATTTAGCACCTCCAATACAAACCCATCATACATAAATGAACTTCAAACCCACATTCATGAAAAAATAATTCCAAAAACCACCGCCACTCACTTAAGCATTACGCTTGACTAATAGGCACGTGTATGAAATATATGCATTTGCAAAACAGAAGAAAGAAAGAAAAGCCTCAAGAATATAGGACATTAACGTTTTCACCGAGCAACAATTTCATCAGTCATTCAGTCCCTCATGAACCCCAAAATTTATCGGGACCAATATCAGACACAAGTTTATAGCGATCACCGTAATGCATGATCAGGCATATCCATTCGGGACTCAAAAAGGGGAAGAGGAACGTTTTATGCACCCCAAGAAGGCTCAACCTTCAAACTATCATCGCCCCAATTGATAAAAAGCAAAAGCAGAGGGAAAGGCAACAAGGGTCAAAAGGGACAAGAGCCAAAACTTAGTTTATCATTACGATTGAAAAAATAATTCCAAATTCCACTGCCACACACTTAAGCATTACACTTGACTAACAGGCACCCTTCTGTAATTATTGCATTCACAAAACAGAAGAAAGAAAGAAAAGCCTCAAGAATTTAGGACATTAAACTTTTCACCGAGCAACAATTTCATCGGTCCTTTTGTCCCTCATGAACCCTAAAAATTTCCAGAACCAATATCAGGCACAAGTTCATAGAAACCACCGTAATGCATGATCGAGCATATCCATTTGGGACTCAAAAAGGGGAAGGGAGAACCCATTATGCACCCCAAGAAGGTTAAGCCTTCAAACTATCATCGCCCCAAATGATAAAAAGCAAAAACAGAGAGAAAGACAACAAGGGTCGAAAGGGACAAGGGCCAGAACTTAGTATATCATTGCGCTTAAAAAAATAATTCCAAATTCCAGCGCCACACACTTAAGCATTACACTTGACTAACCGGCATGGTGTATGTAATTAATGCATTCGCAAGATAGAAGAAAGAAAGAAAAGCCTCAAGAATTTAGGACATTAACCTTTTCACCGAGCAACAATTTCATCGGTCCTTTAGTCCCTCATGAACCCCAAAATTTTCTAGAACCAATATCAGGCACAAGTTTATAGCAATCACTGTAATGCATGATCGGGCATATCCATTTGGGACTCAAAAATGGGAAGGGAGAACCCTTTATACATCCCACGAAGGCTCAGCCTTCAAACTATCGTCGTCCCAAAGGATAAAAAGCAGAACCAATATCAGGCACAAGTTCATAGCAATCACCGTAATGTATGATTGGGCATATCCATTTGGGACTCAAAAATGGGAAGGGATAACCCTTTATGAATCCTAAGAAGGCTCAGCCTTCAAACTATCATCGTCCCAAAGGATAAAAAGCAGAACCAATATCAGGCACAAGTTCATAGCAATCACCGTAATGCATGATCGGGCATATCCATTTGGGACTCAAAAATGGGAAGGGATAACCCTTTATGCACACCAAGAAGGCTCTGCCTTCAAACTATCATCGTCCCAAAGGATAAAAAGTAGAACCAATATCAGACACAAGTTCATAGCAATCACCGTAATGCATGATCGGGCATATCCATTTGGGACTCAAAAATGGGAAGGGATAACCCTTTATGCACCCCAAGAAGGCTCAGCCTTCAAACTATCATCGTCCCAAAGGATAAAAAGCAGAACCAATATCAGGCACAAGTTCATAGCAATCACCGTAATGCATGATCGGGCATATCCATCTGGGACTCAAAAATGGGAAGGGATAACCCTTTATGCACCCCAAGAAGGCTCAACCTTCAAACTATCATCGTCCCAAAGGATAAAAAGCAAAAGCAGAGAAAAAGGCAACAAGGGTCGAAAGGGACAAGGGCCAGAACTTAGTTTATCACTAAGCTTGAAAAAATAATTCCAAATTCCACCGCCACACACTTGATCATTACATTTGATTAACATGCACTGTGTTTGTAATTATTGCATTTGCAAAACAGAAGTAAGAAATAAAAGCCTCAAGAATTTAGGACATTAACCTATTCGCCGAGCAACAATTTCATCAGTCATTTTGTCCCTCATGAACCCCAAAATTTTCCAGAACCAATATCAGGCACAATTTCATAGAAACCACCGTAATGCATGATCGAGCATATCCATTTGGGACTCAAAAAGGGGAAGCGATAACCCTTTATGCACCCCAAGAAGGCTCAGCCTTCAAACTATCATCGTCCCAAATGATAAAAAGCAAAAGCAGAGAGAAAGGCAACAAGGGTCGAAAGGGACAAGGGCCAAAACTTAGTATATCATTGCGCTTAAAAAAATAATTCCAAATTCCAGCGCCACACACTTAAGCATTACACCTAACTAACAACCATTGTGTTTGTAATTAATGTATTCGCAAGACAGAAGAAAGAAAGAAAAGCCTCAAGAATTTAGGACATTAACCTTTTCACCGAGCAAAAATTTCATCAGTCCTTTTGTCCCTCATGAACCCCAAAATTTTCCAGAACCAACATCAGGCACAAGTTCATAGCAATCACCATAATGCATGATCGGGCATATCCATTTGGGACTCAAAAATGGGAAGGGAGAACCCTTTATGCACCCCAAGAAGGCTCAGCCTTCAAACTATCATCGTCCCAAATGATAAAAAAGCAAAAGCAGGGAGAAAGAAAGAAAGAATCCAGTTGCTGCGGTTTTGGTTGGGGGAAATGGTTACACTAAATAACTATTGCACTATAACTACTTTGCAGATTAACCAATTCATTTCTAGTGCATGATAAAGTCACTGAAGGGTAAGAATATAAGTTCAAAAAATTGTTTAACCCAAACAAAGGTTCACTGCACCAATGTTTGTCAACAAAGCATAAATCATATACTAAGCAATCAACCACATTGTACTTCACGGCTAACAGAAAAATCATGGAAATGCTCTTCCTTTCATTTCCAACATGAAACTTAGTCTAAGAAGATACAAGGGGAGTGATAGAAATGTTTACCTTTTTTCTTTAGCCCGTTAAGAACCTTTTTCACAGTTCCCTCCAATCATTGAATTATGAATTCCGAGCTCTTTGGAATCAAGTCAACCCTCTCCCATGTTGGGGCCTTGTAGTCTACTTCATCAATTTAACAACAAAAACCATTTCAGAGTTACCCAATACAAAACTCCAACTCAAAAATTAGAAAGAAAGAAAAAAAAACAAAATCAAAATGAAAAACCCAACATTCACTACTGATTAACAATGGAGATGAGTCCTTCAGTACTTGCCTTTAACCTTTTCACCGAGCAAAAATCTCATCAGTCCTTTTGTCCCTCATGAACCCCAAAATTTTCCAAAACAAATATCAGGCACAACTGCACAAGTTTATAGCGATCACCGGCACATCCATTCCAGACTCAAAAGGGGGAAGGAAGAACCCTTTATGCACCCCAAGAACCCCCAAGAAGGCTCAACCCTCAAATTACCAGCATCGTCCTAAACGATAAAAAGCAAAAGCAGAATGAAAGGCAACAATGGCAGAAAGGAAGAAGGGACAACATCAGAATTAGCGATGATCGTTAATCATAACGAGAAGAAATTTCAAGAAACCCTAATTCGAAAGACCTCAAAGAAAGAGCAAGAATTGAAGATGGTGGGATTTTGGTTCTTGACATGCAATCGATATGGTTCCCTTGTTTGCAGGTATACTTCCAAAACTTTCTCATCTATATATTTATCTTTTCACTCAATTCCCCTCACTCAAAAGATTCTCTTACAATTATTTGTTTCCTTTATTTCACCCACACTCAACACTCGAGAGAGCTTCTGATGCTATAGCAGGCCAGAACAAAGACAAAACAACACAGACACAAAAACAAGAGAAAGATAGAAGGAGAAGTAGAAGGGCATAATAATAATGATAATGATAATGATATGTGGAAGTGAGTGAGTGTTATTTACCTGAGGAAGAGTGAAGCTGGTTACGAGTGTTGGAAGGAGAAGCGATGATGTCTCTGGGGCGTTTGGTGATGTCTCGGTGGAAAGCGGAAGAGAGCAGTTGTTTGCGCTCGCGGCGTTTTGCGGCGGAGACCCACGTGCTCTTGACGTGCGTCTGGCACTCGAACCCTCGGCTCTTACAGCACGTCCTGCACCGCATGTGAGGGCAATCCTTCTTCGCTTGGTTCCCGCAGTCCTGCAACTTATCCCTCCTCCCTCCCCCGCTATCGTCACGAACGCCGATCTCTGATCATCCCTGCTGGGGCCCACCCCAACCGCCGAGTAGAGATCTCGCTGCAGAAGAGGCCGCCCTGCTCCTCCTCCTCCAACTTCCTGCTGTTGCTGGTTCCATAGCTCGAAACCCCGGTACGAAGAAACGTCGTCGTTTGGCTTGTACCAGAATAGCGTCTCCGGTGGTGGAATTTCACCCTGCTGTTCCCCCTCCTGGTTCCCTCTCCCTCCTCCTAATGAGAACAACCCTGCCATTGTGTTAAACCTAACCCGACCTTCAATTTTGACCCGAAATCCATATCAGAAAACCCGATCGGTGGTGTGGTTTGCTAGGGTAGGGTATTGAGAAGAAGCAAGCATGTAGATGTAGTATAATTCCCCAAAAAAAAAAATACATGAATGGATAGAGAAAACAAACTAAAAACTCTTGTTAACTTAACTATTGGTTGAATTAATGAATAAGGCGAGTAGTTGAGAGAATTGGGATTTGTGAAGAGTGAAGAGTGAGCAAGCACAGCACAGCACAGCACAGAGACAAACACTTTATTTTTGTTGGTTATGGGTTGTTCTGTTGAGCCGTTGTGGCTGGGGAAAGGGTAATTTGAAGCAGATGGTTCGTTCGGACAGACAACGTAGAACAGAGTCGGGCAGCGTTAATCGCGCTTTTCAATTCTTTGCCTTCCTTCTCCAGCTTCTGCGTTTGTATGTAGTGGTAGTAGTGTGTAGTAATAATAATAACAAATAAGTAATAAAAATATTAATTTTATGAAGCAATTACTAATCAACAGTACCACAGTGTTGTTGTGTTTTTTGTTTGTTTTACAGCTACTATTATCTCTACACTGCAAACGCCGCCATGCCCCCTCTCTTTACTTCTGCAACGCTCACCTTCAATTTAATAATGCCACAAAAGTCTCCCTCTCTCTTTCTGAATTTTTCAGTAGAGTTTATGAGCTCTTTTTCTAGTTCTTCAGTACTTGCCTTTAACCTTTTCTCCGAGCAAAAATTTCATCAGTCCTTTTGTCCCTCATGAACCCCAAAATTTTCCAAAACCAATATCAGGCACAACTGCACAAGTTTATAGCGATCACCAGCACATCCATTCCAGACTCAAAAGGGGGAAGGAAGAACCCTTTATGCACCCCAAGAACCCCCAAGAAGGCTCATAAAAAGCAAAAGCAGAATGAAAGACAACAGTGGCAGAAAGGAAGAAGGGACAACATCAGAATTAGCGATGATCGTTCACATTATTAACGAGAAGAAATTTCAAGAAACCCTAATTCGAAAGACCTCAGAAAGAAAGAGCAAGAATTGAAGATGGTGGGATTTTGGTTCTTGACATGCAATCGATACGGTTCCCTTGTTTGCAGGTATACTTCCAAAACTTTCTCATCAATATATTTATCTTTTCACTCAATTCCCCTCACTCAAAAGATTCTCTTACAATTATTCGTTTCCTTAATTTACAACACAGACACAAAAACAAGAGAAAGATAGAAGGAGAAGTAGAAGGGCATAATAATAATGATAATGATAATGATATGTGGAAGTGAGTGAGTGTTATTTACCTGAGGAAGAGTGAAGCTGGTTACGAGTGTTGGAAGGAGAAGCGATGATGTCTCTGGGGCGTTTGGTGATGTCTCGGTGGAAAGCGGAAGAGAGCAGTTGTTGGCGCTCGCGGCGTTTTGCGGCAGAGACCCACGTGCTCTTGACGTGCGTCTGGCACTCGAACCCTCGGCTCTTACAGCACGTCCTGCACCGCATGTGAGGAAAATCCTTCTTCGCTTGGTTCCCGCAGTCCTGACAACTTATCCCTCCTCCCTCCCCCGCTGTCGTCACGAACGCCGACCTCTAATCATCCCTGCTGAGGCCCACCCCAACCGCCGAGTAGAGATCTCGCTGCAGAAGAGGCCGCCCTGCTCCTCCTCCTCCAACTTCCTGCTGTTGCTGGTTCCATAGCTCGAAACCCCGGTACGGAGGAACGTCGTCGTTTGGCTTGTACCAGAATAGCGTCTCCGGTGGTGGAATTTCACCCTGCTGTTCCCCCTCCTGGTTCCCTCCCTCCTCCTAATGAGAACAACCCTGCCATTGTGTTAAACCTAACCCGACCTTCAATTTTGACCCGAAATCCATATCAGAAAACCCGATCGGTGGTGTGGTTTGCTAGGGTAGGGTATTGAGAAGAAGCAAGCATGTAGATGTAGTATAATTCCCCAAAAAAATTCCCCTCACTCAAAAGATTCTCTTCCAATTATTTGTTTCCTTTATTTCACGAGCTTCTGATGAACAAAGACAAAACAACAGACACAAAAACGAGAAAGATAGAAGGAGAAGTAGAAGGGCATAATCATATGTATACCTGCCAAGAAGGGGCTTTTCTCAGTGCAAAGTCTTCTTGGCGTTCTTGGCATTTCTCAGTGCAAAGTCTTCTTAGCGCCACCTCCAACGGGTATTTCAGTTAAAAAGGAAAATCCTTTTATAATATCACACGCCGTAGAGATGAAGGAAGCGCGTCTGTCATACGCGAATCAAGCCCAGCGCTGAGCGCGTCTGTCATAGCGTAATCTACTCTACTTTTTTATTATTATTATTATTTATTTTTAATTTGAAGTGAGTTAATTCAAACGATTAATTTACAAATTATGCCCTTCAATAGTAAAAATTTATGGCCTTGCAGCGCCATTTTTTAGATTACCAACTTTGTATTTAAGAAAAAATAAAAAACAATCAAAATATTTCAAATTCTCCTGTTACAATATTTAAATTAATTTAACCTTCAAATACAAAAAACAAAAATACAAAAAATTACTGTAATGCGTTTGTACCATTTTTACTTTAATGGATAAAATGATTTTTTGACAAGATTATTATAATTGTTGTCAAGAAAATAATAGCAAATACCAGGTCATGCATTCTTCATTCCTATTTTATTTTTCTTTATCCTTAACAAAGATATAGATCTGTGTTGTAAGTAATTTAAATCAAGAGTGCACAGTAGATTTTCTGTGCAAAAACAGAAGAAAAGGAAAGAATTAACGAAGATGAATAAAGTTCATCGACGTGCCGCCTAATTAGCCCAGGAGAGGGATGCGTGGTAATAATATTTAAATAGTCATATAAATTTGGATAAAAAAATAATCATATAAATTATTCGGCCAAAAAAAGTCATATAAATTATTTTTATTATCTATTTATCGTCACATAGTTAAATATTTGAATTTGATTTAATTGTTTAATATTTATGGTTGCTTAACTTAAAAAGAAAACACTATTTTATTTAAGCTATTCACTTAATTTATGAATAAGAGTTTATGTTTACATATAGTTTATTTTTAACTTATTTTAATAAGTTTCTTCAATTAACTAAAATTAGCGTGCCTATTATCATAAGCGCTTAATTAATTTATATACGCTAAGGCACCCTTAATCTTATATAAATGTCATTTCGTAAAATCTCTAACGATATGAGAGATGCTAAAAAAATTCAAAAGAAAAATTAATGAAAAATGTTTTATATGATCTTTTTTTTCCGTTACCTTCCAGTTTGATTTAATGATTATGCCTCGAATTGATTCACCGTATTACTTTTAGGTAATATGTAATTATATTCGATATTTGATTCCCACGTGGCATGTTTAGTGGACGGGCAAAGATTCACTCTTAGGTAGGAGCGTCAGCAGATCTCTTTGAACAGGGTTGTTCACCAACTTGGATTTAAGTAGATGCAGGTGATTTAAACCCTCGACCTATGAAAAAATGAGAGTTAAACCCGAAACGGCAAAACCTATGATCAAACGGCAAAACCTGTGATCAAACCTGTAATCATATTTAAACATTCTCGTAAATAAATTGTTAATTTCCATGTGTTAAGTATTTAAATTCTTATTCTTTTATTGAATAGTTTATATAAAAATATATAAACAATAATGTTCTTTTCATCCCCGTATATTATTATTATTATTATTATTATTATTATTATTATTATTATTATTATTATTATTATTATTATTATTATTATTATTATTATTATTATTGTATCTAGTCTCACCCAAACAAGTATGGTACCTATTTTTAAATTTGAACAGCAAGAGATTGTTTATATATGAAGGATAATGAGCATACAAAGATAAAGAATTTCTTCCGTAGATTGTTTATTAAATGTGTTGTCATGTCTAAGATTTATTTATTATTTACCTAAAAATGCTCTTGACACTTAAGATGTTTATCGGGGCTTAGATGTTTAATAATTTTTTTTAGGAAAAATCTTCTCATCATGCAAGGAAGTCATCTTCTCACTTTGCTCCTCATTGACCCAATGTTTCTCTGCATGCTCTAGAAAATGTTATGATAAAATATCACGATGACATATCTCACAAAAGTTGTTTAATTTCTTCTGAAGATATAAATTAATGTTTTGATGTTTGTATGCATGATTCATCTCTCGTAGTTGTAGCCCTTTTTTTAATTTTGCATATATATATATATATATATATATATATATATATATATATATATATCTCATATTTTTAATTTGCATGTCTCTTTTAGATGTTCAAGCATCTACTTTGAACTTTGAACCCACAAGTAATAAACTATTGGAGCAAAATGCACTTAACTTGAGTCAAGTCTCTTCAGATCCCTACTCATTTGATCTTGATGAGTTGTTAGCTGATTTGGAGAATCTGCCATCGGAAAATGAAGTGAATATGTTATTAGACAATTATGACATATCTAACCAAGGTTGGTTCATTTTACCGTTAAATATTTTGATGTAATTTGTATTCATGATTTATCCCTCATAGTCCTTTTTTTAATTTTGAATATATATCTCATGTATTTATTTTGCATGTCTCTTTTAGATGTTCAAGCTTTGAACTTTGAACTTTGAACCCACGGGTGATCAACTATTGGAGCAAAATGCACATACCTTGAATCAAGTCTCTTCAGATCCCGATCAATTTGATCCTGAGTGGTTTGCTGATTTGGAGAATCTATCATCAAAAAATGAAGTAGATATGTTATTAGACAATCATGACATGTCTTACCAAGGTTGGTTCCTTTTACCGATAAATATTTTGATGTAATTTGTATTCATGACTTATCTCGCTTAATTAATTAGTCATTCTTAATTTTCCTTTGGATATATATCTCATTTATAATTTGTGAATTTCCTCAATGGCAATTCCATTCATATCAATCATATAGTCAAGGATACCAAAGGCAAAAGGAAAGAATATAAGAAATTGAGTATCCAGAAAAGAAAGAAAAAAAAAAGAGAATCACTATATAAGATCGATGAGAACAGGAAATTGATTATATCATAAAACTACATTCATCAAAGTGATAGGAACTCATGTGCCATTGTCAGTAATCGATTACATGTTCGCACCCCAGAAGTAGATTGGGAGTCCTACATAAGATGAGGGTATTTGTAAGACAAAGAAAAAATTTGGAATATGTTTCAGATTCTCCCTGTGATATTGTTAGTAAAAACTGCCACAAATGTGGCTGGCGGCTATAAACACTCTTGCATCCATAACTAGCTATTAGTAAAAACTGTCACAAATACGTTTATGGCATCTGCGAAGGCAGCAAGCACATGACTGCCAACGGAACACTTAGTGGCGGTTTAAAAATGCTACAATGTGTAAAAAAGACAGCCACTATAAAATACTTTTTTTTTAGTGATTGAGGGTTAAAAAAATAAGAATCATTGGATTAAATACTTTTTTAACGTGATGGTCTAGATTAAAAACCAGTTAATTGATCAGTAGGTAAGAAATTATAAAAAAATATATATATTACTGTTAGATCCCTGACTTTATTACTAATTATATTGGCCGGTTCAAAACATCAAGCGATATTATAATTTGTAAGAAAATTTGTATTAATTAATATTAAGTATGCATAATATAATCATTTGTGATAAAGTATTGAGGATTAGGATTTTTATAAAGTATAAAATAACTACTGAACGTCATATAAAATAAATAATAATGTTCTGAAACTGTAAATAGAAATGAAAACTAAAAAGTATATTATTTGTAGAAATTGTTATAATAATATAAAATAAATAAGTAATTATTGAATGAGATGTAAAATAAATAATAAAATGTATAATAATATAATAAAATAAATTATATTTAAAATATAAATATATATGGAAAATAATATTGTATTTATTTTGATTTATATAAAAAGATATATTAATGTGAGGTGTTTAGTTCTCATTCTCAAGCGATCGCTGTTTCTCTTGGTTTTACTTTAGGGTGTATGCTAGCCACTTGACTACTTGAGGGATGTGATTATTGTAACACTCCAACCTCCGTTCATTTTTATAAGAGATAAACTAATTTTGCACACCCCTTAAGAAAGTTAGTTTATCTAGTTTTTTACATTAAAATTGTTCCAAAGTGTTGTTGAATTTCCAAAATTGCCCTTTAACATAGTAGATGTATTTCCATATTTCTAATTATTTTTATTTATTTATTTTTGAATAAACCAACACCATTTATTATAAAGAAGACAGTGAGGAATGATTGAGAATTAATGTGATGCAATATTAGTGGATAAGTTAGATAATTGATTGCCTCAATGGATGAAAATGCATAGTTCACATTTTTTGATAAGCATAGTTCATGTACCTAGTCTTTGGAAAATGGAAAAAAGAAATATCATAATTAATGTGATGTAATTATTATCCAGAATTGAATAGGGGTAGAATAGTGAAAAAATAATTAAATTGACACAAAATTTCCTCTAGTCCTTATAAAAAGGGACGGTCAACACCCCTAACTCACCTCTTATAAAAAGGAACGGAGGAAGTACTTAGTAACCTTTTTCAAAATAAATATGTTAGGTGATCTTTCAATAGTCATAAATATGCAGCTAAATGTTTTTTCGTTTTCTAAATATTTTTGAAACCATGATATGCATAACTGCCACGTATAAAAATAATACTGCATCAGTTATTTATACAATTCACTCACAGGCGAAACTAGTTTTATCATACAATAAGGGACATCAAAAGGAAGAATATACTTGTCTATGAAATCTCCTAAGCAAACATGACCTTACATACCTGATTACCTGATAAGGAAATAGTGTTTATGACCAGTAAAATGTTCTTTTTATAGTAATAAAACACAAAAGAAAGGGGGTTTGAATTGTGTGTAAGATTTTTAAAACTTTTTTTTATGAAACAAATATAAGTTTCAAATATTTTCCAAGAGCTAAGTGCAGCGAAAATCAATTAAAGCTGAAAAGTAAAGTACACAGAATATTTATCTTGGTTCACCCCATTAATCGACAGGGCTACATCCAGTCCTTGACTTCACCAAGATTTTCCACTATTTTCACAAAGTAGTACAAGTATTATGTAGGACTTCTCCTAGTATTCGTAGGACTTCTCCTTACAAGTTTTATACAGGACTTCTCCTAACTTAGTATTCAACAGGACTACTCCCAATTTTTCTAACAAAGAAGGTTTGTGTTTCCATAAATTCTCTTCAACAAGAGTTGGGTAGAAAGTTTAAGAATAGAATAGAGAGGATATAAAGGTTGGTTCTCTGTTTGGGTTGTGTGAGAATGATAAGAGTTTCACTCTATGAAAGCTTCACACTTTGGCAGACGACTTAACTCAGGTAAGGATAACTTTGAGTTTAGTTTTTTCTATAGAGATGATTGCAAGAGATTGTCTTAGAAAGCTTAAGAAATTTTATCGTACGAAGTCGCCACTAAACTCAGTGTCTAAGTTCTCTATTTATATCTTCAGTAGGAATCATGTTGTCGATCGTTGGTGAAGATTTGAAGTGTTTCTGTTTTAATTTCTTCATCTGAGTGTGCAACAGATACTTCTGCAACTCTGTATCAGCATTAAATGCTTTGGTTGACATCGTCTAGTTCTTCAATGCTTTTGCCTTGAGTGCTCGTCTAAGCATTAAATGCTTGTGGAAGGCAGCAAAGAGAATATCATATTTCTGAACAAATGATTTGATTCTGACCGTTGAGGTGATACGATGTTCAGGAAATCACGTCGCTGACTCTGAAAAGACATGCTTGATTTACGGAATGTCAGAGTGTTTGCAGATACGAGGAATAAAATATTTATTGTGTCCCTATCTTGAATCCGTTGTAAACAGTGCTTCATTAAATCCTTTGACGAGGTAGATTTGCCTTAATAGCTTGAAGCAATGACAGATGAATTCTTTAGCACTTAGGCGGACGAACTCTATGAACGTTCTCTTCAGATGTTCACCAGACGCACTCTGTTGCCAGACGGACTCTTTAACGAGTTACAAGACATACTCTTCTTTTTTGTTTTTCTTCAAAGTGATGCTTTTGATAATGCTTTCAAAGGTGTAAGCAGAAGTTCTTCATATAGATAGATGTTCCTGAAATGTGAAATACTCAAAGTATTAGGAATTCTTTATCTATCAATATTAAACCTTAGGTAAAATTGTTATTTATCAAAATATATTAAAATATGGAATCGTTTGAATCTAACAATCTCCCCATTTTTGATAATGACAATTTTCATTTGAGAAAAAAGTTTAATATGGTTATTTCGAAAAAGATAGTACCAGAGTGGATGAAATATTAGCAAAGCATCTAAGGTAGTGTTAGAGCAATGTAATGTATTTTCACTTTTCATATCTTTTTCTTTAAAAACAAAGATATAAAATGTTTATCTTTATAGGTTTTCTTATCTAAAAAAACATGAACGTATCTTTTTTGTGAAGAAGGTCTTGCTCCTGACCCTGGTTGAGGTTTTGATGACGACAAACTCATCGGCAAAAAGAAGAAAAGAAGACTTAGAGGAAACAACACTATAAAGTTCATCATTTACCTAGAAGTCTTAGTTTAGGTGAGTTATGCTTCTAAAGGTTTCTCAAAGCATAAAGGCTCTTTAAAACATCTAAACTAATCAAGCTTAATGTTTTCATAACTTAAAAGAAGTAGAAAAACTCAAGCCGATCTTAAAGGATCAAGTTTCTGGAAGTTGGACTTTAGTGTAATCGATTTCAGCTTTCTGGTAATCAATTACACCTAGGCAAGTAATCGATTACTTCTTGCTTGTAATCGATTACATGTTTGAATTTGAAATTCAAACTGTAACGGCTCTTAGTGTAATCGATTACCTAAATGATGTAATCGATTACACACACGAAAAGTTGCATCTTTTCATGAACCATTGTGTCTCAAACCTTTTGGGAAAGGTTGCATTGGTTCAAGGACGTTTTCCCTTGCCTATATAAAGTCCATTTGAGTCCAGAACATAATAACACATGAGAATACATCATTAGGCCAAAGTTTTGTCAAAATAGTTCATTCATTAAGTCTTTTAGAACTTAAACTTTCAAAAGAGCCTAAATTCTGAGTTCATGATCTTCATGTTTATAAGAACACTCTAGTTGTTCACATCTTGAGGAACTCAGAATCTTGTTATGCTTAAGAGCCTTAAAGCATAAATTCTCATGATCAATCCACTTGTATGTTAAAGGATTGATACAACCAATTGTAAACTCTTCTTCATCTCTTTCTGATAGATTGAGTATTCACCGTGGATCTTGGTGAAGGGTTGTTGGTACTGAAAGTGGTGTACTTACAGGGTGTTGATTGAAGGTGGTCAAGCCTTCAAGGTCTGAAGGTGGTTTGCCTTCAGGAACTGAAAGTGGTATACTTTCAGGGGCTGTTGAAAGTGGTATACTTTCACAGGAAATTGATAGAAATTCTTAGGGTCCTTGGTGTAAGAACTTGTAAGAGATTTTTATCAATAGTGGAAAAATCCTCAAGGGATTTTCTTGAGGGACTGGACGTAGCCTTCGGTGGATAGAAGGTGAACCAGGATAAAATTCTGTGTGTGTGAATTCTTCTATCCTTCATCTTTACTTTCAAGCAACGCTTTATTCTGCTGCAATCGTTTGCATTTACATTTATCTTGAAAGTAAGAAGTTTTCAAGGCGAAAATCGGGTAAACCTGATTCACCCCCCTCTCAGGTTGCTATCTATACTAACATTTTTGAAAGTAAGTGTTGCAACGTAAAAACATGGTCTCAGATATATATATATTGAATAGATTTCATGTTTTATAAAAACGTATAGCTAATGAGCAGACGAGCGCACTTTCTTCCTAAAATTATTTTTAGCTCCCCTTAGGATAATAATTTTCTAAACCTATACTTAGGTTTCTTTCATAGCTCCCCCTCAATATGAGATCTATCTTTCTAATTTTTTTTTATCTAACATAGGGTTGATTTTTCTATAACACTCCCCCTAAGTTAATTAGTTTCTTTTTCTACGCCTTTTTCTCTAAATATTTCCCTCCCTTTGGCATTAGCAAAAACATATAGGCAGAGTTTCAAAGTATTAAATATGAACATGGAAGCAAATAGAAACTGAAGTGCTTCAAGCATATATATATACTAAGTAAGCCAAAACTGAAATTGTTCAACAATAGAGTAAAATAGGTAAGGGATAGAAATGTGAAGGTGGTCTTCATGGCTTTTTGGTGAAGTATTTAGCTAGCATGTTCTGAAGATCAGAGAACTTGGCATCAAATTAATCCTTCAGTTCCTGCTTCAAATTTTCAGATCTTTGCGCATTCTGCTCATTGAACTCCTCCAACTTCCTGTATAGGGCCTTGACTTCATTGCGGACATCTGCAATTTCTTCCTTAAGCACTCCAACCGTTTCATTATTAGCATTGTCTGCCTGAGGAACTTCCACAGAAATTGGTGCAATGGGAATTTCAATAGGTTGGGAAATCTCAACAGGAAGAGGAGGGGCGGCCAAGCTCAAGGAAGGAGAAGGTGAATAGTGTTTCTCTCTCTAAACCTCTCTAAACTCACTTAAACTTCACTAAATGAACTTTGATGAAGAAAAACCACATTTAACCCTTAAGAAGGGTGTGTGGGCCGTGGCTATTGGGCCCTAATGGGGGGGGGGTTAAATTTTAATTTTTCATTTACCCTAAGGACCAAAGTTGGAATGGTAAAAGGTTAAAGTAAAAAAAAACTTTTTACTATCGTGGACCAAACCGTAAGGTTTTAAAGTTCAGGGACTAAACTCTAAGCTTAGAAAGTTCCAATAAATATCTAGATTTGTTTATTAATAAATTTTCAATCATGACGTGCCAGTGCGTCAGTGCGTTAGTGCGTCAGTGCGTCAGTGCGTCAGATCACTAGTCGTCATCTGATTCTGGTTATCAGTGAGTACCTCAATGTCACTGAGAGTATCTTCCCCGGGGTCATTTATTGGCTTCAGGGTACCGGGCCTGCACAATTCGGGGCCGGGTCGATCTTTCTCGAAGTTCGTGCCACGCTGCCCGAAAACACTATTCATGGAAGTCACTATTCACAAAAACCTATTTGTAGAATTGGTCTCGACGTGCCAAACGCCAAACGAAGTCGGGGTCTCGAAGTCGTCCGTTTGGTCTGCTGAAGTTTCGGCTAAATGTCTCGTTAGCGCGAAAAATCCTTTCCGGGCTTCAGAAGGAAACCATGTTAATATTACAGTCGTTCTTCACGAAATTTCTCACTGATCGTCATGGTGATAGTGGGAACGTCTTATTCTCGTCTGAACTCAAAGTCATGTCTAGCTTGGTTTACTACCAAGTGTTGCAAAAAGTACTTCATCGGTACTTCGGCCGACGATATCGCTTGTCGATGCCGCCGAGCGGATCCACATAGTACCTTGGAATAATTAAATAATTATTTAATTACTGGGTGAAATTTCAGGGTGTTACATCCACACAACAATCAGTAGCCTCCTCTCCCCATCTTTCTCTCTTCTCTCTCCCTCTCAAAAACCCTAGCTGCAACCTCCATCTTCAATCCCCCAACCAGCCACCATTCCTCCATTACCGCAGCCACCACCACACCTCCAATCGACCTTCACCATCATCGATTCATCCTATCCTGAAACAAATAGCGCTTCCACCCTTCTTTCTTCTCTCCACTCCATCGACCTTCGTCCCCCTCTCTTCATCTCCTTTAGCCTCCTTCTTCCCCATCTCGACCAAAACCCATCCTTTTTCTGCTCCTCACCACAGCCTGATCCTCACGACGCGATTCTCTCCAGAACCACTGGTTGCTCCATCCCTATTAACGGCTCCGCCCCCACCGAGCATCTTCTCGCTTCCGTGGTGTCGTTGCTGCTCCTCCTCTCCATCTGAGACTCCGCCGTCGATGCCACTCCTCCCTGTCTGCTCGAGCCTCTGCTGCCGCCGCTGCTCCAATCTTCTTCATCACCACACCGCCGCTGCTCCGATCTTCTTCATCACCATGCATGCCGTCGTCGCTCCGCTCTCTTTCATCACCTCGATGCTGTCGTCCACTGCAGCAGTTATTCTCTATCACCAGAAGTTTCAGTTCAGGTCAGACTTGCGGTCGTAGCACTCTCGACACAACGCCACCGTTCGAGAACCGCCGGCATCGCCACTGCTCGCCTTCCTCCTCGCCTTCCTCCTCGGATTTCCTCCAGCATCGTCACTTCCTTTTCCTTTCCCTCTCGGTCGGTTCATTTTTCTTCTCTAATGTAATGGCTTTCTGTTGACGATGAAGCTTGCATGCTTGTTCTTACTTTTTGATTTGATTGGGTACTGTTTTATGTGATTTGGCCGTGTCTTTGAGTTTTAATTTACTGTATGTCATAGT
Source organism: Acmispon strigosus (assembly GCA_030819835.1). Taxonomy (NCBI): domain Eukaryota; kingdom Viridiplantae; phylum Streptophyta; class Magnoliopsida; order Fabales; family Fabaceae; genus Acmispon; species Acmispon strigosus. The sequence goes on from JAUAMA010000002.1 coordinate 29,021,508, forward strand.
AGCAAGTTTAGTCTTATATTTTGTCGTGATTGTTTGCTGATACAGTGATAAAAGTGCTTCCTTGATGATAAAAATGGCTTCGTTACAGTAAGAACTGAATCTTGATTCATAATAAAGTTTGACAAAAATTTGGTTCTAAACAAAAAAAATCAGCTCTTGATTAAAAAATGGATTTGTGATTGTTTCTCTTTATCTTGTTTGAGAGCTAGATGAAAGTTATGATCCAAATTTGGTTCTGTTTCGAGTTTCTTTTCTAGGGGCAGTGTTACTCTTTTTTCTTTAATATTATTGTTTAACATTTGTTATGTGATGATAATTAGGAAGGGCACTGTTTTTCTTTCGCTTCTTTTTCACGCTTTTAATCGTGTTCTTGTTCGCGCCCTTTTTGCGCTATCGCGTTTAAAATAAAATAAACGCAAAATGCAGTGCGAGGTATCAGCTGTTTGCGTAGGATGTTGTTCCTCGTACCATTTTACTTTCCTTTTCTTCGCGCCAACGCGCGTAAAATTAAAATAAATGCAAAATGCGATGCGAGGTATCAACCGTTCACGTAGGATGTCGTTCCTCGTGCCATTTCGCTTTCCTTTTCTTTTCTTTGCGCTAACGCGCATAAAATCAAAATAAACGCAAAATGCAATGCGAGGTATCGGCTATTCGCGTAGGATGTCGTTCCTCGTACCATTTTGCTTTCCTTTTCGCTTCACGCCAATGCGCACAAAATCAATAAACACAAAATGCGATGCGAGGTATCAGCTGTTCGCGTAGGATATTGTTCCTCGTACCATTTCGCTTTCCTTTTTACTTCCCGCCTATGCGTACAAAATCAATAAATGTAATGCAATGCGAGGTATCGACTGTTCGCATAGGATGTCGTTCCTCGTACAATTTCTCATAAAATTAAAATCAATGAAAGCAATGGTGTCGTGGGAACTCCGACTGTTTGCATAGAATATCGTGTCCCTTGGCATTTTTGCTCGTTTTCATAAAAAATTAAAAATTAAGAATGTATTTGGGTCTTGCAGTAGTATATCTCACCCTTTAGTTGGGTCTTGCATATTTATTCCCAACAATGTACCTAGACAACCCCATAGTTTATAGCTACCTGCTTTCTCAGCTGACTCACCAAACAATATAAGAATGTATTTGTAATGCCACCCCTCCACTTCAATTGGACCCCATCAACTCATTCACATTTAAGGATAATTAATCAAAAAGTTTGCTACGAAAATCAGAGCTATTCTGTATGTTGGCCTCTTTTTACTGGAACAATGTTTAACCAAAGCTTGGCGTGAACTCAGCATGTCTGTGTCCTTCTACCACTCAAGAATGCATAATGTTGTAGTGTAATTGGGACATAGGTTTTATATGAATAAGTTTATCTTCACAATCCAACTTCTCCTCCACCTTAGTGAGATAGAAGGAGAAAAGAGAGAAATGAGTGATATGATATATGATGTAATACGAAATGCAAAAATAAATAGAAAAATAAATATGGTGGAAATGAGATCAAAGAGAAAAAAGAAGCAATTACTCTTTTTCAATTTTTTTTTTATCTAAAATAGATATTTCCACGAGAAACAATTTCATTTGAGTTGAGAACATCTACTCGTGACTTGTGAAGGTAACCATCGACATCAATTGATCAAGAATTAATTTGTGAACTATGACTCAGTGCAAGTTGCCTGGAGATGAAACAAGCTATCCACAAATTCTGCAATGTGTTCATGAGAACTTCCACCTTCGTTAACAGCTCGTGCAGCCAAATTCTTCCATTGCATGGCATTGCTCTTAATCTCTTTGCCTTTCTCACTCTCCATTATTTCCCATATACAATGTTTCAATGCATCTCTTCTCACAATTTCTTTTTCATCAAGTGGAGCTCTAATTCCAGTTTTCCAAACATCTACAATAAGCTTGGTGTTGGTGCCTTGGTCAGACCATTGTGGCATTGCAATAGTTGGAACTCCTAAGCTCAAAGCTTCCAATGTAGAGTTCCATCCACAATGTGTTACAAAGCACCCTATAGCCTCATGTGCTAGAACTTTTAGTTGGGAACACCATGTCACTACCAAGCCTTTCTCTGATTTCTTTTCAAAGTCTTTTGGGATCTTGGTCTGTTCAGAGTCTCTGACTACCCATAAGAAGTAACTTCCACTTTCTCTCAAGCCACAGGCTACTTCCTCTGTTTGCTCCTCATTGAGTGCTGCCATACTCCCAAAAGAAACATAAACAACAGACCCTTTTGGCTTATCATTTAGCCATGTCATGTATTCTTCACTTGTGAACTTTGCGACACCATCATCTTCATCATCTTTAATTTGCTTCTCTAAGAACGTGGATGGGATGGAAGGTCCTATGGTCCTAAATTTTGGCAAAGTCTTCATCGTCCAATCAATTACCTAGAAACAATTTGTAATCACTAACCATTAAAAAAAATTATTGAAATAAACAAACATAAGTGCTAACCCATAAGAGTTGCTCAAGTGCAAAAGGACTTCATACAATTTTTTTTATAAGCAAAGGACTCTTACATCCAATTTTCACCTAGTTTTTCTTTCTAATTTTCTCTTCTATTTGTATCACATCACTCATTGTATTTTTCACCTTCTTCTCTTCTATTTATGTCTCTCTTCTATTTATGTCTCTTTCCAAAGGTGGTGGTAAAAGAGTATCAACAAAACATTTTCCAATAATAAACAAATGGTGGTAAGAAAAAGGAATTTTTTTTGCATAAAAGCTTGTTCAGAATAAATAGTATGTCATTTCTAAATTCTGATCCCAAAATTTACTTCGTTCTCATAATTAATTCTTCCTTCAAAATCAATAATAGATGCTCTAAAAGAAGGAAAGAAATTAAAAGAACAATAAAAACTAGAAATCCAGCATTCTGATTTTAGCTGTATACCTCTTTGTTCAACTCGTAGAAGGAATTGCAGAGGATCCAATCAGCTTTGTCAATATTAGAAAACTGAGCAATTGATAACTCAAACAAAATGGGATCATCTGCACTTTTCAAGAAGAAGAAAGAAGGCATGTCCTGATGTTGAAGTTGGGGGAGCCCTGGTAGAGAAATCTCTTCCTCAGTAAGAGGAGCTTGCAGCTTTCCCAATTGGACATGGTAGTATATGCTATTCACAGCAATGTTTTGAGTCAAGAATGTAACTCCAACAATTCCAAATCTCTTTGCAACATCCAAGGCCCAAGGGAATAGAGCATCATAGATAACACAATCAACAGGGTACCCTGTTCCACCAAGCTTCTCAATAAGCTCTGCAAGTGTCCTTGGCCCTTCTTGCCAAAAGCGATCTATATAGACCTTGAAGCTCTTTCTTGCTTCTTCAAAACCGCCACTGTCAAACCCATCAGAAATTGCCTCTACTGAGATGGAAGGTGGCAATTCTTGTATGCTCTTGCTGTAGAAATGGGATGTGACCAGTGTGATTCTCACCCCTTCACGCTGCAAAAGCTTGGAGAACTGAAGCATGGGATTGACATGGCCTACAGCTCCTGGATATGGTAACACCAGACAGTGCACTTTGTTATTGGATATGCTTTTCTTCTCCATTTCTCTTCCAATCTCTCTCTCTCTCTCTCTCTTGCTTATTCACAATTACAAGGATGGACAATTTGCACAAATTAACATGTCAAAGAGAAACGCTGTATAGTACCAGAGGAAATGCAAGAAATGGTTATAGAAAATTCATTAACCTTTTTATTTAAATTAGATATCTTTGCACTTTGCTGTTATGTTAGTTTACAAAGAAAATGGTCTATTTTTCTAATGGGTCGCACTAGATGTACACATCTGGTGACACAATAATTGTAGCATTTTTAACCACCATAATTTATAAAATTTTATGATTTTTGGGTTTCAAATTGAGCGCATGAAAATCACCTATAATGTATAGTGATTTTAGATAGGCAGAATCACAATTTCTTTTTCAAACTTTGTATATTGTGGTTAGGGATGTCAATGCTTACATGTGGTCATGAATATTACATATTCGTCACCCACTTTGCACGTAAAAAATTACACTCATACTTCATACCACAAGTAAATTATTTTGAATAAAAGTCCTTATTCTTCTGCTAGGGTTTCCTCTCCTTCTCCTTCCCTGGTGCGGCGGCGGCGGCCCTCTCTGGCGGCGGCCGTCCTGCCGCTTCCTGGGCGGCGCCGGCCCTGCTTCGTTTCCTCCTTGCCTCGTCGCGCATTTCTCTTGTCTTTTCGGCTCTGTTTTCCTCGCGGTCTGCTTTCGCGCATCTCGTCTTTCCCTCTGCTTCTTCCATCGTGTGGTGGTGAGTCTGTTGCTGGCCTCTGGGTTTCCTCTGCTGTGTGTTTTTTGCTCCTCCTCGCGACCCGTCTTCGCTCGTCTTCCTCCTGTTGTACGGTTGTGCTCTATTTCCATCCTTCGTGAATCTCTGCGGCGAATCGCGTTTCTTCGGGGTTTCTGGTGGTCTGCTTTGTTTCAAGGGTCATTTGGGCGTGCCGGTCATGGACCATCCCTGCTCTGTTCTGATCTCTCAATCCCAAACAGGTTCGGTGCCGGTGAGTGTTGGTTGTGGGCTGAGGCTGGCGGTTGTTGGTGACGAGGTGGCTGAGAGTGAGCCGGCCAGTCTTGAGGGGGGCTCCTCCCATCAGCCTCGCGTCGTCCCTCGGCGCAGTGTTTCGACCCTCTTCATCGATGGTATTGAAGAGTCTATAGGCTACCACCACATTCGAGGTTTGTTCTCTCTTTTTGGTCGAATCCTGAATGTCTTTATTCAACGCAAACGCAAAGTTGGGCGTCGCTTCCGCTTTGGTTTCGTCCGTTTTCTGTCCAAGCGCCATGCTGCCTCTGCTACTATCGCTTTGGATGGTCTCAAGGTGGGCGGGGCTGTCCTTTCAGTGGCTCCGGCTAAGTTTCCCAAGGTTATTCAGCGCTCTGAGTCACGTTTCTCGTGTGGCGTGGGGCGGCCTTCATTGGGGGTCCGTGATCGCTCGTGGAAGGAGACTCGTGGGGGAGATCTTTCTGCGGCTGCCGTGAAGGAGGTGGCTTTGGTTCTGGGTGCTGTCAAGGAAGATGGGGCTGACGAGAGAACCCCTGATGTGTTCCTCTTTCCTGAAATTGGTCGTTTGCAGGTCGAGGCCTCCGTGGTGGTGTTTCCTGGTGCTTCTGATGGTTCTTTTAGCGAAGTTTCCTTGCTCTCAGACAAGAATGAAGTATGCCGTGGTGGGGAGATGCTTGGTTCCCAGGAAGGGTTGATTATGCAGTCTCCTAGTAGGCGTGGTCGTCCAAAGAAACAGGGTGGGTCAGGCTGCTCCAAGGGGGATTCATTTTCTGCTGGTAGGGTCTGTGGTCTGGGGGTCAAGAGGCCTCGTGGCCGGCCCAGGAAGGAGGCGAAGTGTCTGGTACCTTCCTCTCATGATTGCTCTATTCTGGAGGCCGGGGCGGGAGTTGTCAGAGACGATGGTCTCTCTTCCGCGTCTGATGCGCCCGAGATGCCAGTGCCTCCGAGTGTGATGACGAGAGCTAGACGTGCCATTGCCGTTGGCAAACAGGTGGGTGTTGTTTTCGAGTGTCCAGACAGCGTTGCAGTTAAGCATATTGCTGCTCAAATTATGGAGTGTAGGAGGGCGTAGGTTCCTTGTCTTTTTTTGTGCAGGTGTCGCTTTTTGGGATCTTGCTGATCTGGTGGGTGTATTTTGGCTGTGTGGGATGGTGCTTAGGAGGCCGGTCTGTGTGTTTTGGTTTCTTGGTGAAGTGGTGTCTTATCCAGTTTTGAGGCGGCTCTATAGGTTGGGTGTAGGTCGCAGGGTTAACGTTTTGCGGTTTGGGTCTTTGGGGTTTTTTATTGGCTAGCGTTTGTTTTGGGTGGGGTTTTGTATTCTCTCTTTTTGTCTAGTGTTGCCTGTCCTTTATTGTTTTCGTGGAGGATGGGCAACTGTCTTGATGCGATGTTGGCCATTGCTTTTTATATATATAATTTCGCTTTCTAAAAAAATAAAAAAAAAATATTAAGTTTAAATGCAAACATGCTATCCTCACTCCAGGGAAGTCTGGATGCGTCTTGATGCTTTGGCTTGACCGAACTTTAATGTCTTGAATCTTCGTGTTTGGATGTGGATCAATGTTACAAGGCCTAACTATGCTCTATTTGTAGCAGCAATTTGGGTTCTTTGACATTGGCACAATGAGATGGTATGTTTGGTGATAAGCAATGGACTGTTGAGTTTGTTTGTAAGTGGATTCGGCAAGAGAAGAAATACTATGATCTCTTCCTGCGAAACAGTGGTGCGAGGGAGGATGCTTATCCAAATTCTATGTGGATCTCACTCCCAAATTACTTTGCGGTTCTTAATGTAGATGGGGCGTACAGTTTTGCGCTTCGCCAAATGGATCTGGGAGGTCTCGTGCGAAACGAGCCTGGTAAGTGGCTGAGAGGTGTCTATGCTAGGAAGCAAGGTGGAAGCTCTTTGCGTGCTGAAGTTGTAACAGCCCGATTTTTAACGTCGAGTGTCACATAGTAACCATGCGAAAATAACACTTAGTTTAAACCTTTCAAAAACATCTCAAATTTTCAGAACGTTCATCACTAATAATATATAGATAGTGTAGCCTATGTTATAATACATTTAGTATTACAAGGAAAATAAGGTGTAACGAAAGTGTTGTATTGCACGACATGTGCCATTCTTTTACAAGAAGTACAATTCGTTGGAAAACAAAGTAAGTTAAAGCTTCAGTCTCTAAGCTCCAGAAATCGTCCTCGTCTGCCTCCGGAAGTGTTCCTCATTTGCCTCCTGACTAACAGCAGATAAATACCTTCTAGTGTCCGTCTGGCGATCTACGCCAAAATAAAGAAACACAAATAGGAAAAAGGGTTAACTCCAATATAAATGAAAATCAATAAGCATAATGGCTTGGCAGACAATATCGCAAGTCATATCGATACTAACAACAATTGATTCCACAATACTCATAAGCCAACTCATAACCACGCTTGGTGATTTCCAGTAACTAGGTATGTATTCATAGCTCATTGTTTTGCCTTAAATTGGACATGATGGTTAGGAGGATGAGACTTTTCCACACCACCCTCGGATGATCACGCGGCATATAATAGTCCACCACATCAAACCAAAAATATGCATCATGATGGCCAATCACATTTCTTCATGAACAAATACGGTTCACTCGTTTCCTAACCCCAATAGGTTACATAACATAGTTCATCCTGGAAAATATTTCAGTATTCATTCACAATATTCGATGTCACCGAAGTAACTAAATAGATATCATTTGCAGATACTAAGATAAAGCTAACATATGAGTTATCCTTACCTTCTCGTAGGTTGCATACACTTGAGTCTTCAACCTTGTTTGGTTCAACACAACACGAAGAACTGAACTTGGAAGAAGAACGAATAGGGACAAGGACTCCAAAAGTGTTTAGGCAGGGTTTCTTCAAAGTGAGGGAAGTAGTGAGGATTCAAAGAATCTAAAAAACTGAAATGAAACCATGAACTTGGTATTTATAGTATGAGGGAAGCCAACTCTCAAGGCAAACATTTAATGAAAAGTGGTCAATGAAAGTGGCGGGTCAACAAAAACAGAAGTTTATCATTTCCAAGACATCTGACACTTATCTCTTACGGTCAACAAAATCGGCTAACTAACGAAACGAGTACCCAACCGACTTACTACGCAGTCACATCAAATGAACACCAACTAATTGACCTAAATGAGAACGAAAGGTGTCTCGTCAAACGAGTACCTAAAGTAATTCATCGAACGAACTCTCCAGTGAATGTACCAGACGAATACAACATAATTCGTCGGACGAGGACAAACGAGATTTGTCAGACGAATACGAATATGATCCGCCAGACGAAAACCGACAAATAACATAAAAATATGTCGAACTTAATCAACATATATTCGATATATTTTCACACACATATATCAAATAAAATCCTTATATTTATAAAAGAAAGGGTCTTACAGAAGTTGATGCTCTTTAGTTTGGGGTACTGTTGCTCCGATAGATGAATATCAAACAAGTTTTTTGCATTACCGATCGGTTGGGGATTGTTTCACCGCAGAAAGATGACAGGTTTCGGCTCCATGGGCTAGCTAGTGATTTTAAGGATCTTCAGCATCTCTTGTAACGAGAGTGGGATGTCCATCTCCAACATACGTATAGAGATGCTAACAAGCCAACTCACCTGGATATATAGAACTTGCTGATCCTCCTAATTGTGTTGTGGCGTCTCTGTTTAGAGACGAGTTAGCTTCATAGTCGTCGTTTTAATTTTCCTATGCACCAAAAAAATGCAAACATGTTAAAATTTCTCATTATTTAACTTATATACACACCTATTTAACTAATAATTATTTACACATATACTTATAAAAGAATGAAATTAAAAAATTTAAATATATATATATTTAGGAACATATTAGCTATCGGGTATAGATGATAATTTATAACGGTCTCATCAATAAATGGATGCAGCAAATACTCATTAAATAAATTTATAGATATTTGGGTGGGTGTTGGTAATTTTACTTACCCCAATTTTTTATTGGCAAATATAAATGAGTATAAGTAATTTTGACATTGTTTATTCAAAAAAAAAAAAAAAAGATTTTGACATTCTAATCTTAAGGGTTTCTAACTGCTAGAACCTGCGCGTGTTGAACGGGTGTGCCCAAATTTGTTTGTTCAGCCATCATTTACCTTTTCTTAAATGTAATTAATTAGTACTTTCTCCAGTCAGTTATGAACATATGATAAGATTTTTACGGTAATTATGAATAAGATTTCAAACGACAAAACCTGTGCTTTGTCCTTTTAATAAGATCATGGCTTGTTTTATTCAAAACGGACTATTCTATTTTGCTACGTATGCAATGACTTAACATATTTGGATTATCTCAAGATTTCAGTCATCTTGTGATGTTAACGATTTATGTCAGGTTAAATAAGTGGAACTTTGTCGATATTTATTAAGAAAAGGTTAGACATCAAATTTAAAACTACAATGACATGTGACATCACATGATAATATAATCTATGTTTTTGCTGCAATTGCGCTTCCATTATTTTTTTACTGAATTTGTGACCATTACGTTGCTATTTGTGTTGGTGTCCCTGTTTCTGCACTTTATTAGAATTTACGAGAATTAATTCAATACAAAAGTTAACTCAAGAGTTGAGAGATTTAGATATCTGAAATGTGAAATATGCAGTAATGAATATGTGCGAGTGACTACCTATATGCATGTGGTCTCCACTTAATGAATCTTAGGATATAGGTTGTTCGCATATTGGATTGGATCGGTTTTGAAAGAAAAATCATCTGCTCCAATCTCATCAGTTTTGTTATTCTATCCTCCAATAGATTTATCTATATATTTAAATCTAAACCAGTCTATAGCGATTTAGATTGGATTGTATTTTTCAGTTTTAATTTAACTTTATTTCCTCTAAAATTAGAGTACGCAAATTTTAAAAAATATAGGCTTAAATATGTTTGTGGTCCCTGACATTTGAAAGGGAATCAGTCCAGGTCCCTGAAAAATTAATTTGTTAAATTGGATCCCTAACATATGTTTTTTAATCAAATTAAGGACAAATTGTAAATTAAGCTCATTAACGATTCTAATTAGCTCAGTCAACTATCCCAGTCACAATTTTTTAATAATAACCCAAATTTTCAATTCCAAGTCAGCATTTCTGAACATTCTTAAATTGTTTTTAACCTTTCCTCACCCAAAAATTATTTTTCTCCAAAATTACTTATCCCCAACCCTAATATTATGAAGAACTGGAAGGTTTGAGGGGAAGAAAGAAAAATTGCAGGAATCGAATCGGAGGAAGCAGAAAAATCGCAATGATGCGGGTGCAGTTCATTAGAGCTAGAGTTTTGAGCCTACCATTGGTCTTGGAGGTGATTTTCATCAGAATCTCATCAGAGAGCTTGAACTCAGAGGCCTTTCAACAATAACATTCAGCCATGGTAACACATCATTGTTCACTGCATCCCTTAGTGCTGTGCAAACCTGAGACATGGCTACAACCTCGTACACTGGAAGGTATGCTAAGACAAGAAACATGGCTTCATGAGGCTCTTTCTCTGCTTGTGCTTTCTCAGCTGTAGTGCTTAGAGAAGAGGAAGCCTTGGAAGACTCTTCCATATTTGATTCTCTTTGTTATTCTTCAATCCTCCGATTCCATTCCTGCAATTTTTCTTTCTTCCCCTCAAATCTTCCGGTTCTTCATAATATTAAGGTTGGGATAAGTAATTTTGGGAAAAAATAATTTTTGGGTGAGAAAAGGTTAAAAACAATTTAAGAATATTCAGAAATGCTGACTTGGAATTAAAAATTTGGGTTATTATTAAAAAATTGTGACTGGGATAGTTGACTGGGCTAATTAGAATCGTTAATGAGCTTAATTTGCAATTTGTCCTTAATTTGATTAAAAAACATATGTTAGGGACCCAATTTAACAAATTAATTTTTCAGGGACCTGAACTGATTCCCTTTCAAATGTCAGGGACCCCAAACATATTTAAGCCAAAAATATATAATATATAGGAAGTTGTGTTCGGCGCCACCCCATTTCTAATAATATCCAAAGTAGCCCTAAAAAAAATTCACTATTAAAAGAAAATCTCCAAAAATGTAGACTTTTTATCTTACTACTTTTGAGATAGAGGGGACTTTTCTTTTTGTGAGTGTTATTTCAATGCAACACCAGCCCACGCCAGCTATTTATATACGAGCTATGTGGGTCGTGCTGAAACGGACTAGGCCAACCATATACCTACCTCTATTTCAATGTAGGCCTCACATAGAATTTTTAACATAAGATCTACAAAAGATAATCAAAATAAAATACTAAGTAATTATTTACATTCAAAATCATATTCAAATTTGAAAAGGCGTAAAGCCAAAATAAAATACTTATAACCACGGGTTTAGTCCCCATGCATGACAAGACTTCTCAGTATTTCCCATTTTTCTCTGTAAAATATTCTCTTTTATAATTTGTTCGTTAGGGTAGAGTTATGTCAGAGAGTTCAAGCGGACATGGTACGCGAAAAGCCATGGGTGAGTGAGAGGAAGAATTAAGGCTATCTCACATACACATACTTTTAGGGTTTGTTTGATGCACAAGGTAAACAGATATGATAAGATAGCAATAATCCTATCCTACTGTAATCTGTTATTTGTTGCGGCAGCGGGATAAGATAACATTATATTGTCTTTTATTTTATCATGTTTATTATGTGTAAAAGTTATCTTGAGGAGAGCTGAGATAGAAATTATCCTGACAAGATAGCATATCAGTTTTTTATTTGTTTATTAATGTAATTCAAAATTAATTTTAATATTTATAATAATATTAATTAATAAATATAATTTTTTATTTTAATAATATATTAATTTTATTACTTTATCAATTATTAGTTGTTATTGTTAAGTTAAAATTATTTAGTTGTTTATAAATTTAATTAAAAATAAACGAAATCATAAATTGTGAAAATATTGAATTTACTCCTATAAAGTAATAAAATTTTCAATCTTCTCTCTCTTTCACTTTGTCTTTTCTTTGTCTTCGTCTCTATTTCTGTCTCTCTCCTAAATTTTACCGTATATAATCATTATATTTATTTATATATATATATATATATTTACGAATTTAGGAAAAGAATGTCATTTTACATTAAATTAATATTTTTCCTCTCACTTTCATTCAACTAACCAAGAGCAGAGAGTGCTCACAAAATTTTTTATTACTATTTTCTCTTTCATATATTTTCTATTTACAGTCTCTTCTTCTAACCAAACAAACCATTAAGCATTAAAGAACTTTACAAGTACTTGTTAAGCATACTTTGTAGAACTTCCTATATGATTTGGTGCGAAAATATTGCATTACATTTACAAACTCACCTTTTTAAAAGTGATAATTGTCCTATATACTAGGTGAAAAACTAAAGAAGTGGAGGAAAAAATAGCAAAAAGTTGAACTTGATGAAAAAAAGAGAAGAGAATGACCGTGGTCAAGACTGACACTGTCGTGGATGATTTCATAAGGAGCACGCCCCATCACACGGACACAACACAAACTCAAGGATGTAACAAAGAAACATTGTGGTACTTAGTGTCCACGGGCATGTTGACTTACGTACCCCACTTATTTTGTAGCATTGCAAGGACTTTATATAAAGGAAAACTAGAAATAAAGAAAGAGAGTTCGCACGGAATAATTCTACTCAAGAAGAGATATCACGTTTGTTGAGGATATTACTGAGGTGGAGGAACCTATTCATTTTCAACTATCAGATCAGGTAGTTCAGGGGAAGCCCTCTCCAAAGTCCCTGAAATTCATGGGTTCCATTTGGAACATGTTGTAAGTGTTAGAGTTATCAAAATGTCATGCCTCCTCACGTAGCTCAGTTCCTACAATTGCCGATTCAATCAGTTTCTCCTTTTCTGGTAATGGTAGGTAATAGAGCACACATCTTTTGTTCTGGTTATTGTGTTTAACCAAGCTTGGCTCTAACTCGACATATATGTGTCCTTTTATCACTCAAGAATGCATAATGTTGTAGAGTTATTGGGATAGAGGTTTTATATTTAATGACTTTGTGAACATTGTGACTTTAATATCCTTAATTTTAGTTTAATAGTACAAGATTATGAACTCTTTAGGAAGTTGCAAAATGATGATATGGAAAGTAATAACTTCATTTAGAAAAAGAAATTGTTGGTTTCAAAATTAATTTTTGGGTCTAGACAATCATGTTCGAGCTCTCTAGACTAATGTTTTTTATCCATACAAAAGGAGTTATTGTTAAGTGCAAGTTGCTTGTAAATGAAACAAGCTATCCACAAATTCTGCAATATGTTTATGAGAACTTCCACCTTTGCTAACGGCTGCTGCAGCCAAATTCTTCCATTGAATGACATTGCTCTTAATCTCTTTTCCTTTTTCACTCTCCATTATTTCCCATATACAATGTTTCAATATATCTCTTCTCACAATTTGTTTCTCATCAAGTGGAGCTCTAATTCCAGTTTTCCAAACATCTACAATAAGCTTGGCGTTGGTGCCTTGGTCAGACCAACGTGGCATTGCAATAGTTGGAACTCCTAAGCTCAAAGCTTCCAATGTAGAGTTCCATCCACAATGTGTTACAAAGCACCCTATAGCCTCATGTGCTAAAACTTTTAGCTGGGAACACCATGTTACTACCAAGCCCTTCTCTGATTTCTTTTCAAAGCCTTTTGGGATCTTGGTCTGTTCAGAGGCTATAACCACCCATAAGAAGTAACTTCCACTTTCTCTCAAACCACAAGCTATTTCCTCTGTTTGCTCCTCACTGAGTGCTGCAAAACTCCCAAAAGAAACATACACGACAGATCCTTTTGGCCTATCATTTAGCCATGTCATGTATTCTTCACTTGTAAACTTTGCAACACCCTGATCTTCATCATCTTTAATTTGCTTGTCTAAGAACATGGATGGGATGGAAGGTCCTATACTCCTAAATTTGGGCCAAATCTTCATCATCCAATCAGTTGCCTAGAAACAATTTGTAATAATAAACCATAAAAAAAATTTACACACAACTGTTAACCCATAAAACACTGGTTTGGATCATCTCCTATATCCTGTGATATTTTTCTCATGTTTTTCATTTTCAAAATTTTGTGTATATACCTCGTGTTTATTAATTAGTTATAGGAGACACTATTTAAATGTTTATGAAAAGAAAGATTGACACAACTTCCAACATCAAAAAAACATGAAAAAAGAAATCACATGAGACGGCTCATTCCCTCGAAACACACCTACACCTACGTTACTTAGATAAAGAAGAGAAATAAGAGATGTGATAAGATATGTAGAAAAAATGTGTGAAAATAGATGAAAGACAAAAAGAAAAGAAGAGTGAATGAATCAATAAAACACTCATTAAAAGGAATTTTTTTGCATAAGACAATTTTACCAAAAATTGTGAAAGTGTATGAAAAAAACACTCATGAATATTTAAAATTTTAACATGAGCAATCCATTATAGTTGGAAAACCTCCTAAATAATAATATGCTAGATCAATTTCTCTTTTATCAGAATTAATTTTAAAACTTATAAGCTACTTACAAAAACTATTCCTTAGAATTGATTTTCTCATCAGAAAGAATGCAGAGTGACTTCCAAACATGCATTTGAAACAACAGCAAAAATTAAACAAACAAACAAACCAGACATCCAGCATTATGGTACCTCTTTGTTCAACTCGTAGAAGGAATTGCAGAAGATCCAATCAGCTTTGCCAATGTTTGAAAACTGAGTCACTACTAACTCAAGTAAAGCACGATCTTCTACAAATTTCAACCATAAGAAAGAAGGCATGTCCTGATGTTGAAGTTGGGGGAGCCCTGGTAGAGAAATCTCTTCCTCAGTTAGAGGAGGTTGCAGCTTTCCCAAATGGACATGGTAGTATATGCTATTCACAACAATGTTTTGAGTGAAGAAAGCAACCCCAACTATTCCAAATCTCTTTGCAACATCCAAGGCCCAAGGCATGAATGCATCATATACAACACAATGAACAGGGTACTCAAGCTTTTCAATAAGCTCTGCAAAACTCTGTGGCCCCACTTCCCAAAAACGATCGTAATAGACCTTGAAGCTATTTGCTGCTTCTCCAACCTTGCCATTGTCAAACCCATCAGTAATTGTCTCCACTGAAATGGAAGGTGGCAATTCTTGCATGCTCTTGCTGTAGAAATGGGTTGTAACCAGTGTTACTCTCACCCCATGAAGTAGCAAAATCTTGGAGAGTTGAAGCATGGGGTTGATGTGACCTACAACTGGATATGGTAACACCAAACAGTGCACTTCGTTGTTGGCAATGCTTTTCTTCTCCATTTCTCTTCCAAACTCTCTCTCTCTCTCTCTCTCTCTCTCTTGCTTATTCACAATCAGAAGGAAGCAATTTGTGTTGTATATTATTTAAAACATTTCAAAGGTTTTAACCTGTGTTTTTAATAATACTTATGATATTAATTGAGTTATTATGATATTCATTATCATTTATCTTAGTTGAACGTTATTTTGTTATATAAATTTAACGTTATGGCTATTATTTTGAACGTTAGCTAGGTTATTACTTCTTGTAGTTTTTTTTCTTCTTGATACTACTTCTAGTATTTAATTTTAGTAACTTTTTTTTTTACAGTTAATTTTAGTAACTACATATTTATGCATTTTGTTTAGTCTCGAATACAAGTTTTTGTCTTATCTAGCCAATAAAATGTTGTGTTGATTGTTATATATATGGTCTTGTGACGTTTTTTTTCAAATGTATGGTCTTGTGATGTTGTTTTGATTGTTATATGGTCTTGTCTACCGAGATTTATTGAAAAAGTGAAGTTAAAATTTAATTTTAACTACTAGATATGTATATTTAAATAATGAAAGGTGATGCGTGTATAAATTGATTGTATGATAAATATTTTATTTTCACTATTATTTACGTCTGTGTTTTATACAATATTTACTACTTTCAAGTGTTTTTGTACAACTCTGGTATAAAGAGCCAAAAAGTAGAAAACGGTAAAAAAGAAAGGAAAAGTGACGCTTTTTAGTGGATTTTGAAATGCTGACGAAGTGGCATAACTGTGATATATAAAATAAGAGATCAACGACCATGTTTCATTCCCCGCACTTACGTGTTTTAAAGCCAACATGACCGTGTTTTTGGAGCCTACCAGCCCAATATGGATAGTTTGAGCCATTAAAGAAAGGTGGCATGTTCGTTGTTGTGCCTATTGGAAATGCGTTGCCCTCCATCATTTTAGGTGTGCATATTATTTATATATTTATAAATATTGTTGTTGTAAAAGAAATCTCTCAAGTAAGTGTCCTCTTAGTTGATGCAAAACAATTTGAAAAAATGACCTAATTATGCCTAGACTATGCTAGTTTTAAGTTGAATAGTGATAGGGGGCACGTGGCTGTGTTTTCCTCAAAATCATATTTTTGTAAACAAATAAATTAAATTGATTTAGAAAATTCAGATCATTAACCAAGGGAAATACTCCTCTCATGATCTTGTGCATTGCTTTGGCCTCGTGCCATATAGCAGTTCACTTGTTGGGCTTCATATAGATGGTGTTTGGGTGGATGATCCAAATATGGTGAAACATGCTGCGAAAGATTTTTTTGAGATAAAGTTTGCTGCTGTCCCAGGTATTGCGCCAAAGTTGGATGGTGTTCCATTCAAATAATCTCTCAAGTTGACAATTTTATGCTTACTGCGAATTTCAGTTTAGAGGAAATCAAGGAGGCTGTTTGGGATTGTGAGGGTGATAAAAGCCCAGGGCATGATGGATTTAATTTCAAATTCACCAAGTCCTTTTGGCATTTGATGCAGGATGATGTGAAGAGGGTGTTGGACGAATTCCATTTGCACGGGAATTGGCCGAGGGTTAGTAATGCGACGTTCATCACTCTTATCCCTAAGGTGGATGCTCCACAATGTTTAAATAACTTCAGACCTATTTCACTTGTCAAATGTGTTTACAAAATTGTCTCAAACATTCTAGCTCATAGAATCTGCTTGGTACTTCCAAAGGTAATTGATGATTCCCAATCTGCTTTTCTTGGTGGAAGGAATATGATGGGCAGTGTTTTAATTACAAATGAGGTCCTTCATGAGGCAAAATGTAGAAAGGTTCCAACGATGCACTTCAAGGTCAACTTTGAAAAAGCTTACGATTTGGTAAGATGGGACTTTCTTATTTATATGTTGGAGCGGAAGAATTTCTGTCCGAGGTGGATTAAATGGATTCGTGGTTGTCTAGAATCTTACACTATTTCTGCTCCTGTGAATGGAAGCCCTACTGAGGAATTTAGGATGAGGAGGGGATTGCAGCAAGGCGATCCTTTAGCTCCTTTTCTATTTTTGGTGGTTGCGGAAGGCCTTAATGGGCTATTACGGCAGAGTTTACGCCTTAATAAATTCTCTGGTTTCAAATTGGGGGTGAATGAGGAGGTTGAAGTCTCCTTGCTTCAGTTTGCTAACGATACCATTTTTATGGGCGATGCCTCCATGCAAAATATGTTGATTATTAAATGTATTCTTCGCTGATCGATGTTTTGAATTGGCTACGGAACTAAAGATCAAATTTTCTAAAAGCAAGTTAGCACGTGTGGCGTTGGATGCGAGATCATTGCAAATTTTTGCTTCAATCCTTCACTGTAAGACTATGGTTGTACCTTTTATATACTTGGGGTTGCCAATGGGTGGGAATCTGAGGAGTACTACATACCTTTTGGGAGCCGCTATTTGTGAAATTGAATAGCAAACTGTCCTTCTAAGCACTCGACGTGGTGGCATGACCTTATGAAAGTTTTCTTTGGAGATGAAGGAGGTAGGTTGTTTGAGGAATGTGTTAAAATAAGGGTTGGGGAAGGTAATGAAGTAAAATTTTGGGGTGAGGATTGGCTGAATCTGGGGAAACTTTGTGATAAACTTCTGTGGAAGCGCAATGTGATCGCAAATGATTCTGAAGTTTTCTGTGCTCTCTGTAATCTGTACCTAGAATCTGGTGACCATCTTTTCTTCTCATGCCCAATTTCGTGGAAATTATGGATAGCCTTCTATAATTGGTTTGGTCTCACCACAGTCCTTCCTCTTAGTGCTGAGTCTCATTTGCTACCAAAGCATTTGAATTTGCTTGTGGCTGGATTAGATACAGGTTCAATGCAAATGAGGCAATCTAATGGTGTATTTCTTTAGACTTCCTTTTTATGATGGAAGTGGCATGTATTAGCATCCTGCACGCTTATCTTGCAAGGGTTTATGTTGAGGCCCTCTTGTTAATTATGTTGGGGTCTTGTTAATTATTTTGGGGTGGGATATTTTAAAATGTGGGAAATACAATTCAATTTAGGTGACTTATTTTTTGTTTTATTATTATCGGGAAACAAGCTATCATCTCTTGTATTTTTGTAATGGGTTAGGACATCCCTTGTGTCTCCATTAATATATTTGGTATAAAAAATAAAATAAAAAACTCCGCACATGTGAATTAGTTAAACTTTTATCTTCTATAATATTGTAATCAGGTGATTTACTTAAGTGTTTAAATTTTTTTGGTGCTGGTGGTGGATTCTTGGAAGCTTATGTAAAAACCAGATCTTGTAAGTGTATGCCATGTATATACGTTGAAGTTGCATGGTTATGGTTTTTATAGCAACCCAAAATTTTCTAGTTCTTCCCATTAGCTTAGTGTATAAACTATGGTTAATTTTATGTTTTGATGCAATACTTATTAGTTTGTTTTCCCTCTGAATGAAGAATCAGACACAAACTACCAAAATGTGGTATTTCTAGTATCTAAAATCTTAGGCATGCATTGGTACCATTATCTATTTTTCCAGATTAAGTTCTTTAATATAAAATAATTTATTTGATACTCTTTTATATTTTTTTTATAGGCAAATGTTAGTTGTTATATTTTATTTGATACTCTTTTATGTGCTTTCATGATTTATGAGATATGAAGTTCTGAATGTACTAATATGGGAAAATACCTACTAGGATTAAAAGAAAGGAAAGTTAAACAGAGCAAAAAAAAAAAAGGCTAGCGGCGATTAGTGAGGGTTTGTATAATGTGAAAGACTCAGAGGTATTAAATAAATTCAAAATCAAGATCACAAAAATAATGAAGCATGTACATTGAAAAAAACTAAGGATCAGATTTAAAGTGAAAATTTATTTATGGAGAGCCAACAAAATTCTGAAACAACTTTTTTTTTTTTAGAAAGAGAATATATATATATATATATATATATATATATATAGGGAGCGTATCAAGTGAGAGCGATGTTTATTATGAGAGATGAGAGCGTTCAATCTTAGCCATTAGATCTACCATGAAGGGTCAAGATTAAAACAAAATGGCATGTGACTTTTTTAAAAAGTCATGTGACCACTAAACTACTTTTAATCTCAACCACTCATGAATAGTTGTACGGCCATGATTTAACGCTCTCATCTCTCATAATAAACATCGCTCTCACTAGATACGCCCCCATATATATATATATATATATATATATATATATATGTATAAAGAAGGAACAACAGGGACGGATTTGGATCCTCTCATGTGTTAATCTCACATGACCATATCATGTGAAGGATCTGGACCTTTAATTATTTTTTTAATAAAATCTGATGGTTGGTATTATTTCTTGCACAATTTTAATATTCTCTCTTTATATATCCATTAATGGTCAAGATTTCATTAAAAAAATTTAAAGGTGTAGATCTTCACATGACATGGTTATGTGAAATTAACACAAGAGGATCATAATCCAATAGGGACACGCCCTCACAAAGAACTATAAAAATCTGGACAACCAAGGACAAACAGGGGGACCCAACAAAACTAAAATTACATGACCAAAAAGAAAGGCCACCAAGCAATACAAAGACAAAAGAAAGAAGCAAAGGCACTGGCCAAGGGAACCAGCCAAGGGATAGAAAATCAGAAACACCAGAAGAAGCACCTCAGTAAAGCAGAATGCACATGAGACATGGCAAAAGAGAACATGGATTCGGCAAAAGTTAACTCGCTGTAGGAACCCATGGAAATCAGCAACCAGGACACAAATCACTTATACTGGTTGATAAAGAGGAAAGACTGATAAAGGGAAAAAATGAAAGGAGATTACACTCACAAAAACTATTTTGATAGGGCATAATCAAAGAATAAGAATTTATGAGCCACTAGTACTTCTGATAACACAACAACTTCAGGCTGCCTCTAAAGTACTTTTCCCCTTTACAATCATCAAACTACCAAAGAAGATGTCCAGCATAATAATCCATCATTACACTGAAATTCAAAATCATAAAAAATAAGTAGAGAATGTTCCTAAATTCAAAGTATTTAGAAAGCAGGTCCAAAACCTACAAAATAAGGCTTGATGCGATTATTCATGTCATCAACACCCAACGGTTGATTGTTCATGAGAACAACCACTTTCACGTAGAATCACTTCAACATGATTTTGTTTCTTGTGGTACCCCCTCCGACATCCACATGCTGCACAAGTCACAGCAGTAGCCCCTTCCCCACTGGGCATAAACTCTTGGCATCCGTCGAAAAAAAATCATCTTTGATCAACAACATGATTTTTGTGACAAACAAAATATTGAACAGTAGTCCTACCTATAGTTACGGGCTCTTGTCTTCTAGTCTCAACCATATTCTTCCTCATTGTGCGATTCCCCTAATTTTTTTACTTCAAATCCTGCAAAGATGATTAAACTTTCTTTTTTGTTTACACAATAATAATCAGAAAAGGGGATTGACACAAATATGAGATAGGTAGATAGATTGGAGTACACTAATGCACTATGTGATTGATCTGATGAGCACTTACCCAAATATGTGTATTTATAGGAGGTTTTAATTTTATGCAAAAGTTTTAAATTTTTCCTACCAGTGCGGTGAGAACAGCTCAACGTCACACTTTTCACTTGACTCTTAAGCTTTTGTCATATTTTTTTTCGAAAATCTCAAATATGTATTGATAAAAAGCTTTAGAACAAAGCTTTTTTCATCATTATCCAGTGTTTATTGCCAGACATGGAAACTCTCAAAATATGTTTAGAAATAATAATGATAACTAAGATGATACCTTTCACATAACTAATGGTGGGATTTTTTGAGCGAAACATTTATTACAAAATTATCAAGGAACTACGACCAGCTAAGCCAAAAGTTCAATTTTAACGTGCATTGTATTGTGGTCCACCAGCTTGAGAAAACGAAATTTTTGTGAGGATACACAGAGATGACTTCAGTAATGATCATCCATACGTAAAATGTGAGATCCATAAGTTTTTCCAAACATAATGAAAGAATAAAATAAAATATTATTTTTTATAAAATAAAAGTTCTGTTTGATCGTTAATCTTAAATATTTTCGAAATGATGATTTTTTTAATTATTTATTTGATTTTGAATATTTCTAAATAAAAATTAATTTCTTACTATTTAAAATATAAATAATATTAAAATTTAAAATAATTTAAAATGACCCCTGACACCATTAAATAATATAGTTCATTTACTAAATCATTCATAGCGTTATTAAGTAATTACTTGATTTGAGAATTTAAGTATATTCTATATTAATATGTATTATATTTGTTTGACATAATACTACTCATGTATAAAATAAATTTAAATAATAAAATTACTTCACCATAATATGAATTATCAACAATATAACATCACAAAATTTATTTAAAATTAATTAAATAAAGTATAATTAAAATGTAAATATTGTTAAATCCAATTTTTTTACGTATAATTAAAATTCTAAGTATTAAATATGATTAATAATAGCCCTTAATTTAAATTATTACTTAAAATAATAAATATTTCACTAGTAATATTTTATTATAATTTTATATATTAATTACCACTCAAATAAAGTTGTTTTAAATCTATTTATGATGCTCCAAACATGTTATATTTTTTTAGTTATTATACCAAAATTTATTTTTCATAAATTTCATTATAGAATTTTGTATTTTATTCATACTGTGTTTGACAAATTTTCTTACCATAACTATTTTTTGTATATTCAAACTTGAAAAATTACTAACCCAATCTTTTGTTATTTAAGCTGGCTCTAATAAGTTTCATGGAAATAGTGCAATTTATCAATTCAATTGCATTCATTCCATTGCGTAGAAAGATAAACACTCACGGCTGAATAACACATAATATAATCTTATTTGGTTTGGGATATTTGGTTTGGGAAATGACAATAACCTACAAAAATCATTTTTGTACATCCACATGAGATACACCGGGCACACTAAAGAAGCTAGCTATAATGAATGGTGATATAGTAAAAGGTTGGGTGTTCATAATCGATCCAATCCAATAAAAACCGAAAAATCGATCCAAATAAACTGAAATCCAATTAAACCGAAAACCGAACGGATCCAAAATCGAGAAAACCGATTTTTTTTTTGGTCGGATTGGATCGGATTTCGGATTTGTTTTTCATAATCGAACCAATCCAATCCAAATTGAATGTTTGCAAATATATATAATTTTATTTGTAAATATACCATATAATTCATACTTACATATTTCCGTCCTTATAAGTTTATATAATTATTATATGACACGTACTTATTTATGAAGATATATTTGGGTAAATAAAGTTTCAAGTAATAATTTGAAAAATATGCATCAAAGTAAACATATATTTAAAAACTATGTCATCTACTATGCAAGATTAATTTTTCTTCTTCTCATTTTAGAGGTACTAAGCCAAGAATGGTGAATGTGGAAATTTGTTTGAGACTTTGGTTCGTCTTTATTTTTTTATTCCAAACTCTCATCGTTTAGGCTTGTAATGTGACGTTATGTGATTCAAATTAATTTTTATTTCTTCATTGATTTTGATACTTACAATGTCTTTACAAAACCGAAATCCAATCCTAACCGATAAAAATTGGATCGGATTGGTTCAAATCTAAAAAAAGAAAAAAAATGATTGGATGATGAAGTGACAAAACCGAAGTGATTGGATCAGATGACTTTTCCCCTCAAAACCGAACCAATCCAAATCGCGAACACCTCTAAAAGGAATGTTGAGTTCCTAAAAAGCCTTGGGGCATGCTATAAATTTGGATTCAGCATAAGGGATTACCATAGTGGGGAAAAAAACTAGAAAAAATGACAAAGATAGTCAGGGTTGCTACAGCGTGGAGGACTCAGAGGTCTTAAATAAACTCAAATCAAGATCTCACAAATAGAGAAGAACACACATTGGAAAAAAGTAAGGATCAGGTCCATCTTCATCGTATTTCTTTTATAGTGGAAAATTATTTAGGGAGAAACAAACAAAATTCTGAAACAACTTTTATTGACTGATAAAGGGGAATGAATGATAAAGTGAAAATAGGAAAAGACTCACAAGAAGGATTTCGATAGGGCATGGTAAGAGAATAAGAATTTATGAGTCACTAGTAATTCTGATAACAAAAACAACTTCAAGTTGATTTAAAAGTACTTTTCCCATTACAAACTGCAAACTACAACAGAAAATGTCTTGCATAACATTCCATCATAACACTGAAAATCAAAATCATAAGAATTTTTTTAGAGAATATTCCTAAATTCAAATAATATAGAAACCAACATACACCACAAGGCTTCATGCGATTTTTCATTTCATCAACGTGCAACAGTTGATGGTTCTTGAGAACAACCACTGTCACCCGCAATCACTTCCACGTGAACCTGTTTCTTGTGGTGCCCCCTCTGGCATCCACATGCAGCACAAGTCAGAGCTGCAGCTCCTTCTTCCCCGCTGGCCAAAAACTCTTGGCATCCATCAAAAACAAATCTTCCTTGTTCGACAGCATAATTTTTTTGACAAACCAAATATTGAACAATAGTTCTAGTCACAGTTGCAGGTTGTTGTCTTTTGTTCTCAACCACTTTATTCTTCCTCATAGTGAGGTTCCCCAAATTTTTTCTACTTCAAATCCTGCAAAGAAGATTAAACTTTTTTAAGTTTTTACATAATCATAATAATAAAAAAAAAAGAGATTGGCACAAATAAGATAGAGAGAGAGTGATGTACACTATGTCATGGATGTAATGAGCATCTACCCAAGGATGTGTATTAATAAGGGGTTCTACTTTTTTGGAAAAGTTATGAGTTTTTTTGGCAGTGAAGAAACAACTCAGAAGCATACTTTCCAACTCAGATTACAGATAAGCATTTATCATCATTATCAACATTTTTTGTCATATGTGGGAACTCTCTAACGTATCTTAGAAAGTAACGTTGCTATATAAGTTGATATGCTTTCACATGACTAGTGGTGAGTTTCCTGCGTGAAAGACTTATGACGGAGTTATCAAGGAACTATAGCAGCTAAACCAGAAGTTCAATCTTAACGTACATTGTATTGTGGCCCGCCAGCTTGAGAGTAAGGATATTTTTGTGAGGGATAGAAAAATATGACTCAGTAACGATTGTCCATACCTATAATGTGAGCACCTTAAGCTTTTCCAAAATGATGTAAAAATAAAATTAACTACTAATATAATATAATGGTAATTCTAATTGATCATAACTATTTTGAAAATGATAAATTTTCTATGATTATTTAATTTATTTTGAATATTTAAAATAATATTTAATTTCTTTCTTATTTAGAATATAAAGTATATTAAAAGTTTAAATAATTTAAAATGACCTTTGACACCATTAAATAATATAAATTCATTTTAGAAAGCATTCATTGCATTACTAAGTAAGTACTTGTTTTTTAAATTTAAGTATATTTTACATTAATATGTATTATTATTATTTTGAAAATATATGTATTATATTTGTTTAACATAAACCTTCTTATGTATAAATTAAATTTTAATAAAAATTACTTCACTATAATATGAATTATCAACAATATCCTTATTAGGTTGTTTCTAGTGGGTTCTTTGTATTGGGCTTTTTTAGTATTAGTCTTTACCGTTGGTGATTGCCTTTTTGGTATACTAATCACCTAACCTTTATCTCCTTTTAAACTTTGTTCTCAAAGCCATTAATCACTACATCCTTAAGCTTTCTAAAAATATTGAAAATAATTAAATAAAATTATAATTATCAGGTAATAATTATTAACTCCAAATTTTTTACGTAAAATAATGTTAAGTATTAAATTTAATTAATAATAGCTTAAATTTAAACTGTTATTTAAAATAATTAATAATTCACTATTAATATTTCATTATAGTTGTATAAATTAATTCTCACTCAAAACCTATTTGTGATGCTCCAAATATGTTATGTTATTTTTTTATTATATATATATTCTCCAAGGAATGACGCCGGAATGGCACCGCCACGGCATAGTGGTGTGTAGCTGGGATTAGCAGAGAGATGAAGAGCTGGGCGGACAAAGGAACCAGGCCAAGATAGTACTGTGTTTATTAATGGCTTTGTGGATGCGGTGGCATATTTGCAGCTATGATCGGAGATGATAAAGTTTGGTACAATCCTAGGAGTTATTTTGCAGCGGCAGCGTAGGGATGGGAGGCGAACCAGGTTTAGCTTTCTGAAATTTAAATACAAGATCGATGCATTGGAGGCAGTAAAGAGGCTGGATGGTTCAATTTTGTTTGCTTCGATGCTTACTGAAAATATCGCACGCCATACATCCGCTAAAGATCATGGTACACAAAGTCCACGGAAGGAATGGAGACCTAAGCGTGAAGGAGCTCAAGCCAATGGATGGAGAAAGAAGGTAACACGTGTTTGGAGGGTGAAGCAAGGAAACCAGGTTGCTATAGGGCTCTCGAATGCTAGGCCAGGACGGGGCAACTAGTCAAAGGAGGAGGAGAGAAGGCAACTGGATAATTTGGTGGAGGCAACCTTGTCAAATGTTTACTCCATAGATGTGTTGCAAGAGTTTCTGAATGTCAACGAATTAGGGCTCATCAAGGTTAAGCTTCTTGGAGCTAGAGGTTGTCCTTGAAATCCCAACTAGATTGGACATAGAGGAAGTTTTGCAGGATGATCGTGATTTCCTACTCCAAAAGTTTTAGAGCATAGAACCATGTACGACGGTGACGCGAACCCAAAGTCACCTAACTTGGGTGAAGCTTGTAAGTATAGATAGCAACCTGAGAAGGGGGTGAATCAGGTTCTTCCAATTTTCGCCTTTACAATACTTGTTAATTCCAAGATAAAAGAAATCACAATCTGATGATTGTGAATGCAGCAGAATAAAGTGTTGCTTGAAAGTAAAAGATGAAGGAAGAGAGAATCACACAATGCTTTTATCCTGGTTCACCTTCTATCCACCGAAGGCTACGTCCAGTCCCTCAAGAAACCCCTGAGGATTTTTCCACTATGATCAAGATTTCTTACAAGCACTTACACCAAGGACCTTAAGAACTCTTTTCGAACCTCAAATGGCAAACCACCAATTGATGTTAAATCCAATTTTTTTACGTATAATTAAAATTCTAAGTATTAAATATGATTAATAATATCCCTTAATTTAAATTATTACTTAAAATAATAAATATTTCACTTAGTAATATTTTATTATAATTTTATATATTAATTACCACTCAAATAAAGTTGTTTTAAATCTATTTATGATGCTCCAAACATGTTATATTTTTTTAGTTATTATACCAAAATTTATTTTTCATAAATTTCATTATAGAATTTTGTATTTTATTCATACTGTGTTTGACAAATTTTCTTACCATAACTATTTTTTGCATATTCAAACTTGAAAGATTATTAACCCAATCTTTTGTTATTGAAGCTGGCTCTAATAAGTTTCATGGAAATAGTGCAATTTATTAATTCAATTGCATTCATTCCATAGCGTAGAAAGATAAACACTCACGACTGAATAACACACAATATAATCTTATTTGGTTTGGGAAATGACAATAACCTACAATTTTGTCCATCCACATGAGATACACTGGGCACACTAAAGAAGCTAGCTATAATGAATGGTGATATAGTAAAAGGTGGGGTGTTCATAATCGATCAAATCCAATAAAAACCGAAAAATCGATCCAAATAAACTGAAATTCAATTAAACCGAAAACCGAACGGATCCAAAATCGAGAAAACCGATTTTTTTTGTCGGATTTGATCGGATTTCAGATTTGTTTTTCATAATCGAACCAATCCAATCCAAACTAAATGTTTGCAAATATATAGAATTTTATTTGTAAATATACCATATAATTCATACTTACATATTTCCGTCCTTATAAGTTTATATAATTATTATATGACACGTATTTATTTATGAAGATATATTTGGGTAAATAAAGTTTCAAGTAATAATTTGAAAAATATGCATCAAAGTAAACATATATTTAAAAAATATGTCATCTACTATGCAAGATTAATTTTTCTTCTTCTTATTTTAGAGGTACTAAGCCAAGAATGGTGAATGTGGAAATTTGTTTGAGACTTTGGTTCGTCTTTATTTTTTTATTCCAAACTCTCATCGTTTAGGCTTGTAATGTGACGTTATGTGATTCAAATTAATTTTTATTTCTTCATTGATTTTGATACTTACAATGTCTTTACAAAACCGAAATCCAATCCAAACCAATAAAAATTGGATCGGATTGGTTCGGATCTAAAAAAAGAAAAAAAAAACGATTGGATGATGAAGTGACAAAACTGAAGTGATTGGATCAGATGACTTTTCCCCTCAAAACCAAACCAATCCAAACCGCGAACACCTCTAAAAGGAATGTTGAGTTCCTAAAAAGCCTTGGGGCATGCTATAAATTTTGATTCAGCATAAGGGATTACCATAGTGGGAAAAAAACTAGAAAAAATGACAAAGATAGTCAGGGTTGTTACAGCGTGGAGGACTCAGAGGTCTTAAATAAAATCAAATCAAGATCTCACAAATAGAGAAGAACACACATTGGAAAAAAGTAAGGATCAAGTCCATCTTCATCTTATTTCTTTTATAGTGGAAAATTATTTAGGGAGAAACAAACAAAATTCTGAAACAACTTTTATTGACTGATAAAGGGGAATGAATGATAAAGTGAAAAAAGGAAAAGACTCACAAGAAGGATTTCGATAGGGCATGGTAAGAGAATAAGAATTTATGAGTCACTAGTAATTCTGATAACAAAAACAACTTCAAGTTGATTTAAAAGTACTTTTCCCATTACAAACTGCAAACTACAACAGAAAATGTCTTGCATAACATTCCATCATAACACTGAAAATCAAAATCATAAGATTTTTTTTAGAGAATATTCCTAAATTCAAATAATATAGAAACCAACAAACACCGCAAGGCTTCATGCGATTTTTCATTTCATCAACGTGCAACGGTTGATGGTTCTTGAGAACAACCACTGTCACCCGCAATCACTTCCACGTGAACCTGTTTCTTGTGGTGCCCCCTCTGGCATCCACATGCAGCACAAGTCAGAGCTGCAGCTCCTTCTTCCCCGCTGGCCAAAAACTCTTGGCATCCATCAAAAACAAATCTTCCTTGTTCGACAGCATAATTTTTTTGACAAACCAAATATTGAACAATAGTCCTAGTCACAGTTGCAGGTTGTTGTCTTCTGTTCTCAACCACTTTATTCTTCCTCATAGTGCGGTTCCCCAAATATTTTCTACTTCAAATCCTGCAAAGAAGATTAAACTTTTTTAAGTTTTTACATAACAATAATAATAAATAAATAAAAAGAGATTGGCACAAATAAGATAGCGAGAGAGAGAGAGAGAGAGAGTGGTGTACACTATGTCAGGGATGTAATGAGCATCTACCCAAGGATGTGTATTTATAAGGGGTTTTACATTTTTGGAAAAGTTATGAGTTTTTTTGGCAGTGAAGAAACAACTCAGAAGCATACTTTCCAACTCAGATTACAGATAAGCATTTATCATCATTATCAACATTTTTTGTCATATGTGGGAACTCTCTAACTCTCTATACTAATCACCTTACCTTTATCTCCTTTTAAACTTTGTTCTCAAAGCCATTAATCACTACATCCTTAAGCTTTCTAAAAATATTGAAAATAATTAAATAAAATTATAATGATCAGGTAATTATTATTAACTCCAAATTTTTTACGTATAAAAATAATGTTAAGTATTAAATTTAATTAATAATAGCTTAAATTTAAACTGTTATTTAAAATAATTAATAATTCACTATTAATATTTCATTATAGTTGTATAAATTAATTCTCACTCAAAACCTATTTGTGATGCTCCAAATATGTTATGTTATTTTTTTCATTATATATATATCCTCCAAGGAATGACGCCGGAATGGCACCGCCACGGCATGGTGGTGTGTAGCTGGGATTAACATAGAGATGAAGAGCTGGGCGGACAAAGGAGAAGGAACCAGGCCAAGATAGTACTGTGTTTATTAATGGCTTTGTGGATACGGTGGCATATTTGCAGCTAAGATCGGAGATGATAAAGTTTGGTACAATCCTGGGAGTTATTTTGCAGCGGTAGCGTACGGATGGGAGGCGAACCGGGTTTAGCTTTCTGAAATTTAAATACAAGATCGATGCATTGGAGGCAGTAAAGAGGCTGGATGGTTCAATTCTGTTTGCTTCGATGCTTACTGAAAATATCGCACGCCATACATCCCCTAAAGATCATGGTACACAAAGTCCACGGAAGGAATGGAGACCTAAGTGTGAAGGAGCTCAAGCCAATGGATGGAGAAAGAAGGTAACACGTGTTTGGAGGGTGAAGCAAGGTAACCAGGTTGCTATACGGCTCTCGAATGCTAGGCCAAGACGGGGCAACTAGTCAAAGGAGGAGGAGAGAAGGCAACTGGATAATTTGGTGGAGGCAACCTTGTCAAATGTTTACTCCATAGATGTGTTGCAAGAGTTTCTGAATGTCAACAAATTAGGGCTCATCAAGGTTAAGCTTCTTGGAGCTAGAGGTTGTCCTTGAAATCCCAACTAGATTGGACATAGAGGAAGTTTTGCAAGATGATCGTGATTTCCTACTCCAAAAGTTTTAGAGCATAGAACCATGTACGACGGTGACGCGAACCCAAAGTCACCTAACTTGGGTGAAGCTTGTAAGTATAGATAGCAACCTGAGAAGGGGGTGAATCAGGTTCTTCCAATTTTCGCCTTTACAATACTTGTTAATTCCAAGATAAAAGAAATCACAATCTGATGATTGTGAATGCAGCAGAATAAAGTGTTGCTTGAAAGTAAAAGATGAAGGAAGAGAGAATCACACAATGCTTTTATCCTGGTTCACCTTCTATCCACCGAAGGCTACGTCCAGTCCCTCAAGAAACCCCAGAGGATTTTTCCACTATGATCAAGATTTCTTACAAGCACTTACACCAAGGACCTTAAGAACTCTTGTCAAACCTCAGATGGAAAGCCACCAACTGATGATGCCGAATCCTACGACGGACTTTGAATCAAACCCGATTCAAAAGACCTTTTCCACTATCACCAAACCCTACGACGGACTTTGAATCAAACCCAATTCAAAGGACCTTTTCCACAACCATTGAACACTACGATGGACCTATTTACAACCACCGAAAACCACGGTGAATGAATCAAGCCGATTCAAAGATGAAGAAGAAGTTCTTGCTGTGGCTGATGCAATCCTTTAGTCTAGTTGGATTGGTCTTAGTTTGTATGCTCCAGGCAATTACAATGAAGGCTCTTTTATTCTGAGTTTCTCAAAATTTGAACAACATGTGTGTTCTTATGAAAATGAGAGAGAGGAAACTCAGAATGATGACTTTAATGAATATGAAAGTTGTGGACCTGTAAATCAAGTCTCGTCCTTGGACTCGACTGAGGTTTTGATGAAGACAAACACATCACAAAAAGAAGAAAGACTTCAGAAGAGAAAAGAAGAAAGACTTCAAGAAGACTTCAATAAAGAAAGGAACAAAAAGAAGAAAGACTTCAAGAAGACTCAAGAAGACTTAAGAGAAGAAAGACTTCAAGAACCAGGCTCAGAACGTCAAGATCAAAACATGAAGGTTCTAGTTTTAAGTAAGTCTTGTCAACTTAGTGTGCTATGCTTTATTAAGGTTTAATTGCATTAGAAGGCTCATGAAAGATCAACTAATTGAGTACGATATGTTCTCACAAGTAAAACTTGGTAGGAACACTCAATTAGGTTTTAAACAGTCAAAAACTGAGTTCTGGACTGTCTGTAATCGATTACAGATGTGTGTAATCGATTACAGGATGTGAGTAATCGATTACAGGATGTCAGTAATCGATTACAACAAGTGTGTAATCGATTACCAAGTTTGAAATTCAAATTCAAACTTCAACGGCATGGTGTAATCGATTACACTAACTGCTGTAATCGATTACCAGGTCGACAGATGTGTTATTTCATGAACCATTGTGTCTCAAACCGGTTGGGAAAGGTTGTGTTGGTTCATGGACGACCTCTAGTGCCTATATAAAGTCCCTAGACACTCAGAAACATCAATGACTTGGTCCACAACTTTCATATTCATTAAAGTCATCATTCTGAGTTTCGGTTCTCTCATTTTCATAAGAACACTCATGATGTTCAACATTTGAGAAACTCAGAATGGAAGAGCCTTCATTGTAATTGCCTGGAGCATACAAACTAAGATCAATCCTTCTTGTCAAAAGGATTGAATCATGCATAGAAAAGGCATCTTCTTCTTCTTCTTCTATTTGAATCATGTTGATTCACTCACCGTAGTTTTCGGTGGTTGTAAAAAGGCCCTTTGAATCAAGTTTGATTCAAAGTCCACCGTGGTAATGCGGTGTCATCAGAAAGTGGTTTGCTTTCTGAGGCTTGATGGGTTCTCTTAGGGTCCTTGGCACAAGTATTTCTAAGAAGACTTGATCAATCAGAAGTGGGTTGCTTCAGGAAGATTGATAAGATATCTTAGGGTCCTTGGTGCAAGCATTCGTTAAGAGTACTCGATCATGGGAAATCTTCACTGTGGAATTCAGTGGAGTGGTTCTTCAGAAAGTGGTAATCTTTCTGAGGGATTCTAACTTCACCGTGGTATTCGGTGAAGGGTTGTTGATTGAAGGTGTTTTAGCCTTCAAGGTCTGAGGGTGGTTTTGCCTTCAGGAACTGAAAGTGGTTTACTTTCAGGGGCTGTTGAAAGTGGTTTACTTTCACAGGATATTGGTAGGAATTCTTGGGGTCCTTGGGTTAGGAACTTGTAAGTAATTTTTATCAATAGTGGAAAAATCCTCAAGGGGTTTCTTTGAGGGACTGGACGTAGCCTTCGGTGGATTGAAGGTGAACCAGGATAAAACTCTCTGTGTCATTTCCTTCATCCTTCATCTTTTACTTTCAAGCAATTACAATATTCCGCTGCAACAACGTTCTTACGTTACAACTCTAATTGCACTGAAAGTCGTTTGGTACTATTATGCGAAAATCGGGGCAACTCTGATTTACCCCCCTCTCAAGTTGCTATCTGTACTAACAATTGGTATCAGAGCGGAAGTTTAGGTAAGTTATTCCTAAGATCCGGGAAAAGATAGCATCCTCATCTACAACAAGTACCAATGAAGGATTCAACATAAACAGGCCATCATTCTACAATGGAGAACCCTACGATTTCTGGAATATCAAGATGATGATCTTCATAAAGCCATTAGACACAGAAATCTGGAAAGTCATTGAAGAAGATCTCCTTGGGCCTGTAGTAGAAGTTGAAGGAAGTTCACAATCAGAACCAGAAAACACATGGAGTGACAAAGAAAAGAAGAAAGTTCATCATGACTTAAAAAGGTATGAACATCTAGACTTCAGTCCTTGGTATGAAGAAATTCCTTAGATTATCTACTTGCAAATCTTCAAAAGGAATATGGGATACTTTAATGGTTATACACGAAGGGACTGATGAAGTCAAAAGATTCAAAGATCAATATATTCTATCACAAGAATATGAGATGTTCAGAATATTGCCTGGAGAAAGCATACTTGATATGCAAAAGCGGTTCACACGATTATTGAATCACTTGGTTGTTCTTGGTAAGGAATTCTCTTATTATTCCATAAACATGAAAATGTTAAGATCCCTTACAAGAACATGGAAACCAAAAGAACACTGCTCTCTCAAAGAAGAAAAGTCTCTCCAACATGACTCTGGCTACTCCTTTGGAAAACTTCAAGAACATGATTTGAAGTTAAACAGACTTGAGCAATATGAGAACAACAAAAAGAGACATCGGTCTGTTGCTCTAAAAGCCAAAGAAAGCATCAATGATGAATATGATGCAGAGTCACAAGATGATAAGAACATGGTCTTAATAGTCAAGAATTTTTCAAAGGTTCTTACAAAGAAAAGGTACGAAATCTACAAGTTTTCAAAAAGGGAAATAAAGCCTCCTCCTCTTCACAAAAGATCACATGTTATGAATATGGAAAATCTGGTCATATCAAATATGATTGTCCAAACATTCAAAAGAAGAAGCATGGACTAAAGGAGAAGTTTGAAAAGAAGGATTCAAACTCCAAAGAAGAGCATACATTTCTTGGGATGAAAATGACGTAGGCTCAGACTCAGAACCAGAGAAGGAAAAAGGACACCTTGCATTAATGGCATCTCAGAATTCTGACAAGTAAAATATCCAGGTTAGTACCAACACTTCTATTTCTAATAAGTTAGAATATCCTATGGAAAGTTTCTTTAACATGTGTCATAGTACTTCTAAATTTAGTGATAAACAAAATGCTATTATTTCATCTTTAGAAGAAAAATTTCCAATGCTTCAAAAGGAATTAGATGATGTTAAATCTCTTGGGAGTAAACACATGCATACTAGTTTTTCTAAGAAATATGAACTATAGGAACTACTCACAAAATGTCTCTAAACCTCTTCCTAAAGATTCATTCTTTAAGATTAGAAGAAAATTAGGCATATTAGATGAGCATGACATTTAAAGATATATGATATTTTCATAATCTTTGTGTGAACTTATATGATTGCATACATTTAAATTGATTATGTGCTTAAATGTTCATTTGGAAATGTGATATATAGGAATATCTAGTTTAGAACCTTTAAAATGTCCTTGTAATCGATTACCATAGATCCTGCAATCGATTACTCCTGCTCTCAGTCCTCGTGCATATTAGAATCTCCTAGGTAATCGATTACTATAACTGCTGTAATCGATTACATATTCAAAGTTTGAAATTTTTCAAACTTAAACTGCCAGTAATCGATTACCCAACTGATGTAATCAATTACATACTCATGCTATATAATCAAAGCATAAAATTTCAATAGGAATTATTCTCAAAATACTCCAAGACAACCTAGGAGACATTATGATATGCTTAGATATAATATGAAGGTTATAGACTATATGCTTATAGTTATTGAAATAGAATAGGATATACTTCTAGTAGGTGTTATTATAGGAATATCAAATAGGCAATGTATGTGGGTGGAGAAGACAATCAATAACTTAGAACCCAAAGCAACTTAGGAACTTGACATTTCTTTATGAAAAATTGTTTTGTAAGTGTGTATTAAAACAACAAAGGATTTATAATATCTTATTAATGGCTGTACATCACACATGATTGGAAACAAAACAAAATCTTTATATCTCACACCTAAGAGAAAAGGGATATGTCTCATATGAGAATATTGAAAAAGGGGTAATTCCTTAGCATAGGAAAAATAGGTACGCCTTCTCAAACCAACCATATTAAATAGAGCCATCTAAAGTACATAATGATTTAGGAGATAAGTACTGAATTCAAGCCACAAGGGTTGGACTAGTTTGAGAAAAACCTACTATGTAAATCGGTTCCCTAAATGATAAGTATATCATTGAAGCCAAATAGATGTTTAGGAACAAACTAGATGAACATGGAATCATAGTTAGAAATTAGGATAGATTAGTAGTACAAGGTTTTAATAAAAAAGAAGGTATAAATTTTGATTAGACATATGTACCAATTGCTTGGTTAGAAGCAATTAGACTTCTATTAGAGTATGCTTACTCGATTAACTTCCAACTATATCAAATGGATGTTAAGAGCGATCTTTTGAATGGATACATTCAAGAAGAAGTCTATGAGAAGCAACCTCCTGGCTTTGAAGATCCAAAGGTTTCCTTCACATGTCCTCATTTTTAAAGAAAGCCTTATATGATCTAAAGCAAGCACTACGGGCATGGATTGCAAATCAAGCAATTTGAAAATGGGATATTCATCAATCAATCCAAGTTCTATATAGAACCTCTGAAGAAATATGACTTGGATGATTACAAAGTAATACCCACATCAATAAGGATCAAGCACTTATCTAGATCAAGATGAATCATTTACTCCAGTAGAGATTACCAAAATAGAGCCTTTGTCTGTACTCTCTGAAACTTGTCCTCCAAAACAAAGAAGACAAACTTGGAAGACAATGAAGCAAGTTCATCATCCAATTCAGAAAATGGAGGAGTATATCTTGCTTTGATGGTAACACATCATTCTAATGATGGTAATAAAGAGGTTAGTAATGCAATTTCATATGATAATTTACAATGTAATTTTTATAGATTGCATGATAGTTTCTTGAGTGTTTATGAAGTATATGC
Organism: Acmispon strigosus; assembly: GCA_030819835.1. Classification (NCBI taxonomy): domain Eukaryota; kingdom Viridiplantae; phylum Streptophyta; class Magnoliopsida; order Fabales; family Fabaceae; genus Acmispon; species Acmispon strigosus. Next base: position 29,056,717 of record JAUAMA010000002.1, read on the forward strand.
ATATCATAGTAGGATCATCTCATCTCTACAAAGTAAAACTAAAAGCATGCAAGATGAATTAGATCAAGTAAAATCTAGAATAGATATTCAAAGTGATGGTTCATCTTTAGATACATGAATAACTCTTGAGTCAAGGATTGATAAATTAAAACAAGTGGTAAACAAAGGAACAAGATGATATGGATAAGATATTATATAATCAAAGACACGCCTTTCATAAAAGTGATTTAGGTTTATCTGATCATAATCATCCTAGTGATGTTAAGAAAATCACTTTTTCGACCAAAAAGTTCATATAACTTTGGTCAATCAAGAAGAATACATGATGGTGTTCAACTTAGAAAGGTATGTATCAAATCTTTCTATCATCTTGAGGATAAAGTGTCTAACTTGAAATTTGAATGTTCCTATTATTCTCCTAATTATCAAAGAAACGACGGAATCCCCAATGAAAGATTCATATGGGATGTGAAAGGAACTAATCCAAAAGGATCCAAAGACTATTGGGTACCTCTAAAATACCATTAAGCCTATTGTGCAAATGTGTTTTGAAGATCTTGTGATCTGAAATGTCATATACAAAGGATGGTCTTTCAAGACACAAATTTAGACTATGGTATTGGTAAGAGAAACTCTAAAAACTTTATATCTTTCAAATAATATTAAGTACAAGAGTAATGCATTCTTAGGCATCTAAATCATAGTTATCTGTTAGATATATCTTTCATGCAGTACCTATCAAGTCTGGAAATTCAAGTTTTCAGATATGATAATCGATTACATAAAGTAAGTAATCGGTTACATGGATATTTTGGCCCAGGATTATTTCAGAAAGCTTCAGTAAACGATTACTGGAAGTCTATAATTAATTCTATCAGGGCTAAAATGAAAATAGTTAACTTTAAGAGTTTGCCTTATGTTTTCATATATTTTGGGTTGTAATAGTTTAGACATAACTTTTAGATGGTTTGAATTCTGCTTGTATGTTTAATTATGCATTCTGAACTTCTATGGTTATGTTTTAATTACGTGTGATGCATAAGTTTCAAAATACTGTCTTGCACACCCCCACTCCCTATGCTTCAAATTGTCTATACTACTTGTTAGCAATGTATGCTTGGACTCATCTTCTTTTTTGATGAAGTCAAAAGGGGGAGAAAGGGTCACATGTGCTTTGAAAAGACTTCCTTATGAGAAAAGTGTCTACAAGTGGAACAAAAAAAGGGGGAGAAAAGTGTGGATACACATTATCGTTTTGACATCAAAATATTTGCCATTATGCTTCCCTTTATTTCTATTATCCTGGAATACTTTGTATGGCTTTTTCTTCTTTTTGATGATGTCAAAAGGGGGAGAAAAGTCTTGTGTATGCTTGACCATTTTCAGGATACTATGCTTCATTTGCAAAACAAAGGGGGAGATGTAATTGCAAAACCAAGGGGGAGATACAAGACAAGAAAGAAAGTCTAATGATCCATCAATGTTCAAGCATGATGTTTGTCATCATCAAAAAGGGGGAGATTGTAAATCAAGTCTCGTCCTTGGACTCGACTGAGGTTTTGATGAAGACAAACACATCACAAAAAGAAGAAAGATTTCAGAAGAGAAAAGAAGAAAGACTTCAAGAAGACTTCAATAAAGAAAGGAACAAAAAGAAGAAAGACTTCAAGAAGACTCAAGAAGACTTAAGAGAAGAAAGACTTCAAGGACCAGGCTCAGAACGTCAAGATCAAAACATGAAGGTTCTAGTTTTAAGTAAGTCTTGTCAACTTAGTGTGCTATGCTTTATTAAGGTTTAATTGCATTAGAAGGCTCATGAAAGATCAACTAATTGAGTACGATATGTTCTCACAAGTAAAACTTGGTAGGAACACTCAATTAGGTTTTAAACGGTCAAAAACTGAGTTCTGGACTGTCTGTAATCGATTACAGATGTGTGTAATCGATTACAGGATGTGAGTAATCGATTACCACAAGTGTGTAATCGATTACCAAGTTTGAAATTCAAATTCAAACTTCAACGGCATGGTGTAATCGATTACACTAACTGCTGTAATCGATTACCAGGTCGACAGATGTGTTATTTCATGAACCATTGTGTCTCAAACCGGTTGGGAAAGGTTGTGTTGGTTCATGGACGACCTCTAGTGCCTATATAAAGTCCCTAGACACTCAGAAACATCAATGACTTGGTCCACAACTTTCATATTCATTAAAGTCATCATTCTGAGTTTCGGTTCTCTCATTTTCATAAGAACACTCATGATGTTCAACATTTGAGAAACTCAGAATGGAAGAGCCTTCATTGTAATTGCCTGGAGCATACAAACTAAGATCAATCCTTCTTGTCAAAAGGATTGAATCATGCATAGAAAAGGCATCTTCTTCTTCTTCTATTTGAATCATGTTGATTCACTCACCGTAGTTTTCGGTGGTTGTAAAAAGGCCCTTTGAATCAAGTTTGATTCAAAGTCCACCGTGGTAATGCGGTGTCATCAGAAAGTGGTTTGCTTTCTGAGGCTTGATGGGTTCTCTTAGGGTCCTTGGCACAAGTATTGCTAAGAAGACTTGATCAATCAGAAGTGGGTTGCTTCAGGAAGATTGATAAGATATCTTAGGGTCCTTGGTGCAAGCATTCGTTAAGAGTACTCGATCATGGGAAATCTTCACTGTGGAATTCAGTGGAGTGGTTCTTCAGAAAGTGGTAATCTTTCTGAGGGATTCTAACTTCACCGTGGTATTCGGTGAAGGGTTGTTGATTGAAGGTGTTTTAGCCTTCAAGGTCTGAGGGTGGTTTTGCCTTCAGGAACTGAAAGTGGTTTACTTTCAGGGGCTGTTGAAAGTGGTTTACTTTCACAGGATATTGGTAGGAATTCTTGGGGTCCTTGGGTTAGGAACTTGTAAGTAATTTTTATCAATAGTGGAAAAATCCTCAAGGGGTTTCTTTGAGGGACTGGACGTAGCCTTCGGTGGATTGAAGGTGAACCAGGATAAAACTCTCGTGTCATTTCCTTCATCCTTCATCTTTTACTTTCAAGCAATTACAATATTCCGCTGCAACAACGTTCTTACGTTACAACTCTAATTGCACTGAAAGTCGTTTGGTACTATTACGCGAAAATCGGGGCAACTCTGATTCACCCCCCCTCTCAGGTTGCTATGGACTTTATATAGGCACTAGAGGTCGTCCATGAACCATCACAAGGCTTCCAAAACGTTTTGAGACACATTGGTTCATGAAACAACACATTTGTCAACCTGGTAATCGATTACAGTAACCTAGTATTCGATTACACTTAGCCGTTGCAGTTTGAATTCAAAATTCAAACTGTGTAATCGATTACATGGATGTGGTAATCGATTACAACCTTCCTGTAATCGATTACATACAACCTGTAATCGATTACAGACAGTCCAGAACTTAGTTTTTGACATATCAAGACCTAATTGAGTGTTCCTACCAAGTTTTACTTGAGAGAACATATTATACTCAATTAGTTGATCTTTTATGAGCCTTCAAAAGCAATATTAACCTTAATAAAGCATAGCACACTAAGTTAACAAGACTTACTAATAGCAGGAACCTTGATGATTGATCTTGACATTTTGAGCCGGTTCTTGAAGTCTTTTCCTTTATTTTCTGAAGTCTTCTTGAAGTCTTCCTTTTATTTTCTGAAGTCTTTCTTCTTTTTGTGATGTGTTTTTCTTCATCAAAACCTCAACCGAGTCCAAGGACGAGACCTTCTTCACAAAGCTTTTGAATGTCCTTATTTTTGTTTGGGGTTATGAGTTTTTTGAAGAGGTTTTGAGACCAATGGGAAGGATAGTGTGTATGGATGATCATACAAGGTCAAATTCACGTTTCGATGTGGCAAGGGTTCTCATTCATACGTCGAGGCCAATATTAGCAAACAGTGAGCAAGTCATACATGTTGATGGGAAACCAATGATTGTGTTTGTCTTGGTTGATCATGTTGTGACGTTGTTGTCGTTTCCGAAAAAATTGGGACAACTTTATGTTTCTGGTACAAAGGAATGCGATGAACAAGGGGATGGGGGGATGATGATGGAGTTACCGGAGGCACGGCCGAGGAAGGTTTGGCCTATGATTTCCACGTCAATGAAGATTTGAAAACAGAGTCGTTTTTGGGTCACAACCCCAGGAAGAGACGTCACAGGACAATAACACAATCCAAGGGGGAGATTTACGAAATCAGGCTTGGGATTCATTAGAATTCGATTATGGAAAGGAGGAGATTATGGCATTAAAGGGTTTTCGAAATTTAAATTTTAAGAGTTTGAAAGTGTACATGGGAGTGAATAAGGGTGAGGATAGGCGTGTGACATGGAAAATATTAAACTTGACTGTATTATCGGATGCGTATAATGATAATTTGAGGTGGGCCAAGTTTCACATTGGCTTGTGCATGAGGTAGTGGGAGTCTAAATCGGTGGGGTTATTTTTAGCAAAGAAGATTGGGCCAAGTGGGGATAAGTTAACCAAAGTTATTATTAAGCCTTTGGAGGTATAGAAGATATGAGACTTATGCAGTGCACAAGGGCAATAACAACAAGTCACATTAACAAGTGATGGAAGGAAACATGCTTTTGAAAAAAATTAATTCTGGGTTAGATTAGGCACTCACAATTTATCAAGATGCGTTTCCACTAGCGGCATCGAATAACTAGAGAAAGCATAACGTGGTAGACGAACCAATCCGGTGAAAACATGGATGTCCAAGGAAGGAAGGTGTAAATTGCATGTCACTGCCAGCGATTAATAAACCAAAACAACCACGGGGATTGCCAAAGAAGGAGACGTTAGAGACTGCAAAGCCAGTGGAAAATCGGCAATGGATAATTGCAGTAGACTTATACAACCCTTCTAGTATTTAGGCGCAAGCAAGGATGGCTTATATTGCTGGCCTGCAGGTGGGTTTGTTGCTGGATCGTCTAGAAGAGCTAGTTGTGCGAAGCTTGGCGAAGTAGATTGGAAGTTGTTGGCATTGTTAGATTGCTTGGCGTTTGGGTTTCCTAGAATGTGCAGGGAAAGCTAATGCGGGTCATTATTTCTGATGCGATTTTGTTTGCCTTTAATGGGAAGTAGTTTTAGCTTAGTAGTGTATTTAGGGCTGATGGTTATGAAAGAGTTGCAAGAGATTATTTATGGTGGATTGCTTTTCCCATATGGTTATTATTTTTTTAGATTTTCTTCTCCTGGCTAGACGCTACATGGAAGCTTTTTGGATCATTTTTCACTATTAGGGCATCTTGGGTTTATTGGGTTTGAGTGGGATGGATTCTCCCTTTTTTATTTGGCAGCACTATCTTGTGGTTTTAATGCTCTTCTTGCCCTTCCTTTTTAGGATTATCAAGTTTAGATTGTGCAGGGCTATGCTTGCACCTTTTTGCAGGCAGTGGGTGGTGGTATTTAGTTTTTGTTTAGCGGTTTTTTAGGTGTTGTCGTTAGGGGTTGTTTGTTTGGCAGATAAGCCAGTTTTAGGCTAGTAGGGTTTGTCCTTGATATTTTTATGGGTGTTCAGGGTTTGATTTGGTTTTTTGCCAACTTGGTTTATTGGCTTGGTCATTGTACCCATGTTGAGAGGAGTTGTTTCTCAACAGTTTATATATTCCTATAATTTTTTGCTTTCAACAATATATATATATATATATCCTCCTAACATGGAGATTGGGTTAAAAAATTAATTTTTTATAAGCTTACATTATGAAATTTTGTATTTTAATTTATACATAATGTGTTTGAGTAACTTTCTTAACATAACTATTTTTGTTACATTCAACTTTGAAAGATTATTAACCCATTTTCCTCTTTATTGGAGCTGACTCTAATAAGTTTTGAGGAAATAGTGAAATTAAGTGATTCAATTGCATTTATCACAATGCATAGTGAGATAGACACTCGCGATTCAATGTCACACAATATGATCTTATTCGGCTTTAATTTAGAAAATGCAAATAACCTAAAAAATCATTTTTATCCATGCACATGAGATATACTCGGCACACCCAAGAAGCTAGGTAAAATGAATAGTAATATAATAAAAGGAATATTGATTTTCTAAAAAGCTTCAAGGAATTTATAAATTTGGATTCAGCAGAAGGGACTACCATAGTGGAAAATAAAACTAGACAAAATGACAAAGTTAGTTAGGGTTTCTATAGAGTGAAGGACATAGAGGTCTTAAATAAACTAAAATTGAGATCACACAAATAAAGAAGCAGGCACATTGGGAAAAAAGTAAGGATCAAATGCATCTTCATTTTATTTCTTTTCTATTGGAAACATATTTAGGGAGAAGCAAAAAAAATTCTAAAACAACTTATAATGGATGAAAAAGAGATAAGGGGAAAAAAGGAAAGGAGATTTCACTCACAAAAATGATTTTGATAGGGCATAATAAGAGAGTAAGAATTTGTGAGTCACTAGTGCTTTAGATAACAAAAGCAACTTTAAGATTACTTAAAAGTATTTTTCCCCTTTACAAAATCAAACTACAACAATAGATGTCATGCATAGCATTCCATCATTACTCTATAATTCAAAATCATATGAAAGAAAGTAGAGAATGTTCCTAAATCCAAAGAAATTAAAGACCAGGTCCAAAACATACAATACAAGGCTTCATGCGATGTTTCATTTTGTCAAAGTGCAACGATTGATGGCTTTTTAGAACAGCCACCGTCACTCACAATCACTTCCACGTGAACCTGTTTCTTGTGGTGCCCCCTCTGGTATCCACATGCTTCATAATTCAGAGCTTCTACTCCTTCTTCCCCACTAGCTATAAACTCTTGGCATCCATCGAAAACAAATCTTCCTTGTTCGACAACATGATTTTTTTGACAAACCAAATTGAATAGTAGTCCTGCTCACAGTTGTGGGTTCTTGTCTTCTGGTCTCAACCACTTTGTTCTTCCTTATAGTGCGGTTCCCCTTTAAATCCTGCAAAGATGAATAAACCTTTTTTTAGTTTTTACATTTTAATAAAATTAAATATTGACACAAATTTCAGATATGTAGAGAGAGTGGAGTACACTATGTGATGGATGTGGTGAGCACCTACCCAAGGATGCCTATTTATAGGAGGTTTTTCTTTTTTATATAAGTTTTGAATTTTTCTAGAGTGAAGAATCAACTCAACATCACGGTTTCCACTCGAATTCCAGATAAGCATATGTCATCATTATCATTTTTTTGTTAGACTTGGGAACTCTCTATCGTATCTTTGAAAATAATAATGATATATTACCTTATATGCTTTCACATAACTAGTGGCGGATTCCAACACTACTTGCTCACAGGTCGTCTTAGTAGTGTTGGTAGGCTTGTTGAGTTTGGGGTGTTGTTTTATTTTGAGGGTGTATGAGGGCTTTTGGGTTTTTATTGGTGCTGTGGAGTTCTTGTCTTTTGGCTTTAGGGTTTTTGTTTCCTCTTTGTGGCTTTGTTGTGATGGACGTTGCTCTTTTTTGGATTGGGTCGTCGCTTGTTTTTGTTGGCTTTTGGTTCCTTTTTGAGATGGGTTGTATTTTTTTTGATATTTGCCTCATCAATATATATAGTTTGCTTCAAAAAAACTATGGTGGGTTTCCTGAATAAAAGACTTATGACAGTGTTATGATGAAACTATGACCAAGTAAACCATAAGTTCGATCTTACCATGTACTGTATTGTGGCCCACTAACTTGAGAGTAAAGACATTTTTGTGTGGGATAGAAAGATATGACTCAATAAAGATTGTACATACCTATAATGTGAACACCTTAAGCTTTTCCAAACATGATGAGAAATTAAATCTAGCCACTACAATTCTAATTGATCATCATTTTCATAAATATTTTGAAAATGGTGAAATTTTCTATGATTATTATTTTAATTTTGACTATTTTAAAATAATATTAACTTCTTTCTTATTTAAAATATAAACTATATTAAAACTTTAAATAATTTATTATGACCTCTGAAACCATTGAATAATATAAATTCATTTTCAAAAGCATTCATGGCAATACTAAGTAAGTACTTGTCTTTTGAATTGAAGTATATTTTATGTTAATATGTATTATATTTGTTTAACATAAAACTGCTTATGCATAAATTAAATTTAAATAATAATTATTTCACCATCATATGAAGTATCAACAAAAAATTAAACAATTGCTATAGTAATCACCTTATCTATGCCTCTTATAAGTTTTATTCTCAAAGCTATTGATTAATACATCTTTAAGCATTCTAAAAAAATTAAAAATAATTAATTAATGCTATAATTATCATGTAATAATTATTAACTCCAAACTTTTTATGGATAATAATCATGCTAATTATTAAATTTAATTAATATTATCCTTAAATTTAAAATATTATATAAAATAAAAAATAATTCACTAGTTATGTTTGATTATAGTTGTATATTTTAATTATCACTCAAATAAAGTTGTTTAAAGCCTATTTGTAAAAATTTAGTTTTTCATAAGTTTACATTACTAAATTTTGTATTTTATACATAATGTGTTTGAGGAACTTGCTTAACATAACTAATTTTTTATATTCAATTTTGAAAGATTATTAACTGAATTTGCTCTTTTAAGGAAATAGTGAAATTTAGTGATTCAATTGCACTCATTCCAATGCGTAGTGAAATAAACATTCACGATTGAATATCAGACAATATGATCTTATTCAGTTTAAATTTGGAAAATGCCAATAACCTAATACAACCATTTTCATTCATGCGCATGAGATTCACTCGGCACACTCAAGAAGCTACCATATATAAATTTGAATTCAGCGAAAGAGACTACCATAGTGAAAAAGGAAACTAGACAAAATGACAAAGCTAGTCAGGGTTGGTATAGTGTGAAAGACTCAAAGGTCTTGAATAAAATCAAATCGAGTTCATGCAAATAAAGAAGCATGCACATTGGAAAAAAGTAAGGATCAGGTCCATCTTCATCTTATTTCTTTTATAGTGGAAAATTATTTAGAGAGAAACAAACAAAATCCTAAAACAACTTATATTGACTGATAAAGAGGAACGAATGATAAAGTGAATAAAAGAAATGACTCACAAAAAGGATTTTGATAGGGCATAATAAGATAATAAGAATTCATGAGCCACTAGTAATTCTGATAACAAAAACATCTTTAAGTTGACTTTAAAGTACTTTTCCCTCTACAAACATCAAAGTAACAGAAGATGTCCTGCATAACATTCCATCGTCACACTGAAATTCAAAATCATAAGAAAGAAAGTAGAGAATGTTCCTAAATCCAAAAAAATTGGAGACCAGGTCCAAAACATACATAATAAGGCTTCATGTGATGTTTCATTTCATCAAAGTGCAACGGTTGATGGTTTTTGAGAACTGCCATTCTCACGCACAATCATTTCCATGTGAACCTATTTCTTGTGGTTCCCCCTTTTGCATCCACATGCTGCATAAGTCGGAGTAGCAACTCCTTCTTCCCCACTGGTCATAAACACTTGGCATCCATCGAAAATAAATCTTCCTTGTTCGACAACATATTTTTTTTGTCAAACCATATATTGAACAGTAGTCCTGCAGTTGCGGGTTGTTGTATTCTCATTGTGCGGTTCCCCTAATAATTTTCACTTCAAATCCCGCAAAGATGATTAAACGTTTTTAATTTTTTACATAATTATAATCAAACAAAAAATATTGGCACAGATAAGATATAGGTAGAGAGAGTGGAGTACATTGTGTGATAAATGTTATGAGAATCTACCCATGTATTTGTATTTGTATTTATAGGAGGTTTTTCTATTATGGAATTTTTTTGAACGGAAGTAAAGGAACAACTCAACATCACACTTTCCACTCAAATTCTACTTAAGCATCTGTCATCATTATCAACTTCTTTTATCAGACTTCTGAATTCTCTAACGTATCTATGAAAATAATAATCATATACAAGTTGATATGCTTTGACATAACTAGTGGTTGGTTTCCTGAGCGAAAGACTAATGACGAGTTGTTAATGAACTATGACCAGCTAAAACCAGAACTTCAATCTTAACATGCACTATATTATAGCCCACCAGCTTGAGAGTAAAGATATTTATTTGGGGGATAGACAGATATAACTTAGTAACAATTGTCCATGCCTATAACGCGAGCACCATAAGCTTTTGCAAACATGATGAAAAATAGAATTAACTAATAGTATAATATAATGACAGCTCCAATTGATCGTTATTTTCATAAATATTTGAAAATGATGAAATTTTGTAGGATTATGTTTTTTATTTTGACTATTTTAAAATAATATATAATTTCTTTCTTATTTAAAATATGAAATTTATTAATTTTTTTAAATAAATTAAAATGACCTCTCACACTATTGAATAATATAAATTCATTTTAGAAAGCACTCATGGCATTACTGAGTAAGTACTTGAATTTTGAATTTAAGAATAGTTTACATTAATGTGTATTATATTTGTTTAACATAAAACTGTGTATGTATAAATTAAATTTAAATAAGAATTACTGCAGCATCCATGGATCTTTACTCTGCACCTGTTAAGGTGTTAGTTTCTCATAGCCGAAGCTCTGATACCGATTGATAAAACAAGGACAACACAAGAAGGGGGGATTGAATTGTGTGCGTATAAAAACTTGACTTTCAAAAACAATTATTAGTTCACAAAAACTTTCCATACACGATGGGATGTTTTCAGTAAACGATAGGATGATCAGGTTGATGCAGCGAAAATAAAACGTGTAAATGTAAACGATGCAAGCAGTAAATATCAGCACACAAGAGATTTATCCTGGTTCACCCCCTTGAACGATAGGGGAAGTAAAAATGACTTCTAAAAATTATGTTTCGGGACTAATTTTGGATTTTTCAAAAGTTGGATTGAGAATTTTTTTTGGAGAAGTTTTATAAATTGGAAGTTCGAGGACCAAAGTATGATTTGTTTAAGTTTGGGGGTCAAAAATGTGATATTGCAAAATTAAGGGACCTATTTATGATTTGGGTTCAATTGAAGGACTTTTTTTGAAATGTTGAAAGTTGTTTCTTAATTGACTTTAGTCCTTGAGCATGTAGTTGCATATAGTTCGAGTTAGAACCTCTAAGAGAGCTAGCTTATCCTTATTCTAGGATGTAAACTTGGATTTAAGTGACTAAATTAGAATGTATCTTGTGAAGGTATGAACTTCAGTGTTGGAGCAATGTTCAGACGCGAACCTTGGATGGAAAGTGGCCAAGGTAAGGGCGCTTCAATTTTTGAATAACTATATATTGATAAAACAAGGACAGCATAAGAAGGGGGTTAAATTGTGTGCGTATAAAAACTTGACTTTGAAAAACAAGTATTAGTTCACAAAAACTATTTGTACACGATGGGATGTTTTCAGTACACGACAGGATAATCAGGTTTGATGCAGCGGAAATAAAACGTGTGTAAATGTAAACGATGCAAGCAGAAAATATCAACACACAAGAGATTTATCCTGGTTCACCCCCTTGAACGATAGGGCTACGTTCAGTCCTTGGGTTAACCAAGATTTTCACTATTCAACATAACAGTACAAGTATTCGACACAGGACTTCTCCAGAGTATTCTCAGGGACTTCTCCCAACAAGTATTCCCACATGACTTCTTCAGACACAAGTATTCCCACAGGACTTCTCCAGAAACAAGTATTCGAAGGACTTCTCCTTTCACAGTGGATTTTCTACAAACAATCTCTTCTCAAAAGAGTGTGTTAGAAACATTTTCAGGCTCAACAAACTCTTAGTATTTGGTATATGGTTTGACACTAAACAATATACTCGAGGTTTGGCAAACAGAGATGAATAGACAATGGATTTTCTGTTTCGTGAAAGCTTGATAGATTTGACTCTGTTTTTTACTCTGTTTTTGTTCTATGTTTTTCACTTGATTTTTCGATTGTTGTTCGTTGTTCTGTGTTATGCTGTATATCTTTATTTCTCTGTTCAAGTCTTCCCTTTTATACCTTCAACCCACTTTCAATTTGCTGAAGATGTTTGTCTTTGACTTGATGTAATCATTGAATTCCTAACCGTTTGAGCAACGACTATAAGCATTGAATAGATTTGACTTTGTTGATTTTGTTGATTGTTGAGTAATTCGTGGCAAGATATTCTCATTTGCATTGATAGCTTTTATGTTGTTGTTCAAGCAGAGTTGGTCGTCGAGTAATGTAATGCTTGATTCACTCCTTTGCATTTAATTCGTTCATCATCAATGAATTCATTTCCTTTTTGAGAAGTGATTTGATCTGTTCCAGCGTTGCATTGTATCGTTTGCTCTTTGACGTTATGGCTTCGCAGACTGTAGAGTTAGACCATACTCGAAGTGTTTCTTGCTCTTCATTGGACGATACTCTTCTTTGGATGATACTCTCCATTGGATATAACTTTGACGTTGTAGTCTTTTGCTTCTCCTTAAGCGGTTCTTCTTCTTTGAACGATAGTTCTTCACTGAACTATACTTCTTCTTTGAACGATAATTCTTCTAGATATTTGACAATGTGAGCATACGATACTTTTCCTTTCGTATAGACGGTAGGGATATTTCCTGAAAAACATAATACACATAGTTTAGGAAATAAAATTGTTATCACTCAATACATAATAAACGTTCTAAACTCGTTTGAACTCGTTTGAACTTAACATATATGATATTTTTTGAACGTTTGAGGTGTTGATGATGTTTATTGAAATGGATGTGGCACTTTAAGTGCATGATTGAACAATTGCTTAAAGTTGTTGCAATGATGTTTGAATGTTTGTCGCTTGCCTATATGTAAAACATGCTATGTAGCTCTTATGAATGGGCAAGTCATACCTGATAGGTATGGGAATGTATGGTTGATAACATGTTTTGATTGGTTTGATGATTGTTTTTCCTGAATATGTTGTGCTTGCAATGTTGTTTATATTCTCGACCATTATTGAATGTGCAAGCGGAGGGAAAAAGAGAGTTACCGGTTGGGCGGGAAGTTCTTGGGTACTTTGGTATAAAGGTTTTTGGTTTGGGAAGAGGCTTAATGGTTTTGAAAAGAATCACAAGACATATCTTTTGAAAAGAATCATAAGACTTATCTTTCAAAAATGACCATAAGAGATGTTTATAAAAGAAAAATGAAAGACCTTAGATGAGGGTTGCTAGGAAACGGCCAAGAGGGCGAAGTTTTTCTTAACTGGAGATGAGACTCGGACTCTCAAAAAGGAGTGGTCTAGGAGACGGTGAAAGGGACCTCGATGATGACAATGAGACTCAGAATCGTATAAAGACAATCTGTTATGTCGTTAATTTGATGGACCCGGACGCTTGTCGAAGGAGTGATCCAGCTGGGAATAAGAGACTCAGACATTCGGGGAAGGATGATCCCTTCGTTACAAGGAAACACGAACACTCAGTTTGAAAGTGATCCCGTCTCTAGAATTGAACTCAGATACGTGTGAGGACACCTCCGTTTGTATTGTGGATTTTTGGTTGTTGATTGTTATGATGAATGATTGTTGATATTATGTTAGAAAATATCATGCATTCATTAATCAGCTTGAGAAAAGGAAATACAATTTGAGTAATAGTTTAAGTAACATTTTGAGTAGCAGTTTGAGCAACAGTTTTAGTGACAATTTGAGTAACAGTATGAGTTACAAGTCACATGATAGCGGTTTGAGTTATGATTGTCCCGCCTCCAATATGTGTTGGCACTTATATCCGGATCATTGTAGAAATTGCATGAGCAAGACATGTAGTATGGCTCTAAGTTTTGATGTGGTGTGTGACACTGATGTGGTTGTGACGCGCAACTTTGCTTATGTAGTATATGTGTGTTGATATGTTATGAGTCGTTGTGGTTGAGATATTCAGAGTATATGAAATATTACGTGGTTTGAATATATATATTGTCTGACCCGTTTACCTATATACTATTACTATATTACCCCTATACTCCTATGAGGAGATTGTTTTCAAGAAGTTGACCCTTGCACTTTATTTTCTATGGAAGTACTTGGGGCGTCATCCACAGGCGATGACCTACGCGTCATGGATGATTCCTAGCGATAGAAGATAGGGGTGAAGAGGGGGATTCGTCCATGACGCTAATGTGGTCCTTGAGCACAAGTCCGTCTACGTGTGGCATGTATATAATATTGATTGTAATAATTATATTTGGAAGTATGAGGTATATATAATGCATGAAGTCAAGAGCATGTTTTGAAAAAGAAAAAAAATATACCTATATTTTTCTAACGTGAAAGATCACTAGCATATTTAATTTACTATTGAGTCACTATTGTGACCACTGTAAATCTAGGTGTTACATTCTTAGAGGAAGGGGAAGAACATTTAGAGAATGAGGAAGATGAACTAAGTAACTGTGATATTGACCTAGGGGAGGATGAGTTATTCAACTAGTTTGAATTATATTATGATTATTTACTAGGATCTAAGTATTAGTAAAGTAATTTGCTTTTTTTCATTTTATTAATATTTTTGGAATGGGTTGAACACTTAAACTTTGTGTAACCAACAATTATTTTTCTTGTTATGAATTGGATCTTTAAATATTTTGAAGTATATTTATATGGTATATCAGTTTATTATTCAATTTATAACTTAATTGTTTGTATTTGTATCTTATGATACAATTCACAATTCAAAAATTAAGATATTCTCATAGAATCTCAATTTACCAGGGTTTGCTTTAATTCAATGCGCATGACAACATTGACCCAAAATTATACAAGTGTATCTATAGCTACCATTCTTTCTCAGCTGACTCACTATACAATATAAGAATGTATTTGCTAAAGCCACCCGTTTAGTAGGATAAGATTGTGGACTCTAGGAAGCTGTGAAATAATCATATAGAAAGTAATGACTTCATTTTTAAGAAGCAATTACTTTTTTTTCAAAATTATTTTGAGTCTAACACATGTATCTACCACCGGAGACTATCGTGTATGAGCTTGAAACATCCACATTCTAGTGGACCTAGCTCTCTTAGTGAGAATTTTTTCATACACCAGACTTCAGTTGATCAAGAATTAATTTGGGAACTATGATTCAGTGCAAGTTGCTTGTAAGGGAAACAACAAGCTATCCACAAATTCTGCAATGTGTTTATGAGAACTTCCACCTTTGCTAACAGCTGCTGCAGCCGAATTCTTCCATTGCATGGCATTTCTCTTAATCTCTTTGCCTTTTTCACCCTCCATTATATCCCACATACAATGCTTCAATGCATCTCTCCTCACAATTCCCCTCTCATCAAGGGGGGCTCTGATTCCAATTTTCCAAACATCTGCAATGTGCTTGGCATTGGTGCATTGGTCTGACCCAACAGGAATTGCAATAGTTGGAACTCCTAAGCTCAAAGCTTCCAATGTAGAGTTCCATCCACAATGTGTTACAAAGCACCCTATAGCCTCATGTGCTAGAACTTTTAGCTGGGAACACCATGTCACTACCATGCCACTCTCTGATTTCTTTTCAAAGTCTTTTGGGATATTGCTCTCTTCAGAGGCTTTAACCACCCAGAAGAAGTAACTTCCACTTTCTCTCAAACCACAAGCTACTTCCTCTGTTTGCTCCTCATTGATGACTGCAAAGCTCCCAAAAGAAACATATACAACAGACCCTTTTGGCTTATCATTTAGCCATGCCATATATTCTTCACTTGTGAAATTTGAAACACCATAATCTTCATCATCTTTAATTTGCTTGTCTAAGAACATGGATGGAATGGAAGGTCCTATCATCCTAAATTTGGGCCAAATCTTCATTGTCCAATCAGCTACCTAGAAACAATTTGTAAGCACTAACAGTTAAAAAAAATTATGACATAAAAAATCATTACTCCTAATCCATAAGAGTGGCTCAAATGCTAAACAGTTGGTGGTAAAAAATAAAAACGATTTTTTTTACGTAACAGAGTTTCACCAAATTTTGTGAAAATGTATGAAAAAAACAACCGGGACAAGATTAGGTAAAATTTTAACATGAGCAATCCATTATAGTTGGAAAACCTCACAGTTATTAGAATTTTGGATGATCTTCTCAAAAACCCTCACATAAGTTTTCTCCCATAATTGGTTTGTCTTCAGATTCAGAGTGTTTGGGAGTGCAGTGGGCAATCTCATAATTGATTTTAAAGCACAAAACATGGTGGAGAATTGATTTTCACATGTTTGGATAATGTCTATCAAAATCAATTATAGAGAACACATCTGGTGGTAGGTTATGAGACGAGTAAAACCAATTCTCAATAAGTGAAATTAGTTTTTAATGTTTGTTTACTTAAATGTGTATATTGATTATAATATTCAGACCCATTTTAGTTATTGCACAACCAAAAGCAGTTCTAATAAAAGTTATCCAAACGAAATTATGTAACAGAAATCACTTTTTGATATAAATCACATTATTTGACCTCACATTTACAATTCTGCCACAATCAATTCTCCGCATTCAAACACATAATCAATTGTATAAGGTTTTCAAGCATCCACTGAATGAAAGGGGAAAACTAGTAATCCTGCATTAGAGTTTTAGCTGCATATACCTCTTTGTTCAACTCGTAGAAGGAATTGCAGAGGATCCAATCAGCTTTGTCAATGTTAGAAAATTGGCCCACTATTAACTCAAGCAAAACAGGATCTCCTACAAATTTCAACAGGAAGAAAGAAGGCATGTCCTGATGTTGAAGTTTAGGAAGCCCTGGTAGAGAAATTACTTCCTCAGTAAGAGGAGCTTGAAGCTCTCCCAAGTGGGCATGGTAGCATATGCAATGCACAGCAAGGTTTTGAGTGATAAAAGCAACTCCAACTATTCCAAATCTCTTTGCAACATCTAAGGCCCAAGGCAATAAAGCATCATAGATAACACAATCAACAGGGTACCCTGTTCCACCAAGCTTCTCAATAAGCTCTGCAAGAGTCCTTGGCCCTTCTTGCCAAAAGCGATCTATATAGACCTTGAAGCTCTTTCCTGCTTCTTCAAAACCGCCACTGTCAAACCCATCAGAAATTGCCTCTACTGAGATGGAAGGTGGCAATTCTTGTATTTTGTTTCTGTAGAAATGGGATGTGACCAGTGATATTCTCACCCCTTCACGCTGCAAGAGCTTGGAAAACTGAAGCATGGGATTGAGATGGCCTACAGCTGCTGGATATGGTAACACCAGACAGTGAATTTTCTTGGCAATGCTTTTCTTCTCCATTTCTCTTCCAAACTCTCTTTCTCTCTCCTGGTTGGTGTCTGTCAGCTAATTCACAATCACATGGGATGGCAATTTGGGCCACTAAATATTATTAAGTAAAATTGCTGAAATCTTTTCATTGATACATGTCAACAAAACTATTTAATCTATAATATATAATTTATAATATATATATATATATATATATTAAAATAAGGTTTAATCTCACCTACCTCACTATATCTTACACACTAACACCTTATCCTAATTAATTATTTTTTATATTGTTATTTTATTCAATTTAATAAACCTTACCAGAGGTAAAACTTAAAAATAATTTAGCCACATTTAAAAAGATGTTATAGTAATTGCAAATTAAATAGCAGATTTTTAATTTTTCTCTTAAAAAATTTAAAATTTTTAAAATAATACAAAACATAAAAAATTTGTTTCGAAAACAATTATTTCTCAAAATTTGTTACTGGACTAAGATTTCTGGTACAAGTTTCTATTTTTTTGGTACATAATATTTTTTTTAAATTAAACTACACATATCTATATCTATTATATATATATATATATATATATATATATATATATATATATATACACACACTAAAATAAGGTTTAATCCCACCTACCCCCACCATGTCCTACCCACTAAGGCCCTATTCTAACTAATTATTTTTTATGATGTTATCTTTTTCAATCTAATATTTCAGATTTTTATAAAATTTTACATTTAAAAAAAATCAAAAAGATTCAAATTTGAAGTTGATAGCACCGAAATTGAAGTAAGAAATCTCAATAGGATTATCACATATAATCAACAAAAACTGAACTAATTAATTACATATAATAAAAAATACTGAACTAATTATTTTTTTAGTAATATCTAGATTAAGGACAATCACATATATGAGGAAAGAAACTTTACGAGATGGAGACTGAAAGATCGAGATGATGGTGGAGATAAGTACAACGATGGTTCCTCCGGTGACGGCTACCAATAACGGCGACAAGAGGGAGGTGCGCAAACCATCACGTAAGAATATTTCTTTTTCTGCATTCTTTCTTCTTCTAATTTCGCCTCACCCTCATTTATTATGATTTCACACCCTTCTCATTTTTTAAATTTGAAATTGGGAATTAGGGCTCCGCGAAATCCAAGTGGGGGAGATGCATTAGGTCGTGCTAGAGATTAATAAGGACATGGCTTCCATGGCAGGGGTGAGTGCACATTCCAGGAGTAGAGGAGGGGAGATGGAGAAAGATTGAGAAAATGTAGGATTTATGTTGTTAACCTTCGTTTCATCCTTCCTTCATGTCCCAAAGCACTGTTTTCTCTTCTTTTATGTCTTTGTTCTGATGAAATTATTGACTCTAACCCTGTGCTGGTGAGGAAAGAAACCGCAAGTTGTTCTAATATGATCCTTTATTCCCTTCCTTTTCCTTAATAAAATTCTTACTTTTGGCATTGTAATGGTGCATTTCTTTATGGTGTACAAGGTTGTTTAAAAAATTGAGAACAACAAAAAATACCATTTCGAACAAACTTTGATATGAGAGACCTTGAATAATTAAGCCTCAGTTTGTAGTTCGGTTTAAAAAGCAAGCTCTAATATCCATATTCCTAATGCCTGTGCATTATATTATAATTAGTATGTTTTGCAATATTTCTTGAGTGTCTTATTTGCACACTTTTTATTGTTTTTTTTTTCTTGATTGTGATTATAGGTCAATAAAGTTTTTGTGATATATTTATTTGGATACTTGATAAACTTAAGTGTGATTTTATTTAGTTTAGAGTCATGCGGTTATTATGGAGATCCATGATGTTACTTTCTAAACAATAATATATAAGCAAATTTAAATCAAACACTTACCAAAATTAGAGGGCTTCATATAATATGATAGTGAGAGATGAAGGAAGGAAGGAAGGAAGGAAGACTTGAACTTGAGAAGCTTGAGAGAAATTAGGATAGTGAAATGAGGATTGAAGAAATGTTGAGAGAGATTGAGAGAAATATGAAGGAATGAGTGAGTAATGGAAGTGAAGAAATATCAACTTCAAATTTGAATCTTTTTTATTTTTCCAAGAGATAGACAGAGTGAAGGTTTCCTAGGAGGCATTGACGGGGGCCAATAGGAACTTGGAGACCTTCTTCTTCTCTTTCAGCCAATCCCTCGGTTCCTCTGCGACACCAATTTCAGGAGTTAAGATAAACAAAAGGTAATCAATAAGCGAATAATGTTTCATTCGATCTTCAACTCTTAACCTTCTTCCACTCTCCATTCACATATTCTTCTTTAATATTTGTAGTTCAATTTTTTTTTTGTGGTTTTAAGCAGACAAATCATAATGTTGAGAACTATACTCAAAATTGTATTATGTATGTTTTCTTCTCCACTTTTTCAATTGAAATTGGGTGGCTCAGTTAATTTGCCCGACGATGATGTCTACCCTGATGCTGATAATATGAATGTTAATGTCATTATTTCATATGACGACCATGATGAGGATGAAAGAATTCTCAATGAACGAGATTCGTCTGACTCGGACGTCGACGGTGGCTTGCTCAGTAATCCTGGAGCTGAGATGACACCTCATCTTCCTCCACCTGCATCGCCTGCGCCAGTGAATATTCATTCTAAACCACCTGCTATGTACATGCAGTTCATATTATCGCTTGATGTATTTTATCTATTTTTAAAATTTCCGTTATTTATTTAAATATCTACAATTACAGGGTTCCCAACCGCCACCCCATTTTGGAATTCTTCTTCACACTACACCTATATTGACTGGGATCACCAAGATCAAGTGACAGATTTTTTCCCTGGTGATACCCAAATCGCAAGTGTACGATTCAATATCGCGTAATAAAAAGATCGAACCCAAGGGATAGGTTTCCTATTATTATAATATTTAGTCCTTGTGCAGAAAATTTAAAAGATGAGTATTTGATGTTGGTTTTTATAGCAAGCAAGAACAATAGCATAAAATAATAAAGAAAGAGATGATGATGAGTCTTAAGCACTTGGGTTGATTTATATAATTTATAAAATATGCTAGCAACTACTACTTGAATTCTGAATTTTAGTACCAAGTCATGATGTTATAGCCTAATGTTTTTACAAGTTAATACCTTACACATTGTAAAATTTTCTTCTCAATTACTAAATTCAATACCTTGCAATCTAGAAAAAATCAAGAAGAAGATGAAGAAAGAATTTTCAGGCCAACATAAAGTTAAGTCTATCCTAATACCTTAGTGATATGTCATATAACTTCTTTTAAATCCTAGGTCCCTTACTACTTACCAATTTCCATTGTTATAAGCAATAAGTAAAAACACTTGTGATCATCAAGATAAATATTAAGAACAAGGAAATAAAACATGAACTATAGCAATATTATTCAGAAGAGTAGAAGAAAACTAGAACATATATTATAAACTAAAACAACCCAAGATACTTAAAAAGAATTAGCCAAGCATGGCTAAAAGAGTCATTGAATTACCCTGGATAGGAGCTCAAGTATGGCTTCCCACAATTCCTAGGAACAATGATCTTTAAGAAGGAAAGAAGAACACTTGTTGTATTCTGAATAGGTGTGTCTTACAAGTGAAGAAAAGCTCCCTATTTATAGTGAAAATCAGCCTTCCAGCGCTTGGGCGCTGGCATTCCCAACGCTTGGGCGTTGGGATGCATTAAAAACCAACGGGCAAAAATGGGCCCAGCGCTTGAGCGCTGGCTTCCAACGCTGCAGCGCTGGGTGCAGCCTCTGACTCATATCCTAGTCAGAGGTCCAGCGCTTGAGCGTTGGGAATTCCAACGCTGCAGCGCTGGGACGAACACTGGCAGCTTCTTCTTGGATTCCTTTCTTCTTCAATGGTGGAATTGATTGGCTTAATTAGGCTCATTCAGCCCCTAATAAGTTCTGAAACCTCCCCTTTACCACCATTAATCTTCCAACCTTATTTTACATGTGCTCAAATAAAAGAGAGTTGCTTCACATTCTTCAATTTCACTTCAAGTCCTCTCTTTGTTAGAACTTCAATTCTGGCCCTTTGACTCCTTCAAACTTCACTTTTCATCCTCCTCTCTTGAACCTTTGCACTTTGATCCTTTATTTCCTGAAACTTTACAAATCGGTCCCTGGACAAAAAATGATAACTATACCAGCTTTTCCTAAAATATAAAATAGCTATAAAAATTCCTAAAAAATATAAAATAAAGTTAGAAAAACAAATAAAAGCTAATCTATATGCAAAATGCAAAATAAATATAAAATCTATGTAAAAATCCTAAAAATCCTATATGTGACTCAAAAATAATAAAATAAAAAGACTAAAAACAACCTAAAAACATCATAAATTATCCTGTCATCACACCACTATACCCAACGACAGCTTGTCCTCAAGCGATAAAACTTAAAGAGAAACTCGTCCCTGAGTTTAGAAAAAGTTTATCTGATTACAACTTGAAGCACAAAGAACCTTTCCAAGAAAGCTTAGCGGATTAGGAAGACCTGCATGTTTAAAGATATATAATCAAGAAAGTTAGGTTTGGCTTTTCAACATGTTAGAGTTCATCAAATTAAGCTCACAAAATAATAGTCTCCATGAAAAACAAGAAAGCTCAATAATCCTGCCTAACATTCAAATCAAAACTGAAATAGTGCAACCAAGTAATTTTGAAGAGATTTTTGAAGGTTGTATCTTGGCCAAAGGTTGAACATTTCAAGGTATGGATTTCAAGAAATTGGCAACTCTAATGGCTGACTCAGAATCTGTTGTTAAGTGATTTTTCCAACTAAGAGCTTAAACAATTCAACACAAGGGTCCTCTCAAATTTTCTTTTTCTTTCTCTTTTTTTTTTTTTTTTTTTTTGAACAAAGTAGTGGAATGTATGGGATGAATGACTTGAATTTTACTCCCCTCATACTCTTTCTCACCCCACTACCTCATTATTTTTTTTCTAAGGCACATACCTCAATCTTTTTCTTCTTTTTCTAGAGAGAAACCCACAACAAAAGCTCTAACAGTTTCAGCACATGAATCACAATAACAACTTAAAAATATCACACAAAGTAGGCTTCAAAGAATGACTCTTTTAAGGCTCAAAAGGGGCTACTAGTGGATTTTTGCTTTTCAAACCGAAACTCTGAGTTTTCAAAAATGCCTATAATCTCTTCTCAACTTACAAGGTAAACAAAATCCCAATCAACATGTAACACAAGGCAGAAAAATTTCACAATCAAGAATTCAGAGTCCTCAACTCTCAGAAAAAGATAGGGTAAGTAGTACCCTTTTTAGAACTCAGAAAAACTTTGCCAACAACCAAAACAATCAAGATGTCCAAAATCAATTCTAACAGCATGCAATCCTAACCGCTTCAAAACATAGAACCTTTTCAAAAGCAGTTTAATCAGATAAAGCACTCAAAGAAATAGTAGCATTCAGACTGGATAACATACTCAAGACTCATGCAAAAAATAAAACAGAAACACTAACATAAAAATAAAGCTAAAAACTATAACAAGAAAAACAAAACTAAAAAGCTGGTACAATCACAAATTTTTCCACAAAAGTCCAAGGGAACCTCAATGCAAAAATCAATTTTGAACACTTAAGTTCAAGAGGGCTCTTTCTCCTTCCTGCAAAAATTGAACAAACAAAAGTCTCACAAGTAGAAACTTGCTTGACTTGTTAGTTCCACAAATAGCACAATTAAGAACATGGGTTGAAAAATTGTGTCCACCTTAAAAACAAGAATTCTTGAGTTTCCCAAAAATTAAAACCAGTTATAGAAAACAGGGAAAACTCAAAGAATCAAAGAATTTCAGAAAGTGGTGAACACAAAATTTATTGAAACAGCAAAACAGCAAAAAGAAAAACAAACAAAGCCTCTGCCCGAGTTCCAGCGCTTGAGCGTTGGGGATGCCAACGCTTGGGCGCTGGAATTAAATCAAAAACTGGGCATCAGAGGTTTCCAGCGCTTGAGCGCTGGGTTTCAACGCTCTGGCGCTGGAATTACCGTAAAAATAAAAACGAGATTCCAGGGGCCTAGCGCATGAGCGCTGGCCCCCAACGCCTAGGCGTTGGTAAACACTAGAATCAGAGGTGATTTGGCAGGGGCCTAGCGCATGAGCGCTGGCCTCCAGCGCCTAGGCGCTGGCCCTCCCTGCAGCAAGAACATAGAATTTCTTTTCTTTATTTATTTACAAGAGTGGTGCAGAAAATTAAAAGACAAAATTATAAACTATCCTAAGTTGGGTTGTCTCCCAACCAGCTCATTGTTAAGGTCCGAGATAGACCCTTCCCCTTAATCAATTGGGAGTATCAAGAATAGCAAAAACATCTTGTCTTTCACAATCTCCCCCCAAGTATGGTTTCAATCTTTGTCCATTGACAGTGAATAAATTCTTTGTAACCTTATTTTCCAATTCAACCGCACCATGGGGGAAGACTTTGGTGATCCTAAATGGTCCTGACCACCTTGACTTCAACTTTCCAGGAAACAATCTCAGTCTTGAGTTATACAATAACACAAGCTGTCCTGGACTGAGCTCTTTTGGCACAATTTTCTTATCATGCCATTTCTTGGTCTTCTCCTTGTAGATCCTAGCATTGTTATATGCTTGGAGTCTGAATTCATCCAGCTCATGTACCTGTACCTGTCTTTTATCCCCAGCTTCTTTGGGATCCATGTTCAATTGTTTCAAAGCCCAAAAGGCTTTATGCTCAAGCTCCACCGGTAAATGACAAGCCTTACCATAAACCAACTGATAAGGAGAGGTTCCAATAGGAGTTTTAAACGCAGTTCGGTAAGCCCACAAGGTGTCATCTAATTTTTTTGACCAATCCTTCCTTGAGGCACCAACTACTTTTTCCAAAATCCTTTTTAACTCCCTATTAGAAACCTCTACTTGTCCACTAGTTTGGGGGTGATAAGGGGTAGCAATTTTATGATGAACACCATATTTTTTCAAAAGAGTTTCAAAAGCTCTATTACAAAAATGCTTACCTCCATCACTGATAATTGCCCTTGGCACCCCAAATCTAGTGAAGATCTTTTTCTTCAGAAAATCCAGAACCACTTTGCCATCATTTGTAGGAAGGGCTGATGCTTCAACCCACTTAGAAACATAGTCAACAGCAACCAAAATATATTGGCAACCAAAAGAAGGTGGAAAAGGTCCCATGAAATCAATGCCCCACACATCAAAAAGCTCAACTTCCAAAATCATATTTTGGGGCATCTCATTCCTTCTTGAGATATTACCTGTTCGTTGACAACGATCACACCTTTCTACAAATGTTCTACTATCTTTGAAAATAGTAGGCCAATAAAAACCACTTTGAAGGACTTTAGCTGCAGTCCTCTCACCAGAAAAATGGCCTCCATATTCGGAGCCATGGCAATGCCATAAAATAGCCTTAAACTCTTTTTCTGGAATACACCTTCTAATGATCCCATCAGAACATTCTCTAAACAAATAAGGTTCATCCCAGAAAAAGAATTTGGCATCATACAGAAATCTTTTCTTTTGTTGCCAAGTTAAATCAGGAGGCAACACACCAGCAGCTTTAAAATTGGCTAAATGTACATACCATGGGGCTATCTCTTGGACAGCTAAGAGCTTCTCATCTGGGAACTCCTCTTGAATAGGAATTGGGCTGGAGTTCCCTTCTTCAATTCTTGACAAATGGTCTGCTACACCATTATCTTTCCCTTTCCTGTCCACAATTTCAAGTTCAAACTCTTGCAAGAGTAAGATCCACCTGATCAATCTGGGTTTAGCTTCCTGCTTAGCAAACAAGTACTTCAATGCAGCATGGTCAGTATGCACAATAATTTTAGAACCCAAAACATAAGGTCTGAATTTATCTAAAGCATAAACTACACTCAACAACTCTTTTTCAGTTGTAGCATAATTTTTTTGAGCTTCATTCAGAACCTTACTAGCATAGTAAATCACATGCAAAACTTTTCCATTTTTCTGACAAAGAACAGCCCCTATTGCATTATCACTAGCATCACACATAACTTCAAAAGGCAAATCCCATTGGGGAGCAACAATGATAGGGGCTGAAACAAGTTTTTCCTTTAACAATTTAAAAGCAGCCAAACACTCATCATTAAAGATAAAAGGAGCCTCTTTTTCAAGGAGGTTTGTCATAGGTTTAGCAATTTTAGAAAAATCTTTTATAAATCGCCTATAAAAACCTGCATGACCAAGAAAGCTTCTTATACCTTTAATATTAGTAGGAGGAGGTAGATTTTCAATAATCTCTGTTTTAGCTTTATCTACCTCAATCCCTTTTTCAGAAATCTTGTGTCCAAGCACAATGCCCTATTTTACCATAAAATGACATTTTTCCCAATTAAGTACCAAATTCTTTTCTTGGCACCTAACTAGAATCCTTTCCAAATTGTCCAAACACTTGTCAAAGCTGGGGCCATACACAGAAAAATCATCCATGAACACTTCCATACATTCACCAATTAAATCATAAAAAATAGCAAACATACATCTTTGGAAGGTTCCTGGAGCATTACACAAGCCAAAAGGCATTCTTTTATAAGCAAACACCCCGAAGGGGCAAGTAAAAGCAGTTTTCTCTTGATCCTTGGGATCAACAACAATCTGATTGTATCCTGAATATCCATCCAAGAAACAATAGTACTCATGGCCAGCCAACCTGTCAAGCATTTGATCAATAAAGGGAAGGGGAAAATGATCTTTCCGGGTGGCAGAATTTAACCTCCGGTAATCTATACAAACCCTCCATCCAGTTACCTTCCTGGTGGGAATCAATTCATTATTCTCATTGGGAACCACTGTAATTCCCCCTTTTTTGGGAACTACCTGAACGGGACTAACCCATTCACTATCAGAAATGGGATAGATGATCCCAGCATCAAGTAACTTAATTACCTCTTTCCTTACCACCTCTTTCATGGTAGGATTAAGTCTTCTTTGGGGTTGGACTACAGGTTTAACTTGTTCTTCTAAACAAATTTTATGCATACAAACAGTGGGGCTTATGCCCTTAATATCCTCAATAGTCCAACCCAAAGCAGATTTATGAGCTCTAAGAATTCTTACCAACTTTTCTTCTTCAAGAGGAGAGAGGGAGCTACTAACAATAACTGGTTTGTTATTACCTTCCTCAAGAAATGCATATTTGAGGGAAGAAGGTAAAGGCTTCAATTCCCCCTTCTCCTCTTGAACTTCTTCTTCTCTTCTCAGTTCCTCCACCCAATTTTTCCTTGAAGGGAAAACATGAGCAGCTTCAAGAAACCTTGCCATCTCAATGACCTGTTCGTCATCACTTTCAATATCTTCGAATTCCAACCCCTCAGAGATTAAGGTCTCTAAAGGATCTTCTTTCAACATGGCAACAAACGGTTAGGCAAAAATATATTTTTATTTTATTTTTTAAACAAAAAGCACTAAACAAAATAATAACAAGAAAAGAACCTATCCCCGGCAACGGCGCCAAAAACTTGATACCCAAATCGCAAGTGTACGATTCAATATCGCGTAATAAAAAGATCGAACCCAAGGGATAGGTTTCCTATTATTATAATATTTAGTCCTTGTGCAGAAAATTTAAAAGATGAGTATTTGATGTTGGTTTTTATAGCAAGCAAGAACAATAGCATAAAATAATAAAGAAAGAGATGATGATGAGTCTTAAGCACTTGGGTTGATTTATATAATTTATAAAATATGCTAGCAACTACTACTTGAATTCTGAATTTTAGTACCAAGTCATGATGTTATAGCCTAATGTTTTTACAAGTTAATACCTTACACATTGTAAAACTTTCTTCTCAATTACTAAATTCAATACCTTGCAATCTAGAAAAAATCAAGAAGAAGATGAAGAAAGAATTTTCAGGCCAACATAAAGTTAAGTCTATCCTAATACCTTAGTGATATGTCATATAACTTCTTTTAAATCCTAGGTCCCTTACTACTTACCAATTTCCATTGTTATAAGCAATAAGTAAAAACACTTGTGATCATCAAGATAAATATTAAGAACAAGGAAATAAAACATGAACTATAGCAATATTATTCAGAAGAGTAGAAGAAAACTAGAACATATATTATAAACTAAAACAACCCAAGATACTTAAAAAGAATTAGCCAAGCATGGCTAAAAGAGTCATTGAATTACCCTGGATAGGAGCTCAAGTATGGCTTCCCACAATTCCTAGGAACAATGATCTTTAAGAAGGAAAGAAGAACACTTGTTGTATTCTGAATAGGTGTGTCTTACAAGTGAAGAAAAGCTCCCTATTTATAGTGAAAATCAGCCTTCCAGCGCTTGGGCGCTGGCATTCCCAACGCTTGGGCGTTGGGATGCATTAAAAACCAACGGGCAAAAATGGGCCCAGCGCTTGAGCGCTGGCTTCCAACGCTGCAGCGCTGGGTGCAGCCTCTGACTCATATCCTAGTCAGAGGTCCAGCGCTTGAGCGTTGGGAATTCCAACGCTGCAGCGCTGGGACGAACACTGGCAGCTTCTTCTTGGATTCCTTTCTTCTTCAATGGTGGAATTGATTGGCTTAATTAGGCTCATTCAGCCCCTAATAAGTTCTGAAACCTCCCCTTTACCACCATTAATCTTCCAACCTTATTTTACATGTGCTCAAATAAAAGAGAGTTGCTTCACATTCTTCAATTTCACTTCAAGTCCTCTCTTTGTTAGAACTTCAATTCTGGCCCTTTGACTCCTTCAAACTTCACTTTTCATCCTCCTCTCTTGAACCTTTGCACTTTGATCCTTTATTTCCTGAAACTTTACAAATCGGTCCCTGGACAAAAAATGATAACTATACCAGCTTTTCCTAAAATATAAAATAGCTATAAAAATTCCTAAAAAATATAAAATAAAGTTAGAAAAACAAATAAAAGCTAATCTATATGCAAAATGCAAAATAAATATAAAATCTATGTAAAAATCCTAAAAATCCTATATGTGACTCAAAAATAATAAAATAAAAAGACTAAAAACAACCTAAAAACATCATAAATTATCCTGTCATCACCTGGCTTGGATGTGCATGGATCTTGGGAGACAGATGATGAACTATATGAGGGTTTACGTTTTGAAAGCAAGTGCGATGTTCAGATAGCCCTGAAGCAAAATTGTTTCAAGGTGAATCAAACATATCTTATAGGTGAATTAGACTGATTATACATTTAATTAAATTTATATGAAACAGTTGTTAAAATCACACATGTGGGAGACTTTTCCCAAATTAAATGTATCAATAGGATTTTTTATAAATGATAATTGATATTTTTTTTCAATTTTAAACCCATCATGTCAAATATTTTATTATTATGGTAAACATTTGAAATATTTTATGACAAATTATCATCTAAAGTTAGCACAAGATGTGGCGTGGTGGTTAGCTCACTTTGTCCCTCAACCATGCACAAAGAGGTTTCAATCATAACCTATGGCAGTGAAGCGCAAATTGTTGCTAATCGTTAATCACTAAGTGGCTATTTCTTGATGAAAGTATTGGTCACTGTTGTCAACATGACAACAATATGTATGAGAAGTTATAAAAATAAATCATTTCACACACATTAACTTTAGTTTATCCAAAGTTACCCGTGCCTTGCACGGGTTAATCCAGCTAGAAATGTACCAAACTACTCTAACGAATTGGTCACTATTGTCGACTTGGCAACAACAGGTATAAGAAGCTACAAAAATAAATCATTCCACACACATTAACTTTAGTTTATCCAAAGTTACCCGTGTCTTGCACAGGTTAATCCAGCTAGAAATGTACCAAACTACTCTAACGAATTGATCAGTGTTGTCAGGTATAAGAAGTTATAAAAATAAACCATTCCACACACATTAACTTTAGTTTATCCAAAGTTACTCATGTCTTGCACAGGTTAATCCAGCTAGTTTATAAAATTTAATGGATTGTGCATATTTTAC
Source organism: Acmispon strigosus (assembly GCA_030819835.1). Lineage (NCBI taxonomy): Eukaryota > Viridiplantae > Streptophyta > Magnoliopsida > Fabales > Fabaceae > Acmispon > Acmispon strigosus. The sequence goes on from JAUAMA010000002.1 coordinate 29,085,940, forward strand.
TTATTAACAAAAAATATTTATTATAAGTAAAATAAATATAAATAAAATTTACTTGAGCAAGTACTAAATATTACATTTAATATGTTAATATACGAATATTGTAAACAAACAGAATAAAATATTATATAAATTGACTGCAACAAATATTAAATAATATATTTAATAAACTAATATATATAAATATATTGAAAGTTTCAACAAAAAAAAAATATTAAAGAAAGAGAAATATATTATATATATATATAGGTAAACTAAATTTTTTGGGTACAAATATATAGAGTTAATTGTTCAATAGGTTCCTGAAGTTGTACCGAAATCTGTGTTTGGTCATTCACTCGAAAAATGACGTTTAGTGGCGGTTAAAAACAGCCAGTAATTGTAAAAAGATCGCCACTAAACGTCATTTTTTTGGGGAGGGACCAAACATAAATTTCAGTACAACTTCTTGGAGTCGTTGGCCCATTATATAAGTAAACTAAATAGTATTAAACAGTCTTCCTCTTTCTTTACCCATATAAAAAAAAAAAAAAACAGTCTTCCTCTTGTAAAAAAAACTAAATAGTATTAAGCCATTGGACACACAATACAACGAGAAAGGACACAATACAACGAGAAACGCAGAAAAAGCAAAAGGCAAGACGCAAATTCGACAAGATAATGATGATTACCAATGCACTCTGATTCGGACGTACCTATATCATGCACAACGAACATAGAGCTAGCACCAGCACCAGCACCAGCACCATCACGACCCATGAAGCCAGTGGAGGGAGCGACTTCCAAAGGAGACCACGAAACGAAAACTTCTTGACAAACTCCCTCCATCACAGCCTAGAAACCCAAAGGTCGTCGTGCTATGATGATTCCAGATCCCATGCGTTCTTGGGGTGAAACAAGCTTCTTCGGCATGTACCCCCTCCTTCATAGCATTCAATCCTTTCATCAAACAGTTGGTGTACCAATGGCGACACAGAGAAGTGCGTCTAAATGGTTTGCAATTGAGTAAATCTCGCTCTAGTCTTCAGGACGATGAGGGCACCGTCGAGAAAAATTAGATGAGCCAAACCGCTAAGCCTCCTCCTTCATTCTCCTTATTCAATGTTGTGCTCAGATCCCCTTTTCTAATTAGGGTTCTAGGATTCCCCTGGTTTGATCAACATAACATAACATATCTACACAATCAAGAAAAACTCACAACATCAGTTTTAAGATCCTAATAATAATAAAATGTAATAAAAGAAGACCAAAGAAAAGGTTAGAAGAGAAATTCAAGATCCGTTATGTCCTTGTAATTGTGATTCCATGTTCAATTCAGTCTGCGTCCACGTGAATGTAGTGGAGGTTGTTGACACTGAAGATAGAATTCTGGCAACACGCCTTGCAGACCCCTTCGATCTTCTGAACGTCTCTGAAGAAGACGGAAGAACCACCCACCAACATGGAAATGATGCTGGTCATAGGCGGTGGAATCGCCTTCGCGAACGCCTCGATACACAATATGACCATACCAACCGTAACACCCGACTTTTCGAGGGTTTTTATCGTAAATATCGAACAAAGACAAAGACAATAGAGTTTTTTTTTTTTAGAAAACATTAGATAAAGAAACCATCATTAAACATTACCAGTATTAAACTATCATCCGCCAAGCAAAACTTTATTCAAAAACAGAAGATAAAACCAGCTGAAATTTCCTAACTCCAAACACCCCATGTGTCACCATGCAAGGCAAACCATAGGAAAGCATAGAGATACTACCATGATCCTAAAGCAGGAAAATACAAACACACATAAGGTCACCCTACAAGCATCACCAAACAACGGTAAGCTCTCCGTCCGAAATAAACTAGCCTCACCGTAGACTCTACTCCTCATCCCAAGAGTTCTCCTTGTCGATCTTAACGTCCCTCACCAAAACTTCTAGCTACAGCTACAACGATCCATCGCCTACAACGAAATGTCCACCTTGTCGAGCAGCACCAACAGGGCCTCCCCAGTGGAGTAGTACTTCATCAAGACGTCGAATACCATCGTCTGGCGTTAAGCGCTCACACAACAATGACAAGAAAGGGTCAACTCATGACCAACAAGGTATACAACAAAACGAGGCATGCTAATAACCACGAACAATATTGTCAAGATATCACACATCTTCAACAACCATAGCTAAGTCGTATCATCAGTCAATTGGGGTACTATCACTAGTCAAAAGTTAGTATGTGTGTATGCACATCAAAGTCCATCCCTCGACAACAAAATGATCCAGATAAAAACGCCTGTAGCAGCGCACGAGAGGCGGGACAAACGTGACTCCGCAATCGGGGTTAATCAACATTAACGCACCGTCGTCCAACCCGGCTCCACAATTAGGGTTAAACTTAATAACTCATCGTCATCTCAAAAGTTTGTCACTTCAAAAGGAAAAATCCACGGTCGAACCAAAACAATATTCAACAGGAACGACCCACAGTCAAACTAAAAACATATGCAATAAGCCATGAAGTTAGTCACAACAACATGATATATTACAATAATACTATCTCAACAATATCCTAAACAAAAATATCTCCACAATATCATAAATATATTCTCAAACAAATCATGCTTGAATAACAACATTAACAACTTATCAAGCAAAAATTATATCAGCATATTTTGAAACAAGCAATAACGACAGCAAATGGTACAAACATTGTTTGGAAAGGACCACTGGAAAGTGGTTTAGTAAAACCGCTAGTTGTTTGTGCTTGGGAGGAAACTGGCATCAAGTGAAGGGAACCAGATAGAACTTTGTCGCGCACAAAATGAAAATCTATCTCAATATGTTTTGTTCGTTCATGGAAGACAGGATTATTGGCCATGTGCAATGCTGATTGATTATCACAATACAAAACCACAGGCAATAAGGGCTGAGGATGCAAGTCTGTCAATAAGTAAGTAAGCCAGAGAGCTTCACAGCTTGCTTGTGCAAGGGCTAGATACTCAGCCTCATTCGATGATCTAGATACTGTTGTTTGTTTCTTGCTGTGGTAAGATATCAAGGAAGATCCAATGAAGAAACAATAGCTTGTGATGGACCTCCTTGTATCAATACAAGAAACCCTAGTCACAATAACCTTTGAGAGATACTGTAGATGCGGATGGAAATAATAAACCCTTGGCTGGTGCATTCTTGACATAATGTAAGATGCGCAGAGCTTCCTCATAATGTGTTGTAGTTGCACAATCTAAGAACTGACTGAGATGATGAACTGCATAGGTAATGTCTACCCTAGTTTTTGTTAAATACAACAAATGTCTTACAAGACGTCTGTGTATCCAGTTGAATCTGTAAGCTTGCCCCTAGTTCCTTTGTGCAATTTTGTGTATGGGTCCATTGGACTAGAAATTGGTTTAGCAGCAAGTAGTCTCGTATCTGCCAACAGTTCAAGAGCATATTTCCGCTGATACAATACAATACCTGCTGTAGATCGTGCTACCTCTAGACCAAGAAAGAATTTCATATCTCCAAGGTCCTTGATACTGAATTTGACATGTAATAAATGTTTGACGTTGTCAATTTCAGTAATGTATTTTCCTGGTAACAATAGATCATATCTCCAAGGTCCTTGCAACTTTCAATTGTACCACCTGCTTTATGTTTAATTCTGAAAACCCATTTCCAACCTATGGTTTTCTTGTTGGTAGGTAATGGGGTGAGTTTCCAAGTGTTTGTTTTAAGCAAAGCTTGTAACTCATCATTAATAGATGATTGCCAACAAGGATGCTGCACAACCTCTTTATATGTTTTGGCCTCGGCTATGGATGAAATGGCTAATGAAAATTGTTTATGTGCTAAGGATAAATGAGAATAGGATAAGTCATCAGAAATAGGATACCTGATAGAAGGATCTGGTGCAGCTAATGTAGTGGCCATGTTGCAGTGATAGTCAGTCAAATATTGTGGTGTTGTCCTTGTCTGAGTGGACCTTCTCAAAGATGGATTTGGTGACATACTTGATGTTGCTATGTTTGGGGATGGAGATTGTGTAATAGGATTTGTCACCGGTGTGGTAAGGTCATGGTCTGTATAAGCATTTGAGTTAGGGGACTTTGTGCCAAAGAAAGAATATGGGATGGATAGGAAACACTGGTTAATTGTGTATCAGAAAAAGGGAAAATATGCTCATGAAAATGAACATGTCTTGAAATGGAAATTTATTTTTGTTGTGAGATTAAAGGTTATGTACCCTTTAACCCATGACTTGTATCCTAAGAAAACAGACTTGTGTGCCCTTGGATCAAGTTTGCTTCTATGAACAAATAAGAAGGACACATAACATAAGCAGCCAAATATTTTAACATGTCGTAATTCAGGTAATTCAGTGTAAAGCATATGTTAAGGTGACTGAGATTGCAACTTTACAAAGGGTAACCTATTGACTAAGAAGATTGCATGTGCCATAGCTAAATGCCAAAGGTTTTTAGGAACATGAGACTGCAAAAACAAGGCTCGGGTGACCTCTAGAAGGTGTTGGTGTTTTCTCTCCACAACACCATTTTACTATGGAGTGTAGGGACATGATATTTGATGAATGATGACTTTATGAGGAATAAAAATCTGACAATTTTAATCATCTTATGAAACTGTGTTCGAACAAGAGCAACAAAAGATTTAATCAAAGAAGTTGTTTCAGATTTATGTTTCATGAAATAAAGCCAAGTAAATCTTGATTTATCATCAACAGTAGACAAGAAATATCTATGACCCGAAGCTGAAACAGTGGAAGTAGGTCCTCATATATCTGTATGAACTAAGTCAAATACATCATTGGACAAAGTCGTACTACTAGGGAAAGGTAATTTTTTCTGTTTTTCCAAATGGCAGGTATCACAAGGCATAGTAGTTTTCTTACAAGAAATAAAAGGAAAGCAATCTGTAAAAGAACAAGTTTTTTATGGGATGTTATTAGAGATTTGATATCATAGAATAATAGGAATTGTATTGCTTTAATTTTTGTTTACAAGTAGGACCTTATTTATAGACTAATTTGGCCCTTCAAATAAGGAAATACAATCCCATAAGATAAGAAGATAAGGGAATACAATAACAAATTCTGTTAATAACAGATTCTGTTAATATTTGCTAACACTCCCCCTCAAGCTGAACAGTAGGGTCTCCAATGCTCAGCTTGCATAGGACTGTCTCGAGAGTTTTTCCTGTTACGACTTTTGTAAGGATGTCAGCTAGTTGGTCCACAAATCTTACAAAAGGAAGTTTGATGGTGCCCTCTTCAATCTTCTCCTTTATAAAATGTCTATCCACTTCAACGTGCTTTGTTCTGTCGTGTTGAACTGGATTTTCAGAGATGCTAATTGCGGCCTTATTATCACACCTTAGCTGGACAGGAAGCTCCACTGGAAGACCAATTTCGCTCATCAGTTTCTTTAGCCAAAGAACTTCTGTTATTCCTTTTACAATTCCCCTGAATTCTGCTTCTGCACTGGACAATGCAACTACCTTTTGTTTCTTGCTTCTCCAAGTAACAAGATTTCCCCCAAGTTGAGTAAAATACCCTGCTGTGGATCTTCTATCATTAGGATTACCTGCCCAATCAGCATCAGTATATGCCTCAATATTCAGATGTCTGTTCCTCCTAAAAATAATACCTCTTCCTGGTGTCCCTTTGAGGTATCTTACAATCCTCATAGCTTCTTCCATGTGTTCTACTTGTGGGCTATGCATAAACTGACTTACCACCCCGACTGCAAATGCAATGTCTGGTCTGGTGTGGGCTAAATAGATCAGCTTCCCTACTAACCTCTGATACTTTTCTTGATCAGCTGGTTCAGAATCCTCAACGATCTTGAGTTTGTGATTTACCATCATTGGTGAATCACTTGGTTTGCAATCTACCATACCTGTTTCAGCTAACAGATCAAGTATGTATTTTCGTTGAGAGATATAGATTCCCTCTTTGGACCTGAGAACTTCAATGCCTAGGAAGTACTTTAGCCCTCCAAGGTCTTTCATTTCAAACTCAGTGAAGAGATTCTCTCGGAGATGAGAAATTTCTTCTTCATCACTTCCTGTTATGATCATATCATCCACATAAATAATGAGACAAGTGACTAGATTACCTTTCCTTTTGAGAAAAAGTGTATGATCGGCATTGCTCTGTCTATACCCATATCGCTTCATAGCCATAGTGAATCGACCAAACCATGCACGAGGAGACTGTTTAAGCTCGTACAAAGCCTTTCTTAACCTGCATACTTCATTCTCTTGAAAATCACTTAAAAAACCTGGTGGAGCTTCCATATATACTTCTTCTTTAAGGTCTCCATGCAAAAAAGCATTCTTAACATCAAACTGATGAAGTGGCCAATTCTTATTTGCAGCAACCGAGAATAGTACCCTGATAGTGTCAATTTTCGCAACTGGGGAAAAAGTTTCTACATAATCAATGCCATAGGTTTGTGTATAGCCTTTGGCAACTAACCTGGCTTTGTACCTCTCAATGCTTCCATCTGCTTTATACTTGATGGTGAATACCCACTTGCACCCAACTGGCTTCTTCCCAACTGGTAACTCACACTTTTCCCATGTGCCATTTTTCACGAGAGCTTCCATTTCTGTATTCATAGCCTCCTGCCATTCCACTTTCTCCATTGCCTGCTGAGCATTTCTTGGAATATCCTCTGAAAGGAGTTTAACTGAGAAAGCTTTTGCTGTATCAGCTACTCCCTTTCTGGGTCTGTGCACTGGATACCTGGAGGATCGAGACACATGCTCTGGTGAGTATCTATCTGGAGGCACTCCTCTGTTTCTTCTTGGGGGTAGAATGCATGTCTGTGGCTCTTCTGGTTCTTTATCTAAGCTGTCATCATCGGGGGTGATATTATCTAAACCAAGTGCCAAGACGCCGGTGCCACAACCAAAGTTGTCTATCAACTGTTCCATGAGCAAGCATGGCATGTCCCGAGTGAACCACCTCGTCGACGTAGTAAAGACCTCCTCGCTCAGTACCACGCCCAATGATCTCCTTCGTAAGAATGTCCTGTAAGAGGCAAAAGGTTGGATACATTAGCACCACACAATGAAGTTCTTTGGTCACTTGGCTAATTAACAATAACTTGGAAGATAAAGATGGAACATATAGACAATTATGTAACTTCATCTTGTCAGAAATAACAATAGAGCCACCTCCCTTCACATGAATAAGTTCCCCATTTGTTGTCTCAATGTGGGTCTTAGGTGGTGGGGACAGGTTTAAAAAATCCGTTTGATCATAAGTCATGGTGTCCGTGGCCCCACAATCAAAAATCCAATTCTGAGGTTTTTTAAAATTGCCTTTGCTAGAATTTTTGGCTGTGTATGCAGTAGATCCAGAATTTATTTTATTTTTAAGATGCAGCCCACTTACTGGCCCAGTTTCTGTTTCTTCTTCAGCACCAAAAAAACAATTCTGTGGGAAAAAAAAAAGATTTGGCTAGTATTGGACCTGGGTCATTACTCCCAAGCCCATTACCTTGGTGAGGTTCTAAGGCAGAACCCTGATTGCCCAAGCTTGTAGCGCCGCTGGCTGAAGGGAGGAGCGACGGTGGCTGCGACGCGGTGCTGGTCGACGGCATCTGGTCTCCGTCGTGGCTCCATGCGCGACGGCAGTAGCTGCTTCCTTCGTCCTCTTCGCGTGAGTTGGGGAAGCCAGGAACAGGGGGACAATCGTAACCTGTGGCTGCAGCAACGGCGGCTTTACCGGATCGAGATTCTGATTTAGCTTTTCGGTTGTCTTCCCACCATTCAGGATATCCTACAATCTGAAAACAGGTCTCCTTGGTATGTTTTCTCATCCCACAGTGAGTACATACCAGTTTCGATTTATCCTCCTTTTCTTTGGATCGAGGTTTGGTTCGAGCATGCCCTACATCACGGTTGTTGCGATCTCCTTCTGTTCTGGCTATTAACCCTGCTCCTATCCCCGATGAAGAGTCGATTTCAGAGGATGCCGGTTTCAAAATATGAAGCCTGGCGACCTCTCGCCGTAAAGTGGCGAAAGCTACCTCGACTGAGGGAAGAGGATCACATTTCAGAATGTCTCTTTTAATGGAATCAAACCTGTCATCAACAGCAGCCAAGAGTTGGTACAGTCTTTGTTCCTGGATTTTGTTATTGTTTGTCTGAATGTCTACAGGGCACGTCATTGGATTTGGTTCCCGCCGGTCAATGGCTATCCACAAATTCTGAAGTTTGCTCCAGCAATTTTCCAGGGTGTCATTGTCTTGTCTCAGACAGTTGGCTTTCCTGTGAAGATCAAATACCTGTAAAGAATCAATACCTGCACCATAGGTTAGAGCTAAGCCATCCCATAAGGTTTTTGCTACGATTGGATTTCGAGTTTTTGGCTCCAAGACTCTGTTTCAGAAGAGCCGCAATCTGGAGCAGTAGTTCATCAGAACCATTGGTGGTTTGTTTTTGGTTGGAAGGGTTTTCAGGGTCAGATTCAGAATCATTACCGACATCTGACATGGTTTTGTGTTTGTTTTAGGTGACGGCTATGGCTAGAGAAGGAGAAGAAAGAAGATAAGGTTAGTACCTGCTCTTGATACCATATTAGAGATTTGATATCATAGAATAATAGGAATTGTATTGCTTTAATTTTTGTTTACAAGTAGGACCTTATTTATAGACTAATTTGGCCCTTCAAATAAGGAAATACAATCCCATAAGATAAGAAGATAAGGGAATACAATAACAAATTCTGTTAATAACAGAATAAGATAAGAAGATAAGGGAATACAATAACAAATTCTGTTAATAACAGATTCTGTTAATATTTGCTAACAGATGTGTGACCTAGTCTTACACAAATTACAATCAAATTGGCAAAAGTTGGTGTGAGACACTTGCTTCTTGATGTTGGATTCAAGCTGGTAGGACTTGGCTTGCAAACTTGGACTAATCAATGCATACAAGCCTCCTCTCTCTTCAGCTACACCAATCCTCTTAAGGGTATGGAGATCCTGTATGTAACAATGGTTTTCAACAATAGTCAGTTTGCAAGGCAAGGTTTTCATTAACTTGGATATAGATCTCAAGTTAACAACAAAGGAAGGTACATAAAGCACATTGGTTAAAAAGAACTAATCTGAGAAAAATATAGAGCCTGCCATATTGGCAACCACTTTATGTCCATCTGGCATGGAAAGCATCATAGGCTTAATGTGCTTCAAAAACTGAAAAGATGCTAAGGTGTGGCACACAGAATCCAATCATCTTTTGAAAAAAGAGTTGAAGCATAACAAATTATACCTGAAACTTTGCTCATTTCTGAAATTGCAGGCTCTGATACAACAGCTGCAACTTGATTCATATTGGACTGTGAAGAATTGGTGTTCTGGTTCAGTAGAGCCAGAAGTGCTCTATGCTGCTCAGAAGTAAAACCCAAAGAGATCTCAAGTACCTCATTTCTGAAAGAACAGACAGACCTAGTATCATTGTAGTCACCATCTTCCTCTGCTACACAATTGGCATTGCTATTTCTCTTCTGATTTGGAGGATATCCATGTTTCTTATAGCAGAAATCCACAGTATGACAAATTCTGTTGTAGTAACTACACACTTTGTTAGAATATCTTCCTCCATTACCTCTTCCCCTCGGAGTACTCATGCTCCCTCTTTCCCTATCTCTCCCATTGTAACTAGAATCAGTAGTATTAGAATTTTTCTTAACATTTTCTGAAGAATAAGCAAGAATCTTAAACTCTTGTACAATTTCTACCTGTCTTTCTTGTTAAGTAAGAAGCGAGAAAACCTTATTAATATTGGGAAGAAGATCCATCAACATTATGTGCGATCTAACAACAGCATATTTCTCAAGCAAACCTTTCAAGGATATAGTGGTGTGCATATTGTGCCGCATATTTGCAGGATAGAGGACAAGGATATTGATTTTTATAATGATTTTAGCATTATTGCCCTGTGTTGTATCCCTTTAGCTTTCACTTGTTATTACTTGCCATTATATGTTGCTTTGCTTGTTGTCCGGAGAAAGATGGAATACGCATTGAACTGGACCCTTCAATCACATTGCAAAAGGTTATTTTTCAACCAGTAACTCCTGAAGTTCTTTGTACATATTAACTAATTAGTAATGCATCGAATGTCCATTCCCCCTGTCTTTAGAGGGTCTAAACATTCATTAGTAAAGAACATTGATATCATATTTTTAAATTGTTCAGTTGCTAGCACTTGTTAACAAGACAGACTGACATTGAAGATGGTCACAAATGTGAAATGCATTTTCCCCTAGTCTTCATTTGCTTTTATCCTCTTCAGCTGTTATATTGCATTTAAAATGATTTTAAACTTGTTAACTTTGTGCTCTTGGGTAGAATTTAAAATATTTTGAAGAGATATATAGACTTTCTGTTCCAAATCTTTAAAGTTTCATTGTGAGTTTTTTGTCAACCTCGCCCCTTCCTGTTCCCATTTTCTCGATGGTTTTACAAGAAATAGTTAGAATGTCGAATGGGTAGTTGGAAACATAAATGGCTTCTGCTTGGAACTTGACTCCAAATGTGTGAAATTAGTAACTCACATAGCTAGTACGCTTACGATATACAATATGTTTGGATACATGGTGAAGTCAAAATCTAGGTAGACAAAAACAACTTCACTTAGCTTTTGCAACTGTCCACCATGATTTTCGCCTCATTGTATATTCAAACATGCACATATACATATTTTTCAACAAGTGAGCTGTTTTCCTGTTGCTGTTTTTAAGCAAATCATATCATTGATGCATCTTTTACACATTCCCTTCTAATGCGTTTTTTTAATCAAATTGTGGTAACAGTTCATGGATCTTCTTGAAGAACATCCTAAGTTGCGATTGTCGAAAGCTAGTGTTACACATCGAGGAAAGAATCTATACATGCAAGCTCCCCCTGTATTGGAAGAAATGACACGATCGAACCTGAGTCTAAGTCTTTTTAACCTCATGGAGAAACTGCCCAAGGACATTGTGCATGTTAATGGCACAACAAGCAAGAACGACCAAAAATTCTCATGTTTGAGAAAATTACTTGTTGTGTTCAAGGGAGTTGATGGGGTTACAGACATGGATACAGCAGGAGGAGCATAACTTTGGACATCCAAATATGCGTGAATTTTTTTTGGCTTTATAAGCATAGTCAAGTTATGTTCGATATTGGTGAGGTAAGGTTACCATTTTCTACCCTGTAAAAGTTATTCATAGATGATTAGCGAATAACTTTTGGTGCTGCGAATTGTTGCCCACAGGGTGAACATTTCTGGCAATTCTATGGTATCATTGATTGAAATTGAACACACATGATATATTATGACTAGCTGATGAAATTGAGTTGCTTAAATGTTTCTCTCTACCTTTGTTTCATATCTGAAGTTCTGAAGTTCACTTTACAATATCTTGCTGGATGGTTTGTCAATTCAATTTGTGAGTATTATCTGGCAATGAATGATTTAGAGCCTTAAGATTCAGGGAGTAGGCTGCTATCAATTTATCACTCACTTGGTTCCTTTAACTATAATTGTTTCTTAGAAGAATTTTTTTTGTGCATAATGTTTGGATGTGTGTTGGGCACACACTTTAAAACACGTTGGTGGAGAAGCTCCATGTTGCAATTTTTGGATTAACGTGGTTTTGAGGCCTAACATAAATCCCAAAAGAGATAAAAGCTATGCTTGGAATTTACATCACAATTTAATAAATTAAGTATTAATTTTATTTTTAATTCTTGTGTCAAAACCTAAAAGGGTAGACAAAAAGAAATGGATAAAGTTAGGGTTAAATATGTTTTTCGTCCCTATACTTTGAGCGAGATTTGGTTTTAGTCCCTCGCCAGCGTAAAGGTTGATTTTAGGCCTCCGACTTATTTTTTTATTTGATTTTCGTCCCTGCCGGAGTCTGCCGTTGACCGCCGTGCCTACGTGTCACGGCGGTGCTGACGTGGCATAGCCACATCATTTAATGAAGCTGAGTTGGATTTTTTCTTTTTTGTTTAAATTTATTTTAATTCTAAATTAGATTAATAAATTATTAAAAACTAAATAACAGAATAACCAAAAAAAATTTTTAACAGAAAGGCAAAGTTCACGATTCAACTTCATCTCACTTCACGTTTCATCTTCTTCATCTCACTTCACGTTTCATCTTCATCATCATCTCACACACATTTTCTTCTTCTTCTTCACCAACATCATATGAGCATCTTCATCCCCATCTCCTATCCTTATCCCGCTCCTCCTTCTCGACCCCCACACCACCGTAACCCCAGATCTGCGTCGTCTTTGGCGGTGGCGCCTGCGCCCTCCTCGGCGGCGAAATTGGAGGTCGAAGAGAGGGTGATGGTGCGAATTGAACGGTGAAGGTGGAAGGGAGAGGAAGTTCAGAAAGAACCAGATCGAGGAACAGAGACACAGAGTGGGTAGAAATTGAAGGCGTGAGGGTTTTGGTTTCAGTTGGAGAGGTAAGAGCGTGCGGGGAACCTCCGCTGTTGCGACCGTGACCATCTCGTCACACCACTCAACCCCTTCAGTCTTATCGCCATCACCTCTTCTTCTCCCCTTCCTCTTCTCCTTCCCCTCCTACAACCCATTTTTTGTGTTAGCAAAGTCACCAGATCCAGATCCCCAACTTGATTTTCAACAAGATCCATGTTGAAGATGGTGGCCAGCGTCGAGCTAGAAAGGGTGAGGAGTGAAAATCTTCCAGATCCAACAAGATGAAGATGAAGAGGTTGTGCTGTTTTGAGGGTGGGGGGAGAGTTTTTCTCTGCTTATGTACTCTGTAGCATAGATGTCGATAATTGATTTGGTGAGAAGTGTTGATAATTGATTTGTATAATAATTTCTGTTTTGATCTTGAAAGAATCTAAGGATTCTGGAAAAAAGGATGAAGAAAGGATGGTTCTGGAAAAAAAATAGATGAAGATGAAGAGGTTGTGCTGTTTTGAGGGTGGGGGGAGAGTTGTTCTCTGCTTCTGTAATCTGTAGCATAGATGTCGATAATTGATTTGGTGAGAAGTGTGTTTTGATCTTGAAAGAATCTAACGATTCTAGAAAAATGGATGGTTATGGAAAAAAAATTGAGCATGAAAAATTTTAATTCGGGAAATATTCTAGAAATGTATGATGAAGATGATAAAGATGAAGAACAAATGTTGAAGAGGAAGAGCAAAGGAGATGATTAAATTATGTCTTTTTAAATTAATCATCTTTAAATGATTTTGAAATAAATTTAAAAAAAAATCCAACTCAACTTCATTAAATGATGTGGCTATGCCACGTCAGCACCGCCGTGACACGTAGGCACGACGGTCAACGGCAGACTCCGGCAGGGACGAAAACCAAACAAAAAAATAAGTCGGAGGCCTAAAATCAACCTTTACGCCGGCGAGGGACTAAAACCAAATCTCGCTCAAAGTATAGGGACCAAAAACATATTTAACCCATAAAGTTATTTTCCAGACAAGGCACCCAGATGAATTTAAGATAAGGGAACACAATTAGATTCGAGTGTAACGGGTGTATGTAAATAGGATTGGTTTGAGCTTCATAATCTCTTTATTTTTTATTCTTTCTTAAAACAATTGTGTTTTGGGAAGCCAATTCTCAAGAACCTTCTATTTTTAATTAAAAATATTGTTTTCAAAAAGAAATTCAAAATAACACAATTCTATAGAAAGAGATTATGATATTAAGAATCATATTTGGGTTGAAGATTAGCCACCTAGGGGTGTTCTATGATGAACCCGACGATCTAATCTAAATTAAACACTTTTAATTAACTCGGATTTATTTGGTTAATTGATTCACTCATTTTCAACTCCGACCAAACCAATTGTGATCACTTCGGCTCTCCAGATTTATTTTTTTCAACCTCACCATCAATATCGTGTCACGGCTCACAACCAAAGCCCACCATATTTTGACAAAAAAGCCCATTCTTCCTCTTTAAATATCCCGTCTGCCTTTTCTTACCTCTCATAAACTCATCATTAGGGTTTTCTATTGAGTTGTTCCCCAGCGCCGCCGACAAAGAGATTCATTCCAGTCTCCATCCAATCCCTCATATAGCTGTGGTGCTAGGGCTTACTTGGTTGAAGTACTTATCTTCTCGTGCATCTCAGCTAATTTTACTTGTTCATCATATCTATTTCTATGATTCCACTTGTTGTTTTATTATTTGTTAATATTTTATACTTCGTTTTAGGTTCTTTTGATCTCTTGCTCAAGGTTTTTATGCCGTCTCATGTCCTTAGATCAATAATCCATGGAATGATGAGTTATGTTTCTTCTGAAACTATGTGTTGGGGTTTGCTTTATTTTAGAAGAAATCTTTCAACGATTGTGATTTCTTTGATTAATTTCTCCACAATCAGCACATATTGTGATCGCAGTAAGTCGTCCATTCTTCCCTAAATATCCACATATCATTTTGTTGAAAGTTGCTTGTGTTCGCTTATTTTGTTGTGTTTTATGAATTAGAATCGAATTGAATTATCCATAAACTTATTTTTTTTATGGAATATGATTTTTGTTACGAATGATGTTTTAAGGAGAAAATCTGAATCTGGCTTGATTTCGACCCATGTTTTTATTGTTATTTTGTAATTATATATTTCTCAAAAAAATTGGGAGAGAAACATATGTCTCTTGTTGCGTTTCTTGCATTAAAACATCCATACTAAATAGCATTGTAGATTTGACTACTAATATTACATTGTGATGTGATTTGACCATCCTTCTTTGATCAAAGGCAATTTTGGGCGAGCTTTGATCAAATACTGGTGTAAGCGCATGCAGATCTGGAAGGAGTAGATACGCGCTTTAGTGATCAGGATTCAGCGTTGAAGCGAGAGAGCCCAGTCCCGCAATGAATCTCCTCCAAATGGACTAGGCGCTAAACACATCCACCCCATCAATCACCACTCCATCGGAAACCCCACTTTTGGAATCATAATCGTCGGCGGCATCATGAGGCAATCGCTCCAACGAACCGTTAAACAAGACAAGAGAAAGGGTGAAAGAGGATTGTGTAGTTCAAATGTACTAGCAAGTAATCCAAACTGATTTATGTGTTAAACTTGAAAAACTTCATCACAAGAAACACCAAATCTTAGAGAAATTGTATTTCCAACACCAAATCTTAGAGAAAATCTTCATCACAAGAAACACCAAATCTTAGAGAAATTGTATTTCCAACACCAAATCTTAGAGAAAAACTTCATCACAAGAAACACCAAATCTTAGAGAAATCTCATTCATTCATGTAAACGTTTTGATTCCCTTACATCATTTCCATTTACGCATACTTAATTGGAGAAATGTATTATAATAGATGATGCGAGATCGAGTTGGAGCAAAGAAGAGAAATAGAGAAGGGTCAATAAACCACACAACATAAATTTTAAGAGTAAGAAGGAAAATGATAAGGGGAAGCGTTACTTTCAAACAAAGTTGTCAAAGTTCCAATAACATTCAAACCCCACTCAAAGAGCCAATGGGTGGAGGGAGCGAGTGGAGATCATAATTAAGAGAAGAGTCATCAAAATAAGACAGAGGGATTATTAGAGCGAATGGACAGGCCGAAACGATCAGCTGAGTTATCCACGAATGAGTTATCCACAAAACGAAGAATGATACTACAAGGTGGTAATGCATAGGATTGTTCATAGGTTTTGATCAACCTGATGATACAAACCAAACCACTGTAATTGGCTCATATTTATTTGATTAATTGGTTCATTTTATGTTAAATCTAAGCCAAACCAATTGTAATCGGTTCAGTTCTCGGATTTATTTTTTTCTACTCAAACCAAGCCGATCACCTGATTAATTTGTTTATATTTAAATTTTATATTTATACCTCTTAAACTTTATTATTTACAACTATTTTCCAATTTATATTTTTCTAATTTGTTATGATTATCTTCTTAGTTATCAAGTGTCTTTAGCTATATTTATTATACAATTGTGCTTATTAAGAAAACATGTAACGAAGTTAATTAATGCATTGGTTTTAGAAAAGTTTATACAATCTTCTATAGTTACCCTTAATTAATGTATTGAGTGGCATTGGAGAGAATTAATTATTAGTGGTAATTAAAAATTTTAAATTACAAATGTTCAATAAATGCAAAGGCGTATATGGAAAAAGATAATAAAGATTTTCTAAAATTTATTAGGGGGCCTTATATAAAAGACATCAAGTATGTTTATAAAAGGTCTTATAGATGGAGTATTAATTAAAATTAGTATCAATATTTAGAATTGATTTGACCCTTGCATAAAATTATTAAAAAAAATGAACTCATAGAGTCAAATTTATTTAGTTAATTGGTTCACTTCATCTTCAATTTGAACCAAACCAATTGCAACCAGCTCGGTTCTCGATTTTTTTTTAACTGAAACCAACCTCATCACTTTTTTTTTCATATTTAAATTTTGTACTTTCAAAACTTTATTATTTACAATTCTTTTATATTTTTACATTTTTCTTCTATTCTTAAATTTATTTTTTTCAACCTGTACCAATCCAATCACTCGTTTTTTTTTTCTTATTTGATTTTTATACTCTTAAAAATTTATTATTTTCAACTGCTTTCTATTTTAATCTTTTTATAAATTCTTTTCTACAGTACTAGCGCATAAAAAATTCCTTAAACTAATAAAAAGTAGTAATATGAATTTGTTTTGATTTAATATAGAAAATTAAAATATGTGGCATCATATAAAAAAGAGGTTTAACTTATTGAAGTTTATGTGGCATCAAATCTTAAAAGTTTAAGAAATTATATTTTAATAATTTTTATTTTTATTAATAGTCTTACAACATTTATTCACATCTATTATTTTATGATTATATATAAATTTAAATATGATAAAATTGTCGACATTTGTATTTTACTTATGAAACACTAACTTTTTTTTTTATATAATTTGATATTATTAAATTTCTCCAAATATATAGTTTATTGTTTAAGGTAGAACAATTTGTGTCAATTGATCTACGTGATTGATGACTATATAATGTAAGATTATAGCTAGGACACTATGAAAAAACTTTCATATCATTGATTTTGTTGATTGGTTACCGTAAATCTTCCGGTGGATGGTCGATAATTTTGTTTTAATTTTAACTAATTTATCCAAAAACCTTAATTTATTCTATCAAATTAATTAATATATAAATCAAATTTTAGACCGAGATGCTTGCATCAGGAGTAATAAGCTGTACACAATATCTAAACATCATGTCACGAATCACAACCAAAGCCCACCATATATTGACAAAAAAGCCCATCCTCCCTCTATAAATTTCTCGTTTGCTTTTTCTTATCCCTTACAAACACATCATTAGGGTTTTCTATCGAGCTCTTCTCCAGCGCCGCCAACAAAGACATTCATTCACCTCTCCATCCAATCCCTCGTATATATGTGGTGCAAGGGTTTACTTGGTTTATGTACTTATCTTTTCTTGCATCCTAATCAACTAATTTTACTCGTTCATCACACACACACATCACCTTGCTTGAATGAATAGATTTCTTCCTGCAATTCTAAGATTCTGAAAACACTCCCTGATAATATCGTTCTTTGAGATCATTCCAGATCTCAAAAGCTGATTCCATCCACAAAACTCTCTGAGAAATCGTCGGATCCATGGCCTGAGTGAGCCATGATATCACTATAGTGTTGCATCGAACCCAAGCTCCAAAATCAGAACATCTGCATCCGGCTTCTCCAAGGTTCCATCAACAAATTGAATCTTGTTCTTGGTTTTCAAGGACCTCCACATTGCCCTTGACCACGAATGATAATTGCCCCAATCAATGAAGCAGAAACAAGAACCGCTCCAGGATTCTCATTCGGATGAAGATAGAAATGACTCAAAGGATCAATCGCAGGATTCGCCATTGATGAAAATCAAAGAAAAGAGGGAAGAAAGAGCTTCCGAGAAGATGTGAAAGAAACAACCAACCAAAGCAAATTGCTGCACCATTTGCATCAAGAAGCAGAGGAAAAATCGAAGATTCACATCAGAAACGAAGAAGATGCGGAAGGAAAATTGGGCGCGAGAAGAACACATGGTTCGCTCTGGATACCATGAAGAAAATGTAAACTGAAAGTTTCATTTCTATTGATCTGAAGATTCAATACCAAGTGTAGTACAATTTATACTACTAGCTAAGCTACATAACAAACTAACAAACTCTACAACTGCTAAACTAACTCGCTAACCATCTAACTGAAAGTCTAACCACCTCTAACTACTCAATAACTATAACTAAAATAGCTTAACTAACAATAACTAAGGCCCCGTTTGGGAAAACAGCTTAATTAAGCGCTTATGACTATAAACGCTTATGGCATAAACGCTTATTAATAAGCTCTTTTAAGATATTTATTATAATGAATTGAAAATAAGCTATATATAAACATAAGCTCTTTTTCATAAGCTACTCTGAATAGCTTATGAAAATAAACTAGGTCATAAGCTATTTACATAAGCTCTCTCAAACGCTTGCATAAGCACTTATACTATAAGTTAAGCTTATATAAGCTCTTCCAAACGGGCCCTAATTCTCGGTTATGGATGAATGTGTATGTGTCTCAATACACTTTGCCTACAGAGCCATAACAGATACGCTTCCTTGTAGGGCGAATTTAGCAAAGCGAGGAATGCAAGTGCAACAAGAATGTGCCCTCTGTCCGCAACATGTTGACAAGACTCAGAATCATATATTTCTCTCCGCTACAATTGGGGCTCGCGTACAATGGTTCGCACACCCTTTTGGGCTTTTATATTTGATGCAATGCAATACAAAATGATCTTCCTGGCTGGCTTGCAAGTGTTTTCTCGTCCCATGATGGAGAACAAGTGGCTACATTATTACAGGGATTACTTTGTTATATTTTAGATTGCTTATAAGGTCTTTCCGATCACATGATGGAATGCGTGCCATATCCTTAACCGAGACAGAAAGATCTACATTCCTAGAGTGGATTGTTTTTAACGTCTTTCCATTCACATGGTGGATTGCGTACCTAAGGGTCTGTTTGGTTCAAAGGAGGGAAGGGGAGGGGAGGGATTTTAATGGAGGGGAGGGGAAGGGAGGGGAGGGGAGAGGAGAGATTTTAATACTTATTATGTTTGGTTCATAGGAGGGGAGGGGAGGGAAAATAACTCTTTTTTTGTTTGGTTCATAAGGGGAGGGGAGGAATTTTATGATTAAATTACTTTTGTACCCTTTATAAATTTACTTGTATTTTAAATATGTTTGCATTTAATATTTTTCTATTATTGAATAGGGTTATTTTTGTCTAACAAAATGTTTCCCCTCCCATTCCCCCCACTTTTGGAGGGGACACAAAATTGAGTTATGAGGGATTTTGGTCCCCTCCATTCCCCTCCACTCCCCTCCTAAAAATTGAACCAAACAAGTAAAGTTTAAAAAAATCCCTCCCCTCCCCTCCCCTTCCCTCCCTTCCCCTCCGACCAAACAATACCTAAATGGATCACGTACGTTCTTTTTCACCGAGATGGAAAGACTCAATTCCTTGAGTGGATTATTTTTAACATTTTTCTTTTCAGAGAGTAGACTGCGTTCTTTAAATAAATCCCTTATGTCCTTTCTCGCGTTTTCATCGAGACAAGGCCGAAGCCAAATCTTTAGGATCAATTTGTAAACTGCATATCTGCAAGCATAATCAGAATGACCACAATGATTTATGAAACTCTTCATCATATTTATTAAATAAGAAAGATAATATGCAATAAATAAAGTAAAAAGTAGATGTAGTTAATGAAAATGCATATAAGCTGCTTTGTAACATGACTTGTAGCTGAGGTTCCACTTTGAACATAGTGAATGTTTGGAAGCTTGTGAGAAAATTTCGATAAATTTTAAAATTATAGTAGACAGAAGTACTTTTCCTTAAATTTTGGTTTTGCCTACCATAATTTTAACTTCACATTTATTTACAAGTGAATTCCCAAACATGCATCTACTAACGCCGCATATGTTATATGCGCAAGAAACTATTGCTCTCCGATGATTAAATGTGAACCCCCTGATAAACAAAGATTGCATTGTGATGGAGCATCAAGTGGGTTTCGTGTCCAAAAGCCCCAGTATCTTCTTGCTTTCTTGCCTAACAAAGGAATTAAAAGAGCCAATACGTAAAGGAACACCCGGAAGAATATCTTTACATAGTTGTCTCTTTATTAAAGAAAGTTCTCATCTCCCCATTTGAAATTCCAAAATAAAAAATCCAACTTATTTATGGTCTAGTACTAAGCAAGTTAGACACAGAGTGAGATTACAATTTCGATCCTCGAAAAAAGTTAATTGTTGAAAAGGGCAGTTACAGTTTCTCGAACAGTTTGGATCATCGTTTTTTTTTTTACTAACAAGGTTGGAACATCCATAAAAAAAAGCAGGTAATTAAGTACCTATACATAGCCTCTTCTCTTGTCATAGGTAACCATTATTTATCTACTTGATTGCTTGATGAGTTAACCCAAACCAACCTTGGTCTGCACTCAAAGAATTACAAGAGCTAGCTCCAAAACTCAATATAGCAAAGCAAACAACCCCTTCACTCCCAATTCCTCAACCCCATTTTCTCTTCATCCCTAAAGAATAAAGATGTCTCTTCAAGCTCAGCCACAACAGCCTGTTCAGGTTTACCCAGACCCAGTCACAAACCAACCACCTTCCCAATCCCACCACCACTCAAATGGGTCTTTTGGGACAGTTTTCATTGTCCTTGCCATAATCCTTGTGATTTCTACAATTGCTTGCTTTCTCGGTCGCCTCTGTAACCGGCGCTACAATCATAATAACCACGGCAATAATCACAACCAGAGACATGTTAAGCAGCAGAGGAATAATCCGCAGCAGATCCACAACTTCCATCCAAGAGAAGGGGATATTGAATTTGGGGTTGACAAGAGAATCCCACCACCAATAATCGGAAGGCCTAAAGGACCTGTTCTTCAGGGAGGAGCAGGCACAAGAGGACCCTTGCAACAATCTCCTAATGGTAACATGAGAGATTATGAAATGAAACCTGACCATGATGGAGGAGAGCTTAGAGCAGGTGCATGATGGAACTATAAGATCACATTATACTTGGCCTGTGCTGAATGCTCATGATCACAACCATTCTGTCTGTTTTTATTCATATATGTGGAAATCTTAGGCATGTAATTTGTTTTTTTATTTCTAGAAATCTGTAAATCATAATTGTTCTCTGTATAATGTCACTTTTATATGTAACTGATATATTTCACTATATCTATTGTATCTTTTGAGTTCTCGCATGTTAAGCGAAGCAAATAATGCCGTGACTTGTTTAGCTTGTAATTTTCCTACTAGTTTGTGGTGGAAAAACTTCAAACTAAATGTTGATCATGCTGTTTCTGTAGACGTTCATTTTTCATCTTAATATATACAGTACTTCCCATAAAAAATAAAAAATAAAATAAAAAAATCGGACAGTCTTGACAAGTGATTTTGGTATTTTCGTGTTGTGATATTTTTTATGAGCTTCGTGGTGTGATTTTGGATAACATTTCCGGTAATAATACATGCACCACCAAACAGTTACATTTATTTTAATCACATCAATCATATATTATACAAAATTGCTCAAGTAAAGAAAAACTAATCTCCAAGCATCTTCCTCATTTCACAAATGAGTTAGGTCCACGCTTCTTTCCGAATCCCACCACGGCGGTGACGAATCGGCGGTTGTATTGCATGCGCTTGTGAGTGCGGCCGCGTGGCTTCTTTTTCTTGTCCTGCTTCGCCACTTTGGGAGTTTGGCCTCTCACCTTTCCGGCACGAGCAAGAGGTCCACCTTTCCGGCACGAGCAAAAGATCCGTGTGTTCAACAAAGCTCTAATTGCAAAGTGGAAGTAGAGAATAATGGCAGAAAAAGAAAGATTGTGGTTAAAGTTTTGCACTCGAAGTATGCCGATCCGAAATTGGATGGTGGGACAATGACACTGGTGTGGGCTCAATGTGGTGGCAGGATATGCAGAAAGTTTGTGGCAATAGTATGGAGTGGTACCAGGATAATGTGAGGAAAACTATAGGTGAGGGAAATGATTTCTTGTTCTGGCATGATAAACATGACAGCAATGGCTTGTGTTTGAAGCATAAATATAAGAGATTGTTCAATCTATCCTTGCAACAAGACTACACCATTGGGGAGATGAGAAACTGGATACAGAACAGGTGGTACTGGGAATTTAAATGGAGAAGGGAACAGTTTGAATGGGAGAGGGAGTTAATGGACAATTTCTTGATAGAAGTCCAATCTTTTGTGCCGGCTCGTGGAAGGAAGGATAAGTGGGTGTGGGTGGCATCTGAAGAAGGTGTATATACAGTAAGGTCTGCGTATGCTGTTCAGGTGGGTCATCATGATTTGGGTGATAGTTACATGTATAAGAACATTTGGAGACTAATAGCGCTCTCAAAGGTCAAGGCATTTATCTGGAAGGCCTCCCTTAACAGAGTTCAAACGAAGGAAAACTTGACGAAGCGAAAAGTAATTTCTGATCCTCAACATTGTCTTTGTGTGCTCTGTCATGATAAGGAAGAATCCCTTGATCACCTCTTCTTCTCATGCAAAGTGTCTTGGTTGATCTAGGCTCGATGTTATAGGTGGGTGGGAACAATCACGGTCCTGCCATCTTCCCTTAGGTCTCATTTTGCACAACACTGTCTGGGTATATCTACTTATCAATCGCCTCACTGGTTGGCTATTTGGGCATCTTGTTTTTGGTCTATATTGACCCTCAGGAATGGTGTTATATTTAATTCTGAACAGGTCGACATTACAAAAGTGGTGGAATATAATCAAATTTACTTCTTGGAGCTGGCTAAGGAGCATTCTGAAAGAGTTTCTATTCTCATTATATGAATGTTCATAGTGTCCACTCACTTGTATAACAGGAAGAATCTTGATAGATGATTAATTTTGATGAAGTCTTGTAGTGTTGATGATATCACTGGTGTTGTAGGAGTAAATAGATCTTGCTGACTAAAATAGGAGTAATCTAATAGAGAGTAACTCAATTATGAGTAACTCTTCTTCTTCTTATTATTATCTTTCCTATCTTCACGTATATGGGTTTCTAGCACCCCTTGTGCTATCATATTTATATACATTTTCTTTGGCTTTAAAAAAAATTGGGTGATTTTGTTCCCTATACTAATTTTTTTAACAATTTTAACTCTCCTAGTATTTTAATTAAGCAGATTTGGTCCAATCATTTATTTTTCATCAAAATTTTACCGGTAGCTCCTTTAACTGTTTCAGTTTAGGAAGAAAAGTTACAGTACACTAAGGGCCCGTTTGGTGGTCAGGATAGGATAAGAATATGATAGGATAAAGGATTGGATAAGCACATGATATGATAAGAGCAGGATAGACTCTTATCCTATCCTGTGTTTGGGGTGGATAAGATATTGATAGGATATGATAAAAACAATGAAAAATGTATCAAATTTTCTTTGAAATATAAAATACATAATATTTTTTTAAAATTTAATTTTCTAAATAGTTTTTTTTTTAAAATGATTATTCTATTAAATTTAATTTTTTTACATTTTTATAAATAGCTTATTTTTTAATATTAACTAAAATAAAATTAATTTCCAATGTAAAAATTAATTGGAGTTTGGCACATTTATAGGGAAGTTAATCATTTTGCAGATGCGTTAGCAAAGTAGGGATGTTGTACACACAATGATTTGTGGGCTTATTTTGGATCATTATATTTGTATTCTCCATGATGTATCTGCCTAACTCTTTTTGCCTTTGTTATAAATATAATGGCATTATTGGGCTAAGCTCCAATAATATTCCTAATACTACTTTTGCACCAGGAGCATCATACTTTAGTAAGTAACTAGCGGTTTCATCTATGGAAAAAGTTATATTGACACCTCTTTTAAGTGGAAAAGAGGTAGAGGCAGGAGATAGATAGAAAGAAAAGAGATAGAAAGTATAAGATTTGGTCGGTGATATAATTGAAAAAATAAAAGAGATTAAAACAAAATAGAGATGAAAAAAGAGTGGAAAAAATATAAGTGTGAATAAATTCAAGCTCTATTGAATAAAGCAAGCAAGCAAGCTCACCTACCCTGTTAATTGGCTATAAAAAAAACCTACCCTGTTAATTAATATTTCTGATGAAAAGAAGTAATTGAAAATGAGTCACTGCAGGGGTCAAATAACATCTATCTTAAAAATATTTGAATTAACAATTATTTAAGGTTGACTCTTGCGTTGCTTGAAATATGGGTTGTCAAGTAGCTTTTGTC
This sequence comes from Acmispon strigosus, assembly GCA_030819835.1. Classification (NCBI taxonomy): domain Eukaryota; kingdom Viridiplantae; phylum Streptophyta; class Magnoliopsida; order Fabales; family Fabaceae; genus Acmispon; species Acmispon strigosus. The sequence goes on from JAUAMA010000002.1 coordinate 29,110,309, forward strand.
TTGTTTGATGCATGTGTCCCATCATCATATAACAAGACAATAAACATTTAAATGAAAACAGATGAGTACGTTCCATAAAAATTCCAAAAATAAATGTCAAACCCTCCATCCATCGGTAATAGTTGAGCAGCATATCATATCATGTTTGTATGGACTCCAACCATTCAATTCCCCAAACTAATCTAAAAGCATAGCCATATATCAAATTGACGGAGATCATGTGAAAACCAGACAAGACATTACGGCTTGGACCTAAGTTTGGTTGGTAAATAAAAATGAAAGAAAGAGAATGGAAAAAACTATCGGTGAAGTGAGATATAGACATAATGTTTCACTGATATAGACATAATGTCCTGTGACTTAATCTCATATCTTATTTTTCTTTGTCATTCTTCCTAGTGAGAGTGTCTACATCCCAACCAATTGGGTGTTTACAAAACAGTTTCCATGAAAAAAATCCAATGCAATGCAATTCAAAGGCCTATGAAATTTTTGAGGTGGTGAGTGATGACACATCTTGCAGTTAAGCAACAAGTGTTGCTATATTCTTTAGAATAGAAATCTCCAAGGAAGTCAAAGGAGAATACATACAAAACACTAACAACCAAAGCTTGGGTTACTTTTTAAAGTCAACAACCAAACCACCTCCTCATTCATCTGCTCCACTCTTTCCTTTCTCATTAGCCTATATTATCTTCTTCTTCACCCTCCAATCTCTAATAAATGGTTGATTCAGCAATGTCAAAGACAATGATGATGGAAGAAATAATGGCCAATTGGTCAGATGAAGGGTTCATCTCCAACATTTACTCAGGCCCTACCATCTCAGACATTGAAAATGCTTTATCAGTCACCACCACCAACAACAGAACAGATCAGCACTTCTCATCATCACCCAGGTACAGAGTTAAACTTCAACAATTCCCTCAGTACTTGTTTTTCTTTTGGTTATATTAATTTGATGCATGGTTCAGAGTTTCCATATTGGAAAGGAGTTTGAGCAAGATTGAGAACAAGTATACCCTCAAAATGAAATGCTTTGGCAATTCGATGATGGGTGATGATGGATATAGGTGGAGGAAGTATGGACAGAAATCCATCAAGAATAGCCCAAATCCTAGGTAATTTTATTAAACTATTCTTTCTTCTTTGGAACTTTCACTTTTGGATTTCACTGCTTTACAAGTGAAAAAGCTGCAGAGATTCCCCCATAAACCAGTACCCTATCATGCATGCATAGTAAAATCTTTTGCTCAAACACAAAGGGACATGTGATCTTAAAATTTTTATTGATAACTTAGACCAAGTTTTGAAAACATATGTAAATCAATCTGAAAACCCCACATTAATTCATAGGCTAATAGGTTTGTCAAACACTACATGCTTTGAAATTAATAGTTACTAACTAGTGGGGCTCTTTGTCATTATATTATTTTTGATGTCTGATATAGATCATATGATAAAGGTAAAGCATATGAGGAATATTTACACATTAATTAGTATTTTTTTTTTTGTGTTAAGCAGGTATTCCCACATTCAAGAGTCGTGTGGCTAATCCCTCGCCCCATTGATAACGCATTAAGCGGTAGGAGACTGGCCAATGAGTTTTTTACATTCACAACAATTGAGATTCATACTCTCAACTGTTTTCTTAACTGTTGTGAATGTAAAAAGACTCATTGGTCAGTCTCCTACCACTAGGGGTGGAAGTAGGCTAGGCTTTGCTTAAATAGGCCTGACATGCTTAAAAAATTCAAGGTTTGAGCCTGGTCTGTTGTCTGTCATAGGTCTTTTTTATGCCTGAACCCAATCTGTTTGAAAGTCTGACCTGACCTGGTAGCCTATTTAAAAACTTGTTTTATTGCAATAAATTCAAGTAGACCGAAAATTTAATTGTAAAATGTCAACACACTTATAGACTAGTAAGCTAAAATACAATATGATTATATGATCCAATTCAAAGTGAATAGGTATAGTCATTTTCTAAAGAAGTTTACATGGTTAATTCATTATATAAATAGGCCGGCCTGTTAGGCTTATAAGGTTTTCTGAGTGGACAAAGCTTGATCTTTTTAACTAAATAGGCTTTTAAAAAAGTGTTGACCTTATCTATTTAGTTATTTAGTCTGGCCTAAGCCTGATGTAGGTTAAGCCGTAGACCCCTGTCGGCGCTTAACCTACTTCCATCCCTACCTACCGCCTATTACGCTGAAAGTAGGGTGGGAGATTAGTCCCACTAACTCTTGTGAGATACCTGATTTTTACTGAAAAATCAGTCATGACCAAAAGATATAGCAAATTGGGTTGACAGTTGCATAGCAAATTTAATTATTATGTACTAAAACGTTTAACTTTTCAATTAAAGCTAGCAACTTGCATCACTTTACCAACTTCAATATTTAAGAGCCCCACTCATTAATTAATTAATTTTTTTGATAAGCCCACTCATTAACTAATTGATCCACGTATTATCAAACAAATACAAGTTTAAGGCTTACCTTAATGAGGCAAAAATAAGAATAAAAAGAAGTTCTATTCTTCTGAATTGCGCGCCATTCAAGGTATATTTGCATCCAACGATAAGGTAGTGCAACCCTAATTAAACTAATAGTCAATTTAGTATATTCTTAAAATATATATGGAATGCAAATTTTATGAATGATATTTATGTATCAAATTATACTTTATTTTTTTAATGAATAAACTTTTGGATGAGTTTGACTTAGATTACCCCACGGGTCAGGATATGCCTTCGCAACCATAGGCCGCTTACGAAGTACTTACATGTCGCTCACCGACACAGGAATAAAATGCAGAACTTTCATGATTAGTCAGTTTTGTGTACAAGCTAATTTGATTTAGGTCAATTAGTCAACACCTTAAAAATTAGCAATCTAATAACAATATGCCTTTTAGTATATTACAGAAATATTAGTCAACTTACATAGTACTAAAATTAGTTATTTATCATTACTAATTTTGATGCCATGGAACAAACAGGAGTTACTATAGATGCACCAACCCAAGGTGCAGTGCGAAGAAGCAGGTTGAGAGATCCAATGAGGAGCCTGACACTCTTATCGTCACCTATGAAGGACTCCACCTACACTTTGCTTACCCATGCTTCCCGGTGGGCCAATCTCAAGCCCAACCACCAATCAAGAAGTCCAAGATCACCTCTTCACAAGCCCAAGCCCAAGCCCAAGCCCAAGACTATAAAGCAAGCTCTGTTTCAGATGAAGCCCAAGCCAGTAGTGCTTCTTTAGGCCTGACATCACCAACGCTGTTGAACTCTCCACAAGACATGGCCCAACAAAACTTGAGCTCACAAGGGTTGCTTGAAGACATGGTTCCATTCATGGTTAGGAACCCCTCCAACTCCAACTCAAAATTTTCTCCTACAACATCACCTCCTCTGTGGACTTCTGCTCATTCCACCTCCTGTTATACCGTTGGCTTGAATTCTACCACATAGGTTATGAATGTATAGGTAAGATTTAGAAACTCAATAAATTCTAGCAGTTGTTATAATTGCTTTGTTTATGTGAAATTGTGAATGTAATAATATATCATTCATCAATAGTTTTTTATATTACGTGATGCAAGAAAATAATTGGTTTTTTTTAGTGTCCAATTGTTTATTAAAAGGGCCAATTTTTATTCAAAATGTATTCTACTAAAATATAAAGACATGATTTAAATATTTTCAATAAGAAATCAGTCTAAATTTATTTAGCTATATAAATATATGAATTAAATATGTGTGTACTGTAAGTGTAAATAAATTTTACACAGTCATCCAATTGAATTTTGCCACATCATAAAATATATCTTTTTTTAATTAAAATTTAAAAGGAAAGATATTATTCCTTCTACATGGCATGCTGAAATACGTGGCATGCTGAATTGGTTGTGAGTGTAAAATTGTTTTACAGTGACATATTCATTAAACTCTAAATATATTTATAGTTGATTATTTCATTTCAAGTTAGCCAAATTAATTTCGAGAGCAAATTTCCCGTCAATTTCACAATGGAATTTTATTTTTATTTTTAAGATAGGATGTGTAACATTCCAATTTTAAACCACCGAGAGCTTATGCTATTTCGAAGTTTATCAATGACAAAATAAGATTTAAAATGTTAACTTTATAAAAATATAGTGATAATATTTTTTTGGTGAAGAAATGAAACTAAAAACAAGAAGACAACAAACTAAAAAGGACCCGAAGGACAATGTCGATCCGACGCAAGCATCAACCTCAACTCAATTGGGGGCAAGGACTAATTCCGGACACCAAACTGAAAGCGCAGTCCCAACGAAGCTGGTCTGTCAACACATATTAGCCTCACGTTGAACATGCTGGAAGCAATCACACCACGAACGAGTAGAGATATCAACAATCTCCACCAGCAAAGCTCCTAGCGACGTCCAATGGGGAGACTCCAACATCTTAACAGCATCTAGCGAGTCACTCTCACAAATAACATTCCAAAAGCCCAACTCTCCAGCTAAGAGAAGACCATGATTGATGGTTATAAGCTCAAGCAAGAGTGCACAAGACTCGTTGGAGGAGCTCGACAAACCACCTAGCAATGAAGCAGAGGATTTACGAACAAGGTCACCAAAACCAATTAACTGCTTGCGGACATCATAGCTGCCAACACCGTTAAGCTTAACAAAAGAACATCTTGGACAAGACCAAAGGAACTTGTTGGAATGAGAGGAAGCAGAAATGGAAAGAGGACTGAAGAACTCATCACACACTACAATCTAAGAAGCGACTTGCTGCAAAACATACTCCACAGTCCATGGAGTATCCTAAGAAATGTCACTGTTGCGCCAACGCTAAAGCCACTATAGAATAATGGAAAATCTGCGCTGGTCTTTATGATGGATGAGAAAACCAGCCCAAGTCCGCGAACATGCAAGGAAGAAAACTGGGTTTAACGACACACCAAATCTGGACCAAATCTCATGAGAATGGATGTAGTCACACAAGCAATGCATTGCAGATTCGGCACTAATCGAGCAGCAAGAAGCCGAGGATAGGTATCAGAGAAAGCCAATCCCCTAGCAAAGCGAAGAGCATGTGTAGGGAGGGAGTCATACAGAAGAACCTAGAGAAAGAGCTTAGGAACCTAGAGAAAGAGCTTCATTTTCTCTGGTGTTTTCAGGTGCCTAAGTTGCATATATGTCTGATCTATAATGGTGCCACTTATCTCATGGAGGGCCCAACCGTAAGCTGAGTGAGAAGTGTACACAACAGTAGCGTTACCCTACCACAACTAGCCATCATCCATGTTAGTGAGAGGAGTACTAGAGAGAAGAGAAAGCTGCTGCCGCAACCCAGTAGAGAGGGGAGCCGCTAAGCTCTCCAAGGACTACGAGCCATCACCCCAAACATTACAAACTTGCAAATAAGAATAAAAAATATGGACATAATAAACTAAGGTAAACAGAGGATTAGGGCCTAACCAGTTAATGAACCAGAAGGATGAATTTCCAACCACTAATTGCCAAGAGAAATAATTCGAAATCACAGCCCAGACCTTCACTATACTTCTCCAAATGTACGAACTATTAGGGATCCCAACGATCACATCTCTCCCATTGAAAACCATATATTTGGCTCGAATAATATTAGCCCATAGAGCACCATATCTAGACAACAATTTCAAAACCAACTTCCCAAGAAGAGAAGCATTTTGAAGTCTAGAGCACCATATCTTGACGTAAAGTTACTTTTTCCTTAAATAGCTAGAGCAAAACAAGTCAAAAGTAGTATTATCCTTATTAACCTTATTATCCAAGGGATTAAGGACTTGAGTAAGGATTTTTTTCTCCCTTTAAGATCACTTGGCCGGCCTCCTCCCCATTATTTGTATCATCTTCATTTTCTTTCCTTTTGTGGGTTTGAGAGAAATTGGTGAGGAAGAAAGAGAAAGAAGAGAAAGGCCCCGTTTGGAAGAGCTTATATGAGCTTAACTTATAGTATAAGTGCTTATACAAGCGTTTGGGAGAGCTTATGTAAATAGCTTATGAACTTCTTATAAGCTGTTTTGAGCATATTTTCATAAGCTATTTAGAGTAGCTTATGAAAAAGAGCTTATGCTTATATATAGCTTATTTTCAATTCATTATAATAAATATCTTAAAAGAGCTTATTAATAAGCTCTTATGCCATAAGCGCTTATCGTCATAAGCGCTTAATTAAGCTGTTTTCCCAAACAGGGCCAAAATCTCTTCACCACCACCACCATAACCACCACAAACCCACTGCTCACCACCCCTAAACCACCACCAATCTTCATCTTCTTTACTAACTCTATTCTTTAAGAAGTTGAGGTTTCTCAAGAGATTTGTAGTGATGTTTTCTTGTTTTGAAAAGAATGAAGTTTGAAGTTCAAGTGATTTGGTCCTTAGCTTTTGGCTCCACCCTCTATTTCTTTTTGTGCTAAATTTTCTGGTTGTGTGACTGCTTTGGAGAATGCTTGTAAGAACGTGATTCATGCTTGTGTTGAGTTTAAGGATCACGCGAGTATGATGCACTATGAGATAAACCTTGGATAGTTTTCTGAATATGGGGAAGTCTAACAAAGACTATAAAATTGTTCTTATTGGGAGACAACCTAAGCTTCAAAAAAAATAGTTTGTCGCTTTTTAGTTTTTGAGTCTTTATTTTTATGTTGAGTCTTAGTGTCTCATGATTTATTTGAGTTAAAATTGTGGTATTTGTGATGGTGTGCTAATTTTTGCAAGGATTGAGAAGTTTACATGAATTAATTTGAGCTGGAGGGCCCAGCTGACAGAGTCCTGTTGCTATCACTTTCTGCACCTATATTGAGTATAAGGAGTTCTCCTTAATTGTAAGACCCTCGAATTTTAATAGTTATGTTTTGGTCCTTAGACTATTTCATATTTAGTAGTTTCAGTCTTGGTCCCTGTTGACCTTTGTTTGGCTTTCTGTAACAGATTCTATTATTAATTGGAGTTTGAATTTGGAGATAAGTTAATTATCTCTGAATGTTTGGTTTTAGATATTGGCTGTTAAATGGTTATTATTCTGAATTATCCTTTTAATTAAGTGCATATTCTGTTTCTATTTTAAAACAATATCATTAGGATTTGTTTTTAAATAAAGATGTGATAGAGTTTTCAATTAGAATTAATAGAGGAAAATCTGAAAAACAATCCTCCCTATCTTTGCTAGGGTTTTCGAGCAGCCTCTCATAAGAAGTAGGTTTGGTCCCTTTTCCTTTTATCTCAAGCGTCCAAGACTCCAAGTGTGCAAAACCCTATTTCTTTGTGTTGCTGCTACTGTCTCCTCTTCCCCCCCTCCTTGTGACCAAGTTTTTGCTCTTCCTTTCCTCTTCAAGAGTATTAAGTGGGTGGGCTCTGGTGAGTTTTGTATTCCTAATTCTGAGTTCTTGATGACGATAGAATTCTAAAACAATGCTAATTCTATTTCCGTTTTCTTTCCCCTCCTTTCCTTCCTTCATTCCAAGGGTTTGATCACGATTTCTCTCGGCTTTTCCTCCGACACATAGATGGCTTCCTATTGAGTTTTAGACCAAAAAATTTATATTTCCGTTCATCCTTGATCGAGCGGACAACGAGGTTGGTTTCCCTTACGCTTTCTCAAGCATTTTTTTGGGCCATTTCTATTCTAAAAGCTTCATACCTTAAGTTTTCTTTTTGAGAAATTTAATCATGGAACCCTTGTAGCTTTGAAATTCTATATGGCTTTGATGGAAGAAACCTATTTATGAAAAAACTCATGTTAAAACCGTTTCTGGACACCTTTTCTGTGTGAATATCTGTTTTTTTGACCCCTTTAGCAGAGGGGCCACGCATAGGTGTGGCCACCCTGCGCACATGCGCAGGGCCTCTGTCTAAACATGCCTTTTTCCAGAGAGGCCACGCATGTGCATGGGTATCCTACGCACATGCGTGGGGCTGCTGGTTGTTTTATGCTATTTTTCCTTAAAAACCCTAGTCTTGGTCGATCGGTTTCCAGTTTCTTTTGAGGTTGATTTCCACCATTCCAATGGTTGTTTGATTGTTATTTATGTGTTTATCTTGCAAGGTTGGAGATCAAGTTCATGGGACCCATTCGACGGTAAGGGTAACTCGATCTTAGAAAGAGTCGTTTCTAATTGTGATTGTGTTGTGTTTGTGTTTTTGGATATTGAATATAATATGTTGATTGTGGATTATTTGGATTATGATTTTGAGGCTGAGATTCCTGTTTTGAATATAAATGTAACATGATCGAATATTTTGATTGTTGGAATATAACATGTCTACCTATGTTACATACCATGACTGTTGAGATTATTGTTAAACTGTTGGTTCACTGGGCTATTGTTGTTTTTGGTCATGGCATGTGCATTTTGTTGAGGTGATTCCATGATTGTCGTTCCATGTGATCTACCTGGGGTGTCCCGTGGTTGTCGTTCCATGTGGTCTACCTAAGGGGCGGTGAGTGGTTGTCGTTCCATGTTATCGTCCTGTCTTGGTTGACGAATTCTAGCCATAGTCGAGCATATAGTTTGCATTTTGAGGACTAAAAAGCATGGACTTTGTTGTGGACTATTAGGTTACGTGTTTATTTTATTTTCTGTTTCTTTTCATTGTTGCTGTCTTTGTTACCGTTCTTGGAAAACTATTGTCATGCTGTTTCTGTTTTATAACTATTGCTGTTCTTTTTTTTATAACTAATGATGTTGCTGTTTTTAAAACCAATATTACCACTATTTCTGTATTCTGAAGTATAATCGCTGTATTTGATTCTGTATTAAAAATGTTTATCCATTTTCTGTACAGCAGTTGCTGTTACTGTTCTGTTTCCACTGCTGTTTGTTGTTTCTGTTTGATTATCACAATTGTCGATAACTATTTTTGCTGCTTCTTGGAGTTAAACCTTTCTGCTTTGTTGTTTGGGTGCTTAACGCCATAGACTTTCAGAATGAAGATTTGTGTTGAGATTAATCATCTTTGCAAGCTTAAGGAGTCTTTGGTTTAACTTGAAGATTTTGAAAGATCCACTAAGAGTTGAAGAATTTTATTTTTCCAATACTATTCGTACTTAATGTTTTGGGCACACTGTTTATGCAAGCAATATTATTATCTTGACTATGCGATGTTTTTATTTAATATAAGTATGGGTATTTATTATATTATATTATATTAATTGAGTTGACGCTTTTGATTTTTTTAACAAAAAAAAGAGTGGTTTTTTAGAGAGGTTTATAAAGTTTCTGTAACTACCATGTGACCCCTGATCGGAAATTGAGGCATTACATTAACCACTTATATCTCAAGTAATTACATGATCATGTATTTTTCATTTAGTTTCACACACTAGTTTTGCACATGCTTCAATTTTTATTTCTCACACTTTTGTGCTTGACTAAGCTTGTTGGTTTTTATTGATACTTCTGGGTTTGACGCTTGCTTGTTATGAAAGTGAATGATGCATGGGTTTGAGTGATTCTTGTGGGACATGTGGAGTGTTAGGTGATAGATACGTAGTGAGTTTTGGAAAAGCGCATTAAGGTTATGTGAATGCTAATCTTCTGGGGAATATGCATGAGCTATAGTTTTCCTTTTAATATTTATATTTCGGTTCCACTCTTTTTGATTGTCAGGTTAATAAAAGAGCACAAATGTAAGAGTTAGGTAAAGTGTTGAAAAGTGTTAAAAGCGGGAAGGAAGTGAGTAAAGGAGTGAGAGATGCTTATCCCATCAAGCACACCCTCAATCATTTCCCTACTTTGTTCAAAAAGGTCCAGCTTTATCCTCAAGTAAGAGCATGAGGGTGTGGTGTGGGTAGGCGCACAAGCACCACTGTGTCTCCCAATCAGGATGAGGTTGGCCTAAAAAGTTAACCCTGAGTTGGTAATAACTATGAAGGGTTTTAAAAATTTAAAGAGTCATGTATGTGCTCACAATGCAAAAGACCGTTGGCCATCATTAGTGAGTTCTCAATATGGGGTTAGAGAATTATGAATCAATTGTGAAATCCTACATTTTGGTATTCTTTGTGATTCTTGCTTGCACCTACTGAAGGTTGCTCAAATTCTTAGTCTGGCTCTTTGCATGAACTATCTTGAGGAACTCATCCCATGTTTTCCAAGTGTAGAAGTGTTTGCTTGCATCTTACCTAAAAAAATTTCTTGAGCTTGAGGAGAAGCTACCTTGAGTTTTACGCTTGAGGATAAAATGTTGTTGAGTGTAGGTGTGTGATGAACCGGGATTTAAAGCTGTTTTCTTAGTTATTTTGCATTTATTTTAATAATTTAATTAGGGCATTTTGGTTATTTTAGGACACTTTAGGCTCAATGCATGCATTTTGATGTTTTTAGTTGATTTTAGGATGTTTATGCATTTATTAGATATTTTTATGGTTTTTCCTTGAGTTTTGTGTTACAGGGTTTATTTCAATAATTTGGATACAACTTGTGTGGGATTATTCTCTAGCTAAGATGTTTTCTTGACGATCCGACCTGTCAGATTGAAGATCAATGAGTTGGAAACAACATATCAAAATTTCAGCCCAATCCAACAATGGACAAGTTCGTACAAGCCATTTTACGAAATGAGGTTGAAGTTGTCAGAAACTAGCGCAGTTGCAGTGGTTTTGGGCACACCAGTGCCAACTTACTATCCTTCCACCACAGCTGTGGTGGCTGAGTGCCCCAGATGCAGTGCAAACGCTTCCAAACTCTTTAAAACATTTTTTTATCCCTAAACCTATCTTTGTCTATTTGAAACACTTGAAGACATTAGGAGAAGTTGCTCTAAGACCGTGAGGCGTCGTTCTTCTTCGTTTTCCATCTTGGTTATGTACCTCTTCTCTTGTTTGGATTGAATTTAATCTTGTTTCCATGATCACGTCTAAATAAACCTTCTTTTGAACTTAGGATGTGAATCCTCTTTATTTTATGTCTTGATGCTTCAGTACCTGTATGGATTTCAATTTTTAATCTATGAATTCGTTTCGGTTTATATTGTGCTTGACTTGATGCGAGCATTTTACTATTTCTTATGAGTGACGAAAGTTTGATTAATATTTAGGGATCCGCGCGACTTTCCCTACTGCTTAGGAATAAGAGTATAATCTAATAGTGGTGGCTAGTAAATCAATTGTTAATATTCAATTCAAGGGTCTAGGTGCTAGTAAATCAGGCCTAGTAATTGAATTGGAAGTCTCACTTGTGTAAGGAATTAACAAGTCAGAATTAAGGCTAAACCACCACCATAAAGAGAATTTGCAATTTCATATAAATGTTGTTTTGTCTAAGGCATAAAATTAAATTTGTGAAACTATACCCCATGTGATATTTCCTCCATATAAGTTCTTCACATCTTTTAATCGTTTTGCTTTATTTATGCAAAATCGAACAATTAAACCAAACCCCCAATCTTTGTTTTTCTTTTCCATTCTAAACAAGAAAAATTAGTAAAATTAATACTAGAACGCAATCCTTGGGGAGACGATCTTTCTTTATTACTTCGAGCCTATGTACACTTGAAAAGTTCCCATCACGACTCTAATCTGGTCACGTCTTGGTTCCTTGTACCAACTTGTTAGTTCCATGCAAATGCGTTCTCAATCTTTGTACCTTTCACATACAGACTTATTTAGTTACTTTCTAAGTTAACTAACTATTCATGGTCCAAGGCATACACTAACACTATGCGCACACATAGGGTTTTAAATTTTTTCCTTAAAATGCTGTTTTGGTCCCTCAAGAAAATACAACTTACAAACCAGTCCTTAAACTTTCAAGTAATACCATTTTGATCCCCAACAAAACACATATTTATAAAAAAGGTCCCTAAACTTTTAATAAATCATTTTCAGTCTCCAACAAATAACATTTGTCTCCCAGACAATTTTTCTCCCATTTTTAAGCCCTAAGCTCTCGGCCTTATCATTTTCAAACCCCAAGTTTTCTCAAATTCAACTTTTATTTCCCATACTTAATCCTAGTGTTTTTCCACTCAAAGTCAAGTTTCCAAAATCAATTTCCAATCCCAAAAATCACTTCTTAGCCTCGGCCTGTCATCTCTTTTCACCCATCAATTATTTTTCTCACCCAAACAATTTCACACTACCCAAATAAACACTTCTCCCACACAAGCACTTAATCAAAATAAAAATCTCACTCCCAAACCCCTAGTGCATATTCGTCCAACACAGAACAAAGGGCTAGACCAATTTTTTTTGAAAACTAATTATTATAGATACTAGACTTAGCAAAATCTATGGTAGAAATCAATTTTGAAACTCGAAAATCACTTTTCTACAATTAACCACTTTTCAAAATCTCAACTTTCTAAAAAAGAAAACATACACATCCATAGATCAAGATGCTCTGTAACACTTTGGTGAAGGCCAAAAGCTTAAAGCGAAAATCAAAATCACTTTGAAACTCAAAACCCATTTTTTTCAACAAAACAACCATCACCGTAAAGATTAAGGAATTGCCTTCCTCTTTAACAAAAGGAGTGGGGGTTAAAAATGAAAGCTTGGAGGTGTTTTAAGGGGGAGAAGTTTCGACCCTAAGGGAGAAGATGAAGATGGTGAAGAACACTCAAGTTTTCTCTCTCACTTTTCTCTCTCAAATCACCTAAGGGAAAAAACAAATGAAAATGGTGTTCTGTGGGGAGGAGGCCACCGGTATAAGGCTTAAACGGGAGGGTTTCTCTTGCTTGACTCCTTAATCCATTGGTTAATAGCATGTTAAAGTTAATTATAACAATAAGTCATAATCACATGGCGTAAAGTGACTTTATGTCACGTCAAATTGTAAATAAACTTTTTGTGACTAGCGTCGGTCATTCGCTCATCTTGAATTTAGGTCATGAAAATATCTCAAATATTTTTTTGAGAACCAGCTTGTTTCCGGCCTCAAAACACCGTACGCCGAAAATATTTTTAACACGTTTATGGAATCCTCTCAACATTCCAAGGCATTCCGTCTCGTTCAGAACTTCTAAAAAGATATTGGTCAGCCCTCTTTCCTCACGTTGAGGTTTCTACAAAACCTTTGCGACGTGTCAGAAATCTTCCCGAGCTCCGAAACGAAAGCATATCGATATGACAGTCAAACATCTACAAGTCAAATACACATCAACATACAAATATAGAGAAAGTCAAATTTCATCTCGAATAACATTCGAGGCTGAGTTTACGTTTCTATGACGAGGCGCCGTTTCCGAAACGTGACCGAATTCCTCGGTGTCGTTTCCCGATTCAAGGGACTATCACAATACTCATATTTAACTGAGTCACGAGTATTTCCTCCATGCATTTATCTCACGCTAGAAGCGTTTATCACACAACAATAAATTAAATAATTCAAATAATTAAATGATACGTTTAGCATAGACAAGATCGACCAATTTAGAGACGCTCACATAGTGAGAAAATGATTGTAACTCATCATTAATTTTACATGACAACCAATATTAATTTGGCAACCACTAAATAAAAAGTTGACAAGTTCAACATCGGACAACTCAAAGCTAATTTATCATAATTAGTATAGGCTTATACGAACAAGATAACGAATAGATAGTAGCGTTGGTCATCTTATCAAGTGTGTAGCGTTGATTTACATGACATTAATGTAGCATTAACCGTATTAACTGACGCTAAAACAACAAGTTGTTTAACATAAGTCACGATGCCAATGTTAATTAACATTTTTCTTGTAGTGCAATCCATACTCTCGAATGCGTATGACCTCATCAATGTTAAGCAATTATATTCGATCTTTCATACTATTCTGTAACACCTAACCTGTTGGAAAGAGGGCTTTTTTTAAAAAAAATTGGGGGATTATAGTTTATGTGATTGAGGATTAATATGATTTTTGTAAATTTTGTTTTTAGTTAATAATTATAGTTTAATTTAATTATTAATAACACATGTGTAAATTAAGTACTAATTACAAAAAACACACACAGGCGCGAGATTTGATGGACACGTAGCAAAATTGTCAGAAATTTAACTCAGATGAGGGACTAAAACTTGGTTATTTATTTCTCCAATTGTATGAGTATTTTGCAACTTTACTTCAATGAGAACTAAAATCAAATATCGCTCACTTTACAAAGGAAAAAAATTTGACCCAAAATTTTATATTATAGGATCTATCAATATATAATTACATTAATCTCATTGTAATATATTTCATAATTAATGAAATTTGGTTTTTAATACGTGTAACTATATTTAATCTATATTACTCTTCCCGTCCCAAATTATAAGACCATTTAGAGATAAACTTGGTGTCCTAAATTATAAAACCCCTTCTAGATTTCAGAAAAAAATAATAATAAGTTTTTCCATTTTTACCCCTTGCATTCATTATATTTTCAATTCCAAAACTTTAATTATCACCTCTACTAATTACTTCTCTTTCATGTTTCTCAATCAACTTTATTGAAATGAGAGCTTTAAATAGGAACATATATGAAAGATTTGTACAAAAAATAACAAAACCAAAATATTAATTAGTTTATTACATGTTTTCTTAATAAGTGTGATTGTCTGAACATGTCTTTAAAATTTAGGACGGATGGAGTAATATACATAATAATTAATATTACACACATTTGACACAAGAGCACAAAATCTGGTTTATGACTATTATCATATGGTTGAAAATTTTATAGTCATTATGAACATAAATATAAAACATTTGAGACACAGACAGATGCATATAATTTGAATGAAATTTTATTTAGAGAGTTCGTGACAAATCCGACTTATAAACATCAAAACTGAATTGGATCACTCTTCTCTCTTTCAATGTATTTTATCATCGGCAATTATAATTCTATATTTTATCAAAAACCTCTCTTTCACTGTATGTAAGCCAAGGCAAAATACTATGAAATATATATTTGACAGATTGTGTCTTATGCCTAAGACTTTTAAATTTCAAATATTTATATCTAAATAAATTAATCATAACTACTGGCAACGGCATTTAACTTTCACAAGATACATATAAAATTGTACAACTTTGCCTATTTGTTTATACATTTTTGCCAGCTGGTGCATGAAAACAAATGATCATGAGGCATCTAGGGCAAGATTTCAACCCTAAAACAAGATATAAAAGAAGATCTAGTTGTAGTTCGAGTCAAAACCTCTCGAAATAAGTCATAAGAGTGTTATAAATTGATCCCAAAAAGAATGGAAAATAATGCACACACAAATTGCATCCCAAACCCGGTATAAAAATAAAAGAGAGAAATGAAAAAAAAATATGATATGCTATAAAAAGTAATATTAAATATGAAATAAAACTTGGATGAAAATAAAATAAAAGAAAAAGTGAATATGAATATATTAATTTTTTTTTATATTTTTTGTTTTAACAATTGATTGCCCTTCAATGAGTCTCGTACAAGTGTGTTTATATTTATTGATTAATGATACTCCTACATATAAATAGTGGAGACATTTAATAAATATTCTATTTTTCTCGCTATCCTTCCTTTATTATATATTACAAATATTGCGTGCTCATGTCTCTTCTCCTTTCTTCTCATTTTAAGTGTCTAAAAAACTGTTTAAAAAACTATTTAAGATACTGTTTTCCTTTATTGACGACCGAAAGAAAGAAAAACCCAAAAAATTTTCTTGTAAAGTAATTGTTCAACATGTGCAAGAATTACTTATTAGCTAAGGGTTTTAATATTTTAGGTTTTCTCTTTATCAAAAGCCAACCTAGGTTTCCTCAATAATCATCCAACCTACCTGTCTCTCTCCCTCTCTCTTTCTCTCACCCACACATCCTCCAAAGATATAGACAACATTTTAACTTCATCCCATGATTTTAAAAGTCTTCATATGAATGTGGCTTACAAAGAAATTAATTAAAAAGTTTCATTAGTTTAATCCCACGATGAATTTTTTATTCGTGTGTTTACTTTTCTGGTGGTGAGAATAGCTGCAAGTTCCACCACTTTATAGTTTGTCAAACTCTCTCTCTTTCTCTTTCCCCTTCCAACCTCATCCCATTCGGTTCTCTCTGCAGTACTCAATCGATCCGTTTGTTTTTCTATTCGTTCTGAGGTTTGAATCATTGGGCACTCCTATTATAACTTCCTTTTAAAAATCCCCTGTACATAATTTAATTCTTCATATTACTATTCTAGTTTTTCTCTTGCATATTTTAATCATACTATATCATTTTTTTTTTCATTCCCTTTTGGTTTCTGTTTATACTTGTTTAGAGCTTTGTGTTTATGGCCGGCATAGACTTGGGTTCAGCATCACACTTTGTTCATCGCCTTCAACGCCCTCACCTTGAAGGTCATGATGATGAGGACCAAGACCAAGATGGAAACAGCAACAGCAACAATGAAGGGCTTGACCTAGTAACACAAAATCAAGGTCCCGGCGATGTTGTTGGTCGCCGGCCAAGGGGAAGACCACCAGGTTCCAAGAACAAGCCGAAACCACCAGTGATCATCACAAGGGAGAGTGCAAACACGCTTAGGGCTCACATCCTTGAAGTCAGCAGTGGTTGTGACGTGTTTGACTCCGTCGCCACCTATGCAAGGAAGCGTCAGAAAGGGATCTGTGTTCTCAGCGGCAGCGGCACCGTCACCAACGTCACCTTGCGGCAACCGGCTGCCGCAGGCGCCGTCGTGACACTGCACGGGAGGTTTGAGATATTGTCCTTGTCAGGATCCTTCCTCCCACCTCCAGCCCCACCAGGAGCCACAAGTTTGAGTGTGTTCCTTGGTGGGGGTCAGGGTCAGGTTGTAGGAGGAAATGTTGTTGGCCCTTTGGTGGCTTCTGGGCCTGTTATTGTGATTGCTTCATCGTTTACCAATGTAGCATATGAGAGGTTGCCTTTGGATGAAGATGAATCTTTGCAGATGCAGCAAGGGCAATCTTCTGCTGGTGGTGGCGGCAGTGGCAGTGGTGGCGGAGTTAATAATTCTTTTCCTGACCCGTCTTCAGGGCTTCCATTCTTCAATTTACCCCTAAACATGCCTCAATTACCGGTGGATGGTTGGGCTGGAAACTCTAGTGGAAGGCAATCTTATTGAGTTGATCTTTTGGGCACAAAGGTGAGAAGTTGAATCTCAACATCTATATATATTGGTTTTCTGGTGAATTTCCTTCTTTCCTTTGAATTGTTTGTGAAGAAGTGCTGATTTGCTACTGAGGTGTTGTTTTCTTTTGCTAGGTATGTTGTAAGAACTTTTTCTAGGAACAATTGTAAAACATTTCCCTTTGGTTGTTGTTGTTGTTAGACTAGTTTTTGTTGTGCAATGACCTAAAGTTGAATAATTCACAGACTCTCAATAACATTTTTTTTAATTATGAAGTTGGGTTTTTGATAATATGTTCTTTTCCCTCTGATAATTTACTTGTTTCCATGGTTGAATTAAAGTGGAGCTCATAACAATGATTTAAGTTTGCTCTTAATGTATAAACTGAAGACAATGTTGAAACTATATGGATAACCAACTGGATCGCTCAACAAATGATAAACACGAGTTGATCATTTGTCGTATTTGTTGGTATTTGAAGAATAATTAATTAAGAGAATCTTAACATTAATTATTGCTTTTGACCGTATGAAGTTGAACATCTCTCTCCTATAATTAACTCCACCTTAAACAAGTGGGGAAAAAGTAGTTATATTTCTTGATTTCTGTTTCCCTTAGTTCATTATGGCTGTTGTAGGAGAAACCTAAAATACATAATTAATGTAATTTTGTTCACATGCTAAAAGCAATTTGAAGCATCTTTGCTTGATCTATTCTAAACAACCAATTTTTGATTGGAATCAAATGGGGAAAGAGAAATGCGGATGGAAGAAAAATATACCTAGAGTGAGAGGAAAGGCAAAGACAGCCATAGAGAGACTCTTAAGTTTGTGAGCTGTGGTATTTTTTTAGGGCCTTTCTAATTGCCTTTGGTTAAAAAAATTATAATGCACGAGACAAACCTTGTTTAAAGTTAAATAGATTCTTCAATATTAATACTATGTATTTAATGATTCAAAGTGACAAATTTATCTTTGCAACTTTAAGGATATATTAGCTTGTCCTACGGTAGATAAGCTAACTTTGAATGCAGTGCGAATTGAACCTATTCGTTTTTACAAAATCATCAGATTCTTAAGGATAGGACTTAACTTATTCCAGAGACTCGTCTCACCTAACAAAAGGCATGTTTATCCATAGAATGTGTCTTTAAAAGCATAACATGCATGCTATTATTGCCTTAAAATACTTGCTCCTTGCTTCTTTTTCTTGTATCCCCTCTTATAGTTAATGCTCTAGAACATATCAAAGCAATGATGCAGTCTTTTGGAAATTAGGTTAACCATCAAGTGTTAATATTATCCACACAGGTAATATTTAGACCCAAACACACACATTCTTTAAGGCACACCACCAAAATAGCTGAAGTACTTATACACACCACTTGTAACTTGTAGAGTATTTAAAATTATGTGTAATAAGGTCTGTAACTTACATTCAAGTTTGTAACCAGACAGGTTATAAATAACTTGATTAACGATATCTAGCATAATTATATAAACTCAGTAACTTACAAGTGATATACCACTACACCACTAGCCGGTGTATGGTAGAATGCCCCCACTTTTAATACTAATTGACCCAAATCACATAGCAATTTTACTATGATCGGGATAAGGTAGGTTAGTCTATGCATTGTTTATACTTGAAGCTGAATTGATTTTTGCGTGAGATGACGTAATAGATGTATAATGTAAAATTATGTTAAGAAGTCTCACATTGACCAGAAATATGATCAAATAAGTTCATATATAGAGTAGCGCAATTCCTACCACTATGCTAGCTTTTGAGCTGGAGTTATGTTTAAACCAAATTCTAATGTTGTACCAGAACGTATTCTTGATTTGTTTATTGGTTCACCTACATATGTCAAGTTATGCAAACTTCACACTCCAGATTTTCGGTCATGGGCGTGAGGGTTGTATGTTGAGAACTCTTGCATTGACAAGAGATATATTGAGAAGTCTAGCATTGATATATAGGATAGAACAATCGAGCTTTTTGGGGTAGAGTAGCTTAACCCAAATTCTAATAAATGATACATGTTGTTGGCAACTAAATATCCATAATGGCTAGTTAGAAGCCAAAGGACCTCTCGAGCCGATTGGGGAACATTGTCGAATAGAATAGTAGCCGATTCGAGTGGGTCTAGCCGATTGGAAGCACAAGTGATCGGCCAAAACAAATCGAGCGCACAAGGACAAGATTCAGGGAAGATGCAGACTTTGTTGACATCATAGCTTATTTCAGGTCTGGTGAGAGTGGCATATCGCAATGCACCAACAACAGACATGTAGTTGGTTGGATCAGCATATAGATCAGGACCATGTTTGCTGAGTTTTGCACTACTAAGCATAGGCGAAGGTTTCCCTGTCGCATTGGCTAGATTTTCCTTGTCAAGAAGATCTATGTATTTAGATTGTGATAGGAAAAGAGACCCATCTTGCAGATGCTGAACTTGAACTCCAACGAAGTAATCCAACGTGCTCAGTTGTTTGAGTGAAAACTCTGTATTGAGCTGGGTGGTAATTAATTTGCTGAATGAGAGGTAAGGAACTGCCAGTAATGATATTATCATCAACATAGACTAAGATATAAATGCAACAAGAAGCTGTACTGTAGATAAATAAGGATGGATCGCAGCAACTGACCTTGAAGCCAAATCGGACCAGAGCCCCTTTTAATTTGTCAAACCAAGCCCGGGGAGCTTGTTTGAGACCACAAAGAGCTTTGTTGAGTTTGCAGACTAAGGTTTGATCTTTAGCTTGGAACCCCGGTGGCTAGTCCATGTAGACATATTCATCAAGTGTTCCATTCAGGAAGGCATTGTTGACATCAAGTTGATGAATATGCCAACGTTTGGTGACAGCTAAGGACAAAATTACACGGATAGTGATTGGCTTCACAACAGGGGAAAAGGTTTCTGAATAGTCAAAGCCTTGATTTCTGATTGTAGCCTTTGGCCACTAACCTTGCTTTGTATCTTTCAACAGTGCCATCAGCCTTTTGCTTGATCCTGAACACCCACTTGCAACCTATAGGTTTTCTGTTTGGTGGTAAGGAGACCAAAGAACAGGTGGTGTTTTGTTGCAAGGCATCAAACTCTGCCTGCATAGCCTGCTTCTAGTGGGGATCTTGAAGAGCTTTCTTGTAGGAGGTTGGTTCAAGCTGAGTTAAAAGAAGTTGTGGCTGAACAGTTTCAGTCTTCGAACGAGTTTGCATAATGTGAGTGTTGACTGGAGGAGGAGGCCGCGCAGTTCGTGGTGGTGGCTGCGCAGGTAAACAGGGCTAAATCTTGTTTGATCCAGGTTGTGTAAAGAGGATTTTCAACAAATTTTTCATGATCAGTATCCGTCAAAAAACAAGTTGAGATTACTGAATTCACAATAAAATTTTCAAGACTATGTTGTCGAACAACACCTTCTACGTGTTGGACCCATGAATGAAAATTTGTTTCATCAAGTTTGATTGAAGTAATATGAGAAAAGGAAGGCAAAGATGAAGTCAGAGCTTCTGCCATAGCGGAAAGCTAAAGGAAAAGAAAAAAAGATCACAAATCGAGACTAGCTCTTAATACCATGTTAATAACCAATGGTTCTTGAAAAGGAAAATATGAGAAATCGAAGATACTGAAATGTTCTTTCTATTCTAGTTGATTCACCGTTACATGCTCTGTTTATATACAGAGAGAAAACAGACAAGACACCGGATACTTTGGGTTAACAAAATTGGCGTCATTTATTACAGACAGGACATATTCGGCGAGTTACCTATCACTCGTGGACAACTGACATGACTAAGTGGCCAGGCGACAGTTATGCATTCGATTCAACTAGGCAGACGATGCTGCCATACAGACAATGGAATTCTAACTTACTCAAATGAAAGTGCCAGACTTACTCAGACGATAGTATCAGACTTACTCAGACAATACAGACAACAAGTATCAGACGATACTGCATTTCTCTAACACGATGCAATGAGGAATGGCTGAAACAAAGCCTCTATGATAACTAGGAAAGAGGGAACGATGATACTCCACGATTTTGTAAGCACTTTTAATGATTAAAGAACGTGGGATGTCGCATGTTCCTTCCAACAGCCAAGTAGTTAGCTGATTTGCCTCTATAAATAGGGGAAGGATCATTTCTACAAACAAACACAATCAATCAATCAAAATCTACAAATTTCCCACATTTTATCTTTATTTTACTCTCCAGCACTTTACTTTTCAGTTGTTTAAATTCTTGCAATTTATCTTTAGTCAAATTACAACTTTCAGCCTTTATTTTCTTTACCGCTTTACATTCCTTAGGAGTAGACCTTAGTTCATAGCCAAAGTCCTATTTCAACATCCTTCAATAGCGAGGCACTAAGAGCTTTTTGGAGTATCTTAGAAATCCATATTGAGGAACATAGTCCCTTCCTCAAGCAATTGCCTGATTAGGGAATCATAGTTGGTTTCTCAGCCGACCACACGACTTTCAGATCTACCGAATCCATTTCCTAATCGACTAAATCTATTTGTGAACCAACAAATTGGCACGCCCAATGAGACTACTTTCGCTATTGAACGATTTCCATCACCTACTCACAACCTAAATTGGCGTATGCAATTGAGGTCTGGAAAGAAAATGAAGTCTTCAAGAAACCATAGAGTCAGTAGTAGCCATACCTTGCTCGCTGGTACCAATTCTACCTCCACTAAAATGCCAGTACAAACAAAACCTGCTACGGATCCTGCAGGCCACTCCGTTTCGGCGGTAGCCGCAGTGACTGTTTCTCCTTACGTTGAAGTTGTTGGGACAACAAACGAAGAGAGAGACCCGAGTATGGTTACCACAACTTCCTTCATTTGACAGCAGATCGACCTGGGGATTAACGATATAATCGCTCAAGTCTCTAAGAACTTGGCCGAAATCATCAAACCCATGGTGCACAACAAGATGCACTTTGCCAATGAGGATTTGCAACGACAAGGGTCGGATTTTCCATCCCATGCTGTTCAAAACATGCACACATTTGGGGGGAAGGCCATTCAGGGTTATCCCCACAAGACTTCCCTTCAGTATGGACAAGTTTCCATAGCCATGCGTGTAGAAGGTTTCAGAATCGGAAATTCCCCACAGCCGAATTCGTCTTCACAGCCTACTTTCCACGCTGGAGGAGGTTCCTTTGTCCAGCCACCACCGTTGTCAGCCGAACCCGTTTGGCCCAACGTGTCGCAGTGGGTTGGGAGAGACAACAAACAATAGTGGACCCCCACATGCAACACTGGATTTAGAGGAGTGCCTGAGCAACCTTATTATGAGCAGCCAACGCAGCTAACTGTTCACTATTAGACACTACCAACTCAGCAGAGACCAGTGCCTATACTACCACCAGTTCAAGGATTTGGACACCAGGGGAACCTTCCTAACACAGGAGAGCTCAAGGGACCAAGTTTCATTGATCCCAACATGATTGCTGAAGCTATGTGGCGACATTTTGGCATTCAGTTGTGGCCCATTGATAGACCTGTCTATCGAAAGCCGTACCCTGAATGGGTGGATAGGACCATCCCATTGCCGAGAGGTTTTAAAGTCTTGGACTTTTACTACTTTCTCAGGCGAGCATGATAAGCCCACAATGGAGCATATCGGCCGATTCTCGGCCAAATGTGGAGAGGCGAATCAGAACAAGTTTTACAAACTACAATTGTTCCCCTCCCAATTCCATTCAGAATTGAACATAAATGGAAAGGAGTTTCCATGATTGGTTCTACAGTCCTTGCCCTGATATTTCGGTTGCTAATTTAATGGCTACTTGTCAAAGAGCCGACGAATAGGTTGTTGAATATCTCGAAAGGTTCAGGACGTTGAAGAGCCGATGCCCTATACAGTTTCCCGAATCTGAGTATGCACATATGGTCACAAAAAATATGTATCCTCAGATTGCAGATAGGCTTATTGCCCAAGAATACAGTGATCTGATCCAATTGGCATCAAAAGCCTCACGCCGAGGGAAGGAAGCAAAACGCTAAAAAAGAACAGGCAGAGGGCCTTACCTCATCTCTATCATAGATGATGAGGCAATAGAGGAGGTGGCTGTGGCTCTCTATGCGAAGGTAATGGCTGCAGAACACTTACAGGGGAAACCTTACACCTGTCATGCACTGAGACCTCCCAAGGGTAAGGCAATGGATAGCCAAGAGGCCCTCCATTACTGAAGTGGGACTCTCGCCGTGCATGGGAAGGCCCAAAATGTTCACCACATCCAACAGCGTTGGAGACATCATGCAAGAAGGGAATACAAAGCCATTGATGGCGGTGGACCAAAACCCTGAAAATTCAAAGATGAGTTCAGGCTAATAGGGGATGATCGCACAGGTCAACATGATAGCATCGTAGATTCCCCAATTCTTCCATCGGTTTCCATATGTTGTCTCCAGCCGGTTGGCTCGATTGCCATAAGAAGGTAGGTTGGTAGGCCAGTTGGGCAGACGAAACGGACATCGCTAAAAGTCGTATGCGTCTTGATGAATGGGCAGATGTTGACCGTTGGGAACTAAGAATTCAGGGACCATGAAGGGGATTTCAGTGCGATTCTCGATGAAGGGACCCAGTTGATACTGCCTCCGGACTGGATTGATTAGAAGCAGCAAGCGAGCCTGAGGACCTATGGCAAACCCATGAAAGCGAGGATTTTCTGAGGAGGGTGAGCATAGGCTACGAGAACATTCAGAAACAAACATGATTGGTTCGGGTCAGCTCTTTGAAACATTCAGGAGTTCAAAGGTGATTCTTTGGGAGATAAAGCTAGAGCTTGAAAAGAGGGATTGTTACCTGAAAGGGCAGAATCGTCTATGCATTCTAATTCATCTCCAACGGATAAATTTAGAATGCAGGGGGGCAATGTGTTGGAATCTAAAAATCCGTAACGCTAGTATGAAGCCGAAGGGTCACTCGGATCGATTGGTGAACATGGTCGAGCAGAAGAGTAGCTGATTCGAGTGGGTTTAGCCGATTGGTAGCACGAGTAATCGGCCAGATTGAATTGAATGGACAAGGACAATATTCAGGGAAAATTCAGAAACTTAGGCTTCAAGTAGGATGAGTTATCAGGTTTCTAGAAACTTTCCACGTGCAAAAATAGTTCATGGGCTCGTTCCCGCAAAAATAGGAGAAAATGGTTGCGAGCAAGCCGATGCAATGAGAAGACTGAAACAAGGCCTCTAGGCTGACTAGGAGAGAGGGAATGACGATACCCCACGATTTAATAAACACTTGCAATGATCGGAGAATGTGGGGGTGTCGCACGTTCCTTCCAACTGCCAAGTAGTTAGCCGATTTGCCTCTATAAATAGAGGAAGGTCATTTGTACAAACACACAATCAATCAATCAAAATCTACACTTGCAATTCTTTATCGCTTTCTGCAATTTATGTTTCAGCTGATTTACAGCAATCAACCTTTATTTTCTTTACCGCTTTTCGGCCCTTTACATTCCTTAGGAGTAGACCTTAGTTCATAGACAAAGTCCTATTTCAAATATCCTTCAATAGCGAGGCACTAAGAGATTTTTGGAGTATCTTAGAAATCCTTATTGAGGAACAGAGTCCCTTCATCTAGCAATCGCTTGATTAGGGAATCATAGTTAGTTTTCCAGCCGACCACACGACTTTCTGATCGATCAAATCCATTTCGTAATCGACCAAATTTATTTGTGAACCAACACATTTTATAAGTGGAGTCTGAACCCTATGTCTTGTCTTTCGTGAGGAGGTTTGATGGACGGAGTTTTGGGTTGGCAAGGTTGTGTTGGCTTGATGATTATATTGCTGGTTTTATCTGGTGCGGATGGCTGATTTTCCCTGTGTTCCTGGATTATATGATGCGCTGGCACTTACTGTGTGTTGGTTCATGTTCAGCTCTTGGACTTTCATGTATCAAATGTCGTTGATCCTAATAAAAAACCTCAAATGCATCTGATGTTCATTTATGCGGATTGAAAATCGAAAATTATCGTATGACGAATGTGAAAAAATAAATTTAGTCGAGATACACAGCTACTTAAAGAGATCGAATAGCCGCAACAGTAACTGAATACTCATAATACACTGAATGAATGATTAATAGTACCTTTTCCACGCAGTGCAGATTACATTTTGATAAAATAAGTAAACACACAACCAACTAAACATAATTAAAACCCAACATGGCAAACTACCTAGTTCATATGAAATATTTGACTGTGTAGGGTAATATTTCACACTTGGTGAGTTGAATACCAAATGAAGTATAAACATGTCAACCTTTGCCTACAAATGGATTCTATAGTGTTTTCCAACTATTTGTGACGGTAACACCCCGCTTTTTAAAAACCATGAGGGTTGAACACATAGTGAATAAACATGAAAATTAAATAAATTAAACTTGTTTATGCTAAGAAATTGTGGGAATTTTTTTTCAAATAACAACAGAACGATACTCTTTTCCGAGAAAGCATTATAATATAAGATGGATTTTAAATTTGCGTCATTCGTACCTAGCTACCCATATCATAAATAATAAAATCCTAAACAATGGGCAAATGCAGAATACCAAGAGAAAAGTTCTACGACAAAAAAGAAAAGTACACCATGGAAGTCTCTCGCACGCCAACTCCCTAACAAGCATACTCCCTGTGGCCAACACACAGGAAGTTCACACACAGAGTAAAAACTCAAGAGACTCTACCTGAACCCGCAAAAAAAATACAAATAATGAAAATCAGAAGATAAAGCTCGAGCAAGCCCATCAGTAGCGAACACCGAAGCTCTCCTCCTCTGACAGGTCCTCATCATCCGCATCATAGTCGTCGTCGTCCGCAACTCTCCCTCAAGATCAAGATCAATCACCACTCTTGTCAGGTCCACATGCGTAGTCTCCACGATTGTACGCTCCACGAATGTCGGGTGAAGTAAATGAATGGGAGTAGCTGGCGAATAGTTCGGCTCAGGCTTCACCGATGTCAGTATCGGCGAAGGTGGTGCATAAGATGGTCTATCTGCACACTCAGGTACAACAGAAGGTCCAACTGACGATACACAGGTGCAGGGACAGAAGTAGAAGAAGAACACTACAAGAAATTTGACTTTCCGCCGCGGTCAAAAAACCGCGGCTGCAGGTAAAAAAACCGTGGCAATAACCTTCGACCACGGTTTGGCCACGGTTTCCCGCCTGTGGGATATGCAGCCGTGGCCTTTGCTAATCGGCCACGGTTTGACACTTTAGGCCACCAATTTCTGATAACCGTGGCACGAATAGGCCACGGTTTAACCACGCTGGTTGAGGCCACGGTTTGCAGTTATTTCTTTAAACCACGGTTTCCAAACCGTTGCTTTGATATTTAGGCCGCGGTTACTTACCGTGGTATTATTCAACCACAGATTACAACCCCTTCAATACACCACGATTTTCGAACCGTTGGTTTACACGTTTTTCAGCTCCTTCAATACACCACGGTTTTTAAACCGTTGCTATTATATGACAATTGGTTAATCTAAACCACAGAGAACAGAATCTCTCCCATAAAGTATGTATTCACCAATTAAGAACATTAGATGAACATGTGATGTGTAAAAAGTTTAAGATACAATTCCCACATATGCTATAGGAAAACAAAGATACAGACTCCAAGCATTTATAAGCAAAGAGACTAATCAAAAATTGAAGTACCATACACATTCCAATTTAGTTGCTCCAGAGAGACTAATCAAAGACAAAGGAAAACAAAAGTCAAAAACTTAAGGACCATAGTCAAAAGACCCAAGACTTAGCACATAAATGCGAGACAAGATGCCTTTCCTCATAAGCTTCATGTTTAGTGCTCTGTCACCCCATACAAAGCGTTCACGGTACCTAAATAAAAGCAAGAAAACCCATTAAGAAGCAAATAATTTCAGGTTTGAAACCAAATCGAACATGCATGTTTGCCATGCTGTAAACTAAACAGACAAGAACTCGAGGAGAGCTACTATTATGTACAAAACTAGAAAATAATTTTAGGATAGAGTAAGTACGCTACATTAAAAGCCACACATATGATAAATCTTATAATGTCAATCATGCTTAGCATTTTGATAAATATCACATTACATAGATAAATATTTAATCTTCATTACTTCATAAAAGGGAAAAAATTGTTATTTAAGAGTAAAATATTGTATCCACATAACTGTCTTATATCATTTTCAATTTATATTGTATGATATGTGTTCAGTGAGTAACACCTAGTTCCAACATAATTTATCTGCTTTTTTTGGGTTATATCCATCAAATTCTTACTAATCACAAGAATCTGCGAAAGAGTCATCCAAGAACAAACAGAGAATTGTATAGATTTCAATTCATTCCCCACACAGCTCATGATTAAATTACACCTATTAAACATTCAAACAATTCCTAATAGTAGACTTTTTCGGTTTATCGTGCCTACTACATTGTCAATTACTACTGTATATTCAACAAAATGTTCAACTGCTTATTCCAACAACCTCTCCCCCACCCCACCTAACAAAAAAAAAATTTAGTCACAGAAAAAAAAAATCATATTCCAGAACTCACCATTGACGCATTTCTTCCTCGGTCGCAGTTGAAGCAATTATGAATGCCTGTCAGACATAGAACAATTTCTCAGAAACAACCAAAATGTACACATGCAGCACAACTTCACTTTCTAAACTGTTAGAAAGTAAAGAACAAAAATAAAAATGAAAAAATGCCACTTAAATCTCTAGACTAGCTATCAAGAAAATAAAAAGAGGGAAGGGAGCCTGAGTTCTCGACTAGTAAACAAGGAAACTACTAATGATGATTTTAAAAAAGGAAAGAAAATTCTGAGCAAAGGTCATACAACCATCATAGAAAATAACAATAAAGCAAGGCTTCTGCTCTGATTTAACTAGGTAATCTGGGCACAAGGCCTTAAACAAACATCAAATGTCAGTCAAACCCCATAGATGTACAAAATCTTTGAAATAGAAGAATGTAATCACAGATAATACAATAATCATAGCCATAGATGAAACTTAATAATAACAACTAGAAACAAAGAGAGCATGCATAGGACAATAAAAACTTACTTGTCTGTCAAAATCTAACATGAAACATCTTTTAACATCATCTTTTGTTGGCTTGCAGCCACACCGATCACGTCTTGAAGTCAAATCAGAAAATTTGGTGTAAGTGTAATGCAGAACAGGCGCTTCTTCCAACTTGATCTCACTGTTCAAAGATTTGGCATACAGATGAGTGTAAAATATGGACAGAAAGAATAAATATTCAATTTTTGCATTATATCAGAGAATTAGGAATTATATGTAACCTTGAGAAATCATATGCCAATTAACACCAACTTATATTTGTTCGCAAATGCATGACTACATAAAAACTTGAGACTCCAAAGCTCATTAAAATTATAACAGGCCTTATCATTTACTGTTTTTAGATTATTGAACACAATATCTCCACTATTACACATACTTGTTCTACTCAATGCATATTGTCATACTAAATGATGAGTAAGAACTAATTGCTATCTATGATGTTTCACAAGACCAAATACATAGTAACTCCCAAAATCTTTAAACTAAGTGACTCAAAGAACCAATTTTTTATTGTTATTTTTAACAATATCTACATATTAATAGCAGTGTCTGAATATGTTCTATGGTTTCTGCTGCATACTTCAGAAATCTGTAATGTATTGAAAAACACTCTATACAGAGATTTAAAAAAGGGTTACCAATAGACGACTGGAGGATCAAGGAAAGTTAAAATTATTCATGAAGAAAAGTCAGTTTTAGAAGAAAATTTCACACTAGAGGATGAAGGAAGTGAAGCGGCGGAGTATCAAAGAAGCAAGATCAGACAGGGAAGTTACCTTGGTTCGAGTGAGGGTTTGAGACGACGAACGGTACGCAAATAGCTTCGCGGTGCAGAACGATGGAGGCAAGGGGTTAGGTTACGATGGAGGCGACGGGTTAGAACGATGGAGGCGAGGGGTTAGTGATGGAGATGAAATTCCAGAACGATGGAGGCGTGGGGGTCCAGAACGATGGAGGCGAGAGGTCTTGAACGATGGAGGCGAGAGGTCCAGAACGATGGAGGCTACAGGAGGCGATCGAGGGGTAGGAGGCGATGGGGTACGTCCAGAACGATGGAGGCGAGGAGGCGATCAAGGGGTAGGAGGCGATGGGGTACGCGCGTCCAGAACGATGGAGGCCTAGGCGTGCAGAAGGTACAGAAATTAGAAATTGCAAAACCTTTCTAATTCTATAATTTTGATTTAGTTATAGAAATAAAATAAAGATAGGGAGTTTTTGGCAAGCCAAATAATAGACTTAGACTTTTTAATCTAAAAATCCTACTGCCACGGTTGGAAGGGTGTGGAATAAAGGGTCCACGGTTGGCAAAACGCGGCCACAATATAGCCACGGGTATCAAACCGCGGTTTAAAGAGTATAGGCTACGGTTTCCTTTTGGTGGTTGTAATTTTTGTAAAATTATCCCACGCTTCAAAAACCGTGGCCTTTGGCCATTTTAGGCCACAGTTTTCTGACCGTTGCAAATTTTAGCGTGGCCGAAAGTCAAATTTCTTGTAGTGGAAGTAGCATGATGATCCACTAGAGACGTTCAAGATGGCATGACCCAGTTCATCGCTCTCGGGAGATGAGTTGTCCATAAAAATCTCTCCTGACCTCCTCGACACGCCCTCAGTACCAAAGGCTATGGGTGCAACGGTCAAATACCCATGTTGTAGGACTCTCTGAATCGAGTAAGTCATGCTCGGTCTCTCCTGAATGCTAGGTCGTTCTCCATGGTGGCAAAGACATCTATTGATCAATGCGAAGATACAAAACAAAAGAAGAAAGAGAAAGCAAGGGTCAACTTGATAGCCACCAGTGCACTACAATGATTGCCACTTACAAGACAAATCAAAGGAACAACGAAGGCATCCCACCAGTGCTCTATAATGATTTCCACTTATAGGATAGATCATCGATCTTCCAATTGTTAGTCTACAGGCCTTTCTTGTACCATCTCAGTACGAACACTGACCCCGGCTTTAAGGTTTTGAATCCACAGCTAGATTCCTCATCCGCACCCCAAACGCATATGCCATGCTCTAACTACAAGTTAGTCAATAACTCCGGCTCGTCCTTCAGACATCCATCTAATGCTCCTCGAGCGGGATCATCATTCACTGATGTCCATCATATCAACCGGTCGGTCTCACTCCCCACCCGAGTTTCCGCCTTAACGATTAATAAGTTGATAAACACACGACCACAACATATGCTAGACATGTTATCAAATAGCATAACAACATCATGCAAGGCATAACAAATCATAACATCATAATTATGGAATTATCGAGGACTTCTTGGATAGGGTAGATAAATTTATTTTTCCTGTGGACTTTGTAATATTAGATATGGAGGGGGACTCTAAAGTACCTGCCATTTTAGGAAAACCTTCTTAGCAACTGGTAATACAAAAATTAATGTGAAAAAAGGAATTCTCTTTGAAGATAGGAGAAGAGAACGTGAGGTTTAATGTCTTTGAATCCTTGAAACACCGCAATGATGAGATAGTGTTTAATTGTGACTTTGTTGATGAGTTTTTTTGCGAGGAGTTTGTGAGAATATCGATGAAGGACTCTTTAGAACCTGTGATCACGGAGGGGATTGAACTCGATGACATCCTTAATTGTGATAATGAAGTGGTGAACACCGCTGTCAACCAACTGGAGTCAGTCTCATCTCTCTCTTCTAAGAGAATTTGGATAGAGGAATCAACAAGAGATGTTAGGACATCGAATAAAGATGAAAAAATGGAGTTGAAACATTTACCCTCCACCCTCAAGTATTCTTATCTAGAGGAAGGTGAGGTTAAACCTGTGATTTTGCGTAGTTCTCTTTCTCATCTTGAGGAAGAGAAAGTGTTTGAGAGTTTTGAGGGAGTACAAATCTGCTTTGGGTTGGACCATCAATGATATTAAGAGAATAATCCCTACTATTTGCATGAATTTTTATTTGTGAAAATTGAATATAAACTGGTGGTTCAACCTCAAATGAGACTCAATACCGCAAGGAAATAAGTTGTAAGAAAATAAGTGATAAAGTTTCTTGATGCGGGTATTATATACTCGAAATCTGATAGTGAATGGGTTATCCCCCTTCAAGTGGTTCTTAATAAAGGAGGAATCATTGTGGTTCCCAATGAAATCAAGGAATTGATCCCTACTATACAAGTGACGGGATGACGAGTTTGTATTGATTACTGGAGGCTTAATTCAACCGCCCGGAAGGACCACTTCCCCCTCCCCTGAGGATCAAGAAAAAACAGCATTCACGTGCCCGTATGGTGTTTATTTTTGCTTATTAAAGAATGCATTTTGGGCTTTGTAATGCCCCTGCTACTTTTCAAAGGTGTATGTTTTCTATTTTCTCTGATTTGATTGATAATTGTATTGAAATTTTTTTGGATTATTTCTTTTGTTTGGACTTACTTTTGATGGTTGTTTGGATAGCTTGGCTTTGGTTTTGAAAATATGCCAAGAAACTAATCTGGTGTTGAATGGGGAAAATTTTTATTTCATGGTAAAAGATGACGTTGTTCTCGGTCATCGGGTTTCTGAGGAAGGGTTAGAGGTAGACAAAGCAAAAATTGAAGTTATTGCAAAAGTACCTCCTCCCGTGAATGTGAAAACACTACTATAGATTTGCCTTTTTACCACGGCTTTATTGCCACGGTTCAATGCTGGACTGGGGTAAAATGGTGCCCGGAGCTCTGTTACCACGGTTCCGTGTTAAACTGCGGTAACTGAGGTTATCTATTACCCCGGTTCCGTGTCACCCGTGGTAACTGAGATAGTTTTTATTATTTTTTTAATTAACATTTCCTATTACCACGGTTAATACCTTAATCGAGGTAATAGGTATTATATTATTAATAAAATGGTGATATGCTAACTAGAAAACCCTATTTTGCATATCAAAACCCCATTTGTGAAACATTTCTCTGTTGTAACTCATGACCGCCGTTCTTGGCCTCTGCACCTCATCACCGACCTCCTTCTCTCCGTAATGGCACCGTCGATGCTTTGCATGCTTGTCGGCGCCAAGCTCGTTTCCATCTTCATCCGTCGTCGTTTCCGTCTTCTCCGGTTGGCCGCTCTTCTCTACCTCACTGGTGAGTCCTCTTTACCTGCTTCTACTTCTAGGGTTTTGTTTTGAATATTGTTGTTGTTGTTGTTGTTGTTGTTGTTGTTGTTGTTGTTGTTGTTGTTCAGTACTAGGGTTTTGTTTTTCAGGAGCACAAGAAGTGTGTGTCGTTTTACTCTTAATTGCTTGTCCCTCCAACCACTTAGTGGTCTATTCATAAATGCTTCCCAGCGCAGTATCTCCAGCATGCACGGTATCCTTCTTCTAAACAGTCATGCCGGTTCTCCTTTCCCATACGAGTTTCACATTTCTCAAACATCCTCTTTAATCTGCACTTCTCAACAGTCATAGCGGTTACTCTTCTTCATCCTGTTTCACTTTCCTCGTTTGATTATAAATTCCAAAAGTATCTCTCAGTTCTCCATCTATCACTCAATCATTCTCCCTGCATCCTTCTTTTCCTGTGTTTGACTTTCTTCATTAAAAATAGAAATGGCAAACGATTTCCAAATATGTCTTCCTTATACCGTGAATTTCCCAGAACTTGAGCGGTATCAAGTTCTCAGCACTGATTCTCTACGTAACACATGTTTCTGAGCATTGTGTGATGCCTCTAACCAACCAATGTACACAGAACTCGTCGTCGCCTTCTGGTCCTCCTTAACATTTTCTCACAACAGAGGCTTCGTTGCAACAGTGGTGGGTCATGAGTTCTCCCTAACCAGAGGGAAACTTGCTGAACTCCTCAATAGTCAAGATGAAGGAGAAACATACACTGAATTCTGGGAAGAAGAATGTGATGGAGAAGATATAGATGAAAGCATCTATGTCATGGAAAACCCATCTATTTATGAGTGTCGTCTCTACTCATAGCTCACTCGCAGTTCCAGAGTGCTACATCAATTGGTCACTAAAGTGTTGTATCTAAGAGTTGATTGTCTGGAAGACGTGCTTGACCACGACCTGTACATAATGTACATGATTATGAATAATGAGCGTTTTAATGTTGTAGACATCGTCTACAATCACCTTGTTTCTGCTTTGGTTGACAACCAGAAAGCCATTCCTTATGGTTTCCTCGTAACAAAACTCCTTAGGGGTCCAAATGGGTTTCCCTATTTGGCTTGGAACCCTTTAGAGGAGGTGGCTTGTCAGGTGATCAGAGTAGAATTCCTCTGGTCTAGGGGTATTGACATTGGTGAGCCACTGCTGGATGAACCCTCCGATGATTATATGGAATCGATGGGCTCCAATTTTGTGCCCTGATTTTTAATTCAGCCATGTAGTACATGTTGTACCTTTTTTTAAATTTGGCTATATAATTGTTAAATTTGTCCAAGTGAATAAAATATAATTTTTCTTCTAGTTATTATATGGATGATCTTGTTAATTCCTAATAATCTCCTTCTCTTTTTATTCATTGTTATATTTTTTGGAATTATAATGCCATGAACTGTTCGGAATGGCTTAGCAGTATATTATGTACATAAGGAATGACTTAGCAGCATTCTGGGCTTGGAGATACATTGAAGGCGATTTATTAGAAGCAGTTAGGAGCACAAGAAGGAGCACTAAGTTCAGTTGAAGATGTTATGGTCCAAATTCTATGATCTACTGTCCAATTTTTATTTTTTTTAGAATTAATGGACTGCTGAACTGTTTTGGCATTGAGTTGTTCTACTGCAGAACTGTTTTGGCATTGAATTGTAACGAGATATTAGGATAGTTTCCTATAGACCAGGTTTTCGTAATCCCATATGCATGTTATATATAGTTTATTTGGTAATTTGGTATTTATAGTTTTCTGTAGACCATGTTTTAGTTAATTTGGTATTTTGGCAATATAATAGACTGTATTTTTATTTGCACGTACAATTAATTAAGGTGAGAGAACATAAGAAAAACCAAAAATAATAATAATTAAACATATTGCCACAGTTCAACACTGAACCGAGGTAATAAGAAGAGATGTTACCACGGTTCAGAAAGGAACTGTGGTAACAGAGCTGCAATGTTACCACGATTAAGCCTTCAATCATGGTAACAGAGCTGCAATGTTACCACGGTTACACCTTTAACTGTGGTAACAAAGCTGCGATGTTACCACGATTCCGCCTTGAACCGTGGTAATTTATCTATTACTTCGCCATCTGTTACCATGGTTTAACCATGGTAATATGCTGCCCGGAACTGTGGTAGTATGACAATTCTGTAGTACTCAATGTGTTCGGATTTTGCTAAGTCATGCAGGTTTTTATAGACAATTTATTAAAGAAACTTCCATAATTGCCAAGCCTATGAATAATTCGCTTGAGATAGATGCTCCATTTCGTTATGATGAATCTTGTTTGAATGATTTGATTAAGGAGAGGCTTGTCACTGCACATGTTGTTGTGGCACCTAGCCCTGTTAAAAAAAAAAACCGGTTCTATGAACCGAACAATAACCGAACCGTATCCATATCCAAAAATTTCCAAATTATAAAGAATCGGTTTTATGTTATCCAGTTTATAAAATGTCCACCAATTTGGATATCCAGTTTTCTAATTTGGATATAAAACCGGTTTTATCCAAAACCAAATTTTTATTTCCTACCTAAGTCGAACTACACCTCTGTTCCAACTTAGATGTTCATATCTGCCAAGATGAACCCTAATTCCTAAATGTTCTAGCCAAATGGATCTAACACCAATGGTGTGTCCCTGACTTTTGGAAAACGGAAAAATCGATCTGATGTTTGGAATTACTTCACCTTAGATCCTGAGGATAACAAGAGGGCAAGATGAAACTCTTGTAACTCTTCAATCAAGTTTGATAATGGAAAAAGCTCCATGATCGCTCATAAAAGAAGATGCAAGTGTAACCCAAAAAAGGATCCAAATTCCCCGTCCTCAATGGCCAATGTGGAAGGACGTGTTGGTTCTTCCCCTTCAATTCTAAAGTTTGACCAAGAGAAATGTCGGGATGCACTAGTGAAGATGTTTGTGGCTATGGAGCTTCCTTTTAGAGTAGTGGAACATGAAGCTTTCATAGATTTTCTAAATGTTTTTAGCAAAGACTTAATTGTATCTCATGTTTTACATTGACTTGCGACACTTTATCCCTATGGGTTATGGAGAAGATCAAATTGAAGAGCTATCTTGCCCAACATTCTAGCAGAGTTTGTCTCAATACTGACACATGGATCTGTCAAAACTATGATTACATGTGTTTGACAGCCCACTTCATTTACAACAATTGGAATTTGCAAAAGAAGGTTCTGAATTTTCACCAAGTGACTAGCCATACAAGAGATATGATGTCTAAGGTTGTTGAGGCGTGCTTGGTTGATTGGGATTTGTCTCGTGTTTTATGTATTACAGTTGATAATGCCAACTCAAATGATCTTGGGATTGACTTTCTCAAGAAGAGGCTAAATTCTTGGAGTGACTTGGTGCTAAATGGAGACTACCTTCACATGCGTGGTTGTATGAATATTATGTTAGATCTTCTGATAGAAGACTGGATAAGTTCAAAGTTTGTGTTGAAAAGATGAAGATCGAATACAAGGCGCTTGTTTTTATAGATTGTGAAATGAGGTGGAACTCGACCTACTTCATGTTAGAGGCTGCACTAAAACACCAAAAGTATTTTGAAGAGTTTGAAATGCAGGATGCCAAGCTTGTTGCGGAATTACTAAAGGGGAAGGATGAAAAGAAGTGAAAGGGGGTGTCTACAAGCTCAGATTGGGACCATGCACGTTTAGTCATAACTTTTTTGAAGACTTTCTATGAAGCTACTATATGCATCTCTGGTTCATCTTATATGACTAGCGATATATACATCTTAGAGGTTCTTTGAATTGGAGAAAAAATTAGGGAAATGAAGGACAGATAGGATAAGCACTGGGGGGAACATTGAAAATATTAACATGTTAATGTTTATTAAATTTGGTGTTAGAACCCAAGTACAAATTAGAGTTTCAAAAGTGGTTTATTGGTGACTCTTTTGAGTATAGTCAATCTATTGAGCTTATAGGTAAGTTGGATTTGTGTTTAAAATCAATTTTTGAGGACTTTAAAGGTGTGGTAGATGGGTCCCAAGGTGACAACTCACAAGGAAGAGTCCAATTTCATGGTGAAAACAGTGATGACCGTTACGGATATAATCAATACTTCGTATCAAGTGGAAGTAAAAATGAATTAGCTAAATACTTGGAGGAGGGTTTAGAGGAATGTGGGCCATTGGACATCTTAAATTGGTGGAAGTTGAATGCAAGTCGGTATCTGATCCTTGCAAGCATTGCAAGAGAGTTGCTTGCTATACCCATGTCCACGGTGGCTTCTGAATCCACCTTTTGGTACAGGAGGAAAGGTGGTTGATTCGTATCGAAGTTCGTTAACTCAAAAAACATTGGAAGCACTTATCTGTACTCAAGATTAGATTAAGTCAAAATCTCCAGCATCAGTACTTTCAAATGAGGAATTTATGGAGCTTGAGAAACAGGAGCAAGGTATATTATTACTTATTATATTATGACTTATTATATTGTAATTATAAATAATTGGAAGTATTGTTTATTTTACAAAACTGGTCTCAACTGGAGATGTTGCTTATACAACCTCCATTGCGTTTGATGAAGATTGGGGAACTGCTTTTTTCTATCTATAAGCTGTTGTGAGTTCAATCTATTTTATGTCCATTATAAACTAATATTTTTTGTTAGAGTTTATTTTGACACTTAATTTGCATGTATTATGAGAAATTTCTAACTCCTTTATGTAGAAATACTATCATTAAACAAGCACTACTACATAATTATTTTTTTACCATGCCCCTGTTACCACGGTTCTAAGTCGGACCATGGTAAAAAGCTGCCCGGAGCTCTGTTACCACAGTTCCGTGTCAAACCGTGGTAACTGAGGAGCTCTATTACTAGGGTCATATGACAATAGTGGTAAATGAGATAGTTTTTATTATTTTTTAATTAATACTGCCTGTTACCGCGGTTGGTAGGTGAACCATAGTAATAGGTTTTATTATTTTTTAATCAAAATTATCTATTACCACGATTCTAACAGTAACTGTGGTAATAGAATTTATTATCTTTTTAATTAACACTGCCTATTACCATGGTTGTCAGCCGAACCGAGGTAATAGATATTATTTTATTACAAAAATGGTGATTTGCCACGGTTAATGAGGCAACCGTGGTAATAGGTTCTTTAGTTTTTCATTTTCCCTCTGTTATAGCTATAGGAAACCCTTTTTTCAAGAAAACCCATTGTCTTCCCGTTTCTCCGTCGCGAAACCATTGCTAGATCTTCAACCTCATCATCGCCACTTGACACTCGTAGCCGCTGCACCTTGTTACCGCCGCTTGCCGCTGCACCTCATCACCAGCACTTGTTCTCTCTGCATTCGCTCTTCCACTGCTTTGCAAGCTCGTTGCGGCCAACCCTTCTCTTGCTCGTGGCCTCCGTATTTGTGTGCTCACTCAGCTCATTCCTCTTGCTTCCACACTTCACTCATGAGTCCTCTTGACCTTCTTCTACTTCTAGGTTTTTATTTTGAAGATATTTTTTATTGTTCTCTGTTTGAAGATATAGTCCTCTGTTTGATACCAGTGATGTCTTTATGCCTTTGTTGTTGTTGTTCAGTACATTTTGTGGAATGTGTATCACATTGAAGATTTTTGTTGTTGTTCAGTACATTTTGCGGAATGTGTATTCTGTTGAAGATTTTTGTTGTTGTTCAGTACATTTTGTGGAATGTGTACTCTGTTTTGTGAGGTCATGTTTGATTGTAAGGATTCCGTGAGGATACTAACTAGTAGCTTTTTATTTAACGGTAGCTTCTAATTGATCTCCTGAACATTACATATTTTACAATAACATAACCTGAAATTTAGAATCCCGGCTAGAATAGGAATCTTCCCCTCTGAATTTTTGTAGGACCTAGTAGACTTTGAGGATGTGGTAATTGCATGTAGGAATTAACATATGTTGATCAGGTACGTATGAATTGTAAATGGATGTTTGCTAATTGCTTATCCGATGAATATGCGGCTGGAGTGAAAGAGTTTTTTTCCTTCGCGGTTCAACGCGCAAAGAATCCTAATAGCATCTT
Source organism: Acmispon strigosus (assembly GCA_030819835.1). Lineage (NCBI taxonomy): Eukaryota > Viridiplantae > Streptophyta > Magnoliopsida > Fabales > Fabaceae > Acmispon > Acmispon strigosus. The sequence goes on from JAUAMA010000002.1 coordinate 29,148,704, forward strand.
ATGCCCCTATTTAGATTGTTGTCATGGTATTCGTGTTAATCCACACGAATTGGAAGGACATCTAATTTTCAATGGAATTGATAAGAACTATATACGTTGGGCAAATCATGGTGAGTCCAGATTTGATTCTAACTATGCAACAGATACTCTAGGATCTGCCTCATTTGATATGGAGAAAGATGCATGTAAGGGTGACCATGTTGATGAAATAGCGGATGCGGTAGAAGAGGATCTTCGTGATTGTCCTGAATTTTCAAGAGGTTGAAAACTGATGCGAAGACGCCTCTTTATGAAGGATGCTCTAAATTCACAAGATTGTCTGCGGTCTTAAAGTTGTACAACTTGAAAGCTAGCAATGGATGGACAGAAAAGAGCTTCACCGACCTACTTTCTCTCTTAAAAGATATGCTTCTAGAGTAGAATGTTCTTCCATGTCGAACATACGAGGCTAAACAAATGTTTTCGTCTATTGGAATAAGTTATGAAAGGATTCATGCATGTCCTAATGATTGTATTTTATTTTGAAATGAATATGCATCTCTGATGACATGTCCTAAATGTAAAGCTCCACGATATAAGAAGGAAAATTCAAGTCCTTTAAAGGTGTTATGGTATTTCCCCATAATACCCAGATTTAGGCGCATGTACCGTAGTGCTGAAGTTGCAAAACACCTGACATGGAATAAAGATAAAGGCCAAGGTGATGGAATGCTTCGACACCCGGAAGATTCTCCCCAATGGAAAAAAATTGATTCAGACTATCCCAAATTTGGCAAGGAGGAAAGAAACTTACGCCTTGCATTGTCTACTGATGGAATAAATCAACATAGCCTTCAGAGTAGCACCCACAATACATGGCCAGTGGTACTAGTGATCTATAACCTACCTCATTCGCTTTGTATGAAGCGCAAGTATATTTGGCTCAGCAACCCGGAAATGATATAGACATATATTTGGCTCCTCTAATTGAAGATCTAAAGAAATTATGGGATGTAGGTGTAGAGGTGTATGATGGGCCAAGGGAAGAAACTTTCAGGCTGAGGGCAATGTTATTTGGTACGATCAATGATTTTCCGGCATATGGAAATTTTTCGGGATTTAGTGTAAAAGGAAAGCTTGCATGCCCTATATGTGAAGATGGTATGGCTTCAATGCGATTAGAACATTGTAAAAAGAATGTTTTTCTACAACATCGTAGATTCTTGCATACAAGACATCGTTATCGAGGCTGGTCAAAAGTTTTCAATGGAAATCTAGAAGAAGGTAGAGCTCCCAAGCCATTAAAGGGTGTTGATCTGTTTGCCAAGGTGAAGAACTTGAGGTGTACATTCGGCAAGACTTTCAAAAAACAAGTTCCTAAAAGTGGTTGGAAGAAAAAGTCAATTTTCTTCGATTTGCCATATTGGGAGTTACTATATGTGAGACATTTTATTGATGTGATGCATGTTGAGAAGAATGTTTTTGAAAGTGTTGTTGTTACTTTACTAAATGTGCCTGACAAGTCTAAAGATAGCATCAATGCAAGACTTGATTTGGTTAGCATGGGCATAAGAAAAGAGTTAAGACCAGTGAAGAAGGGAAAATGTACATACCTGCCACCAGCAGCATATACTCTATGTAGGAAAGAGAAAATTTCTTTGTGCAAGTATCTTAGTGGTGTTAAAGTTCCACAGGGGTACTATATATTAAGAACCTCGTATCAATGAAAGACCTCAAGTTAAAGGGATTGAAGACTCATGATTGTCATGTTCTTATGAAGAACTTGCTACCAGTGGCCATACGCTCCATTTTTGCCCAAAAAAGTGCGAGATACCTTAATAAAATTGTCTCTTCTTCAAGGCTATTTGCAGCAAAGTGATCGACCCTTCCAAGTTGACAGCATTGCAAAGAGAAATTGCTACAACTTTGTGTGAGCATGAGATGTACTTTCCACCTTCATTCTTTGATATAATGGTTCATCTAACCATTCACTTGGTTAGCGAGATACAAATGTGCGGTCCAACTTATCTGAGATGGATGTACCATTTTGAACGTTACATGAAGATTTTAAAAGGTTATGTAAAAACCCGAAGCAGGCCAGAGTGGTGTATGGTTGAACGGTACTTAGTAGAAGAAGCTATTAATTTTGTACCGAATACCTGTCCAATGTTGACTCCATTGGGCTTCCAAAGTCTCGTCACACAGGAAGAATAGAAGGGGAAAGGCTGTTTAAAAGTGAGATAGTAACCATACAAAACAAAGAATGGCAACAAGCTCACTTATATGTTTTGCTCAATGCGGATGAGGTTGGGCCATATGTTGACAAGCACAAGGATGAGATTAATAGGTTGAACCCCAATAGGTCTGAAATTTGGTTAGCAAAGGAGCACAACAAGACTCTTATAAAATGTCTAAAGGATCACGTTCATGAGGAGTGGAAAGAAGATCCTTCCTCTGTTTCAGATAGATTGAAATGGTTGTCGAAGGGTCCGGGTATACATGTCTTTTCTTACAACGGCTATGTAATTAATGGTTACACATTTTATACGGAAGCCCAAGATGATCGGAGTACAATACAAAATAGTGGTGAGACTCTTGTTGCTAGAGCTATGCATGTCTCTAGTGCCAAAGTCAACAAAGTCTGTCAGTTCATGAGTCAGCCTCTAGATGTTCACTGGAAGGCTGTTAAGCGCATCCTCAGATACCTCCAAGATACTATCTCTCATGGTCTGCTTCTCAAGCCCTGCAATTCTAAAGCTGCAGTACCCTTGACTACTTACTGTGATGCTGATTGGGGTTCAGATCCAGATGACAGATGTTCCACTTCTAGTTCATGTGTTTTCTTTGGACCAAACTTAGTGTCCTGGAGCTCCAAAAAGCAGACGATTATCGCAAGGTCCAGCACTGAACCAGAATATCGAAGCTTGGCCAACACCACTGCTGAACTTCTTTGGATTCAATCTCTTATCACAGAGTTAAAGATTCATTTCCAAGTTCCTACAGTTTACTGTGATAACATGGGTGTTGTGGCCTTAACTCACAACCCTGTTTCACACACCCGCACGAAACATATGGAATTGGACATCTTCTTTGTTCGAGAGAATGTTCAAAACAAGTTATTGCTTGTGTATAACATTCCTGGTCAAGATCAATTGACCGATATCTTCACAAAACCTCTCTCGCCTCAACACTTTGCAGCAATGAAGGTCAAACTCAATGTGTTAAAAAAGGTTGGTCCTTTTTCCCCACCTTGAGTTTGAGGGGGCTGTTAGAGAAATGCAGCATCGTCTGATACTTGTCGTCTATATCATCTAAGTAAGGCTCAGACTATCATACTGTTGTAACTTGTAGTAATTGCACATGCTTATTGTACACCACGTGCTGCTGTAATTAGTACTTGTCGTGTTCGCACACTGTCCAATGTCATAAACAAAATATTTTTAACAAAATCAAAAGCTTTGGACGCAAAGCATTGTCTATCTAATTGACTTAATTTTATTTTTTTGTAAAAGCTAAGCCATAAATGAAAAAGGTAAGGAAATTTTTTAAACGTTATTCATGAGTTACAAAAAAAAAATTGCTACATTAAATGATATACCATGTGTCACAAAAGACAAAAAATTTAAAAAGACAAACTGACAATCTATAGATCAGGTAAACTAAGGATAATTGGAAAAATACCTATGAAACAAAATCTACAAGTAAGCATAAATGAAAAAAATTATATCTTTTCATTAAAAATATATAGATACTCATATAGAATTTACAGGAAGAAGGCAAATTTTTGAAGAAATTGAGAAAGATTTTAAACTAACATTAAGTTTGTATGAAAAGTTATATGAAGCTTTTGATGAACATACATAAAAAATAAAAATAACCTTAAATAAGAGATTAGAAATAATAGTCTCTTTATTACAAAATGTAGTAGAAGACTTACACAATATTAAAAAGGAAATAATAGAATTTTATGGCAAAAATAAAGACTACAAAATAAATGACATACATGAGAACATTGAAAAATTAAGAAATAAGTTAAAAGGAAAAGAAACTGAACCAAGTAAATATTTATGCGAAGAATTACAAGAAAATCTTAAAACCTAAAGGATCTAATAGTTAAGAAATAGAATGAAAAATATGTTACTCTAAGAGAACTAAAAGAAATAATAACTAAGCAACACAAAGAAATAATAATTTCTGACCACTCTATAAAATTTATGTTACCTAGACCACCACTAATATAACGGAAGAAGTAGAAAGCAACATAAAAAACCAAATAAATTCCGCAACGGAATTAGAAGAAATAATACAACTAATGGAACAAATAAAAATTTTAAAAGAAGAAAATCAAACCCAAGAAAAAAAAATTTCTACAGAAGAATCTGTATCTAGTGAAGAAGATGATGAAGAAAATGATGAGATAATCATAGGATAGGAAGATTTAGAAGATGAACATATTCATGTAGATAGAGTTCCTAAAACAGAAGAAAGAGAAACTTCTTTATTACAACTGGTTGTTAACTATCGTCTGCTTCTCTCGTCTGATGCACTTGTTTACATCGTCTGCCAGTCTCATCCGCTACTCATCGTCCGCTACTCACTAATTTGAAGTTTCATCGACTAGTCTCATCCACTAGTCTCGTCTGATGCAGTTGTTAACCCTGTAGTAATTGCACATGCTTATTATACACCACGTACTGCTATAAATTAGTACTTGTCGTGTTAACACACTGTCAATGTCATAAACAAAATATTTTTAACAAAACCAAAAGCTTTGGACGCAACGCATTGTCTATCTAATTGATTTAATTTTTTTTATTTGTAAAAGCTAAGCCATAAATGAAAAAGGTAAAGAAATTTTTTAAATGTTATTCATGAGTTAGACAAAAAAAAAAAAAATTTGTTCCAATGATATGCCATGTGTCACAAAATGACAAAAAATCTATAGATCAGGGAAACTAAGGGTAATTAGAAAAATACCTATAAAACAAAATCTATAAGTAAGCATAAAAAAATATTATATCTTTTCATTAAAAATATAAAAATGCTCATAACACATGATAATGTGATATTAGATAAAATATGTGGAAAAATTACAAGATTAGAATACAATAATAGATTAGAATCACAAAAGGAAATACTTAAAAGATATATAGAAACTCATATTGAACTTATACAAAGAAGGTAAATTTCTGAAGAAATTAAAAAAGATTTTAAACTAAGATTAAGTTTGTATGAAAAGTTATATGAAAACTTTGGTCCTGAAATAATAGATAATTTAGAAAAATTAACATACACAGACTTTGTTGGCGATGATATAATTAGAGAGAACTGAAAAGCAAGAAAACAAGAAAGAGAAAAAGCTAAATGACACTTATATAATATGCAGATATGTGATATAGCATTTTAATGAATATGCATGTGAATATGAAACTTTTTACTACCAATTAGACGAAAATGATGAAGAAAAGTTTAAAGTAATGTTTATAAGTAAACTACCATTTCCGATAAATGAAAATATAAAAAATGCTTGGGAAAATAGGCAAAATCTAGAGCAAACACACTACGTGGAAGAATATCAAGTGTAAGAGATTTAATAAGAGAAACATGTATTATGTCCCAAACAAAATCTAAATTGAAAATGTTAGATAGAATATGTTGTGATGATAAAGACCCTGAAATACCACATATGTGGGGATGTGCAAAGAAAGGAAAGAAAGAGTACATAGAAAAGAAAAGATATAAATTTAGAAAACAAAGAAACCCAAAAGAGAAATATAGAAGACGATATTTCAGGAAAAGAAAAACATATAAAAATATTAAGAATAAAAATAAATTTTGTCCAGAAGGTAAAAGAGATTGTAAATGTTGGCTATGTAATGAAGTAGGACATTATGCAAATGAATTTCCTAAGAAAAAGGAGAAAAAAGATAAGGTAAACATATTCAACATAGCATATAAACATGAACTATAACCCTTAAAAGAATGAGATAGTGATGATGAAATATATGAATGTTTCAGAAACTGAAACTGAAGACGGGTCAGATTAGCACGTTCATAAAAATAAAATTAATAATAGAAGGATTAGAAACAAGTGTAACGCATGCTTAGATAGATACGAAAGAAACTATATGTTTAGCCACTAAACATATAACAAAAAATAATAATTGGAAAAACTTAGAGAAACCATTGAAAGTGGTTTTAGCAGACCAAAGACAAAATTATATTAATAAAGTTTTAATATTTCCAAAAATAATTATAGAAAATAAAATATTTCCTGTGCCAACTATATAGCAACAAGAGACTGGAATTAATATAATAATAGGAAATAATTTTCCGAGACTATATCAACCATTTACCCAAACAATAAAAGAAATGTCTCTAGTTTTCCCATACATAAAGAATGTACAGCAAAAACAGAAGATTACAACCAAAATATTAGGCAAATATAACCCAGCTACAACAAACCTATCAGAGTTCGCTTGAAAATCTGGTGAAGGTACAATATCTATAAAAGAAAAAATTCAGGTGGTTCAACAAAAACTAATATTCTTAGTAGAAAAAGTAATAAAAGAAATGACAGAAGAAATTTCAAAAAGAATTTTAGAAAAACTTGAAAAAGCATGTAGTGAAAACCCTATAGACCCAAAAATAAATCATAATAACGAATTCATGGTAGAAATTAAATTAAAAGATCTGACAAAAGAAATAAAAGATAAACCTATGAACTATACAAAAAGAGAAAGATAAGAGTTTGTGAAAGATATAGAAGAATTAGAAAGAGATGGACTAATAAGAAAATCAACAAGTAAACACAGTAGCCCAGCATTCTATGTGGAAAAAGAATCAGAGAAGAAAAGAAGAAAAAGAAGAATGGTAATAAATTATAAAAAGATCAACGATCAAACAATAGGAGATGCTTATTATCTTCCCAATAAAGAAGAATTGATAGAAAAAAAATAAGAGGAAATAAATATTTCTTTACCCTAGATTGTAAGTCAGGTTTTTATCAAATTAGATTGGCAGAAGAGAGTAAACCTCTAACAGCATTTGGTTGTCCGCAAAGGCAATATGAATGGAATGTACTACCTTTTGGCATGAAGCAATCACCAAGTATTTTTCAAAGATACAAAAATACAGCCTTAAACGACTTAAAAGATATTTGTTGTGTATATGTGGATGACATAACTATATTTTCCAAAACATTGGAAGAGAATTATAAAAGACTAGAAAGAGTTATAGATCGATGCATGGAAAAAAGAATAGTATTGAAAAAAAGAAAGTTGTTATAGGAAAGACCAAAATAAATTTCTTAGGACTAGAAATAAAAGAAGGACAAATCCGAATACAAGATCATGTAAGAACAAAAATAAGAGATTTTCCTACAAAAATTGAAGATAAAAAACAGTTACAAAGTTTCTTAGGATTATTAACCTACTCAGTAGGCTATATTCCGAAACTAGCAGAAATAAGAAAACCTTTACAACAAAAATTAAAAAAATGTGAAATGGGAATGGAAAGATTCATACACTAAGTATGTAGAGACCATAAAAAGAAAATGTGAAAAACTACCAAAATTATATGATCCTAACCTAAGAGATGAATTAATCATAGAAACAGATGCTTCTGATCAATATTGGGGAGGAGTATTAAAAGCTCGTCATAAAGGAAAAGAAGAAATATGTAGATACACATATGGTAGTTTTAAAACTCATGAGTTAAATTACCATATCAATGGAAAAGAAACTCTTGCTGTAAGAAGTTTAATATTCACTTAATCCCCCAATAATTTATTGTCAGGACTGATTCTACTTCTTATGTTTTTTAAGAACTAATATTCAGGGAGATTATAAGCAGGGCCGTCTACTCAGATGACAATAATGGTTTAGTTATTACCAGTTCGAAGTAGAACTGATAAAAGGTTACAAGAATAGCATTGTTGATTCTCTTACGAGAGAGCTAGCAATAAAATAATTTCAGCCAAATTGGCAAAATTTTCAATTTCAGGTGAAGATGAATGCATATTATGACATGGAAATACAAATTAAGGAAGTTGAGTTCGAGCAATTAAAAGTAAAAACATCACTTTTAGAAAAAGAGCTACGATTATTAAAGCTAAAAGCAAAAGTCAAAGATAATATGATGACAGAACCAGAGAAGAAAGAAGAAACTAGCATGCAACTTCTCACATAATACACAGAAGCAAAACAACAGGCATATGAAGACAAATATTATGTGATTCTCAATGGTCCCAACCAAGGCATTTTTGAAAATTGGGTAGAAGCTCAACCATTATACTTAGGACAAGGAAATGTAGCTTTCTAGAAATGCAAAAGCAGGAAGGATGCAGAAGACTTGTTGGCCAAAGCAGGAAAAAAGATAAGCTTGAGACCCACATACAAAATAAAGGCAAATTCCATTAAACTTCTCTCCCACAGATTACCACAAATGAGAGAAGAATTAAAGAGACAAATTGAGCCAAATAAGGAAGAATATATAAAAATGATGAAAGAATTATATTTTTGGAATGGAAATTGTTCTAAAATGTGGTACACCACAGACAAGACACATTTTGGATATAAAATAAACATAATACCAGGTGCAAATTCACTATGGACTTGGAAAGCATTCCTGTATGTTATGGTTGAAACCATATATCCATCACCAGACATGCAAGAATTAACTAATTTTCCTGAAGGAATTAAGCCTGCGATAACATTGTGGAGAAAAAATATGTTCAAAAACAACACTAATAACCCTCGAGATGTTTATATTAAATGTTTTGGGAGTTATGGTGAATTCATTGAAGAAATGTATGTAAAGCCCAAGTATTTCATTAAGCTTGGAATCTCGAACGGTAATTATCCAGTAGTAGATGCAGGACCAGGAAGTGTACCAAGTTAGTTGAAAGTAATACAAATAAATTAGTTGATCTCTATATTTGAGAAAATGAGAGAGATAAACAAAGACTCAAGAATCAAGATGAATTACAAAAACCCAGACATCATTATCACATCTGGAATGAATAAAGGAATCTCTGAAAATGAGTACAAACTATTGGTTGCATGGGAGGCGCAATACTATGACTTTATAGGCATTAATTACTCTGAAGTAATAAAGATGGAGCTCTACGAAAGACTCAGAACAATAGAGGATCACATGTGCAAAAGATGCCAAGAGAGCCTTTTGTGATTCTAATTTATTATTATATTTTAATCTTGTCAATTTACCACATATTTTATCTAATATCGGATTATCATGTGTTATGGGCATTTTTATATTTTTAATGAAAAGATATAAATTTTTTCATTTATGCTTACTTACAGATTTTGTTTTATATGTATTTTTGTAATTACCCTTAGTTTCCCTAATTTATAGATTACAGGTTTATCTATTTAAATTTTTTTGTCTTTTTATGACACGTGATATTTCATTCAATAAAACAAAATTTTTTTCTATCTAACTCATGAATAACATTTAAAAAATTTCCTTACCTTTTTCATTTATGGCTTAGCTTTTACAAATAAAAAAAAATTAAATCAATTAGATAGACAATGCGTTGCGTCCAGAGCTTTGGTTTTGTTAAAAATATTTTGTTTATGACATTGGACAGTGTGCGAACACGTCAAGTACTAATTTATAGCAGTACGTGGTGTATAATAAGCATGTGCAATTACTACAGGGTTGCAAGCTCACCGCCAATATTGACTACAACTTATATTGCTTACATTAATTTTTTATTCATTGCATGTTTTCATGTAAATGAAACAAAATACATCAACTCCACCCTCAATTTGTGAAACTAATCACAAATTCTGCGAAACAAGCTATTCAATGTGAAACAAGCTGTTCACAAATTCTGTAATTTGTTTACAAGAACTTCCACCCTCACCAACGGCTCCAGCAGCCAAAGTCTTAAATTGCATGACATTGCTTTTAATCTTTTTTCCTTCCTCAGCCTCCATGATTTCAAATATACAATGTGCCAATGCATCTCGTCTCACAATTTGGTTCTCATCAAGTGGGGCTCTGATTCCAATTTGCCAAACATCTACAATAAGCTTGGTGTTGGTGCTTTGGTCAGTCCATTGTGGCATTGCAATATTTGGAACCCCTGAGCTTAAAGCTTCCAAGGTAGAGTTCCATCCACAATGGGTCACAAAGCACCCTATAGCCTCATGTGCTAAAACTTTTAGCTGGGAGCACCATGTCACTACCAAGCCCTTCTCTGACTTCTTTTCAAAGTCTTTTGGGATCTTTATCTGTTCAGAGTCTCTGACTACCCATAAGAAGTAACTTCCATTATCTCTTAAGCCATAAGCAATTTCCTTTGTTTGCTCCTCATTGAGTGCTGTCATACTCCCAAAAGAAACATAAACAACAGAACCTTTTGGCTTATCATTTAGCCATGTCATCCATTCTTCACTTATGAACTCCCCAACACCATAATCCTCATCACCTTTAATTTGCTTGTCTAGAAACATTGATGGTATGCAAGGTCCTATGGTCCTAAATTTGGGCCAAGTCCTCATCGTCCAATCAGCCACCTACAAGGAATTTCATGTCATTAACCATAACTTAGCCTATGGGGAGGAGTAGCTAGTGTGAACCCCCATACCGCTTGAAAATGAATGTAACATTCATATTAGCCCTCTAGCCTCTTAATGTTATAAATTATCATCAAAGTTAAAAGTCTAATTTTGATGTACAGTAATGACAATATTTTCTTCTACACTGAAAGTTACGTTCTTTTTAATTCAGTTAAATTAAAAAAAAAAAATTGATGCGGCCACCGATCATCTAAGGTATTCGTGAAGAAATTTTACACTGATGTATTTACAATAAAATTTTAAATTAGTTATTTTTATCACTGTTCAAGTCTTCAACACGGATAAATTTAATAATAATTGTGTATTATTGAAGGGCTAATTTGTTGATAAGTATGTTAAAAACCTGTTTTAATAAGACATTAATATAGATTAAGAAATCTATTTGTAAGCATGTCAACTAACTTATAGGCTAATGAGCTAACATATATTAAATCATTATATCACTTAAGTAAAAGGAAATAGGTTATTAGTCAATTTTTAAATAGGCCTATATAATTTTTTTGGGTACAAAAATAGAGTTATATAGTTAAACCATTATAAAGTGTAATTTGTTGAAACATATAAGTTAATCAAAAAGCATTTAATTTTAATATTTTATAATGAAAGTTTAATGTAAAAATAATAAAACTAATGAAATAAATTTTATGAGTGTCGCAACTTATAAGTTTCAGCTATTTCATTTTCATGACCAATTAAAGAAAAAGGTTTCAACTGTTTACCTCCCTTTCCAGCTCGTAGAAGGAATTGCAGAGGATCCAATCAGCTTTGTCAATGTTTGAAAACTGAGCCACTAATAAATCAAGAAAAGATGGATCCTTTTCATAGATAAAGAACAACGAAGGCATGTCCTGATGTTGAAGTTGAGGGAGCCCTGGTAGAGAAATCACTTCTTCAGTAAGAGGAGCTTGCAGCTTTCCTAATTGGACATGATAGTATATGCTATTCACAGCAAGGTTTTGAGTGAGAAAAGCAACTCCAACTATTCCAAGTCTCTTTGCAACGTCTAAGGCCCAAGGCATGAAAGGATCATATATAACACAGTCAACAGGGTACCCTGTTTTAGCAAGCTTCTCAAGAAGCTCTGCAAAACTCTGTGGCCCCACTTGCCAAAAACGATCACGATAGACCTTGAAGCTCTTTGCTGCTTCTCCAACCCCGCCATCGTCAAACCCATCAGAAATTGTCTCGAGTGCAATGGAAGGTGGGAGTTTTTGCAGCTTCTTGCTGTTGAAAAGGGTGGTGACCAGTGTTACTCTCACTCCTTCATGTTGCAAGAGCTTGGAGAACTGAAGCATGGGGTTAATGTGGCCTTGAACTGGAAATGCTAAGGTCACACAATGCACCCTGTGAGTTGTGCTTTTCTTCTCCATTTCCCTAACAAAACCTTTGTTGCATTAGACTAGGGAAAAGAGGCGAACTTATACATAAAGAATAAAGATGCTTTTCTATTTTTGTTACAAATATTTAAGGATGCTCCAGTCCCAAGGAAACAATTAAGATAGGTCGAAGCAATTAAGATAACATCTGATATTAGTATATTACGGGACAGTATATGTTATATATTAATATATCTGATCTCTATCAAATCTCCACATGATTCTCTTTGGATTTGGATCTTCTCATGTGTTAATCTCACATGATCATGTCATGTGAAGATCTGAGTCTTTAATTCTTTTTTGATGGAATCTGGGCCCTTAATGAATATATGAAGAGAGAAAATTAAAATTGTGCGGGAAATTATGCTGATCATCAGATTTTATTAAAAAAGTAATTAAAGACTCAGATCCTTCACATGACATGGTATGTGAGATTAACACATGAGAGGATCCAGATCCATTCTCTTCAGGTTTAATTTGTTACACCCTAGTGTATAAATACACGTTAAGGCGATACAATTTAAGTACTTTACCTTCTGACATAGACCTCCTTTTCCCTCAGCTTCATTGGCTGAAGCATCAGAGTGTCTTGCAGGTACTCACCTCCATGTCCACCTGATTATCAAATACGAAAAGAAGCACCCTTTCTACTAGGCCTGAGCATCGGGCAGTTTCGGGCCAAAAAAGTCTCAACCGACCTTAATCGAAGGGGTAGAAACTTCACCTGTTTCCGTCCAGAAGATGGCTTGGGCGAGTCAGGTTTTGGGTGGGACGATTTAAGAGTTGTCTCGGGTGGGTTAGGTCGGTAGTTGATAGCCAAACCGCAAGTGCACGGTTGATTATCGTGTAATAAAAAGATCGAACCCAAGGGATATGTGCCTTCTTATTAAATTATTTAGTACTTTGAGCATAAAAATAAAGATGTATGTTGATGATGGTTTGATTGTGATAGAATAAGATGATGAAAAATAAGCTCTTGGGTTGAATTACATAGTCTATAAAATATGCTAGCAAGTTCCTACTTAATTTCTGAATTTTAAGTCCAAGTTCATGATGCTATAGCCTAGTATATCTACAAGTTAATTCCTTACACATTGTAGAACTTTCTTTCTAATTACTAAATTCAATTCCTTGCAACTTAGTTAACTAGAGAAGAAGATGAAGATGAAATTCAGGCCAACATAAAACTACGTCTATCCTAATTCCTTAGTGATATATACTTATAGCCTTTTTAAAATCCTAGGTCCGTTACTACTTACCAATTTCCATTCGTATAAGTAATAAGCAAGAGATCTTGTGTGCACCAAGAAGAATGAAGAACAAGGAAATAAAACATGAATTGGAAATATTATTCAGAAAGGTAGAAACAAACTAAAACATAAATATAAACTATAACAACCCAAGAAACTTAAAAAGAATTAGCCAAGCATGGCTAATAGAAACATTGAATTACCCTGGACTAGGAGCTCAAGTATGGCTTCCCACAATTCTCAGGAACAATGCTCTAAAGGGAGAAAGAAGAACACTTGTTGTGTTCTGAAGAGGTGTGATTTTTACAAAGGATGAGCACTCCTATTTATAGCAAAAAAAATTGCCTTTCAATGGTGGAGGAGTTGATGGCCATTATGGCCTTCATTGGCCACCAATTAACTTTTGAAAACTCCTTCCCACTACCATCAATTCTCCACTCATCCTTTAATCCTTATTTTCCATGTGCTTAATTTAGAGAGTGTTGGTTCATATTCTTGATTTCCACTTTAAGTCCTCTCTTTGTTAGCACTTCAATTCTGGTCCTTTGACTCTTTGAAACTTCACTTTTCATCCTCCACTCTTGAACTTTTACACTTTGATCCTTCCTTTTCTGAAACTTACAAATTGGTCCCTGGACAAAAATGATAACTATACCAGCTTTCCTAAAAATATAAAAATAACTATAAAAATTCCTAAAAATATAAAATAAAGTTTAAAAACCAAATAAAAGCTAATCTATATGCAAAATGCAAAATAAATATAAAATCTACATAAAAATAATAAAAATCCTATATAAGACTCAAAAATAACAAAACAAAAAGACTAAAAAGACCCTAAAATTATCATATAAAATCCAGTCATCAGTAGTGTTGGAGCATTTCTCTACAGGTCCAGATGGCGTCGTCAGAGCTTCTTCTTCATTCACCAAATTTCATCATTGTTGGTCTCATATGTGCATTTCTTGTCCAAATCCACCATACCTTGTTTCCGACCATCATGCATGTCTCTATCGAGTCACCGCACTTACACATCCACCATTTCACAGCTTCAGGTCCATCACATGCCTAGCTACACCCAATAGAGAGACGAAGAAGGAGGGAATGTGGTGGCAGGCGTGATTAGGAGACAAAGCCTACGAGTTTGAGAAGAAAGTGACTAAATGAGAAAGGGTGGAAAGAATACGGAGTATAAAGAAAGAAGAAGATAGAAAAAAGATTAAATATATTCACATAGGAGCGTTACAAGATTTAATTAAAAGTACTTTTTTTGAAGGAACAAATAGTCCTATAAAATTAGCATTAATGGATGATAGAATAAAAGAACCAAGAGATGCTATATTAGGAATGATAGATGGAAATCTAGCCTATACCAAGTTAAAATTTAGCATATATCCTAACTTATGAGTACTTATTAATACAAAAAATATAAATGAAATTTTAAGCTTATATTATCAGTTCAAAATACAAGATTTAATGAACAAAGGTGATAAAATATTTAGCTTGACATATAGTATAAGTTATGCCTTAAGTAATTCTCATCATTCAATAGAATTTAAAAACAATGATTATATACAAATACCTAAGTTATTTGATGAAGTTGAAAAATATTATAAACCAAGAAAAAATCAGATAGAAAATTTACCTGAGGAGTGGAAAAATAGTTTAGAAATAGAATGCTATGAAGAAAATATTCCCAAACTACCTCTAATAATTATGAGAGACAATACTAAAGAGGAACTAAGAAAATTAAATAAACAAATTGAAGAATTAAAAATTGTACTTTCCTAAGGAGGATTAAGAATATCCCCACTGAAATAGTTGGTATAAGAGCAGATAATCCAAGATTCATTCAATAAAGGAACAAATAGGTATTATAGAAGACAAATTGAAAAATTAAATAAAGAAGAAGAAAAATTTAAGAATAAAAATACTATGAAAAGTCAATTTGTGTTAAATATAATAAAAACAGTGAAAAAAGATTATAAAAAATTAATATTAAAAACTCCAAACTTAGGATAGAGTAATGAAATTTCAGTATGTAGACCCTAGTAATTATGAAGAAGAAATAATATTAATTTGACAATTACCTTTTAATAAGAATATTAAAATTATAATAATTGAAAAATTTCTAGAAAATTTAGATGAAGAAATAGAAATTCAAGTAGATAGAACACATACACTCTTTTTTACACTAGAAGAATTAAATAATATATCAAGATGAATAGAGATATTATTATAAAAAAGTTATAAAAAAAAATAAGGCTCCCTGCTAAACAGGTTGAGAGGGTAAGATATGGTATAGTAAGAGGAGGTATATTTAAGCTTGCCAAAAGGTAAAACCTTCTCTTTTATCATCTGAAACATACAACCAGTAGCAAGGCCAATACCTACGGCCTCTTCTTCTCCAGGTACTCCCCACTCTCGTTTCTCTCATTCTCTTCGGCCTCCCTTTTACATTTCTCATCCCCTGTGTGACAACAAAACAACTTCTTTCCACCCTTTCTCATTTAGTCACTTCCTTCTCAAACTCGAAGGCTTTGTCTCCTAATCAAGCCTGCCACAACATTCCCTCCTTCTTCGTCTCTCTATTGGGTGTAGCTAGGCATGTGATCGACCTGAAGCTGTGAAACGGTGGATGTGTAAGTGCGGTGACTCGATAGAGACATGCATGATAGTCGGAAACAAGGTATGATGGATCTGGACAAGAAATGCACATATGAGACCAGCAATGATGAAATTTGGTGAACGAAGAAGATGCTCCGACGACGCCATCTGGACCTGTAGAGAAATGCTTCAACACTACTGACCTAACCCACCTGAGACAACTCTCGAACCGTCCCAACCAAAACCTAACTCGCCCGAGCCATCTTCTAGACGGAAATAGTTGAAGTTTCTACCCATTCGACCGATCACACAATCACGAGGCCATGCACCATTAGATTAATGTCCAGACGAGACAAGCATTTCAATTAAAAATGTGCCTATGGTGAAATATTAAAAGAGGATCAGATATCACAATTAAATGAATTTATCAAGAACATTATTGGACTGGGCGATCTCCCCCACCCAGTAGAAGGGCGAGTGGACAACTCCTGCAGGGCGAGTTGGATGGTTAGAGGGGGGTGAATGCATAATATATGAGGGGTGCAGATTTATATTTTATTGGGCCGAGTTCTTGAGGCCCAAGGGCCTATGGTTTGTAAATTAGAATTTTAATGCTATTTATGGCTCTCTCTCCCCTATAAATAGCTAGTGGGGCTCATGTTAAAGGGTTCTGAATTATTCATTTACATCTCAATAATAATATCTCTCATTTCTCTCTATTCGAGAACACTTGTTATAAATGGCTGGGAGTCCAAACTGTTCTTCCAAAGGACAGCATGTGATGGATGGAAGCAAGAAGGAGAAGGAGGGAAAATGGACAATTGGACGTTGGTTCAATATTGGAGCTTGCACAGATTGACAGCGAAGAAGAAAGGATTTATACCCTCAACGATTGAATTGGGGAAGATAGGCCACGATTTTGTATATTGTAGGGGTAGTGCTAGGCTTGTCCAAACACAAATAAATAGATCACTTAAATTATCGAGTGTGCTTACTTATGCACCTCCATCTCTATTATGAATTAACTCATTTTTATTTTTTAAAAAAACTAAAATCAATTGTAGCCTATCAAGAATTAATAAATAATTCTAACATTCTCTCACTTGTTCAAAATCACTTGTATGATTTTTATTTTGACAAAACATTTTGAAAATGAATAGTAGGCTAATGGATAATTTCATCATGGACAACATTTTGAAAAACACATGATCCAATGTGCGATATATTTACGTATTCGACTTCATCCAACTAAAGGCATGTATTATTGAATTATGGCGGTCTTTATACCTTTTTATATATATGGAAACTTTTATGGTGATATTATCACTGACTCTGTCGACTAGTCATTAACATGGAGAGTAGCAAGAAGATAACATGTCAATGTGATCTAGCATCCAAAGTGTTATTTCCTTTGTCAGTCATCCCAATTTCTTTTATATTCTTTAAATTCAAAGAAATTGTATGGTTCTTTAAACCATCATGCCTCACCCACAATATAGAAGTTCCAATGACATCGAGTTAAAAATATCATTGTGCTTCGAACCTAAGAATATGATCATGGGCGTATCTAGCGGGGGCTAGTAGGGGCCACGACCCCTCCCCCTATAATTTCATTTGTTTGCTGACCACATGCAGATTTTTTCTATTCATAGCCTAGCTCCCCAAAGATTTTGCATATCTGCAATTATAATTTTTTTTTCAACTCCCCTGAATATTTTTCAACATTTTTAATCCGAACCTTCAATTATCACGAAGCTTCATTGTTTAAAAAAATAAACCAATTCAAATTTAAAACACATAAAAGATTAATTAAATTTATCTTTTATTTTAAATTTGAAGAATTGAAAGATAAATCATATCTTAATACAATAAAAAGTCAATCAAATAATTTTTCTCTAAAACGAAAAAATTTATTGATCATGAAACTCGTGAACAAACATTCTCAAGCAAAACAAAAACAAACAAGGATGGAAAAACCCAACGTTGCACAACACCCCCCTCTCGAATATTGCTTCTCCTAGAGCATTCTCCGCACCCCAAAGAGAAGGATGGTCCATGATGCATTGAATGGTTTCATCCATTTCGAACCTAACTGACAAAGAAGAAAAGAAATCCTCAACCCAGTCTAGACCCTGAACCAAAACCAGAATCAATAGTATACCTTGAATCAAACTATGCATTCCCCTCTGCCTGCATTAGAAAAGACACCACCTCACGCATTGTATCCCTACAATCGTAGAAGTTCTGTCCAAAGCCTCCAACCATTTCCCAAAAATTGAACCTACCATCAAGTAAAAACTTCAGACCCATTTTAGCACTAAAATCCTTACCAAATTATACCTCAACCTCTTCTCCATCACAAATATCCATCTGTAGAGAGCGTGAAGCCAAAACTGCATTGAAATGCAATAGCAATACCTTCTTTTCAAAATTTCTTCACTTCTTGAGAAGTAAAACATCCATCACAGCATCACCAACGACTTGTAATACCTTACCTGCGAATGTACAGAGGGGTCAAAGTAATATAAGAGATATCGTCTCCACAGGGATAGATTACTAATTTTCGACTTGAACTCAATTGCTTAGAGAAGAAAAACAAAAGATATATGTTTGAATTGTGGTTAAATGAACAGCAAAAAGAAAAAGAAAAACAAGATATAAGATAATGTGAATGTTTGATAAAAACAACACTTGGGTTTGAGTTTCACTCCACTAAACAAGCTTCTTACAATCAAATGTTCATATGAAATAGGAGTATGTTCTAAGGTGCTTTAGCCTAAACCTCTACTTGTTAATACCTTAAGCAAGTAAAACATCCAATTCTCAATTGCTAAACCTAATGCCTTAGTGTCTAGTCAATTCAATTGAAGAAAACATCCTTAATTCTAGCCAACACAAACAATTCCCACCTTTATACCTAAGCAGCAGATAATTGTTCAATCTAATCCCGGTTCCCTTAATTCCAACCAACTACCGTTGTGCAAGAAGAAAGCATAATCACTTGTGTACACCAAGCATAAATAAACAAAGGGAAGAGATACATGGAACATAAACTTCATTCATATAAAAACCAGAAAGCTTAAAACATTGTCAATGAAGATTCACTACAAACCCAAAATGCTATAGAAAACTAGCCAAGCATGACTAGCATGAACATAATTGAAAGATAATAACCTAGATTGAGAGCTCACAAAGGCTTCTCACAACTCCAGGACAAGTGTTCAGAACTCAGAAAATTATAATGGATGGTAAAGACTTGGATAAAAATGAGATCCTTACAAAGAAGAACAAATTATGTATTTATAGCCAATATTGCCAGTGTTTCAACGCTTGGGCGTTGGCTTCCAAGGCGTTGGAATTAAATTAATTTGCACGAGCCTCGTCTGAGCTGACCCTCATCTGAATATGTCTTAGACAACCTGGTGATTACAAGTTCCTTACATTCAGTGGTTTAGATTTCTTAACTCTGGAGGTTTAGTCTGCACCAACTGACAGTACTGCAACCTGTCAGTACGTGAACCTGTCCCATCAAGACTTCAGCCTCCACTACTTTATTGACAGCTGTCTCTTAACAGTTGCAATCCATCTTTCTGTCTCCTCTATATATAGTTGCACTATTGTATAAACAAAACATCAAGTGAATGAGAATTAGATTATGATACATTCTTTATTTTCTTTCTTCTATATTTCCTTTAGTTCCAGTTATAGAGTAATGCGAAAGATAGGTTCACCAAATGAGAACGAGAACACATGCATATGATGCAAAACACAGCAGCATAAACAACGTAGTAAACCACGCTTGAAATCATGTGCAAGATGCAGAAAGCTAAAGGGAACTAAGGGGGGAAAATGAGCTCATAGTTTGAAAACAATGTATTCATAACGTAGATAGTAAAATAGCCAAGAACATGCTTACTAGAAAGATAAAACAGAAAATCAGGCTTATATAAAATGGTTGTTAGGATTTCAGGCAATGTTCAGTTTCCCAACTCTTGGCACTAAGTTTTAAGTTCTATTTACATAAAAATATAACATTCTAATCATAATTAATAAAACATAACTACCTTAATGTTAAGAGTATGTTTGTTTACAATTTTTTAAAACAGATTATGTTTATAAAAACTGAAAACAAAAAAATTTGTTTTGAATAACCTAAAAACATTTTTAAAAATTGTTCTTATTTTTCAGTTTTTAAAATTAAAATCTAAAAAACATTTCAATTTCAGAGATATTTTCTATTGCTGTTATTAGTTTTTAAATTAAAGTTTTTTTAACGTTGTAAAATATCTTATTCAAACATTTTTTTTCTTTTAGAAAACAATTTTTGTAAATTTCTTCTGAAAAGTGTTATTAAATTTAGGAAACTAAAACAGTAATCATATAAACCTAATTAATCATTTTCTTTTCTATATTCTTGTTCCAAAGTAACTTTATTTTTAACATGGACCCTCATAATACACATTTATTCTTGCTAGTATATATTTTAGACCAAGTTGTGTTGGGTTGTCAGTACTTGCAATGCCGGCAATCTCCATCCATGGCGTTGTCCCGTCCGGTGTATCTTATGTGATCATAAATAAAAGTTCAATAAAGCTGACCTAGTATAGTTGAATTTCTTTAATAAATTAAATTAAACAATCATACTGCATTCGCACTCAATTTTCGGAAGAGAAAGAGATAGAAACGAGTGATTAAATAAGTGATGAGATAAGAAATGTAGAAAAAAAAATTATAAAATGAGATGGTAGAGAAAGTTACTGTGAACGAATCGTTTTCTTTATTTAAATCTTATCTTGGTACTTGTTTTAATTGTTTTCGTTTTGTTTTAACACGTATATTTTTCATAATAAATAGTTCTGTGTGAGTCGAGAATATTCACGTTGTGGTATAGTAGTTCTTTAATGCTTTCTTTAGTAGAGACAAGTTTGTGAAAAGAGAAAGAGTTGGGGTGTTCATTAGGTCAAATCAACCCGACAAAAACTGAAGAAACCAAATCAAACAAGTTGTTTGGATTTTTTCGGTGTTTGGATCCAAACTGAACCAAACTAATATCACTGAGAATGATTGGTTCAATTCACAGTATCAAGATTTGAAAACCAATGAACCAGACAGGACATACGTAATTATTAATATAAAAAAGGCATACATATTAAGATGGATTTATTGAATCATTTAATGGAGTATTATTAGGATGAGATGGTGGTGTGGTTACGTGATTTGGAAGGTAAAGATTTGAATTTGATGGCAAAAATGAAGGAGACACCTTAGAAGAAGGCAGAGAATTGAAGCAGCATTATCGCAGGTGAGACGAATTTGGTTTAATGTAATTGAAATCGCCTTGATTAGGAGAATTAAGTGGTGTAGTGACCACAGGTTGAGACGGTTGTAGGTCATGTTTGGAACCGATGAACTAAATCGAACCAAACAATTCATCATCAGTTCGGTTTGGTTTTGAGAATTTTTTTGCTAAAAATTAAACCAAAACGAGTAAGTTTGATTGGTTCATTTACTATTTTCACCTAAAATCAATCCAAACTAAACGATAAACACCCCTCTGAAATAGGATGGAGAGAGTTAGCAAAGAGAGAGAAAACAACCTTGTTTGGTGGGAGTGTGAGTTGGAGAAGGGGAGGTGTCCCACTACCTTTTTAAGGTCTCTTCAAAATGAAGTGATGGAGAACTCATTGTTTTTTCAACAATGGTCATTTACTAGCTGTCATAAATTCTAAAAAAATGTATTTTTTGATAGTTAAAAATATATTTACACATAAATTAATTTTCTCTCTTATCGATATCATTTTTTATCATATCAAACAACCTACTAAATTTATTTATTTTTCTCACATATTTCTTCCTATTCATTTTTCCTCTTTTCTTTTTCTCTTATTAACCAAGCAAAGTGTAAAGAGGAGTTTATTGGGTAAGACTTGAACCCAAAATCCGCATCCTAGTGGTACTTTTTTTATATATGAAACATTTGTGTTTTAATTAATATATATGTATACTGGCTGTTCTGTATAAATTCAACCCAATTTCCCAAGTACTCCTCAAGAGGGAGTTTGCAAAAGGGAAATGGAGAAGCAAAGCACAACCAAGAAGGTGCATTGTTTGATCTTATCATTCCCAATTCAAGGCCACATAAATCCCATGCTTCAGTTCTCCAAGCTCTTGCAACATGAAGGAGTGAGAGTAACACTGGCCACCACCCTTTTCTACTGCAAGAAGTTACAAAATCTCCCACCTTCCATTGCACTAGAGACAATTTCTGATGGCTTTGACAACGGAAGGGCTGAACATCCCGTGGGCTTTCAGGTCTATTTGGATCGCTTTCGCCAAGTAGGCTCACAGACACTTGAGGAGCTTATTGAGAAGCTTGGTAGATCAGGGTACCCTGTTGATTGTGTTATATATGATCCATTCATGCCTTGGGTCTTGGACGTTGCAAAGAGATTTGGAATTGTTGGGGTTGCTTTTCTCACTCAAAACATTGCTGTGAATAGCATATACTACCATGTCCATTTGGGAAAGCTGCAAGCTCCTCTTACTGAGGAAGTGATTTCTCTACCTGGGCTCCCTCAACTTCAACATCAAGACATGCCTTCTTTCTTCTTTAACTATGAAAAGGATCCAGCTTTTCTTGATTTATTAGTGGGTCAGTTCTCTAACATTGACAAAGCTGATTGGATCCTCTGCAATTCCTTCTACGAGCTGGACACAGAGGTAAATAACTGAAACATAAGAAGCTATTAACACCCCTTACTTTAAACACCATAAATGTATATTCATCTTTCATCCTCTCATTTTCTCCTTATCCCAGTTTTCCTATGACATCAGAGTATTTATTACATGTTTCATTTCATTTATTCTCTTATTATTATATCTCTCTGCCTATTTAGAGTGTGAACATCCTATGAATATCTACACATCTTTTTTATATTAACATAAAGGGCTTGTTATGACTTTCAATTTAAATTTAAAGTAAAATAAACGATAAATAATCAATATTAGAAGAAGAAAACTTAAAATGAGAGGCAACTTGCAAACCAAGTAAAAATGACATTAATGTCATTTGAAATCTCATGGCATAGAAGAAGCCCCAAAAATACACAATATTAGAAATTGGGTTGAGTCTAACTCTACCTCAAAAACTAACTTAAAGATATTGTGAAGTTTGACCTATAATCTAATATTGTATGAGAATCAATCTTAGAACCAAGAGATATGGAGATCCGATGAATATGAAATCTATGGTTCCTAGGAAGTGGGAGACATGTTATATTAATTAAAAATATAACTAATAAAATACTTAAAATTAGGAAGATAATCATCACCTCAAATATAACTTTTGATATGAAGTTACGTCAGATCCAAATTATAATACAAATTTTTTTGTTACAAAATTATAATACATATATGTGTAAGTGCAACATTTGTTAATTTTTCTTTTTCTTTCTCCCTCCTTTCCTTGTGAGGTTTTCCAATTGTAATGATTTTTCAATAATTAAATTTCATCTAAACTTGTTATTTTATTTAGCTATAGTTTTATAAATATTTGTAAACTATTGATATAAAAACTATATGTGAGTACATGGAATTTGAAAAAAAAAATGCATTCTACTATTCAATTACGGGTAAACTTTAACTTAGAGCATGGGAAAATATTTCCTGTTTTCGTGTTTCATTTTTATTTTTTGAAAAATAGTTTTCATTTTTAATTTTTCAAATTTAGAAAACATGTTTATTTTAATTTTTTGTTTTCATTTTCACCGCCGTCATTGCCTCTGCCGCCACCACTGCCATAGCCACCATCGTTACTGCCATTACTATTATCACTACAATCCCCACCTCCAACGCCAACACCACTGCCACTGCCACCGCTATCGCGCCGCAACCACCACTATTGCCACTGGCACTGAGGCCACCACCACTGCTTTCGTTGCCACTACCACTATCACTGCTACCACCACTTCCACTGCCGCCACTGTCGCCATCCCCATTTTTCATCTCAATAGTAGGTGATGGTGGCGGCGGTGTTGATGGTGGCGGCGGCATTGACGGAGGTTGTGGCAGCAGTGGTGGCGGTGACAAGGTTATGACAAAGATGGCAGAGGCGGCAACGGTGGTCGTGGTCACAATGGCAGTGATGGTTGCGGTTGCAACGATTGTGGTAGCTCATTTTCATAATCAATGAAAATGAAACAGCTTCTTTTATTTTTTTTGTTTTGATCATATTTAAAACAATATTTGCTAAAAATATATTTTTTAAATATCAACTAAACATATTTCAATTTTATTTTCTATTTTCTTTAAAAATAAAACAAGAAATGAGCAAACAAAACAAACCTTGGTTCTCAAAATATTAAGATGCCATCAAATTAGTGCTTTCCAAATTATTCTAATCATATTACTCTATCAAATATTAAGGCATCAGCATATTTACCCTAACACTTTTTTATGATCAAATTTTCTCTTCAAAAGTAATTTCATTGGTTGTGCATGTGGAAGACTAAATAATGATAAATTTTAGTTTGATGATAATTTTATATCTTTAAAAGAAAAAAATTAGTGAAAATTTCTTAAAAGACTAATGTGTATATCACTACTATAAAATTGTCATGTTACCACGATTTTGGGCAGCCTGTTATCACGGTTAAACTGTGGTAACAGGCGTCAATGTAATAGATAAATTACCACGGTTTAAGGCGGAACCGTGGTAACATCATACCTCTGAAATACCCGGTTCTACACTGAACCTTGGTAATAACAGGCCTCTGTTACCACGGTTCATTTATCAACCATGGTAATAAGTTTGGTTTTTTTTTACCTCTATTACCTCGGTTCCTGTACGAACCGTGGTAATATGTGTGTTTTTTTTTTTTGTGCTACGTACAATCAGAGACATGCAATTCAAACAGTAAACAAATTATAATCATGACCTGCAATGCACATTTTAGTCCCTAAAAATTACAAACTTGTCTAACACATAACCATAGCCCACTCTTCTTTAATTATATTGAGTTGGTCCTAATCGTAGGAGTCGAACTGACAATCAGTAAAGGGAAATTAATTGCCCAATGCCCAGGAAAAGGGAAATTAACTAAAACATGATCTATATGAAACTATAAATACCAAATTACCAAATAAACTATATATAACATGCATATAGGGAAAGGGAAATTAACTGCTCAATGCCCAGGAAAAAGGAAATTAACTAAAACGTGGGCTATAGGAAACTATCCTAATATCTTGTTACTTCTATGGAAACAAGTTGGGCAGTGCAGCATAACATCTTCAACTGGTTTTAGTGCTCCTTCTTGTGCTCCCAACTGCTTCTGATACATCGCATTCAATGTATCTCCGACCCTGAAATGCTACTAAGCGTGCGTAATATGTTGCTAAGCCATTCCCTATGGGCGTAATATGCTGCTAAGCCATTCCGAATAGTTCCTGACATTATATTTCTAAAAAAATATAACAATGAATAAAAAGATAAGGAGATTATTAGGAATTAACAATGAAGCAATTTTGGGCAGTCAAGAAGCAATTTTTAACATGAAGAAACAGAATATGATCAACAGTCCTGTGTGTGTTATGCGAAATAGGTCTGCCTTTAATAGAGAAAATTCTGTAGGTTTCAAGGTTAGTGGGAAATTAGTTTCTGGGCGGCAAGCCATCAAGGTTGGGCGGCAGCACAACAGAGATCAAGGTTGGACGGTGCACATGTGAAAATAAGGTTTTTAGGTAAGTTGCAAGAGTCCAAAATTAATTCTGTTACATAGAACAATTATGAAATACTATGAAAGGTTTATGATCTAAGCAATGTGGGATAAGAACCTTTGAAATACTATGATATTCCAACACTGAATTCATACAAATGGTGAAACAATCATAAAATGCCCAGTATAGACCATGAAACAATCACACAAAAATGTCCAGTTACATAGAACAATTATCCAGCAACAATCATGGGGAGGAACTTAATGATTATGGAATCGATTCCATAGAATCATCGGAGTCATCCAAAGAAAAGTCATCCGGCAATGGCTCGTCAATGGCAATACCCCTTGACTGGAAGAATTCTACTCCGATCACCTAACAAGCCACCTCCTCTAAAGTGTTCCAAGCAAAAAAGGGTAATCCATTTGGACCATGAGGAGTTTAGTTACGACGAAACCATACGGAATGGATTTCTGGTTGTCAACCAGAGCAGAAGCAAGATGATTGTAGATGATTTCTACCACATTAATGTACTCTTCATTTAGAATTGAGTAGATGATAAACAGGTATTTGTCAAGCACGTCTCTTAAACAATCTTGTCTTGGACAAAGCATGGTTGTGACCAGTTGATGTAAAACTCTAGCACGAAGGGTAAGGGATGAGTAGAGAGAGCGCTGAGAAACAAAGGGATTTTCCATGCAATAGATGACTTCATCAATATCTTTTCCATCGCGGTCTATTTTCCAGAGTTCTGAGTACGTCTCTCCTTCGTCCGCATTATTGAGGAGTTCAGCCAGCTTCTCTCTGGTTATGGAGATGTCATGATTCAACACTGTTCCGACGAAGCCTCTGTTGTGGTCGAAGGACAAGGAAGACCAGTAAGTCAGGATAAGTTCGGGGTACAAAGGCTCATCAGATGCATCATACAATGCGGACATACGTGTGTGACGCAGAGCATTGGTGCCAGGAATTTGATAGCGGTGTAGTTCTGGGAAATTGATGGTAAAAGGAAGACAAATACTCATGTCGTTTGCCATTTCTGTTTTTAAGGAAGAATGAACGCAGAAGCAGAGGATACAGGGAAGATGATGGAGTGATGGATGGAGAACAGATGAGTCTGGAATTTATAAGAAAACGAGGAAAGTGAATAGGGGTGAAGAAGAGTAACCAGTAAGAAGTTTTAATTGTGAAACGGCGCATGCTTCTTGTGCTCCGGAAAATGGCGAGGTAGTCAACCTTTTAGTGGGAGGAGAGGGAAGCATTTAAGATGTTTTAATTGTGAAACGGTGCACGTTGCTTGTGCTCCGAGAAATGGCGAGTTGTAGAACCCTAGTACTGAACAACAACAACAACAACAACAACAACAACAACAACAACAACAACAACAATCTACAAAACAAAACCCTAGAAGTAGAAGCAGGTCAAGAAGACTCACCAGTGAGGTAGAGAAGAGCGGCCAGAGGGAGAAGACGGGAACAGCGACGCATGAAGACGGAAACGACGTGACTGTCACGGCTGTGAGCAAGAGTGTGATTGGCGGAGACGAGCTTGGCACCGACGAGCATGCAAAGTAGTGGCGGTGCCATTGCGGAGAGAAGGAGTGCCGGTGATGAGGTGCGGCAGGAAGGAGCGGCGTCATGAGGTGCAACAGAGAAAGGGTTCACAAATGGGTTAATGTAGAAGATACAAAAATAATAAACTCTATTACCATGTTTAATGTATCAACCGTGGTAATAGGAAATGTTAATTAAAAAAATAATGAAGACTATCTCAGTTACCACGGGTGACATGGAACCGTGGTAACAGCGTGCCTCAGTTACCACGGTTAAACACGGAGCCGTGGTAACAGAGCTCCGGGCACTATTTTACCACGGTTCAACACGGAACCGCGGTTACAGGAGCGTAGTAATATGGTAAATCTGTAGTAGTGTATGTATAATTTTATTTAAAATACTGAATTTTGATTCTCAAGTCCAATGGAGCACTCACACTATTCCTCCCCATGGTCTGAATCATTGATCACCACTTATGGATTCCTTTTCTGCTTTCATACCACAATAAATTTTTCAGAAAAGTCATAGTACGTTTGTGATGTGAAATTCCTTGCAGGTGGCTGATTGGACAATGAAGATATGGTCCAAATTTAGGACCATAGGACCTTGCATACCATCAATGTTTCTAGACAAGCGAATTAAAGATGATGAAGATTATGGTGTTTGCGAGTTCACAATTGAAGAATGCATGACATGGTTAAATACTAAGCCAAAAGGGTCTGTTGTTTATGTCTCCTTTGGGAGTATGGCAATACTCAATGAGGAGCAAACAGAAGAAATTGCTTATGGCTTGACACATAGTGGAAGTTACTTCTTGTGGGTAGTCAGAGACTCTGAACAGACCAAGATCCCAAAAGACTTTGAAAAGAAATCAGAGAAGGGTTTGGTAGTGACATGGTGCTCCCAGTTAAAAGTTCTAGCACATGAGGCTATAGGGTGCTTTATAACACATTGTGGATGGAACTCTACACTAGAAGCTTTGAGCTTAGGAGTTCCATCTATTGCATTGCCACAATGGTCTGACCAATCCACCAATACCAAGCTTATTGTACATGTGTGGAAAACTGGAATCAGAGCTCCACTTGATGAGAAACAAATTGTGAGAAGAGATGTATTGAAGAATTGTATATTTGAAATAATGCAAAGTGAGAAAGGCAAAGAGATTAAGAGCAATGCTAAGCAATTTAAGGCTTTGGCTGCATTGGCTGCAGGAGCTACTGGTGAGGGAGGAAGTTCTTATAAAAACATTACAGAATTTGTGAATAGCTTGAGTAATGCATGAAAATATGTACTGAATCAAAAATTAATTCTTCATCAAATGAACATTTCTTTCTTCTGTCAGATTTTCTATTTATATTGCTAAAAGGTGTAATTGTTGGTTGTTTTATGATTAAGAAAGCAATATATAAAGTGCGGTAAAGTATATGAAGATTAACAAAGAGGCAAAGAGCATTAGAGGTTTGATTTTGTTAGATTAATTCTTAACCATCTATTTCTATATATATATTGTACTTCCATTCAAGGTGTTGCAAGTGAATCAAAAGTGAGTTATTTACATTTTGAGCTTGTAGCTCTACTTTCATGTTAAAGGGCCAACCACCCCTTGTGCTTTATCTAGAATAAACTTAGGCTTATCAAAAGGAAACATACTATAGTTCCTTAGTTAAGTAAAACTACCGATTAAAATCTTAACTTTAATTCCTTGATCTCTAGGAATCTTAATAGGTGCATTAACGAACTCAACAAAGCACACCTAGATACTGTTCTTATTCCTAAGATGATAGAAACATAGGTTGTTATCTCTTATTTCAAAGCAAGCATGATTTTCACAATTGAATGCAAACCAAAAGTATCATTCAAGTACCATTGGTGGCATTAAAAATGCAAGGAGAGAACACAAGAAGATGAAAATGAACCAAATATATTAATGAAATAGAGTTAGACACAAGTACCGAAATAGTTACATCATCTGTTGAAGTTGATGCAATTTTCTAGAATCTTCTACTAATGTCTACATAATCATATAGTGTAGAAACATCTAGTATATATGATTAATGAATTGTAAATGTATTTAGAAGTAGAAGTATCTAGAATGTAATGGAGATATCTAATAAGGTAGAGAAGTCTAGAATGTAATGGAAATACATAATGATGTAGAATATTCTAGAACCACCCTCAAGCACCTATAAATAGGCAAGCTTGGGTGCATAGGTGAATAAGTCATCAAGTCATTTGTATGATTTTAGAGAGCAATACAATCTATTCCTTTGCTCCAAACACCACATTACTAACTACTATCTTTCAACTATCAACTAAAGCTTTCTCAATTATCCAACTATTTTCTGAACTAACATCATATACTAAAATACTATCAGTGGTACCAGAGCTACGTTCGGTCATATACTGGGCGTAGATAAACTATCCAACTACCAACTAAAAATCACTACTATCACTCTACACTACTTCCATAATTTTCTTAGCCTATGGCTACCAACACCCAAACATCATCTAATATCCAAGTCCCTCCTTTTTCCGGTGAAAACTATGATTTTTGGAGCATTAAAATGAAGACATTTTTTTGCTCCCAAGATCTATGGGAAGTTGTGGAAGAAGGATATACTACTCCCGCAGATACTTCAACTCTTACTGCAGCTCAAAAGAAAGAGTTGAAGGAAAATAGACAAAAAGATTCAAAGGCATTATATTACTTGCAACAAGCTGTGGGTGACTCTATTTTTCCGAGGATAATGGGAGTTGCTAGTGCCAAGGATGCATGGAGTACACTACAGGAGGAGTTTCAAGGAACCGCAAAGGTACGTGCCGTCAAACTCCAAAGTCTAAGGCGTAAGTTTGAATTATTAAATATGAAGGATTCTGAGACCGTACAAGACTATTATACTAAAATAAAAGAAATTGTTTCTAAAATGAGAGCCTACGGAGAAAATATTCTCGACAAAAGAATTGTTGAGAAAATTCTAGTTTCTATTCCCAGTAAGTATGATCCAATTGTGACGACGATTGAACAAACGAAAAATCTGTCAAATTTATCTGTGACAGAACTAATGGGTTCTCTTGAAGCTTATGAGCAAAGATTGAGTAGGTGTGGTGATGACTCTATAGAAAATGCCTTTCAATCTAAGCTTAAATTACGGTCTCACAATAAAGGATATGGAGAAAACAAGAGTAGTGGAGAAAGTTCTAGAAACAGAGAGAATTCTAGAAATTTCTCAAAGAAAAATCAAGATGAGTATCGTCCATGTGGCATATGCAAGAGGACAAATCACGCCGAGAAAGACTGTCGTTGGCGAGGAAAGCCACAATGTCAGCATTGTAAGAAATTTGGGCACGTGGAGAAGAACTGTTACAGCAAAAATAAGCATCAAGCAAATTTTGTCGAAGAACATGAGAATGACCAAAATAAGCATGACAGTAAAGAACATCTTTTCTATGCCTTCCAAGATTCGAACAATGACAAGGAAGGAACCTGGTACTTGGATAGCGGTTGCAGCAATCACATGACTAAAGATGAGAGCATCTTCAAGGAAATTGATGACTCTGTCAAATCAAAGGTTCGACTAGGAAATGGCACTACTGTGGAATCAAAAGGCAAAGGCACTGTCATGGTGGAGACAAAGAAAGGTACGCGACTCATTAGAGATGTCTTACTAGTTCCAAATCTTAAAGAAAATCTCTTGAGCATCGGTCAAATGATGGAGAAAGGCTATGTCCTTCACTTTGAAGGAGATAAATGCACAATCTATGATAACACTAATAAAAGGGCCGAGATAGCTCAAGTAAAGATGGAGACAAGAAATAGAAGCTTCCCGATAAATTTTAAATATACCACTAACATTGCCATGAAGGTGCAAGCTGATGATTCATGGCTATGGCATCGAAGATTTGGCCACCTCAACTCTAAAGCCTTAAAGTTGTTATATCAGAAGAATATGATGAGAGATTTGCCAAGTCTAAAAGAAGACAACGGAGCATGTGAAGGATGTCTTCTCGGAAAACAACACAGATTACCGTTTTCAACGAGCAATGCATGGAGATCTAAAGATGTGCTAGAGCTCATCCACACTGATGTTTGTGGACCGATGAGGACACCATCACTTACCAACAACATGTATTTCATTCTCTTCATTGATGATTTTTCTAGAATGACTTGGGTCTATTTCATAAAGGAAAAATCAGAAGTCTTTGGAATATTCAAAAAGTTCAAGGTCCTTGTCGAGAAGCAAAGTGGTAAACATATAAAAAGGCTCAGGAGCAATCGAGGAAAAGAGTATAACTCTCATGAGTTTGATAAATTCTATGAGGATGAAGGTATTGAAAGACAACTCACAGTCGCATATTCTCCTCAACAAAATGGAGTATCTGAAAGAAGAAATCGCACAGTCATGGAGATGGCTAGATCGATGTTAAAGGATAAAGGATTACCAAACACTTTTTGGGCCGAAGCAGTTTATACCGCTGTCTACATAATCAACAGATGTCCAACTCAAGCAGTCCAAGACAAGACTCCTATTGAAGCTTGGAGTGGGCAGAAACCTTCTGCTAAACATCTAAGAGTCTTTGGATCAATCTGCTACATTCATGTCCCAGACCAAAAGAGGCATAAATTAGAGGACAAGACAGTTCGAGGCATCTTTTTGGGATACAGTACCCAATCAAAAGGCTATCGAGTCTACAACTTACAAACAAAGAAGCTCATTATTAGCCGAGATGTCGAAGTTGATGAAGCTGCCGCTTGGAATTGGGATAAAGAAAAAATTGAGAGAAGCAACATTTCCCTTCCAGTACAGCAACCTCAAGAAGAAGTTGAAGAAGTAACAGAAGATCCAGGTATGCCTTCTTCGTCTTCTCTTCAACAAGATTCCTCACCAGAATCTACTCCGAGGCGAGTAAGATCTCTGGCGGATATATATGAGACTTGCAATTTGGCCATACTTGAGCCTGAAAATTATGAAGTAGCATCAAGGCAAGAAGTATGGGTCAAAGCAATGGAGGAGGAGATTAAATCAATTGAGAAAAACAAAACATGGGAGCTAGTAGACTATCCAAAAAATAAAGATATCATAGGAGTCAAATGGGTTTATAAGACAAAGCTTAACCCTGATGGCTCAATACAAAAGCACAAGGCTAGGCTTGTAGCAAAGGGCTACACACAACAACCTGGAGTCGACTACAACGAGACATTTGCCCCAGTTGCACGTCTAGATACAATAAGAGCTTTAATAGCTCTTGCAGCACAAAAAGAGTGGAGTATCTATCAACTAGATGTCAAGTCAGCATTTCTAAATGGAGTACTAGAAGAAGAGATTTATGTTGAGCAACCACAAGGCTTCGTCAGGAAAGGAAATGAAGATAAAGTATTGAGACTAAGAAAAGCTTTATATGGTCTCAAGCAAGCTCCTAGAGCATGGTACAGCCGAATTGATCAATACTTCATCGATCAAGGATTCAGGAGGAGTAAGAGTGAACCAACACTATATGTCAAGACCCAAGGTCAGCATGATACTCTCATTGTCTCCTTGTATGTAGATGATCTAATCTACATAGGAAACAACACGAAGATGGTGACTAAATTCAAAGAAGACATGATGAAGACATTCGAGATGACTGATCTAGGCATGATGAACTACTTCCTCGGCATAGAGGTAAAGCAACAAAGAGAAGGGATATTTATTTGTCAGAAGAAATACATCGAAGCACTATTGAAGAAGTTCAAAATGAACGAATGCAAGCCAGTAGCTACTCCGCTCGTGGCAAATGAGAAGTTACAAAAGGAAGACGGAGCGCCAGAAGCTGATGCATTGCGCTACAGAAGTTTGATCGGCAGCCTACTATATCTTACTGCTACGCGGCCGGACATCATGTATGCTACAAATCTTCTATCAAGATTCATGCAGAAGCCGAGTAAAATTCACTATGGAGCAGGAAAAAGAATTTTAAGATACCTTCAAGGTACAAAGAAGTTTGGTATATGGTACAAAACTGTGACCAACTCAAGACTACTCGGCTACACAGACAGTGATTGGGCAGGTTCAACAGATGACATGAAGAGTACATCAGGCTATTCCTTCTCACTTGGATCAGGTTCTTTCTCTTGGGCTTCAAAGAAGCAAGCGACAGTTGCGCAGTCAACAGCAGAGGCTGAGTACGTGGCAGCAGCTGAAGCAATAAGTCAAGCTATATGGCTTCGGAGAATACTTGAAGACATGGGTGAACAACAAGATCTCCCTACCACAATCTACTGTGACAACAAGTCAGCTATAGCAATGGCGAAGAATCCAGTTCATCATCACCGAACAAAGCATATTGCAATCAAATATCACTTCATCAGAGAAGCAGAGACAAATAAGCAGATTCAACTTGAATATTGCACAACTGAAGACCAAATCGCAGATATATTTACGAAGGCACTACCAAGACCAAGATTTGAGCGACTACGGATTATGCTTGGAGTTTTCGAAAATCGCATCAAGGAGGAGTGTTGAAGTTGATGCAATTTTCTAGAATCTTCTACTAATGTCTACATAATCATATAGTGTAGAAACATCTAGTATATATGATTAATGAATTGTAAATGTATTTAGAAGTAGAAGTATCTAGAATGTAATGGAGATATCTAATAAGGTAGAGAAGTCTAGAATGTAATGGAAATACATAATGATGTAGAATATTCTAGAACCACCCTCAAGCACCTATAAATAGGCAAGCTTGGGTGCATAGGTGAATAAGTCATCAAGTCATTTGTATGATTTTAGAGAGCAATACAATCTATTCCTTTGCTCCAAACACCACATTACTAACTACTATCTTCCAACTATCAACTAAAGCTTTCTCAATTATCCAACTATTTTCTGAACTAACATCATATACTAAAATACTATCATCATCTAATGTAAAGAAGAGTTAACTACACATACTAAAAAAGATATGGAGAAGATATAGAAGAAAAGGGAAATAATAGTAAGGCAATGATTTTCAAGAGAGGTTTTCACCCTTCTTTAGCTCGGATCCGCAACCAAACCCTAAAATTGCCTCTGATCAAGCTTAGAGCCCTAGACTAAGAGTATGAACTCTTCCAAGTGAACTATTGTCGTGTAAGTAATGTTGCAGTGTTTGTCTTTACCAACGTTGCATCATTAGAACGTGCTTCCAGCACATTCTAATACTTAGCACATACCAAGTGTTTTGGACAAATAAATGTTTCAAAATTTAAACTAATTTTACTTCTCCATTTTGCTGCATCTCTCTCAAGAAATTAAATAGAGCTTGATGTTGAAATGTTTAGTCTTCCCATGACACACTGGATTGTTTGCAATAGCAATTGTTGCCTGGTTGTCAACAAAGATTTCAGTTTTGTTCTTCTGCTGCAAAAGTAAATCACTTAAAATCTTCTTCAACCATAAAGCTTGATTTACAGCTGCTATTGCTGCTATGAATTCAGCCTCAGCAGTGGACTGTGCTACAATCTTCTTCTGCTATTGCTGTTTATTTATATGAGGACCATATTTATTAACCTGCTATTTAAACATAGCCACTTACATTGCTCTCAACATGACTCATGTGCGCGAAATATTTTAATTAACAAGTCTACTCAGTTCCAACAAATTTATGTTGCCACTGACATTATGTTGTGCAGTGTTAGGCAACCAGGCGGCTATACTGATACAGATAGTGAAAGTAAGAGTGATGATGTTTCTGTTAGCAAAGGTCTTAGAGCTCGAGGGAAATATCTGAATCATAAAAATCATTCTCCCAAAAATGGTATTTTCTTAAGTTGTTCAACTTTCAGTTCATTGCATTTATCCAGGTGAATTGTTTTATCCTATCTCTGAACAAGCAAAATCATAAACTATAGGGCTAGAATTTTACAAGGGCCCTTTGGGTGGCACTGTGGAGGATTGATCATTTGTGAGCCTAGTTTTGGTTTGCATTTTCCATAGAATTTTGTGGTCTACCCTCTTTGCTTGCCTTCTATCAAAGAAATTACATCTAAATTTTCTTTGAGTTGGAAAACATTTGCAATTTGTACTGTTGAAATTGCTTTTAATGATCATATGCATGCTTTGTTGCTGGCTAGTAGTTGAGTGGTTTCTAATTTATTTATTTAATCCATTTTAGATTTTACAGCGGTTTGAACCGCTGCGAAATGATCACTTGTAAAGAAGGCAATTTAACCGCTGCGAAGGAAAAGTCATTATTTCATTTCTTGGCAATTTCAGCTGTCTGAACCGCTGTCAAATGATCTTTACCTTCGGCAAAAGGCAAACTGTGGCGGTTTAAACCGCCACAGAGTGCTGTTTTACTTGTAGTGTAATGACCATTATTCTTCTAGTGTTTTAAGGGAGATAAATACAGCATTTGCGTACTGTATGTTAAGGTTTTGTTTTTAAATTTACATTAATACCCTTCTCTAACATTAGTCTTTCCCTTTTTAATATTTTTATGACTTAAATATATTTGAGGTCTCTAACATTGTAAGAGGAATCATATTAGGTCGCTGAAAAACAAATCTTCAAAATGTTATCTCTGGGAAATTATTTTTAATCATATTAAGTCATTTTCTTCAATTTTGACCGGTCAGCGGTTCAGTAACGAGCCTAGTCAGCAAAGACTGTTCACGTAGATTTTTTTCACTCCTCGTAAAGTTTTAAATCATATTTTCAGTCCTTCCTTTCCACCACACACACCCCTCTACCTTCAACAACCTCCTCCATCCTCTACCCAGAATTTTTCTAGACCACAATCTTTAACAAAGAATTTTTTGTGGAAAAAAAATATATTGACCATATTTTCAGTTCTTTTGATTTTGGGAAAAAAAAATATATATCTTTCTCACGGGCTTACGTGAGTGCTTATGTCAAGGAGCCAGCCAGAAAAACAGTTTCCCTACTTTTATATGTCCCTTAATAAATATTCGCAAAGTTCCAATTATTTAACCCCAAGATGACTAGTCAAATCCTTACATAATCCAAATATGTAAATACATTTCATGACTTGAAGCAAATGAGCATAGTAGAGAAAGTGGATTTGAACTCCACTTTCAAATAACAAGACAAGAAACAAAAACACAAGTTTTGTCATGTGGAATTTTATGAAAGAGGTATGATTCTTAGACATTTTTTAAATGTAGACAGAGAGAACAAAAGAGAGGAAAGATAAGAGAGGAAAATGAATGTGTTTATAAGTGTTCTGTGCACTGTTTAGATATTTATGAATATTTTTTAACTAGTCAGTACCCCGTGCATTGCACGGGGCATGGGTTTCTTTAATTTATAATTTACATATTTAAATTATTTTATATTAAAATTAAATTTTAAAAATAACAGTAAAATATAATATTTAATAATAATTTATCAATTAGTACACAAATATAATTAGATTTTTTTAAGGCAAATAATATAATTAGATGAATAGTACATCTTGCCCTTCAAATATCTTGCATCTTCAAACAAACACTCACCCCAAAATCTCAAATGTCAACTTTTGATCAAACTCAAAGTTTCATTCATTGAGGTTATTAATTAGATTATAATTTCATAAAAAATGTCTAAATTAGAGATTTTTTTTTAAAAAATAGTGGTGTGACTTAATGAGAGTTCACAGGACTTAAAATTATAAATTTAGTGTCTAATCTCAAATGTGGGTCATATTGAAATATACATGCCACATGTAATTTTTTCATTGGTTAATACAATTTATTTACCTTCAATAGTGGGCTACTAAAACACTTACATACCCCATTAATGCAATTAATGGAGTTCTTCCATTTCAGATTTAAATTATTTCTAATTGCACCGCGTGATATTATTAATTTAATACAAATAAATTTTTATGTATTTTATTTCAACTTTGATTGTTTTCAAATTCCACCCCCTCTTTATTTTTTTTCAAATTAGTCTTTATTAGTTACCGGTATTAACTTCAAGTATATTGGAAAGTAATTCAATGATATTTAATACACTTTAATTCACACATCTGATTCTATGGTTTAAGTTTAATACAATGGCTTAATTATCATTTAATTCACAAATTTAATACACTTTAATCAAACCTCATTAAAGTTTCATTCATTGAGGTCATTAATTAGATTAAAATCTCATAAAAAATGTCTAAATTAAAGACTTTTCTTTTTAAAAGAGAGTGACGTGGCTTAATGAGAATTCAGAATGAGGACTCAAAATTAGAAATATAGTGTAGATTTATTTACCTTCAATAGTGGGCTACTAAAACACTTACATACCCCATTAATGCAATTAATGGAGTTCTTCCATTTAAGATTTAAATTATTTCTAATTGCACCGCGTGATATTATTAATTTAATACAAATAAATTTTTATGTATTTTATTTCAACTTTGATTGTTTTCAAATTCCACCCCCTCTTTATTTTTTTTCAAATTAGTCTTTATTAGTTACCGGTATTAACTTCAAGTATATTGGAAAGTAATTCAATGATATTTAATACACTTTAATTCACACATCTGATTCTATGGTTTAAGTTTAATACAATGGCTTAATTATCATTTAATTCACAAATTTAATACACTTTAATCAAACCTCATTAAAGTTTCATTCATTGAGGTCATTAATTAGATTAAAATCTCATAAAAAATGTCTAAATTAAAGACTTTTCTTTTTAAAAGAGAGTGACGTGGCTTAATGAGAATTCAGAATGAGGACTCAAAATTAGAAATATAGTGTAGATTTATTTACCTTCAATAGTGGGCTACTAAAACACTTACATACCCCATTAATGCAATTAATGGAGTTCTTCCATTTCAGATTTAAATTATTTCTAATTGCACCGCGTGATATTATTAATTTAATACAAATAAATTTTTATGTATTTTATTTCAACTTTGATTGTTTTCAAATTCCACCACCTCTTTATTTTTTTTCAAATTAGTCTTTGTTAGTTACCGGTATTAACTTCAAGTATATTGGAAAGTAATTCAATGATATTTAATACACTTTAATTCACACATCTGATTCTATGGTTTAAGTTTAATACAATGGCTTAATTATCATTTAATTCACAAATTTAATACACTTTAATCAAACCTCATTAAAGTTTCATTCATTGAGGTCATTAATTAGATTAAAATCTCATAAAAAATGTCTAAATTAAAGACTTTTCTTTTTAAAAGAGAGTGACGTGGCTTAATGAGAATTCAGAATGAGGACTCAAAATTAGAAATATAGTGTAGATTTATTTACCTTCAATAGTGGGCTACTAAAACACTTACATACCCCATTAATGCAATTAATGGAGTTCTTCCATTTAAGATTTAAATTATTTCTAATTGCACCGCGTGATATTATTAATTTAATACAAATAAATTTTTATGTATTTTATTTCAACTTTGATTGTTTTCAAATTCCACCCCCTCTTTATTTTTTTTCAAATTAGTCTTTATTAGTTACCGGTATTAACTTCAAGTATATTGGAAAGTAATTCAATGATATTTAATACACTTTAATTCACACATCTGATTCTATGGTTTAAGTTTAATACAATGGCTTAATTATCATTTAATTCACAAATTTAATACACTTTAATCAAACCTCATTAAAGTTTCATTCATTGAGGTCATTAATTAAATTAAAATCTCACAAAAATGTCTAAATTAAAGACTTTTCTTTTTAAAAGAGAGTGACGTTTCATTCATTAAAGTCATTAATCAAATCTCATTAAAGTGGATTTGAACTCCACTTTGAAATTACAAGACAACACAAGTTTTGTCGTGTAGAATTTGATCACAAGGATCATGTCATTCTCTACGTCAGCCCGCATACAAGGCGACAACAAATGAAAAGCTCTTTATCCCTCCCTCGTGATTGTGAATAACCTGACACTTCTTCACTCTTAGTCTTAGAGAGAGAGAGAGAGAGAGTGAGTGAGTTTGGAAGAGAAATGGAGAAGAAAAACATAGCCAAGAAATTGCACTGTCTGGTGTTACCATATCCAGCTGTTGGTCATATCAATCCCATGCTTCAATTCTCCAAGCTCTTGCAGTGTGAAGGGGTGAGAGTGACACTGGTCACAACCCATTTCTACAGCAAGAGCATGCAAGAATTGCCACCTTCCATTGCACTAAAGACAATTTCAGATGGGTTTGACGATGGCAAGGTTGGAGAAGCTGCAAATAGCTTCAAGGTCTATTACGATCGTTTTTGGGAAGTGGGGCCACAGAGTTTTGCAGAGCTTATTGAGAAGCTTGGTGGAACAGGGTACCCTGTTGATTGTGTTATATATGATCCATTCATGCCTTGGGCCTTGGATGTTGCTAAGAGATTTGGAATTGTTGGAGCTGCTTTCCTCACTCAAAACCTTGTTGTGAATAGCATATACTACCATGTTCACTTGGGAAAGCTGCAAGCTCCTCTTACTGAGGAAGTGATTTCTCTACCAGAGCTCCCTCAACTTCAACATCAGGACATGCCTTCTTTCTTCTTCTTGAAAAATGTAGAAGATGATTTTATACTTGATTTCGTCGTGGCTCAATTTTCCAACATTAACGAAGCTGATTGGATCCTATGCAATTCCTTCTATGAGTTGAACAAAGAGGTACATGCAGCTAATGCTAGACTTTTTACTTTGTAGTTTTCCTTTTATTATAGCATGTTTGGAGCAGCTACTCTTCCATCAAAATCAGTTTAAAAACTCAGAATGGTGCTTTGTACAAACGGTTCTCTCTATAATTAATTGTAAATGAGTTTTCAAACATGAATTTAATGGTGAGATTTTCCAATTATAACGGATTTATCCATGAAACATGTTTTTATAGCTAATATTTAGTAATTGTTATTTAAACTATGCTACATATGTGATAAGAATGATTTGCAGAGAAATTCTTTTATCTTGTAAACCAGGTTTTTGTTGATCTACCCTAAAGAAAGCCTTATTTTTCTAACCACCAATTGCTTAGCATTGGAGCCACTCTTATGGGTTATCATTTATGTTCTTTTATTTCAATAAAAAAATTATTAATGGACAGTGATTGCAAATTGTTTTTAGATAGCTGATTGGACGATGAAGATTTGGCCCAAATTTAGGACCATAGGACCTTCCATCTCATCCATGTTCTTAGAGAAGCAAATTAAAGATGATGAAGATGATGGTGTTGCAAAGGTCACAATTGAAGAATACATGACATGGCTAAATGATAAGCCAAAAGGGTCTGTTGTTTATGTTTCTTTTGGGAGTATGGCAGCACTCAATGAGGAGCAAACAGAGGAAGTAGCCTATGGCTTGAGAGAAAGTGGAAGTTACTTCTTATGGGTAGTCAGAGACTCTGAACAGACCAAGATCCCAAAAGACTTTGAAAAGAAGTCAGAAAAGGGCTTGGTAGTGACATGGTGTTCCCAACTAGAAGTTCTAGCACATGAGGCTATAGGGTGCTTTGTAACACATTGTGGATGGAACTCTACATTGGAAGCTTTGAGCTTAGGAGTTCCAACTATTGCAATTCCACAATGGTCTGACCAAGGCACCAACACCAAGCTTATTGTAGATGTTTGGAAAACTGGAATCAGAGCTCCACTTGATGAGAAACAAATTGTGGGAAGAGATGCGTTGAAGCATTGTATATGGGAAATCATAGAGAGTAAGAAAGGCAAAGAGATTAAGAGCAATGCCATCCAATTTAAGACTTTGGCTGCAGCAGCTGTTGGTGAGGGTGGAAGTTCTTATAAAAACATTAAAGAGTTTGTGAATAACTTGTTTCATTCACATGAAACCATGCTCTAAATAAAAAATTGTTCTTCATCCGATGAACATTTCTCACTTATTTCTTTCAAATAATTTGAGGTGCACTATGCTTCTTTATTTTACAATGAAAAAGTGACTTTTAAATAAGGTAATGATACTCATATCTAACTTTTTCTTTCATTTCATTTCCACCTTTTTTTCCTATCTCTTTTTACAATTTCTATTACATCACATATCATATCACTTTTTCCTCTCTTTTCTCTTCTTATTTTATGAGGTGGAGGTGGAGGAAGAATGTGTAAGAAACATTATTGCTTTTAAATTAAGGTTATTAACTTTTACATCATATTTTGCCGCTCGCTAGAGTCCACGGTTAACTTTTAAAATAAGCAACTCTAATGCTCACCTCGTTGCCAATCTATGTAGCACTAGTGATTTGGTTAGTAAGTTAATTCCATTCACTAGCAAGGGAAAGGTTCGTGATAATGTAAGAATTAAAGAAAGCAGTTAAAAAATAATAGAGTTCAGAAATAGAGAAGACTCAAGGTTAGAATAATGATTGAATTTGATTCGAAATTTTTATATTCTACCTATGATTGCTATGAAGGCCAATTATACCTTTTAAAGAATTAACTCACCACTAAGTTATTGTTAACAGTTTTACCTAAATGCACTACTTAACAAGCAACAATCATGTAGGCGTGATCAAATAGATAGGCATAAAGCACAAAAGCGGTTACCTAAGAGATATTTCACTATCTAAGCATAGACTAGTTGAAAGCATACGAAACTAGTATTAAAGCCTAGAAATCCTCTCTGTCTTCGATCTACCTCCGAAGTGTGTTTCCTCGTTCCTTTGCCTCCACGACACTTATGTTCTTCCTCCTTAGGTTAGAATGTGTTAGAATGAATGAATTTGACCTAAGAACCTCTCATATACTTATTAAACACGTTTGGGCCTGTTTCTAATGTTGTTTACGAGCTTTTATTGAAGACACGATCCTGCTTTTAACATGGCCACGATCATGCTTAATTTATTGTTTTAGAACTACGAGCTTGGAAAAATATGCACGGTCGTGGCTTCTTGTTTTGGCTCGTTCTCTCAGCACTGACATTTTCTTGACAATCAAGCCAAAAAAATTGAAGATCTAGAATTTCTTGACAACATATCAAAATTTCAACCCGATCCAACAGTAATTGTATCAGCACGAGCCATTCTAAGGTGAGTGCTCAAAATAACAACTTGCATAATTCATCAAGTGCTCATTTTTTCCCTCTTTTTACCTTTTTTGTCTACCGTATTTTTATTTTTATTTTCCCTTTTGACCTATCTATTGAAAATCTAGTATAAAGCATGTGATTCCTTTAAATATATGCAATATCAAGGTCCAAAAACATATGAAAAGTATGGTAAAAACCATGCGTTTTAGACGCACATTAGTTAACATATTTTTTTTTTACAAAAGAGGAACCTTCAACAGTCACTCACTTCCAACAAGTTCTTCCTCCAGACACACTGAAAGAAGTTAGGAGATTGGGCGGACACCCGATCTAGACAACATATGTAAGTCTTTCCTTGTCATCATATTTTCCTTTGTTGTTCTGCTACTTGTATATGCTTAGTTCATAACTAACTTGTTTATATTTTCCTTTTATCAAGCTCACTATCATGAGAATCTAAAAGAGGGCCAACCTCATACTATGACGACTCCAGCATCACCCTTCTAGCGTAGATGACGCTACCAAGCTTCTTCTATGGAATAAGGTTGTTGGGGGCAAGACTCATGGCTGATTATACGTCAATGGAGACTTGTCCTCCAACATCAGGGCCAATGTCACCTCACTGGCGGGAGAGTCTCAGGCTTCTCACGATAAAAGTAGTGGTGGAGTAGAACAAGATGCCATGACGAGGTTGCAAGTTGACGCTGAGGCGTCAAGAACCGAAGATGCACACCTCAAAGAGGCATTGGACTAGTCATAGCAGACTGCAGAAGCTATCAACAAGAATGTCGAGGAGGCCAAACACATGGCGACATAGGCCAGTGCAATTTTGTGGTCTTGTACCTGACTAGTAAATACATGCCTTATAGTCCCATAGCCGTACCTCTGCAATATCTTATTGACTGCTGCGCAGGATCATGATTATCCCCAGTACAATTCCATCCACAAGGATTTGTAAACCCATCAGACCTGCATCATCAAAAATCAACGGCACCCACACTAATCAATTATTTCCTTCAAGTCTAGGCAAGTTTCAGCAACAAATAGCAGCAATTATACATGCCAAACGAGACACTATAATAGCAGTATCAGCCCTGTTATCCAAATTGAAACCAGAGAAATGCCACTGCAGAAATATCATCAATCGAAGATACCTTTACTCCAACCAGCAACATTGTTAAACCCATAAATCTGCACCAACACCTCAATACCCCACGGTACATTACCAAATGGTGTTGCCACTCCTCACAAATTATCCTTTTGCTTCATTCGAAATTTAGCAAGCTCAAAAGTTCTTTCCACATTCGCTTCGGCCGCACAAAAAATTACTTCATTCCTCGCAAGCCAAATTGACCAAATACAGGCGAACCACACAACCAAATAATTCAACCTCCTGCTCTTACTTCCCCCAATCACATGCTGCTTGAAATGTACCAAG
This sequence comes from Acmispon strigosus, assembly GCA_030819835.1. Classification (NCBI taxonomy): domain Eukaryota; kingdom Viridiplantae; phylum Streptophyta; class Magnoliopsida; order Fabales; family Fabaceae; genus Acmispon; species Acmispon strigosus. The sequence goes on from JAUAMA010000002.1 coordinate 29,192,173, forward strand.
CAGTCCTCACATTCCTGATAGATAGCACATAAACAACTCAGACCCTGCTGAATGATATTCCGTTTCATTAGATTTTCACGGGATTAGATTCTGTTCCTATACATTTGTAGGTGATGGACACCTCGCCATCCATAATCTGGTCAAGAGTCTGCTGGGCCTTATACTCAGTCTGCATAGAAAAAAGCCCTTCCTCTGCTCTCTCCCACTGCCATGCCATACATCCTTCGAATCTGAGATAAATTAAGTTCCTGTAAAAACTGGTCCAATAGTTGTTTCTCCCATTCAAACAGCTCCCTCCTCCACCTCAAGTCCCATACCCAACATATCAGCGACAACATCATAAGCTCCCTTGCTCACCAAACGCCCGCCACCTCCACTTGGATACTAGCACATTGTTAAAATGCTCCAAGTATTCAATCCCCAGGCCTCCCTCATCCTTAGATCTACACACCGTCTCCTAGCTTACCAATGCTAACTTCCTCACCCCCTCTCCCCCGCCCTATAAGAAATCCCTCTGAATTTTTTTGCACTTATTTAATACAGCTTTTGGAGCCTTAAAAAAAGAAAAGAAAAAGACACAGGAAGAGAAGATAACACACTCTTGAACAGACAAAGTCTGCCACCAAAAGAGAGAGATATGTGCTTCCACGACGGGTTCCCAAATTGCAATTCTTCTAGGATTAGCACCCACTAGAATGCGCAAATACGTAAAGGGAGTTTCCATCACCTTACAATTTAGCACTACATCCAGCTTCAAGAGCTCTCTTCTTTCCACCAACACCCCGGCCAACTTGCTTTTGGAGAAGTTAACCTTCAACCCAGACATTAATTCAAAACAACGCAATATGCTTTTTAAAACCATAGCATTCTGAATTGAGGCTTCTCCTACAAATAAAGTATCGTTTGCAATTGTAATAAATTAACCTCCACATTACCATCGCCCACTCCATACCCTTTAAACAAGCCCGCTTGAGAAGCCTGCCTCACCATCCCACTCAGACCCTCCGCAACTATTAAGAACAGAAAAGGTGTCAAAGGGTCACCTTGCCTCAGGCCCCTCTCAGGACTAAATTCATCGGTGGGGCTACCGTTCACCAAAACAGAAATAGTCACGGATTCAATACAAGACTTCATCCATCTGATCCATTTCTGGCAAAACCCGAGCCTCATCATCATATAATTCAAAAATTTCCAATTCACCGAGTTGTAAGCCTTCTCGAAGTCCACTTTAAACACATTGCATTCCTTTTTCCTCCTCTTTGAGTCATCAACCACTTTGCTAGCAATAATTACACTCTCCAACATGGATCTTCCACCCATAAATGATGATTGTCTCTCATCTATAACCTTTCCCAAAATAGTCTGCAACATTTGGATAGTAGTTTAGATACAATTTTATACAAGCTGCCAACAAGAGAAATTGGCCTATATTCACCTAGACCAAGAGGATTGTCCACCTTTGGGATTAAAGTGATAAACGACGCATTCACTCCCTTAAGCCAAACGCCATTGTGGTGAAAATTCAGCAACATCCTTTTCAAATCCTCTTTAATCAAGTCCCAAAATGATTTGATGAATCGAAAATTGAACCCATCCGGGCCCATGTTTTTATCGCTATCACAATCCCAAACAACTTCTTTATTTCCTCAACCTCAAAATCAGCAACAAGCATCCTATTATCTGCATTAGTAATTCTTTCAAAATGGACTCCATCTAGCCTTGCTCCTTCCCATGCTGAATCCTTAAACCGTGTTTCAAAAAATTGCTTAACATTTCTTTTAACCTCGGCCGAATCCTCCACCCAATTTCCATCAATGGTAAGGCACCTTAATGAATTCATCTTTCTCCTCCAATTAATAACTCCATGAAAGTATTTTGTATGGGGGTTGGTTTTAAGACCACCATTTTGGTCCTTAAACCACCCCCCCTTATATAGTAAATTACCCAATTACCCTTGATAATAATAATTATTACTCTCATATCCTTCTTCTTCTTCCTAACTATCCCTTCCCCCCCACCCCTCACTCATCACCTTTCACCCCACACCACCCCCTTCTTCCTCCCATCACCATTATCACCACCACCCCATCACCATTACTGCCAACCCACACGACCCCCCTTTTCCATTCCATCATTTCCACCACCACCTCCACCCTTACCCCATTTATACCTCCATTAACTTTAAACCATACCTACATTAAACCTCAACCTCAATCACCTCCAACCTCCTAAAGATGCTCTGATCTTCCCCACGCAGCTCTAATCCGCAAGAAACGAGCTCTGTGTAATTTTCGCACCTTTAGGTGCGAAAATCACACATATATATTCTATCAACCACATGCTTGAATGTTCACGATGTTAGAATTATTCTTATAACGACAGAATTTTTTTTGTAAACATAGAACTGTAAGAATATTACAATATATACAAAATATTGGTATATACTGTAAGGTGCGACAGAATTCTTATAAGGTGCGATTCTTAAAACCAACCAACCATATTGGTATATATTGGTATATACTGTAATCGCACCTTAAGGTGCGATTCCAGCACATCAAAATCATACCTTAAGGTGCGAAAATTACAAAATATATTACAAAAAAATATTCTTTTATTTTATTATTTGTATATATTGCAACCGCACCTTAAGGTGCGATTTAGATGTGCTGGAATCGCACCTTAAGGTGCGAAAATCAAAAAATAAATTTAAAATAAAATAAAATTATCATTTAATTATTTATATATATCGTAATCGCACCTTAAGGTGCGATTTAGGTGTGTTACATTCGCACCTTAAGGTGCGAAAATTAAAAAATAAATTAAAAAAAATAAAAATTTCATTTAATTATTTGTATATATCGTAATCGCACCTTAAGGTGCGATTTAGGTGTGTTAGATTCGCACCTTAAGGTGCGAAAATCACAAAACATATTAAAAAAAAAAATTCGTTTAATTATTTGAATATGTTGTAATCGCACCTTAAGGTGCGAATCATGCATGTCAAAATCGCACCTTAAGGTGCAATTTTTAACCAGGAACACGAAATTTTCAAAATATTGGAAACCAGACTATCAGATATCAAATCCACTGCTTTTTTGCAATAACTAACAACATAAACTACCAACCCAGCAAAAAATCCACCCCTACATACCAATATCTACCAAAAACGAAAATTACCAAAAGAACGGAGAGAAGAAAGAGGGAACGACGAAGGGAAGTAACAAAGCAAAGGTTAGTGTAAAGGGGGTGGGGTACTGTGTGTATACGTTTAATGGGGGGTTGGGGAAGGAGGTTTTTTTTTTTTTTAATTATAAGGGCATTTTGGGAATTCAGGAAATTAGGGGGTGGTTTAAAGACCAAACGGGTGTTCTTAAAACCAACCCCCATTTTGTATTGGCATCTCCGTCTGTTACCCATTTATGTCTTGATTTCTGATACAACAAAGACTCATTCATTTTTGCACATCTCCAGAATGCAGTAAGCCATTCTCTCCTTAACTAAACTTCCTCCGACTCTAAGCTGCGAACTTCCTCTACCCGATCCAACTCATTAATCTTTTCTACAAGGTATCTACATTTTCCTTGTCCCATGCTTTCAACTTCCCCTTTAATATTTTCAACTTCTCCTTCAAGACAAGTTCCCCACCCGTGAATTGTAACTTCAGACCAAGACTTTTCCACAAATTGTAAAAAACCTGGTTCCCAATTAACTATTAGCTTTCAACCAACTATCGCGCTTCTGTTTCTCCATTATTACAATTCATAATTCTTAACGAATGAATAAAGTGGCTAACCTTTCTTCTTCTGTTTTCTCACGTGCGCCGCCTTCGCCCTTTGATGCAACGGTCTCATCATTAGTCACCCCACTATCATGAACTTTTATACCGGCATTTAATTCCCCCTGACCCTTCAAGAATTCACCCTCTTCAACTTCCTGTTCCACCCCTGTCGTGGCCCTCTGCCAGAGCCGCCAGCCCAACCACCAATTCCCTCCTCCTCCTCCTCAGCTCCATTTTCGCAATCTTGCACCCCAAAAGAGAGGGTTTCAGACCCAATTCTGCACTGAAAATTACACGAATCCTCCAAGAATCTTGCCTCGAAAATAATTCCATTGATCCGCACCTTCTTATGGTAGAAAATTGGTTCCATCATAGAAGTTCGGATCCTAACTCAGCATATACCAATCAGAATATTAATCAATATTGGAATTGTTGGACAATGTTCTCAGATTCGAGACTCACGGAGCAGGGTGTAGACTCGTAGAATCGTATAAACGTAACACTAATATACATAAATGTATTATATGCATATAAATTCATAATAACAAACACTTTAATAGACTTGCATAATCCATAATATTGTCATTGTCAATAATAAAATATTCAAGTACCAAAATGTACCGCCGAAGGTCTGCGTGCAGCGTGCCGCGTGTGCCTCAGCCAGACCAGAACTGAAGGCTATGTAGCGTGCAACGTGTGTGGCTGGGAATGGATAAAGGGGAAATGAAAACACGTTTTCTACTGTAGATTTATTTAAATTAAAACCGGGTCAAACTGGGTAACCGAGTGGTGTGCAACCCAGTTCGCATATAGTAGAATCAGAGACGGCACGGCGATTCCACGATTCTACCCGTTCCACGCCGATTCCACTCGATTCCACCAGATTCCACCAGATTCCGATTCTACCACCGATTCAAGACGAAAGGTCCAGTAGAAGCGTAGAATCGCCCGATTCTACGAGTAGAATCGCGATTCTGACAACAGTACTTGGAGCTGCCTTCCTCACTCAAAACCTTGAGCTTCCTCAACTTCAACATCAGGACATGCCTTCTTTCTTCTTCTTGAAAAATGTTGAAGATGATATTATACTTGATTTCGCAGTGGCTCAGTTTTCTAACATTGACAAAGCTGATTGGATCCTCTGCAATTCCTTCTATGAGTTGAACAAAGAGGTATATGCAGCTAAAACTTTAGGTATTGTTTGGTTCAAGGGGAATGGAGGGGAGGGGAGGGGAGGGGTTTTAAAAACTGAATTGTGTTTGGTTCATAATTTTGAAGGGGAAGGGAGGGGAATGGAGGGGATCAAAACCCCTTCTCACTCAATTTTTTATTCCCTCCAATTGTGGGGGGATTGAGAGGGAAAATAATTTTGTGACAAAAATCTCCCTACACAAATTTGGTAATTCCCAAATTGAATAAAACATACCTAAATTGGTTCTGCTTCTTTCCCATTCCTCTTCTTTCCCATCCCTCTTCGTTCGTACTTCCTGCTTCTTTCCCATATACTATTAATATACCAAAACCAACCAAACATAACAGATCAAACTCCTCAGGTACAGAGGATTTCGCATCAAAAGAAAGCAAAGAATTAGATATTATCACCAATGGATACCTGCATGGAACAAGTACCAGCACCAGGAACACAAAACGAACCAACCAGCATTCTGAATTGGAACTGCATCATGGTTTCCAAACAATGACCCTTATTAAATACCCCTGTTACAGCCATACATACATCATGGTATTTAAATATACTTATCTTGTTTGCTAGGATTTCATTGCTGTTGGTTATAATATTTTCTGTTTTTAAAATAGTAAGGGGTAGAAAAGTAATTTAATTATAAAACCCCTCCCCTCCCCTTGTGAACCAAACAAAAAAAAAGTTATTTTCCCTCCCCTCCCCTCCTATGAACCAAACATGTTTTGTATTAAAATCCCTCCCCTCCCCTCCCCTCCCTTCCCCTCCCCTCCATTAAAATCCCTCCCCTCCCCTTCCCTCCTTTGAACCAAACATACCCTTAATGTTGCATTTATTGCTTTTATTTTTGTTTTTCTCTTATAGCATGTTTTGGAGCAGCTTCTCTCTATCAGAATTAATTTTAAAACTCAAAAGCTAATCTTTACATAAACTTCTCTTCATAGTTAATTATAGAAGCATTTTCAAACATACGTTTAATTGTGAGATTTTCCAACTGTAATGAGTTTCTCATGTTAAAATGTTACCTAATATTGTATAGGTGTAATTCATTTTTCATAAATTGTCAAAAACTTTGATAAAACTCTTGTACTAAATTTTTCCTTTAATTTTTTTATACATAGCGGGAGTTTTATAGCACCAGTTTTACTATTTTTATCACCATCTGCTCAGCGGTGGAGTTAGTCTTATGGGTATGTTTTATTTCAATATTAAAAATTTAATGGTTAGTGATTATAATTGTTTCTACTTTCTAGGTAGCTGATTGGACGATGAAGATTTGGCCCAAATTTAGGACCGTAGGACCTTCCATCTCATCCATGTTCTTAGACAAGCAAATTAAAGATGATGAAGATAATGGTGTTGCAAAGTCCACAAGTGAAGAATACTTGACATGGCTAAATGATAGGCCAAAAGGGTCTGTTGTGTATGTTTCTTTGGAGAGTATGGGCTTTGTAACACATTGTGGATGGAACTCCACATTGGAAGCTTTGAGCTTAGGTCTGACCAAGACACCAACACCAACCTTATTGTAGATGTTTGGCAAACTGGAATCAGAGCTCCACTTGATGAGAAACAAATCATGAGAAGAGATGTATTGAAGCATTGTATATGGGAAATAATGGAGTGAGAAAGGTAAAGATATTAATAAAAATGCTACGCAAATTAAGGCTTTGGCGGCAGGAGCTGTTGGTGAGGGTGGAAGTTCTTGCAAAAACATTACAAAATTTGTGAATAACTTTTTCCATGTAGGTGCAACATGCCCTGATTCACAAATTGATTCCTGATCAAGAAAAACTTTTTCCACGTCTCTTTTGTTACTGTCTCTCATAATTGACCAATAAAAAATTATTTTATGTATTAAATTTGATGTTATAATAAATAATAATGAGTTTTGAAATTAGCATTTTAATTATTAATAAGAAAGTGACAATAGACTCCTCTAAATTTAAGAGAACTTTAGAGTTCTATACAATCAAATGAACACCTTATTTATTGTTGACAAATGTTTTAAAGTGCATCATGTTAGATTATTTTAGCTTTATTGAATTAGTTGTCTTAAGGATAAAATAATCTTGGATTAATGATATGGTAGGTCCCTGTGTTTGTACCTAAGTTTGCGATAGGTCCCTCGCCGGAAATTTTTTTGATATAAGTCCCTTAGTTTGCACCAAGTTTAGGTTTAGTCCTCACCGGAGACCGGAGCTCTGGCAAGTGCTTACGTGGACTGCTGACTGTATTATTAACGATGACGTGGAATTTTTTAATTATTTTTGAAATTTCAAATAACAAAATTCATTATAAACTTAAAACTCCTAAACAATTCTAAATCCTAAATTAACTCCCAAACACATAAACCCCCAATATCATCAAACCTAAATTAGAAACCCAATCTAAAATTTCAATTGCTTCTCCCTGCTGCTGCAAAATCGTGAGCTTAATATAAATGTTTTTGAGAGAGAGAGAGGGGGAGGAAGAAGGATCTAGAAACAGGGAGTGGTGAGAGAGGGAGAAAACAGAGAGAAGTGGCGACGAGAGGGAGAGGGAAGAGCGACGACGCCGGAGCTTTGGTGGCGAGGCGCGGCGACGGTGGTGACTGATGACGGTGGCTGGTACGATGGCGACATACGAGGAGGGCGGCGGTGGCGAGAGGGAGAGACAGAGGGGAAGAGAGAGAGAGATCAAGGGAAAGAGGAGATCGAGACAGAGAAGGAGAAAGGAAGTGATGGCAAAACAAGGCGAGGTCGAGAGCGGCGCGGGGAGGCGAGGCCGGCGGCACGGCGCTACGGCGAAGGAACGGCGTGTGAGGGGCTGCTGCTGTTCGAATCGAAGCTTTGGGTGTCTGGGTTTGAGGTTCAAATTTGTGTTTTTTCTGGGTTTGGGGTCTAGAATCTGTACTTTTTTTGCTAGGTTTGGTGTTGAAATTTGGGTTCTTTCTGGGTTTGAGGTTCAAAATTGACGCAATCTGGTTTTTTTTTTTGTAATCTAAACTTCTGGATTTAAGCTTCATTGAATCTATTCACCTTTGCTAGGTTTGGTGTTGAAATCTTCTTGTTTGATTGATGTTGAAGATGGAGAGAATGATGTTGAAGATGAAGATGGAGGAGACGAAGATGTTGATGTCCTTGGTGATGAGTTATTGTTTTTATTTCCTGGGCTTTTGATGGAGAAGATGAAGATAATGATGATGAAGAAGACGAACGTGCTAGGCTTTTCTGAAATTGAAAGATGAACATCATAGATTTTTCTAGGTTTTTAGATTGGGTTTTTAATTTAGGTTTGATGAAATTGGGGGTTTATGTGTTTGGGAGTTAATTTAGGATTTAGAATTGTTTAGGGGTTTTAAGTTTATAATGAATTTTGTTATTTGAAATTTCAAAAATAATTAAAAAATTCCACGTCATCGTTAATAATACAGTCAGCAGTCCACGTAAGCACTTGCCGGAGCTCCGGTCTCCGACGAGGACTAACCCCAAACTTGGTGCAAATTAAGGGACTTATATCAAAAAAAAATTCCGGCGAGGGACCTATCGCAAACTTGGGTACAAACACAGGGACCTACCATACCATTAACCCAATAATCTTTTACTTATTGCTTATTTATATTTGTTCTTTTGTTTCTGTTAGGACTAACACTCATATTTGCTTCTAATGAAAACCTTACTACAAATGGTTCCCTTTGTTCTCTCTTTACATGGTATTAAAGCCAGGTTTGGTGGATCTTTAAAGAGATGCAAAACTAGTTTAGCTACCACGGGATTTTCTCAGCAATATGGTGTGGATTATGAAGAAACTCTTTGCTCTTGTTGCCAAAATGACCACTATTTGCATTCTTCTTGCAGTTGCACATCTATTCTCTAGTGGCATATTTCATAAATAGATGCTATAAATGCCTTCTTGAATGGTGATCTTCAACACAAATAAATAAAACACAATCTATCTTAAGAAACATACTCTTATCACTCTGACTTCTTCACTTAAACTTTCAACCTTCAAACGAACATGTTTCCTCCATATATTTTTTTCCATTTCTAGCAGTTGAGTCACCTTCATCATCATCAACCCATGCAAAGTGATTATAATTTTCGATACTTCCATTGCACTACCTTCTATAGAATGATCTTGATAGGTTCTTACGAGTTCTTGAGAATCACACCTCAACCTTGTCATTGTAATAGCATTGCCAGAACCTGCCATTATTAGAGGAGCTTCCACTACATGCAAGCTTTTGTCTAGTTTATATACATGATGTGTTTTCAATCTCCACCTATCATCTATCTTACTCTACAAAATTGAAGTGGGACGGTAAGAGCCTAGAAAAATCAATTTCAAATTCAAGAAATTCATATTTGAAGCTTTTTACTATTATTTCACTTTATTTTTCGTTCTCTTTTTTCCTTTTCACTTATTTTCTTTACTCAACAAAACAAAATATAACAACTTTGACATATTCACATTCACTTTATTCTTTTTTATTCAATTTTCACTTATTTTTTTCTTTACATCTCTTTACTTTTCTCATCACATCACCTATTATATCTCTAACTTCTCTCTCTTCAATTTATGTGTGGAGTGATTTAATATGAACAAACCATTTTCCAAAGTGTAAACAACCAACCAAAATATTACACAAGCTTAATGAGAATCTTCTAAAAGTATAACTTAGGCAACTTTGCAAGAGGTCCACTAGCTTCTTTGGGTACCTATTAAAAAACTATAAAAACATGAAAATAAAACATTTCTATGCAATTCTTTTTAAAGTGATAGTTACTTCACAAAATTCACAAAATGTGTCTCAATGTTATTTTCCTATTTTTGTACTTTCTAACGGGTACCCAACTAATTCAGAGTCATTTTAACTGTGTCGACTTTCTCTTTTTCAAATGCATTATTTTAATTTGAAGGGCATTGATCTTTCACAAATTTTTTTAATGATTTATTAAGAAAATTTGTATTGATCTTATTAAATTAAAAATAAGCTTAAACGATTATTAATCTTATTTACTCCATAAACTTGTTATTATTTTTATTTTTTTTATTTTGTTCTCTAAGATATCTCACATGAGATATCTTACAACCGTGAACCGTAACTGATTCTTTATTGCCATTAATTGCATTGTTTACATTTCTGGTTGAAATTTATCAACCATTTATTTTAGAGTAATGATAGTTCCAACCTCTTTTCCTTTCATCTTATTTCCACCATCTTAATTTTTCTATCTCTACCCGCATTTTATTTCTCATCGCATATATCATATCAATCATTTTTTTTTTCTCTTTGGTGGAGGGTGGAAATAGGTGTGTAACAAGTTTCATTCCTTATTTTAACATTGTTAGCTCAGCAACGTAAAGTTGCTTTCACAACGTTTGCGTCTGAGGATGATCTCATTATAAAAACAAAATAAGAGATATTGTGTGTTTCTGTTGAAAGAACCAACACTCCAACCCAATGGATTTGAATTCTTCTCCTTCCAACTACACGATTCCCGTGAATGGGACAATCCCCGTCGCTTCCACGTTGGCCACCGCCACCATCCCTTCGGAAAACCCTCCTCCGGCCAACGGTTCCGGCGACCGGAAACCCATCGCCCTGTGGCCGGGGATGTACCATTCTCCGGTGACCACCGCTCTGTGGGAGGCAAGGTCCAAGATTTTCGAGAGGCTTCTCGACCCGCCAAGGGATGCTCCTCCACAGGGTGAATTGCTCACCAGAACCCCTTCGCAGAGCAGGACCAGCATCCTCTACAACTTTTCCTCTGATTTTGTGCTCAGAGAGCAGTATAGGGATCCCTGGAATGAGGTCAGAATTGGCAAGCTACTGGAAGATCTTGATGCATTGGCTGGAACTATTTCTGTTAAGGTACCATGTTAAAGTTTCCATTTTTCTTTTCAATTTTGTTGTTGTTTTTTGAGTTTTTTAGGTTTTTAGGAATTTCTTATGTGGGTTTGCTTTTAATAATATGATTACATGGTCAAATTGGGGTGCAATTGTGATGGGGTTGAACTTCAAAGTAAGTAGGTTGTATTCTGTTGACAGGTAGTTTTGGTTTTAGTTCATTTTTAAAATTTAATTTCAGTTTGTGTTTTCTGATTTCTAAGGTTTTTATGGGAATGGACTGTGTGAGTAGTGCTTGTAATGTGGTTATGTGCTCAAGTAGGGATGTAAATGGTGATGACTGATGAGGTTGAACTTCAAATTAGGTTGTATTTACTATTTAGTAGCCTAGTAGGTCAATTATAGTTTGGCACTTACATTCAGGAAGTCTTGGCATGAACATTCACCTAATTTTGGAGACCTGAACAAGGTATTGCACCATGTAACTAATATTTATGGCTTTTCTTGCAATGAGCTGAGTATGGTTAATAACCAGCTAGCTTCTGTTATGTGGATCAAAATGTGACCAATCCATTTAGATTTTAATCAGGATTTTGTTTATCTATTTTTTGATGATGTTTTTTTTCTATTTTTTGGTGGTATAGCACTGTTCTGATGAAGCTAGCACAACAAGGCCGCTTATAGTTGTCACTGCTTCTGTTGATAAGATTGTGCTAAAGAAGCCAATTAGTGTTGGCATTGATCTCAAAATAGTTGGTTCTGTTATATGGGTTGGGCGCTCCTCAATAGAGATTCAACTGGAGGTTACTCAGTCCGAAGAAGGTACATTTCACAGGGCTCAAGCATATCTGACAATATGAGTAATTGAGGTGTCCAAACTAAGTAGTTTCTCAATTACTCTGTCTCGCATAACAGTGTTTGTCTCGTTAGCACAAACATTATAAGCAAAAAGTTTTTTTATTGTTTCCTCCATACAACAATAATAATTTCTGGTGTTGTTCACGAACCTTCATGATAGAATAATCTCCATTTACATCAAATTACACTTGCTCCCCAACTTATGTGTCAACAAAACTCATGCAGAGGGCAGTGATGCAAACTCAGTAGCCCTAACAGCCAATTTCATATTTGTTGCCCGAGACTCAAAAACTGGGAAGGCTGCTCCTGTGAATCGACTTTCACCAGAAACTGATCTTGAAAAACATCTTTTTGAACAAGCTGAAGCAAGAAATAATTTGAGAAAAAGGAAACGAGGAGAGGGAAAGAAGGACTTTGATAATGGGGAGGAAAATAGACTTAAGCTGCTATTGGCTGAGGGAAGAGTATTCTGCGACATGCCAGCCTTAGCTGACCGAGACAGCATTTTACTAAGAGATACCAGCCTCGAGAACTCTTTGATATGCCAGCCCCAGCAAAGGAACATCCATGGTCGAATATTTGGAGGTTTCTTGATGCATCGTGCGTTTGAATTGGCTTTCTCAACAGCATATGCCTTTGCTGGATTGGTTCCCTACTTTCTAGAAGTAGATCATGTTGATTTCCTAAGACCTGTGAGTATCTTCTCCATTCTTTTAACAATATCAAAATTTGACTTTACATCATGATGTACTATGTGCACAGCTGGAACAATGTTTGAAATTTCTATGACCAATTTGAATTCAACTACAGTTATGTATTTTGCCTTGATTTTTTATGTTTCTAAAGGATTTAAGTAATAATAATCAAGAAATTGGCCATTGAGTAGGTTGATGTGGGGGATTTCTTGCGCCTCAAATCCTGTGTTCTGTACACTGAACCTCACAACCCAGATCAGCCACTTATCAATGTTGAGGTTGTTGCTCATGTTACAAGACCTGAGCTACGATCTAGTGAGGTTAGTCTAACTGAACTTCACCCTTCTATTCTTGTAGCTTTCTAGTAGTTGAAGATTGTAATCAGCTTTGTCTTTTCTGCTGCATTATGTGAATACAGGTATCAAACACTTTCCATTTCACCTTCACACTACGTCCAGAGGCAAAGGCTATGAAAAATGGATTTAAACTTCGAAACGTGGTGCCAGCAACAGAGGAAGAAGCACGCCGCATACTAGAGCGCATAGATGCTGACAACTTGAATGAATTCTTCAGAACATAAGAAGAGAAACAGAAGTCAGCTGGTAAAGTATAGAAAATGGCTACCACTAGTTGTGTGAGCTGAAGTTCAAAGATTAGCTCTTATATATAATAATTTTGCTGGCCAATCATTGAGGTCGCAAGTTAGCGTTATATGTCTAGGAACTATCATCATTGGACTTGATAGATGGTAATTGGTGCATAGATGGCATGTATATGAACCTTATTTTAGAGTTTTAGTAGACACCTTCTCATATGATATATTGATGAGAATGAATGAATGTCTATGTCTACATATATATAATGTTAAGGATTTTCATACATTTACACCAACTTTTTCTTTCATCTCATTTTTACTCACTTTCTCCAACCTATGATTCATATCTCCCATTTTTCTCTCTTCTATTCTTATCTCTAGGGTGGATTTGGTGTGTTAATAAAATAATCCATAAGTTAATGAGTTTTTAGTGGTTTATTACATAACCTCCTGTTTAATTGAAGTTATAGTGATTTTTAAAAATTAGGGGCTTTACCAAATAAAATAAAATAAATATAGGATTAAAATTAAACATTTCCAATATTTCAAAGGCTAAAATATATTTAAACCAAACTCGCAATTGCATTAATTTTCAGAGAGTTCAGCTTCCATAGGTCATACCTAATTGGCCAGGTAATATGTATGGTGTAGATGAAAATAAGCAATGGGTCATATTCTATCAGGGAGTTATGTTTAATGTTATTCCCATTGTATTTCCCATCATTCTCTTATTTTCCTAATTCCCAAAATACCTTTAAAAAAAAACCAAAAATACCTCATACCCACCATGCGCCCTCCCTTTCTCACTTTTGCATACTGAAATAGCCTCTCTTTCTCACATTCACACTATCTTCTCCCATCCTCCTCCCATTCTATTCTCAACATACTCAACCTATGACCCATTCTCCTCTCTCAAATCCAACCCGCGACCCTCTCTCCATAGTCATCCAACATCCTTCTTCTTCCTAAACCCAAGTTTAGGTGATTCAATCCCTTTCAATTCTTCTTCTATTCACCCCCAATTTTTGTTGTAAACTGCTGTTGTTGTTGTTCTACTTCTTCTCATTTCATTTATTTTAATAATTTACTTTGGATTTTGCTTGTGGGTGTTCTGCATGTTCTGGTTGTTGTGCGTCTTATTAATTTCCCGATCTGCAGAAAAATTACACTTGTAAGTGCAATTTTGCCTCCCTGGTCGCACTTACAAGTGTGAAATTGGGTAATTCCTGTGTTGAATTGAATTGCACTTGTAAGTGCGATTTTCACATACAAGTTCGCACCTACAAGTGCGATTTTAGCTCATTGTTAATTTTTTTTTTTTTTGAGTTTATTTGGATTTAAAATACAAGGAATACGGGAACCTATTCTATAAAATAATATATTTTCCTTTTGGTACAGAAATGGCAAGGACTCGTTACACTGCTCGTCCGGTTCAACATGAAGAAACACAAATTCAAGAAGAGGACATCCATAATAGAGGACATGCATCGCATCATAGGCGGCGTGGAAAAGCTCCGGTGGTGGAGGAGCCATCATATAACGAGGATCATTACGAGGAGCAGGAATAGTGGCAGGACATGTATGAGGGTCAGCATCAGTATGTTGATGATGACCAATATATGGGTCATGATGAAGATGGGTATAGAATGATGAAGATGGGTATAAAGGATAGGTAGGTAATAAAATTTGTTTTTAAGGGTAATTTAGTAATTAGACAATTAATGAGGATGGTGGGAAACACAATGGAGACGACATTAAACATAACTCTCATCCTATCATGAGTCAGCCTCACAATAAAATCACAAGTTTCTCTGGTCTAAAAAATAGCATGTTTCTCTCAAGAATTATAAAAATGTGATTCTATTTTCACTTTTTATCTTTAAGACTTATTAAAATAATAAAAATACTAATATATATATATATATATATATATATATATTTTTAATTATCTTTTATAAACCTTAAAAAGTAAACTAGAATAAATTGGACATTTCATAATTAAATTTAAACATTTATAAATGTTACAAAAACCTTAACCAACATTTTGTTAGTAAAACCCATTTAAAAAAGATACAAATACAAACCCTTTTAATAAAGATAATAAAATGCTCAGTTCTTTTTGAAATCTCATTAAGGTAATAGTGTACAAGTTAAGAATTATAATTATAGTTAAGAATTATCTAGGTCATCAGAATAAGCATCCTCATTGTCAAAGTCATTAAAGGTTGTTGGTGTTTTATTCCTGGACTCAGAAGCAGCAGCACGAAATTCTTCATGTTCTGAGTTGTGTTCAAAATCTCCATGATCTACTTGATTTGACAAGACTCTGGATCATTCCCACTTTTCATCATAATCACTGTCATCTAACTCACATCATTGTCATCTTTTCCTTCTTTCCTTTGTACAGTAACATTCTCACCCTCTTTATGTCCCTCAGAAGCAACACCCTCACCCTCATTATGTCCCTCACCTCAGCCTCACCCTCTTTATTACCAACAGCAGGGACCCCCACCATCTGTACTTGTTTCACCAGCACCCCTACCCTCTTGAATGCCCTCACCAGCAACCCTACCCTCCTTAGCTCCCTCTTTAGTACCCCGACCAGCAACCCTACCCTCTTCAATGCTCTCACTAGTACCCTTGTCAATTTCAATTAAAGGGATCATCTCAGGGTTATCAGGAGCTACTTCAACAAGATGTGGTTGTGGATCAACTAAATGCTCAATATAAAAGTCAATTATATTATGGCCCTTGACTTCCTTAAGAAACCTAAGCCCATCTCCATCATTGTTGAATGGTCTACATCCATTGACAAGTGGTAGGGCAAGGTGTTTATACTACACATTATATGACACATACTCCAAGCTTTTTATAATTTTACCGAAATCAATAGAATTAATCTCATCCACATCCCACCTCTCAACAGATTGACATGCATCATTTATATAATCTACCCTAGGTTCCCTAATAAATTTTCCACCATGCCATACATGCACTGTTGCTAAATTAGAACAAGTGGGCCTACAAATAATGAAGATGCAATGCAATAAGGGAATAAATTAAGCAAACCAAGACATCACTATCAGATAAAGACAAATGCAACAAATTAAACAATATGTGAGAATCTTGAAAAGGTACCTAAATCGATAATTTTCTGGAAGTTTCTCCTCACCCCAGAAGGTAGGGTCATCAGATGTTGGCTTTTCACATGTGCTTTGTTCAAGGACCACCTGCTTCCCCTTGTTCTTCCTCGAGGTCCCTCTTCCTTTGCTTCGTCGACCTCCACGCCTTGAAGACCCACTTGCCATGGTGAGAATCTCGCCCCGGCAACGTTGGTTTAGGATGGAAGAAGGTCTGGGGCGGGAATCGCACACAGGTTCTTCAGGGGTAGCAGCCGCACTCTTCTTCTTCCTCTCCTTTTCTCAATTTCGTTCTTTGTTGCTAAATTGGGAATTAGGGTTTCGATTTGGGGATTTAAGTGAATTTAACTATTTTCAATTAAATTTTTTTTACCTCCTCATGTGCAAATCACGTGTTTCTGTTTTTTTAAATTTTTTTGATTACCAAGTGGAATTGCCAGGTCATCAAAAATAATACACATCAGCCTCTTCCGTCCAATTTTTGACAGCAGAATGACGGAAGGGTAAACACTGCACATGTGAAATTGAAGGAGGGTACACTTCGGGCCAGAAATACTCGGGGGCACGTTTCACAAAAGTATGTAACTCAAGGGGCAGAAAGTGCATTTAAGCCTATAATTAATATCATCATTTGTATAAAAATGGTTATTTGACTTTCTAATAAATCATTTTACTTTTTTTAATGTTATCTCTCATAAATTGATCCTTTTATTTAAATAGATAAAAAATAAAGATATATTTGATAAAATAGTAATGAATATCAGTATATCACCTTAACTTTTTCACAACTATCCTTGAAGGATAGCTCAAGTTGTAAGAGTTAGGGGACATATCGATTGGGGAGGGCAAGGTCCAAAGTTCGATCCCTAGAAGAGAAATTTGGCTTATAAAGACTTTTTCACCACTACAAATAAGAAGGGAAGATTAGCTCTATATGCAATTTCTCACTCCTACATGGAAGATTTTGTATGAGATCTATCACAAGTTCAATTAAGATTTACATGAGGTGCAGTCTTGCGGTAGTGAAAATGTTACCGCACTTTAAAGTGCGGTACACATGGGGGATGGTATTAATAGGGGTGTGGATGGTATTAATATAAATGCCCTTACCGTTTATAACAAGTCATTTTTGCTATTGTATGGTCCAAGAACTAGAGTGTTGTTGCACCCTAGGGTAATTCCAATTGCAAGAAAAAGTTACCTCTAATTGAAAACCTATTTACATGCTATTATAACAACCTTGTCCCAAAGAAAATCTTCTACTCTCCTTTTCTCTATATAATCTACATAAGCTGAAACCTTTTACAAGGATTTTTACAATTTGACAAGAAAAAATTACAAATTTGGCCAGAACATGTAGGTTCCAACCAATCTCAAAATCACCTGGTTCCAGGTTGTTCTTAGGAGAATATGCAGACAACAAATCACTAACATGAAGTGATATAGCTAAGGTGATGAACGGTCATCATCTGACTGGTTATTGTACTCTTGTTTTTCATGCAATTCAGGAAGGGTTTGTTGAAGCATTGGATTAACTGGAACTGGAAATTTATTAGCTGAACTAACCATGGTTCTCTCATTTATCATACCAACTTCTTTGCAGACCCGGTCAAGAACCGCTAAAAAGTCCCTCACAACCATGAAGATCCTAAATGGATGAGCTTCTTCCTTTGCCAAGTCTCCATGAAAATACTCAGTAATCTCCTTCACAAGGGACAAAGCAACATTTTCTTGTGCTTGAATCTTTAGAATTTCCTCCTCAGCCATTCTAATGAAATTGTTCATGAATGCTGTGAATTTCTGACTCCTTTCATCTGATCCCACCGTTTGGTTTAACTGCACAACCTCTGCAATGTTTGCAATTCCTTTGGAAAGTTTAAGGACATCACTGCTGAGAACTTCAGAATCCATTGTAGCAGCCTTCTTAACATTTGATAGATCTGTGCTGAGACTAGATACAACTTGTAGGCCAAGCCTTCTACACATGGCGTCTTCATTCAAAGTAGAGCTTGGAGTTTGATTAGTACCAGAGAGATGACGAGCACCTTCGGTTCGAATAATTTCCTGTACAACAAAATGCAATAGAGTGGTTTTCCCATCTGCGCCTTTCACATCAGCCAGCTTCAGAAGTGTATCAAGTTTGAAGGCCTGCGCATCGCCACGGTTTGTCCCCACGTTCATCCGGTTCCCAGTTTTAAGTACAGCCTGAAGAAGCTTCAAGAACATTCTACAATTTCGCAACTCCTCACACGCAGCCTGCAAAAGCACCAACCATAAGATGGATTAAAACTAGAACTCATGACATACGGAGAGAAGCATCCTAAGAAGTACATAAGAGACAGGAGCAAATATTTTTTTGGATAACAAAATTTGGGGTGAGGGGATGGCGCTCGGTCCAAGGCAAAGGAAAGCTGTTGTTCTCAAAGAGCACTTGCAGTAGACCTACATTTACCTCACCCCAAGGGGATGATTGAAGGCTTGAACATGCAACATGTCCGATACGAGACCCTGTCATGCTCTACTTGACCAACCCCTTGGGGTTGAGACAGGAGCAAACTATATCTATATTATGCTGGTAGACATTAAAATGGGAGAAATTGTTAAAAATAACAGAAACTAAAATAGCATATACCCTAAGGCCCATCTTTTCAAGAATTTTTTTATGATTAAGCCAAAAATATCATAACGGAAACAAACAACTTCAAGTCATGTTTTAAAAACTTCTCATGTTTATAACACAAGGTTTCAACAAATCTTGCATAAAAAATAGAAGCTTTCAGAACATCAAATTTCAACTTGAGATCAGGAAGAGTAATCCTCAAGAAATGAGATAGGCCTTGAAAGTGTGACTGATTACCTCTAGTGTTCGAAAGGATTTCCTAAGATACTCCAATTCAGACTCAAAATTGACCATGTAAAGCATTGCTTCAACCCTTTTAAATGCGAAAGGCACATCAAGCACTGCCTTCAAAAAATTCTCAGCCAGACCAAGCTTGGTTGATGAGTCATCTTTATGTTCCTTCAATTTGCGCTCTTCTTCCTTTGTTGGTGCCATTTTTAACAAGCTTTCAAGTAGTTCTGTTCCAAGTGCATCAGTACTACCTGTACAAAGGTAAATCATTTCATTTGCGTCGCCGGTATCAAAAAGAAAAAGAAAAAGAAAAATTAGAAGGCAGTGGTTAGAGTTACAGACAACAGCAAACTCTTATGCACAAGGACTGCAACATCACTTAAATCTCATTATCTTGCTGCCATTTATCTTTATTATTACAAATCTCATCAATTTATTTTAAAATTGTCATGTACACAAGTTCATTCCACTGTAATAAATTCTTAATAATGGATTTACTACTGGAATATTTCTCTTCTCTTAAATGTGTATGAGATGTAGTTCAATTAAAGGTCCAACCAATAACACAAACCACAGAAAATAAAGTCATAACCTCGGGCCAGATTGAGAAAATACCTTCTAAAAGTGCTTCACACACTTCTTTTGCAGTGACATTAAGAGCTTTGAGCATGATTGCAATATTTTGAGACTTTTTAGGATCAAGTACTCTGCCCTCTTGATTTTGTGAGGGAAGAACAGAGCGTGGAGTAGAATCCTTGGGTTTCTGGTTTGTTGTGTTCACAAACAATGTTTCAATCATTTCCTCATTCAATCTGCAGCCAACCAATTCAGTGTGTTTAGTTCAAGAACACTAATTGCAGCACATACACAAGAATTGTCATCTAATAGGTGCTCCCCACAATTCATAACTTCTAACCATAGTATCCCTCTAAAACTGAGGTGAATTCAAGATAAAGATTTATATCAAAATTTGTACAAAAACACCATAATGAAATTTTTACATCTAATCTTAATAGAATACTGAAATGGCTAAGAGATATCTAAAAGGCTAAGGGTCTTTAAAAAAAAAAAAAAATTAGTACAATTAAGTTTGGGGGAATGGCCAGGTTTGCCCCGCAATGTTACACGTAGAGCATTTCCTCGCTCGCCACCTCCGGCGCGTAATTTACCTCCCAAGACTTGATCTCAGGATCTAAGGGCTAAGTACCATGGGCACATGAGTCTTGTACCAATTGAGTTACCTTAAAAAGCTACCAGAACATAATTTACTCTAGTAAACAAAATAAATTCTAACACAAACTAAAAAGCTAATAAACATTGAAGAGGATCATGATGATAATAGAGAAATCTTACTTAAACGAGTTACACTTCAGCTGATCCCACGCCATTTCGCGATCAGAGCTTGTTTTCACTTTGTCCCAATGCAGGGGCTTCAACTTGGGTTTCAAGGGCACTTCAGCTTCCCCCAAACTCTGTGGCAACTCAACAGGAGAAACATTGGTTGCTGGTTTTTGCAACACAAAAGGCCTCGAAGGAGGCACTAACTCCGGCGGTCCCCAAACGGGTTGACCAACAGGCGTCGAAGGAGGTGGCTTTTCCCACTGTCTCCGCTGCAGCGGAGGTGGCGGCGGCGGTGGCGGTAATGGTGGTGATGGAGGTATAGGCGTTGAAAGAATTGGAGCCTCCCATTGTTTCCTCTGCGGAGGAACAGGAAACCCTGAACTTTGATCCAAAACATTGTCAACTGATGTAGTTGACAACACAGGAATTTCCCATTGTTTCCTCTGTGGCACAGCATTGAAAAAGCCACTGAATCCTCTTTCAGTTTCCGGTGATGAAAGCAGCGTCGGTGACAGAGGCAGTGATGATAGCCCCGGTAGCTTACACCTGTCAGAGACACTTGATATTCTCGGAGACTGGTCGAAACTGTGATGGTGCATCACCTTCTCCGGCGAAGAAGGCAGAGAAAAAACTGAAGATGAAGACACTGACTTTCCACTTTCATTGGAAGCATTAGATAGCCTTAGGAGTTCTTCTTCTTCTTGTGAAGGAAACTGTAGTGATTGTGATGTATCTTCATTATTCTCCAAAATTTTCTCTTTTGATGACCCATTTGGGTTTTTCTCCAAAATTTTGTTAGGTGATGAGGAAAGTGGAGAAATTGAAGGAGAGTGAGTGTCATCTTCTGCAAAAGCCCTCTCTGGCGTTGAGCGTGATGACGAGAACGAAGAAGAGCAAGAACACGAAGAGGATTGAACGTTCTGGTTGTGAATTGGTGATGAGACTAGTGCTGCATTGTGGGGTGGGGTGATTTTCGACGACTTAGGTTGTTTTCTCCGGGGACTGAAACCCGCCGGCGGCGAGAGGCTGATGGAATGAGACGGCTCCGGAGAAATGGAGGAAGAGGAGCGCGAGCTGGAGCTTCTCCCGGCGAAATTCTCGCCGGAAACGGCGGAGTACACTCGCCGGGAACCCGTTTCTGTTCCGCCGGAGCTCTCCCGGCCACCCAAGGACGACCCTCTCGGCGAGTAAAACTCTTCGTCTTCCTCCTCCGAACCCGCGTCACCACGCACCGGGGGCGCAGGAAGCCGCACGAGCGGCGGAAGAGGCCGGAGCTCCGGCGATTCCATTCTCCGGGTCTCCGCCAAGCCGCCGCCGCGGGGAGCGTCGTCGATTCCGCGCGAGTTCACGACGGTGCCAAGGTAGAGGAAGTCGGAGCTGCGGGTTCCGATACCGGCGGCGGCGTTGATAGTTTCGGCATTGCGCGGGAACAGTCCGAGGCTGCTGTCGGAGCTGAAGGCCTTGCTGTCGGCGACGGCGTCGCGGCGGTTCCGGAGGCGCTTGCGGTAGTAGATGAAGGCAAACACGGCGACGACTACGGCGGCGCAAGCTGTGAGGGAGAGGGCGACGGAGAGGTGTTTGTTGGAAGAGGAGGTGGGTTGGGGGGAGTGAGGGAGGATGAGAGAGGAGATGTTGGCTGGGAAGGAAGCAAATGTGATTGGGGAAGGAGGAGGAGGGGTAGGGGTAGAGGGGTAATTTGGGAAAAATGGGGACTGGTCTGGGTTGGTGGTGGTGGTGGTGGTGGGGATGGTGGTTGTGGTGGTGGAAAATGGGTGCTTGGGGTTTTGGATAGAAGGGTGAAGTGGTGGTGGTGGTTTTGGTGATTGAGATGGAGGGAGAGAGTTAAATGGGATAAAGGGTTCATGGAGGATTCTTCTGTTGGTGTTTTTGGTGGTGGATGATAGAAAGGTTTTGGAGGAGGAGAAGAACAAACAGAAGAAGGAGAACAAGAGGGTTTTCATTTTGTGTTGTGAAATTGGAATGTGGCTCAGAATTAATGGAAGGAGAATCTGTCACAGGAGATGAGAGGAGAGGGTCAGGGACTGAGCAGAGAAACAGAGGAGAAGGGTGAGTTTCTGTGTCAATGTTTGTGTTTTTGTTTTGTAGTGTGCTTTGTGTGTCTGAAAAAGTTGAATTTATGATCATATGAGAAAGGAAGAGTGAATTTAGGAAGCGTTGCTTGCTTCCAGCTAAGATTCTCCTCTTACTTATGTTTTTGCTATGAATAAAAATTGGTACACATTCAAATGGTGTAGACCACTAGAGAGATAAAAAAAGAGAAGATATAAGTAATAAGTGTGATATATGATGTGATGTAATTAAAAGAAAGAGATAAAGAGAAAAAAGAAATGTTCAAATGTATTTGTATTGTTTTTTTGGTCTTGACCAAGGTATCCCACAGCCGATTACTGTGAGACTAATCCTTCGCCCAAATGTATTTGTATTGTTTAGGTGTAAACGATTCATTATTTTTGCTACGTAGTGCATGTTTCAATTATTATTTTTTTACAATGAATTTTAAAATGTTAAAATTAATTTTGAAAAAATTATAAAGTCAAAAGTACGGTGAAAAGATTGAAAAGTTGTTTTTATCCGTCTTGATTTAAATTCAAGGAAGTTGTTTCAATTTTTCGGTGAGATTCAACTCTTCTAAAGTGTTTGGAGGATAAAATAAGTATCATAATTACTCATTTCGTCTCAAATTATAAGATCTTTTAGAGACAAACTCGGTGTCCCAAATTATAAGACCCCTTCTAGATTTCAGGAAAAAAAAATAAGTTTTTCTTTTTTTACCCCTTGCTTTCATTATATTTTAAATTTCAAAACTTTAATTACCACCTCTACTAATTACTTTCATAACCAACTTTTGGTATATCCAATACTTACATTAACAATTTTCAATTTTTTTTTAAATAGGGGCATATTTGGAAGATTTGTATAAAAAGTAACAAAACCAACATATTAATTAGCTTATTACATGTTTTCTTGATAGGCGTGATTGTCTGAAAAGGACCCTATAATTTGGGACGGAAGGAGTATTAATTGAGTTATTTTACTCAAAATAAATAATCACTATTAATAATTATAATTATAATATTTACTATACACACAATTTAGAAGAATAAAATCCTTTCGGGTGCATTAAGTAAATTCCTACTGTTTGGGGAGTTTTGTGCATGCCACTTCACACTCACCAATCATTGATTGTTTCTCCTTTCCCTCGTCTTTTATTAATTTCCTTTTTAAACTTTTGAACATTCTTCTTTAATTGGTTTCTGGCAAATATACACTTGAGAGGAGACAATCTTTTTATTATATTCGTTACAAAATATTATATGTCCTCTACAATCTAACATTAAGTTTGTGTTGCTTTGATTATGTGGACAACAAAAATAGTAATCAATTTTTATTGACACTAGTAACTAGTAAGTTGTTTTTAAAATAAAAGTTCAGTAGTGGTTCACTAAAATAATAAGGAATATAATAATGACACACAATGTAAGTGGCATGTCTTGAATTCAATATATGGCATGGGATTTTTTGGCATGGGTTTATTTAACTCTATTCTATTCAGTTTAATAATATTTAATATTTAAGATAAGTGAGTTGAGAATTTTATAAATTTTTATTTTTTAATAAATAAATATATTGGTTCGCTAAAATTTAGTCAAATAATTTTATGAGATAAGTTAGACAACTTTATTCACTATGCTTTTATATGACAACTTTTATTGTTAAGTTTATGCACATTACTATAGTGTAAGAGCTTATTTACTGATATATATTTTGACTAAAAATACTATTATTTATATTTAGCTATGTACTCCTTTCCGTTTTAAAATATACTCCCTCCCCAAAATATAGGGTCTTGTTCAGACAATCACGCTTATTAACAAAACATGTAATAAACTAATTGATATGTTAGTTTTGTTATTTTCTGACAAATATTCTAAATTTACCCTTATTTAAAGCTCTGGAAATTGTTAATGTAAGTATAGGAAATACCAAAAGTTAGTTGGGAATATAAAAGAAGTAATTAGTAAATGTGGTAATTAAAGTTTTGAAATTTAAAATATAATGAATGCAAGGGGTTAAAAAGGAAAAGCTTTTTTTTTCTGAAATCTAAAAGGGGTCTTATAATTTGGGACACCAAGTTTGTCTCTAAAGGGTCTTATAATTTGGGATGGAGGGAGTATATTGTTTAATGTTATATACAAAGTTTATTAATCGATGATATAGTGTCATTGAAATACATTTATTTAAAGTTGAGTTATATTAAGAGAGAGAATGATAGTTATTGATTATTATTATTTTGTTATAAGAGGAAAACTAATTATTGTTTAACTTATCCGTAAGAATTGTGATAGGTAAAAAAAGAAGGTGGTTTATGAGAGATATAATATCAAATGAGAGTGTAGGGCGAGAAAATTAGAAAAATGTTTTAAATTTGTAAAATAACATATATTTTGAAAAATAGAACATAAGCTAAAAACATATATTTTGAAACTGAAGGAGTAATTTCTAGTAATTAACTTATAGATACTCACATTAATTAAGAAAAGAAAATAATAATTGGTTAAATTAAGAGACGTTAAGTAAGACAAAAATTATTAATTAATCTTTAATAATGATTAAATGCAGGTATAAATTATAAATTTTAGTATTAATTTCCAAAACAATGCATGGCTCTTTAGATAACCATTAGGTTCAGTGATCATTCGTTCCAGAGATAAAATAATGAAAAAACACAAAATCGATAATAAAAAAAAAAAAAAGCTTGAAAGCAACATGTGTGATTGTATTTTCATTGGTGTATATTTCAAAGTAATTTAAATGTGTTTTGTATCAACTTATGTCACTTGTGTTATTAGAGTGAATGTATTTTGGTCAACTCGAGCATAAATACAAATACAAGCTTGCAATGGTAAACATAGCTTAAATATTTATGTGTAAATTGATTTTCTATTTCAGAACTTTTGATTTTTAGCTTTTTATTTATTTAAAAAAATTGTTGTTTTAGAAATTGAAAAATTATTTATCTCATTTTCTTTCATTTATACTCTTATTTAATATTATATCTCTCACTTACCGCTTCTTATTTTTAAGACTTATCACAATTTCATTCTATCTCAATTAGTAAACTTTTAAATGTGTATATAACCTTAACCAATAAGAGTTTCGGGATGGAGTAACCCAAAAAAAAGAGTTTTTGGATGGAGAAGTTTTTTGTACCAACATGTCATTTGATAGGGTGTCCTTTTCTACCTTTATTGAAAAATACAGTTTTTCGGTTTTACTTTAACGCTGCACACTAATTATTATATATCTCCACTTTCTAAAAAGAATAAACGGGGACCTTTTTAATTTGACAAACGAAAAAGGAAGAAAACCAAAACAACACTAGATGCCTTAAAGTCCGGGGACATTAAAGACATGGTTGAAAAAAACCACATAGGGTCATAGGGGTGTACAAGGAATCAGTTATGGTTGTCTCTCACCCACCTTTAAATATTGATCAGGTTAATTTATAGATCTTAATACGTCCCAAAACTTAAAGCAACTCGATAATGTTCGGGTTCAAATAAGACCAGACCGATGTAAGACGGGACTAGGTTGGCCCGAAGAATACTAAAAACTAAAAAGCTTAAGGCACCAAGATGCTAACATTATGGACACAAGGCTCTTGTAGGCTCATGAAATTATAGAACTGCTCAGGCCGGTAATATGTTCATTTAGCACATATCTTTCTCTAATATGCAAGGTGAACTAGCTTTTTTCTGCTTCAGTTTGTCTAACTGGAACCACAAGGATGCATTCCATGCATATGCACCCTTTATTTCAAAGTAATATCCAGATACTAAATAAGACTCATGTGTGATAAAAAGAGAACACAGGGACTAGGGGCGGATGTAAATTCAAGATAAGAAAAGATAAGAAGTAAAACCTCAAAGCTAGACGGTAAGTTTCAAAAGGATAATATAACAAGTAACTCACAAGAATCTATATTCACCTATATATCGGGTCGGGCCGGGTGACTTGTAACACCCCAATTTTGGGTTGAGGGTCATATAGTAATTATGCGGAAATTATACTTTGAAACCTCTTAAAACACTCAAGTTTCAAAAACCAACGTCACTCAATAATTATAAATAAATATGATCCCATAATAAAATATAAGTAACACAGTAACGTGACATAGTTCCAAAATAAATAAAGTGGCACAACATGTGCAAAAATCCAATGGCGTAAAGAAAAACAGAAATAAATCTTCTACATTGTCCTTCATTTCTTGAGTCTTCTCTATCACTTGTCTTAACTTTTGAGTCAACCTTCTTGAGCCTCAATTCCCTGGTCATCTATGGCGTTAAGCGCCCAAACAAATCTAACAAAACAAGCAGAAAGGGTTAACTCGAAAATCAAGAAAATAACATACAACAATTGTGATAAAAACAAAAATAACATAATTAACAAAACAGAATCAATACAACGCAACAATGATATCAACATAGAATATTTTCTCATTTTACAAAATCAGTTAAGCTTATGCATGGTCCTCAATGTATAAATACACAACTATGGCCAAAATGTGGTGCTGATTGCAGGCTTGAAGCTCGCCAGGGAATTAGGATTGGAGGAGCTTCTCATCAAAATGTATTCTCAACTAGTTATGAATCAGGTCAAAGGGACGTACCAGGTCAGATATCCACAGCTTGGGAAGTACCTAGAGATAGTACATCAGCTAATGAGGGTGATATCAAAAGTGGATATCCAGCATGTTCCAAGGGAACAAAATCACAGAGCGGACGTCCTAGAAAAACTAGCGAGTACAAGAAGTAAGAGGATCTATAAAAAAATCATTCAAGAGACACTGGCACAACCAAGCATAAACGTGGTGGAAGTAAACTTGATAGAGGGGGCGACCTCAAATTGGATGGACCCATTAATCAAATTATTGCAAGATAAACACAAGGAGAATGAAACAATTGCAAAAGAAGTGAGGCGACAGGCGGCACCACCACGACCACCAGCACCACCGCTGCTACTGCCATCATTGCTGCCACCAGGTAACTTCCACTTCCACCACCCCCTTCATCACCACCAAAACCACCTCTACCGCTGGCACCACCATCGCTGACAGTGGCTCCACCACCACCACCTCCACTGCACCACTGCACCACCACTTACACCGCCATCACCTCCACCACCACTATTTCCGCCGCCAGTATCCCAGCCACCATCTTCGCCATTAGGTAACATCAACCTCCACCACCATTGCTACGTGGCCCCTCCATTATCCTTTCGTCGCTACCACCCATTGGCATGAATTTACAAAGTTGATAATTGTGATGACAATTGTGGATTTACAAAGTTGACAACAACTTTTTTAAAACTGAAAAACACAAAATACTAAAACTGGATTTTAAAAGTTTCAAAAAATAAAATCAAAAGTCACCCCGGACGGGGCCTTTTAATTAAACCAACCTCAAGTCCACGACCACTGAGCAAACAAATGATGAAATCAATACAAGAAAATAAGTTCAATCTCCATGACCTGACTCTTAATCATCAACTAATGGTAAAACACTAATAGAATTATATATTTTAAAAAAAAATTGCTAGGCCGATGGTTCAACCCGTCCCACTTAGCTATAATTCCACTTTGAAAGTGGTTTGAGTGGTTTGGATCAAAATGGGTTGAATAGTCAGACATCTCACTCCACCTCACCCCGATCATGTGGGTTGACCCGATGAGTCAAACATTTTTTTTTTCCATCTCTAAATAACACAATACTATTTATTACTCTCATCATCTCACTCTTTAGATACATATTTGGTATTCCTTTATATCACACCTCTTATTATATTTTAGAAATATTTATTATCTATACCCTTTGTATTTATTATACTTTTGTAATTCCAAAGTTTTGATTACTACAAATAATTAATGTTTTTTCGCAATACTCAAAACTTCATATGTAAGGGTAAATGTGTATGAACATTTTAAAAATTAATACATTAATAAATATCATTACTCCATATATTTTCGGTGGCTTCTAGGGTGCACTTGCACATTATGTGTTGCACTGTGCACCACTCTAAATAACCTGCTATAATAGGGTTTTTTTACCTAGTTTTTAAAAAAATTAAAAAAAAACTTTTTTAGCCAATACCATTTTTACCCATTTTTTATCTGTCAAAAAAACAATATAATAGGTATTTGTGACCTGGTGAAAGAAAAACATGAATTAAAAAAATTAACCAAATACTAGTTATATCCCTCATATATTTTCATTAATCAGTTCTACCCCTCTCCTCTCTTTGGATCTGGATACCCATCCTCCCCCTCTTCCACCGGAATCCCCAGCACCACCAACCGCCACGACGAGAACCACCGGGATCAACCACCTGAGCACCCAAACCGCCACCACCTCTTTTTGGAACCACCTCCATCAAACCTCACACTCTCTTTTCTCCAAACAGACACATCCACAAATCGACCAAGAACCTGCAACCCAAACCGACCAGAACCTCCGGCCACACCTCGCACCCTTCAGAACCTCCGGCCGCCCCGAATCCCGTCTCCATCAAAGACGGTGCGTCTTCTCCCTCATTCCAACAATCTGGGCCCCTCTGATTTCCAGACCCTATAGTCCCATGGATTTGGATCTCATTACTCCAAAGAAGCTCAACCTTGATTTCATCCACAAAAAGCAGATGAACAGATCTGATGGTCTTGTACCAGAGCATGATTTCACGATCTAGAAGCTTCAATTAATCTAGGATGAACAATATTTTTCCCGTGCATTCACCATACGATTTCTTCTCCGACGAGCTCTCTGCCGCGTTTCTTTCTTTCTTCAGCAAGCTCTCTGCCATCGAGTTTCCTTTCTTCTCCGGCGAGTTTTCCTCATATGTTTCTGCATTCTTCTTTGATCTGCAACTAAGAATGGCTTCCAGATCTAGAATGTTCTAATACTCCTCCGCGCCGGAAACTTTCAGCCGCCGTCGCGGGTCTGGACAGAGATGGAAGCGATGGCCCAAACAGTGTGAAACATGCAAGGCACTAAAGGGCTTTATTGTCCAAACAAAATAACATTAAAATTTATTACAAATTTGCATTACCACTAAATCAAGTTATAGATACTATTGGGTGACATGTGGCCTAATCCTATTGGGCCTTACCATGTATGGCATCGTGCAAAACTTAATGTGTATTGCACCTTAGACAATACCTATGTTTTCTTTATAACTATTTAGAAAATTATTTTGAAAAAGACATATACCGTTTTAACCAACTATTGGTATATATATATATATATAAAATAGTGACCTGAGTCTACAATAACAGATTTTTTATAATATTAATTACAAAAATGTAAGAGAAAAGGTAAGAATTTTTGTTTTCTGTATAATCTTAGTTATATAACTTTCACTCCCACTTAGACAAAGTGCAGAAATGATATGGAACAAGAAGGGTATTAGACTATTAGTGAGTTTGTGGGTCAACAAAGTCATATGCTTATGACACCCGTGCAAAGCACCCAACCAAATTTGTTAGCTCATGCAAATCTGACTGACACAGGTATATTTTGGCAGGTTGACCAAATAATTATATATTGTTTGGCAGAGGAATATAATTAATGCATGATATTATTTTATACAATTAAGATAGTCCTATTATTATTATTTTGATATTTCTAAAGTTAGACAATAATTATTGAAGTGTAAAAGGTAGTTGGTTTTATTTAGTAATCAGCCAGACAAACGGGGTCCAATGGCATTTTGTAATGTACTAAGGGCTAGAGTTTAGTAGAATTAAGTTTATTAGAAGTAAATTTGATACAGGTTTAATAAAATTAAGTTTATGTTTCATAATCCTTCTTAAATTTTTTGGAAAACTAGCTAGTTCCGCCCATGCTTTTAAAGTAAAATCGCGAGTTATATTTAGCATGATCCGGTGGTGGCTAGGCATGTGTTGGGATGTTATGTGTAGGTAATAAGTTTCACATGGAAAAGAAAGTATTGAACCGTTTATTTATGGAGAAAATGATTCATCATGTAATAGCATCTTTAATGAAGATTTTAAAATAAGATTTAGATTTTGTAAAATTCCACCATTGGAGAGAGGTGACATGACGAGATCTTATTTTGATGTCTTGCTGGTTCCTATTTCAAAATAGGATCTTAAATAAAATAATATTGTTTCTCTCTCATTCAACCAACAAAACCAGAGGGAAGGGAGAACAGAGATGAAATAAACAGAAGAATATGACAAAATCAAGAGATATATTTGGGACGAAAATTTAAAAAATTATATAACAAATTTTCAGCTTAAAAATACAATAAAAAATACATATAAAACAAATTACAAAATGAGTTAAGATAAACATATTTGGGAGCGTTTCGGGAATGGGAAGGATGAAAATTGGTTATTATAAAATATTATGTATTTTATTTAAAATATATTGTCATTTATTTTTCAAAAATATGTATTTCCTTTCATTTTCAATTAAATAATATCATGTTGAACTTTAAATAATATCTTTTTTAATTATTAATTATGTTTATATAGAATTATTAGTTTAATTTAATTTAATTTTATGTGGAAATAAATAATATAAATATATTGTGTATTGTAGGTCCAACTAAAAGTAAAATAAGATCCTAACCACTGGAGCGAAATGTGCAATGAGATCTTATGAGTGTCTTAAATCCTATGTGACAGTATGAGAAGTCTTTAACACCAAAGTAAGATCCCACCATTAGAAATGCTCTAATCTATAGATTAAGAGAAAAGTAGAGTAGTGACTATTCCGAATTGAGAGAATGAACTCATATAGTCCAATACACATTGAGTTGGTGATATATGTATTTACTCAAAGGTTGAGCAACCAACTTTGGAGGCTGTCTACTGTGGTTTAGTCAAAGTGACAAGTGCAATATGTACGAACTCAATAAAAGACACGGTTGAAATAGGATATTGATTTTGGAATTGATAATAGGAATAACAAGTTCATGAAAATGATGCAGCATGAGTAGCAAAAGATGATTTTGAACAATGAAAATTATGATCATATTTGGAAGGAAAATTTGTTTCCTCAAATGTAACTTGTCTTGAAAGGTAGATTTTACGACTGGAATCAAACTAGACAACATTGGTAGCCCTTGTGATTTTGACCAAAGCCAAAAATATACATTTAGGTGATGTGAGTCGAGATTTTTGCTTGTTGTAAGTTTTCTAGGAATAGCGACGAACAAGTTTCGGCACAGGTAACAAGTTTCGGCACAAGTGATAAGAATAACACTTAACATTTAGTCCAGAGTTCAATTCTTAAATTATGAGTTCAATTCCTAAATTATGTGTATGGAAAATGATTTGTTGAAAGAGACGTATCGTACATATTAGACTCATGGCTTAAATCCTAAAATAAGTGTGGAAATTAAAATACTTTCAGTCTCACA
Source organism: Acmispon strigosus (assembly GCA_030819835.1). Taxonomy (NCBI): domain Eukaryota; kingdom Viridiplantae; phylum Streptophyta; class Magnoliopsida; order Fabales; family Fabaceae; genus Acmispon; species Acmispon strigosus. Next base: position 29,223,925 of record JAUAMA010000002.1, read on the forward strand.
TTAAACCAATTATATACGACATCACATTAATCCCATTTGCCACTTTAAAAAGATAAACGAAAAAAGAAAATATTTGCATATACGATACGTCGACGAAACAAACGAATAGTCCTGATTGGTGCTAGCTGCTCTATATTTACGCAATTATCTTTCGGTCCATATAGCACTACTCTTGCATATACTATGTTTTATATATTAGTATATAAATAGCATTAATGTCCAACATCATTCATTTTTGTCCTGATGAAGATCAAAATAATAATGCCTATAATTGTCGCATTCATTTTTTTGCCAATTTCCTAAGTCAAATAAATTGCTCTGCTAGTTCGCTTCTCATTGTTGCTAAAATTTTGTCACAATCATTGAATTTGTAATTGTAGTCAACCAAGGCTTTGGCTGAGTTAACAGCCAGAAGCTTTACACTGTCTCTAAAACAATATAAAGTAGAGAAGGAATAATTGTAAAATTAGAAATGAAATAAATTGACATTCAGCAGATTCATTGTAGATGCTAGTTGAGTCTTCTATAACCAACATCACTATTGTGGCTTTGATGGAGTTGGAGATGATGGTGGCTTCAAATCTGGGTACTGCAGATAAAGACAAAAATGATGAAAGAATTTTCATTTTTATCAGAGAACAGGATCCTAAAAGTTAAAATGTAAGCATTAACATGCACAACTTCATAAATATAGATACTCACTGCGATTCTATTTCATGGTTTAGAATCATACAAACAAAGATCCTAATAATAAAATAGATCAAATTTATAGAGAAGTTTGTAGTCATGTTCCATTTTTTCTATACTAGGGAGCAGATCATGCAATGTACGACTACCTACTAGTCAGATAAATTTAGTTCATTCTAAAATTACATAATGACTTTTATTGAGATACAAGTAGTTCTACGCATATATGATTGTTTAAGATACAATCATATCAAATATTCAATACTTTTATCCAAGAGATATTGCACGACTACTAACAATACATGAGGCAAATCCTACACTTTTGAAGCTTTCCGGTTGTTGGGAACTTGCATCAGAAATTCAGAATAGAAAGAAAACTAATGAACAAAGTAATAACCTGAAATGATTAACTCTAACCATATTCCATGCTCAAGGTGCTCAAGGATGACACTATTTTATGTTCAAAGCTGATTTTAAACTCTTCTATTCCTGTGGTTAATCTACTACATAATGATGGCTAGGTGGGGTACTTTGAATTCTGACCTCAAACAATATACAAATAAGTCACATAAAAGTTACAAATAAGTTATAGCACAACTGATGCAGGAGCAACTTCATTTTTTTTCCGGTGCATTAAAATGGTAATAAGAATAAGTTACATACTTACATCAGTACTGCCACTCAGGGGGCCAATGTGATACTTTGGATCCCAGAGTGATGAGAATCAAGATCATTCATGATTCATTGAATTTGGATCACATCACAGAAGGGCAAGCAGAGGTTCACCAAGCGAATTACATCCTAGTACTTTCTTTTTTAATTTCCCAAAAGAAGGCTACTCAATTAGCCTCCAGAAGCCAGAAGTAATATGTCAAACCTGAGTTTTCTGGGTTATTTATTTCAGTCTGTTTTGGGTTATTTTATTTTACTATCTTAAAATTGCAGAGTGCTCATCCCCATTCCAATCACCTAACCAATCATGAAATGTGAATTGATCATTTTCATTTCCGTTCCTATTCCTTTTGCTCCAAGCAAAAACACAGTTATGCACTAGGGTAAAACTAGAGCACTAAAGACATTGCTTCATTGTCATTGGTTTATTTGTGCCAACCTGATATATACCGAGACAAGCAAATCATACCAAAATGTATATTTTTGTGAATGTATCTCAGAACGAATGAAGAATGGACGCACTACTTTAGGTAATTTGCATGGTTTACATGACCTGGAGATTAAGGTTATAAGTGTGAACTCAAATATGATTTCACACTTTTACTACATTTTCATGCTAATTTACACGAGTGCTGAATGATTGCAAATATGCTGTATAAATTCAAATTGCATAACTCAAACAATCAACGTTAACTAATTGATGGTTCCTGCTTAAACCTTTAATAAGGCACTCTTAGAACATGTATGGAAACAATGAAAAAGGAAGAGTGTGTGTGTGTGTGAGAGAGAGAGAGAGAGAGAGAGGGAGAGAGAGTTGAGGATAACATACATTAGGATAGGGAGAAGAGGAAGTTACTGAACCAATTCTCATTTCTGGCTCGGACTCTACAGACCTTTTCACATGACCGTTTTCTGTCTTTTGGTTTCCAACTGCAGGGACTTCCGGGGATAAGGCACTCTCATTTTTAATTTCATTTTGCTGAATGGCTCCATTTCCATTTGTACTAAGTTTTTGTGAAGCTTTAGTCTTTTTCTTTCGATACACATGCAAAGAAGGGGGCAAAAGGGTATCCTGTATAGCCTGCAACCACAAAGACCCAATGTATAAAACTATAAATAAACTATTGAACTTTATTCCTAACTCTGAACAGATTTCCCATAACCAGACACATACATTCCTCAGGTGGCATCAAGTTGAAGTGCAGGAAATAAATTGCCAGCATTCGATTTTTTTATTCCCTAACTTGATCTTTCTATATACTACAATGTAAGAATCATTTCTGACTTTATAGGTGCTTTGATAGAGACAACGAAAAATGCTAACTTATAAAAAACTTCAATGGTATTCTAAGGTGAACAAAAGTATGTATTGAGATTCAAATGTAGACAGATGTTGAACCTTTCTTCTAAACAAGCAATAGGTAGAAGAGAAGATAAAGGCCATACCATCCACCCTTGCGGGCCTCTAACTCCACCTTTGATAGCATAGGCCTCTTTGAAACCATTCTTGAATAGTAACTCAGCAACTTCCATGGAATTACCGTCAAAACTACCTTACAATCAAAAGAGAAACAAGTGAGGAATTTGAGACATGTATAGTATATGTTAAAGAAAATGAAGTTACTCTCAATAACAACGTGACGCTGATAATCTTAGTTGGAGTTGTATTACAAACAATTCTTTTGTCAATCTTAAGTAACCTGTAAAATGCGAATGAAAAAAAAAAAGATAAGATGCAAAGTTGCATATGCAACTTTGGCCATAAGATCTCAAAGGAAATTTCATTCCTTCAAAATAATATATTGAAGAATGAGAAAGGGGAAAATATTTTGAAAATTTTACTATAAAATATAAATACAAGCTATCTATTATGTGCAAAGTCAGCAGAAAGATTTCACATTCAAATAAAATGCAGTATATAAAAACAGTCAGAAAACTAGAATGTGACACCAAATTGCATCCCCTCCGATTGTGCAGTTGCATGGTATTCCTCAATCTGTTGTGAGTGATAAAGATCCTTTATTCATGAGCCTGTTCTGGAAAGAATTGTTTCGCCTTCAGGGTATAACATTGAAGATGAGTTCATCGTACCATCCGGAGACCAACGGGCAAACGGAGGTCGTTAACAGGTGTCTGGAATCTTACTTACGGTGTTTCATTTCAGAACAGCCTAAGAATTGGTCTCATTGGGTATCGTGGGCAGAATTATGGTATAATACTACCTTCCACAGGATCAACTCCTTTTGAGGTAGTCTATGGGCGGAAACCGCCTCCATTGGTGCGTTTTTCTCAAGGAGAGACAAGGGTGGAAGCTGTGGCAGCTGAATTGATGGATAGAGATGAGGCTTTAAGGCAACTCAAGTATCACTTGCTGCGTGCTCAGCAGCAGATGAAGAAATACGCTGACAAAAAACGCAGATTCCTTGAGTTTGAAGTTGGGGAATGGGTATTCATTAAGCTGAGGCCTCATAGACAACAAACCGTGGCATGGCGGATTTATCAAAAACTAGCTCCAAGATATTTTGGTCCCTTCCCTATTATGATAAGAACCTTGGGAGAACCACACCACAAAAGCTAGCTGTTGTAGTTGGAGAGCCCAAGGCCTTATAAATCCCACATTAGAATCCCATACTTCCAATGTGGGACTCAAGTCCCATACCTTGCAATTGGGTCCTAACATATTATAGCTAAGATTGGGGCTGTTTCATACAAACTGAAGCTGCCCGACACCGCTAGGATACATCCCGTGTTCCATATTTCTAAGTTAAAGAAAGCAATTGGGAATTATGCTGTTGAACCTTCTCTGCCAGCAGAATTGGAGGTTGACTCTGAGGAGATTGCAGCACCAGATGAAGTTCTGGCTTTTACGGAGACTATGAAGCGGGGTCAATTGACAAGGCAGTGGTTGGTCAAATGGAAAGGCAGAAATATTGATGATACTACTTGGGAGGATGAAGTTTTGCTACTAAGTCAGTTTCCTCATCTCCGCCTTGAGGACAAGGCTGCTATTGCAGGGGGGCAATGATAGAACACTCAACAATACTTATGGGCCAATTAACCCCGAGTAAACAATTGTGGAGACAGGTAGAGAAAAGCCCAGGGTCTGGCAAGATTTCCGGATGGGAAGGGATTCTGGTATATGTTGTGAGAGAGAGTGTTAGGAGGATCATTCTGAATATTGGTAATATTCTTATAGGAGAGAATATCTCTGGTAGGAGTCACTGACTCTGGTGTTTTTCATCCATTGTAAGAGCTCTAGCTCATCTATTTCCATATAATAATACATATATATTTCAGTTCAGTCATTAATCCGAAAGTTCAGCTTCCTTTTTCCACTTCAATCACACATGATTTAGAATTCAATTTCATAGATAATACAATTGCTTTAAATTACCTGTCCAAAACACAGACAACTGTTTTTGGCGCATCCTTGAACCTCTCCAACACCTTCCTCACAAACGCATCTTCATTTCCCTCATTGAACTCAACCTGCAACACTTCCTTCTTCAACATTTTCAAATTGGGTGACCCCAGAAACTTCACGCTCTTCCCGTCCCTTATGTCCAGAAGCTGCGAATCAGGGTCATCCCGGAGCTTCCTGAACGCATCAATGGCCGACACAAACTTGCATTTCTTGAAATACTCTTGCGCCAGAGGGATCGCAACCAGCCAGATGAAAGTGCACCCAGCAACGAAAAACGGGTACCGGTTGAAAAAATCGTCAATGGAAACCAGAACCGTTTCCAAGCTGATTTTGCTTGCTTCTGAATCAACCAGAGCGGGCGCTGAGGGTTCAATTGCAAGGCATGGGAATGGAGTGAAGAGGTTAATCAGAGCGAACGAGAAGCGAGAATTTGGTAAGTCTTTTGGGGTTGGAAAAAGCTTGGGAAGGTTTTGGAGGGAAGAAAGTGGAGTTTTCTTGGTGGAGGGAAAATGGGGTTGAGGAGAAGATGCAGAAGGGGGAATTGCAGAGTTGTGTGTATTCTGGTTTGAGAGAGGAGAGAAGGATTTCTGGGTTTTGGGGTGGTTTTGGTTGCAGAGCGGATAAGAAGAGAGGAGCATACACAGTGAATCCATGAGGGGGTGGCAAATGGGTACACCATGATCTTCTGAGAAGGATAAAGGGCTTTATATTATTATTATTATTATTATTATTATTATTATTATTATTAAATTATTATGCTTCTTATTCTTATATAGGAATTTATAATTTAAGGTGAGTAGTTCAGATAATAAAGTGTGATGTTAAATTGAAACTATGATTATTTTTTTTTCAAAATACATTTTTAGTCCCTACATTTTTTTCATTTGTAGGAATTTTTTTTCTTATTTGTAGTAATTCAACATGTGTTGTTTTTAGTCTCTATTAGTTGTTTTTCCATTCATCCAAATCTGAGTTTTTACAACTTGGAAAAAATCTAAGATGGTTAAACCCGATTTTACCGTTTGTAGAGCAGATCTAAGCGTGTGTGAGAGTGTTTTTAGAACTAAATTAGATGGAAAAACAACTAGCAATGATTAAAAATAAAAGATAAAATTTTCAAAGGACTAATAACAAGAAAAAAATTCACAAGGATGAAAAATAAAAACAATGTATTTTATAAGGACTAAAAAAATATTTAAGTTTTTTTTAAAGTAAATTGAAACTATGATTAAATCCTAACATATTATAAATAAACTAGTTTTAACATATAGTTTTAAAATTATATTTTACCTTGTAAATTGTCACTATAAATATTTTATTTTTCACCAAAATTAATTATATTTGAAGTTACTTTTATGCCCCCTATTTTGGGAATAAATATTAGGAATACTCTACTATGCGCGTTTGGTTGTAGAAGTGAGAACATGAAGAGAGAAGATGAGAAAAGAGAAGAGAAAAAATGATGAGAAAATGAGAAGATTTTAGGTTATTTGATATTAGAGAAATAGAAGCGAAAACGAAGATGAATAATAGTGTAGATAATAGAGAATGGAAAAAAATTAAAATTTTATTAAATGACATTTTTGTCCGGCAAAATATAAGATAAATGATTACTGACCGACTGCAAATGTCATTTCTGACAGTTTATGACCCTAGTAATAAGAGCATACAATGAAGAAAAAAATGCCATCAATCTATGACTTTTTGCTCGATTTGAAAATATTTGAAAAAGTAAGTGGACTCCACGTCCGCAAGCTCCTTCTTCTCTCCATGTGAGTCAGCTGGACCATAGGAAGATTGAGTTCATACACTCGGACGGCTGTTAACTAGGATGGGTTTGGAGAAATGATATCACCATTATCATGGGAGATTCAAACATGAAGGACAACTCATGAATGGAATAGATAGAAGACTAATTGATTCCAACAACTCGACCAACATGTCAAAGCTAACCCGACCTAGTGTCGTCGCCATCCGGAAGCAATTACTCAAATGCTAATTATTTAGAGAAAGTCATTCGTGTGTATTTATGTGTACTTGTGTGTGCGCCTTTTAGGCATGCTGTAATAGGTAATGATATTATCCCTAGAATTATGGGATTAGGGCGTGATTGGGGGATATTTGATTTCCTCATTAATACAACGAAATAGGTTTTCAATATATAAAATGGGAGGAGCAAATAGGTCAAAGTATGCTCACGTGTGCTCTCGAGACTAGGTCTGAAAACACTGCTGGAAGCATCTCTCTCCAAAGTCTTTCTTCCTTTAGAGTGATAGGGGGTTTGAATCTGAAACCTTTGTTTAAGCTAAACGAGTCTCACACAAGTTGATTTAATTGCGTGATGTTGTTAATAAAATTACCTATGATTGATAGTTTATATATTCGAAAATTTTGAAGAAAAAAAAAAAGAAGAAGCAAACTAACCATACACGAAAACGGATGTCATTGAGAGAGTATTAAGTACAGTACTTTTGCAGATATCATGTATGCTATTCAAGGTACACCTGCAAGAGCAGGACAAATTTTAGAGGTCAAGCACTCAGTACATCCATAATCACAATGCAAGATTATTTTATTTTAATTTTAAGAATATGAAAATTGGAAATAACTTATCAGAAATGCTGGGGAGTATGCATTACATAATTACTGGATAAATTTATGCATGTACATCAGATTATTGTCGGGCTAGATTGGTAAGATAGTAGACCGAGAAGGGTGAAAAAGATTATGAGGCCAATGTTTCATTGGTAACAGTTAAAGCAACCTTAGCAATAGCATTCTTAGGTGTAACTTGTCAGATCCTCGAAGATGTTGTTCATGATCTCAAGCATCATAATTAATGTGGTATCTGACAATAGTGTGTTTCTTGTGGATGGCCAAAATAAATGGGAGCATAAGATATAACATGTTTTGTTGGTCAATTAGTTTCTGCTATTCTTACTCTATATATATATAAATTCAGCAATAAGGAGATGGCAGATAGAATTTGCTCTTATAAACCTTACACAACATTTTCAATGAAAAATCAGATCTTTCCTACATTTATATAGACTTCTTTCCTGTACAAGGTATATGGACTCTATAACTGCTAGAAACTAGAAAAGTAATTCCTGCATATTAAAGTTTTTTCTCCAAATTCCTAAGGAGATCTTCCATGCATGCTTTGTAAGTTTCCATGCCTGGAACATGTTTTGCAATGTCCAAGCCCACAGTCATCCACTTCTTCCCCATTTCAAGCTGACCCAACCTCACAGGCACCGCTGCTCGGTTCCACGCAGTCATGGAAAGCCACTTTCCTTCTTCAATCGGATACTGACCTTCCTTTAAACCAACCATTATCCCACCGGCTTGCTTGTACATGCTGTGCACAACATCATCATTGCTATCACCGTTGTGAATGCTGGCAATGGCTATAAGCTTGCGAACAACGAGAGCAATGTTTTGGTAATCTGGAGCTGGTGATGAAAGGAAAGATGAGAGGCACTCATTCAGAGCAAAAGTGGCTACTTCGTGATTAGACCGCGGTCCTTGTGAGGCAGAGAGGCCTATCTGAAGGAGTTGCTGGGGTTTGCAAAACTTTGAACTGGCAAAACTTTTCACAGTGAGGAGTTGTGATCCTGAGTCATTGAGCCTGCCTTGTATATCAAATGCACAGAAAGTGTACATGAAAATAAGATCAGGCTCCATGGAATTGATTTGGTCATTGTTAGCAGAGTTCCCAGATGAAATTGACTTTAGCATCTGCATCAACATAAGAGAACTGAAAATTGAAAATTATCCAACAGAACTGAAAATTAAAGTATAATCTAAAAGGGATTGTTTTCTATAGTATGATGCAGCATTTTAGGCATCATACTAACTTGATCCATTGGCAAAAGACTAATGAAGCGAGCATTATGTAATGAAGGATGTTGAGATATATTCAGATATGTTATGATAGTTACTGTTTTGATCCTGTAATGATGATATGTTGTTATGATAAGATATTGCTCTGTTACGATAGATTAGGATAAGAAATTTTTTTATTGTTTAGATTTTGTAGTAGAAGTGCATGTTTGGAAACTCGTTCGAAAATCACAGTGAAGCCAAAATCATGTTGAACAGAAGCATCTTCCCTTAACTTTTGCTTTTGTTCACCATGATTTTGGCTTTAACGTGATTATTGAATGAGTTTCCAAATATGCACTAAAAAACCTCTACGAAGTTTGTTTATATATTTTGTACTTCTCAATTAATCAATTATCAGTAAACTATTTACAATGCTTTCACTTTCAATAAAGGAAACAATTTTCATACCTGCCCTGCTCTATCTAGTAAATTTGCAGCTTGCTTGACTTCAGCTTCTGACAAAGCAGTCTTCCTTTCAAATTCTAAAGCTATCATTGATGCTGCTGAAAGTACTAACGATTTACAAACCATGACATTGTTTTCAGTATCAGAATCTTTAACTAGAGCATGAAAATTGGATGCCAGTCTTAAGAATTCGGCTGACAGTTCATAGTTCTTCTCCTGCCCGGTTTTTGTACCTAAGTTCCATGAAGTCACAGCAAACCAATTGCGCTCCCGCTTCCCAACCTCCTCTTTTCCAAAGAAGCAATCAGGACCAAGCTCTGATGCTCGCGTATGGGCACGTTTTAAGAATTTGAGGACTTGCTGTTCATTTCCTTGTTCTTGAGAGAGGACAGTCACTAAGGTGCGCAGAACTGTTACTTCTGCAGTAGGCATGGACTTTCTTGAAGCATAGAAGTTTAGCATACTTGATAGAGAGGCAACAGCAACAGGTAGAGCATGGCAAGCAACAGCTTCATGCGCTGAAAGTGAGAGAAATTCTGGTTGAAAGTCAAGGCACGCAGTCATGGCTTCAATTTGATTAATAGCACCTTGGTGATCTTTCTTTTGGAGAAAAATTTTGAACTGTGTTGTAACAAATGAAACGTCAATATAAGTGCTTATGTCATTCCAATTATAAACGTTATCTTAATGAGAAGTAAGTGGGTTTAGTTGTGATTTGTAACTAGCTTAAAGTATTAGGAAGTTAAATGTGAAGTGTCTTTATAGGATCCAAATCTATCAGTAAGCATTACAAATTCTGTTGTTTTAGGCCATCTATATTCTTGTATACATAATGTGTCGCACATAGAAGGAAGCACTAACACACATGTAGAGATAGAGATGTACCTTGAGAAAAGCACAGACAATGTTGGGCTCAAGCTGCACATGGAACAGCATGGATTTTATTTCATATTTGAAAGAAAGTTAATGCAGAAAATTGAAAATTCTAATTGTCAATCAACAATACCTTTTCAGCCTCATTGATGTATTCTTGAGCACGATCCAGCTGCAAGAGACCAAGGTGGCAGAGACACAAAACTCTAAAGCCCTTGGCTCGAAGTATTCTGTTCTCTGTGTCATATGGAATGTATAGCATAGATTTTTCAAAGAGTTCCGCACTGGTCTCATAATCTTTTGATTGAAAATTATCAGCACCACTGAAAATCATGTAAAAATATTGTGACCTCATTTCAACAGAAATTCATTCTTCCTAGATATTTCCTATTCATAAGTAATGCAAATATTAATCAGTTAACAAATATTAAAGCTTCAATAATGATATTGCTCCATGTTAATCCATTAACTTCCAGTGAATTCTGGAAATGTGACAGAGAGGGAATATTCATATGCTTAAACAGGGAAAATAGAGGGAATGTTCATCTGCTTGTTTGGAAAACATGGAAAAATGATTCCCTCTCAACAGGGAATAGAAAATAGAGGTCATGAAAAAAGAAAATACACTGATAGCAGCAGATAAAGATAAAAGCAAAACAAAGCTTAGTCTCCTAGGTAGTCGTTAGCTTTTCAGACTCCATTGGACAGCCACAGAAAAGGGTTATCCTTCCCAGATGAACTTAAAATGTGCCAAGCGAATTAACGTAGACGGTGCAGTGCTTGATAAGATAAACAGTGAAGCTGCAGGTATATTGTAGCACTATAATGTGTCATAACACTGCATAGGCTTAGTTATGGTTGATTTCTCACATAATTCTACAATTTTAGAGACTGCTGCACTTTTAAGGTTAACTTTTTGCAGTATAGCTTAGGATTCACTGAGAAAGTGGCAAAAAGCCAAAAACTTATTACTTTGAGTATTATTTTAACAATATCTTTCTACCATACTTGTAAAGGCTAAAATATCTCTGGAGTCAGGGGAGACACCCAATAATGAAGCTTATTGGTATTGCCCACATAGCACCCACCAAACATGTATTCAAATCAGTAATAATCTTGCATCACATCTAAGAAACAAGGTAATCAATCGGGAGTTGCTTTGTCCTCTAACTTCAGTCCAACCATGAAAGCTACTATCCCACAAAGCTGGCAATTTGACCACCAACATAAAAACTTTGGCCCATTTAATCACACACTAACCACATATTTTCTAGTCAAAACGTTTAGGATGACAAAAATAGAAGATAACTAATCCAAACACTTCCAAATTTGAAGTTTGACAAGACACACCCAATAGTTCATATAGCAAAGGGCACAAACAACATTCAAATATATGCAACAGGCAGAAGAAACAGATTAGGGATGGGTAAAAGAGTTATACCAATTCCACAGAACAGCATGCATTGCCACCCTATCCTTAGCAGCTTTCTCTCCTGCAAAGAGTGCCACCACCCTTTCATCAGACACAAGCTCAGCCACCACTTTAGCCCTCACTCTCCCTCCTTCACCACCGCCACTACCACCGAGCACCCTATTGGCCACCCTCACAGCCGCGCCGGCACTAACATGGCACCTCCCCAGCAGCCCCAAAAACACCCCTTTCGCCGTCTCCGCCCCGGCCGTCCCCGCCGCTGTAAAATACGCCTCCACCGACGAAACCCAAACACCCTCCGGAATCCCTCGATCGATCACCATTCCCCTCAGCTCCTTCTCCGCTTCAACATGCCTCCCCAGACCCAACCACGCCTTCATCGCCAGCACAGAAAGGCTCGGGTGATCATCACCGCCATCAGCAGAATCTCTCAGAACCTTCACGCACTTCACCACACTCTCGTATTCCTCCTTCTGCAGATGAATCGCGGCGATGAACCTCAGCACCTTCCACCTCAACCCTCTGATTTCCACCTTCTCTTCCCGTGTTCTCGCCGCACAGAATCCCTTCTCGCAGCCTTCCAACGCCTCGTTCATCAGCTTAAGCGCTTCGCCCAAATCGCGATTATTCGACAGCGAGCTCTTGCCGAACGCCATGAACTGCTTCGCGAGCTCCTTGTGGTGTTCGCTGGAACCGAAGAGCAGGCCCTTGCTTCGATTCAGCAGCGCCACCGCGAGGTTCGGGTCTCGAACCTCCCACGCGGTTCGTGACCGAGCCAAGTTCAGGTCCAGCAGCAATTTTCGCTCTCCGGCGTCGGAAATCGAAGCGACGTCGAGCTTCGAGACCAGATCGGTGGCTCGCTCGAAGCATTTCGCGGCAAGGTCGAAACTCCCAAGGTTGTGCCATATCAAGCCGGTCTTGTAGTAGAACGAAGCCGACTTGATCGCCGGGGAGGGGACGCCGGAGACATCGCCGGCGAGGGAGAGGAGGTCTGCGGTGATGTGACGGAGTTTAGCGTGCGTTACGGCGGCGGCTGCGGTGGTTGACGGGGAGGAGCGGATGGCGGCGGTGTTAGAGATGTCGACGCAGGCGTTCCAGAGACGGTAGCTGAGCTTCCAAATCAGTAGCTTGAAGGAGTTGGAAAACGGTGCGAGTTGACTCAGCTGAGTCAGGAATCGCCGGAGTTCATCTGTGGCGGTATCCGGCGGGGGTTTGTCGGTGGAGTGGGTTTCGAGATGTTTGACGGTCAGCTCGATTTGGGAGAGGAGACGGTGGTGGTCAGCCTCCGTGTCACGCTGGATTTGCCGGAGCTCCGGCGTTGATACTTCGGCAATTCGCATCTCTTTGGCGGGAAATTTTGAATCACTGGTTTTCCCTTTCCGCCTTCGCCTTTGGTCGTTTGCCTTTCTTTTTACATATATAATAATTTGGTCTTTTTAAATTATGTGATTTGTGTTGTTTTTGTTTTGGCAAAAAATTTGTTTGTGTAAAAGAATCAATTTTTCAGTAACTAAATTTTTTTAGGAATGAAGTTCTATATAAAAAAAAAAGTTAAATTATTGAAGTAGCAGAAGTTATATTATTATTTCTTTTTCCTATGAATAAAAGAAAAAAAGAAGTTATATTATTATTTTAAACTAAATTTTATTCTTATTGTAAAAATAAAATATTCTATTCTTATTTTTTTCAACATATTACTAGGAAATGGCAAGTACTTTAAAAAATAGTGCATTTTTTTAAGTATTAATTATTTTTGCAATGATTTTGAACAAATGAGTCAAGTTTTTATGAATTAACTTATCCACTACTACTACAGAATTGTCATATTACCACAGTTCTGAGCAGCCAGTTACCACGGTTAAACTGTGGTATTGCGCAGCGAAGTAATAGATCAATTACCACGGTTAAAGGCGGAACTGTGGTAATATCTTGCTTGTGTTACCACGATTCCTGTCCGAACCGCAGTAAAATATTTGGTTTTTTTTTACCTCTATTACCACGATTCCTGCCCGAACCACGATAATATATTTGGTTTTTTTTACCTCTATTACCACGGTTCCTGTCTGAACCGTGGTAATATGTTAGGGTTTTTTTTTACCTCCAGAGAGGCATTTCTTCATTGTCTAGGGGCGCTGAGCGACCCTATTAGGTCGCTGAGCGACTATGTGATACAATTATGCAGAAAAAACAGGGCATTTTCAATAATCTATAATGCTACATGCAAATTAGAGAATAATCAAATCATTGCCATCATGCAAGCATAATATTATAAACACCACCCAAACAAACAACTTCAGCAATAGAACATTGATGTACAACATTAGTATCTCGTTACTTCTACACAAAAATAACTAGAACTATTGATACTGATCATAATATCTAGTTCCTTGAATTCCGGCATGACTGTTGAGATAAAAATCGAACTCCGTTGGATGGCAAATGGTGGTGTCAACACCAGTTCCTTGCATTATATTTCCAAAAATCAGTACATGTGCCAGAAATTAGGGAAAAGGGGAGGAGCATATTGATTCTGGAATCGATTCCATAGAATCATCGGAGTCATCTGAAGAGTCATCGGAGTCATCAGAGTCTTCAGAGTCTTCGGAGAGAAGTGAATCGTTAATTTCAAGACCCCTTGACTGGAAGAATTCTACTTCGATCTCCTAACAAGCCAACTCCTCTAAAGCGTTCCAAGTCAAGAAGGGCAACCCATTTGGACCCCTGAGCAGTTTTTTCATGAGGAAACCATAGGGAATGACTTTCTTGTTGTCAACCAGAGCAGAAGCAAGATGATTGTAGACGATGTCTACAACATTAATGTACTCTTCATTCAGAATTGAGTACATGATAAATAACTCTTTGTCAAGCACGTCTCTTAGACGATCTACTCTTAAACAAAGAACGGTTGTGACCAGTATATGTAAAACTCTGGCATTGGTGTCAAGCACGTCTCTCACACGTATTAATGCCCTCATACGTGTGTTACGCGGAGCATTGGTGCCTGGAACTTGATAGTGTTGTAGTTATGGGAAATTAATGGTAAAAGGAAGACAGATGGTCACGTCGTTTGCCATTTCTATTTCTAAGGAAGAAGGATCACATAAGTAAAGGATACATGGAAGATGATGGAGTGAAGGATGGAGAACAAATGTGAGTTACATCTGGAATTTATAAGCAAACGATGGAATATGATAAGGTGCAGAGTAAACGCGGACAGTGAAAAGTTGCGTTGGAAACGCGCGAGATGAAAAGTTGTAGTGTAAAAAGAGGGAAGCAGTTACAAGATATAATAATGATATGGCGCTTGCGGAACCATTTAAGAAGATAACTGACAGGACTAGACGATGAAGGCGACGTCCAACGGCGTGACTGTTGAGATAGCTGACAGGACTAGACGATGGAGGAAACTTTCTCATGATAGAAAAATAAAAGAAAACCCTAGTTATGAACAACAACAAAAATCTTCAAAACAAAACCGTAGAAGTAGAAGCAGGTCAAGAGCACTCACGAGTGAAGTAGAGAAGCGGCAGTGCCATTGCGGAGATGAGTGCCGGTGATGAGGTGCAGCGGCAAGGAGCAGCGGTCATGAGGTACAACGGCAAGGAGTGAGGAGCGGCGGTGATGAGGTTGAAGAGCGATGGAGTCGTAACAGAGAAAGGGGAAGACATAGGGTTTTCGATCTCCAAACAAGAGTTTCCTAATTAAATCATCACTATTTTCTTAATAATATAATTCCTATTACCACGGTCCCATAACAACCGTGGTAATAGACAACTTTAAATGAAATATAATAATACGTATTACCACGGTTCCCAAAATAACCGTGGTAGCATGCCGTGTTAATTAAAAATTAATAAAACCTATTACCACAGTTCACTTACCAACCGTGGTAATAAGCAGTGTTAATTAAAAAAAAAATTATCTCAGTTACCACAGTTACCATATGACTGTGGTAATAGAGCACCTCAGTTACCAAGGTTCGACACGGAACCGTGGTAACAGAGCTCCGGGTAACTTTTTACCATAATTTCACACGGAACCGTGGTAACAGGAGCATGGTAAAAAGGTAATCATGTAGTAGTGATCCAACCCTTGTAATCTTAGAGACAAAATTTTACATTAATCATCATTTGAAAGCTACAAAGTGGAGCTCTACTTTGAATGCAATTTGGTGATTAGCCATAAAGTTTGTTTTAGGAAGGACATGTTTAATGGTTACTAGGCTGGCTATGAAAAAGATATTTTTAATATCATTAGCTATGGCACCATAAAATGTAGAAAAATCTTAATGCTCTTTGGAGACAAGATGTATGGTCTCTAAAGAGTTAGATTCAACTTTGAGATTTCGGATGCCAATATCCCAAGCTAGTAGAACGTTATGTTTCATGCATTGCTAACAGTTCTTGAGTAGAATGTCACTCATGAACATGGCTAGAAATACCATATTTCGGTACGCGTGGAGTCAACCTTTATTGACTCTTCATCCTAGGTTGAGACATCTTGTCATTAACTATTTCCTCATACATACTTTGTTATAACCATACCATACCATACCATGAATATTTAAAACCAATCTTGACAAAGGTTATCATTCTTATTTACACATTAAAAATATGTAATCTTGTTCCGAAATTGGGATTGGATTACAGCAGTTATGGCCTTGGCAAAGTGCATGAGCCTTCCCTAGAGCAAGGTCACAACCATCTGATGGATCACCTTATGATATCTGCTTAATTTTTAATAAGTTATGCATCTCGACAATCAATTATAATGTAATTTTAGTAATTTTCAACTTATAGCTATATAAACCCTAAAATTAGATATATAACTAAAATATCATGATTCATATTTTGCTAGTTTCATACATTATAAGAAAACATGTAATTACCCACTACTTTTACCGCCAGCTTGAAAATTGTCGCAAAAACTCGTTATCGACCGTCGATAACGTGTTTTCTAAACCAGTTATTTGGACGTGCTACTGTTGGGGAAGCAAACTGTATTAAAATATTCTTGGAACCTATGAACGTGCTTCTAGATAGATGATCAACTTAGACAAGTCAATGCTCTTCATGTAGCCAAAGCATGCCGGATTTTTTTTTTTTAATGAGCTTAACCAGTTGTATGGTGTAAAGGCAGTGGAGAGTTTCGACCGTTATTTGGGGCTTCCAACCATTGCTGGTAAGTCTAAAACCCAAAATTTTAATTTTGTCTTGAGAGAGTCTTAAAGAAGCTAAAAGGCTAGAAGGAACGTTCTCTATCAAGAATGGGCCGGGAGGTTTTTATTAAATCGGTGGTACAAGCTATCCCGTCCAATATTATGTCATATTTTATTCTTCTGAATGGATTGTGTAACCGAATAGAGAGTTTGATCGGTTGTTTCTTGGGGTGATGTCTCTAATCCCTGTATGCATTAGATGAGATGGGACAAATTATGTTACCCCAAAGTAGATGGTGGTCTTGGTTTTAGGGATTTCAAATCTTTTAACATTAAATTGGTGGGAAAGAATTGTTACAAGCCTAGTTTTGGGTGGTCTTGTATTTTACGTTCACGTAAGATGTTTGTGGATGGTTGTATGTGGATGGAAAATCTATTGATCCTTGGCTTGATAAATGGGTTCCTGGAGGAGCACCACTTCTATTCCATGAGGATATTGTGAATGATTTGGGCATATCGCAGGTGTCTCAACTTATGTTGGGGTCAGATTGCAAGTCTTGGAATCATTTTCCACCCATCATCTGCGATGTCAGTTCTGGCAATACCCTTCCCCTTGGTCCCTTTCCAGACCGGCTGTCTTTGCCATTCACCGTCGATGGTGCCTATACGGCCAAATCGGGTTACAATTTCCTCCGACATCAGGCCGTGGTTTCTCGTCCTTCTTCGTCGCGACAATTTGGTTTGGCACTTGCTCTTTGGAAGTTTTTCTATAAGTCGAATGCTACTCCTCGGTGTCGCGATTTGGCTTAGCGTGCTCTTCATGATGCTGTTCCGGTGGCGGCACAGCTAAAATGCAGGGGGCTCGACGTGGATGGTTATTGCCGGGACTGTGGCGTTGTGGAGGAGATGACTTCTCATGCATTATTTCTGTGCGGCGAGGTCCAGCGAGCTTGGTTCGCCTCCTCTCTTAGCTTACGGATAGAGAATTCTGACTCACTAGGGTGGCTCATTGCAGAGACAAAAACCTAACAGGCATGTTCATTACATTGTTGTTTTGCATCTAGGAACAGAGGAACCTTTTGCTGTTCGAAGGAAAACGCACGACGTGGGAGGTTGTCCTCACGCGTGTTGTGATGTTTCTTCCAAGACGGGATAACAGGCCCCAGGTCGAGCTTCCCATGGTGGTTCATCCGTCGATGTGGCAACAGCCTCCTAGTGGCATTACAAAGGTGAATTTCGATGTTGCTCTACCGGATCAAAGGGTGGTGAGTCTTGGTTACGTTGCTCGCAATTGGTTGGGCGAGATCATGGCCTCGGCGAACGCTTTTCCGGTGGCAGCGTCGTCCCCTGAGTTGGTGGAGGTGGTGGGCTCTTCGGTTATCAACAGAGCTGAGTTTTGGGAGGATTGTGGTGGAGACCGATTGTCTCTCCTTATTAGAGAAATGGAGGAAACCATTGTCTTCTTCTTATGTAGGTGTTGTGCTTTTGGATTTTAAGCTTTTAGCTTCTAAGTTTCATTCTTTTTGAGTTTATTTTTGTTAGGCATGGTGTTGAGGATTTCCTATTTTACTGGCTCTCTATTTTGCCAATCGTGTTTGGGTAAGGGTAAGGGGAGAGACTTAGAAAATTGATGCACTCTACTCTTGTATTCGGATATTTTGGTCTCTGAACCGGCTTTTTAATAGTAATATTACTATTGTTTTAGAAAACAAAATCTCTTCAAATTTTGAACATCATATTAAATTGGTAAATTTCTCTCATCAAATTTTTTACTATACACATCTCTCATGACCAAACTCAAGTTATCTATCAATTGTAATGAATCTTGATTGTGAACAGTTTGAAGTTTTAAATATTCTATTATAATATTTTTTACTTATAGTGTTTGTAATTTATAATTTTGAATATAATAGAGAAAATATTTCACGAGTAATGCAGATTTTTTGTTTAAATGAATGAATAAGTGGGAGAAAAAGGTTCTCCTCATCGGTTTCTTTCTTTGGCCAACGCAGGCCCCCTTATTTTCCGCAAAAGCTGAATAAGACGACAGTCAAACACAGAAAACTTGCTTCCAAGTCTTCGCTGCGTTTCTTCACAGTCTACCCCTCAGGTTAGAAAACGCTTCTCTTCTTCCCAATTCATGTAACGCTCTCTCTTCTTTTTTCCATCTTTGCTCTTCGTTCTTCTCTGATTCCACACCATCCTTTCTCTAATCTTACATTTCTGCTTTGCCCCTTCTTTTTGGGCAGAGTGGTGCTTCTGTGTTGTTTCCTGAGCTGAATTTTCCGAGTTACCTGGTTGGTATTTCAGTATCTCTGCGAAATTCATGTGATTTTGAATCTGGATAGTGGATTTCCTTTAGTTCTTGCTTTTATTGATTGATGTCAAAGTAAACTTTACTGGGTTTCTCAGTTTTTTTTTTAAAGTTTTCATTTTCATATCTGTATATAGTCTTCGGTTTAAGGTTTAAGCTGTGAATTTTTGTCTGCAAGGAAAGGTAATTGTTGCCTTTTTCTTCGGGTTTTTTTTTTAATTTATTGGGTTTTTTTTTGTATGTTTTGATTTTCATATATGTAGTCAGCTGCGTTAAATAGATGGTAAAGAGAGCTTTGCCGCCCATAGAGTCCCACCTGCTCGAAAAGATTGCCTCAGTGAGTGAAGGATATCTGCGGTTTAAACAAATAAAAATTTTCAATCTGTGTAATAGTCTTTGGTTTAGGCTTTGAATTTCGGTCTGAAAAGGAAAAAAAAAGAACTCTTGCCTTTTTCTTTGTCTTTTTATTTAATGGTATTTTTTTTTTCATTTTCATATCTGTACTCTGTAGTAAGTAGTCTTTTGGTTTAGACTGTGAATTTCGGTCTGAAAGGAAAATGTTGTCCTTTTCTTTGTTTTTTGATTTATTGGTTGGTTGCTTTGGTTGGTATGACTATGAAGTGTGGAATTGAGTTGTTGTTTATTGTATTGTGTTTTAGGGTGTGTTCTTTGGAGGATTGCAGTGCTATGGACTGTATATTTTGAGCTGTGGTTTGCATTAGATACCAATTTGGGTGAAGTGTCTGGACAAATTATTCTTGGCTTTTTCTTAGGATCTTGGTGAAGATGGTTTTGAGTAGCCAACTTTTCATTGCTCGTGTTATTATTGGTTTCTTTCTGCTGATTAATTGTGGCGTGACCTACGGGACTGAAACTGACATCTTCTGCTTGAAAAGTGTAAAGGCTGAACTTGAAGACCCCTTCAATTATTTGCAATCCTGGAGTTTCGACAACAAGACAGAAGGGTTTATCTGCAAGTTCACTGGGGTTGAATGTTGGCATCCTGATGAGAACAGGGTCTTGAATCTCAAACTGTCCAACATGGCACTCAAGGGCCAGTTTCCTCGTGGCATTCAAAATTGCTCGAGCTTAACGGGATTGGATTTGTCAACTAACAGACTCTCTAAAACCATTCCAGAAGATATATCTACCCTTCTCGCCTTTGTGACATACCTTGATCTATCTTCAAATGATTTCACTGGGGTGATCCCTGTGTCCCTTGCAAATTGTACTTATCTAAATAACATCAAACTTGACCAAAACCAGTTCACTGGTCAAATTCCTGCTCAGTTGGCTCAACTCACGCGGCTTAAGTCATTTTCTGTTTCAAATAATCTTTTGACGGGGCAAGTTCCGATGTTTAAAAGCAATATAGCTTCAGCAGACAGTTACGCAAATAATACAGGCCTCTGTGGTGCTCCCTTGGATCCTTGCCAGGCTAAGTCTTCCAAGAGTAACACAGCAGTTATAGCTGGAGCAGCTGTTGGTGGTGTGACTCTTGGAGCATTAGGATTGATTATTGGATCGCTGTTCTATGTGCGCCGTGTTTCACATAAGAAAAAGGAAGAAGACCCTGAAGGAAACAAGTGGGCAAGAATGCTAAAGGGAACTAAAGCAATAAAGGCAAGCTATTCATTTTTCTTCTTAGAAAGATTTGTACTTTAGAAGTTTATTTATGGAAAAGAAAACATCTTAAATAGAAAAGAATTTATTGGGAAACATTTTATTGCAAAATTGTCTTATTTGGAAATATTTTCAATGGTAACATTCTTTTATAATGTGTTATATCTTCTTGACATTTTTTATTATATTGACTCTGAAAAATCTATTACTGATGGGCCAAATGCAAGAAAACAATATATATTCTGCACCCAACACACAAATGATATATTTTCTTGCAACAAACATTAGAAAAGAAGAAGAGTGTCTGAAATCTAATTTCTTTTAAATCTACAGAGCCATAGTTCTTGTTATTTGAATTCTCAAGTATTATGCCTAACTGTGCTGAATTGTTCATTAGGTTTCTGTGTTTGAGAAATATACATTTTCTTTCAGCCAATGTTAGAAAAGCCGACAATAGTTTCTGAAATTTGATTTCTTTTAAATCTACAAAGCCATAATAGTTCTTGTTATTTGAATTCTCATGTATTATGCCTAAGTATGCTGAATTGTACATCAGGTTTCTTTGTTTGAGAAATCAATTTCAAAAATGCACTTAAGTGATCTCATGAAGGCTACTAACAACTTCAGTAAAAGCAATATTATTGGGTCTGGAAGATCAGGAACTGTTTACAAAGGTGTCCTTAGTGACGGCACGTCACTCATGGTTAAGAGATTGCAGGAATCACAACACTCAGAGAAAGAATTTCTGTCCGAGATGGCTACACTAGGGTCGGTCAGACATCGTAATTTGGTTCCTCTTTTGGGTTTCTGCCTGGCCAAAAAGGAGAGGCTTTTGGTTTATAAAAACATGCCAAATGGTACCCTCCATGATCAACTACATCCTGCGGCTGGCGAGTGCACCATGGAATGGTCTCTAAGGCTCAAAATTGCAATTGGAGCAGCCAAAGGATTAGCATGGCTTCATCATAGCTGCAACCCCCGTATTATCCACCGAAACATAAGCTCTAAGTGCATCTTGTTGGATGCAGATTTCGAGCCCAAGATCTCTGAGTTTGGCCTTGCCAGATTGATGAACCCAATTGATACACATTTGAGTACATTTGTAAATGGGGAGTTTGGGGATTTGGGTTATGTTGCTCCTGAGTATACAAAAACTTTAATGGCCACACCTAAAGGGGATGTTTATAGCTTCGGCACCGTGCTTCTTGAGTTGGTGACAGGTGAAAGAGCTACACATGTGGCTAAAGCTCCAGAGACCTTTAAAGGAAGTTTGGTAGAATGGATTACACAGCTCTCAAGCCACTCAAATCTCCGAGACGCCATTGACGAATCGCTTGTCGGGAAGGGCATTGATCAAGAGCTCTTCCAGTTTCTGAAGGTTGCATGCAACTGTGTGACGGAAGCTCCAAAGGAGAGGCCCACAATGTTTGAAGTATACCAGCTTCTAAGAGCCATTGGGAGTAGATATAATTTTACAACTGAGGATGAGATAATGGTTCCTATTGATACTGGTGATGCTGATAACTTAGAAGAACTTATTGTAGCTCGAGAGGTAGTTGGATTGAAAGGTATGTGAGATTTTAAGAGTGTATGTTATCAACTTTTAAGATGTAAAGTAATCTTATTTTATGGTCCTAAATTAAAATGTTATTATACATAGCTTTTATGGTCTTGGCATCAATTATTAATGCCCATCTTATATTGGTAATTTTTGTGATAATCCTTAATTTTGTTATAATTTCCTTGTTCCCATCCTAGTGTGTTGGTATCTTGGTGCAACTTTACTTATCACATTGTGGATTTTCTTTCCCTTTAAGTAGCTTGTGAATTCAAGTTACTCATAATTAACTGCGTCCCCTTGTGGCTTAGAAAGTGCAAACCAATCTACTGGGGGAAACTTTTAAAGCAAATGAAATTAAAGAATTAAATGTGTGGATTCAGTTATTATTTTTGGCAAGAAATTAAATGCAACACATTTATAGGTTGAGACTATAAATGTTTTAAAGACTTTATAAGTAAATAGTACCATATTAGAAATTCAAAGATAATGAGACACTTCAGCGTTCTACAAAGATTTATAGAACAACCTCTGAAAAGAGAGTAGGAAAGAGGAATGTGAAGCATAAATAAGACCATGCACAACTTTTATTTGAAGTGGCTGATAAAGTTCATTGAATCAGAATAGTTTCTATCTTTCTGACTCAGGTAAGTTACAAATAAATTTAACACTTGTATTTCTAGATATCTCTATGAAAACAGTTCCATTTTAATGTGACACTAGATATTCCTGCAAATTTTGTATTTGTTTATTTAGAAACCAGTTTAGTGCAATGTGAACAGAACTAACTACATTCCATTCTGGGTACCTACATTCCATTCTGGGCTGAAGAAGGTGACAAGATAGGGTCACGTTGGGTTGAAGAAGGTGACAAGATGGGGTCACGTGAGGAAGTCTGGAGAGGGTGTAGAAAAACTAATGCTTACATTGAAACATCATTGATAAAATTATTGGGGTTGGCTAAATGACCCCATGATTAATTGGGGTTATTCAACCCCATGTCTACATTAACCAATAAGATTGTGCCATTTATTTTATTTATTTTCATATTATTTTTTAACTTTAATTATGGGACAATCTTATTGGTCCATTTGAACATGGGGTTAAATGACCCCAATTAATCATGGGGTCATTTAGCCAACCCCAAATTATTGGATTCAATTTGCTTGTTTTTGAGAAAAGGGAGTTAATTCACACAGTCGATTTCATCTCATTTCCACTATTTTTTCTACCTATTTTTCTTAGCATTTCGTGTTACATTATTTATTATATCATTTATTTTTCTCTACGTAGCTTTTTCCTTTTTTTTCAGATTTTAGTTCCAGAACATAATATTAAAAAATTTCAGAATTTTGTTTCCCTAACGTTTTGGAAATTCATTTGTGGAACCTACATAAAATTGATGATTTCCGGAAACTAGATTTTGGAACGTATTGAAAATTTGTTTTCCAAGGACTAGTCCCGGAACGTTATATTACTCCATTTTTTGTTTTCATGTTTTAATTATGTTATCATTATATTTCATATTATGCCATATTCCTCTAAAGCTAAATGAGATTCAAATATAGATAAGAGAGCGCCAAATATGTAATTAAAAAACTCTTCCAGGTCAAATACAAGTGTCTACAAATACAACATCTGAACCCTCTATGATGTGCAATTGGATTCACCATTCTTCTTCTTCCTCATCTGTATCACTCGCAGCTATATCCATGGCATCTCTGTTGGGTTTTTGGGCTCCCAACATATAACATATGTAAAGAAATGCCCAAATTTGTCAGGCCTACTAGTCTCACTTAAGAGAGTGGAGATGGTTTAGTTAGGGTAAAAGAGTAATTTAATTTTGCAAAGAGAGGCAAGAAAAAAGTGAGAGAGAAAAGAAGAGAAGTGATTTTCGCAAATACACAGAACAACGACCGTAGATCTATTGCCACGCCACTGTCGGATCGGACTGAAATTTGAATAGCAGGTTCGTGACTTCTAGTTCTTCAATCTGGACGATTGAATCGGTAAAAAGTCGTCTGAGGTGGGAGGAATCGCGTCTGGACAGTAGCAACGAAATTCTGTTTTTCGGTGTAAGACTGATATCCTCTTTCGGAGCCAATCTTGTTCGAGCCGCTGGAGCCGGGTCGCATCATTATGGGGCGAGTAAGACTTCTCTAAAGTGAGTCTACTAACTTTATATGGTAAAGTAAGGATCACAACCATTGATTGAGTTTTTATCTTGATTTTTTCAAAGTAGATAATCACAATTAATGACTATAATATTTAATTTATCCACTCACTTTAGAGGAGCCAAATCCATGGTGGGACTAACTCTTCCAGCTGAATTTTTTCAATCCACAAAACTCGAACTCGAAACCTTACTTAAGAAGAATCAAGCAATGAGAAATAGCTTCTTTTTTTTTTACAAAAAATAGGTACATACTACTGTGACACCCTAGATCCTTTTGTATTTGCCTGTTTGTTATTGACTTGAAAATGAGTGTAAATATATAAAAAAAAAAAAATGTACATAAACTTAAGACCGTTTCTAATATAGCATTTGTTATTTTCCCCCTTTTGACGAGACTAACAAAACAAGAACACAAACCAAATCACAAAATTAATGGGCAACAACTTCCACCAAAAAGGATTAAAAAAATTTGTCAATCAATATTATATATACTTTAAATATTAAAAAGCTTATTTAATGCAATTTTTTTCTATTGTAGTACTAAATTTATCTATTATTATATCAAGAATAATTTTTTCAGCAATTTTTCTTACAATATATACAACTAATAAATTTCTAAGAAGGTTACCTTCGATCTGGTTGCGAAGCCGAGTCTTAACAATTTTCATTGTAGAAAAAACTCGCTTTATAGGTGTTGTTTAAACACAAAATGTTGAAACAAGACTTATCAGTCTAGGTATAAAAAATTAGTTATCACTATTTAACTAAAGTCGGTACTTGACAAAGGAATTAGTATGTAAACAATTACACAAAACTTGTAACCAAAAAAAAAAAACAATTACACAAAACATCATAGAAGGATTGAATTGAACTCATATGTGAATTTGTAGCTATCAACAAGTGAAAATATTGTTGCTGTTACAATTTCAACTAACCCGTGCATGGTAAAACTCGGATAAACTAGATATTTTTCGTAAATTAAGATCTTGATAAACATCTAAATGATAATGTCTTACGTGAAACGTCAAACTCCTTTTTTCCAGCTAAAAAAAATCATCTGCATAAATTTCTCAACAAACTTACAGATTTTCTCATTATTAATTTATTTAAAATTTTCCATAGGATCTAAAGCTGAACTAAGTATAAAAAGTTTCACTGACTCTGCATTAAATTTTCTATTTCTCAGATAGTTGCAAATCAATTACAGAATAAAAATACATATTTACAATGATGTTCCATATCTCGGTCTTGTTTCTTATAACGACCGTTCCCCACAAAATAAGGGAATTTCTTGTCAGGAATTTCAACTTGATGAGCATGACAAAATGATAACACACTCTAAAATTAAAATTATTTAAATTCAAATTCAAATAACTTCTTTAAATTTGTAATTAAGTATCAATATTTATTTAATAGTGTAAAGAGTTTTAATTAAGTTTAATTTTAATGCATTGATAGTGTAAAGAGTTTTACATATGCATTCAATCACATCTCTCTATTATTCGTTTAAAATATTTTTAAATTCAATTTTAATTATGACATGGTAAATTAATGGATTCTGATTGGGTGCATGTATAAAACTTTTTTACACTCTCAGCGCATCAAAATTAAACTCTTATTTTTAAAAAGTTATTAAATTAAATTCATAGCAAAAAAAAAATTTCAAAATTCAAACTAATAAATTATTTTTATTATAAAGTAAAAAGTATTAATTTAAAAAATTATACTTAATATCTACATATCAAATTTTATTTATTTACTTCAATAATTGTATTCATCATCCTATGCATCATAGCTATAACAATTTAGAATTTCACATTACTATATCGACCCAAAAAAAAAGAAATACTTCACATTATTACACAACATAGTGTGAACAATCTCATATAAGATAGTACTTTGAAATGAAATAATTAATATTTAATTTATTGGATTAGAGAAAATCATTGCATACCTGAGCAATAATGTTAATTATAAGAGAAGTCTCAAATGTTAAGCATGCTCGGTGTGTTTGGCTTATCAGTTTTCTTGATGGAGGGATGCAATTGTGGTGTGGGTTTAGCTTCTCATAGTTTGGTCTTGGTGGTGGTTCCGTGTGATGCCTGTGTGGTTCCGGTGGATGGGTCATGCACGGTGCACTCTTCACAGCGGCAGAAAGGGGTGGTGGTGCAGGGGGCTGGTTCAGTACAGAGTCGGGGGTGATGATGAAAGGAGGGGGCTGGGGAGAAAGGGAGGCCATGGCACAAAGAAAATAAGACATTAAGAAAATCTGACGCCATATTTTTATTCAAAACATACATTATCGCTAGAAAGATTTTCGATACATGGAATCGTCACGATGACCTTATCAACCATCGGCTCTAATGTCACTTGTTGGGGGAGAAAGGGAAGTACATAAACTAAGGAAACAAGACACTATGAGAATCTGACATCACACATTTACCCAAAACATTAACGCATCGGGTTTATAAGTCACATCTCTTATAAAATCTCCTCCTAGCTCACCTATATTTAACTAATGTAGAACTCCAACTCACACTTAAATACTCAACGTAATACGTAGTCTTCCCCTTAGTTCATTCATTGTTGCAACTTGCTTTCATCATTTTGTTTATTAAATTGTTATGTAAATGCTTTGAGCTTTGTTGGCCGGCGGCTAACACTTCAAATCATACATGATTTTAAATATGTTTTTAGGTTGGTCCCCTTCACCTGTATAGCTTGTTTGGAGACATATATTTTATGTGCACGATCCAAACTTTCCATTATAAAAGAAATGCAAATTAATTTTTTCTATAATTACACCAAAACTTTCCTTTCATTTCATTTTCATATTTAGTTGATTTCTATCACATTGTTAATCATATTTTTCGTCTCTTCTTACATCTTTTTAAGATGCTAGTGAAATTTGAGTGTAGATATAACTTTTCTGAATATTAATGCCACCCCTCCTACAAGCTCAAACCTTTTCCCTCGAAGAAAAATAACATGTTTTTCTCAGTAAAATTATTTCTTTTAGACATAAAACACAAAAGAAAAGAAGAAAAAGAAATATTAAGAGAGATACAAATAGAAAAGAGAAAAATAAAATATATGATGAATGATTTAATAGAGGGGAAAAAAGAACAATATGAAATATATATATAGGGGATGTATCACATGAGAAAAGTGTTTTTATATGAGAAAATGAGAATAAATCACGATCGTTAGATCTAATCATGAATGGTCACAATTAAAACAATTTAAAAGTCACATGACTACTTAAAAATGTCATGTGACATTTTAAAAAGTCACATGACTTCATGTTTTAATCTTGACCATTCATGATTAGATCTAATAGTCATGATTTATTCTTACTTTCTTATATAAAAACATCTTTCTCATACGATACATCCTCTATATATATATATATATATATATCTCTGTGTGTGTGTTGGGGGGGGGGGGGGGGGGGGGAGAAACAGTGGTGCAAACACTCATGGTCCTTCAACAGAGAGAGCTAGACCACATGAAAGAATTCCAACCCCACAACTAGAGGTGGGAATAGGTTAGGCTTTGGTAAATTTTGTGTAAATAAGCTTAGTCTATTTAAAAATGTTAGGGCCTAAGCTTGACCTGTTACTTGTCATAAACTTTTATTTTTGTCTAGCCTGACCTTCATGAAAGCTCGGTTTGGCCTGGTAGCCTATTTAAAGACCTATTTCATAATAAGATTTATACGTTTGCTAACAAACTTACATGTAAAGAGACTATCAAACTAATCGACTAATGTGTTAAATTATACAATAAAAAATATTTCTATAAACGGACTAACAATATTATAAGTTACTAGGTGAAATGGAAGTAAGCTAGGTTACATTTAGTTTTTAGGGTTCGAGAGTCTATTTAACAAAATCATACTTTATATCAAAGTAATTAAATAGGTCATAAATCTATTTGTAAATTGACTTATATTTTTTGAGTCATTTATATAAGAATGTAGATACATATATAATATCAAGATAGTATAATAAATTTCTAACGTAGCAGCAATATCAACGATAAAATATATTTATAGTAATCACATTTATTTAATTAGTCTAGCTTGTTAGGCTTAAAATGATTTTTAATTTGCCTAAGCCTAGCATTTTTAACTAAATAGGCTTTTAAAAGCGGCCTTGTCTATTTATTCACTTAAGTTGGCCTGGCCTGAACCTGATGTGGGTTAGGTCATATGCCATTGCGAACGGCCTAACCTATTCCCATCGCTATCCACAACAAAAAGTGACAAGATTGAGTGTATTTTTCTTCAAAGGGTCCTTGTGAACATGGGGTTTCCCATGAAATAGGTAACTTTGATTATGGATTGTGTAACTACCGTTGAGTTCTCCATTATGTTGAATGGCAGCTCTCAACCTTTGTTCACCCCTCAGAAAGGGCTATGGCCAGGAGACCATCTCTCCCCTTATTTGTTTATTCTGTGTGGGGAAGTCTTTTCTGCAATGCTTCACAAGGCGATGCTTTCTTCGTCGTTACATGGTCTAAAACTGTCTCGGTTTGCGCCTTCCATTTCACATATCTTGTTTGCAGACGATAATATTGTTTCTGAAAAAGCAACGGTGGAAGAGGCAACTGTCATAAAGGACATCTTGGTCTCTTATGAGCAGGCCTCAAGCCAAATGGTCACCTTGATAAGTCTATGCTATCTTGTAGCTGCAATGTGCAAGAAAATGTCTTAGATGAGCTGAAACAGCTTTTGAATGTAGAGGCAGTTGATTTCTATGACGAATATCTAAGTCTTCCAACCATTATTGGCTAGTCCAAAACCCAAATTTTTATCGTGTTTGGAAGAAAGTAAAGGGGTAGAAAGAGAAGGCTCTCTCCCGTGCTGGGCGTGAGGTTTTAATTAAGGCTGTCGCCCACGCCATCCCCTCGTATGTAATGTTTTGTTTCTTGTTGCCTGATGGTTTGTGCTCTCAGATTGAGAGTCTGATCAATAGGTTTTATTGGGGCGGGGACGTTGACAAATGGGGGTTACACTGGATGAAGTGGGATCGCCTTTGTCTGTCAAAGTCTGAGGGTGGCCTCGGATTCCGTGATTTTAAAGTTTTTAACACGACTTTGGTGGCCAAAAATTGGTGGCAGATTTATAACAACCCGAATTCCCTGCTAAGTCGGGTGTATCGGGGCGTCTACTTTCCTAACGGGAGTATCCTCACTGCAAAGAAGGGGTACAGAACAAGCTCTGCTTGGAGTAGTATTTATAAGGCGGGCCAAGCTATTAAGGATGGTGGATCTTGGCACATTGGAAACGGTCGATGCATCAAGGTGTGGGAAGATGCCTGGATACCGGCGGGAACGGCGATGGTCTATCATGAAGACGTCGCATGTGCTTTAAACACTACCTAACTTATTTATCCCTAAGCGATTGGCTTAGAATCGAGACTTGGTGGAGTTCCTTTTTTGGCCTCCCACTGCTCAGCGGATCCTAGCCATCCCTCTTCCTCTTCTCTCCCAAGAGGATGTTTTCTTCTGGCCTTGGAACACTGACGGTCGATACTCCACGAAATCGGGCTATCAGTTTATTAGGTAGCGTGGGTGGGCGCACTTGGCTTCATCGTCTGGTCACCCCTCCCTCCCTGCGACTTGTGGTAAAAAAACTCTGGAAAGCGGACACTTTGCCCCGGTGCAAAGAGACGGCTTGGCGTGCCTGTTTGAATCTTCTTTCGGTTCTATCTAGTCTGATCAGTCGTGGCTTGGAGGTGGATCCCTTGTGCTTGCGCTGTGCTTCTGCTCTAGAAACAATGCTCCATGTGTTGTTTGGTTTCCCTACTTTACAACGTATATGGTTTGCTTGTAGCCTTGGCATTAGAGTGGATTCTATTACCTATGTGCATGCTTTTATGTGTGTTTTCTTATCCATGGTTGATGTTGGTAGCGCAGGTTCTCTCTTCTCCTTGTTGTATTCCATTTGGGAGGACCGAAACAATATGGTATTCCACAACCTGCCTGCAACTCTCCGGACTCTCTGCTCCGTTGTGCTTCCTCCCTCTCTCACTTTGCGGTGTTGGCCTCTCCCCCGGTGCGGCCAACTTTTAGTGTGCTCCCCTCAGCTTGGTCGTGCCCCTCGCCTGGTGTGGTCAAGGTCAATTTTGATGCCTCGGATTCTTCTTCCGGCACAGCAGGTTTTGGCTTCATCGCTCGTGATAGCAAAGGCGAGATTATGGCTTCAGCTTCTTCAGATCCGGTGGAGGCCCTTTCCCCCTTCTCGCAGAGGCGTTATCGTTCCAGTGGTCTCTCTCCATGGCATCCGATCTCTTCTTTCGTCGGGTTTGTTTTGAGACGGACTGCATGCTCCTGTTTAAGGCTCGGATTAGACCTTCTGGAGGACAGTCGTAGTTATCCTCTACTATTCGGGATTGTCGAAATTTAGCTTTATCTTTTGATTTTATTGATCTTTCCTCCGTACGCCGTTCAGGCAATACTGTGACTGATGGTTTGGCCAAACTTTCTTTTTTGCGTAGTTTTACTGTTTGGATTGAGGAGGCTCCGATTGAGCTTGTTTCCTTAGTCCAGGGTGATGTTCGGGCTTTCATGCCGTCTTTTTCTTCTTAATGCATTTCAGTTTAGAAAAATAATATAGCATACTTTTCCCTTTTCACGAGACAAACAAGAACACAAACCAAGTCACCAAAGGACAACAGCTTCTCCAAAACATCCTCGATGAGTGCATTTGCATCATAAACTAGAATTGGAGAACTTCTTGGATGTATAGAATGGGATTTTATTGCATGTCATATGCCTCCAACAGATATTCTCTCAGGTTTTTCACTAGCTCATCCATGGTCATGCTGTTTTTATCATCCATCTGCATCATAACTATAACAATTTAGAATTTCAAATTACCATGTCGACCCCCCCAAAAAAAGAATTTCACATTATAACGTAAAATAGTTTGAACATAAATATCAACAATAAGAATCAATATTATAAGGTCGGGTTATTAAATATTGATTGAAATCTTAGGTAGCGTTTCATGATGGAACAGAACAGGGCAGGCAGGACAGAACAAAACATGATGGAATAAGAGAATAATGTTCTGTGCGTTGTGTTTGGTAACTCCAAATCATTAGAACAGAATCATAATTTTAATTACGTATATAACTATGCATGTGTAATGTGTAATTGAGTATAAAAAATTAAATCCAACTGAATAAATATATAAAGCCCGTTTGTCATTACTTATTTCGTGATATAATCACTTATTTTAAAAAAATAATCACTTTTATATTTTTTAAGCTGTTTGTGTATGCTTTTGGTAAAAAGAAGGATTTGAAAAAAGCATAAATCTGTTAATTTGTTTAAGCTATTTCTAGTGTATTTTTAAGTGATTTTTTTATATTTTGACACAACATAAATCACTTTCTGCCTTTCAAAGTCGCTTAAAATAAAATAAATTTTTTTGGACCTGTTTATTTCTACTTAAAAAATAAGTGATTTTAAAGTTAAATAAAAAATTGATTTTATTTAAGTTTAAAAAGTAGACATTGGTTTATGTTTGTGTATGTGTATAAAAGTTGCTAGTTTTCCGATGTATAAAAAATTGCTTTTCAATTAAAAATGCACTAGAAATAATTGAATATTTTAAAAGCTATTAAAGATAGCTTAAAGAAATGACAAAAAAACCCTTATTTAACTTTAAAATCACTTTTTTAAGCTGATACAAATGGGGCCATATATACATAATATTACAAAAGTTATTATATACAAGTTCATAAATTAGGAGCATTTTTTACTGTGTAAATGTTTTAAGAGAGTGTTTCATTTTGTTCTTTTCTGTTTCACTCTTTTCCACAGAATCAAGTGTCCTGTTCTAAAGGTCTTATGTGTTGTTTTGTTCCATCTTGAAAATATGACGTGTGTCCTACTCCATTCCCTTCCCACCTGTCTACCAAACGCTACCTTATTTTCTCAAACTATGTCAAATTCTTGTTTCACCAAATTGTGACATATTAATTAAAAAAATTGTAAATTTGTAATTGCCTCACTCGCTTATTTTTTTTATTTACTGAAATGGTAAGATTCCATTAACGGAATAGAAAATTGAGACACCATTATAGTAACCGAGTGGGCTTCTCGTCACCCTCAAAGGTGACCACTGTTTTACGCAACAGTGCAAGAAGGACGAGGTCCTCGGTAGACAGGGCGTCTTCCTCGACCACATACCAAGTCGGTCCCCGATTAAAGTGGCGCTACGACCATGCCAATGGGAACTGATTGCACCAGCGACCCTCTTTGTTGTAGTAAAGCCAAAAGGGCTCAACTCCGGGAGCCTGACCCATAAGGAAGTACAGGTCTGATAAATGCCAAATTGCTGTTAGTTTTTATATATTTTTCATGGCATTTATCAATGTTTTTTTTATGAAATACCCTTTCTTTATAGAATTTCTGAGTAAATAAAAGAGTAAAGTGATTCTAAGCTTTTAAATATATTTCTTGTGCTTTTGATATGCTTTTTACATGTTTCAGAACCCAAAAGAAGCAAAGAATTAAAGAAAATATTAAAGAATCATGATTCTGGGCGCTAAGCCACCCTTTTGGGCGCTAAGCGCCGAGGAAAGGCGAGAAGAAGGCCTCGCTGGGCGCTAGGCGCCGCCCCAGCGCGCTAGGCGCCCAGCAGATGGGAAATAAGAGGACACGGGCCGCTCAGCGCAGGTACTTAGGCGCTGAGCGCCCAGCGGATGCATGATTGAAGGCGCGGGCCGCTCAGCGCGGGAACTTAGGCGCTGAGCGCCCAGCGAAGCCCCCTCAAGCGCCAAGCGCTTCCTTTCGCGCGACAAACAGTTTCGCTTCGCGCTAAGCGCCCCTGGGCCTGGCCCAGGGCGCCTAGCGCCCCTGCACCGTCTCAAGTCCTTTAAAAACGCGATTTTGGCTTTGTTTGGATCATTCTTTCAACCCCGGTCTCCTCCAAACACCCCTTGGACGTGAGAGAGCTCTGATTTGAGAAGGAAAAGAGGATTTTCAACCACGGATGCTTGGATTCTTCATCGTCTCCTCAATTCCTAATTGATTCTCCTTGTAAGCAAGCTAGTTTCCATTCTATGGATAACTAAGCTCCCTTTTAGTTGGATTTAGGCGTAGTATTTCATCTGGATAGGATTCTATTTACTTCTTTGTTTACTTTCTATTTTTAATTTTAATTAAACAATTTTGTTCTTATTGCTTATAATTGCTTGATCATCTTTTATATGATTTGAGATTAATTTAGTATGTGGAAGCTGCTCTATTAATCAGATATAAATTGTTTAATCTAGGAGAAGCTAATTTGCTAGGAATAGCGTTAGATCACCTAGTTCCTTAACGCCTGTGTATTTACTATTGTTTTGATTAATTACCTGTGGAAGCGGTAATTAGGAAAGTAATTGAATCAACTTCTCATACTAGGAATAGGTGAGTTAGTTAAGAACTGGCGGGAATAAATTAAAGATTTTAAGTGATTGTAATCAAGAATTAATAAATCCTGGATAGTGAAATATGAAACCATAATCCAACTGTTTTCCCAATCTATTATTCTCTCAATCGTTTCTTTCCTATTTTCTTGAATACAAATTTCTCCAAACAAATAATTCTTGTTTCTTTCTTGCTTTACTTCTTAATTAAAGAAAGGCACTCAAACACATTTGCTCTCTGTGGATCGATAACACCCTTACTATACTGCAATTGAATCTTAAAAGAGGTTTGAGCGCAGTTTAAGTGTTGGTTTTTATTAAAAGAAGTGAAAACCCTTTTAACAAAATGGCGCCGTTGCCGGGGAGCAGCGTTGTTTGAGTTTGCATTGCTTTAATTTTGTTTGTTTAAGCATTTGTGAATATTTTTATTTTTATTTTTCTTTTTCTTTTATCTAAGGTCTAATACTTCTGTTTAGGTTGCTTTTCATCTTTGTTTATGCGAGGTAAGACTCGAGTTGAGGAACTTGCTTTCGATCCAGAAATCGAAGCTACAGCAAGGAGGAACAACAGTAAGACAAAGAAAAGGAAGCAGCTAGCTAAGTTAAGACAAGACCAGGGTACTTCTACCCCTTCACCACCCTCGCCATCTTCACCAACCCATTCTGAGCCAGACATGGCGAATCAGAATCCAAACGGTGGAGATGCTGATCCCAATCCTGGATTCATCAATTTCACACCCAGGAACATGATCAGGATTGGTAGAGGAGCTGGTAATGAGAAAGCTCCAGAGATGAAGACAGGACTGGTGCAGCTGATGTATGCTAATCCTTTTGCGGGGTTAGATCATGAGAATCCTTACAATCACCTCACCAAGTTCTATGAACTCTGTGGCACGGCAGGGATGAGGCCTTCTGAAGAGGACGCAGTATTCCTCAGGCTTTTTCCATTAACCTTAATTGGTCAAGCAAAGGAATGGTTCTTCGACCAACCTCAAGCTATCTTGAATGACTGGTCTCAGCTTGAAAACAAATTCATGGCAAGGTACTTTTCTGATTCCAAATTCATGGATTATAAAACTGCCATCTCTACTTTTGCTCAAGCTGCAGGTGAAAGTCTATGTGAGGCTTGGGAGAGGTACAAGTCTTTGTGCCGTAAGTGCCCAAATCATGGTTTTGATGCAAAAACCCAGGTCCACATCTTCAGGAATGGACTACATCAACAAAGCAAGCTTATTCTTGATGCCAATGCTGGTGGTTCACTGATGTCCAAGACTCCCACTGAGGCGATGACTATCATAGAGGCTATGGCTCTGAATGATCAACAAAGCCAATATTCTAGAGGCCCAGCAAGGAAGGGAGGAGTCTTAGAGCTTGAGGTCAACGATGCTATGTTGGCCCAAAATAAGCTTCTTCAGCAACAGCTTGATGATCTGACTAAGAAATTGGATGCTTTGCCCAAAAGCATAAGGGATATGCAAAAGGTGAACAGGTGCGAAGCTGAAGTGCAAGGGCAACAATCTGATTCTTATCAGCAATTTTCTGAAGAGGAGGTTCATTACCTAAATAATCAGCAGAGACCCTACCAGAATAATTATCCTAGGGATAACTATCAGAACCGAGGCAATAATCAGTACAACAATCAGCCTTGGAGGCAGGATTCCGGTCCTTCTTCTAATAGAGCTCCAAGGCAGCCTTTTCAGAATCCTCCATTCCAGCAGCCTCAGCAGTTTCAAAATCAGCCGGATCAGTCTCTGGACGATAAATTGGCTAAAATGAGTGATACTCTAACTCAGTTTATGCAGGTCACTATGGAAGGCCAGAAGAATCAGGGAGCTTCTATCAAGAATCTGGAGACTCAGATGGGGCAAATGGCCAATCAACTTGCTGGGATGCAGAAAACTCCATTCAATGCTAATACTGAAACCAACCCACGAGAGCACTGTAAGGCTATTCATACCCGTAGTGGGAAGGTAGTAGGTAGTGGTATTGTTGAACCTCATATTGTTGAGGAAGATGATGAGGTAGAGAAGGAACAGTCTAGAGAGTACACTGAGGTAGAAATTGAAAAGAATAAAGAGATGAGTGTAACTCTTGAGAGAACTGTAGGTAAGGGAAAAGAAAAAGATGTTGAGAGAGAGAAGAGTGAGCTTCATAAGGGGGAAGTTCCTAAGATAGTTAAGGCTCTTCCTTATCCCAAAGCTCCTTCTAGAATAGATAAGGATCGTCAATTTGCTAGATTCATGGATATTCTTAAAAGTTTGCAGATTAACATTCCTTTTGCAGAGGCTCTTGAGCAGATGCCCGTTTATGCCAAATTCATGAAGGATTTGCTTACTAAGAAGCGGAAATACAAGGATGATGAAGTCGTGCAGCTTGGAGCGACTTGCAGTGCCATTATCACTAGTGGCCTCCCTCCTAAGTTAGCAGACCCAGGCAGTGTCACCATTCCTCTAACTATTGGGAATATGGCTGTCGGCAAGGGTCTTGTGGATATTGGAGCTAGTGTAAGCTTGATGCCGCTATCTTTGATGAAAAGGATTAGTGGACTAGATTTGAGCCCAACCAGAATGACCCTACAGCTTGCGGATCGTTCCATTACATATCCACTTGGCATAGCTGAGGACGTGCTGGTAAGAGTAGATAGATTTCTAATTCCTGTCGATTTTATTATTCTTGATATTGCAGAGGATCCAGAAGTACCTCTGATTATGGGAAGACCATTCATGAATACGGCAAGAATGGGGATTGACATGGAAAAGGGCACGGTTAAAGTTCGGGTTCATGATGAGGAAGTCACTTTTAATGTTTTTGAGGCTATAAAGTTCCCAAAGGAAAAGGGCCAGTGTTTCCGCGTAGATGAGCTTGATGAGGTCATCAAGCAAGTTGCCAGGAAACCACAGGCGGCTGATCCTTTGGAATTGGCTCTAACTGAATCTTTTGCAGGTCTTATAGCTGATGATGAATCTGCAGTACAGCAATTCATGGAGGTTCTTGATTCATCTCTTACAGTACTAAAAGCCACTGAGGTGGAAAAGATCAAGGAAACCATTGAGGATAAGAAGCTGGAGCCACGGCAGGAACTGAAGCCGCTTCCCTCTAATCTTAAATATGTGTTTTTGCAGGAGAAAGCTGACAAGCCCGTAATCATCAGTAGCACTCTTTCTCCACAAGAAGAGAAACAAGTTTTGGAGGTTCTGGAGGCCAACCAGCAAGCTATTGGTTGGAAGCTGGCAGATCTTAAGGGCATCAGTCCTTCCTACTGTATGCATAAAATTTTCATGGAGGAAGATTTCAGGCCAGTTACTCAGCCTCAGAGAAGGTTGAATCCTTCAATGAAAGAGGTGGTCAGGAAGGAAGTTATGAAGCTGTTAGATGCCGGCATGATCTACCCCATTTCAGACAGCTCATGGGTTAGTCCAGTTCAGGTGGTACCCAAGAAAGGTGGATTGACTGTTGTGAAGAATGAGAAGAATGAGTTGATTCCAGTTCGCACCACTACTTCTTGGAGAATGTGTGTGGACTACCGAAAGCTTAACAAAGCCACCAGAAAGGACCACTTCCCACTACCCTTCATGGATCAGATGTTGGAGAGGTTGTCAGGTAAAGCTTTCTATTGTTTCCTGGATGGCTATTCAGGTTACAATCAGATCACAGTGGATCCTTACGATCAAGAGAAGACTGCATTTACATGCCCTTTTGGTGTCTTTGCTTACCGGAAGATGCCTTTTGGGTTATGTAATGCACCTGCCACTTTCCAGCGCTGCATGCTTGCCATATTCTCTGATTTGGTGGAGAAGATTATGGAGGTGTTCATGGATGATTTCTCAGTCTTTGGGAATTCATTCGAAGAATGCTTGCACAACTTGGACACCGTCCTGAAGAGATGTGTGGATACTAACTTGGTGCTTAATTGGGAGAAATGTCACTTCATGGTCACCGAGGGCATCGTCCTTGGCCATCAAATTTCTTCCAAGGGAATCCGAGTAGATCAAGCTAAAGTGGAGGTCATAGCAAAACTCCCTGTTCCAGTCAATGTCAAAGGCGTAAGGAGTTTTCTTGGCCATGCAGGTTTCTACAGGAGATTCATCAAGGATTTCTCCAAAATTGCAAAGCCACTCTCTAATTTACTCAATAAGGATTCTTCCTTTATCTTTGATTCTTCTTGCTTACATGCTTTTGAAACTTTGAAAGCTAGTTTAATTCCTGCACCTATTGTCATTGCACCTAATTGGAATAGTGATTTTGAACTAATGTGTGATGCTAGTGATTATGCAGTGGGGGCAGTCTTGGGTCAAAGAAAGGAGAAGGTATTCCATGCTATACACTATGCTAGTAAAGTTTTAAATGACGCACAAGTTAATTATGCCACTACTGAAAAAGAGTTGCTAGCCATAGTGTATGCATTGGAAAAGTTTAGGAGTTACTTGATTGGTTCCAAGGTCATTATTTATACTGACCATGCAGCCATCAAGTTCCTTTTAACTAAACCTGATTCTAAACCCAGACTCCTTCGTTGGATTCTCCTTTTGCAGGAATTTGATCTGGAGATCAAGGACAAGAGTGGGAGGGAGAACTTGGTCGCCGATCACCTATCCCGGCTCAATAATGCTGAAGTAACTAAGAGGGAGAAAGAGATAGTAGAAGAGTTTCCAGATGAGCAACTTTTTGCCTTGAAGACAAGGCCATGGTTTGCTGACATGGCTAATTTCAAAGCTGCTGGGGTCATACCTGAAGATTTCACATTTCAACAGAGGAAGAAGTTCCTTCGTGATGCTACTCATTATATTTGGGATGACCCATATCTGTTTAAGCAAGGTGCTGATGGCTTGTTACGCCGTTGTGTTGATTCAGAAGAAGCTAGTTCTATTCTCCGGGACTGTCACAACTCTCCTTATGGAGGGCATTTTAATGGAGAACGCAATGCTGTTAAGGTTCTTCAATCTGGGTTTTATTGGCCTCACTTGTTCAAGCAAGCCTATGCTCATGTGAAGAGTTGTGATGCCTGCCAGAGGACAGGAGGAATTTCCAAGAAGGATGAGATGCCCCTTCAAAGCATCCAAGAGGTTGAAGTGTTTGACTGTTGGGGAATGGACTTCATGGGCCCTTTTCCACCTTCATTTGGTAATGAGTACATTCTTGTTGCTGTTGAATATGTATCCAAATGGGTGGAAGCCATTGCTACTTCTCATGCAGATGGAAAGACTGTTCTCAAGTTCCTAAAGAAGCATATCTTCAACCGTTTTGGAGCTCCGCGAGTTATTATTAGTGATGGAGGTTCACACTTTGTGAATGCTCAGTTGGGTAAGGCTCTACAGCAATATGGTGTGAACCATAAGGTTGCTTCTCCATATCATCCTCAAACCAATGGTCAAGCTGAAGTTTCTAACCGTGAGATCAAGAGAATTTTGGAGAAAACTGTTTCTAGCTCCCGCAAGGACTGGTCTCAGAAGCTAGATGATGCACTCTGGGCGTATAGGACGGCCTTCAAAGCGCCTATTGGTTTCACTCCATTTCAACTGGTTTATGGCAAATCTTGCCACTTACCAGTCGAATTGGAACATAAAGCTTTTTGGGCTCTTAAATTTCTTAATTTTGATTGTGATGCTGCAGGTAAGAAGAGAGTGGATGAGTTGCACCAACTTGAAGATATGCGGCTACAAGCCTATGAGTCATCTGCAATTTACAAGGAAAAGATGAAGAAATACCATGACAATAGGATTGTAAAAAGGGTGTTTACAGCTGGCCAACAAGTTCTTTTGTTTAATTCTAGATTGAGGCTTTTTCCAGGTAAGCTCAAAACCAAATGGTCGGGTCCTTTTCTGATTAAAGAGGTGAAGCCTTATGGTGCTATTGAATTGGAGGATCCAGAATCAAAAAGAACTTGGGTAGTGAATGGACAGCGATTGAAGCATTACAGGGGAGAAGATAGTCATCCGGCCATGTTACAGGTGGCTTATTTGGCTCTGCAGTGATTTTTCACTTCACCGTCAAGCTAGTGACGTTAAAGAAGCGCTTCTGGGAGGCAACCCAAGGTTTTGGTACAGTTGGAGGGACAAAATAAAGCTGTTCTAGGCATTTTAAGGCTGTTCTGGGCGCTTAGCCCCCATTCTGGGCGCTGGGCGCCCCTTTCCCTGTGTTCTGGGCGCTGGGCGCCCCCTAGCGGCGCTCAGCGGCCCGCGGCGCCCCTCTGTCAAAAAAAAAAAAAAAAAAGGGCGCTTAGCGCCCCCGCGCCAGCGCTCAGCGCTGGAGCGCTGGGCGCTCAGCGGCCCGCGTCGGGGCCTAGCGCCCCTGCGCGTTTTTACCCCCCTTTCTCCCCAAAACCCCATTTTTCCCCAATTCCTTCCCCATTCCCCCATACCCACGCACCCAAACCCCAAAACCACTCAACTCCCACGAAATTCCCCCATTTTTCATCTCCAAAATCCCAATTTTTCTCCCCATTCATCAATACCCACTCACCACCTACTTCATCTTCAACCTCCAACCACCCATCTTCTCCATTACTTCCATTAATCCTCTCCAATTCCCAATTCTTCCTACCCATTTCCATAACTACCACCCACCACCCACTTCATAAAAACCCACTCATCTTCTCCTCCTTCATCCTCTCCATCTTCTTCACCACCCTATAAATAACCATTCTCTCTTCTCCATACTCACACCTCTCATATTCTACTCTTCTCTATTTTTCTGTCTGTTTGGGTTGATTTTTTTTTTCAGGATGGTGAGAACCAAGCAAGTATCTCATGATAAT
Source organism: Acmispon strigosus (assembly GCA_030819835.1). Lineage (NCBI taxonomy): Eukaryota > Viridiplantae > Streptophyta > Magnoliopsida > Fabales > Fabaceae > Acmispon > Acmispon strigosus. The sequence continues at coordinate 29,264,316 of JAUAMA010000002.1, forward strand.
CCCGGTGGCCGCCCACCCAAGCGGAAGCACGCCGCCGGTAGTTCTAGTGCTACCAACTATGATACCCGTCGGTTTGCCAGTCTTGCATCCCAAACCTTGTACATGCGGATTAAAGACAGGATAATCCATCCAGAAAGAGTTGTGAGACTGCGCGAGGATGTGCCGGGCTTCTCTGATGAACTACAGCGACGCCAATGGATGATGGTAGCTCACCCCCACGAATCCTACCACCCTGACATCGTTCGCCAATTCTATGCGAACGGTGCTGTCTGTTCGGATGCCCGCACTCACAGGAGATTCGCCAACTCCTTGTCCTTCCTGGAATTCCTTTGTCCGCGCTCGTAGGCCCGGTACGGCGGTTCTGTCTCAGCCGTCTCCCCAAGATTTGGTTAGCGTTTGTGACGGCCAACATCTTCCCTACGACGCATGTGTCGGACGTCTCTGCTCTTCGAGCCCGCATCATTTGGTCTATCATGAAGCGGGACTCCATCAATGTCGCAGCGCTGCTTTCAGACTCTATTGCAGACTCCATGAACAAACAAGCCGCATCCATGGTACTACCTTCTCTTATCACTAATTTATGTATCATGCGTGAGGCTTACCAGGTACAGAGCCGAGAGCAAGAGGTGGCTCTCAAGCTATTTGATCAGCCATATATCAACACATTCTGTAAGGAGACCCCTCTGTCAAAGGTCTTCAACCAATTGGGTGTGGCTCCTCCTCCTCGTCCACAGGTTTATGATTCAGGCAACGAGGATGATGACCCAGTTGGCCCGCAGCTCACCGACAGCCAGCGTATTGACCAGCTTATGCACCGCATGAGTGTTTCGGAAGCAACCCACAGACGCCAGGACATCCAACACCTGGCTTGCTACAGAGCAATGGATGATATCTACCGTGCAATACACAGCGTTCACGGTATGCAGCCGGGTTTTGTTGGAGCCCCCCCAGAGCACTTCAGATTCCAGCATGGTTGGCCTTGGGACAGGCCAAATCCTGATGAGGGGGCGGGTGCACCTGGTGCAGGGCCCTCAAGAGCAGAGGAGCAGGATGGCTCATATGAAGAATACTGATTAGCTGCAGCTGCTGCTATGATTTCAGTTTTCTTCTCTTTCCTTTTTCTTTTATTTTATTTTTAGTAATTATTGTACTTTTAATTTCTGTTGAACTAGTTTCTTTTATGTCTTTTATTTGCTTTGTTAGTTATATTTTATTTTATTTTGTTAGTCTGGAACCTAGATGAAATGCTAGTGTATAATCCTGTCGTTCTAAGTAAATCTTGGGTTAAGTTTGCAGTTCTCACATGTTGTTATACTTAAGTTCCTAAACAATTATCTTTGGGTTCCTAGGCTTATTGCTTAAACTTTTTGAAATCAAGGACCCCAACCGAGTGAGGAGTGAGCCAAACACCATTTGTGAGTGAGTGAATCATCATTGTTTTACAAATTTGGTTTTGCTTGAGTCTCTTTGTTAGTGATTGCATGGTTATGAAAGGAAATGATCTTAGGCATTCATTTCATTAGTTCTACCCTCTCTGGCCAAATAGCTTACCTTGATTAGGAATATCCCTTGCAAGCCCCTTTGAGCCTGAATTAAATTTCATTTCTTGTTTACAACCCTGAGCCCTATATTGCAAACAGTTCCCACCTCTACTTTCTCAACTTAGGAGAGCATGCAAAATTAATTGTGAGAGAAAGACAGTTGGGGGGAGGTTGAAAGCGGTTGTAATGGCTTGTAAGCTTCTCAATTCAAAAGAATCAAAGAAAAAGCAAAAATGCAAGTGATAAAAAGAAAGAAAAAAAAAATCAAAAGAAAAGCATAAAAGAGTTAAAGAATTGAGAAGTAAAAAGGGTGAGCAAAAATCAAAAGTTGAGTAAAGGGAGAATTAAAAGAGAAAATGGGCAAAGAAAGCAAATTGTTGAAAGCAAGAACAAAAGGAAAAGAGAGTGGTGATTAAGTTTATTTTGTATGCTCTCTTAGTTTTGAAAGTCTTTGATCCTGAAAAACTCAGTTCTTGATAGCCTAGCCCCATTTCAACCCTTTGAAAGACCTTTGAGATCCTAGAATTTCCATGCAATTTAATTAATGAGACAGATAGCAAAGCTGATTTTTGTGATTCAATTGATGGTTTGAGCGTAAACACTTACCCCTGAACTCGCATCTTTGAGTTCTTTATATCCTTGATTTTGAAGGGGAAAAGCTGGTTGTCTAGAACTTATGTAATTCTTGCTTGGAGTTTCTTACTTATTATCAATTGTGAGGATTGCAACTTATTCCCTTTGAAAATCTTGTGTCTTTTGACACCGCTATGCAGGATTATATATTTGCTGAAATCTTATCTTGAGTCCTGGGGGATCTTAAGTGTTTTAAAAAAAAAAAAAAAAATCCTTACCTTTTGTTTGAGGACAAACAAGGTCCTAAGTTGGGGGGAGTTTGATAAATGCCAAATTGCTGTTAGTTTTTATATATTTTTCATGGCATTTATCAATGTTTTTTTTTATGAAATACCCTTTCTTTATAGAATTTCTGAGTAAATAAAAGAGTAAAGTGATTCTAAGCTTTTAAATATATTTCTTGTGCTTTTGATATGCTTTTTACATGTTTCAGAACCCAAAAGAAGCAAAGAATTAAAGAAAATATTAAAGAATCATGATTCTGGGCGCTAAGCCACCCTTTTGGGCGCTAAGCGCCGAGGAAAGGCGAGAAGAAGGCCTCGCTGGGCGCTAGGCGCCGCCCCAGCGCGCTAGGCGCCCAGCAGATGGGAAATAAGAGGACACGGGCCGCTCAGCGCAGGTACTTAGGCGCTGAGCGCCCAGCGGATGCATGATTGAAGGCGTGGGCCGCTCAGCGCGGGAACTTAGGCGCTGAGCGCCCAGCGAAGCCCCCTCAAGCGCCAAGCGCTTCCTTTCGCGCGACAAACAGTTTCGCTTCGCGCTAAGCGCCCCTGGGCCTGGCCCAGGGCGCCTAGCGCCCCTGCACCGTCTCAAGTCCTTTAAAAACGCGATTTTGGCTTTGTTTGGATCATTCTTTCAACCCCGGTCTCCTCCAAACACCCCTTGGACGTGAGAGAGCTCTGATTTGAGAAGGAAAAGAGGATTTTCAACCACGGATGCTTGGATTCTTCATCGTCTCCTCAATTCCTAATTGATTCTCCTTGTAAGCAAGCTAGTTTCCATTCTATGGATAACTAAGCTCCCTTTTAGTTGGATTTAGGCGTAGTATTTCATCTGGATAGGATTCTATTTACTTCTTTGTTTACTTTCTATTTTTAATTTTAATTAAACAATTTTGTTCTTATTGCTTATAATTGCTTGATCATCTTTTTTATGATTTGAGATTAATTTAGTATGTGGAAGCTGCTCTATTAATCAGATATAAATTGTTTAATCTAGGAGAAGCTAATTTGCTAGGAATAGCGTTAGATCACCTAGTTCCTTAACGCCTGTGTATTTACTATTGTTTTGATTAATTACCTGTGGAAGCGGTAATTAGGAAAGTAATTGAATCAACTTCTCATACTAGGAATAGGTGAGTTAGTTAAGAACTGGCGGGAATAAATTAAAGATTTTAAGTGATTGTAATCAAGAATTAATAAATCCTGGATAGTGAAATATGAAACCATAATCCAACTGTTTTCCCAATCTATTATTCTCTCAATCGTTTCTTTCCTATTTTCTTGAATACAAATTTCTCCAAACAAATAATTCTTGTTTCTTTCTTGCTTTACTTCTTAATTAAAGAAAGGCACTCAAACACATTTGCTCTCTGTGGATCGATAACACCCTTACTATACTGCAATTGAATCTTAAAAGAGGTTTGAGCACAGTTTAAGTGTTGGTTTTTATTAAAAGAAGTGAAAACCCTTTTAACAAGGTCCTTGAAATCTTTGGAGTCATTGAAGGGGTGTAGGATACCTCCACCATCCCCCCAACTCTTAGAGCCCGAACCCACTGACGACATTTGTGTGGAGGGGCTTGTATATGTGGAAAAAGAGAGAAGCGGAGACCTCCCGGCGTCTGAAGAGGTGGCAGGCCGCCTCGAAGCCTTTGACTAACGCCCACCCCCTCCCCCCGAGTGCAGCTAAGAGGGTGCCGCCCTTAGGTGGTTTAGCACCTCCATCTGGAACTTGGTCAACGGAAACCAAACCTTTAGTTTCCGCATCGTGAAGATGTGCATATAAACCCCTATCTTGGGTTTAAAGCAAATACGACCCTTCGTAAGCGGGGAGTATATTTCATACCCCGGACTTACAGGATGCTCGAAGATCAGACGGTTCTTCCGGATACGGAGGTGGTCCTCGTCATTAGCCCAATGAGACTTCAAACCTAGGACCTCTTAGCAAACCCAGTCATACGACATCAACTTCAGGGGTAGCGGGCCGCATTTCTCTTTCAGGGCAATCTGTTTATTTGACAACTGCACAAGCATATACCTCTTCGGCACCTTCTCCTCCGGTTGCTTAGAACGTCGAGAAGTTCCACCCAACTCTAACCGAGAAATCTTACCCTACTTTGTCTACAAAATCTGCAAGGGCAATGACACTGCGTCAGAACCCTTACCACCAACAAAAATGAAAGGGCGCTGGTGAGGCGCGCGACCCCACCCCGCAGAAATGACGCGGCGCCACCAGCACCGCTGCGCCACGTTCATAAATACCTCGTCGGAGCCACCCTAGCTCCGGCCAAAAACTAGAAAAAATCAAAAAACACCAAGCAAAAAAGGCGTAGAGATAACAGAATTACCTGATCGAGAAAGAAGACTGCTCTGAAAGTTTTGAGACTGGAAACCGTCACGAAGAATGCGAAAATAGCAGCGACAACCAGGAAAATTTCGCCAGAGCTTCAGCACAAAGAATCAAAGTGAAGAAGAAGAGAAAAACCCCTATTTATAGGGGTTAGAAGGGTGCGCTGAAAAGCCACCCCGCTTTAACTGCCATAAAGGCAAGACACAAGAAACGAAGCGGAGTGACCAATCGAGCTACGCCACGCGTCCCATCAATCCAGTCACGTCCCCTTGGCTACCTGCCCACGTCTTTTCACATTCACCACGCGCCCCTTATTCAAACGAATAATCATTACACGGACATCCCACCCAATGAAAGAATCGCCTGAGAGACAGTAGGGTCGGAACCTGACGAAGGGTACTCCTCCTTAGACAAAAATTGATCTCTTGACACTAGTTGAGAACGGGGGCCCCAACTTATCCCTAGGCCCTCGTAACCGAGTTCCTGGGCTGTGGGCTACTATTCTGGGAGTAACCCTCCAGGATCCACGCGGAGGAGGACACTCCGAGAAGCATCGACCAAACGCTCCCAACTTAACCCTAGACACTCGTAACCAAGTGCCCGGGCTGGGGGATACTGTTCTGGGAGTAACCCTCCCGTTCCCACGTCAGGTCCCTCGGACCTCGGGAAACAGTCCTCGGCGAACCCTGACCGGTCAGAGAAGCACACGCACTCCCTCGACCCTACGACGACAGGCTGAGAGGCCCTAGCAAGTACACCGGCCGCCAATCGCTCCTATATGTCAAATCATCAATCCTCTCACCAGGCTAACCTCGTAGGCGGGGAACCCCAGGATCTACAATGGCTTCTCGAGGAACCCACACCGTCCGATCCTCTAAACATGGCAGGAGATCCAACGACCCAGGGAAGGCATGAGCAATGTCATCATTACAAACCCTCGAGGATTGTGCAGCCCTCCAACCTCTATATAAGGAGGAGTTCACTAAGCTATAAGATACACACTTCTAATCCCTAAAATAGGTTATTTATCCCTCTCACTCCGACCTCTCACTTTTGCATCGGAGTGTTTTCGCAGGGACCCTCCCGGGCAGGAAGACGACGGACGACCGCCACCCCCCAGGAGGACCCAAACTCTTGGAAGGAATCCAACACCCTCTCTACCGCCCCACGTCTCTTCAACCACCACCCATGGTGGTCCGAGAAAACTTAGCTTGTTCAAGTATAATTGTGAGCTCATGGATTTTGAGTTATTGTGAACTATAGAATTTTCAAACAATTTGTAATTGAAGGTGACTCATAGTTATTTTCCTTAATATTATGCACAATTTAATCTTAACGCTAATTGCACTCTAATTTTTTTTTTATCTATGATCGATATAATATTCACATATATAACTTAAATTAATAGTTACATTTTGACCCCAATATATTTTGGTCAAGCTCCAGCAATGCTAACAACACTACTTGAACTAGCTATCTTTCTCTTTGGCTCCAAACTAATTTAAATGTCAAAATATCTTAGGTAAGTACCTCCTCTATTGTGCTCCTCCAAGGACAACAAGATCACCACCATGCGCAAGGCATAAAACCAACGCAATAGAAATAGGGTGATTCAGGGCTCAATCTCTAGAAGAACAAATATGTTGTTATGTAAATGTTTTAAATGGCAATTATATTGCTTGATTGTCCTTGGCTTTGTTCGCCGGCTTATATTACTATACACTTGAAATCAATTAAAAATGTTTTTTAAATGTGTCTTTAGGTTGGTCCCCTTCACCTGTATAGCTAGGTATACGTATAATATAACTATTCACTTGAAATCAATTAAAAATGTTTTTCTAAATGTCTTTTTAGGTTGGTCCCCTTCACCTGTATAGCTAGGTAATGCATAGATACACACATTATATATATGAGACATGTTTTTTATGTGCACCGTTTAAACTTTCAATTACAACAAATAATTGAACTTCATATATATTGAAAGTTCCCGAACCTTGTACTATCCGTGATAGTGATCGGAGCTTAATCCACTCGAACTTTTTTATGACAAAAAATTACAACAAATAATTGAACTTCATATATATTCATATATATTGAATTTGCATAGCAAGCGTATCAAGTAATAAATAGTGTTAATTTTAAGAAATGAAAACTAATAATATCAATTATTAGATTTAAATGAACGGTCATATTAATGATATAAGATATTAGTATTAAAAAGAACGGTTTATATTTGTGTTGTTTTAATGTGCATTAATGCCAAATGTGGCATTAATGTGCCGTTTTAATCTAAATCGTTTATTTGAATCTAATGTTGATATTAAATATTAATAGTTCTTATTTTTCAAAATGAACATTAATTTCCACTTTATACGCTTATATTCCTATTTTTTTATTTCTTCTCTTTTCTATGATATTACTCCCTCCGTTTCTTTTTATAAGAGTCAAACAACCATTGCACACCCCTTACGAAAAGTAGTTAAAGTGGTTGTTAGCATTTAATTTGTCCTCAATTTACATCAACTTTCCAAAATTGTCCAAACTTACTTAAGTAAGGGTAGGCTTGTCAAAAAATAATTAATGCACTACAAATTTTAAGTCAGTTCTTATAAAAAGGACCACAACATCTCTCAAAATGGAGGGAATTCAAATTATATTTTTCACACCCATATTCCTATCGTTTTATAAGGCGGATGTGAAATTTAGGTGTATTATTTTTTCCTAAAACGGTCACTACCTCAAACCTTTTCCCTTGGACAAAAATAATGTTTTTTTCAGTAAAAGGAATTATTTTTAACGTGAAGAATTGAAAGTTTCGTGCAATTCCAGAATTGTGATATATATTGAATAATGTTTGGTTGACACTAAAAATCACTCAAAAGAGAAATGAGAAAAATGAAATATATGATAGTGATATGATAGAAAAATATGAGACATGAAGATAATGTGAATGGAAAAATGATATGAAAGAGAAAGTGTGGTGTAAATGAGTCAAAACTCATATATACTTAAAGATAATAGTGTAAATAATACTTAACACCCAAATTCCACTCCACATAGCAAGATATATGAATAGAAAAGAGATGGGTGTTGGTTTTAAGACTACCCCAATTGATCTTAAAACCACCCCTTATATGTGAAAATACATTTTTACCCCTTAAAATTTATTTCCATTCCCTTCATGTCCTTCTCCTTCTTCCTCTCTCTCCACCCACCACCCCCTTCCTCATTCTTCATCTTTCACTCTCCACCACCCTCATTTTCCATCTCATCACCATCACCACTATCACCACCCTTCTTACTCCATTCCTATCTCCATTAAACCATTAAACCTTAACCTCCTTCACTTCCAACCTCTAACCAAACCTCTCATCATCCCCACAAAGCAACTCTCCCTACCAAACCAAGGTTTGTTTCGTTCTTCATCATCTTCTACTTCTTCCTCGTTGTTTCTCCTTCATAACGTGTTTCTTGTTCGCTATGTCTGTGTATTTCTCGCACTTTTAAGTGCGAAGTTTATACAACTGCGATCAAAATATTATATTTTTAAAAACTCAATATTTTTATTGTTTTCGCACTTAAAAGTGCGAAAATTGTTTTTATTTCGCACTTAAAAGTGCAAAAACTGTATTTTTACTTTATTTTTTAAGTTTTTCGCGAACTGAAAAAAAATTGCACTTAAAAATGCAAAAATTACTCTTTTTTAACACTTAAAAGTGCGAAAATTGCTTTTATTTCGCACTTAAAAGTGCGAAAATTGTATTCTTATTTTTTTTTTATTTTTCACGAATTGAAAAAAAATTGCACTTAAAAGTGGGAAAATTACTCTTATTTCGCACTTAAAAGGAAATGGCTGCTTGTGAGAGGATTGGAGGGTGTTGGGGTGATTCCGTACAGGAGATGGCAGTTTGTTTGGGTTTGGGTGTTGAAGAGAATCAAAGAGGGAGAGAAGAAGATGAAACACGCAGCACGCAGAGAGATAAGGGGAGAAGATGGATGGTTAATGGATAGGGGGGTTGAGGTTGGTGGAGCCGGTTAATGGGTAGGGTAGTTGGGGGATTTTTATTTTTTTTAACAAAGGGAGCATTTTGGGAATTCAGATAAATAAGGGGTGGTTTTAAGACTAAAGGGGTGGTCTTAAAACCAACCCCCAAAAGAGATAAGTGAGAGATATGGAAGTAATAGAAAATTATGAAAAAGATAGAAAGATAAAAGTATGTGAAAATGAAATGAAGGAGAAAATGAGTGAATATATTAAAATTGAGAAATAGGTTGAAAATGAGTGTGATTATATCAGAAAAGAATATGTACATAAACTTAAGACAATTTCTAATATAGCATTTGTTCTTTTTTTCCTTTTTTACAAACCAAATGACCAAAGAGCTAGCAATAGCTTCTCCAAAACATCCTCGATGAGTGCATCATAAACTAGAATTGGAGAACTTCTTGGATGTATAGAATGGGTTACTATTAATGCATGTCATATGCCTCCAACATATATTCTTTCAAGTTTTTCACTAGCTCATCCATGCTCATGTTGTATTCATCATCCATCTGCATCATCATAGCTATAACAATTTAGAATTTCACATTCCCATGCAATTTAATTAACAACCCATTTCTAAATAATTTTTAACTTATTGGATTGAAGAAAGTCATTGCATACCTGAGCAATGATGTTAATTATAAGAGTAGAAGTCCCAAATGGTAATACACTACTACTGGTCACAGAGAGATGGAGCTTTTCAAGAAAGAGATATATATTTTGCACTATGTCTTTTTGCTTCTCACAATGGATTCCAACGTGCACTTCCTTCTCTTGGGCTTTTGCTTTGACACCAATTGGTGATAATTCTCTGTTTGTTTCACAATAGATGGTACTTTTGTTTGAGAGTGCTGCAGCTTGAGATTTCATGGTGAATATTGCCGAATCTACACTTTTATCTTTGTTTAAATTCTCCAATTCTTTAACACGCTCTTGAAGTTGTTTTGTGTAATTGATAGCTTCATGAAGAACATAAACCTTGTCCGTCTGTAGTCATCAGAGTTATGTAAGAAACTATATTAACTTTTTCATTTCAGTTATCATCAATGTTCAGAAAATCAGATTGGTCACTAAATCTAAATCAGTTGAGATATCGGTTTCAATGATCGAATCGTGATCAGACCGTAGTTGAACCAACAATAATTAAACAATATTTGTAGGGTTAGTAGTCTATTTGCAACATGGTTTTGCACGCATATTTGTGTTTAGTTCCGGTTGGAAAAAAAATTAGCAATAATTCCCTACGATTGTACCAAGTTTTTGTTTGGTCCCTGCCGGAGGTCAAAGCTCCGGCGAGGGTGTCAAATGTCAGGCGAGTGCATACATGGCTTGCTGACTAATTAAATGATGCTTACATGGATTTTAATTTTTTTTAAAATGATTTACACATAAGAAAAACTAAAATTTTAAAACCCACAACTTACATTAAATTAGAAATTAACCCCCAATTAAAAAAATTTCATCTTCATCAATCTCTGATCATCTTCATCCCAATCATCTTCAACCTCCATCATCTTCTTCCATCTTCAACTCCTAAACTTAAAATTTCATAAATTTATCCTTCTCCTTATCTCTCTTTTTCTTCTTCATTCAACCCCAAATCATTAACCTAATCTAACCCAAAACCTAAATATCAAACTAAATTAAAGTCTAACCCAAATCTGACAGTTTATTCAAACTGCTGTATTTCTTCGCCAGAATTCAGTGAAGAAAGAGAGGATAAATTTCTAGAATTTTAAGTTTAAGGGTTGAAGATGGAAGAAGATGATGGAGGTTGAAGATGATTGAGATGAAGATGATGAGAGATGGATGAAGGTGAAAAAAATTTAATTGGGGGTTAATTTCTAATTTAATGTAAGTTGTGGGTTTAAAATATTTAGTTTTTCTTATATGTAAATCATTTTTAAAAAAATTAAAATCCATGTAGGCATCATTTAACCAGTCAGCAAGCCACATATACACTCGCTTGACACTTGACACCCTCGTCGGAGCTCTGACCTCCGGCAGGGACCAAACAAAAATTTAGTACAATCGTAGGGATTTATTACTAAATTTTTTTCCAACAAAAACCAAACACAAATATGTGTGTAAATACAGAGACCAAATAAACTATTAATTTATATTTTTAAGAATCAAAGCAATGCAGGAATTCACTACTCAACAAGAAAAGAGTGAATATTGACTATGAGTATATGGAGAGAGTTGAGATCTCACTCTTTATTTAATAGATGATTGATGTATAGTTACAAAAATTGACAAAGAAAATAATGTTTTCCATGCTTTATAAGTGTTTTGAAAATTTGAATGCTGCCATGCATATTGATTTCAATAAAGAGTGGGGCCATGAAAAGCTTTAAACTTTATTATAGTTTCTCCGGTTGTCGTTAATCAGTTTTATAGTGTCCCATTGCAATTAATCAGTTTTCTAGTGTCATGTTTGAATGCATACAAATATATAATTATTCGATAGTGATTGATAGAAAATATTTAATAGATTTCTTTTTGAATTTTGTCTTATTGAAGAATCAAAGCAATGCTGGATTTTTTACATTTTAACTAATATACTAGCATAACAAAACCAACCAGTAAAGTTAAAATAGAGAGAAAAAAAATTGTACGGTTCGACATGCACTTCATATTTTTTTTTTATGGTGCAAAATTTAAATTTTTATTTAACATGAGTTTAATAATTATAAGTTGATAGTGTACATAAGTTTTTCAAAAAGATTTAATTCAGTTTCAACTTATTGCCACATCATATCATATACTTACAAAAATAAAAAATACATAAGATAGTGAAATATGATTGAGCATCTATGTTTTCAACAAAAAAAAATAATAATAATTGAACGGTTATGTAAAACTATTTCCATTAAAATTTTATATTCATTAAATTCTTAGAATTATACTCCCAACATAAAATAATACTTCATCCGTTCCTTAATAACTGTCACCTTAAGGTTTTGCACATATATTAAAGAATTGTATTAATGTTTTTGTTTTTATCAATGTTACTACTTAACTTCCTAATATACCATTTATCTCTATTCTTAAATTAGACTCTTTAATTTCCTATCACTATTAATTTAAGGGTAGAATTGGTAAAATATAATTAATACTTTCTTAAACTTTGTAAAATGACAAATAATTAAGAATAAAAATAGTGACACTTAAATAGGGACGGAATGAGTAATTCAAGTTAAAGTCTGAAACTGTATTTGAGCGGTAAAAGTAGGATTTTCTCGTTGGAGCTAAAATAAAATTATAAAAATTTATAGGGAATGGACCAAGAATAAAAATAATTATGCATAAAAGTAGTTGATAAAAGAAATTAGAATTTTTGGGATTCAGGCCCTTGCCACCTCCCTTAAATACGCTCCTAGGTAATAATTGATAAAAATAGGAATATGATAAAAGAATAAATTTTACTCCACTTTTACCTAACCATATTAGGTAATGTTGATAAAGAAAGGTTAGTTATACTCATTTATAACACTTCTGTGTCAATATTATTTCTTCAATCGGTTGAAATGTATATGAAACTACTAAATTTGGAAAATTCATAAAATTTAGTAGATCTCACGTAATGTTAACTTGTAAAAGAGAGAATGTTAGAAAGTATGGTATGTTTGATTGCTGTTTTTGAAATTTTTATTTAAAAAGAGTTTTTAAAAACTGTTTTTTAAAATAAAAACAGAAAAAAACTGTTGAGTGAGATGTTTTTCAACATTTAAAATACTGAAATTTAAAAATTAAAAACATCTTTTAACTGTTCTGATATTTTAATTTTTAAAACTGAAAATAAAAACTATTTTTAAAAATAAAAAACAGTTTTTAAAAACTGCAATCAAACTGGTCATACATCCTCAAATGAATATTATTACTCTTCAATCTTCAATGTTGATATTGCAATCTATACCCATTTCACTAGGAAAGTTGAGTCCAATAAAAGGACAAAACTTACCTACGGTGTCATATGTAATATTTGTGATGTTGTACAATGAAGTCAACCCTTACTGTTTAAATATATTATTAATCATTCATGTGATAATTTTCCATTTAATTTCCAACTCATGTGTTAGTAATAATTGAACAATAGTAAAAACAGCAACTTGTACATGACTTTTGTGAGAAAAAGAAAGATGAATTAATTTTCCCCCCCTCGTAAGCTCATTTTTTAATGTTATCTAAATCAACGTTACAAGTATAATAAGGTATAAAATCATTTAATTTGATTCTCCTAAGATTGCTTGAGAATAATCAATTATTCATGACATGAGAACTGACCTTCTTCAAGCCAGGTATTGTAGCTGAAAGTGCTATGATGTTCTGTGTCAATTCCTTCCTTCTTTTCCTCTCTGCCATTATGTGATGTGGGGTTCCTGACCTTCTAACCCTCTTTGTTGCTTGGTTCATCCTTGGTTCAAATACAGAGTTTTTGGATCCCAAAACAGAGTTATGATCAGGGGAAGAAGATTCATGAGTGATTTGTTCAACACTGAACTTGTCAAAAGATACAAGGTATGTGGTTGGAGAATTAGGATAATTTTCCAAAGTGCTTATACTATTGGTGGTGGGGCTGGTGGCACCACCTTCAGCAATGTTGTTTTGGATTAATGTGGAACAAGGATTAAGGGAGGGTTCATCACTTTCTGGTTCCTGAAGGATCTCTCTGAGGAACTCTTGCTCATCAAATGAGCTATTATCACTTTGACTGAAGATATCATCATCCATTTCCTGTGACAATTGGACAATAAACCAGAGAGGAGATTAAAACAAAACATGGTTTAGTCAAAATCAAAATGCATGCACTTTCAAATTGCTTTTACCATATGAGAAATCCAATTCTCCAATAAATGGGCCATTTTTGCAAACTGAAGAAAGAGAACTTCTTAAGTGGACCTTGTGCATTAGTCTGGTTTATGAAAAGTAGGTGCTACCTCTTATATAGCAAAATGCAATTTTTGCCCACGGGTTCTTATTTTATTGACATGTGTTTAATAATGATCAGTATACACTCTTTGGGTGTAGACCATTAGAAAAAGATAGGAAGAGATAATAGGTAAATTGAGATATAATATATTATTTAATGTATACAAAAAAAAAGATAAAAAGAAAAAAGAGGTGTTTTGAGATGTATCCACCATGTAGTGGTCTATCAATCATTACTCGCATGTGTTTGATTCATATGGTAAATTTTTCCTGTAAAATAAGGTTTTGTATAAAAAAAATCTTACTAAAAAAGTGACTGCACCAGAATATAAATATTCTCTACTTAAATAGAAATGATTATGTGATAAAAAATATCATACTTAATTATTTCAGTTCCATTACATTTTCACTTTTCCTTTTTCTTTCAATTAATTTTTTCTTTTTTTTATCACGTCTCTTAATTTTATTTCATTTTTAATTTTGTATTCTAAATAGAGATGTAAATTGGGTGTGAATGAAATATGAGTGAATAATAAATGTACTCATGTCATTGACTCTTTGTTAAAGTAAAAAGCAAGTTGGTACGCAGTATCGTATGAGAAGATCAATGCAATATTTTAATAGCCATATATAATTTTAAGTTTAAAAAAACCATATGATTATTCAATTATGAATTATGAACTTTTGTAAGACAATTATTGGGTTGGAATAGCCAAATGGTAGGACCACATATCATCGTTTGTTCCATATACAGGAAAAAATCTTGTTATTTGCGATACACATTATAAAACTTTCGAAGCAACGTAGAACTTGGCCAATTATGAAACTTTGAATACTAAAGTCTCATTTTCACAATTTAAGACTGAGAGTCCGTTTGAATGTGGACTAAAAAACATTTAATCTACTAATTAAACTACTAAATAAATTCGAATAAGTGTTTTTTAATTCGCACATCCAAACAGGCTCTTAAAACAATTCATCTATTAAGTGTTATATTTATGAACATCATGATGTTACTAATATCTCATCCTAAAAAGTTTCTAAAACTTAAACATAATAAGTATTTCATTTTCATCATTATACATATGCTGAGTCTAATTTTATTATAATCGCATGTGTCCAAATAAAAGCAAAACACAAATATGTACAAATAGTCGTGGTTGCTTGCAAATTTGCAAAATACCAATCAATTTTAGCATGTGTTTGCATACAGTTAAGTGAAACAAACTTTAATCCTAATTCATAAGAATTTTATTTAATTTTTATCTAGAAGTAAGTGTTAACATTAATTTGCTATGATATCAACGAGTATCCAAATATACCTTACACCATGCTATTATGTCTTATTTGGGTTTGGCGAAATTGATATTTGTACTGTTTAAACGGAAATTACAAACATGTCGTTGTCACATTCCAATTACAAAATATAAGATAGACATCAAATTCAAATGTCACGGCTTACAATAAACCAACCATTTTCAATTTCACCAATGTGTGCATGTTGTGTTGGTATCCTTTTTTGTCGTAACTGATTTTTCTACTTGATTTGGTAGTTCTCAAAAGGCATGTGTTTTACATGGTAGCTACTACTTTCACCAGTTTGTTTAGGCTTTAAAATATAAAAAAAATACTTTCACCAATTGGTTACTTAGGAACATAACACATACAACTACACTAGTGAGTCGTTGTATAACATTGGAGTGTTGTATTACATTGGAAGGAAAAACTTTCATACACAAAATAACGAGCCTTCGCAGGTAGTGTGTGTAGTTAAAGTATTCGCAATCATTTGAACTCCCTAGAAATGTGACAGTCACTCACCATTTCCTACGCCACATGCTCCTAATTCGAAGAATATCTTTGAGCCGATGATTTTGCATATATGCACTACTAGTAACGAGCTCATCAGCTTGCAGACAATCAGACTCACAAGCAATATTCTTGTAGCCAACGTCCGAAACATGCCTTAACGCATCATCTTCCACCGCATGAAGCGGGCTCCCCCCACCCCCACACACACCACAAGAAAATATAGAGATCCAACCCCATCGTGGTCTCGAAGTAGTCCACCTCCTCTCATTCGATGAAGTTCCGGAATCTACCTTCCATCCACATTCAATTTCACTGTACCACAACTCGGGCTTGCCCAAGCTGTTGCAACATGTGAAACACAACCCTAATTTTTAAATTCTCAAACAGCTATCACAAATTGATGAAGAATAAAATTAACAGGCCAAGCACGATCATCAAACGCATGACTATTGCGTCATTTCCAAATCCACCATAAGATCACAACAACAAGATGATCTTTATGTTGCAAGAGCAAACGAACCCCCCAACCTCATGTGGAGGATATAATCCCCAACCTCATGTAGAGGATATAATCATTGCAGGTGATGATGAGCTTGAAAACTCGACTCTTAGGGAGAAGTTGGTTGTTTAGCTTGAAATGAAAAGCTTGGGGAAGTTGAAGTGATTTTTCGAGAAAGAAGTTGGCTAGTCTAACCAAGCTATCTTTATTTCATAAAGGAAATGTGTCATTGATTTAGTTAAAGTGATCAAAAAGTTAGGTTGTAAGGCCAATAGATTTACCTTACAGTAAAATCACAAGAATGAGAGTCGATGGGAATGGTGCACAAGTGGAGAAGGTCCAACAACATAGACTTCTGGGGAAAACTCTTTTATCTCTCATATATCAAGCCGTATATAGCTTATACATGACACTATTTCAAAATAGAATATTTCATTCTTTCATCCCCTAAACCTTTTGTAAATAATACCCAAATATTATGTAATTATGAGGATATTTTTATTTCCTTTTTCATAATTCAGTTAATAAATTACAAATAAACTTCAGTCTCTTCAACTTTTCAGCTTCTACTCAACCTGATTTTTTTTCCAGAACTATGATGATTCAAGGTCAACTGTTATCAAGAGCAGCATAGGAAAAAGAAATCTCACGCAGAGGCTTTCCATGTCAAACAACATTCTACTTTTAAGGGAAGAAAAAGGATAGGGTTAAATTAAATTTCTTAAAAACCTTTCGACCATGAAACATAGCACCTAGCAGATAAGTGAGATCACAGATAGATAAAGCACATTGAGTGCATGTTTAGAAACTCGTTTGAAAACCACGGTGAAGCCAAAATCATGGTGGACACTACAGAATCATTCTACTCCTCTTAGCTTTTGCTTCTGTCCACCATGATTTAGATTTCACTGTGGTTTTCAAATGAGTTTCCAAACATACACTAAAAATAAAAACGTCACAGTTGAAATTAAGGTCATTGAAAAAACTCAGTAGTACCAGCTCTTCACTGATAAACTTCACTCTGAACAATTCACATTATTTTCAACAACCAGTCCCTTCACTCCAGTTCAAAAAGAAAAAGGAAAAGATAAGGAGAGACCAGGTTCCAGAAACATCCAGTGAAAGACATTGGGGAAAGGTTGAACTGATGTTAAGTTCAATATAAATCCAAATTGGAAGAAAAGGGCAGCTTAGTTAACTAGACATGGGATGGTGAGAGATATACTCAATAGCAAGATGACAAGAGTCAATTTTATCAGCTTCCTTGTCAGGGATCTCCAACTTGAACTCCTCTTCAAGTGCCATTACAATTTCCACATTGTCCAAGCTATCCAAACCCAAATCCTTCTGGAAATGTACATCTGGAGTCACCTGAGGAGTAGCAGAAACCAGTGAACTTAAAAAATCTGCAATGCTTACAATTTACAAGAAAGTAGCGTGACCAAATATGCAAAATGATAAAAATAGGCATCAAAATCAAATTCATGAGAGCGTTAATAAGAGTGTTCAAAATATGTTTGAAAACAATTTTGGAAGTTTCTAAAATGAAATGTCGATTGTGCGAGGAAGAACACGAAAATAGATAATTTATACCGTCCATCCTCAATGGCACATTAAGATATCCTGCATTTCAGTATGATGTAAAATGACTTGATGCTGACAAAGGTTCAGATATACTTAACGCATAGTGTGATTATTTGATGAGTGGATTGAATGAGGAGAAGTGCAATAGCCTACCACCCAGATTTTCTTTGAGTGCACGAGAACCAAGAGATTATTTAACATACAGCTACACATTTATTAGGTATTGTTGTTGGTAGAAGGATTCTGACTCCCCTAATCACAGCGGAAAAGATACTTGATAATAGTCTATGAAAAGGGGGGTAGCAAAAAATACAAAAAATGCAAGCATCAGAAAAAACTTGTGATAACCCCAGAAGTGAGGGTCATCCAAATATACAAGGGGCAAAAAGGAGCAGCGCAAAATAAAATGAAGAGAGTACTATTAATTACACCTCAATTGAAATATTGATTATTACTGGCAGAGTGGTGCTAACTTAAGATGAAACAAAGTTCTGGTGGTAAACAACATATTTGATGATCTAATTCTGCTGGTGAACAAGAAATTTGATACGGATTTGGCTTAAATGAACCCTCACTTTAGAGGAAAAGGTAAGGGATCTCAAGCATTGATGAGAAAAACAAATTTTGAAATTATAGGCTCATGCCTCATGCATTACAAGTCATAGGTTGGTTCAAATCAATTTCCTTGATTATCTCATCAATGGTTGATATCTTTTCTTCCCAAAGCGAACCCCTAACTTTAGAGAAACCAAATTCTTTGATAATAATTAGGAACAGCCCTTGAAATGAGGAGCATTCTTGTCCACAGAACCACACAGAAGTGAAATATGGGGCAATACTGGCATTTTCAGCAGCTGATTTTTTGAAGGTATGGGAATAACCCCATTTCAAATTGAATATCTTCTTTGGTACTATGATGATGAGTGTTATTATTCAGGCAACGGTTAGAACTAAAAGTAAACACTTACCTGATATATGAAAGGTTGAACTCTGTCAGATACTCAGATGATATGGATGGGATAGAACATAAAAGGTGAAATCAGACAGTCAAAGATTGTGAATTTACACGCTGCAAGCAAAATTAGTTTGCAGAAACAGGACTCCAAAGTATCTTATTGTGTATGATTGTAAGCTCAGGTTTTGAGCTATAGTGAACTGAACTGAACTCAGACTGAATAAGATAGATTTTCTAAACAAACAGTAAGTTTACTCAAATTGTTTTGAGGACATTGTGGATTGTGAAAAGTAAAGTAGAATACACAATGTGAAATTTGAAACAAGGTGTCTAAATAGAGTTGAAGAGATGGTTAGGCTTCTCACAGTTTGTAAAGCATACATAGTGAGTAAGGGGAAGAAAACGATTTGAAGCTGTAACAACACGGCCTATGTGGCAAGAGTGGGAAGCAAATGGGGAAACAGTTAGGGATCCTGGAGGACGATAGCCAGTCACTGAGACTGAATGAGGAATCAGGGCCTTTAGGCAGGGAGGAAGCATACCCTCAAAGTTATGCAGTGTGTCTAGCTTTTTATTTCTTAAACTTTCTTATTTCTAAGTGTATCCACTGCATCCTCCCGCACTGTTACCCAACCAATATCAGCAGAAACAGTGTTTAGGTATGAATAGTGAATACCATAAAATAGTGTTTAGAGACTTGGGACCCGATCAGAGATCCACAATGTCTAAGGGCTAGTTAGATTTCTGTTTAGGTTTTCTGAATTCAGAAACAATTTTTAAAATATGTTTTTCAAAAGATAAAAACTGTTTGAATGAGATGTTTTACAATGTTCAAAAACTGTAATTTGAAAACTAAAACAGAAAAAGAAAACACCTCTGAGATGTTTTACAACGTTCAAAAACTGTAATTTGATAACTAAAACAGAAAAAGAAAACGCCTCTGAGATGTTTTCAGATTTTAGTTTCAAGAACTGGAAATAAGAACTATTTTAGAAAACAAGTTATATCAAACAAGTTTTTTAATTTCAGTTTTTAAAAACAGAAAACAGTTTTCAAAAGCTGCAAACAAACAGGTCATAAATATTTGTTTCAAGTCATTTGCTTCCCGCAGATGCACAACACATGGTGCTCTTGTTGCCCACCAACAATTTGGTTTAAATTTATCTTCTGATAAATGAGTCCCCAGGGTACTCTTCCAGTTGCTATATATGTTTAAGAGATCTAGCTCTGAAGTTTCAGATTTTGGGGAAAATCCCTCTAGTTAGTACCCGAATAAGAATTGTAGTAGGAACTAAGTTTGGGAATGGAACATGTTCTTCATATCTTGGTTTAGCTTGTTATAAAATTACATACAATGAAATTTACCATTCTGAACAAGTATTGTATATATATATATACATACATATATATATATATATATATATATGAAACTAGTAGCATAGCATCTGGAGAGTTAATTAAGAATAGATAATTAGGAAGTTAGAGATGAGAGGCTGTAAATAAGATTTGGGAATTAGGGAGAGGGATGAGTCTGAAATTACTCAGCCATCAGTTTTGGTTTCATTTCATATTCTTGATAAGTTCTCTTCTTTTTTGCTTGCTCCTATCAAGTATTGATAGGTAACATAACCCCTCCTTGGTTAGTTAGCTACTTAGTGGAACGCTAGTTAGTTAGTTCGTTAGTTAGTTAGTTAGAGTGAGAGGGGAGGATTATCATCGTTGGCATCATTGTAACGGAAACTTGCAAGAGCCTTGAACCTCTCGAATATCCAGGAATTCAGTGTAGTTTCGTAGCATTATTTCAATGAAATACAGCCTTTCTTCCTAGTTCATTGCCTGTACCTATCAGTATATTAGTGCTGTTTTACCAAAATGGAACCAGAGAATTTTCAATTTTTTAAAGTTACTTTGGAAACAACGCCCTTTAGAAAAACTACACCTCAAAGCTCTCCATTTAACACTGAAAACTAAGTGCTTTAAATAATTCTGTAATTCCCCATAGTAAGGATCAAACTCAATCATTTTAGTAGCAAGAAGCAACAAGAATAATTATATGGGCAATGGATGGATTTCACATAGGGGTATCACAAAAGATATATACCCCCTCCTGTCACCAAAAAATGGATAAAATTTCAAAAGATACACTCACCACCGACAACATTATAAGTAACAGCCTCCTCTCTGTGCTTAGAAGAGAGAGGAGTTTGAAGTCAAGAGTTCAGACTCAAGCAGGAGGGATAAGGTAATGCAAGGCCATCCTAATTGCAGTAAAGAAATTACCTTGAAGTTTGAAAAGATTGATCAATAAAATGCCATTTTTTAATCCCAGTGCAGGGAGACGGGTTATGATTTCATAATTTTAGTATAGATTACAATAATACAGTTATTGGCTTTAATTTTGAACTTGGAAAATAACTTTTTTTTTAATGAAAATAAAGCTTTATTAAGGAGAGGAGAGAGTTAACAATCACTAGGATATATAAATCTATAAACTGGCCAACGGACTGTCTACCAGTCCTTTATTCCTTTGCATATCAAACTCAGAATGCCTTTACAAATAAGAGAGCCTTTCAACTTGTAATGTTATTTTCCACATTTTGTTCAGGATTGTGTGCTATATGAACAATCAAATTATAGGAAGTGAAAATATCTTAAATTTTCAGAAATTATGTTTTACTACATGATGAAAATCCAAAATGTCTTCCAAGTCAATATAGATATAGGCATATAGTGACAAAATATCCAAATGTAATAGCCCAAGTCCTTTGGACCCTGTGCACAGGAAAATGTTTAAGGAAATCATAATCAAAACTTAGCCCAAGTCCCATCTAATTTTTCCTCAAAATCAGTTGAATGATATATTGACTAAAAACTGCAATAAAATTCACTCTTTCACATGAAATCCGTCACTAAATCTTAATACAATTCCCCAAGCAGACACTACCTAGATGGTCATTGAGCTAAATTTCCAAAATATGGGGCAACCCCTTTCGTTAAAATAAACATAATAACGATTCAGAAATACCCATGTCTCAATTTTCACACTAATTAAGACTACAAACAAACACTACCCAGATGGTTACTGAATTAAATTCTTAAATTTTGGGAAGACCATGTTGGCTAAATCAACAGAATTATAATTTCGGATACACATTTCACATTTTTCACACTACTGAAAGTTACAAAACACTACCCAGATGGTTATTGAGGTAAATTTCCAAACTTTGAGGAAAACCCTTTTGACTAAATCAACGGAATACAGATTCGGGATACCCATTTCTCATTTTTCACAGCAATACCCAGATGGTTGTTGATGTAAATTACCGAATCTCAGAGCAACCCATTTGCACAAATCATCAGAAAAACGATTTGAAATACCCATTTCACACATTTTGGTTTCAGTAATCAAGACTAAATACCATAGCAAAATGAAATGAAAGGATTATAAAAAAGCCAAACCTTGGAAGGATCCACTTTGGGGAAATCTTTTACCACAGCGAGGACTCTATCAATGACCTCTTCTTTGGTGATATGATCGTCGTGTGAGGACATGGAGCGGATGGAACTGTGCCATGGCTGCAGCTTCGGAGTGGCTTGGAGTGGCAGACGAATATGGCGGAGTATAGCTGCTCTCAGTGCCATTTTTCTCTCTCTCGATCTCTTTTTCTGCAAACGATTGTGAGCGTGAGAGTGAGGGACTTGTTAAACAAACTCCTCGTTTTGTATTTGGGGGAGAAATAAGGGTCTTAGATTTAGCAAATGAACCACCTAATTTTAAACCTCACTTTACTAAAATGTTAAAATACCCTCATTTTTGTAGCTACTAGATTTATTAATTTTAGAACTCATGTGTTCCGGATTTCATAATCCCAGAATACAAATTATCTATGTTCCGGAAATACAAAACTCATATGTAAAATATGAATTGAGATTTAAAACCCGGTAAATATCGCAGGGCTTCGACAGTAACAAAATATCCCAAACTCTTTCTAAAATTTGTTCAGCATTTTGGTTTATGTTAACCACAATTGGGATTCCTTCGTTTTGACGAAGATTAAATTGGTGAATAGGTTCATTATTGGGAACCTTCATTTCGACCAAGATTGACTTGGTGAACAGGTTCTTTATGAGGAACATGTTGGTTAGGTTGAATCTCTAACATTTGGGGTTGATTGATCGGATGAGGCGCTTGTCGACCAGCCTGAGCGATCTGTCCAATTATAGGATATGGTGCGCCAAAAATATCCGCAATTCGACATAATTAAGTAGTCAATTGCTGATAGGTAATTGTAGTGTCTCTAATCATAGGATTAAAGACAGTACCAATTTGTTGAGTCAATGTATTGACTAACTCATGGTTACTATCGTCCATTTGTTGCCTAAGCACATTTACTGTATTGTTAGTCAAGGCAAATGGGGATCCATCTAAATTAGGAAGTGGAGGTCTCATATTTCTTGACCCAATTGCCCCTGATCCTGATGCTACATATTGGTTTCCTGGGGAACCCGTCAAAACCGTATTTTCAGAATACATCATAGGATAAGTTCCCACTCCTTGCATCAATGACCAAGGCATCCCATAAGGTTGATTTACAAAATTTTGGGGATTTCTATTATTATTCCAAAATCCTGGTTGGACGACACCAACAACAGCTTGTGAAATTGCAGGAGTTGTGGGACTTAGAATTGGAATCGGAATTGGGGTCGTAACTTGTGACAAGATTGGTCCTGTTGTGTATGGATTTGATGTCTGACCAGGATTTAATCCAACAGGCATTGAGGAAATCGTATGAGACAAATTCTGACCAGCCGAAACCGGTTGTGAACTTTGACTTGTTGAAACACTTGTAACTGTCATGTCTTGGTTCGAAATGGTTTTCGCCCTTTGAAGATTAATACTATCGCTAGTATTAATTGGACGTTCTACATTGGCATTAGAAGTACTACTGGGCTCAACCTAAGACCCTGGAGATTGGTTTCCTCTAGAACGGTTGGTCATACTTACAAATTTACTACTCCGTAATAGCATACACCGATTAAAAATAATTCTCTAAAACTTAGAAAATTAAGGCACTGGGAATGATTTCTAATGAAACATATCCCTTTGGTCCCACTGTGCGTGCCAATTTATTTACTCTGATTTTTGGTAAACCAGGTAAATTCACAAGTGAATCCAAATGTTGATGAAGAGGCTGGATTTCGATCCTCTTACGGGCTCTGGGATATGGAAATTGTGAGTGCGCGAATCGTGTAAGTGGAGTGGGTGAGCGTGGTGTCCGTCGAAAGTGGTTCGAGCGAACTGGTTAAGCGATTTTTAAAGAGAAAAGACTAAATTTAAAGCAAGTAAAAGGAAAAGCAAATCAAAAGGAAAGGAAAAAACTGCATTGAAATGTAAATTGCAGGAAAACATAAAGAGTTTTGCAATGAAAATTAAAGGGTTGATCAGTCGAACACCGCTTAGTCACTCACGTTTGACTCGTTCCTGTTGCACTGCGTCACATTAGCTTGGACTTATGGTGTTAGGGTTTGAGAATTAACGTTTACGAACGTGTCGCGGGTTAGACGAAAGACCCCGATTATGTACATGTCTTCTTCAATTTATAGGCTGCATCTTCAACCGTTTATAACGGACAAGCCCTCTGAAGTTTCCACGTGTCCCATGCTCATTCTTTTGCTTTCCACGCGTCCGATCTGAATAACTGCCCGTAACCTCCGTCGAAATGCCCCTTCATGCACACTACAACTTTAGTCGAAAACAAGTTCAGCATTTGTTCATTTTAGGACCTTGTCTTCGACGTGGATTCGACTTCAGTTAGCATGCCATCTTAGTCGAATAATAGAAACTGTCTTATTAGCCTTAGCTGAATCTTTCCTTTTGGTCAAAGTCACCTTATTATGCAGTCTTTGACCGAGTTAAGTCTTGGGAAAAAATTCCAAGCTAACAAATAGTAAAATTGAAGTTGAAACAGTTAATTCTCACTTAGACTAATGATTTAATTTGTTGGAGTTAGGTAGTAATGAGTATTAATATTGTGTAGCAGTTAGTAGCATAATTGTGTGTAATCTAGTGTAATATCATATAAGTAGCACCTTCCATGTTGTATTGTAACTCAAATTCTTCTTGTGAATTAAGTTTTTCTCTAAACTCTCTTCTTATGGTTTCCTTTCATGGGATTGAGTGCCCAACTCTAATATGGCATTAGAGTTCCTTGTATCTTTGGAGAAGATAATGGAAAGTTCATTGACCGTACATAGGTCATGTGGTTTGGGATGAATCAAGTTAAACATTGCTTGCGTCTTTGCGATCTTCTATCCTCATTACATTCAGTTTAAACTAACCTTTGTGATCTTCTATCCTCATTATATTTTAATTTAAGAGAAATTATTTGCGCTTTAAAACTTCCAAGGTTCCATGCAATGCAAGTACTGACCCTTACTAGTATGTGTTTGCTACTCATCAAAACGTGCTTTCAACATATTCTAATATATATTGAACATACAATTTTTTTTTATAAACAAAGTTTTCAAAGTCTAAATCGAAGAGATTTTCATAATTTAATATACATCATTCAACCCCCTCTTGTGATCTATGTTTATTTTAATTGGTATCGTAGCTATATAGGGTTGAGCATCTAAATAATGTTAAAGGAAAATAATCCATGGGGGAACCTGTTGCTAACGCCTACCTCTCCGAGGGTCAATTTGTTTCAAGACCTCTTGCTTCCATTAGAGAAGATTGTGAGAATTGGAAAGTCAGAATCAAGATGTTCATCAAGTCCAATCATTATGATATGTGAGAGATAATCCCTAAGGGTGATTATGTTGCTCAAAGTTATGAAGGAGCAGAAGTTCCTAAAGTTGGTTTGACTCAAAAGCTATTTTTTACCTAACTTGTGATCTTGCTAAGGCTGAGTATGACAAGGTTCATGGGTGTGTAACTTCAAAGGAGATGTGGGATACGCTTATTATCACTCATGATGGAACTAATGCAGTGAAGGAAGCAAAGGCCAACATTGTGACTCATCAATATGAGTTGTTTAATATGGAATCTCATGAGACTATTGACTAGATGTTTGAAAGATTCCAATTCACCACATGTGAATTGGAATGGGCTGAGAAAGCCTGTTGGAGCGACTGACTGAGTTAAGAAGATTATGCGAAGCTTGTATGTTCAATGGACACCAAAGATGACTTCCATTGATGAAACTAAGGATCTTACCATTCTAAGGGTGGATGAGATGTTGGGTTCCTTAAAGGTTCATGAAAATAAGCTTTGTGATTAGGATGTTGAGTTTAAGAGAGGTAAGAACTTCGCTCTCGAGGCTAGAGAAGAGTTGAAAAAGAAGAAAAAGAAGAAGAACTCTTCAAATTCACATGCTATGCAGGAAGAACATGATGATTCTGAAGCATCAGAAGATGCTAATTTATTAGAAGATGAAGAGTTGGCTCTGTTATCCAAAGGGTTTGAGAAGTTTCTGAGCAAAAGAAAGTTTAGGAACTCCTCCCAAGGACACTACATAAGGAAGAAGAGTCCGGGAAAGATCAAGTTAACTATTTCGAGTCAACAAGACTGGGAACATCAAGGTCGATTGCTCTTAACTCAAGAACCGACCTAAGAAGTTCTTCAAGAAGAAGAAAGAAATTATATCTACCTAGGAGGATCTGGATGAAGAATCATCTAAAGGTGAAGAAGAAGATTCTAAGGAAGCCAACATTTGTCTGATTACTAGTTCAACATGGGCTGATTAGGAATCAGAAGATGAGGATTGTGAAGAGGTAATTCCTGAATCTAAGTGTAACGCCCCGATTCTCACGAGGGTTATAATAGTAATATCACAACAGAATAAATGAATAACAAAAGCAGCAAAAGAATTTGAGCCGAATAAAACCTTTATTAAAAAAGAGCCATGAAGGCAATAATTCAAAACCTCAAGGGAAATAAAGAAACTACATCATCCCTCCCGACTCCCGAGTCAACACATAGGAAGAAACTTCAAGGGTGGTGATAGCCCTATACAAAAAGTAAAGAAAGGTTTGAGAGTTACAGACACTACCCCAAAATACCAACTAAAGACCAAAAACTCTCAAGGAGCCCTACATCCATTCGAACTTGGTCCACACTCCCGGTCATCTCCATCGACACGCCCGAAAGAAAGGTCCATCACGAACAAGGCTTTCCAATAGCGTAGCACTCTATCCTAACATCTACTACCCTTAACTGGCATTAAGTTCCCATGCAACAGAAAGTCAAACAAGCAAGGGTCAATCCAAATAATGACTCTCAATTGATAACAACAAGTGAAGCATATATCGATATAGTGAGTCAAGATATCAAAAAGTTAACAATAAGATATCAACAATATAAATCAACAACAAAACCTGAATAATATCTCAAGGGGAACCTAGGGTAAGTCCAGGTATGCAATGCGTCGTACGACCTCTCGTACAAAAACAATGATCCAGATATAATAACGCCAAATCGCCACACGATTGATGGGGAAAACACGAGTCCACGATTGAGGTTGAATTTAACAACGCACCGCCGTCGAATAACTTGCACGACTCCACAATCCGGGTGAAGCTTAATAACGCACTACCGTCTACAACGTTTGTCATTAACACAGGAACAACCCTCGATTGAACCAAAAACCATAGGAACGACCCACCAGTCGAACCAAAAGATGTCAATGCCATGATGTTAGTCAACCATCACAAAACCAAACCGTCCACCGACATTCAAAACATATCCAACAACAAGGATATAAAATTAATCTCAACAATATAGCATGGTATGATGTAAGTTCCTAAATAAATTTAATAATTTAATAATTATTAAATCAGCCAATGCATAACTAGGGATGCTTGCAGGTGAGAGTTAAGGCCAAGAGCTATTCGGATCATTGTAGTGGTGTTTTCCAAATGATGGTTTGTTGAAGGATCGATCTTAACTCAATTTTGAGTTCAAGCGATATTAAGACATTCTCACTATCTCCATGACGATCAGTAAATAATTTCAAGAAGAATGACTGTAATATCGATATGGTTTCCTTTCGGAGCTCGGAAAAGGCATTTCTCGCTAGCGAGACTTTCAGTCGAAAGTTCAGCAAGCAAAATAGACGACTTCGAGACCTTGGATAAAAAATCCGGGAATCACCAAGCAACTCTGTTTGACGTGACGGATCCAGATATGCGATAAAAACTTTTTGGTGAATAGTGCTTTGTGAATAGTGTTTCATGAACAATGTTATGTGAATAGTGTTTTTTGGCCGGAATCGGCACAAATTTCGAGAAAAACAACTTGGGCTCGAGTTGTACGACCACGAGGTTCAAAACTAATGAGTAATCGGTATTAGTCACTTTCAGCGACATTGGGAAATGTGCCAATGACTGGATTCGGATAACGATGAGAATTATAACCCAACTGACGCATATGACGCTCGACATGACGACGCGTTAGTGGATTAGATATTTAATATTAAACTAATCCTAGATATTTTCCTAAACTTTCTAAACTTTAGAGCTTAGTCCTTATACTTTGAAACTTTAGAGTTTGGTCCATCAAATAGTAACTAGATATTTTGGAAAACTTTTCAACTCTTCAACTTTGATCCTTAGGGTTTTAGAAAATCTTAAAATTGGTCATCCATGGTGAATGAAGACCCACGGCCAAGTGCCTTAAGTGGGTGGATTTTGTGTTTTTTTCACTTAAGTTTTATTAAATGGAAATAAAGGAAAGTAAGGGAAATTAAGAGAGAGAAAGTGAAGAGCAAAGAACTATTCATCATCTTCATCCTTGAGCTCACCATGGCCAAATCTTCCTCCGCTTCATAGCTCCATCTTTCACTCATTTTCTCACCTTGATTCTTTGAGGTAAATTAATCTGCTCTTCAATCTCTTCAATCCTATGATTTTAGATGTCAAAGACGATGAGTTTTGAGATGTTGATATGATCTTCCTCTTTAATTTGAACCGATTGAATTTTAAAATGGTTGAGTTTTGATGTTCATGAGATTTTGAAGTTGAGCTTTTGCCATGAAAGCTTTTGTTAAAGTTATAGCCATTATATTGATCTCCAAGGATCCTAAATTAGATTTTCAAGAAGTTGGATTTTTGAAAAGTGATTATTTAAAATAAGTGATTTTTAAACTTTGAAATTGATTTTCACCATAGGTTTTTAATGGCTTTGATGTGTACAAGTTATTTTTGAGTGAAAAATTCATCTTGGCAATTAACTTAGCTTGGCTGAACCTATGTAAAAATTTTGGGCTTCGAAGAATTGTTTTTCAACTAGCTTTTAGTGTGCTTAAAGCTTGTATGTGAGGTTTGATGCAAAAAGAAAATTATTGCCCTAAGTTTTATAGAGAGGCTGAGAGCAATGAGAATTGTTTAGCGTTTGGAAAATTGATAAGGGCACTTCGCTACTCTTAGCTACTAAACATACATATATGATTATGTGAATGTATACTATGATATTGAGATTGGTAACTGACGGCGTTTTGAGAACAACCCGATTAGAATTGTATTGATTGAAATATATTAACGCATGGAGCTTACGACATATGCTATGCCGGATTAGAATTGATTGATGATTGAAAGCCTATGAATGGCAAATTGTTTGGTAGCATTTCTTGCTTTTGTCATGTTGTTGATTGATCTTTGATCGGTGCTTGAGCACATTTTGATTTACTATAAGAAAGCATGCTATTTAGCTCATATGAGAAGAGCAAGTCATACTTGAAATGTATGCTATGTTATGTTTGATAACATGCCGGTTGTATTATCGTTTCCCTCTAATTATGCTTGTTTGCAATGTTGCTATGCTTTATCACCGATTGTTATCAAGTGCTAGTAGAGGGAAAATGAATTAAGCTACCATGGGGATAGAGATTCTTCCAATACTTGGGGATCTCGTTTTGGAAAAGATAAAGGCTTAATAGTTTTGGAAAAAATAAGAAGAGAAACTTTCTTTTTAGAAACTTAATGAATGTTTTTGGAAACATGCTTTCAAGAGAACGCGCGGTTAAGACCTTGAGCTTTCAAAGAGAAAATGAATTTTTCCTGATCTTTTCTGGAAGGAAAATTCATAATGTACTAAATGGATATATTAAACCCGTTTATGAACTTAAGGACGATTCCACTTTTTTTTTTACAAGTCACATCTTGTAAAGAAACCTAAGACATATCTTTGGAAAAAGAGCTATTAAATCTTCCTTACAAGGAATCATAAGACATGTAGTCTGAAGAGCCTCAAAAGACCTTTATGAAAAAATCTCAAGAGATTTTTTCTCAAGGAAATAGGGTAGCTTGTTCGAGAGTGTGTTCGTTGGTAGTAGCGGACGATTTATGCATCAGTGTCTGTCGATGTGGGATCACTGGACCAAGAGGGCTATGTGACCAAAATCCCTCGATGTAAGACGGACACTCAGACAAGGGTGACCCCGCATTCGAAAGGGAACTCAGACTCATAAAACAACGTTTCCGCTAGGTGGAGAAACTGGAACGAGGAACTCATACTTGCGTCAAGACGCCTCCGTTTATATTGTTGCTGTTGTTTGTTCGTAGCATGTAGAGTCATGCATTCATGAACGTTCCTCAAGACGATGTAGTCGTAATTCTTTTAGCTGATTGGGATAGCAAGACCATCCATCCATCAGACTGTGTGAAGACTATGTGAACTGTGTGGACAATGTGATTGGGATAACGAGATTATCCCCAATCAGCCAAGTGTTGTCTCGGTGCAGTAACACGGATATTCGGATCATATTAAACACTAGCATCATAACACCTAGATTGTTTCTAAGATGATTGTTATGCGTGCCTTGAATTGATTGATGAGTGTGGTTTGGTATGCAATTCTACTAGCACTATAAAAGGTGTTTGATCTGTGAATTTCTATGCACAATGGACATCACTTGACATGCTTATGTATGCATACTATTGTTGTTTCACCCATGTGCTCACATGGGGAGTTTATTATTATGAAGTTGACCCTTGCACATTGTTTGCTGCTTGTGTTTGGGAGATCGTCGCTAGCTAAGTAGCTGCTAGCTAAAGGGTACCTGGTGAAGACGGAGGGCACGAGGATAGATGACTTTTTCACGACGCTGATAGGTGCTTGAGCACTGGTCCACCTGTGAGTGATATGTATGCATATTATATCGTGATGTAATAAGTCATGCTCAGCAGGTATATGGATATATGTATTGCATCCTGCCTTTGCATGATTTGGAAAAAAAAATACATTCGCATTTTAATAACCGTGAAAGATGATTTGCATATCTATTTACTATTCTGTCACTACAGTAATGCCTTATAAATCAAGGAGTTTCATATGACAACATCAAGAAATATACAATAATAGCATCAAAGCACATAGACAATTATTTCTAAATAATATCATGTGATAACACTTAAGACAAATAATTAAGTAAATCACACACACGCACGCACAAAAAAATATATACATATTTACGTGCCCATTAATTATTTCCCAATTAATAGCCAAACATTAATATATATATATATATATATATATATATATATATATATATATTCTAGTAACCGATTTTAAACAACCTATACAATTATTAAATACTAAAATTATCTACATCATATCATCATAATTAAATTCAAAATCCTAACTCCCTATCATCATGTAAAATGCGAACCATATCTACATATATCTATATCCAAATTTCAATTTTCTATTATCTCCATTAAACCAAACCATATCTAATTTTAATTATGGTGATAATTTCAAATTACTAACAACCTTATCTCTAGTATATCTTAATAAATTAAATCTACTACTGTATCTACTAATTGTGAGTCCTCAATCTCAAACCCCAGCAACTCTTAAAAAAAAGACTCTTTTATATGTCGACACGTGTCACTTTATCAACCCAACAATTTCTCCCTCTATCAAATCAAATTTCCGAATTTAAATCATGATTTGCGATAATTAAGGAATTCAAATAATTATTTATTACAAATTTAAATCATTTAATTTATGATTGTTCTTTTTCTATAATAATGTTCTTTTTATATAATAATTATTGTTTGTTGATGTTACCAATTATATTCGATTCACATTTATTTATTTATTTACGGTTTTATCATTAATTTTTTATTGCTACTAACTAGCTTATTTTAAAGTAAGATTTTGTCAACATGTTGATTTATCCATTAAATGTGCAAACGTCTCCATAAAATAAAATCACCAAGGAAAGATCCGTCTAGAGAAGTATCGTTTGCTACTCAGATAGAAGTATCGTCTAAAGGAAAAGCAAGAGACTACAACGTCAAAGTCATATCTCAAATATGGTCTACAGCTCTATCGTCTGCTCAACAAATATCTTTATCGTCTGCTCAACAAATATCTTTATCGTCTGCTCAACAAAATAGAATGCTGAAATAATTCATTAGCTCTATCGTCAGCTCTAAGAAATAAAAGGCGGAATTATCCCTATCGTCTACTCGGCATCACTATCTACTCTAGAGAAGTATCGTCTGAAAACAAGAAAAGTACCGTTTAGAGAAGTATCGTCTGAAGACAAGGAAAGTATTGTCTATAGAAGTATCGTCTGAAGACAAGGAAAGTACCATGTGCAGCTCTATCGATTGTGAATTATCCTCAGTGCTACCTACTCTTTATCCAGATATTGTCAATTCTCTTTACAGAACAATATTAGCCTAATGTGTCAGAAAATTATTTCCTATTTATTGAAAAATATTTTAATCTTTAGATATTCTTCTTATTTCTTTATTTATATTGCTTGCTTAATTTATTTTGTATTGATCTAACCTCACAAATTTTTAAAACAAAAGAAGTCAATAATATTAAAATGTATTTAAATATAATAAATTTTTAAAAGAAATAAATACCCCACAATTTTGTCTACGCTTCCTCCTTCCAAACGTGTTAATGATGACACTGCATCCTTAACTTCAAACGACCATAAAATCTTCATTTCTTATCAGTCTTATATTAACTTTCTTTATTATGAAAAATAACTTTTGAACTATGGTTAAAACGTGTTGAGATAGAGAAGTGAAATAAGATCTTCACAAGCTTCCTCAACTAAAGAATTAAAATGTGTCAAGATAGAGAAGTGAAATAAGATCTTCATTGTGTTAAGACAATTGCTACATAAGTATTTGTTGGATGTTTTTCTATTTCTGCTATCAAAACTTAATTACGTTGTTTGATTTTGGTATGACATAAACTTTAGATGAACAATTTTAATATTAGTCATTGTGTCTACTGTGGTTTTATCAATTGAGGACTTCAATATATCATGTGATCTTACGCGTGTTTAAAAATGTTGACATATGTCATATATTTATTAGCTTTAAACATCAACTAAAAAAATATTGCAAATTAAATATTAAAAACACCTGTGCATTGCACGGGTTACTTACTAGTTCATATCAAATCATAATATCAACCTAAACAAATAACAATAGGATCCTAATTAATTATGATCACTCCAACTTGCTTCTTGCTCACGAACTTGGATCTCCACACTCAAGATGATGAACTTGAAGAAGGAAGGAAGACGACTAAGAACAATGGTCGAAAAACTAGAGAGAACACCCCCAATGAGAGAGAGAAATCAAAAATTATCTAGGAGGAAGGGAGAAGTGTTTTTTCTCTTCTGGTGAATGAAAAACTATGAAGGTTTGCAGGCTATTTATAGTTGAAAACTCAGGTCAGACCTACTTGCTCTCCAAGTAGCCTGATTATCTTTGTAATTAAAATCAATTAATTAAAAAGAGAAATTATAAATAAAACCCTAGATACCATGGAATATTCTCTTT
Organism: Acmispon strigosus; assembly: GCA_030819835.1. Lineage (NCBI taxonomy): Eukaryota > Viridiplantae > Streptophyta > Magnoliopsida > Fabales > Fabaceae > Acmispon > Acmispon strigosus. Next base: position 29,297,707 of record JAUAMA010000002.1, read on the forward strand.
CTAGAGTTTTCCTTATATTTTTCTAATTAAAATACATTAATTAAATAAAAACCACTCTTATTGGATCAAAATCCAAAATAGCCTAGAACCCACTCATTTTAATGAGTAGGCCGCGGCCTATATGCAATACATGCATATGTTTTTCATCACTTTAAATTAATCAGACTAATTAATTAATTAACCAACAAAATATTTTCCCTCTTAAAAAAATAAAAGGGTGCCACACACCACACCTCAAAAATAGGAATTTAATTCATTTTCATCTAACAACTCAATAATAATAATTACATAATCAACCAAAAATATTTTTTACATAATAATAATAATAAGGAAGATTTTTATAATACCCCTTGGCCATTTCTCAGGGTCTTACATTGAGGTTAGAGATGCTTACGAAGATCTTCTTATCAACACTCACAATCTTGTATGTAAATACAAGAGTTTTAAGGGGAATTATAAAAATATTTCTGAAAAACTTCTTCAATCGAAAAAGGAATATGAGAATTTTTTGAAAAGATGCAACACTTTATGTGAGGAGGAGGAGATTTGGATGGTGGTTTATGGGTTGTTTGAGTTTTTTCTAGTTCTTAATTACGGGAAAAAAAGATGATGTTGAAGATGATAAGATGAAGTTAAAGTGCATGTATCGAAGATGATAAATATTGAAGATGAAGAACATGAAAAATTAGAGATTAAGGATATGTTTGATTACTGTTTTTAAAAATATTTTTTTTAGAATACGTGAAAATAGTTTAAAATAAATGAAAAAGAAAAAAATTACACATCATGTTCACTAAAATATGTGGCATTGCCACATACGCGCGGTGGAGACAAATAACAAGTTGGTCGGAGTTACCACTTCGACGAGGACTAAAAATGGGTAATTATTCAAACATTGGAGATTATATTCAAACTTTGCTCCAATGAAGGACGATATTCAAACTTCGTTTATTATACAAGGACTAAAAGATTAGTTAACCAAAAAAAAATCGAAATAGCTTGAGCAAGTAAATCGTGTAGAAGAACAAACCGTGGTAAAGAGAATAACATACTCCCTCTGTTCCAAAACATTTGTTGTTTATGGTTATGCACATAGTTTAAGAGTTCATTAATTGATATTATAGTTTTACTGAAACACCCTTATTTAAAGTTGAGTCATATTAAAGAGGGAAAATAATAGTTATTGGTTAAGTGATTAGTGCGAATTGTGATAGGTAAAAGTAAGTGGTGGTAGATCAAAGATATAATATTAAATAAGAGTATACATAGAAGAAAATGAGATAAATAGTCTTGAGTTTCCAACTAAAACAACAAGATTTAGAAAATATGTAAAAAGTTAAAAAAAAAAAATTAGGAACGGAACAAGTGGATCTCAATGTGGATGAGATAAAATAAGGGGTGCATTATGGAAAGAGTGTTAGATTTCTCACCATAACAATTCGTTTCTGCACCTCCCTTACCATTTTGGGATTTAAAATTTGGAAGACAAATTTTCCGAGATTTGAAATCTTGCAAGCAAAATTTTCAGGATTTAAATCCCGGAAAGCAAAAATTGAAAGGTGTGAAATCTTATTCATGGGGTGAGAAATTTAACACTCTTATGAAAATCCTGTTTCGAAAAAGGGGCGTGCCAAGCCATGTGTCCCGGGGCAATTTTGAAAAGAAATTATTTTAGGTGTGCAAATAATAATTCTCCATACACCTTTTTTTCTCAACCATTTTTTCAGTCTTCATTCGTGGGTTTTTTTACATTCAGTGCAATTTGGAAAGTTATTTACTATTATAGTGCAACTTTTTTTATTTATCTATATACTGTAACTCGCAATCTTAGTGACGATATTTTTTTTGTTTTTTATTTTCAAATTGTCAATCTTAGGGCGATACCACTTTTTAGTTTTTTATTTGTATATTTAACTCTCATTGTGATGGAACTTAATCCGTCACTAAGTCTTAGGGTGTAATAGAAAAAAATTAGTGACAGAATGTGGAGAGAGAAAATTTCTGTCGCAAAGTATCTAATGATGAAGTATTATTTGCACGGAAGTTTAATCAATCACAAAATCCTAATAAATAATAAAAAAATAAATTAGCGATGAAATGTTAAGAGAGAATTTTTTTGTGGCAAAGTAAGTAGCGGCAAAATACTATTTGCGGTGAAAATCTCCGTCTCCACATTATGTCGCTAATTCATTTTCTATTATTCACTAGAATTTTGTGATGAATTAAGTTTTCGTCACAATGAGAGTAAAAAAATAAATAAAAAAACCAAAAAATGGTATCGAATGTTCGCCATTAAGATTAGCAATTTTATAGAAAAAAAAAAAAACATCACCACTAAGGCGGTTTACACTATATAGGTATATTAAAAAAAGTTGCACTATAATAAAAATAACTTTCCAAATACACCATCATAATAGTAGCAATATTTACTTGCACACACTTTTTTTTCTCTTTATCTTTGATTTATGATATTTTTTTTCTTTCTATCTTTTTTCATAACATTTTTTTTCTTTATCTCTTTCTACATGTCAAATTTAATTACATATCACATCTATTACTTCTATCACTTTCTTCTTATGTTTAACTGTAAATTAGTTCTTATATACACACACCTAACACATCATAAAACAACGCCTGATTAAAATAAAAATAATTTAAGAAGAAATGAAAAATAGAAAAAGGTATTAAATTTTTCACATATGAACAATATTTTACACCGACCACCACCCTGACCGTCCACTCCCATGTTTTTCCCCGTCGACAACCATAACAGCCCCTAAATCAATATCCTCAATCCATGCCATATCTGAATTCTTAAGTGATATGTGAAAATAGTTCATGAAAATGCAAACTAGGATGGATAAAATAATATCAAATTATGTGCAAATGTATGATTGGTCCAACACATTGCGCCTTAAAAAAACGAAACACCACAGAAAATCCTCTATACAAAAATTACTCCACATTATCAGCCAATGCTAACAGCACCTTAGAGATTAGGTGTCGTGTGCAAAAAGTGAAGTGATGTGTTAGGTGTCTCATGTGTGGCTGTTCAAAAATTACTCCACATTATAAGGCAAGGCTAACAGCACCTTTCAAAGCATTTGTATTTTGTATCCCTATCTTACAATCTACATGCGAAAAAGTGTGGGCCATCATCTACTTAACTGATAAAGTGATGACAAAAAGAGCCAAACTAAATTGCCAATTATGCTGCTTACAAATAGGGTCACTTCTCTTTGAAAATTAAAACCCTTTATCTCGCTTCTTATAATATAAATATTCAATATATTTCAAAAATATTTCAAACAAAATAAATTTTAAATTACTTAATTTATTTTAGAATTTTTGAATTAATTACTTAAAAATAATTAATGCTTTAAATTTTTACCGTTTATACGTAACAACTAATAATCACTAAAAATAATTACAATGTATATATTAATTTTAATTATAAATTTCTAAACTTTTTAGAATTATTAAATTTGAATTTGAATTTAAGTACGTCTAAATTTCAAAAAGTGTGGGTCATCATCTACTTAACTAATAACTGATAACAAAAAGAGCCAAAATCGCCAATTGCTGCTTACAAATAGGGTCACTTCTCTTCTTTGAAAATTGAAACCCTTTATCTCGCTCCTTCTAGTGCTCCTTGAACGAGTTGGAGGGTCAAAACTCAAAAGCTTTGTTGCTTCTCAACAACATGTCACTCTCTCTAGAGCTTCATCATGGTTTGGTTCCTTCCTTGCCTTCAATTTTGCTTCTGTATTTATTTTTCTCAGCATCAATTTTGGCATCGAGAAGCTTCTCTAGAAAATTTTAGTTTTTGATGTTCTTGTGTTTACTTTTAAAATGACTGTAAATTTTTAATACTGCTTTCAATTACAGACAATGAAGAACCGGCGATTTTAGCCGTAAAAAGTTCTGAATTACCATTTGGTAAGTATAAGCGGTGGCAGTGGTGGCTTATGGTGGCACTCAGCATATCCTTTCTTATTATAGGCCAATCTGCTGCGGTTATCCTTGGAAGATTTTATTATGAAGAGGGTGGAAATAGTACATGGATGGCTACTTTAGTCCAAACTGCTGCCTTCCCGTTGCTGTTCATTCCGTTATTTGCGATTCCTTCGTCTCCAAAGCCATCAACTTCTTCAGCTCCGCCTTCCATCAAAGTTATCGTTTTGATATATTTTGTTGTTGGAGTCCTAATTGCTGCTGACAACATGATGTATTCCACAGGACTCTTATACCTTTCTGCTTCTACTTATTCACTTATTTGTGCATCTCAGTTAGCTTTCAATGCTGTTTTCTCCTATTTCATCAATTCTCAAAAGTTCACCGCTTTGATTATAAACTCTACGGTGGTTCTCACTTTATCTGCTACCCTACTTGCTGTTAATGAAGACTCAAGTGAACCATCCGGTTTATCCAAAGGGAAATACATTCTCGGTTGCCTTGTTACCGTTGGCGCGTCTGCACTTTACTCTCTTTTACTTTCCCTAATGCAACTGTCCTTTGAGAAGGTTCTGAAAAAGGAAACATTTTCTGTTGTTTTGGAAATGCAAATATACACGTCGCTCGTTGCCACTTGTGCTTCCGTCATAGGGCTATTTGCGAGCGGGGAATGGCGCGGTTTGCATGGAGAAATGGAGGGTTTTCATAAGGGAGAAGCTTCTTATGTGTTGACTTTGGTGTGGACAGCGGTAGCGTGGCAGGTTTGTTCTGTTGGTGTTGTTGGCTTGATTTTCCTAGTGTCTTCTCTCTACTCCAATGTTATTAGTACTGTCTCCTTGGCAGTAACTCCTATTGCTTCTGTTCTAGTCTTTCATGATAAGATGAATGGGGTGAAGATAATTTCCATGCTTTTGGCTATTTGGGGTTTTGCCTCTTATATCTATCAGAATTATATTGATGATTTGAAGACAAGGCGAGCACAAGCTGCTGCTTCTAAGTCACGCAATGATTCTGCATGTTGAGAATATGCAAAACTGAGGTGATATTTAATCAATAAGTTAGAACAAAACAAACATGGATTCTGTTCTATATTTATTGCATATTAAAAGTAGAATAAAACAGGACTTATGATGAGAAAGTGGTACAGTTTTGCTTAAATAGAACAACATGTTTTGTTCTATTCTATTCCCTTTCTAAACACTTCATTTGGGCTATTATTAATTTCTTTTGTGATTCATCTTCCTTCCTGTTGGAGAAAAATATGTATAAGGGTGTTAATATATGCTTCTGTGGGAGTTATCGCAGTATTTATAACTTATAAGACTATCATCATCCAAAAAGGTTTACAAAAGTGATTGAGTTGAAAACAATAAGAGGATTAGGTGAATGCATTCTGAATATATTTTCTTTTTTGTTATCACTATAATATTCTTTTATTGTTTTTCTTATTTGAAAAAATTACAGAAACAATTCAATCAAGCTATCTTTTATCTTCCCAGATCAATATTTAAGCTATGGTTGAATGATAAAGGTTTAAGCTAAAAACAGTACAATCAAGGAACAAACCTTTATCAAGTTTAGTGCCGTTGCCGGGAATTGTGTTTGAAATGTCGGTGAAACTAGTGGAACAAACCTTTATCAAGTTTGGTGCCGTTGCCGGGGATTGTTCTTTTGTATCAATATCATTTATTTGTTCTTATTAATAATTATTGTTGTAGTCTGATCACCTATAATATGATCTGATATTTAAAATTTTGTGTATCTAACTTTGAGTGAATCAGCTAGTGAATCTAATCTCAATTAGACTCATTAGTCATGAAACAGTGATTTTGATGCATAGGTTTGTTATCTATATATATGTGTGTGTGAATTGCGCATAGTTCTTGTTTTCAAATTTCTTAAGGATTCCTTACTTTTGGTTCTTGAATGACCTTTGCAAGTTTTTATGGTCAAAATCCTCAAGTTATGTGAGTTAAGATAGAATCAAAAGTTTTGGAAACCATGAGTTTTGGTGTGTTTATTTTCTATGTTTTTGTGTGTTTTCTCCTTAGAATTGTAACGTATGTGATTTTGTGCTTAAAGATGAGTTTTCATGAGTTTCACAAGTTTTATTTAGCATATCGGGATTGTTCAATGAGTTTGGAAGCAAGAAATGTGATAAAATCAAAATTTGGGGGTGAGACATGTTGAATATGCATGTGAATTGGTTCTTGTGCTTTAGGTGCTAATAATTTACAATTGAGACTTGACACAAATCCAAAATAGTGATTATGATGCATATTGAAGAGTGGAGAGAAATAATAGTAAGTATTGCAAATTTTGAGGTATGTGGTTGTGTATTTCCAAGTGAAAAAAAGTCCCTCTATGATGGTTTTTTTACATAAACTATGCAAAATTTCTTCTTATTTCTTGTGAATGACCTCACTTTGAGTTTTACATGTTGCTTATCAAGTTTTATAGGTTTTTAGTGACCCTTTATGATGTGATGAAAGTGCAAAATTGAAGGTCAACGGGTGCTTGAATAGTCCATGGAGTGAGTTGTGATGAAATGTGCTTTCAGTGTGTGTTCTAGGGCTCTCAACAAGTTTCAAATGATATTTATAAATGATTTTTAGGTCTAGAATGCACTGGATTTGGAGATTGCAAAATTTGAGTTATTGAGATGTGAAATAGAGAAAATTTGCCCCTAATATCAACTTAGAGTGACTTTTGTGCTAGATATGCTTGGATTACTAATTTTAAGGTATGCATAAGTTTCATAGGGTATTTGAATGTGTATGAACCAATTGGCATGTGCTAGAAGTGAGGACATCAAAATTTGGTCTATTAAGTTGTGAAAATGCATGAAACTTGTATTTAAAAGCTTAGAATTGTGAATCTTTGAAAAAATGAGCTTAAGTATTGATTTACAGGGCCCAAACATGTTTCATATGATGAATGGATGTGAATGAATCAATTGACATGTTTTGAATGTTTAAAACTCAAAATTTGACCTTGTGATTTTAGAGAGTTTTGTGTGCTTGTGAAAATTGTCAATTTGATGTTTTTGATTATGGATTTGTGATTGAAAAATTGGTTTGAAAATGATGTCAGCAAGTTTTGATGATCGTTTAGAGAGTATTAGTGAATACGAGGGGTGAGAACTTGGTCTAGAACAAGAATTGGATATAGCACTTGTAAAAAATTTGAGATTTGAGCTGAAAAGAATTATGGAGACATGTTCTCTATCAAAAAACCGCTCAGCAAGCCTCAGGGGGCACGCCCTGAATTTTGCAACGCAGAGTGAATTCCCTGCTCAGAATGCGCTCGACGTAGGGTATGAGCCGCTCAACGCCCCCCAAAATTATCATTGTAGTATTTCCTTAAAATGCTTATAACTTCCTCGTTTCTTATTCGATTTAGACAAATGACCACTCTCTGGAAAGCTCTTTAAGTATAATTTCTTATGAACTAGATTTTGAATTGTTTCAATGGAAGTTTTTATTTTTCTCATTTTCTTTTGGGTTCTAACATTAATTGTAAGTGACTGTTAAACTGAATCTTTTATTTGATGGTATTGCTTGGCATGTGGACAGTCTAATTTTTTTGGAGGGGATGAGTCTTGAGAAATATAAGATTGAGAATGGCATAGAATCAAGAGGGAGTATTTTTTTCTTCTTTAATTTTTTTTCTCGTAGTTTCTTTTTAATATTCTAGTATGTGAATAATAACATTTTGTGTCGATTTCGTGGATATCTGACTGGTTTTAATTGACATGGTTGACGAAACATCAATGGACTTGCATAATGTGTTTTTAAATGTAATTTGAATTGTTTGATTTCATGGTTTCACTGATCTTTGCACTCAAAGATAGCATGATATGATATGACTATGTGATTCACATGGAATTCATAGGCATAACATGAATTTTTTGAAAATCATTGAATTCTTTGAACCTAAGTTGTGTGAGAGAGAGTGTGTGCCTATACACTTTTGAGCTGAGAGAATCCTCACTGTTTTGCATGATTGATTTTGTTTGAGTCTCCAATTATTACTTTATATAAAAATTCTTGAAAATGATTAAGATATGTTTTGTTCTTAATATACGGCCACTTAACAAAATAGCCTACCATTTGTAATTAAATTCCATTGTTAACTTCTTTGAGTCTGAAAATGAAATTTTTGGTGATTTGTCTTGTTTATAACCTTGAGCCTAAAAAGAAAAAAAAATGATCTCACCTAAGCTGAATAGGTTAAGAGAGCATTTGTTCATGATATGGTTGCATTCAAGTTAGGAGGAGAAGGCTAGTAGTGCTATTTTTGTGTGGTTATCAATCTATTTGTACATACTTTGAAAAAATTGAAAATTTGTGCATAAAAAAAAGAGAAAAGGAAAAAAAAATAAGAAGAAAAAGAAGACATTGATGAAATAAAGAAACATAATGGAAAAAAGAAAAGAAAAGAAAATGGTGAATGAGAAATTTGGTGAAAGCATAAGAGTGATTTATCATTTATGATTGGTTTGAACTGTGATTGCTCTCTTAGCTTGTTGAGTATTTTGAATATCTATAAAAACAAATTTTCTTTGAAACTGACCTCATTACAACCCTTAAAGATCTTAGACATCCTTAATTGAACATGGATCATTGCTAGTTGTAGAGACAAGTAAAAAAATTAATTTATGTGATTCAGTGAGTGAATGGAAACACTTAACTTACTTTGTACATACAAAGATGCTGAGTGAAGTGAATGAGTATTCTCTAGTTGGACAAGAGTGGATGTGAATTTGTATCATTGTTATGTTTTTCTTTTGTGGGCATCACATTTATGGCTTTAATTGTTTAGTTTGAAATTTTAAGAAATCACGCATTTTGAGCTTTATTGATTCAGATACCATGCCTGCTTGAATGGAAGACATGACCTTTTGTTTGAGGACAAACAAAGTGTTAAGTTGGGGAGAGTTGATAAGTGTCATTTTTACCTATATTTAGATATCATTTTCGGAACTTATTTGACATGTTGAAGGTTTAATGTAGAGAATGTTTAATGACTTGAACCTTGGCTTGAAGGTCACTTGAAGCAAGTGAAAAGTGAAGAATAAAAGCATTGTACTTCGCTTGAAGCTAAGAAAGATGGCTTCAAGTGAAGTTAAGGCTGTTTAGGGTTCTTCACCATGAAGAAAAGCTCGCTTGAAGCGAGCAGAGTTAGCCAAAACCTTTATAAAAGGCAAAAAAAAACAAGGGATTTTGAGTATCCTTTTCATTTTCTCCCTTTTCTCTCTAAAATAACGCTAGGGGATCTGAGCTTCATGGAGGAGGGATCCCTAGGCTAGGATTGATGGAGTGAAGCTCCGAAGCATGATTGCAACCATGAGAGGACTGTGACAACATCTCAGAGGCCATGAAAAGCTTGAGAAAGTTTCTACAGTTGTGGATTTGTCGCCGCTCTTCTGGGTTTCATCTCTTCTTTCTCTATCCTTGTATATGTTATTTTCTATTTTTGTATTTAAATTGTATAGCTTGATTCATTGATTTGTTGTAAACTCATTCATTGATGCAAATAGAAATATTTCATGTACGGTGTTTTTCTTTGCACTCCATGCTTCTAACCAATCAATTGAAAATCAAAAGAGCTTCACTAATTTATAAATAGATCGGGAGATTGATATGAATTGGTGTACGCTAGGTTCAACGAAAGTAGGGTGTCTATGTCTTAGGTCACAATATGTGTTAAAGTTTTACTTTCTTCACTCCAAGTATCATTGATTTGTGTTAGATTTCTATGGATTAGCATGAGATCGAGAGATAGTTGCGGGTCCTGTTACCACTCAATAAACTAGTTCACTTAGGGTGAGAATATCTTGGGTATGAACAATAGTGGATTTCCACGTGACGAGTCAGGTTGTGAGTTCTAACAGGAGTTTTCGGAGTGACAACGAGGACATGCAAGCCTAGGATACCTTTTCTTCGGATAGAATGATCATTGGAAATGTCTTTGAGAGAGAATTTAAGTTGTAGTGTTCCTTTTGGTTTTCTAGATTGTAAAGGATTACGTCAACTGATAGATTCACCTAGACTAGAGATGGTTAGGTGGATATCTTTCGGTATCATAAATCAAATGAATCTTTATAAAAGTGTTTTGAGTTCAAAATAATAAGAGGAGTAGGTGAATGCATTCTGAACACACTTTCTTCTTTGTTATCTCTACAATATTTAACTGGTGGAACTGATGTTCACACAATCCTGATGACAACAAACCCGTATATGCTTGCTATGATTGAATCGTAAAGATTTAAGGCAAAAGTAATACAATCACGTCGGCTCAATCTTCCTCTAGTGATTCAACCTCACAATTTTCTCAAAAAAAAAAAAAAACACATCCGTACACCTTTCCCAACTATTTGGACTTTTGGAAGGAATAGATGTACCGTATCTAAAGTCACAGCCGGTAAACTATGGGCCATCCGAGTTAACTGTTGTTATCACTTTAAATGAATGATGTCACGTGATCGATGAACCAGAAAAATTGTCAATTTGCTACCTAACCTTTGAATCCTATTCGATGCATATATATTCCATGATTAAAAGACCATGTTCACGTTCGCTACGTCACTTCTTCTTCTTCTTCTTCTCCGCAATACCCCTTTGAAAATTGAAACCCTATATATATATCCCTCTCTCTCTCCTTTTTCTCCTCCTTGGAGTTCGAAGGTCAAGAGCTTCAGCTGCTTCTCGACAACATGACAGGTACCTCAATCACTCTCTCTATAATTTTATTTAGCTAATTTGAATTCCAAAATCTCATTTTGCACTAAGTAACACATGGGTTATCCTTTCCACTCAACATGATTTTACATGATTTGGTTCCTCGGTTTCGATTTTTATTTATTCGGTTCTCTTGTCTGATTGCTCTGTTTATTGAATTGCTCTGTTTTGTCAATTGATTAAGTCATTAAATGAAATGGGTATGCATATTTTTTTACATGTTCATTAATATTTCGTGTTTTGGGTAGTTCTGATTGTCCCCAAAAAATTTATCTTTAGTGACGGTTATATGTGTGTATGAATGTATTTGCTCCAGTATTGTTGTTCTCTTGGTTGGTTCAAGTTTTCTTCATATTTTCAGTTAGCTTTCTGTGGCCACTGTTGTTTGGTTTGACATCAATATATTTCAAAACTTACCCTTTGTAAGGACCAAATTAATTTTATTGATCAACCACCAACACCAACAAGTCTTTTCCCCAACTAGAGTCTGTTTGGATTAAGTTGAAATTAACTTGAAAGAACATTCAAGCCAATGGAAGTAAGGGGTTTGCTCCATTGGAATTCATTATTTTCCATTTAAGTTGTCTTGTAAAGCATGTGAATTAAATATAGCATAATACTCTGTCATGTATTAAGCTCACATCTCTAAATCTCTTTTATCAACAAACCATTTACTTCTAAACCTCTCTCAATGTTTTGGCTTATAGTTTTCCTCAGTCTCCCTCTATTATTAACTACTCAGCTATCCTCCATTTGGTCAACGCTCATTAGCGGTGTTTCTTTAGGTCTTTCCCGCACATGCCCAAACCATTTAAGACGAGATTCTACCATCTTTTGTACAATAGGACTTCATCTTTCTCTGTAATACTTATATTTCTAATCTATCTTGTCTCGTGTAATTACTTATCAATCATAATAGCATGTTTGTCTTTCTGACTCTTAGTTTACTTTCTTATTGGCTTTTTACTGCCTAGTAGTGAGTCTCATTCACCATTGCAAGCCTTATTACAGTGCTGTAAAAAATTCTTTTAAACTTGAGTGATATATTTTAAACTGCATATTACAATCAAAGCAATTTAAACTCTATTTTGGATTTGCTGCATTTGACTGCACTGCAGTCACAAACCCAAGCCGTTCAATTATGATCCCGGCTCATATGTTCAGCATAACTTTTTATCGAAATTATTGGGATCAAATGTGCACCGTCCAATTTCAATCTAATGGTTGATATTGCATGAATGCAGTAACTGCGTCAAAAAGCGACTGCACTGAATCCAGTACATTGATCATGGTCTGCAATTCAAAATCTTCTTTAAAACATCTTTAGTTCTTTATCAAATGTCTTTTTCAAATCAAGGAAAACCATGTGTAGGTCTTTTCACTCCTTTATATATTTCCTCAGTCTTTGTGGCAAGTGATGCCATTACCGGTTAAAAATTATAATTTGAGAACCACTTTCAAGTAATGAAAATTTATAGAGGATCAAGTTTGGGTTTCACTCTCTGTGAAACATTGGATTGACTTTGTATTTACCAGAACACAGTATTGTTTATCCAAAATTTTACCCTTCCATCATAATAAGTATATTTTATACCAAATCACCCTTCTTCCATGTGAGTGAACCTTGGTATTGTACTTATGTATTGAGTTTAAATGCTTCTGTATTTTTTTTTCCTTTTTCTGTCTTACACTTACTTTTTTTTATGTTCTTGTGGTTACTTTTAACGTACTTAAAGAAGACATTAAATTTGGTGTTTCTTCTGATTACAGATAATGAAGAGCCGATGATCTTAGCTGGACCAAGTTCTGAATTACCATTTGATAAGTATAAGCGTTGGCAGTGGTGGTTTATGGTTGCACTCAGCATATCCTTTCTTATTATAGGCCAATCTACTGCGGTTATCCTCGGAAGATTTTATTATGAACAGGGTGGAAATAGTACATGGATGGCTACTTTAGTCCAAACTGCTGCCTTCCCAATCTTGTTCATTGCATTCTTTATAATTCCTTCGTCTCCCGAGGCTTCAACTTCTTCAGCTCCGCCTTCCATCAAAGTTATTGTTTTGATATATTTTGTTCTGGGAGTCCTAATTGCTGCAGACAACATGATGTATTCCACAGGACTCTTATACCTCTCTGCTTCTACTTATTCACTTATTTGTGCATCCCAGTTAGCTTTTAATGCTGTTTTCTCCTATTTTATCAATTCTCAAAAGTTCACCGCTTTGATTATAAACTCTACGGTGGTTCTCACTTTATCTGCTTCCCTCCTTGCTGTTAATGAAGACTCGGATAAACCAGATGGTTTATCCCAGGGGAAATACATTGTTGGTTTCCTTCTTACCCTTGGAGCTTCTGCACTTTACTCTCTTATACTTTCCCTAATGCAACTATCCTTTGAGAAGGTTCTGAAAAAGGAAACATTTTCTGTTGTTCTGGAAATGCAAATATATACATCGCTCGTTGCCACTTGTGCTTCCACCATAGGCCTATTTGCAAGTGGGGAATGGCATAGTTTGCATGGCGAAATGAAGAGTTTTCAGAAGGGAGAAGCTGCTTATGTGTTGACTTTGGTTTGGACAGCAGTGGCGTGGCAGGTTTGTTCTGTTGGTGTTGTTGGCTTGATTTTCCTAGTGTCTTCTCTCTACTCCAATGTTATCAGTACTGTCTCTTTGGCAGTAACTCCTATTGCTTCTGTTATAGTTTTTCATGATAAGATGAATGGGGTGAAGATAATTTCCATGCTTTTGGCTATCTGGGGTTTTGCTTCTTATATCTATCAGAATTATATTGATGATTTAAAGACAAGGCGAGCACAAGCTGCTGCTTCTAAGTCCCGCAATGATTCTTCATGTTGAGAATATTCAAATTGGTAACGATCAATAAATGTCTTTGCTCAAAGTACCTTTTTTTCTTTTTGGCTTTAAATCCTTTAGTGAGCATCTGCTAGTGTTAGATTTAAAGAGTGAGCTAGTTAGGTTATGAGGTTCTTGGCCACTCTGGATATTGAATTGTATATCATTCAAAGAATGAAAAAGTTGTTGGTGTCTGCTGAAACTCCCTGCTCTTTTGATTCAATATATTTCGATAGCTTTTGTGATCAATTGAATAGTCTCTAGTGATTATAGATTGGAAGTCTTGGGATTATAGTCATTATAAAAGATTACATATAATAGTTACTATTAATGAAGAGTTTTCTTTAGTGTCAATTTATTATTAGAAGATAGTATGAACAATTTTGCAGACCAGTCATTAAATTTTAGGTGCAAGGTAGGATATGGTACATTTTGGTTTGAATGTTTTTGTTCTAGTCTATTCCCTTGTCGAGCACTTCATTTGAGCTATTCTTATCTTCTTTTGGGATTCATCTTTCTTTCCTGTTCTTGAAAAACATGTATAAGGATGTTAATATTTGCTTTTGTGGGAGTTATTGCAGTATTTATAAGGTTATCAGTATTCATACTGTAAAATATTTATTGGACATTAGTTTTGTTAAACTTGTTATAATGTTTCCAAATTCATTAAATATAATTCAACAGGAAATAGATATCGAACCTTAATTTGATTTCTTTATGACGTATTTTTCTAGCTCCAGCATCATAATAATAGGTTATAAGTAGACTGTTCTTTGCAGCCGTTCTATTAAATATTTATGATGAACAATGTTCATGATTGAGAACATGGTGAAATAACTTTCTGTGTTTGGATACGGGTTATAACGTGAATGAATTTTTATTCTAATCACGAAGAAAAGTTCTGTTTACTTTTTGTTTTGAAGTGCATGTGAACGCCCAATACAAGTAGATAACAAAGCACACCCTTCGTTTTAAGCAGAACATGCATTTAGCAGAGGAGAGGTGTGATATAGTGTTGAAGAGAGTAAGAAAAAAAGTGAAATATGTTGAAGTAGTGTTTCTCATCCTCTACTTGCATACTTGTGTAGCTTTTTTTCAATGAGGGCCATTTAAAGCTTCTTTAAAGGCCTTAGGGAGTGAGTAGCAAGGGTGCTGCAGAGACTATGTATGATAGCGCGACAGTGGTATTTCAATGCCAGTTGTGTCAAGAAGTAAGGGAGTAGACATGGGAGACGGTGTATGTTGCTCAGCTCATAATTATTTGAAGAATTTGTGTGTTGATCAGATGAACTTCTAGCAGTAGACAAAGTCATAAAGGGGGTGGTGTTGGTAACCACATTAACATAATTATTATTAGAACAAAATTTGTTGAGCTGAAGAACTGACAGGACTTAATTGAGAAGGGAAAATAGAAGTCATTATAAATGACATCTTGGAGACTTGTAATCTGCCATATAGTGCAAAGGACTGTATCTTTGTGAGAGAACATAGCTTGGAATGTACACTGTGAATCTACATTGCCTTTTGTGACTGTTGTATCCCCTAGAAGGAGGGTAGCAAGCACAACCAAATACATTGGGAGGACTAGTTTAGGGGTGGTTAAAAAGCATGCCAGATAATGAAACCTGAGTGGATAATTTTATGGAAAACTTGATTGATGATAGGTGGTAATGGTATTCCTCCAAAATATGCTACTTTTTCCTCATAATGAACCTTCCTCCTCAGTTAAAATTGCAATTAGCCCTAAGTTTTTGCTATTTGGAGTACTTGAATTAGCAATCTTCTTCTTAGTGTCTAGATGCTTCATAGGCTTAAAATCTATACTTTTTGCTATCACTATCAGACTTGCCAAAGCGGTATCAGCACTGCTCATGTTTGAAAGGTAAAAACACTTAAACTTGCTATCACTGTTATGTGCAGTGTTGACATATAGCGGATATTGCCCCGCTACAGCGTAGCGCTCGGAGGGATCATCGCTATCTATTATTTGCCGCCATTTTCCACTTTTAGAGCTTGACATAGCGAATTTTTAGCTTTTAACTATCTTGATTCGCGATTAACAACACCGGTAATATGATACGAAAGAAAAATCAAGAAATGTAAGAAATGCTGACATGGTGAAACTAACAATGTTATTAGGTGGAAATCATGGAGAGGTAGTGGGGTTAACTTCTACATCTTGTGTATTATATCCTAATTTTTACCATTTTCCTACTAGTATTAATTGAAGACGAGTTTCAAACTACTGTAATGAAAAACAAGGGCAAATCAGATAAAGCAGAGAAGGGTAGATAAAACTGAATTGAAAAATGAATTTATATGAGTGTCGCGACTATCTCTTAACACTATCCTTCAACAAATCTTAACTACTGTGTACAGAGTGTGCACATTTTAACAGCTTTGAAAATCAAAAGTCAAAATTCGTTTAATAAACTTATAAGGCATTTGTTAAGGAATAAACTGAAATTGTTTATCAGAAAATATAGCTTTGAATATACAGGTAACTTAAAAAACCTTACTTTTTCATTTGATTCTAACTATTTTTGAAACCTACTAGATATGTCGAGTCATAACTCAAATATGATAATGTTGTTAAACTTGTTATAATGTTTCGTAATTCATTAAATGCCATTCAACAGGAAATAAATATGGAATCTTAATTTTACTTCCTTATGACTTATTTTTCTTTCTCCAGCATGAGAATAATAGGTTATATGTAAACTATTCTTTGCAGCTTTCCTTTTTATGATGAACAATGTTCATGATTGAGAACAAGGCCTTAGGAAGTGAGGTAGCATGGGTGCTGCAGAGACTTTGTATGATAGGTCAACAATGGTTTTTGCAATGCCAGTTGTGTCAAGAAGTAAGGGAGAAGTAGGCATGGGAGTTGGTAACACACTAAAATAGAACTCATTATAAATGACATATTTGGAGATTTGTAATCTACCTTCTGGTGCAAAGGACTTTTATCTTTGTGGGAGAACCATAACCATAGATGAAATTGGTTGAAGTAGTACCAGTCATCTGGTATAGTTTTTCTTCACATTGGTAGCCTGTGATTTGACAAAACAATGGAGAGGATGAAATTCAAAATACACCAAATTCTCTTCTTCTGTATCTCAAGTTCATATTTGAATTGTATGGTCTCTATCAGATGCTATATCCTACGAAGAAAAAAGCAAGAAACGCAAGAAATGTTAATGTGGTGAAGCTAACTGTACTTCTTGGTAGTATTCTCAATTGAAGGAATTGATTAGGTTGCAGATAAAGTTAGATATAACTGAATTCACAATGAATTTAATACAAGTTTAGTGACTCTCACTCTCTCAGTATCTCTTAACACTAACAAATCTTACCGTGCCAGCTCTCCTGTATATAAATTTTGCATATTTTAACAGGTTTTAAAATCAAAAGTCAAAATTCTTTCAATAAAAAATATAAGTGCATTTGTTAAGAATAAACAGAAATTGTTTATTGAGAAATGCAGCTTTGAATATATTGATTGATAACTTAAAGAGCCTTAGTATCCATTAAAGCCAAAATCACGGTGAATTGAAGCAATTTCAACCTAATTGCAAGAGCCGAGCTCTATCAACTGAGTGATATCCCCGAGTTAAGTGGAGTTCATAACTTTTGTGGCGGTCTATCGTGACTTTCCACTGTATGTTTAAATATGCACTATAAAAAGATACCATACAAAAAAGTTCACAACTCTAAATTGTGCTAATCTACTCTTGTGTTACCACATAGGAGGAAATGGATTCCCTGCCGTCATGGGATCCCTAAATACATGTAGTTGACAAATCTAAGTCGTTCGATCCTGATCAAACGACTCAAATTTAGGACATGTATACTGTTTGATTGTGATGAAAACTTGAGCCAATTGATCTTTATTGGACGGCCTACAACGCTTGAATGCGTGAATGCACGGTTTTCCCGACTATAGGAAAACCGAACGGGTGCAGCTTACATGGTAAAGTGAGTATCACAATCATTAATTAAGTTTTTTTTATTAACTTTTTAAAAGTAAGTGATCACTATTAATAGTTGTGATGTTTTTTACATTAGAGAAGTTGGATCCAACCAAATATGTGTGAACTGAACACGTCATGTAGCCCACTACTCACTTCAACAACAACATCCACTATAATAACTGTTAAGAACCAACTATTCAATAGCTGAATGAATACATATAAATGGGTTTTTATAATATTTATTCGATGCCCTTTGAGGCATGAGTTTATTGGGGTTGAAGCTTAAACAATACATAGACACACATGTTTTTGTTGCTGAATCTTAATTTGTTATTAAAAATATGAAACAACAATGATTAAACTCAAGACTATTTCAAGCTCCAATATCATATCATAATGTAATTATTCAGTTGTTGGGGTACATGAGTATCATATTTTTAACAAAAACATATTTCTGACATACAGGTGTTTGTGTTTATGGATAAGTGGAAGAAAGCTGCTTGTTGTGGTTTTTCTTACTTGAATTCGTTTATTTTCAGATTGTAAGGCTTTGGGCTCTGTTTTATTTCGTTTGATTTTTGTTTTGTGAGAAGAACTAATAACAGTGTGGTCGAATTTTTAGCCCGCTCGGCTTCATCTTTTAGGAATCATGTATGGGTGGAAGAGGGACCTCCGAGTATGAATTATTTGTTGGCTTCTGATGTAACAGCCTCTGTGATTCAAGTTTGATTAATGAAATCCATCTTTTTTATAAAAAAAGACTCATGCAGGAAATTTGTCATCTTCAAAGTGAAGGGTACACATACATTAAAGGATTAAATGCGAAATTGTAATTCTTGATCATAAAATTTACCGTACATGCACGAGATTAATGAATATGCAGCGTAAAGAGATTTTATATTGACATCTAATTATATTATGTCACATAAAATCAAATAGTTATATATTTTTTATTTTAATTAAAATAAAAATAATTTTCTGATATAATAGTGCATCAACCAATTTCCCTTACTTTATTACAACTTGAAGTTTCGGTTCGCCACTTATTCCAAAATCCTGAATGGAACAACAATACAATGTTTTCTTCTTTGCCTGAAACACTTTTCCTAATTTTTTATCCTACAAGTCTACATCTAATTTAGTTGTCTTTCAAGACTCAGAAATAAAAGTCTGTCAAAACAATCACTTTGATATATTTTATATTGAGAGATCAAGAAATAAATTGAACCAGCTTGTAAAAAAAAAAAAACGGAAATAAATTGAACCAAATATATTATTTAGAAATTGCGACCCCTGAAATCACGTTTGATGCTAAGAGTTTTTAATAGATCATTAATTTAGTCAAATTCGGTGGTTGAAGTATAAATAATCCTTAACCAATTCATAAATCGAAGTAAACATATAAATGAACAATTCATCCTTCCTAAAATGTAAAAAAACAAATTATATACTCCCTCCATTCTTTTATTAAAAAAATAGTTTTTGTTTTTTTGAAACGATTAAAAAAAATAGTTACTTGCAATAAATTTGTAATTTTTTTTATAAACTTTCCTAAACTACCTTTATTTAAAAACTTACAAATTCAATAAATTCCTCTCACTACTTTAATTATTTTCTTAATTTCCAATGAATTTCTTTTTTTAAGTAAAACAACCTTTCAAAATTCCACTATCTCTTTCATATTAAGTGTAAGTATAGATAGCAACCTGAGAGGGGGATGAATCAGGTTATCTCAATTTTCGCCTTAACAAAATTCAATTACTTTCAAGATAATGATAATCACAATTGATGATTGTGAATGCAGCGGAATAAGAATTTGCTGAAAGTAAAAGATAAAGGTTGAGAGAATTTGCACACAGATTTTATCCTGGTTCACCTTCAATCCACCGAAGGCTACGTCCAATCCCTCAAGAAACCCGTGAGGATTTATCCACTATGATCAAGATTTCTTACAAGTACTTACACCAATGACCTTAAGAACTCTTGTCAAACCTCATAAGGCAAACCACCAACTGATGACACCGAACACTACGACGGACTTTGAATCAAACCCGATTCAAAGGACTTTTTCCACAACCACCGAACACTACGGTGAATGAATCAAACCGATTCAAGATGAAGAAGAAGAAGCCTTTGTAATGGCTGATACAATCCTTTAGACTAGTTGGATTGATCTTAGTTTGTATGCTCCAGGAAATTACAATGAAGACTCATTTATTCTGAGTTTCTCAAATGTTGAACAACATGAGTGTTCTTATGAAAATGAGAGAGCAGAAACTAAGAATGATGACTTTATGAATATGAAAGTTGTTGTCCAAGTCATTTTTGTTTCTGAGCGTCTATGGACTTTATATAGGCACTATAGGTTGTCCATGAACCATCACAAAACTTCTCAAACGTTTTGAGACACATTGATTTATGAAACAACACATCTGTCGACCTGGTAATCGATTACAGTAACCTAGTAATCGATTACATCATGCCGTTGCAGTTTGAATTCAAAATTCAAACTTGGTAATCGATTACTGATATGTGATAATCGATTACTACCTTCTGGTAATCGATTACTCACATCTTGTAATCGATTACTAACAGTCCAAAACTCAGTTCATGACAATTTAAGCCCTAATTGAGTGTTTCTACTAAGTTTTACTTGTGGAAACATATTACACTCAATTAGTTGATAATATATGAGCCTTCAAATGCAATATAAATTTAATAAAGCATAGCACACTAAGTTAACAAGACTTACTAATAGTTAGAACCTTAATGGTTGATCTTGATGTTTTTGAGCCGGTTCTTGAAGTCTTCTTTCTTTTTCTTCTTTTTGTAATGTGTGTTGTCATCATCAAAACTTCAGCCAGAGTCAGGAGCAAGACCTTCTTCACATTAAGAACTCCCTCCGTCCCTAATTATAAACTAACGTTGTAAAATTCATGCTTATTAAGAAAATAAATGATAAGGTTAGTTGATGCATTGGTTTTAAAAAAATTGTACAATCTTCCCTATTTGCCCCTATTTAAGATAAAACTTTTCAATCATTATAGCATTAATAGTGCTCCACTATCAATAAATGCATGAAAAAATATGGAAAGAGAAATTAACTTTTGTTAAGTTAACTTATATTTAGTGACGCCATATAAATGTTAATGTTAGTTTATAATTAGGGACGGAGAGAGTATAAGGCAAATTTGGAAAGAAATATTTAATATTCTAGATATTATAAAGTGACTTATATTTAGGGGGAAAAAACTCACAAAAAGTGACTTATAATGAGAACGGAAGGAGTATCAAATATCCACTAAAGTAATAATACCTAGATTCCACAAAAATTGTTGTTTTAACCTCTCTTAATTCTTCCAAAATGTTTGTTGTCTTAATTTATATTAACCAACCACAACTCTTTTCTATCAATTACGTTCTTCTCTTTCTAAGGTAGAATTTAATGGCTGCACAATGTACTACTCATTCCGTTCAAAAATATAAGTTGTTTAAGGTTATGCACAGGTATTAAGAACTCATCATTTGATAAATATTTTGACAGAAACACCCAAATTTAAAGTTGTGTTATGTTAAAGAGAGAGAAAGATGATGGTTAAGTGCATAATAAGAGTTGTGATAGGTGAAAATCAAAGGTGATAGGCGATGAATATAATATTAAATGAGGGTATAGAAGGAAGAAAGTGAGAAAAAGTGCTTTGGGTTTGCAAAATCAACTTAAATATTGGAACGTAGTACAAATGCTAGAACAACTTATATTTTAGAACAGAGGAAGTAGTAAAACTAAATATTAGAGATAATATGAGAGTCAATGTTAGTAATATGTTAGTCAAAGTGTAATGTGTAGTTATAAGGTCTTGAGGTAGCTTCCTACCGAAGCTACCTTGCTCTTACTATAAATAGAGCCTCTTGTATCTCACTAACTAACTTTTTAGAATCAATACAATATATTTATATTTTCAGTTTTCTCTCCCTTCTTCTCATCTCTAATATGGTATCAAGAGCTCTGTTCGAACCCTAGTTATGGCTTCCGCTGTAATCTCGGTGTATCAGCGAATGCATCTCTCAATCTCTCGCATTCTGTTTCCATCAAGCTTGATGACATGAATATCTTCTTGTGGCGTTAACAGGTGGAAGGTGTTCTTCGCACACACAAGCTCCAAAGCTATGTAATTGGTCTGATTCTACCTCTACGCTATCTCACGGAGGAGGATCGAGCTTCAGACACGGTGAATCCTACTCATCTTGTGTGGGAAACGCAAGATTCAATTCTCTTTACGTGGTTGCTTTCCACGCTCTCCGAGACAACAACAACAACAACAACAATAGTAAAATAGACTCTAAAGATCCTAAGTGGCAAGCTTCCATGCAAAATGAATATAATGCCTTGATTTCTACCAACACTTGGTCTTTGATGCATTTACCCTCTCATAGGCAGGTTGTGGGTTGCAAGTGGGAGTTTCAAATCAAGGAAAATGCAGATGGTATAGTAAACAGGTACAATTCCAAACTTGTTGCTAAGGGGTATCATCAAGTTCAGGGTTTTGACTACAAAGAAACATTTTCTCCTTTAGTCAAACCTATCACGGTTCACATTAGTCTGTCACTAGCTTTCTGTAAGGGCTAACACATACAACAATTGGATGTTAATAACGACTTTCTTAATGGCCAACTCCAAGACGAAGTGTATATGATTCAACCCCCTAGGTTTGAAAACAAAGACAAGTCTTTAGTTTGCAAGTTGAACCGCAAGCCCCAAGGGCTTGGTTTGAAAGATTGAAGACAGCTCTGTTGAAATTTGGCTTCAAAGCCAGTTGTTGTGACCCTTCTCTTTTTAATTTACATACTACTTCCTATAGTCTTTACATTCTTGTCTATGTGGATGACATTATACTCACAAGGAGTTTTTTTCTAGTTTTTCAGCAGCTCATTCGGAAGCTTAACTCTGAATTTGCACTCAAACAGCTTGGAAGGTTAGACTATTTTTTAGGGGTCCAGGTTCAACACATGGCTGATGGCTCCTTGTTACTTGGACAGTCCAAATATATTCTAGATCTTCTGCACAGGGCAGATATGGCAGATGCCAAAGGTATTTCTACCCTTATGGTGAGCAATCAGAAGCTTACCAAGCATGGGTCCAATTATATGAGTGATCCTACACTATACAAGCCTGTTGTAGGAGCATTACAATATGCTACTATGACCAAACCCGAGATATTTTATGCTATAAACAAGGTTTGTCAGTTTCTGAATCAGCCTTTGGAAGATCAGTGGAAGGTTGTCAAACGCATCCTCAAGTATCTAAAGGCCACAGTTGACTATGGCCTACATCTCAGGCCCTACTATTTGTTTAAACCAGTCTCTCTTGTAGCCTTCTGTGATGCAGACTGGGCTTCGGACCCGGATGATCGCAGATCTACCTCAGGGTGCTGTGTGTTCCTTGGCAGAAATATGATTTCTTGGAGTTCTAAGAAGCAAAGTTTGGTTGCTCGCTCTAGCACAGAGGCAGAGTATCGGAGTCTAGCCAATACCGCAGCAAAATTAACTTGGGTTCAGTCTCTCTTACAAGAGCTTAACATTCCTCATCTTACTCCTCGGGTGTACTGTGACAATCAAAGCACTGTGGCTCTCACCCATAATCCAGCCTTACACACCCGAACCAAGCACATGGAGCTTGATATATTTTTTGTTAAGGAGAAGGTGCTAAGCAAGGATCTTGTGATGGAGCATGTTTCTTCTTTGGATCAGCGAACTGATATTCTAACTAAAGTTTTATCTCCACTTTGTTTTGAGGAATTACATGCCAAACTCAATGTGACTGACAAGTTTTCACTTATTCATCCACCTTGAGTTTGCAGGGGCATATTAGAGATAATATGAGAGTCAGTGTTAGTAATATGTTAGTCAAAGTGTAATGTGTAGTTATATAGTCTTGAGGCAGCTTCCTACCGAAGCTACCTTGCTCTTACTATAAATAGAGCCTCGTGTATCTCACTAACTTTTTAATACAATACATTTACATTTTAAGTTTTTTCTCCCTTCTTCTCATCTCTAATACTAAATAAGAGTATTTTAATAACATTGTACTATTACTTTTTATGCCACAACTATAAATAACAACTTTTGTAGAACGGGGACAATATACTATTATGCCCACCCCATCATACTTTTTTGTTGTAAGAGATGCATCATCCAAAAAAACAATTTTGTTCATACGAAAAATATACACCTTTCGATGGGATTACCTCTCTCAATAGATTTCATCTAAAAACTCAAACTAGAGATAGTATTAAAATTTTTTTACAGGAGGAAAACTTGAGTATTACTTAAACTAACCACAATTGATTTTATCCATGCTTTAAATATTGCGCATAACACTGTATTGCTATTTGCTAGCATTTAAGAGGGTAGAAAAGGAATTAAAGGAGAAAGTGGAAGAACATAAATGGTGCGGACCCCATGTACCAGCACTACCAACATTTTGAAAGGTAATAAGCTATCTCGCATAGTGTGTGTCCCTATTCACCACCACGAAAGCTCAACTCAATGTCCCACCACTATAGCTATTGACTTCAGCTTCAAGTGGAGAGCAGCATCCGTTCATTATGCTTCTCACCACTATCTTGCTTTAATTTGTTCAAACTAAATCCATTTAGGTACTTTCTTATCTACTAACAATAGCTAATTTGAAGTAGGATTCTGCCGAAAAGAATTTGTTGGGGTTGGTTGTAATGAGGAACAAGTCCCACATCGCTCAGTATAGTAAATGAAGGAGGTAGAAAATTAGTTATTGGAGAAGTCTCAAATTGTCTAGTGTGAGGAAAGAAGATGGAGACCAATGCTATACATTGGACCTAGGTTATTTGTTTGTAAATGCACCCGTTAGTAGCACTTAAAACTTATATATATCTAGCTTCCCAATGCATTGGCGTTGTGACTTTTCAGCATTAGATGTGTTTTGACAGGTTTCCAGCACATTGGCGTTGGACCAATTCAGCTTTCTTCAAATTCTCCTTCTTTCAGCTCAGCATTTGATTCTTCTCTTATTAAGGTTCTTCAAATCTCATGTTTCTTCATCAAGGCTCTTTAAACCCACAACCACTCATAAAAAACCCCATAAAAGCACACAAGTAATTTAAGATAACTCTATTAATTTCCATCAAAACTCTCAATGATCCATCATAACTTACAATAAACTCTCAAGACTTATAATATCCATTTTATGACCAGGGACTAAAACCTAAAAAGCAAATAAATAAAATAAAAATAAAGAAAACATTACTAAAACTTAAATAAAACTATACTAACCAATGTACATGCGCAAATGCAATGAAGAGACACTAAAAATACTAAAACACTACGTGAGACTTAATAAACAAAGAAAGATAAAACAAAAAATGCATACAAAGGCTAGAATACCCCCGAATTATCACACCCCTACACTCAACGGTAGCTTGTCCTCAAGCGTAAACCTAAGGTTGCTTGTCCTCAAGCTCAAAGTGGATTTCCAGATTATAAAGCAAGCTACAATCTTATAAAAAAGCAATTAAGCAGAGTTTTGCACATGGGACATGCCAAGGGTTTCAATTGAGAAGTTGAGATTTTCCAGCTAGAGAAAATAAGACAATTGAAGACACCAAACTGCAGAACATCACACTTCATACCTAATTCCCCAACCCTCAC
This sequence comes from Acmispon strigosus, assembly GCA_030819835.1. Taxonomy (NCBI): domain Eukaryota; kingdom Viridiplantae; phylum Streptophyta; class Magnoliopsida; order Fabales; family Fabaceae; genus Acmispon; species Acmispon strigosus. The sequence continues at coordinate 29,322,916 of JAUAMA010000002.1, forward strand.
ATTGAAAAGACACTAATAATAGCCAACAACTTATATTATGCACACACATGTGATTTTTTTTTCTCTTTTTGGCCTTTGGATTCTCTTTCCTAACCCATCCTAGTTATTACCAACTCAGGGCAAAAACTTTTCATTGTTTTTGCAGTGTTGAGACATGATTGGGGGTATGCTTGGTGTTTTGAATACCTCTTATTCCCTTATCACATCCTTCCCTTGCTTTTACCATTTCCATTCTTTTTTTTCTTCACATGTGTGATACTTTTAAAACTTCACAACCAAAGCGAAAGAGTGCATAGTCAATATGAAGATTAAGAGGAAAACTAACTAAAGTGCTCCTTCCCACAAATTTGGTAACCTTAAAAACTTACTGCTCTTCCTGAAACCACTCAACTCCTTATTAGCTAACTCTCAACAAGCCACACATGCTCAACTCGAACTCATACTTTAGCACTTTTTCAAAGCCAGCAATTATAATCCAGTAAGTTAAATCAAACAGCATCAAGCAAAGTTGAGCATACAAGTAGAAGACCAGGGGTAATTCAACAGACTCAAAGACTCTTTACCCTAATTATCATGCAACTATACTAAATGCAAAGGCTACCTGAAAAGTAATAAAAGAAAGAAAAGAAAAGAAAACTCCCTGGTCAAAATCACAGCATGGGATCATCTAAATCCTCCTCAGCATTACCATTAGCTGCTTCATTTCTACCTCCAACTCGGGTGTTAACATTCATTACCATTAATCTTCTTTCCAAATCATTGATCTGAACCGGTCCTCGAAAATTAGAATTGACATGCCCGCCGACAGTCCATATCAACTGTACATCATGGTGCAAATCATCCAGGTGGGTGAAAAATCTCCCAAAAGCCTCCTCACTCTAATCTGGTTGAGCTTGAGTAGTTCTGGACTGCGAAGATGAAGCACGAGTCCTAAGAGGATCAACAAGAATATTCTGCAATCTATTTTCTCCCATGGCTAGAGCAATCTCAATCAACTTGTTAATATGATTGGAATAAATTTTATTACTCCGGTCACATTCATCATAGGCCAAGGCTCCACAAAAAGCTCAATAGGGGGAATTATGTTCCCCAACTTGCTACGCACTAGCTTGTTAATCAGTTGCGAGTACCCCAAATGGTATCTCATCCTCTTAACATTGACAGTGGCATGAATCCTCCAAGAGATCATCTGAGCTAAGTCCATGGGTAACTCCTTCAGCAGGTAATAAATACATAAAGTTGTCTCTTTTTTTACTTCTGACTTGTTGGAATTATGGAGAACAATATCATTGACAAACTACAGCCACACTCTGACCTCAGCCTTCACATACTTTGTGTAAATACATATTTTGGTGACCTGATCCTTCTCATACTCCCAATCTTCTCCAAGATTATCTATAGTGGCCAGCACCTTATCAAATGGGTAACTGTTGAGCAGAGAGTGAAAGTCAGGGCCATTACTCTCAAAGGTGGCAGTATCTTGCTGAACAGTGGGTAGCTTCAACAAGCACCTCATCACTTCCGGGCCATAATTGATGGAAACGCCACAGAAGGATGATTTGAAGGTGGGTTCCGAGGGCTTTGGCTCTTCTGAGTCGTATTTTGCATTAGCATAGAACTCACGCACCAGCACCTCGCACCTTTATGCTAAGGGCACACACAACTCGTTCCATTTCCTCTTCATGATGGCATCTCCTATGCCCAATCTGTCCTTCCCGGGAAGCATGTTCAGAGGTCTTTCCCTTACCACATCTGTCTTCGCTAGGACATTCTGATAATATTCAAACCACTCAAAAGAGGCGAACTTGGTGCTGTCAAATTCTTGGGAAGTCTCAATTTGCTTCCTTTTGGGAGGCATCTGAAAGCAAAACAGCAAAAATACAAGCCAAAGGGGTCAATGTGTTAGCCTTAACCAAAGTAAAAATCTTCCCTCCTTGTGGATCTTTCAAGAACAAATTTTTCCCACTCACAAAACTCAAAACAACCATTCCACAATTCATTCAAATTTTATACCAAAATAAAGTTTCAGAAAATCCATGGGTTTATGATGAAAAAAGGATATAAAAAAAATCACAAGGGAATTTCTGAAAACTCATTAAGACCTTTTATCAAACACCTTGTGTGGGCATAGTTCAAAACAACAAAAAGAAACAAACACCCCATTCTCCCCAAATCCGAACCCCTTAACCATCACTTCCTCCATCATTACTCAAAGACTTTCAACCAAATTCAACACTTATCATCAAACCAATTCAAACAATCACCATCAAGTAGTATGTGAAGAGAAGAAAAATAGTTGAAAAACTTACTTTGAATGAGAGATGGGTTGATGGAAGATTGGGAAACACAATTGAGAGCACACCCAAGTGGGAGAATTGGAGGATTTGTGTGAGAGAAGGAGTAAAATGGAGTTAGGAATAGGAGAAGATAGTTGTATGTTTGAGAGGAAAAGAGAATAGGGAAAACTTCCCCTTTACAGCAGTTAAAAAGAAAACTGCACAAGCCAGCACATTGGCGTTGGACTCCGCTAGCGCATTGGCGCTGGCGCTATGCTTGAGGAGGGGGGCAGTTCAAGGGTCTAGCGCATTGGCACTGGGATTTAGCATAAACAGACCTAGCAGGAAAAACGCTAGTGCAGTGGTGCTGGCTTCCTAGCGCATTAGCGTTGGGTCTTATCATAATTTCTTATTTTTGGGCAGAATGCCAACGCACTGGCGCTGGCTTCCCAGCGCATTGGTGCTGGGTTCTGCCATTTTTTCAAATGTTTTTTTTTTCTTTTCATAGAACTTACATGAACAAGGAAATCTAAAAATAAAATAAAACAAACCTGAACTTGGTTTGTCTCCCAAGAAGCTCAATTTTAGAGTCTTTGATAGACTTTCCTCCTTTTTTCAACTAGGAGGAACAAGTTCCATACTTGTTCTATCTCTTGCATATTCTCCATGAAGGTACAGTTTCAATCTCTGCCCATTCACTATGAAAGCATTTTTTGTAATTTGGTTTTTGATTTCCACTGCACCATGGGGAAACACTTTTTCGACCTTGAAAGGTCCAAACCATCTTGACTTCAACCTTCCAGGGAACAACCTCAGTCTTGAGTTGTATAACAACACAAGTTGTCTTGAAACAAACTCCTGCACAATCTTTCGATCATGCCACTTCTTAGTTCTCTCCTTATAAATCCTCGAGTTCTCATATACCTGGAGTCTGAACTCATCCAATTCATTCAATTGTAACAACCTCCTATCACCAGCATCTCTAAGATCACAATTCTTTGTTTCATGGCCCAAAAGGATTTTTATTCCAACTCTACAGGTAAGTGGCAAGCTTTCCCATAAACTAATTGATAAGGGGAAGTTCAAATGGGAGTTTTATATGCAGTATGGTAAGTCCACAAGGTGTCAACTAATTTTCGCAACCAATCCTTCCTTGAGGTACCCACTACTTTTTCCAAAATTCTCTTTAACTCCCTGTTAGAAACTTCGACCTGACCACTAGTCTTGGGATGATATGGGGTAGAAAATCTATGGTTTACACCATATATCCCTAAAAGGGTTTCAAAAGCTTTGTTGCAAAAGTGCTTATCCCTATCACTTATTATTGCCCTAGGCACACCAAACCTAGTAAAAATCTTTTTCTTCAGAAAATCAAGCACTACTCTAGATTCATTTGTGAGAAGGGTTATTGCTTCGACCCATTTTAACACATAATCCACAACCACTAAGATATACCAGAAACCCTAAGAAGGTGGGAATGGTCCCATGAAGTCAATGCCCCATACATCAAAAAGCTCAACTTCCAAAATCATTTTCTGGGGCATTTCATTTCTTCTTGATATGTTGCGAGTTCTTTGACAATGATCGCACATTTCCACAAATGCTCTACTATCGTTGGAGGACCTTTGAAACAGTCCTCTCTCTAGAAAAATGGCCTCCATATTCGGAGCCATGGCAATGCCAAAGTATTCCTTCAAATTCTATTTCTGGAATGCACTTTCTAATGACTCCATCAGAGCATTGTTTAAACAAGTAAGGCTCATCCTAGAAATAGAACTTTGAATCATGTAAAAACTTTTTCTTTTGTTGCCAATTCAAATCATGTGGCAACACTCCAGTAGCTTCAAAGTTAGTGAGGTGAACATACCAGGGCATTGACTCAGATTTTTGGACAGCCAAAAGTTTCTCATATGGGAACTCCTCCTGTATAGGAATTGGGCTCGAGTTCCCACCTTCAAGTCTGGACAAATGGTCAGCAACACCATTGTCATTGCCTTTCCTGTCAACAATCTCCATATCAAACTTTTGCAAGAGCAAGATCCATATAATCAGCCTGGGTTTAGCATCCTGCTTAGCAAACAAATACTTCAATGCAACATGGTCAGTATGCACCAAAATCCTAGAGCCTAGGATATAAGGTCTGAACTTATCAAGAGCATAAACTATACTCAACAACTCTTTTTGTGTTTTGGTGTAGTTCTTGTGTGCATCATTCAAAACCTTGCTAGCATAGTAAATTACATGCCTAACTTTATTCTTCCTTTGATACAAAATAGCCCCCTATTGCATTGTCACTAGCATCACACATGATTTCATAAGGCAAAGTCCACTCAGGTGTGACAATTATAGGGATTGTCACAAGTCTCTCCTTCAATAATTTAAAAGCAGCCATGTAATGTTCATAAAAAAATGAAAGGAGCATCTTTTTCAAGTAGGTTCGTCATAAGCCTTGCAACTTTTGAAAAATCTTTAATAAATTGCCTATAAAACCCAACATGACCAAGAAAGCTCCTAATACCCTTAATATCCACTGGGGGAGGTAACTTTTCAATCACTTCATTTTTTGCTCTATCGACCTCAATCCCCTTTTCAGAAATTTTATGCCCAAGAACTATCCCATCTTTCACCATAAAGTGACATTTTTCCCAATTTAAAACCATATTTTTCTCTTGGCATCTTTTCAAAATATTTTCCAAATTAACCAAACACTTATCAAAAGTGGAACCATAAACAAAAAAATTATCCTTAAATACTTCCATGCATTCACCAATTAAATCATACAAAATTGTAAACATGCATCTTTGGAAAGTATCGGGTGCATTACACAACCTAAATGACACTCTTTTATAAGAAAACGCCCCAAAAGGACAAGCAAAGGCTGTATTTTCTTGGTCCTTGGGGTCAACCACAATTTGATTATACCAAGAATAACCATCCAGGAAATAATAGTACTTATGTCCAACCAACCTGTCAAGCATTTGGTCAATAAAAGGGAGGGGGGAAATTGTCTATCCGCGTGGCTGAATTTAGCCTCTGGTAGTCAATGCAAATTCTCCACCCAGTTACCTGTCTGGTGGGAATTAATTCATTATTCTCATTGGTAACCACAGTGATTCCCCCTTTCTTAGGGACACCTTGAACGACACTTGCCCATTCACTATCAGAAATTGGGTAAATAATACCCGCATCAAACAATTTAATAACTTCCTTTCTTACCACCTCTTTCATCACAGGATTAATTCTCTTTTGATGTTGGACACTAATTTAACTTTTTCTTCTAAACAATTTTTATGCATACAAACAGTAGGGCTTATATCCTTAATATCACTAATGGTCCAACCCAAAGTTGACGTACACTCCCTCAAGACTCTTAACACTTTTTCTTCTTCAAGATGGGAAAGAGAACTACTTACAATAACAGGCTTCATCTCACCCTCAAGATATGCATTTTTGAGGGTGGAGGGTAATGGTTTCAGCTCCTTCTTCTCTTGTTTTGGAGCTTCTTTATCTCTTCTCAAATCCTCAATCCAAGTTCTTTTTGAAGGAAGAGAGTCAGAAGCCTCCATTAAGTGCACACTTTTAATGACTTGTTCTTCCTTATGCTCGAGATTAGGGGTGTTCGCAGTTCGGTTTGGATTGGTTATTAGCAAAAAAAAATTGAAAACCAAACCGAACCAATGATGAACAGTTTGGATCGGTTAGGTTCATCGGTTGTCCAATTTAACAATGCAAAACAAAATATCTTCTTTGCCTCACAAACAGATTTACAAAGATACGGAAACTAACAATAGCAAAAATCCAAAGCATGATAATAATTAGTCTAAACAAAACATGCGCAACAGCCAAGTAAGATACGTGGTACCAACATTAAAAATATTAGTACCATTACATATTAATAATAGAAAAGAGAAACACATAATAAGTCCAACAAACATAATAAATCCAACATTAAAAACAACATTGTTTCAAAACATTTCTTCATTCCCAGCAACATTTCTTCATTTCAAGCAACATTGCTTCACATTTCTACATTCCAAGCAATATTGCTTCACATTTTTTTAATTAATATATATCATCGGTTTGGTTCATCGGTTTTTATTTTATCGAACCATGAACCAAACCAATATTCATTGGTCTTCATCGGTTTGGTTCGGTTTTGAACCAAATACCAAAAATAACCGATCCAATTTAATTGGTTTATCGGTTTCATCGGATCGACCCGAACCAATGAACACACCTACTCGAGATCATCAAGTTCCAACCCCTCCATAATTATTGCTTCCAATGGGTCTTTACTTTAGATCCTAAATAATTCCTTGCACACAAGATCATCAATCAGTTCACAATAAAATACATCCTCAGAATTTAGATGCTTCAAAGCTTTAAAAATAGAGAATATGACATTTTCTTCACCAACTTCCAAAGATACGAGACGCTTAGCAACGTTGATTTTTGCATTACCGGTTTCCAAGAAGGGTCTCTCCAGAATAAGAGGAACTCTAGTGTCCTCCTCCATATCCAAAATCACAAAACCAATCGGGAAGACAAACTTGTCAACCCTTACCAAGACATCTTCAGCGATCCCATAAGGGTGCTCAATGGACCTGTCCGCCAATTGCAAAGAAATCATGGTAGGGGTTGCCTTCCCTATGTCCAACCTTCTAAACATAGTGAGTGGAATAAAATTAATGCTGGCTCCCAAGTCACACAAGGCCTTAGCCACAAGTAAACCTTCAATATCAATAGGAATAGTGAAACTCCCCGATTCTTTCAACTTTTGAGGGAGTTTCCTTTGAACAATAGCACTACACTCTTCTGTTAACATGATGGCTTCATCAATCTCACTCAACTTCCTCCTCCTAGATAAAATATCTTTCATGAACTTTGCATAAGTAGGTATTTGTTCCAAGGCTTCAGAAAATAGGATATTGATTTGAAGTTTCTTGAAAACATCCAAAAAAATTGAAAATTGTTTTTCCAAATTTTTCTTCACTAAAGCCTTGAGAAATGGAACTTTTCAAAGTGTTTTCTCTGAGGAGGGTTTTTCACTCTCTTTATTTTTTTCAACTTTTTCTTCACTCACTTCCTCTTTCTCACTCACTTTTTCAGTTTTCTCTTCACTCAGATTTTCGACTATTACCTATTTTTCATTCACAAATTTTCCAGTCTTAAGAGTGACAGCAGAAACATTTTCAATGTTGTTATCCTTAGGATTAACAAGGGTGTCACTAGGGAACGTACCTAGGATCCTCTCAACCATGGTCTTGGCCAGCTGACCAATTTGGGTCTCCAAAATCTTGATGGAAGCTTCATGATTCTTTGAGTTGGTCCTGGTTTCATTCATGAACTGAGTTGTTTGTTGGGCCATCTCTCCTACAATCTCTTCTTTCCATTCCTTGGATTCTGAGGTAGTAGAGGCCTTTGATTTTACTGGTATTGCCTCTAGTTGGAATATTGTCTAGAATTTCCAACATCCCCTAAGTTGTTCTGATCTCTCCATAAGAAATTGGGATGATTCTTCCAATTTTGATTGAGAGTATTGGAATAGGGGATATTTTGATAATTCCCCATGGCCTTTACCTCTGCATCAAACTCAACATCTTCAGGACTTATTTGCAAGCCATCCATCCTCTGAACCATGGCATCAACCTTCTTTGACAACAACTTGTTAGAGGCAAGTACAACATCAAATGCCTCTATCTCGTACATACCTTTTCTATTTGTCCTATCCTTGTTCGAATGAGCAACTCTAACTGCTAATTTGTTTATGATGTCAAGTGCAGGCTAGGCAGGTAGAGCAACAAAAGCTCCATTCGCAGATGTGTCAAGCTTATCCCTTGTATAGTCATTAAGAGCTGCATATAACTTTTACACTTGATCAGCTGTGGAGATGTTATGGCTAGGTCATCTCCTCAAAAGCCCTTTGAATCTTTCCCATGTCTCATACAAATTTTCAGAATCCAACTGGATGAAGGTATTGTTCCCCTGCTTCAATTTCCTTATGTGGTTGTAAGAAAAGAATCTAGCTGTGAATTTTTCAGCCATGTCATCCCATGAAGTGATGCTCTGTAGAGGTTGTGAACTTAACCATTCCTCAGCAATATCCCTAAGAGAAAAAGGGAATAACATCAACCTAATAGTATCTAGGTTTACCTTCCGCCTGAGAGTGGCACAATGTCTAGTGAACTGCTCCAAATGGGTGTGGACATCTTCATTGGCACTCCCTCCAAACTAGTTCTGGCTAGCCAAAGTAATGAAGTGTGGAGGGATTTGAAAATCAGGAGGAGCATCAGCAGGTACCACAATACTGCCCTCAAAATTGAAATTGACTTGAGGCGCAGTAATGTATCTCAAAGACCGACTAGCATCTCTCTCCTCAGCTTCTTACTATCGTCGAAGGACGGTTGCTTCAACCTCCGCAGCAAGGCATGCATCAAATTCAGCTCGGAGCCTTTCTTCCATTTCTGCTTGTGTCCCGACCATAAGTCTGGCCTGAATTGCTATCCTCTGTTGTTCAAGTCTGCAATGGAACGTGCGTTCAATCTCTGGATCAAATAAAAATGATTTAGGATAAACTGAACCTCGCATACACTAACACACAATTAATAGTAATGATTCAAAGCAACAGAATTTTTCAGAAAGCTTAGTAACAAGAGTTCCCAACAATAAAACTAAAGAACAAATCAACTAAACAAAAACTATCCCCGGCAACGGCACCAAAAACTTGATAGCAATTCCGCAAGTGTACGGATTGCCCGAAGTAGTATAAAATATTGTCGAACCACAGGGATAATTTAGTTTATCCATTCAAGCTTAAGTCTCAAAATTGGAACAGAAAATCGGGAATTATACTGAAGATTGTTTGAAATGAACTGATTGTAATGTGCATAAAAATAAGAATTTGTAAACACTTTAAGAAGAAAGCAGTATTTGGGGTTTAGCTTCGCCTAGCCTAACTATACTTATACGAACCAATTTCCTATATAAACTTTGGAAGCCTTTCTATGGTGCTTTAGCCTTTACCTTCACGTGTTAATACCTTAATCAAGCAAAACATCCAATTTCAGTTGCTAAGCCTAATGCCTTAGTACTTAGTCAATTCAAAAGGAGAATTATTGTTTTCAAATCAGGCCAACACTACTGAATCCTATCCTTATACCTAAGTGATAGAGAAAAAAAGTCAATCCAAACTCAGTTCCCTAATTCTTACAAAACTACCGTTTTTATAAGTAAAAACAAAACACTTGTGTGCACTCAAGTGGAATTATAAATCAGAGCAAGGATTCATAGAAGAACTACTTTTATTCATATAGAAGAACTGGTCTTCAAAGAATAACTAGAGCAAGGTTCCACTTCCCCAAATACTAAAAGAAAACTAGCCAAGCATGGCTAGAAAATACATACTCAAGATTAAAAGAAATTAAACCCGAAACAATGGCCTAGAGAGCCTCCCACAAGCTCTAAGAACAATAGCTCCAAGGTAGAATTCAGAAAATACAATTCTTTGTAAAAGAAACAAGTGCTTAATTTATAGAAAAAACAGGTAGAGGTCCACCACACTGGCCCTGGCCTCCCCAGCGCATTAGCACTAGGAAAATAGCTAAAAATCCCTCGAGTTCCAGAATGTCAGCGCACTGGCGCTGGCTTCCCAACGCATAGGTACAGGGAACTTTTCAACATCAGATGTGTTTAGGCAGGTTTCCAACACATTGGCACTGGACCAATTCAATTTCTTCAAATTCTCCTTCTTTCAGCTCAACATTTGATTCCTCTCTTATTATGGTTCTTAAACTCTCATGATTCTTCATCAAGGCTCTTTAAACCCGCAACCACTCATCAAAAACCCCATCAAAGCATATAAGTAACTCAAGACAACTCTATTAAATTCCATTCAAACTCTCAATGATCCATCATAACTCACAATCAACTTTCATGACTTATGATATTCCTTTTATGACTAGGGACTAAAACCTAAAAAGAAAATAAATAAAAGAAAAATAAATAAAACATTACTAAAACTTAAATAAAACTATACTAATCAATGCACATGTGAAAATGCAACGAAGAGACACTAAAAATACTAAAACACTATATGAGACTTAAGAAAACAAAGAAAAATAAAACAAAAAACGCATGCAAAGGTTAGAATACCTCCGGGTAATCAGAACTCAAACCCAACAAACATCAACCCAAGAGCTAGTGGAGCACAACTAACAACTAGATAATCCAAAAGGGAATAGAAAGACCAACCAAGAACAATCCCAACAGAGGAAAAGTGTATAAAATATAAATTGTATCCTTTCGGTATTTTTTCTATACTACGGAAAAAAGATAAGTTTTTGCTAGCAGATTTAGAATAGCACACAGACATTGGTTGGCATTGATGCAAGGTGTGTGGTGAGGTTGTGTTGATGGCTGAAGAACTTCCGGAAAAAAAGAATAGTTAACATGGAAGTTGCACCATAAATTTCAGCAAGGTTTCAACGTGAAAAAATTCTTAGAATGGTTTATTTTCAAGTAAAATGTACTCTTTATGGTGAAGTGTACACTTTATGGTGAATTATGATAATTTTCTTTTTCAATGTAGGCAATGATAATTATGATTGTTGGTGAAGACAATGATTGCCGGTATAGACAATGAAAGCGGATTATGTAACTGTTATAATTAATGTGAAGATTGTTGGGGTTATTGTCATGGTAGAGCAAGTCTCGTATCGCCCACTATGTTAAATAAAGAAGGAGGTCAAAAAGAGCTATTAGAAAAGTCCTATATTGCCTAGTGTGGTGAAGCAAGAGGCAGACCAAGTCTATATGTTGGACTCAAGTTCTTTTTTTGTAGATGCACCAGTCAATAACACTTTAATCTTATATCTAACTTAGTTTAAATATTCAATTTGTAAGAGTGTGTGTATATTGGAGTATTCGGGTGAGATGAAAGAAGTATATGTGTTGTAAAAAAATTCACATATTATTTATTCTTTAGTTGTCAATTTAGACAACGATCGTGGTTTTTTCTCCAATTTTGGAGCTTTTCCATGTTATATTCTTGTGTTATAATTAACACAAAGAATAAAGCCCAAAACTGTAGAAAAAACCACAGTCGTTGTCTAAATCGACAACCCAAGAATAAATAGTGTGTGAAATTTTTCACAACACATAGACTTCTCTCAATCTCACCCCACTACACCCACACTCGCACAAAGGAAATATTTAAACTAAGTCACATGTAAGCTTAGAGTGCTACTGACCGGTGCATCTACAAACATAGAACTTGAGTCTACTATATAGCCTTGACCTCTCTCGCTTCACCATGCTAGGCAATGTGGGACTTCTCCGATAATTCTTTTTTGACCTTCTTCTTTATTTAACATATTGGGCGATGTGGGACTTACTCCACCGTTACAATCAACTCCAACATATTTGTCCTGTGTTGATGGATAAATTATGAAATAGAAATTTATTAAAACTAATACTACATTAAATATGTTGATAATTGAAAAAGTATATAAAAATCCTTATTGTTTTGATATGTTCCAATATGGCTTGATCCAAACTTTCACCACATTATACTTGTAACATGAATGTTAGAGTAGCTTTCGTGAGTGATAGTGCATTTGCAGAAAACACTAACAATTAAGTTTATAAGGGAGCTAAGTGCATATTTGGTTTTTAATTCAAAACAATATTGGTACTTCATAAATTGAGATCACGATCTTCAATGCACATTCACCTAACATAATGCACTTGTTAGATTTGGTCAGAAATATAAGAAATAGAGTTAAGTCGATGACCTGTATCTAATTAGGTTAAATTGTGGGAGTAACCGGTTAGGTTGGTGTGAGAACTTGTAGTATGATTCTTTTGATGTGCCCTATGGGTGCTAAAGGAAAGGTGGAAGGCTAGGGATATGCTACCCTCACACCATATCCATGGTATTCCTTCCTTGTACATTTTGTTAGAAAGATATTCCCCTTTAGGCCTAATGGGTTAGGTCATCTTTTAGAGGCCTTGGTAATTTCTTAGAACAACTTCTCGTAACTCGAGAGCTCTATTAATAGCTAAGTTACAAAAGTAACTTTTTTATTTGTCTCATATTATTAATGTCAACATTTTGACATGTGTTCAAAAGTAATGCTACCTTATATTAGCCTTCTTAACAACATCAACATCAAATTCATCTCACACATCATTTTCCGTTTTGAAGTTACCCGAGATATGTCTTCAGCAACCTATCGGTAGTTTGAAAGTACTAACAGTTTTGACAATCAACAAGGTGTCAAAATATTACCAACAACAAGACTGTTGGTAATAGGCTGTCAACAACATTAAGTTTTCTTGTAGTGTAAATTTGAATGCGTATCGTTGGATCGTATCTCTTGGGTGTTGTCCGTTGGATTGTATTCAGTTGTCAAGCCATGTCTTTTCAATTGTCATCCTACTTTAGTGTTTATCGAAAATTAGCCTTTGGTTAACACCTTTCACAATCTTCTGCATGAACTTATGTTTCTGCTAAGACCTTTTGCAACGTTCTATGTAAAATTTCGGTCTACCAATTGCCCTTTGAATCTGGGTCCTCTCCTGCCACACCCCTCACGATCCTTTCTCCAGCACCAATTTCAATAGTTGGATTTGTCTAATGGCCCATATCCATTATCTCTATCCACTCTTCTCAATCAATCCCATCTTTCTCCAACCATCGCGTCGAGTAAATGGTCACAGACACAAAGTCCAATGCTGGTGGTGCAAGTACCTTTTGCAACTCAAATGGCACACTCTGCACTCTTCAAACCCTAACAACACTACCTTTCTCCCCCACCCAATCTCAAACCCTCGCAATACATCCCCAACCTCAATCCCCTCCACTCCTCTGTCTCTCCTTCAACCAAGACCATACCTACATCGTCATCGCCTCTGCCACTAGCTTCCACTTCTCCCGTTGCAATCCATTTAGTGAGCTATTATAGCGAGACTTTGCCGACGGCAAAATCACCCATGTTGAAATTCTTTTCTGAATGACGATCACTGTTCAAGAGGCATCGAGCTCCACGACTCCGAGTTGTTCCTCCAACTTCCACTAACCTCGAATGTAGGACCCCGACATCCATGACCACCGGACGTTGGAAATTGTGGGAAGAATAATAAGAAAGAAGATTCCAAAGGAGTCTTGCTTTTAGTTGCTAGCTAGGATTAAGAATGAGGAGACTCATGGAATCACTAATGTTGGATGAGGAGAAAATGCATTATTGTTCAAAGTATATTGATGCTACGACCATAATTCTCCCATTTTATTAAACACATTTTGAACAGTAAATAAAACATGTTATTAGTGTTTAGTAATTTTTAAACGTTAATTTAACCTTAATTACAAGAGAAATGAAACTTCAATTCTTCAACAAAAGTAGAATCCTCACATAGAACTTAATATAAAAACGGAACCACGCAAGGAAAACACGTGAATCATCAATTCTTTATCTTCTTTATTCATTCATTCATACTTAATTGAAAATAACTTCCACATATTACAGCTAAAAGTAAATAATATTTAACGTGTAGTTATTTCCACTTAAATTATGTATCGTATGTTATCATTAGACTATCAGAGTTGAATAAATCTTTTATTTTGCCGGAAAAATTCAATAAATCATTTTAAATAGAATGTTTTTATTTCAAATCCAATTTAGATGAAACATGTTTATATTTTAATAGGAGTTAACAAATTTATGATTGAAAGCGATAAGCTGAGAAGGCAAATAAACAATTAAAAACGTAAAAGTGTAGATTCCAAAAATTCTAATATAAATCTGCCAATGCGATTAAGTCAATGTCAATCCTCATCAAATATGTAATTACACATAACACAATCACATCAAGGGCTCAATGTCAACTCTCTATTTATAAAAGTAAAAAAAACCCTAAATTTTGTGTTCCATGTTCTATGTAGTGAACATTTTTGTACATATGAAATTCAAAATAACAATAAAAAAACCTGTTTTTCTTTATTGTTCACCCTTTTTTTTCCTTTTGCTTGAAAAGAAATTGAAAATGTCTGCCAAAGCATCAAGCAAATAGAAGAAGAAAAGAAAAAAAAAAAAAATCACCCTGCATGTGAAAAGGTCAACCAAATTAACGGTTCTGATTGACTCGTCCAAAATCTGCAAGCTTCCGGGAGCGGTTCGCGCAAAACGACGCCGCTGCGGACAGGTGAGGCTTGGGCGCCGCGGCCCTAACCTCCGCCGCCGCAGCCATCTCCGGCGGCATTCCCTTGCGGTTCCACCTCCTGTTCGGACTGGCCCGAACCAGGGGACTCAAGCAAAAAGTCATATCCAAACCTGTCACACCGTTCCCCCTCCCTACCCGGGAACGCCGCGCCGAAGGCGCCAACCTCGACGGCGTCCTCCGCCACCACGGAGAGGACTCCGACGAGTAACACTGATCGCATTCGTCGGGGGAATCCTCGGTTCTCACCGGCGACATTCCGCGATCCGTTGGGCGGTAGCGCGGCCGTGCTCCGACAGCAGAATCCTCGGCTCTCCCAGCGCGATCCCGATTCTTCCGGCGAGCGGGGAAAATATTGGAGAACCACGACGGCGATGCTACAGAGGATTGCTCGGACGGCGGATCGGACCGGAGCTTCCCCGATCTGGACCTGAAGAGCTTCGAGAAGCTCCAGAACTTGCTCAAACGCTTCTTGAACGACCTCGAGTTTTCGCCGGGGTTCGCGCCGCCGTAGTAGGTAGGGCCGAGCTGCGGAGTGCTGTAGACGAGATGGTCACGACGGTGGCCACCGTCGTGACACCCGTCGGCAGCGGCGTAGTCGGATTTCCGGCGAGAGACGTATGGCGAGACGGAGCGAGGGAAGATCAACGGTGGCGGAGGGTTTGGGTCGGAGTTCCTCGAACAGTCTCGAGTTAATTGGGCCTGGGCCTGGGTTTGGGCCTGAACTGCGACGATGATTGTGAGGCGTTCCCGGAGACAGGTGGCGCAGACGCCGACGGTGCTGCTGAAGTCTGATATGTGTTTCTTGCACCTCATTTGGTGGCGGTTACAGCATGCGACGCCGTTTTGATGTTGGCTTTGTTGGTTAGCAGCAGCATTCGTGGGAGGGGTGTGAGTGTTGTGTCCACCCAGTCACCCCCACTCACTGTGAGCTGAGAAAAAGAGATCTGGACGGTAGAGAACTCAACTTAGAGAGAGATAGAGAGAGAAGAGAAGAGAAGGGTTGCTTTGTCTTCTTCTTAATAGTGAGACTATGAGAGAATGTGTTTGATGTGGGGGAGTGAGAAAAGGAGAAAAATAAGTTAAATAGAACCCCACCTATGT
This sequence comes from Acmispon strigosus, assembly GCA_030819835.1. Classification (NCBI taxonomy): domain Eukaryota; kingdom Viridiplantae; phylum Streptophyta; class Magnoliopsida; order Fabales; family Fabaceae; genus Acmispon; species Acmispon strigosus. The sequence continues at coordinate 29,338,512 of JAUAMA010000002.1, forward strand.
GTAGTTTATAGAAATAAATCCTCTCATTCAAAAATAAAATTGACTGAATCTAAAAATTAAAATTCCCTTCCTCAACAAATTGATTTTTTTTGAAATTTTACTTATAAGGATTTAATTTGCTTATCACTTTATTAATACAATTGTTAAAAATTTAATTGTATTTTTAGATCTTTGACTAGATATTTCTTTTAACAAATTAACTTTTCTGATATATTTTAGAATCTTTCCTGTGACCTAGTCTAGCTTGCTTACCACTTATCTATCATTTTTTTACCCTTGCTAAATTTAACCATATTTAGCAATTGCTTTTTTATTTTTTATATGTTTGATATAGAAAGGAAATTATTGGATAGATACTCCAATAGGCTACAAACACCTTATAATGGATAGATACTCCAATATTCTAATAGAAATAGATAAATTGAGAGAAAGATAAAATAGTAGATGAAAGCAAGTGTTTAGAAATAAAACCGTTAAGAAAAGAGAGGAGAGAGAGAGAGATAGCATTTGTTTGGGAAGGAAGTGTTAGTTGGGGGTAATTAGAATGGTAGGATCTATATTAAATTTGGAGTGAGAAAGGGAAGGGGGAGACCAAGAGAAAAAGGAGAGGGTCAAAGTTAAGTAACGAAGCTTGAGGAAAAAGATGGAAACATCAAACAACAACTTGCGGATAAGGAAAGATACACATATCCATTGTTGGCAACTAGATCTTTTTTTTCTCATTTTTGATATTTAGGAAAGTAAGTTTCCTTAATTATTAGGTTAGGGCTAATTGATGAAAAAATCTTGGGATTGAAATTGCTGTATTTGAAAATATCGTTGATGAATTTGGTTAAGAATCCAATTGATTTGGTAACTTGTTGAACTAATCATAAGCAAATGTTAGTCAATGTCTTTAGGTCATTATTTAATGTTTAAAAAATAGTAATAGATATTTGATAAAAAATTTCAATTGTCAATTGTTTCATGATGTGATTTTAAATGAATAATTTTTATTTCTTAATCAAGCCTTTTTTGAAGTCTTGATCCATATCTTAACTGGTTAATACAATATCAGTTTGAAGAGATTTTTTCTTTTAAAAAATTCTAGGATACAATACCATCTTGAGCAGTTTTTTAAGAAAAAAAAAAAAGAAAAATTCAAAGGTTAGATAGCATTGTTTTTAATTATTCAAATATACACTTAATTTAAATATTCATGGATGCTTTTTATCTTCAAACAGAAATATTATCATATTGTTTTTTAATATATTATCATATTGTTTTAAAAAATATTATCATATTGCTTTACTATAAATGCTTCTTATTCCATTAATATATTAATTGAATATATACTTTAGAAGTTAAATATCAAGAAACAAAATCAAACGGAATCTCAAATGTTTATTCTCTTTCCCCCATTTTATCACAATTTTGATCAAAACGAAAAAGGAAAATATGTCTAAGGATGGCATTTTTTTATTTTTCTTAATTTCTTCTATTTCTCTTTTAAGTTAAATATACCCTCAACGGTGGCCTTGGTAACATGCCTTGTGGCCATGCAATTATTAGTTGGTTGAATCTTTGTGGTTTCTTCCCGTTTCCTCTCCCAAGTTTTTCCTTTAGCTTTTCATTTCAAAATTTTGATTATTACGACTTTGACTTACTTTTTTTATTGGAAGAAACTTTGAAATCTACCATGTATACTATAATTTTGAGTATTATCTCAAAAAGTAAAAAAATATAACTAATAAATTTGTGATATTAGTTCTTTTAATATTTAATGTTTTTTCTCTTTTACGTTGTAACGTCCTATTTTTTTTATGTTTAATTTAATCATTAAATAAATAAAAAAGTTAAAATCAGTTATTAAATGGTAAAACTTGACACGATTTTTGTTTTTTTTATAATTGAGGGGATCAATTTTGGTATAATGTTAGAGAATAATGTTTAATATATTAATTTCTTTCTATCAACACTTATGTTAACTTTTTTTTAAACGCACTTATGTTAACATTAATCATGCGGTTTATTGAGTTTCCGATTGTACTTTCTCTTGTTATTTTCTTTTAGTACATGATAATCGTGTTGTTTAAGGTGAACTACCAATTAAGTAGTGCACCATGCGTCACAATCTTCTGTCCAACAAAATCACACCAGCTGTCCAGATGAGAAACTTAAAACTGGTTCTGCAAGTTATTTAATTTTTGTAATTTATTACAATTTTAATTTGTTCATTACCATAAAGCCCCTTTTAGTAGAGGTGGAAAAATGGGCTTGGCCCGCCTTTTTTGGCAGGTCGGGTTGAGACTTTCAACCCAAATATTAATAGTGGGTCAGTCCAACCCAACCCGCATTTTGATGGGTTAATAGCGGGTTGGCCCATCCCGCCCCGCCAACCTATATTCCCGCTCCTAATAGTGATGAAGATTTCAAAGTTGATGATGATAGTGGTAATGGAAAAAAGGATGCATCTTCTTCCAAGAGAGTATCTAATGTTTCGAACTAAGACCTTCAGAACTTAAAAGCTTTGAACTAAGACTACGTTATATTGAGATTGTTGGACTTTGATTTGTGTTTTTGTTGTTTAAAAGACATTTATGAGTTGTGATGATTGTGAATTTTTGCAACTTGTGAGTTGGTTATGAATTTCTGGTTTTTATTCTTAGTGTAATTGTGGAATTGATTCTTAGTGTGGAATTACGTTGAGTTTTTTTATTGTTTATTATTATCTAGTTGAGATGAATCAAAACTCAATGACAAGACTGATATAAAACAAAGAAATAGGGAACAACCACATATTCTTGTTTAATTCAATGTTAGTGTGGTAGTGTTGCTACTTGTACATTTTAGCTTTTTTTCTCATTGCACAAAGAAATGAGAGCAACATTTTCATCTTTTTCCTCATTGATTAACCTTTTTTTCCCCACTAAATTCTTCAAGTAGGCTAGCCCGCTAGCCCGCCAAAATATGGGTTGGGTTGGGACTTTCAACCCAAATGCTAAAAGTGGGTCAGCCCAACCCAACCCGTATTTTAGCGGGTCGAGTCGAGCCCGCCCCGCCAACCCATATTGCCACCCCTACTTTTTAGTATCTTTCTCCTCCTTCCCTCTCTCTGCCACTCCACGTCACCAACATTTTCTTCTTCTCCCTTGCGTACTACCTCTTCCACAACTGTCGTGACAAGCTCATATCCACCTCCCCTTCCACCTCCTCTCCCTCTCCGAGGTTGCCGCCATTGTTGCCCTCACATCCACACAAAAATCTTCTGAAACCATCCTTCTTTCATCACACCTATTTTTTGATCTCTCAGGTTTACTTCTTCCTTTTTTTCTTCTTATCCATTCCTCTTCCATCTTCAGAAACCATGGAACTGTTATGGCAATTTCCATGATCTTGCAGTCGAATGATTGAATCGAATTAACTGGAAATTGTGGTTGACAAGCTCATATCCACCTCCCCCTCCACCTCATCTCCCTCTCTAACGTCGCCGCCATTGTTGCACTCACTGCCGCCTTGAAGGAGGAAAGAGTGCGAAACCCTTTTTTTAGTGAAAAAATGGTAAAAATGATATTGATTAATTATTATTATTTTAATTTTTTTTAAAAATCAGGTAAAAATCCTATTGCAGCAAGTCATTTAGAGTGTTGCACGGTGCACCCTAGAAGCCACCCATAATCATATATTATAAATATTAATTTTGGGAGACTTTTGGCCTTCACCACACTCGAGTCAGATTTATTAAAATAATTTAATACACTTAAAAAATCAATAATTAAGAAAAATTTAATTTTTTTATGTAATAACAAATTAAAAAATAACATATTTTTTATATTATTTTTAGATATAGTTTTGAATACCTCTAAAAAAAATTAAATACATTAAATTTTCTACAGAAAAAAGCACGCGGATTGCACGGACTTGATGCATTTTTTAACACAATCTCTTGTATTAAGAAAAAAATTAATTATCGTCAAAAACAAAAAGAAAATTTGGACATATTAAATCATGCATGTGAGTCATACTCCTTATTTTTATTGAAGTTATTACTTCCTATCTAGTGATCTTCCTATAAAATATGTTAATAAATATGTTGCAATTTATAGCTTCAAAAAAAAAGTATGTTGCAATTTATGCTATTATTATTTCCGTCAAAAAATTTATGTTATTATTTTCTTGATAAAATTATTGTTTTTTTTAAAGGATGATAAAATTATTGTTGGAACATGACCAATTGACATCAAGTATTAAACTTTTACATCAATGCTTAATAACTTTTTACAAAATGTGCGAACCCTAGCTTCTGGAGAAGGAAGCGGCGCCGCCACCAGCTACCGCCGCCTGCGACTGTCTCACTGCCACCTGAGCCCTTCGGCGCCGCTGCTTCCAACTCTAGTAAGGTTTTCTGCGTCCTTCGTCATTGCTCTGCTGCTTCTACGATTCCATCTTCTTCTCTCTACCTCGCGACCTTCATTTTCTTCTCTCTGCCTCGCGATCAACACAGGACAGGTAACTATCAGAGATGAAGCCCCTTTGCTCTGCTAGGGTTTCCTTCACCCAAACAGGCTCCGCGGCAGCTGGCGGCAGATCTGCTCATGGGGCGGCGACTAAAGGAGGCAATGCGGAAGGGGAAGAGCCGGCAGATGGTTTAGCCGGCCCGATTTTGATGGAGGTGGTGGATTCTGGTTCGATGGACATAAAGGAATCTGAGGCAGAGGAGGTCACTGTGCTTCAGACCTGCGACGTACCTCGCCGCTGTTGCTCCTCCCTCTCCGTGGACGGCATCGAGGAGGCGATTGGGTACCACCATATCCGCAGTCTGTTCTCTCTTTTTGGTAGGAATCTGAATGTGTTCATCCAACGGAAATGCAAATTTGGGCGGCGATTCCATTTAAGTTTCGTCTGCTTCTCCTCTCAGAAGCAGGCCCGTTCTGCAATTGGTGCTCTGGATGGTCTTAAGGTGGGTGGGGCGTTTCTGTCGGTGGCGCCGGCAAGGTTCCCTAGGGACGTTCTGCAGTGTTCAGAGGCGCGGCCTTCTAGCGGCGAGGGTTCGCTTGGGGTGGTGGCGGATTCGTCCAGGATCAGGTTTCATGGGGAGGCTGCGGTGTTGGGCGTCAATGCTCATGGAAGGAGGCTCTTGTGAGGAAGCTCGCTGCATCTGCTTCTCAAGAAGTTGCTTTCGTTCTAGGAACTGATAAGGATGGCTAATATGGAGAAAGAACTCTCGTCGAACTTCTTTTTCTCGAAATTGGTCCTTTAGTGGTTGGCTCAGCCGAGGGGAGAGGTCCTTGTGTTTCAGAGGCTACTTCCGACGGGGCTTCTCCTCAATTTTGTTTTCTTTCGGCTGGGAGTGACGAAATCTTTGGGGCGGAGGCGAGCGGGGTCAAGGAGGGGTTGGATTTGCAGTCACTTAGGAGACGGGGTCGACCCAAAAAACGGGCTGGTATAAGCGGACCAAATATGGGAGCAGACTCTACAGATACAATTCGAGGGCACGGGGAGAAGAGGGCTCGGGGACGGCCTAGGAAGAAGGAGTCCATGAGACAGGAGTTGAGTATCCATGGTGATTCTTCCCTCTCCATGTCCCAAGCGGAGGTCGTGGCGGATGGTGAAGGAGTCATTGGTCGCCAATCTATGCTTTTTCCGGCTGAGTCTCCTGTGCCTCCAGGTGTTATGACGAGGGCGAGGCGTGCCATTTCGGTGGGTAAGCGGGTGGGTGTAGTTTTTTCTTGCTCTAACGATGTTGCAGTGAACCAGATAGTGGCTCAAATCATGGAGCGTATAACCTTGTAGGGGTGTTTTTTGTGTGGTGGTGTTTCTTTTTGGGGCGCTTGGTTGTTAGGTTGTATAGAGTGGTTTTGTTCTGGTTGGGGCTTTGTATATTCCCTTTTTGGTTGGAGTCGTTGTTTCTTTCCCTCTCCTGCTCTAGTAGGTGGATGGGCAGTTTTTCCTCTGTCTGGTACAGCCGGTTTTTTGGCTTTCTATTCTATATTAATATATCATTTTGCTTTAAAAAAAACTTCTTACAAAATTTAAAATCGCTTGATCACCTAAAATTGTTTTATTTAAATGTTAAATTATGTGATATTATCTTCAATTGAAACATTCATAGATATGTCATCTAATGTTGATATTTATTTATATTTGAAATAATATATTATAAAATAATGTTTAAATATATTATTAGACTCACACATTCGTAGAGGAATCTAAATTGGTCCCCATAAAAAAAATTCACTACAATAAGTAAATAACTCAAAAAAAAAAAGTTATTTGAAATCAGTGGAAGTGTTGTCACTTTGACCATATGTAATGATTTTTGCTCAGTGTCAGTCCACGTGGTGAGCCCAGTCAGCTGAGGAGGTGGCCACGTGGAGCTTTTTTTATCACTTTTGGTCCTTCTAAATTTTTTCAATCACTTCATGTCCCTCATGTTCCCCATTTTCCTCTTCCTTTTTCTCCATAACCATCATAGATTCCAACCACCAACCACCATTAACCACCGCAATCAACTTTTCTCCGTCCACCTCCCCCATTTCCCCCTCTCACCCTCTCTTCCCATATCTCCATATGTATCATCATGCACTTCCTCATCTTGTTTCAGGGTCTGAGAAAGAAAAATGCCTCTTTCTCAAAATTCCTCCTCAATCGACACAAACAATGTTGCTCCCCAAAATCTCTCCTCACAAGACCCAAACACGACGAAACAACCACCATGAAAGCCCCATGCTCAAGTTTTTCTCATTTCCTGGAACTTGTGCTATAAGACAAGTAATCAATCTCATCTTGTGGTTGACCGTGCAAATAAAAACAACACAACCCCATTCTATAAAAAAAAGACATCACCAATGCATACCCAACAATCGCATCGACAATTCTCTTATCATGATTAAGCCACAAGCCATTGTTCCTCATAAAGGCATAAGCCCTCATATCGCTTGTCGACCTCTGCACAAAACCCTAACCAACCGAACCCCTACAACTTCAGATTTTAGGGTTTTGTTCTAGGGATTTGGGGGTGTGTGTAATGGTGAGCCTCCTGGGTTCAAGTGTTGTAGAGGTAAAACTTGTGAGTTCCATGGTAAGTGGGTATCACAGTGAAATCTAGAGGTGAAATAAGGAAAACGAAAAATAATTTGACGGGTAAGGAGAAATAGGGAAGCTTTGGAAAGAAAAGAGAAGGAAAAATAATTTTATAGGGAAGTACAAAAAATGAATCATGCGGCTGTCGCACTGAAATTTAGAGCTAAAATAATTGGTAGGCAGGTTCTCCTTATTTTTATTTGGGAAGATAGAGGAGATATCTAGGGTTTTAGGTGTAGCATGAGGTGGAGGTGGGGGAAAGGGGAGGAAAGAGTGAGAGGTGGATGGTCAATTGCAATGGTTGGTGGGTAGGAATGGAGGGTGTTGTTGCTTGAAAAACTTATGCAAATAAAAAGTGGGTGTAGAAAGGGGTTGGGAGGAGGAAGAGGAGGTCAAGGAGCGGAGCATAGGAGTGTGAGGGTTTAGGTTGGTTGCGGTCTTAATGGGGGTGCTGTTTGAGGAGGAGAAATGAGGATTGGTGGTGGGAGGAAGTGTGGTGGTTATGAGGTTCTAGTGTGGTGGTTATAGATGAAGAAGGAGGAAGAAGAAGATGAAGAAAGGGAAAGAGGAGAGACCGAAAGTGATTTAAAAAACTAAGGATCAAAATTGATGCGAAAAGTCCACATGGTCACCTCTTAGGTGACTAGGCTCACCACGTGAACTGATGACTAGGCAAAATCACGACATGCAGGCAAAGTGACATCACTTGATTAATTTCAAATACATTTTTTGACGGACCTCTTGCAATGAATTTTTTTATAGAACCTAATTTGGATTCATTTTCAAATGTGAGAGAATAAAAACATATTTAATTCTCAAGTAAAATAATAGATGATTAATTGACTTTTACTTTTTTTATGAAAATTGTAAATTTTTTACTATACTAAATTTTTCTCACAATTCTGACTCGAATTTGATGAATATCCATTGTTTCACAAAAATCGAAACTTCTAAAAGTTAAATTTTCAACATAATGATTGAAACAGTCGATTTTAATTAGGGCAACTGTACTAATTGAAAAATTGTGAACTAAATCTATTTATAAGACTTTAAGTTTATTTGTCAAGAGGAAAACGAACTTTAAGTATAAAAGTTCAATTAATTAATTGAATATTCTAAAATAATTAATAATAAAATTATTGTGAAAATCGGACTCCTAATCAAGACCAATGAATCCAATCCTATGCTGATACGTGTATTTTTATTTTTTTCTCAAAGTACTGCGGCCGGCAACTATGAAATGCATCGCACAGAAATTAAATCATTGACTAAATGCTTACAGAGTTCAACTATCTATCACTTGTGTTACACATTGTTGGTCTCATTAAGGGTATTGCCACGCTTCATAGTTCATGGACATTGTTATTCATGTCATCCTCACAACTAATTATGTCATACCTGATTTTTCAAAAACTCAAAATATCCTTAATTTCAAAATACCTCATCCAACTTCTCACACAGTTAATTTTTCGCCCGCACTTTGCAAGTGCGGTACTACCATACTTTAAAGCGTGATATTGTGTTAATGCCGCGCTTGCAAAGTCCGGTCGGAAAAATTAACAATGTGAGCAGCTAGGTGAAGTATTTTTAATTTAAGTGGTATTTTAGTTACGAGAATAATTAACAATGTCATAGTTCATATGGTGCCTTGATTGAGTCAATGGAGTCAAACTTGGGCATTTCGTCATCATGAGCCAATCATCCTTTTCATAACATAACGGTCGGTTACTATCTTCTTTTTCTTTGCACGCTGTAATAGTGGGTGGACATTCTTTTTCCTTTTTGGCATGTGTGTGCTGCAAGCTTTATTTTCAATTTATATTTATATAGAGATTGGAAAATAAAGGAAGAAAAACTGAAAACTATTTGTATTGGGAGGAGGGCACCCTATTGTCACCTACACCAAAGCAATAAATGAATAACATAAAGAGTTACTTCTTGTTACTATTTTTATCATTTTTTTTGTTTTTAATTATCTGTCACTTTACAAAGTTTAAGAGAGTATTAATTATGTTTTACCAATTCTACCCTTCAATTAATGGTGATAAGAAATTAAAGAGTCTAAATTAAGAAGAAAGATAAAGGGTATATTAGGAAGTTAGGTAGTAATTTTGATAGAAACAAGAACATTAATACAATTCCTTAATATATGTGCAAAACCTTAAAGTAACAGTTATTAAGGAACGGATGGACTATATGATGAGTATTTGTTGACTTTTAATTTTGGTAAACAAATAAGAGTCTAAAAATAATGAGTGCATTTTTTTTTGGTAAAAACTGTTAAAAGAAAGAAAAAAGGACAAGTTAGCGCCTCAGAAAAGATGTGCCCTTATAGCCTTTGAATGAAGAGGCGGTCACACCTCCTAAAAGTTGATAAAACACGTTCAACGGTGAGGTATTGGAAACACCAGACTTAGGCTCCGTTTGTTTTAGCGTTTTTGGCCCTAAACGCACGTTGCGTTAACTGAGACTTCGTTTTGAATGTTGTCGTGACTGTTTGGATTTGCGTTTATCCTAACGCATGAACGCTAAAAGGCACCATAGTAACGTTCCACAAGAAGCCACAAATCGGAGCGTCTGCGTTCGAATTTGGCTTGAGCACCAATCCTATCTGTTTTCCTTTCATGACTCGTGAGCCTCTGCCATCGTTAGAGATCTGTTTAACTTTAAAGGCTTTGGCTCACCAGATTTGTGTAAACCAGAAAGAATTAAACGCAAGAGTGATTCAAATCTTTGCTTCACCAACCAGATTTGCGCATGTTACAGTAGAACCATTATGCTGGAAAGAAATCCTTTCCGGTTACACTTGTTTCCATTTTTTTTTTGTCAATACTTTGCTTCCATGTTACTGTAGAACCAGTATCAATTGGAATTGAGCCTGGTTCAATATGGTGTCATTTTTTCAAGGCTGATAGATCCATTGCTTTTGACACATATTGCTTTGGTTGAAAAAAACACTAAGGGCCTGTTTGATTGTAGTTTTTGAAAACTGTATTTAAGAAGAGTTTTTAGAAACTGTTTTTGAAAACTGTTTTTCAAAATAAAAGCAGAAAAAAAACTGTTGAATAAGACGTTTTCCAATATTTAAAAAATTGAAATTTGAAAACTAAAAACAGAAACTGAAAACATCTTTTAGCTGTTCTGGTATTTTAGTTTTTAAAACTGAAAATAAGAACTGTTTTCAAAAACAGTTTTCAAAAACAGGTTTTGCCAAGCAGGTTTTTAAATTTTTCAGTTTTTGAAAACAGAAAACAGTTTTTAAAAACTGTAATCAAACAGGTTTGCAGTTTTCTTTGAAACTTCAGTGTTTTATTTTATTAAAATTGATATATATATATAATAGTAGTAATTTTATTAAGAAAAATGTTTTTTAATTAAAATTCCAAATGTGAGTTTGATCAATATCATCAAACAATATTCATTTTTTCAAAATTACGTTTGTTACGAATCATCCAAACATATATCACGTTTATTTAAACACAGTTTTATTCAAAATCACGTTTGTAAAATCACGTTAATTTAAACATCATGTTTTCAAAGCCAACCCAAACATGCACTTAGCCAAGAGATCCACAACCACGTTCCATTCTCTTAGAATGTGCTTCAACTGCACTTCCCACTCTTGTTTGAGAAGATCACAAATGTTCATCAGAATAGCAGCATAGACATGATACTTAGGTGACGGACGCTCGAGGAGAGAAAGTGTGAGGGACCAGTCAGAAAGAGAGATTAATTATGTATATGAAATCTTATTTTAAGTTTGCACCATTCAATTTCGATAAGAAAGCCATCAAATTGTGACTACAGTAAATTTAAGAAAATGTGACTGTGGAAAAATCGTATTCCTCAATATATTGAATTTAATAGAATAGTGATTGGATTGTTTCACTGAATATGGCACTTCAGTTGGAGTTCAAAACCACTTGACAAAAAAATTGAGAAAGTGTATATTGATCAATGGAAATAGCTTTTATTTGGTACATATTAATCGACATAGCTAAATGCAAAGTTTGATAAAAGTAAACCTGCTAAACTTAAAGATGAAGAAAAAAAATATACGACATGTAACCTAAAAAGAGAAACTTGATTGGTGTAATTTAAATTGACAAGTAAACTGATTTGGTGTGGAAATTGAGAATGTAAATTGCATCAAAAGTAAAACTCCAAACGTTTGTGGTGGAGGGAGTTGTCGATCTTAAACAACTTACTTTGACCCACTATCCAATGTATCCTATAACTATAAGGTTAGTTTCAAAATATTGGTTTATCGATCGAATAAGAGGGATCTTGAAAGATATTGTTAGTCCATTCCAATGTAGCATTGTTCCAATTTGTTAACGTAGGATGTGTAAAAAAATAATTTAGATCTCATATAGAACATCAAATATATTGAGATAAGTTGTGTAGTTTTAAAAGACTAAAAATCGGAGTATCTTTGAAAGTCTTTTCAAGGGCCCATTTTGTATGTTATATAGGATAAGGTCAGATGCTGATAATTTTTTTTTATATTATCCAATGTTTGATCATATATTGTATAACTTATCATATTGTTCAAATTAATACAATTATATATTTAGTGAATTATTGAATAATGAAAACAAATTAAATATGAAGGTGGTTGTAGTGGCGGTGGTGGCAGTGGAGGTTGGTTGTTGTGGTTGTAGCGGTTGTAGTGGTACTGGTGGTGGAGAGTGGTGGTGGTGGTGGTGGTGGAAGGTGTAGTAATGGTGGCAGTGGTGGTGTTGTTGAAGGGTAGTGGTGACAGCAGTAGCAGTGGTGGAGGGTGGTGATGACAACAGCAATGGAAGTTGCAGTGGTGGTTGTGGTGGAGATGGCAATAGGGTGGTGTGACGATGGTGGTGGTGGTGGTGGTGGTGGTGGTGGTGGCGTAGTGGTGGTGGTGGTGGCGGATGGTTGTGGTGTAATTGGTGAACGTAATCACAAGGACACAAGAAGGGGGTTGAATTGTGTCTATGAAAACTTTTCGCTTGGTCGACAACTTTTCATCGTTCTCATTCAAAGTTTCCCTCTAACAATCCCATCAGACGATGGTGCAGCGGATAGACATTGTAGGTGTGGTTGTTAGGAGGAGTTAGACGATAAGCACACTCAGAATTTATTCTGGTTCACCCTACGTGGATTACATCCATCTTTTGGTCTTCTACCATGATTTTCAATAATATCATCAAGTATTCGCGGGACTCCTCCCTTTACAAGTATTACCAAGGACTTCTCCTAACGATTATTCTTGCACAAGCCACTCCAGGCTCAACAAGTATTCTTGCTCAAGCCTCTCCAAACTCAACAAGTATTCTTTGTCCAAGCCTCTCCAGGCTTAACAAGTATTCACAGGACTCCTCCTATCAAGTATTCTTGAACAAGCCTCTCCAGGCTTAACAAATATTTTCAAGAACTCCTGCTACATATTATGATTGAAGTTAATTTCATTCTCACGTGAAGGATGCATATGATTTCAATGCTTTGCAACCTTCAAGGAGTATTTACAATCAAGAGCTGATTTGACGCTAAGTGCTCTTCCTTCTAAGATCTCCGAGTTCCACATTCATATGGGTAGACGTTTGAGCGTTATTGATGGATCTTAGATTCATCTCTTCTTCTTCGTGTGTTACTTGCTCAAAGGATAAACATTAAGTTTGAGCCTTGACCATCTTCTTCTAGAGGAATTCCATCTGATCTTCAATGGTTGGATGCTTCCTCTTCTGATGCTTCTATCATCTGATTCCGTTGTTGCTATAGTAGAACTCAAGGGAATATCATTGTACTTTCAGCTCGATTTCAAATGCACTGTGTTCTTCACATTTCCACACTATGGATCATCACAACAATTTGACATATACATGTGTATTTGACGCTAAAACTTTGCTAATGATGAATGCATTTTTATGGATGAGATATATATCTATTCTCAATGCATTGTTCATGGTAGAGACATCTTCAAGTGTTTGACTCTTTAGATTTGGATGTCTTCATGCCTTGATGCTTTCTAGCATTCAAGCATTTCAGCATTGTCGCTTTCTTACATCAAGCACACTTGCTTCTATTTCTGAGTCGTTCTTTTATACTGATGATCCTCAAGAATGTAGCCGTTAGAGGTCATGAGGTCTTAACGGTCATATTTCCTTTTCACTATTTATCAACGACTCTTTTCTTGAGCCCCTGAATTTGATAGACGTTCCAAGCTTGTTTGTGAGAGGGCTCTTCTTTGTTTTTCATCGTCTCCTTGGCCTGCTTTGACTAAATCGGTCTGGTAGACAAAGCCTTCTGCTGTGTGTTAGTAAGATGTGACACTTGTTAGGCTATGACACATGCTTTCCTGATATGGTCATGTCAAAGTAGCTCGGAAAACTTGCACTCTCGAGGCTACCCAACTTGGCAGACAGGGCTATAGAGTCTATTTCCATTTAAATACAACCACTGGTTTTTCGTGTGCGATTCCCAAGTATTTTTCCTATTGGACTTGAACTAGAAGCTGACATTTGCATTCAAGCGTGTTGGAGAAGCTTCCTTCAATTCATTCCTAGTGTCTTGTACCTTGTGTAATACTATTGACTAGAGGAGTACTGATTCGCCGGTACATCACTTTTTTAGAAGACGATGAGATCTTCAACGTAGCTACTTTCTAAGATGATCCTTGTTGCTTTGTCCTGCTCTTCTTTTCTTGAATCATGATAAGACTTTGAGCATAATGTTCTCCACTTCCATGATGTTCTATAATCAACTTTTCTTCATATAAACTTGATTATCCATGGACAATTTTGTTTCTCATAGATTAGCCTTTTGAAGCTTTAGGTTCATCTTCATGGAATGGAGTTTTTAAGCGCTCATGATTCATTTTCCCAAGCAACTTACTAATCCAACAACTTTGTAAATGATGTGTCTCATGGCTTCAAGAGTTGTTCTTCTTGTGATGTAGTCTTCTATTGTAGTTGTATATAAGAAAGTGTTTCTATTTCTTATATGTTGATCTTTGTACATGTTGTCTAAAATATCACACTTAAACAGTCACAAGATCATTAGCTTTTATAACCTTGCTTGTTGTCACCATTAAAACTTAACCTATGCTATAGAGGTTTCAAAATCTAACAACTTGTGGCAGTGGTGAAGGGTGGTGGTACCAGTGTCTGGTGGTGGCGGTGGCGGTGTGACGGTGGTGTTACATGTTATTGAAACTAAAGACCTGGGTTGAATTTTTTTTTGTAGTTTATACGTCAAAATCGCATCAGGTTTTATCTCACATGTAAGACCCTAGAAATAGTCTAGGGGTATTTTGGTCTTTTCCTATATTACTAAATATTATTAATAATATTTTTTTTTCATTTTTTGATTATTAAATGTTTGAATATTGGTGTGGTTGATGAAAAGTGAATTATTTTCCTATTTGTGTAGTATTGTGTGTGGCACCTATCATTTTCCAATGAGAAATATTTTTCTTGGATTAAATGTTTATTTTGGTAAGAGATTATGTAGATTATTTAAGTAAAATGAAAAAATATATAATATATGCATAAAATGAATAATAGGCCGCGACCTACTCATTAAGTTGAGTGGGTTGTTGGCTAATTTTGGGTTTGGTCCATTAGTGTGGATTTTTATTAAACAAAATGAGTTTATTTGGTTAAAATTATTAGAAAGTTCTAGAGAAGGAATATTACCTAGTATCTATGTTTTATTTTCTGAATATTAATGTTAATTCATTTAATTGAATTAAAAATATAATTAAGCTACTTGGTGAACAAGTAGGCCTGACCTGGGTTTCAGTTATAAATAGACGACAAACCTTCATAGTTTTTCATTCACCAAGAAGAGCAAAAACACTTCTCATTTCCTCCTAAATTTCGATTCTCCTCCTTCATTGGAAGAGTTCTCACTAGTTCTTAGTTCTTGTTCTTGACCTTCATCCTCCCTAGGTTCGAGTTCTTCTTTCTTTTGGCGTGGAGATTCAAGTTCGTGAAGCAAGAAGCACGGGAGGCATTTATGAAGAAGATCTTCAATGAATTCTTCAAGTGTTCTTTGTTTTTTATTTCTTCATAGCGTTTTTCATTTCAAGGTTGGTAGATCCAATCTTTCTCCTTGAGAATTATTTTTAACAACTTGATATTATGGTTGTTATCTTCATAATTAATTATTAGGATATGGTTATGATAATAAAAGATTTAGATAAGAGTTGTTAGATAAGAATTTAATTCAATTTATATAATTGAATTTGAAATTGAAAAAAATATGAGTTATGTTTGATTAGATTAGTTTTAATTTTAGAAGGAGATAGAATTTGAGATATGTGTTAGAGATAATAGGATTTGATAATATATATATATATATATATATATATATATATATATATATATATATATATAGTTCAAAAATCTTAATGATAAATGAGAAGAGTTCTTAAATTGTCAAAACTTAGTTATTTTAGGAGAGAATCCTTACATATTTGATTAAATTTTATGATAAGGTTATGTTTAATGAGTATTAAGTGGTTAAAAATAAGGTTAGTATTATTTGGCTAATTTAATTAAGTGCAGTTTTTTTTTTAGGAAATAAGCATAAAATACCTATATATATGCGTATAAGCTTTATAAGGATGAGATCGGAACTTTTAATTAAGTTCACGTATGAAGTGAGTTATTTTTAAAGGCTAAATGATTAATTTACTAAATAAATATAGTGCGGTTTTTATTTTGATATTTGGTTTGGTTAGAGGAATTTATTGTGATAAGGAAATAAAATTAATTCTACCCTATTATATTATATGTAGCGAATTTTTGGAGTAATTTAGGGATGGTTATTTTATTTTATTCTCAAGGTGTTGTGCTATATTTTAATAGTAGGAGTTTAAAATAAAAGTATAGTATATATATGTATATGGGGTGAATGGGGATGTATCTAGTGAGAAAGCTCTTCTTATATGAGAATGGTGAGAATAAATCGTGGCTGTTAGATTTAACAATGAGTGGTCATGATTAAAAGAAATAAGTCACGTGACTTGTTTAAAAAGTCACATGACATTTTTAAGTGGTCATGTGACCACTTATTTCTTTTAATCATGACCATTCATTGTTAGATCTAACGATCACGATTTATTCTCACCATTCTCATATAAGAAGAGTTTTCTCACTAGATACATCCTCTGGGGTGAATATTATATATATATATATATATATATATATATGGGGGATGAATTATTTAAAAAATTAATATGATAGTTATTCCTAGATAAAGGCTTAGTTTAATTGGAAGAATATAATTAAGGAGAGTATATATAGATGTACATTTCGAATGTATATGGCTTAAGTTATGGGTTGATTATTATATTTGGATAATAAAATAAATTTAGGAAATTAAATGTACATATGCATGTGCATGCATGCATTAAGAGTACGTAGAAATGTTTGTTGTTGTATTGTTTGAAGGTTTTCCTCTTCGTTTGAAGGACTTGTTTTGAGAACTAAGGACAAACTTGGATTAGGCTAATGTAAGGGTGACTCAGTCATTAGAGTGTCTGCATGTGATTATGCTATGTGATGCTTGTGGTTTATTTTGAACTTATGTGAATATTGTTTATATCATATGCTTGATATATGTGCTTATGTGAGGATGTTACTATGTGAAGATTTGTCTAAGTGTTATTGTTAGATTCAAACGATTTCATCTTTTATCATGTTTTGATAAATAACAATTTTATCCAAGGTTTAATATTGATAGATAAAAATTTCCTAAGACTTTGAGTATTTCACATTTCAGGAAACATCTACCATTAGGAAGAAACGAACGTCTGCCTTCTATTCAAAGAATATATGAAAAGAAGCGCAATTGAATATGTCGAAAAAGTGGAACATCTTTGAAGAACATCTGAGTGAACAACTTAGTAATGGTCAAGAAGAATGTTTGAGAAGAACGTTTAAGAAGAACGTCTTAGAAGAACGTCTGAGAAGATCGTCTTACTACACGCTAAACAGAGCGTCTACCTCAATGTTTCAAACAACGAAGACTTGCTACGTCTCAACATTTAATGAAGCAGTGTTTCTAGCAGATTCAAGACATGGACACATTTAATATTTTATTCCTCGTATCTGCCTGCCCTCTCTAACATTCCAAATCAAGATAACTTTTTAGAGTCAACGACACTATTCTCTGAACATCGTATCACCTCAACGGTCAGAATCAAATCTCAGTGATCAGAAGAAGAAGATTCTCTTTGCTGCTTTCCTTTGCATTAAATACTAAGACGACTATATAAGGAAACAGAACAGCAAAGTATAGACGACGATGGAAGTACATTAAATGTTGCAATTAATGCATAACAGATTTGCATTTAATGTTTCTGAAGAGCTTGCTAGAAGTATCCGTTGCAAATTAAGAGAAGAAGAAATTCAAGTGGAACTTCACAATCTTCATCAACAATCATCCTACTGAAGATATAAATAGAAGACTTAAACATTGGAATCAGTGGCGACTTTTTACGATCAAATTCTCAAAGCATTCTAAGTATTTCATTACGAACAGCTCCAAAACCTAATCAGATACAAATATCTTATCTTTCTGAGTTAAGTCGTCTTCCTGTGTGAAACTTCATAGAGTGAAAAAACTTATCCTTCTCACACACTAAAACAGAGAACCCACTCTCATATCTTCTCTGAAATATATACTTAAACTATTTCTACCTTACTCTTGTTGAAGAGACTCTGTAGAAAAGAAAAAACTTATTTGTAAAAGAACTTGGAGAAGTCATGTTAAATACTTGTAAGGAGAAGTACTGTTTAATACTTGTAAGGAGAATTCATACAGAATACTTGTAAGGAGCAGTCCTTCGAATACTAGGAGAAGTTCTGCATAATACTTATACTGTTCAGTGTGAATAGTGGAAAATCTTGGTGAAGTCAAGGACTGGACGTAGCCCTGTCGATTAAGTGGGTGAACCAGGATATACTCATTGCGTGCTTTACTTTTCAGCTCTGTTAACTTTTCGCTGCACTAGTCTTAGAAAAGAGTTTTGAAACTTATACTTGTTTTTAAAGAAAAGTATTTTAAAATCACACACACAATTCAAACACCCCCTTTCTTGTGTTGTTTCGCTATTATCAGTTATCATATGTTTTATTTGGTTATCTGATAACATGCTTATGTGGTTTTGCTATATGGTTGCTAACATGATCATTCCATGCGATATTGTTGATATTGGAAGAATTATTATCCTTTTGTTGGATAAATATTGTGATTGGTTGACTAACTCATGGCATAACATTGTTTCTGGTTCGATCTTATCGTTCCTGCTTCTTGGTTCACCTGGTAATTGTCATCCAGCTTTTCCTGTATAAGTGGCGTACCGTGAAAACAACTAGTTTTGTCGGTGTTGTTTCCCTAATGTGCGGAGGAGGCCGTTGTTGTCTCGTCTTCCTTAGTGCTGACATTAACTATCCAGATCATGGTTTTTAGTACAATTGGGTACTCTGCATTCATACTTAGATTGACTCTAGATTCCCCATTGATTTATTGATGTTGTTTTCTTGTGTTATTAATTGACTTATAATTTTCGGATTTGATATAATGTGGTTTATTATGCTTCATATGTTATACTTATATGTGTGTCATATTTGGAGTTTGACCCTTGCATTATTTGTTGTGTGTTGTGTGGGCGATTATTGCGAGATGGACTTTGATAGACCGTTTGAAGACATTCATTATCCTGTGGAGGAAGAGTTGTAATTCTTGGATCACCCGGATAGGTCGAGATGGACTTTCAATCGAGTGCATTGGATGGTGATCTATCGTGGCTACGTGCAGAGAGTTCTGCGAGATCATTATGGAGACGTTGTGGAGGTTCATTATTACCGTGATACTATATCTGTTACTATTCCACCACGCTGGATTTTGGATCAGATGATACGTTTTAATGACACGATGCGAAGTCGAGCATCGGACCAGCCAGAGGAGACGATGTTTTAAGAGGATGGTCATAATGACATCAGTCGGTGGCTTCGTCGTGAGTGTGAGTGGAGAGCTCAGCATGCTAGAGACAGTACACAGTGGGAGCAGGAGTGGTTCCGAGTTTTAGAGCATCGAGTTTCATGCGGTTTGCAGTAGTTAGGGTTCAGAGTTTTATTATGCCATCACTCTTGAAGTTTTTACTCCCTGCGTAGGAGGCTCGGGGTGTTGGTTCAGTTTCTATTAAGAATTTATCCTTGCTTTCAAATTATTATTCCAGTTGGCTTTTTGAGTAAATGATTATTTATTTGGTTTTAATTTCCCACCACTTTTCAAGTTCATTTATTCATTAAATATTACGATCTTAACCCTCGAGAAATCGGGGCGTTACATAACATTTATATGCTAGATTAAATAATCCATCATTTTAATGTATAAGAGTGGATTGATGGATAAGCATATACAATACAATGTTAGCACCAAAAAATTGGTAAAGCCATAATGTTTTTTTTTATAAGCAAAGAAAATTGAATTCAAAACTAAGCTCAAGGGAAGCTTAGAAACCCAAATACACATGAGGCTTACTACATTGACATTAAAATGGATTTCCATCCACCAACACCAAAATGATCAAAAAGAAACAAAAGCAACAAACGCCCTACAGAATGAGAAATCCTCCAGTAAATTCTCCAAGGCCTAAAGCCACTGACTAAAAGCAGCATATGAGTAAGGCAGTGGGCAATCTGCAGCAATGGTATAAGCCAAAAAACTCTGATGAGCAACCTACTTCCTCCAGCACACAACACCCAATTCTTTAATCAATAACCAACATCGACACAACCTAATTCACAACCAAAAACCAATCCATCTCTGAATTGACAGTCATCCACACAAGAAATTGTTAAGTTAACCATATCAATTCCCTCTATAGGAGCAACTGCTCAGTCCAAGCTACATAACCGCAAACTAAGCACCCAAAAAAAACAAGCCAAAATTATGATCATACCTTAGACACTGCCAAACTTTGCCAACACCAACAAAAGCCACATTGAGCATACAAATCCTATCATCAAAGAAACAACAAAACATGGAGGAAATCAACGCTGCATCACTGAGGTCACGAGACATGAATTAAGGTCCCTGTGAACTCATCACCCCTCGTAATGCACTACATTCCGTCAAGGCAAGTCAATGGGTTTGACAACTATTCAAAAATAGAGTAATAAAACCGTTGAGGTTTAGCTTGAAGCCACTTCCAAGATCTTACTTTCAGCATATCAACCAGTGATTCCACATCAAATGCCAAACCCCTGAATACCACATTATTTCTCATATTCCAAATTGTCCAAACCGCCACCAACTAGATTGACCACGCACCGGATCGATGCTTTTTTGACCTGCAAAATAAAGAATGTTGTAAAAAATTGCTTTTGGCATCATTACGCAATGTCGTAACGATATCAAGCCATCTATAGCAGTCCGTCCAAATAGCCCACGACACTCTACATGAAAACAACAAATGGAAAGAAGATTCCTCTTCAACCCCACAAAGATAACACAATTCGTATTAAGCAAATCTTCCCTCCAAAAGAGAGCATTTTTTGCTTCCATAGAGCAAGTTTGCTTTGCATCTTCCTTATAATTGATTCCCAATGAGAAGCACTTCTCGGATTCCCCCAATTGCTAATCCAAGATAGTCAAAAGGTACATTCATAATTTTACAAATGCAAAATCGCAGCAAAGCTCCAGACATCCCTCTCCCCCACCGAGATCCCTGCCAATTTGCTTTTAAAAAAATTCACTTTTAAGGCCTGTTTGGTGGACAAGATAAACAGAGACAGATATGATAGTAATCATATCCTGTTGTTATCTGTTGTTTGTTGCGTCAGCAGGATAGGATAACACTATCATGTCCCTTATCCTATCATGTCCATCATGTGTAAAAGTTATCCTGAGGGGGAACTAGGATAGAAATTATTCTGACAGGATAGGATATCAGTTTTTTGTTTGTTTATTACCATGACCCAAAATTAATTTCAATATTTACATTTTATATAATTTATAATAATATTAATTAATAAATATAAATTTTTTATTTTAATAAAATATTAATTTTATTACTTATCAATTACTAATTGTTATTGTTAAGTTAAATTATTTAATTACTGATAAATTTAATTAAAAAATAAATTTATTTATAAATGGTGAAAATATTGGATTTACTCATATAAAATAATTAAATTTTCATTATCATTTACTACTACTTAGTTAACATTATTTTTCGTTATTTATATTATAATAAAAATACACAAAATAATTCTTCACTCACAATAAAATAGGCTACTCATATATATATATATATATATATATATATATATATATTATTTTTTTAATAGTAAATATAGACTAATTTTATATTATCATATGATATTATTTAAAATTATTTCTCTACTTATATAATTATAATTAGTAATTTAAATATAAAATATTTTTGAAAGAATAATATCTTTTAATAATTTTTATCATTAATTACTTAGCCCTACTAAGTAAAACACATTGGTTACGTATATAATAATTTTAATTAAAATAGACTCCCTTCGAAAAAATTAAAATAGCCGAATTAATAAAAATTATTTTTATTTTAGTTAATATTAAAAAATAAGCTATTTATAAAAATGAAAAAAAATTAAATTTAATAGAATAATCACTTTTTTAAAAATAGCTATTTAGAAAATTAAATTTTAAAAAATATTATGTATTTTTTATTTCAATGAAAATTTGATACATTTTTCATTGTTTGTATCATATCCTATCAATATCATGTCCACCCAAACGTAGGATAGGATAAGAGTCTATCCTGCTCTTATCACTCTTATCCTATCCTGTGCTTATCCAATCCTTTATCCTATCATGTTCTTATCATATCCTGACCACCAAACGGGCCCTTAGTCTCAATGCCAATTCGAAGCATCTCAAAAAGCATTTGATGGCCACAGCATTCTGAAAAGAAGTCTCACATAAAAAATGGTAGCGTCAGCAAATTGAAGCATTGGAACCTCCACCTCACCATGGTCCCCCATTCTGAAACCAGAAAAATCTCCTGCTGCCACAACCTGTTTCAGCAGCCTATTAAGACCCTCTGCGACTACCAAAAATAGGAATGGCGCCATGGGATCCCCTTGTCGCAATCCCTTCCTCATTGCAAACTCACCACTCGGACTATCATTCACCAGAACAGACATAGTAGACGTCGACAAACAAGATTTAATCCAAGACACCCATCGTTCACAAAAGTTCATCCTCCTCCATTGAGTAGCCCTCTACCTCTCGTCGACACAAACCAGGTCTGATGGAAATCCCTCTTCTTTCTTTAAGGCTTATAAGATTATACTATCATACCTAATACGGCATAACAAACAAGCCCTATGACTTCATATTCCCGTTCACAACTCTCGATTGGATAGGTTGATGAGTCGTTAATTGGGGTAATTTTAAAATATTTTAACTCCACTGTGCGTCCCATAATGAGCCTATGAGTCAATGTTTATCATGTAATTTACACTAATTAATATTAGAAATATTTAAACTTAAAATAAATGAATCACTTAAATAATTAAGTGAACTTACTTAAGCACCTCGTTTAAATCATTAATTCACATGTTTTTATTTAAAAAATAAACTGCATTTGATTGAAACTCACAAGAGTTAACAAATAAATCTAATAGTGACAATATTGTAAACACTCAAGAAGTAACCCAATTTATGAAGCTGAAAAAGGGAAGAAAGGTTTGATGGAAATTGATTAAATGGGTTGCATTAAGTAGTCAGAAACGTGGCAAGATATAAGCCCTAATAGTGTATTTGGTTTTAAAAGGAGAATGTAAAGTGTAAAAAAAAAATAGAGAAGAAGAGAAGATGGAAAGTGATGAGAAACATAGTACATATTTAGATTGTTTTGTATAACATAAAGAAGAGAGAAAGTGAAGAGAAAGAGAGTGAGGGTAGTCTACTCTCATTTGGTTAAATAGAAAGAGAGAAGAGAATGTAACTTTTATGTAAAATGACAGATTTACTCTATATATAGAAATATTAAAACTTAATTGTAATTATAGTATACATGTATTTATGGAACATGGTATCCCTGGGAGACTGTCTATAAAATTTGTAAAGACTAAATAAAACGAGTGAGCCTCATTCCCATATAATTATGCTCTCTCTCTTCACTTCATGCGCAATTAGGGTGAGATTAGAATCTCTCCTCTAACTCTATTCTAATTCTATGCAAACAAACATAAGAGAAGATTGTATCACTAATTTGGATTGAAATTTCTTGTCTTCAAACTATATCATTCTTAGTCTCACTAATGAAATATTGTACGTGACAATTTAAAATCATTAATAGCATATTTAGATTTAGGTCCAAATCTTCTAAAACCAATTCTCTTACCATGAAAGCTATTGGCTAGTAGTAGCTTCTACTAAAATTAATTCCTTTCAACGTGAAAACCTACTACATCTAAACATGCACTAAATTTGTTAGAGCCTCACTATTATTTTTAATTAATGACATGACAAGATTTCATATTGATGAAACACAAAATTAAGACAACATGGTTTTGAAAATCTTGGTCCCTCTAATTTGGCTTTGTATCTACAGCGAAGATGAGGAAAGGAATGCTCTTGAACCCTTCACTCCTTCTAGAGGATTCCGACAATGACTATACATAGAGAAGCTCGTGGGCTAGTTAATTGGACAAATAGTTGGCAGGATTACATAGATCCAAATCCAACCAAGTATACAAATTAGTATGAGGTTATTTGACCATGTGAGATCTGTTTTACAACTATGCACTAACATATCCCACACAGCTAGCAGTTATAAGATTAATTTCCTCAAGGTTTGGATAACACATTAAATGAATAAATTTCTATTAATAAATCATTCTTCATACAATCATTCACTTTCGATTAAATACTTGAAATCAAAACTGTCCAATTACATACTAACTATGCTAAAACTTGTAAGGCTTTTCACTTCTCTCTATTCATTTTTCCTTCTATGCACTCCTTATAACCACGCAAAGCATTAATGCACATTTCTTCGTGGAATGTGGAATTTTAATGCAGGGGGAACAAAGCAGAGCGAGGACTTTGGGTTTAGGTTGGAGAAGTCAGCATGGGTATTGACAATTTGGGCATTTTTATTGGTGTCATCCCGATAATTATTAATGTCATCCAAAAAATGTGGAAAATACGTGAATACCCCTCATAAAATCAATTATTTGTTTCGGTCGCAGTTTAAAACTGCGTAAGTACGCTGTTTGTAACTGCGTCTAAGGTCGTAGTTTAAACTGATGTGGACGCAGTTTAAACTGTGTCCACCTGCCAGACTTGTAATAATTCATTAATTGTTCTCAATTTTCCATGCCTGATTATCATACATTCTAGACTCCTCAAGCACTGTCCATACAATAAAAAAAAACCAGACTTCTGTACAATAAACCATAGAATCATTGTCACTTAACATAAAAACAAACCATGTCCATACAATAAACCCTAAACTCCTCAAGCATCCCCCGCATTCAGCCTTCTTCTCCTCCTTCACCCCCTTCTCCCCTCCTCATCATCCCGATACAAAGCCTGTTGTATCAGGGAGTGCATGTTCTGCAATGCAACCCATACTTCTGTACCCTCCTCTAGTGCTCTTGTGTTATCCGGGTCCACTCCAATAGCAGCCCATTTTTGCAACTGAGCAAGCCACTCCTAAAAAATGTCAAATAGTCAAGACTAATCAGTTATGAATTATTACAAATTACAAAACATAGAATGCAATTTAAAATATGCAAAACTAATTGTCAAAGTACCAACATCGTCGTCTCTGTTATCCAGAGGCACCACGCGAGGGTGTGATACGGCTCCATACCATGGCCCATACTCATCACATGCCTCAAAAGGGAATGCCGCATGGCGCACCTTTTCTGTTTGGTCTTCCTTGGTTGCAGGTAGACGAGTTGTTCCTTTTGTCTTTGTCATATCTGACACAGCAAACACATGAATGTAACAAATAAGGACCAATAACTCAACAATGCAGAATATCCGCAATTTAAACTGTGGATGAGGTGGCACGCAGTTACAAACTGCGTTTAAAAACACGATCCAAGAAATAAAAACATATCCGCACTTTAAAATTGCGGAAAAACCAGAACGGAAATGGGGGAACTTACTATCGCAGAACGGTTGAGGAGAACGGCGAGGCGGAGCAAGTGACGGCGACGGAGAGCGGCGGAGCCAGTGGCAGACCAACAACAGAGGCGGTGGGGAAGTCAGAACAGAAATGGTGAAGGGAAGGGGAAACGGGGAAGTCAGATTAGCAATGGAAAAGAAGAAGAGATTTTTTGAGGAGGGAAATTTGAAATTGAAAGTGAAAGTGAAGAAGAGAGGATGGTGAAATGAGTGAGTGGTGGGGAAGAAGAGAAGATAGGGAAAGTGGGGTGGTGGGGAGTTGGGTTATTTTTTTAAAAAAAAAAGGTATTTTTAGTTTTTCAAAAAATTAGAATGACGCC
Organism: Acmispon strigosus; assembly: GCA_030819835.1. NCBI lineage: Eukaryota > Viridiplantae > Streptophyta > Magnoliopsida > Fabales > Fabaceae > Acmispon > Acmispon strigosus. The sequence continues at coordinate 29,364,083 of JAUAMA010000002.1, forward strand.
AATAATCATCAGGGTGGCGCTAATAGTAGCGCCCTCACAATTTTGGGGTATTGTTTGAACCTAATTCACAGTTCAGACACAATGATATTAATGCTGTGGACCAAAGAAAATAATATGGATTCCCACTTTTGGCCAAAGTCGGCATGAGGTTTATTGCATGACAACGGAAACTTGTCTAGTTAATGCATCTACATAATCTGCTAAATTAAATGTTGCAATTTCCATTTTGAAAGAGAAAAGTTACACTTGTGTGTCTTTTGGGTCGTTTATGTGATGTTGTTCAACTTTCTTCTTCAAGTTAATGTTACATCAATCACATTTAATGGAAATCTCGCGAGCTGGGATGTGTGGTTGACGACGGCACGCAATGCACTCTAATTAAGTTAATGTGAAAACGATGATTCCACGTTTAGATGCACAAAACATTTCAAGAAAAATGTTATGTTTTATTTAACATTCTCAGATTAATAGATTGAAGTTCATAGGTCTCATTTTTCAATTTAATTAGATCCACTAGAATTTCAATTAATAAATATGAAAGTGTAGAAAAAAAGAGTTTAATAGATTGTTTAGTACGTCGTATTAGGTCTGATAGTATAAAGTTATACAATACATTATAAGTTTGTTCATTGTTTGGTGCTAATGTTTTATTGCTTAGTTTTATCCATCAGTTTACTCTTATAATTAAAATGATGAATTATTTAATCCAGCTTAAATGTGTGGGAAAATGCTTGATCAATTTGTGAAGTGCAAGTTACTTGAAAATAGTTAATCAACCACCACCGTGGCGACGTCGCCACCTCCATCACTACTACCACCATTGTCACAACCGTCACCACTATCGCTGTCTGCACCACAGCCGCCACCACCACCACCACCGTTGTTGCCACTGCCACCAACATCGTCATCACTGCCACCACTAATGTTGCCACTGCCACTACCAGAACCACCACACCGCCACCTCCACCATTGTCACCACTCTCCACCACCGCCCTACCACCACCACACTCCTCACCACTACCAAATTTGCTTATCCAAAAAAAAAAAAAAAAAACTCCTCGCCACTACCGCCATTACCTCCACCACCACTACTGCCACCACCACCCTCCTTCGCCATCATTGTTGCCATTGCCACCTCCACTACCACCACCATAGTCGCCACTCTCCACCACCGCCTCGCAACTACACTCACCACCACTATTGCCACTGCCCCACGACTACCACTGTCGTCACCACCCCCTTACAACACTACCGCCACCTCCACCCCCACACTCTCCACCAAAACTAAAAAGTAATATATTAATTATTATTAAAGAGATTTTTTGTTAAAATATTTGATATTATATTATCTATCAGTATTTAATACTTCACTTAGCATTAGATTGTATACCTAACGGGTGCTAGTAGCAGTGGTAAAAAGTGGTTGTTTGAGCCCTGGGTCGAGTATTCAATCCTTAGGAGCCTCACTCTAGGGGACATGATAGCAATTCCGCAAGTGTACAGATAGCCCGAAGTAATACAAAACATTGTCGAATCTACAGGGATAGTTTTTTTATTGGTTCAAGCTTAAGTTTTGCAATTTGGAAGAGAAAAGTAAAAAGATATATGTTGAAATGTTGTTTGTAACAAGATGATTGCAGAAAAGAAATAGTGAAAGATGTTGAAAAGAACTTATGAGAAAACAACACTTGGGTTTATGTTTCACCAATTCCAATTATGCTAATAGCAACTAGAGTTCTATATGAATCAATGTAACCTTCCTATGATGATGTAGCATTTACCTTTACTTGCTAATTCCTTAATCAAGCGAAACATTCAATTTCAGTTGCTAAGCCTAATACCTTAGTACCTAGTCAATTCAATTGAAGATAAAATATCATATAATCAGGCCAAGACTATTGAATCCTACCCTTATACCTAAGTGGTAGAGAAATACAATCAACCTAATCTCAGGTCCTAATCCTTACCAACTACCGTTGTGCAAAAAAAAGCATAATACTTGCATCGACTCAAGTGGAATTATAAATCAAAGAAAAGATTAATAGGAATGAAACAAAGATATTTATATAAAAACTCAGAAGTTCATAACATAATATGGAAAAGGATCAACATCCCCAAGTACTAAGGAAAACCTAGCCAAGCATGGCTAGGGAATACATAATCAAGATTAAAAGAAATTAAACCTGAAACAATGGTCTAGAGAGTCTCCCACAAGCTCTAAGGACAATAGCTTCAAAGTAGAATTTAGAAAATACAATATACCACTAAAGAAACCAAAGTTCTTTATTTATAGCTAAACTAAAAGGCTCCCACTCATGTGCGTGGCATTTTGAGCGCACATGTGTGGGAAGTTCAAGCAACAGACTGGTCAGGTAGAATAGTCACGCGTGTGTGTGGCACTCTGGGCGCACATGCGTGGCTCGCTAACAGCAACCTTCAAAATTCCACTTTTTCAGCTTCATTCGTTGTTCTCTCTTCATCAAAGCTCTTCATTGCTTCATAAAACTCACTTACACTTGCAGAAACTCATCAACAACCATCAAGGCAAAAGATGAAACAACTATTTCAATTAAAAGCCCATCATCATTGCCCATTAACTCACAAATTCTTAATCATTAACTCCCCAACATCTCACCAAAGTTCATGATTTCCAATTAAACTCAACCTCAAAACTGACCAAAAAACTAAGGAACTATAAAAACCTAACAAAAACTAAAAACAACTAATAAATTAACTAACAATAATGATAAACACTATTCTAACAATGCATATGAAAAATAAGACCCTAAGGGCCCGTTTGGTGGACAGGATAAACAGAGACAAGATAGGATAGTAATCATATCCTGTTGTTATCTGTTGTTTGTTGCGCCAGCAGAATAGGATAACACTATCCTGTCCCTTATCCTATCCTGTCCATCATGTGTAAAAGTTATCCTGAGGGGGGAGCTAGGATAGAAATTATCCTGACAGAATAGGATATCAGTTTTTTGTTTGTTTATTACCATGACCCAAAATTAATTTCAATATTTATATTTTATATAATTTATAATAATATTAATTAATAAATATAAATTTTTTATTTTAATAAAATATTAATTTTATTACTTATCAATTACTAATTGTTATTGTTAAATTAAATTATTTAGTTACTAATAAATTTAATTAAAAAATAAACTTATTTATAAATGGTGAAAATATTGGATTTACTCATATAAAATAATTAAATTTTCATTATCACTTACTACTACTTAGTTAACATTATTTTTCGTTATTTATATTATAATAAAAATACACAAAATAATTATTCACTAACAATAAAATAGACTACTCATATATATATATATATATATATATATATATATATATATATTAATTTTTTAATAGTAAATATAAACTAAATTTATATTGTCATATGATATTATTTAAAATTATTTCTGTACTTATATAATTAATAATTTAAATATGAAATACTTTTGAAAGAATAATATCTTTTAATAATATTTATCATTAATTACTTAACCCTACTAAGTTAAAACACATTGGTTACATATATAATAATTTTAATTAAATTAGACTCCCTTCGAAAAAATAAAATAGCCGAATTAATAAAAATTAATTTTATTTTAGTTAATATTAAAAAAGAAGCTATTTATAAAAATGTAAAAAAATTAAATTTAATAGAATAATCACTTTTTAAAATAAAACTATTTAGAAAATTAAATTTTAAAAAATATTATGTATTTTTTATTTCAAGGAAAATGTGATACATTTTTCATTGTTTGTATCATATCCTATCAATATCCTGTCCACCCCAAACACAGGATAGGATAAGAGTCTATCCTGCTCTTATCATATCATGTGCTTATCCAATCATTTATCATATTATGTTCTTATCTTATCCTGACCACCAAACGGGTTCTAAAAGACTAAAAACACTACATAAGAATCAAGATAGATAAAGTAAAGAAAAATAAAAGAGTCAAAAGATTATAATATCCCGGATCATTAGGAGACTTTTGGTCTTCACTACACCCGCTTACATGGCTGTTTTTTAAAAGACAAATATCGCTTGTGAAGGACATGTGGCAATGTTCACCCTTCTCTCTTCCACATCACATATGTCCTCCCTTTCTACCCCAACACTCCTCCAACCATTGAAACTGAAACCCTTGAACTCCTTCCCAGCAGGAACAATTCAGTAGTCAACACTGGGTTGCACAGAACAATCCTTCTCAATTACTTCTTTAATGGAACAAAAGATGCATTCCCCTTAGCAAAGAAATTAGGGCAGAGATGGTGAAAATCTGGTTGAAGAAACAAGATTCATGGTAGAAAGAACGGTTGGGTATGTGTGCTTTGTTCAATTCTGCACCCACCCTCTTCGATTTGTTCGGGACCCCACCTTTTCTCCACACCTCTGTTCCGAAAAAGTTCTGCCATGGCCACCGCACCGGTCACCGCCACAAACAAGGTCGGCACCGTCCACTACATCACATGTCCATCGTTCTGGCCACCGCGAACTCCATGACGGGGACCTCCAATCGCATTGGACCCTCTTTCTCTCTTCGATTTCCCTTTCTTTCTCGTCCTCCCTCTCGTTCAAGATCTATCGTTCTCCCTCTCTTTCTCTCTCGCAATCTCTTTTCCCTTGTACAGGGACGACAATGTTTCATTTGGTGGGGGGCAGATCGAAGGGTTTCTGGGTTTTCTAGGCCAGATCAAAGGATTTCTGGGTATTCTAGGTCAGGTCGAAGGGTTTCTGAAGGTGTTTAGGGTTTGGTTGAGAGATCTTTGGATATGGAGGTGAGTTTGAAGTGAGTCGATGTGGGATGGAGGAGGAAGAAGAAGAACAAGAATAAGAAGTGATAGGGGGAGGAGGGAAGAACGGTTCTCTGTCAAACATGTGAAAGAAAGTAGTTATTAAGTTCAAACTAGTTAGATTGTTTACAATTTTATTTCCTAAACTATATGAATTATTATTTTTAGGAAATAATCTCTATCTACTAAAAAGCAAAAACAAAGAAGTATTGTTTGAAGACATGAAGGGTGTATCGTCTGCATAAAATGTCTCTATCATCTACGTAGAATGAAAGCATTGTCTGACAAAGAATGAATATATCGTCTAAGAGCAAGAATGAGAAGAATCGTCTGATGAAGACAAGCTGCATCGTCTGACAAAAGAAGACAACATGGTCTGATCAATGAAGAAAGCATCATCTGATGAAGAGACAGTATCATCCGGTCGAGTGAGACAGCATCGTCTGATGAAAAGAGACAGCATCGTCCAATTCTACACTGTTCACAACTGTCAAGCACAACCGAGGGAAAGAGCTCGAATCATGTGACCTGTCAGAATATCAATGGCTCTAATTTCTCTCTCTGCAACTGCATTAAATGAAAAGTCATAATGCATTAAATGTTAAGCCTTCAACGATCAAGAAGAGATCCGTTGAGACCTGAAGAAAGAAGAAGAGATTTGTTGGGCAACGGGAAGAAGGAAGAGAAGTTCAAAGTCATATAAAAGGAATATTCGCAGACTGAAGAACTTGGCGACTCACAACGAAATTCAAACACAAGCTCTCAATATTACTAAAAAAAAAATTGCAAAACAATGTATTAAAAAAAAATTAGAGGAGTATGGCTGTTTTGTACAGCTCAACAGGGGACGTGGCAGGTAGCTGGAAGTCGCAGCAAGCCACGCGACTCCCAGCTCCTCAAATCGCTAAAAGTCATGCGATTCTTCGTGTCAGAATCTGGAAATTGCAAAAAGTGATGCGATTCTCTGTGGTGGGTTGTGCACAGCATGGGAGTCTGAATCTGGGGGTCTGAAATCGCAATAAAAGACGCAATTTTCAGTACTGTGGAAATCTGGGGAGCAGTTGAGAATGGCGTTGACCAACGCGATTTCCCACTGCAAACAGGGAATCACAGCAGGGTATGCGACTCCCCTGCATGAGAGCCACGTGTCAGGGGAGTTGCATATCTACCCACGACTTGTTACTATTTCTGGCGGTTTTCCCTCCCTATAAATAGACCGCCAGAAATAGTTATTGCTGCAACTTCCACAACTCTCCTACTCTTCTCTCTAGAGTTGTCAATATGGGTTCCAACCCGCGGGGCTGGCCCGGCCCAACCCGGCCCGTAGGCGAGTTGGGTTGATGAAATCACAACCCATTTAGAATACGGGTTAGGGCAACCCGGCTCGTTTAACCCGCGGGTTAAACGGGCCAGCCCGCGGGTCAAACGGGCCAGCCCGCGGGTCAAACGGGCCAGCCCGCGGGTTGGGCAATAAAATAAAAACATTTTTTTGGCTGATTCTCTTAAATCTTGGGTTGGGCCACTAAGTCTAAGTGTCACGTGAAAAGTGAAGTGAGTCTGCAAAGATAAGGGAGTGGTTTTCTTCCATCTTGGGTTGTGTTTGTATTGGAATTCAAGAATAACTTGGAGTTTCAACTTGAATTTAGATATGCACAAAGTGTATGGTGCAATATTGTTAATTTGTTATGATCTTGAATTAGTAGGTTTGGTAAAATGTATGTGTTAGTATTTATTTAATATGATTTTTTTTACTTTTTCATCATTTTTTAATTGAATTTCCTAATTTTTAGATTTTTTTATTTTCCTAGTGCCAAAACGGGCCAGCCCGCGAGCCAGGTTGGGTTGATTCATTCATTCCTGGCTCGTTTAGAAACGGGTTGCTCCAACCCAACCCGTTTTGAACCCAACCCATGACGGGCCAGCTCATATGGGCCGGGCTGGCCCGTATTGACAGCTCTACTTCTCTCAATACCTCCAACTACTGTTCTCTCATAACCTCCAATTTTTCTTGATTTGGTCCTCCTTCTTCCAAATCTACGAGATAGCAGGATTTAACCATCAATATCCCAACTTGAAGGTGTTGTGTCGGAATACTCTCCCCAAAATCACTCGCTCACTTGCTCTATCTAAGGTAAAGTACTTAAACTCGTTTTAATTATTGTTTAGATACCGTAATGCCTACATTGTTGTTTAGAAGTAATAAGTTTAATTTCTTCAATATGCATATTATTTAGTAATATTTTCTAGATTAGATAATGGTTAAAGTGTACATTTTCTAGGCTAAGTATAGAAATATAATTGTTTAGAAATATTATAGTTTCAATAATATTACGTTGATAAATTTCAAGTGTACAAATATAATTGTTTAGAAATATTTATTGTTTAGAAATATTAAGTCTTTAGAAAATGTAGTATTTAGTAATATGCTTTAGAATTGTTAATGGTTAGAAATAATAGTTATGTAGATTAAATTTGGCAATATCAATGTTATAATTATTGTTTAGAATTCGTAATGTCTACATTGTTGTTTATTTCATTAATAAGTTGAGATTCTTCAATATACATGTTAGTTAGTATTACTTTTTAGATTAGATAATGGTTAAGGTGTTTATTTTTTAGGCTAAGTATTGAAATATAATTATTTAGTTTTATTAAAGTTTCAATAATATTATGTTGATTAATTTCAAGTGTACAAATATAATTGTTTAGAAATATTTAGTCCTTAGAAAATGTAGTATTTAGTAATGTGTTTTAGAATTGTTAATTGTTAGAAATAATAGGTATGTAGATTAAATTTGGCAATATCAATGTTATAATTATTGTTTAGAATTCGTAATGTCTACATTGTTGTTTATTTCATTAATAAGTTTAGATTCTTCAATATACATGTTAGTTAGTATTACTTTTTAGATTAGATAATGGTTAAGGTGTTTATTTTTTGGGCTAAGTATAGAAATATAATTATTTAGTTTTATTAAAGTTTCAATAATATTATGTTGATTAATTTCAAGTGTACAAATATAATTGTTTAGAAATATATAGTTTTTAGAAAATGTAGTATTTAGTAATGTGTTTTAGAATTGTTAATTGTTAGAAATAATAGGTATGTAGATTAAATTTGGCAATATCAATGTTATAATTATTGTTTAGAATTCGTAATGTCTACATTGTTGTTTATTTCATTAATAAGTTTAGATTCTTCAATATACATGTTAGTTATTATTACTTTTTAGATTAGATAATGGTTAAGGTGTTTATTTTTTGGGCTAAGTATAGAAATATAATTATTTAGTTTTATTAAAGTTTCAATCATATTATGTTGATTAATTTCAAGCGTACAAATATAATTGTTTAGAAATATATAGTCTTTAGAAAATGTAGTATTTAGTAATGTGTTTTAGAATTGTTAATTGTTAGAAATAATAGGTATGTAGCCGTACCTACATCCACCAACAGCACAAGCCAGGCTCCACGTCTCCTTCGGGATGCTATCAATCCACTCTCGAATCTCAGGGCTTTGTTCCCGAAACCACTGGAGCCTTCTCTCAAAGTAATATGGACACGGATCGTATCCTGCGCATAATCAACGAATAAATATTAAACACTAGTCAAACAAACGCATCAAAAAATATACTTTTACAGCAACAGGTAAGCTTACCCATTTTTATCAAGTCTCCTTTCAGCTTGACATTCTTGAATTTGTGGTTGAAGTTGCTGGCAATGTGTCGGATGCAGTATACATGGTGACCATGTGTTGGTTGCCACCCGTTATTAGGATTCCGCACTGCCGCTTTTATGCCCGCATGCCTATCAGATATTAGACATATACCTTGTTTCTGGGTAACTTTTAAACGGATCAGCCGGAGAAACCATGACCAAGAACTTGTGGACTCGCCCTCTACGACCGCAAAGGCTAAGGGCAACACATGATTGTCTCCATCCTGAGCTGTGGCTATCAACAAGGTTGACTTGTACTTCCCATAAAGCCAAGTGTCATCTACCTGTATCATTGGCATGCAATAATTGAAAGCATCGCAACATTGTTTTAATGTCCAAAAGACCCTACGGAATTTCTTAAATCGACCATCGATCTCGCCATCACCACCCACATAGTCATCCGTTACAATCTTGTAATACGATCCAGGGGAATACATCATCATATGCTCCAGCCACCTTGGGAGCTCGTCGTACGACGCTTCCCAGTCCCCAAGTATCTTCGCAAACGCCTTCTGTTTTGCCTTCCACGCCTTGAAGTAAGACACCTTGTAGTGCAACTCGCCGCTGATTCTCTCTTGTATGAGAGAAATTGGGATGGCTGGTTGCAGACTAACCATGCCTGCAATGTAAAATAAACCATATAAGTCCTTAATGTTAACATGCAAATTAGGTGCGACAAAGTAAGCAGTAACCTTTAAACTAAGTTTAAATACCTGTGATGTACGTGGCGATGAAATCCGAATTCAACTTGTCGTGGTACATGGATCCTGTCGAACTAACGCATGTATGCGGGCCCCTCCATTTGGATATTACCCAATCATTTGTTTTTTTGGACAATATTGCCCTCATCCTCCTCTGGCATCCATTATCTGAATTTGGACACTTTGCAGTGAAATATCTTGTGCAAGATTCCTGCACGACGTATGTTTGATTTTTCTTTATATAGAAGTGCTTCAAGGTCATCTGAGCATCTGCCTTGGTTTTGAATCGAAGACTTTCATATAATTCTTCACCTGTTTGCCATGACCCTTGGACAGCCAGACCGGGGAAAAAATCGGTCTCCTCATCAGGGTGGTCCCAATTAACATACGTATAGTGGGATGAGGTGTTCCAGAAGGGGTTGGAGTTTGGGAAACCTACACAAAACGACTTAATAAAGCAACGAAATGATGGAAATTGAAGAACTGATATGCTATTGACATTTTACATACCTTGGGTTTCCGAGTATACGTTCACGGGTACCGGTGAAGCAGTAGGAAGAGAAGTATGAGCTGTCTGAGGTCCTGTACTGCCACCCAAGTCAGCCTCCATGTCTGAGTCTGAAGATCCACCTTCAAGCAATCTATCGTCTTTGTCCAATTCATCATCTGAATGGTTGACTTCAGGATCCACATTGTCTGCGTGGATGTTGTCAATGTCGTCCGCCAAATTAACTGTGTTTCCCGTGTTTCCGAATGACAAAGTCTCTAGATCAGCAACCGCCTCCTCAACGTGCATAACCCCTTCATCCGACAATAACTCATGCGTTTCCATCGAATACGTTGACACTGGTATTGATGATCCCCCGGCCTCAGCAATATCAACATACAACTCCAGCATTCTCATCGACGATTGCTGGCTAAAAGCGTCCATCATGATGGTGACGTCTTCAGTATCACATATCTAGAGACTTGTAAAAAAAATAGGGTTTTCTGAAGCTAGAAATCTATACGTAACGCTCGAAATAACCTGGTTACTGCGTAGTTGTAGCTTCTCGTGAATTCTCCTCTTCAAGCGTTCGAAAGAAATGCCTCGTTTCACATATATGGCCTTCGTTGAACCTTCGAACATAACGCCTTGTCCACCTTCGTATGCCCTACCGTTGTAGTACACAAACACAATTTGTTGATCCATCGCACAGGTCTGAGTTTTAGTGTTCGGAAATTTGAATTATAATAGAAAAAAGGGTGTAGGTTTCAGGTGGGGAGGTTTGGCGTTTTATAGGCTAAGAGTCGCAGCTGGGCTCACGAGTTCAGTGGGACTCGCACAAAAGCCCACGAGTCCACTAGGACTCGCATAATGGGCCACGACTCCAATAGGAGTCGCGTATAGGGCCTCGACTCCAGTGGGAGTCGCATAAAGGCCTGCGACTCCCATGGCCCAGGCCACATAGGCAGCTGAGTTAGCCAAAACTACCTTAGTTCTCTAACTATATTTTTTAATGCATTGTTTTGCTAAAAAAATTTAGTAATATTAAAAAAAAAAGCCCGAATAAGGGTTGGGTTGCAATTTTTTTTCATGGCTGATGGCGGCCTTAACTGCCAAAAACTATATTTAAAATCGCAAATCAGTTTTTTTTAACATAAAGTTGAATAAAATTATTTTTTTAAAAAAAGAAAAAGTGACTTTCTCTTTCTTTTCCTATTATGACAAACAATTCACAAAATTTACTCTATCTGACATTTTTATTTCTATTCATCTTATGTTTCATATTAATGCTAACGAGCTTACGTGTCATGTTCTAATTACACCACAACAAAAACAACATCTATAAACCATATCTAAGTTTTGTACTTGTATTATGCAACTCTTTGGAAAAGAAAGAATAATACAAAGACCGGGTGTTGTTGTATGATATATGGGAGTCAACTATGTAGCAAATGACATTGAACCAATGACTTGCAAATGATCTGTATAGGTAAGGCACACCTAGCCCTACTCTCACTCAACCACCACCCACCTTAATATAAACAGTTGCTATGCATTAATATCAATATATCATCACATTCACATGACTATCTGAATTAAAATCTATCAAAACAAGGGCTTTCAGCCATTAGCACCCTTCAGTCGCCTCAATCTAAGATAAGTGAAAAGGAATACATAGTCAGTTAATTTTCGTGCATGGAAGATAAATGTTAAATCACTTTAGTTCCTAAATGATGAAAAAATGCAATAAATTTTATTCTTGAAAGATGAAAAACTGCAATCAATTGAATACCTATTTATTTTTCAGAGATGAAAATGACAATTTTCATCATTCATGTTTCTTAGGATCATAATTACTATTTACTCAACCAACAGGTGATTGATCATATTTGATTCCCCTTAAGTAAAGTTTTATGTTTAAGTTTGTGTATGGAAAAAATAACCCTCCTAGAAAAACTAGCTCCACCAAAATGTGGATGTTTCCGACTCATGTATGATACTTGTATCATACCAAAAGAAATGATTATTTACTCAAGTGAAAAGCTAACCACCTGCCTCCATATTGTCTACCTCTAAGTAGTGCCCCATTTATCAATTCTGGGACCACCCAAAGCTGTAAGCATGACCGTGATCCATCTTCATATAGTGCACGGGATAAATGCCACCATTTTACTTTGATCACAAGTTTGGTCATAATTTCCATAACCATTTGTTGCATCCAACAAGAATTTGTAAACATAGAAATTCACACCAGCAACTTGCATTTACACGATCAAGGTAAGAGCTTTTAACTAGGAAACTTTCAAATCTAAGCTAATCTAGAGATAACATTAACTACCTTATGCCACAAAAGAACAGAAATGCTTAGGGTTGTGTAGGCAATTTCAGGATGAAGATAGGGTATGGTGAAAGCAGCACAATCTTAGTAGGTATGATAGATCACCATATAATATTCAATAAAAATATCCCTTCAATAGTGCTATCTGCATACGAACAGCACATTGGTAAAATAAACAAAAGAAACAATTAAAGAAATAAACCCACAAATCCTCTTAACAAAATGAGATTCAGCTGTAAAGTTGAATCTTAGCACTAGTCAAACGACATACTCACTTGCATCACTATATTCATTTAGCAAAAAATTAAGAAGAACATGAACCCCAACATCTCCACTAAAAGGGACAATGTTTCCTGATTCCTCATGTGCTTCATATTATAATAAATCACATATTGGTATTCTAACAACCAGACAGTGTGCTATCTAAGAAACCCCTTAAAAAAATCACAGTAAGAACAGCAGAAAGAAAAAAGAATCCCTGGAAATAGCAAATTCCCAAATAATAATATCAATTACCAAAGAAACAATTCAAGAACAGATATTCCTCAATCCTCACATATCATTCACACTTGCAACATAATTAACTGAAGACAATCCTCAGCGTAGAAGTATGGTTATAAAATTAGAATAGGGGAGCAAGGAAGAAGGGAACTAAAGATGGCATTCAAAGCAATTACAGGTCTTGGGAGTGAATGAACAGAAGCCAAAAGGTCTATCTGGAATGTTGCAATTGATGGCAAAACAACAGGGAGTGGACAAGCAGATCCCTTTCTCACCACCACAGCAAGTGCACATAGCACATATCTGGAAGCTTCCCAGCTTCCTTCTGCTCTCATTCATCACCATCATCATCTCCATCTTCTCAGCCTCCACCAATGGCACCATTGGAAATGACCCATTTGCCTCCTAATCATAAAAAAGCAATCTTTTTCAAGTTACAGCACTACCCAGAAGAAAATTTACCAAGTGAAACAAAGTAATTAGATAGATTAATCAATTTAGAAAAAGGTAAACCTAGATTTTGTGAGTGGGAGAGGGAAAAAACACTTACATGGATCAAGCTTGCATAATTGCCTAAAATGGATACAAAAATGAGAGAGATGATGAGGCCATGAGCAGGTTTCATGGTTGGTTGGTAACTGACAAGTTCTTCTTGCTCTTCTTAGGTTTATGTTAGAGAAGGGGCTGTTAATCTTGTCCTGAGTGGACAAGCTTCATATAGGTGCATCATAAATGAGTGTTTGGTGCTTTTTATGTATAAAGATTGAAGCTTTGACTTGGTTTGATTGTGGAGGGAACAGTAGTGAACCAAACCAAGCTGAATAGGTAGCTTTGCAGATAGCGCAAGAAATGGAAAGTGTAGAATCTAAAAAGATAAAGAGGAAATGAATTCTGAGATAGAAGTTGCAAGAGAGCTATAGCAGAGAAGAGGAAGGTGAAGGACAAGAAAAGAAACGAGGGTTTCCTATCATAAACAGAGGTTTGCAGGTATCTAGACTAGAGGTGAAGAGTACAATGACAGAGAAATGTCATGAAAAACAGCTTTTTAACCTTTAAAATTAAGAATTTAATAATTATAAAAGTCGTGATTTTATAATTAAAAAAAAAAACTGAGGCTCTATGCTGTTTTGCAACTTCATGTCAATTTTACCTTGGATTAGTAGGGTTCACTACATTGAAAATGGTCACACTTTAAATCACCTATTTTAGCCTGCTATTACAGGTTGAACGCAACGACCACCCCTCCATTTTTTACACCTCTTTTTTCACCATTTTCCCCAGCTTGTTACCATTGCATGACCAGACATCATAGCCAAAACCACCTAAACACAAAAGTAGCTCTAGAACATCGCAATCACCCATTCCAACCCCAACCACTTATGCTATAGCTTCCAAGGACAAACTTAACCACATCGGCCAAGCCATAATCCCATGGCCGACACCTTAAGCCCACCAAAAACTACCCTTTACCTTACCCTTTTTCCATCGCACCACACCCTTATCGAGCCTTAACTAGCCAAAGGTGATATGTCGGAGAGTGTGATAGAAAACGCGTTGGCAATGTCAAAAACAACAGCAACGCAAAGTACGACGACGATTGAGAGCGCGACAGCCTTTGCAGATGGAAGGGCGTAGCTAAAAATGTTACAACATGTTTTTCTTTATAGTAGGTGAATTTAGTGGTTTAAAGTTGTATGAGTAAAAATGGGTGCATAATAGATAAATCGTCCAAATATTCTTTCATCTTAAAGCCTCTAGTGAGTTTATCAGGTTTAAATTTTGCGTGAAACTTTCTTCACGTGTATTCATAGTGTTAGGAATGCAATAGGTTTTCATGTTGGAGGAGAAAGAATTATGGGAAAAGTTAGTAGAAGCAACTTTTACGAAAGGAGAAGTGATTCTAAAATGTTCAATTGTGTCTCCAAGCATCAGCTAAATAAGTGGGGAAAATATGTAAAGCTAAATTGTTTTATGATAATGTCAAAATAAGAGAGAATTAATTCCTGTATTACTCCACTAAGAAGCTATAAAATAAAATGCTTTATCATACTTTTAATCCTCTTAATATGGTTTATGTGGATTTTACTCCCCCAATAATTTTTAAAGTAGATTTTGCTTCTACTTTTTTAATTGCTCCAATCAAGTCCCTCAATTGCCATTATTCTACTTTAAACTCTCAAATTATCATTTTCTAAAAAAGTCTTTGTAAATTGAAGAAAAAAAAAACGAGATGGATGTTGGGTGTTTGTATGTATAAATATCACTATTATTATTTTATTCCTGAAAATTAAGTTTGCTATAAAAAATAATCATGAGAAAATGTACATCTTACTTTATCTCTTCGCGAGTGTAGATTGAGACGTAATTATAGAATGAAAGCTATAACTTGAAGAGTTCAATCGGCTAGTCCTTCTTCCTAATCAGTTGTAAGATTATAACTTCTTCTAATCTATCATGTTAGTGGCAGCAAACTCAGCTCAGGTGCAATGGTTCGTAGAATTGAAGAACTCTTCAAGATGCAGACAGATGATATAGATTGAGCTGCAGTTTATATGATCGAATCAATATATAACTTTAATCCAATTGCTTCATTACTAAAAGAGCTAAATATGTTTGGCTTAATTGCAATTTTAGTCCCTCATGTATCACGTTTGTGCGATTTGGGTCCCCCGTTTTTTAATTGCGCGATTTTAGTCCTTCAATTTTTAATTTGTGCAAATTAGATCCATCCGTCAAGGATCCGTTAAATTGTTAACAGAAAATGATGAGTTAGCATTTTTATTAATATTTATTAACACTATAAATTCCTCCCTACCTCGAAATCTGCACCCACCAGGAACCACTATTCACAGCTCACAAACCCTAATTCCCTTTCTCTCCCACGGCCGCTCCTTCCCCCTCTTTCAACCTCACGGCCACCCACACTTCATTCCTCACTTCACTCTTCTCTCTCACGTTCTACTCCTTTCTTCGTTCTCCCTCTCCGTCGCGGTTTTCTTCTTCTCTCCGTGGGCTGAATCGACTAGCACCACTTCCATGGCTAGAACCAGCACCATCGTCTCCCCCCTATGATGTTCGAACCACCATCACCATCGTCTTCTTCGTCAGCTCATTTCGGTTTCCATTGTGAACCCAGTGGCAATCTCAAACGCACAGAACAAAGAGAGGTTGAAGTTGAAGGAACTCTTCGATGTAGCCAATGAGAGGTATCGCACTGCTCCCATGGAAGGCGTTTCCTTCATCCTCGAACAGTTCAATACCGCTCTCGAGAAGTACGACTTCGATTCTGAAGTTGGCACCAAGGTCAACAACACTCTCTACTCTCACTGCCACTGTTCCTTCTTCTATTGTTTTCACTTTCAGAGATTTTTTTTATTGAAGCCTGAAAAAGGATTGATGGGATTGAGTTGTTAGTGTGCATTTGGTTCCTCATTTGGGAATTGGGAGCTTTAGAATCAAAATCCCAAAACCTAATTTCTTTCATTTCACTTCCAAATTTATTTATGTTGTTCTATTCCTGTCTTCAATTTTTCTGCTGGGTTGTTCTGTACCAATTCATGTTTAGTACCTGGGTTATGTCTTTTCTTCGATTTTTCAGCTGCCCTTGTTTGTGTTAACCACACCCCTGTTGAAGCTCATCACGCAGCCACCGGTGATAGGTATTACAGGGATTGGGTTTTGGGTTGCGGAGATGGGTGGTGCAGGGAGCCTAAGGAGGGAGATGGCAGCGTGGCGGAGGGGAACGAAAGAGGTATGGGGTGATTGGAGTTTGGAGATGAGGGAGGAGAACGAAAGGGTGATATTGCATTTTTGGATTTGGATGTTGGTGCGGTGGCTCTTGGCGGCCGGAGGTGGAGGTTACAGTGGCTCTTGGCGGCTAAAGGTGGACACTGATGTGAGTATGGTTCAGATGGAAGTAGAAGTCCTTGACATGGAAACTATATTTTTGTAAAAAATAAAAAATAAATGCTTAAGTAGAAAATATTGTTTAAATATTAATAAAAATGCCAACTCATCATTTTCTGTTAACAATTTAACGGATCCTTGACGGATGGATCTAATTTGCACAAATTAAAAATTGAAGGACTAAAATCACGCAATTAAAAAACGGGGGACCTAAATCGCACAAACGTGATACATGAGGGACTAAAATTGCAATTAAGCCAATATGTTTTTGATTCCTCTAACTATTATCAGTCAAATTTAGTTCCTCAGGAGCCGGAGGAGCCTACGGTAGCGTTTGGCCCAGCTTTTTTTTAACTTAAAAGTTACTTTTAAGTTAAAGCTCACAATAAGATCTTAAAAAAAAAGGCAAAAGTTGTTTGTCAGTTTTCGTTTTTTTTAACTTAAAAGTTACTTTTAAGTTAAAAGTTGTTTGGTGGTCGAAGGCAGTGATGGTGGCCAGAGGCGGTGGTGGTGGCCGAAGGTGGTGGTGGTGGTCGGAGGCGGTGGTGGTGGTGGCCAGAGGTGGCGGTGGTGGTCGAAGGCGGCGGCGGTGGTCGGAGGTGGTGGTGGTGGTCGGAGGTGGCAGTGGTGGTCGGAGGTGGCGGCGACGGTCGGAGGTGGCAGCGGCGGCGGCGGTGGTCGGAGGTGGCAGTGGTGGTCGGAGGTGGCGGCAGTGGCGGTGGTCGGAGGCGGTGGTGGTGGTCGGAGGCGATGGTGGCTAGAGGCGGTGGTGGTCGAAGGTGGTGGTGGTGGTGGTGGCCGAAGGAGGTGGTGGCCGGGGCGGTAGGAAGTGAAAAAAGTAACTTATTAGAAAAAAGCTCCCTCAATTAACTTTTTACTTAAAAGTTACTTTTCAACATTTTGTATGTAAAAAAAAAAGTAACTTAAAAGTAACTTATTTTTTAAGATCTTATACACAATTGTGTTTGGCCCAACTTATCTTAAAAGCAACTTAAAAGTCAAAAAAAAGTTGGGCCAAACACTACCTACGTATCCGGTGAAATATTAGTTATATTATCATCAAAAAAAAATTCTTAAAATATTTACCAGCAAAAATATATGAAACAGAAGACTTGTTAACTAAGATCGACCGTTTAGGAGAAATAACAAGTTGAGATTAAGCCTAATGAAGAACTCTTGAAGTTGAAACTCGTCATAGCCAAGCAATCACCCCATTGTAACTGAAGAACAAAAAAAATCCTCATAAACGGGTTTACATTATACAGAAGCATCCATATTTGTATAAAAAAATGTGAATATTACATTATAAAAACTATATTAAAACATTTGATATAGTTTACAGAAAAACATGTTGTAACAATCAACATCCTACTAAAACAATCAACATTTTACTAACTTAAAGAAGCACCCCAGGTGAAGAACCAGAGCTGGATTCATAGCAGAGGATTGATGGGGCAAGAGAATTTGGCTTCCAGGTTTTTCATCACTGGAAACTGAATAGGCCAGAAATCTATTAATTTCAGAAGAAAAAAGGGAAAAGCGGTGTTTACTGGGAAGCATATAAATTGGTTTTAACAAGATTGGTCCCTATTTGAGTTTTAATAGATTTAGTCCAGAGAGTTTTCACCTACTTGAGTTTTAGTCCTACTGAATGTTGAGCCCTACTGTTAAAAATTACCCTCATATGACTCATGTATATTTTAAGCATTTGAGTATTGGTCCCTATTTTCTGTGAAGAATCAGTCCCTATAATTTATAGTTGTTAAGGTATTAGTCTGCCAGACAACTATACAAATGAAAAAATATATACAGTCGATATTCAAACCAAAAAACCATAAAGTCTAAAAATTGAATGAGAAAAAGTTACATGGAACAAAGTCATATTTAATCTCGGGTTTTGATTCATTCACACTTCTCTTTCTCTTCCATCTCATTTCCTCTCACTTTTTCTTCCTATCTCTCATCTTTTTCTATCACATCATCTATAATATCTCTCATTTCTCTCACTTTGTGAGTGTGAATGGAGTGTGAACATAAACTAATTGTTTCAATAGTCTAAACTCCAGCTGCAATTTCCTTTAGAAGTTTATTATCATTTACTTTTGTTAGGGACCAAGAAAATGAAGACAAGAATAATGCATTTCAAAATTATTAAATCTAAAACTAAAGCTTATGTAGCAAATCATTTAAAATAATGATTTAATTTTAATCCACTAACATGGTAAACAATTTTACAATAATAAGGAGGCATTAGATATCACCTTTGAAAAAGGGGTTGAAAGCTTTTACAGAAAGTGAAGAATCAGCCATTACAATGATGTGGATGTTTCTTGTTTATTTAAAACAAACAAAAAATACAACTTCAATTGACCAAATTCGTAAAATAAATACTTACCATCATTGCTGGGTACCAGTTTGTTGTATCAACTGAGAGTATATATACTCATCAACTCTCTGTTTTGCCAAAGCTACCTGTTGATTGAAGTGTCAACAAAGATTGCATGAGTACATACGCAATAAAACAACAAAACCCCATACAACATTGCATATTTTGTAGTTGTGCAATAAATTTTTCCTTTAAGCTTAGAAGGTAGTACTTTCTATCACAAATCACACCTAAAGCATTCCTACATTTTATCCACCCTGCTTGAATCCAATCATTAATATCTCCGTCTATCACTATTTGTATGATAGATCCAAGGTATGTGACACATGAGACTTTTAATATTGTATGTTCTCCAAGTTTCACCTATGTTAATTTTGAGTCTCTTGCTAAACTTACATTCCATATACTTTGTTTTACTTCTATTAAGATGGAACCCATGTATTTCCAAAGCCTGCCTCCATATAACTAACTTTCCATTTATTCTTTCTCTCAGATCTCTGACAAAAAAGACATTATATGCAAAAAGCATTCGTCGTGGCATTATCTCTTGGATATGTTCAATAAGCATGTCTAGGACCAAGATAAAAAGATAAAGGCTCAACGTTGACCCTTGGAGCACACATATAAGTATATAACCATCAAGAAGTAGCAACCTTGGCTCATGTATCTTCACCTTTTGTTCTCACCTCAGTAGCAACCTCCTTATACATAGCTTTCATTGCTCAAATGTAAGCAATCCAAACTTCTTTCTTCTCTAGAGCTTTCCACAAAACCTCTTTCGGTACTTTATCATATGCTTTTTTAAAATCAATGAAAATCATGTGTGGGTCCTTGCTATTCCTTCGATATCTCTATTTGTCTTAGTGAGCATATAGCTTCTATGGTTATTCTCTCTAATATGAAACAATATTGATTTTTTAAAGTGGATCTTGTCTTAAAACTCGTCAAATCACTCTCTCCCAAAGCTTCATAGTATGGCTCACGAGTTTAATCCCTCCACAATTTGCACAATTTTATGTCACCTTTCTTCTTAAAGAAAAAAAGGATCAAGTTATTCCTTCGGCATCCTCTTAGACCTTGTAATCTTGTTGAATAATTTTAAGTCAACTTATGCCTTTCTCTCCCAACCCTTTCCATATATCATCTGGTCTAATTAGTAGCTACCTTATCATTAGTCGTCCTCTCAAATGCTTCTATCTTAGATTCTTAAATTATTTAGTAGTAGGAATAATTTTGACACTACTCTCTCTAGTGTTGAAGTCTATCAGAGTTCAAAGAACACTTATGTCCTTTACTGAAAAGTTTATGATAATTGTTTCCTCTTTCCCTGATATCCTGTTCCGCCACCCACAATTTCTCCCAGTCTCTTACTTGAGTCAAATCTCTTGTTTTTTCTTCCCTACTTTTAGCAAGTCAGTAGACACCTCCATTTCCCGCTTTTGTGCTTACGCACTACTATAGTCCATTAAATGCACTTGCTCTATCTTCACTTAGAGTCTTCTTATTGTTTGGCTTAACTACCTTCTATTTATTCCAATTTTTATCGTTTTTACGCCAGGACCATATATAACACTCCCTTTTAACCTTTATCTTCTGTTGCACATATCCATCCTACACGTACCAAGAATCTTTACCTTTTCGCCTAGAGCCTCTTGATTATCCTAGTGTATTTTCGCCTACCTTTCGAATCCTTTAGTCATCTCGTTCCACACAACGTTAACACTTCCTCGGACTACTCAGAACTCTGCCTCCAAAACTTTTCCCTCAAACACCCATTGCTGTTGTTCCCCCTTAAAATTCCACCATTTAATTCTAAGAATGTTAACTTGCCTATTCCTATTTATTTTCCTCTTGACATGCACATTCATAACCAATATCTGTTAGGTGACCAGACTATATTGGTATCACTTCATAGATCATCCAAAGTCTTCTATCTGATTTCCTTATCAGAAAAAAAAAAATTCAATGTAGGAGCATGCCCCCCCCCCCAAAAAAAACACACTTATAAGATGTCCCTCCCTTATTCTAAAACAAGTGTTAGTCATAGTAAAATAAAGAGTTGAAGGGAAACCTAAGATGGTGTTACCCTCTGCATTTACTTAACCTAAACTACACCACCATGCACACCCTTATACCCTCTAGATACCTTCACCACATGACCATTTAGTTCTCCCACGAAAATCTTCATTTAAAGAGATTTCTAGACTTGAATGAAAAAATTCTCCCAGAATTTCATCTGGTGTTGCTCTTCAACCTCAACTTGTGGGCCTATGCACTGAAAACATTTTAACATTTCTCAGTCTACTATAATGCCTATGTACCAAAGCTATGATCCTATCACTAATCCATTTGGACGTCCACGATCTAACACTCATATGTAATAATGCCTATGTACCAAAGCTTGAATTTCAACTTATCAAGTCATTTTGCCTATTCTCCTACCAATTTAGTTTTTTGCAGCCAAATAAAATTATCACAGCAGCACAATGTCTCGAACTGTCGAACATCAACACTATATTGCTTCTTCTTTTAGAAACATTGAAAGGGTAAGAAATCAATAACAAGAGCAAAAGCCTTATCCCACTAAGGGGTAAAAAATCAATACCAAACAAAATTACCTGTTGAGCACTACCGCCAAATTGAATATGCCTATGCTTTTGTTCACCTTTTCCACCGTAAACCTGCAGCATTTTCCAGTTGATGAAGAGATAAATCAGCCGAAAAATAATTATGGGAATTTAAGAAGAAAAACCAAAGAACACTAATTTAATTTACATGATTATACAATGGAATTACATAAACGTTTGAACTTATAAAAGTGACAGTGTCAACAAATTTGAGTTCATTTATCAATTTACCTACAGCTGAAACAGATTAAGCAATCGAATATGCTCTAGCTTGTTCAATAAAAAGTATAAACTATTCATTCAAGAATATGGAATTCTAATGATCTAAGTTGGCATTCGTTACCCAGTGTATATCCTTTAATTATTTGGTCCATATAAGCTATGAAAATTTAATGAGAGAAGTGAGATCCAAAAATCTTATTCTCAGTACTCACCAATAAGGTAAAAAACTAAAACAGGTCCAGCATCTATATTGACGTCTATGTCTATTTGAGATCCAACGTTACTGTTTCCCTATGCAGAAACTTTACACTTAACGGCAAAGTGACAATTGAATACGAATCCAAACAGTGAAAAAAAATCATCTGTAGGACAGACTTTACAATGATGCTCACATATTTGAACAATGGTTGTGCTTCAAGCAAAGACTAACCTTGATCATTGCTCCAGACTCATTTCTGATCCTTGATATGTTTGAGCCGCACCTACCGATCAACCCACCAACCATTGTTTCCGAAATCAGCATCTCGAATGTAACATAATCAACTGCAAGATTGGTTGTCCTAGAGATGAAGTGGTTGTAAGACAATATTCAAAACCTGATATAACTGCTAAATTACAGCTAAAAATTGTTCTGATATAGAAAACATTAAATAACCTGAAGTTGGGTCGAGATATGGTTGGGAGGGTCGAATTGCAGCATAATTGTATGTTGGGCTGATTGAAATCACTTGCCTCGGGGGATTTTCCCTGTGAGTAGATATAGGTTAGAGAAAACGACAAGCTAAATTTAAAAAGTAAATTGGAAACAGGTTAAAAATCTATACAGAAGTCCAAAAATCAGACCTTAATTGACAACCTATTTCCTCCAAAGCCTTCATTACGGCAGGAACATCTCCTGATAACTAAATTCAAGAAGAACTTCAATCAAAATTCAGCAGCAAAAGAATATGATGATGGTAAGAACGGCAGACCGAAGCATACAGAAAATGTCTAATTTAAATTCCGAACACATCTTCATGATACATGGTAGAGGACTCTTATCTGAAATCTTATATGGTAAGTTAAAGTACAAGAAAGAAAACACAACAAGAAAAATTACACTACAATTATTTTCTTAAAAGAGAAAAAAAGAAAGAAAAATTATTCAAATCTACCTTTTGGGGGAAACCTCTCAACAAATACCGAGAACTCTTAAAAACTGTTTCGTACCATTCAGGAAAAAATTGATTACATAATCTCTCGTAGTCAAAATTGAGCATCACTTTAGACACCCACCTGTACTACTCTATCAGATTCATGGGCAGAAGCACATAGAGGCAACTGATTCGGTGCAAGAACTGTAACAGTGGCACCAGAAGAGTTCCGCAACTTTTCAATGTTTTGACCAGACATCCCAATCAATCCACCTGCCTGAGACCCAGCAATTAAAAGTCTTATTGTATTGGCAGCCACATGTCCTGCAGCAACTTTTGATGCATCAAGACTGCTATCATCCTCCTGTTATATAGAGCAAGACTCCATCAATTCATCTGAACAGCAGCATTAACCAAAAGTAACACCCAACAGGACCAAGACTATTAACTCAATTACATAATGATCTTTCAAAATAATGGACTAGTGGTATACAAAAAACTAAGTCACCACATGCCTATCAGAATTGCAAGAGAATGAGTAGCTTAAGACACCTGACAAGGTTTATAATAAAAATAAAAATGTTCTAATCACTGAAGCACAGATAAAGTAACACGTATTGCATCCAACAAAATACTATACAGGAGTAGAGCAATTTATAAGAAAAATAGCATACAAGGTATTGTCAATGAAATATTTAAATCATACACATTTGTTAAACAAAAAACTAATATCAGATTTAATATTAAAATTAAAAACTATAAAATATTACATAATGTGATTCATTTCCAAGAAAGTAAAAATCTGGCTTTGACATGTATTGCATGTTTTATTGATGTTTTGATCGAGCTCAACGGCGTAGTGTGATCCATATAGCTGACCTAACTTAGTGGGATAAGGCTTTTGTTGTTGTTGTTGTTGTTGTATAAAAGGACATAATGACACAATCCACAACTCAAAATCACAACAATCTTCAAAGGTCATGTCTAATTATGCATATTACAAAAAGTATGAGAGTGGAAGGCTTAAGAATGTTCAATTGATCAGGACTCTTACCTTTAAAATTAAATTGGCTATATGCTCAAGAGCTTTCTCTGCATCAGTAACCTTTTCATCATTGTCTTTTGAACTAATAATGATAACACGTTCTTCATGTCTCTGCCCAAAAAGAAAACATGGGATTGGATGCGGTAAACACCAGTTAGTCTAAGCAACAACAATAACTAGACACATGTATCTTAAATTAACTATTAACTAATGATCATAAACTATAATGCCAATTCAAGCACTTCAATCCAAATACTAACCATTTATTAATAATCGGCAAAACTGAATGAAGTTTGTGTCATTTGAGTATATGACATAAATCAAATGCAATAATATTAACAGAGATTTCAGTTAGGATGAAGAGGATACAATAGGATTTGTTCTCTTTCACATAAACATCCAAAATATAGGATGAATTTAGTTAAACATTAGGATTTTCTATAGATAAATATAAATGTTTTCTATATCCAATCCTAGAAGACAAGGTTTATATGGGAAATATATTCCACACCTCCACCTATGTATTTGAAGTTTCTGTTGACCAAAATAACTAATAATACAAAAATTACTTTCCTTCTCTATGGTATCAGAGCTCCAAGAGTTATAAGAGTACAGCATAAACAGTCTCTTTGGGAGCCAACTGAGACCTAGCATCCTTAAGAGAAATAATTGACAGTACGGCTTGGGCTGACCAAAGTCCTGCTACAACAATAACCAGGATGACTTCATATTCTACAGCAACCAACAGTCTCTAATTGACTGCTCACAAATGGAGTGGTAAAAAATAACTAAAGTAAAGTAGGCAGCTTGAGAAGCTTGTGATTGTTCAAAAGAAGAAATGGGAACATTCGAATGACAAAATTAAACCCAGCATCAGAAGATCCTACCTACATATAGTGGAGATAGGAAAAGTTCATGGTTATTGTATGGCTTGTAAATAAGTGGAGCCCTTAGCAAGAAGGGAAGGAGTTAAACATACCTACACTGATTCAGAGAACTCATCAAATATTTGTATTCAGGACTCAGACTGAAAACAAGCAAGGGGATCATGAAATGCAAACATTGTGAAATGAAATGCAAACATTGTGGAAGGGTTGGATCTAGGTTATGGAGATAAGTGAGAATGCCTAATTGACATTGCAAGACATATGCAGAGGCAAGAAAATTGTTGAGTTTATATGTTCTCTGCTGGTATCAACAGAGAATTGGATTCAGTGAAAGGGAGAATTTTAGGCCAAAAACCACTCCCAAATATGGGAGAAGTTGTCTCACAGGTTGCAAGAAGGCACAGTAAAGTATTATGATCAAGAGGCAAGATCAAGAATCAGAGTTCAGCCTTGGTCTCCAGCAGGCAGATTTGGATGGAGATAGGAGGAATACCAAGAAACCAAGGTTTGGTCACTGCAAGGAGCCATGGCATACCTTTGTTTCTATAGTGCAGCTTCTGATGGAAATAGACAGAAAATAAAGAAACCATTGAGAGATCACTGCAAGTAGACATGGCGTATCTGTGGGCTATGCTGGAAAACACATGCTAAGCCTATTATTGAAAGTAAACAAGAGACAGTCAAGCATTTCAGGCCTTGATTGAAGATCAAGGTCATAAATCTTCTCCAAGAGAGTTTCACTTCATAAAGCAAACAACTAGACACCCTTGTCAAACTTTTGCAATCTTCTAATAAACTGGAACAACAAAAGAATGAACTTTATTAGGGAAACCTAGATCAAGCCTGCTCCAATGTGGTCATAAACTTGAATTAGGGAAGGAATCACTCTACACAAAAAATAGCTGGATAATTCAAGAAGTCCAGCACCTCTCCAAAACCACCCAACATTACAACTGAGATGCCCTCTTCTATCTATACTCTTCTATTTATTAACAAACCCTAAATTCATTACAATAACCTCCTATAGTTAGTAGATAACTAACTTTCACTATCATAACAAAATAGCCAGTTATACCTTCCCCTACTGCACCTTTATTTCTCCTAATATACACTTTCTTTATTGGGGACTGAGGTTTATCATCATCAAATGTGTCAGTAAACCATACTCTTAGTATTCCTTGGCTAAATTAGGTAATTTACCTTCTTGCTGCTTTAGTTCCAATTCCTTCAATAAAAAATCCTTGGATTATAGAATTAGGTGCAACAGACCACATGACTGAATCTTCAGAACTGTTTAGTTTACATTATTCAAGTGTATGGAATAATTAAAAAAAAAATGAAACAGATGAATCTCTCTATGCTATAGCAGTAAAGCTTCAACTGCTCTTTCCCATTCAATTATTATATATGATGTCTTCAATGTCTCAAAATTGTCATGGAATGTCTTGTCAGTTAGCAAACTTGTTCATGATATTAAATATGAAGCTTTTATCACACTATATTTCAGGACATGGGACAAGGGAAGAGGAAGACTATCCGCATTAAGCAGTGCTAAACAAGGTGGACTCTGCTTCTTCGAAGATGAATATGAATTATAGGGACGAGCTCCAACTACTTGTTTGAGTTCTGTCAAATGGCAGCCTTGCAGTGCCAAGATGGAAAGGTGGGGTGAATTTAAGTTTTAACATGTCATTTGAAGGAAATGGAGTGGTGGACTTTGAATGGCAGGCTACAAACTATCAGAAGCTAATGGTTAGTGCAGTAGGCCGGCTCATGCATTCCCCCTTTGAAGAACTTCTAAGCTGTAAACAGAATATTCAGGTCTTAAAGAAAAATCCTAAAAATGGAGGCTATTTTTTGTGGGAGTATATGCCTATGATACACTGACACACTGAATTGTAACTACTTAGAGTAGCTAAGCTTCTGCTAGCATTAGTTAGAGCTGTTGTACTTGTACAGCTGTCAGGTAGTTGTTAAAGTTAGTAACTAACTAAACTAACTTCAGTTATACTAATTATTCTATATAAACAATATTGAAGCACTCATTCAATGAGAACCAGATTCACATTCATGAAACACTTCCTCTTTCTCTTGAAAAACTTCATCATGGTATCAAGAGCCTGAAATTTGGAGTCTCTCTTGAACTTCATCATTTTCAAGAGTTAAGTGCAAAGAGTAGTGGAAATCTATACGCATGCTAACAGGGCAATACCGGCCGCTGGTTTTTTTTCCCTCGCCTACCAAAGAGATGTCACAAACAGAAAGAATCAATTCAATTCAGCACAAGCCTGAAACCCCTAAATACAGAACAGTCCTAACTTCACCCATTGCCTCGGTTTTTTCCTCTCATGCGTCTTTCTCAGCTACGAAGCACACGCCATAAAAAGAAAAGTAGAAAACCACATCAATTCAACTCCTCACAAGCCCCAAATCCCAAATTAGGCACAGAACATTAGTTCTAAACATAATTTTAATAAAAAAAAACATTTTTCCCTCAGCTTTATCAGTTACCAAACAGCTCCCAACGAAAAACATCCATCTATCCCCTCAAAATACACAAACGCAAATTAAAAATTAAAATCTCAAAAGCAAAACCCTAATTCTTTATCCATCGCTTTCTCAGCTATCAAACAGATTCAGGAAAAAATAAGGGACTCACAGCGATAGCGTCAGCGATCTTGATGGTGGCTTTGGTCTCCTCTCGAATCCTCTGTATGCGGCAACCTTCCTTCCCGATAACCTTCCCGATCTGCCGCGACGGCACGATGATCCTGAATATCACGTCCTGACCCTTCACGCGCTTGGCCGCAGACTGATCCGCCTCGGTGGCGGTGCCCGGAGCCTCATCCTCGCGGCGGCGCTTCCCGTAGGCGGGGTTCCCCGCTAGGTCGTAGGCGAGGTTCCCCGATGGGTCGTAGGCGGGGAAGGGAACCTGGAGGGGCATCTGCATGGGCATGGGCATTGGCATGGGCATGGGCATGTTGTGCATCTGCATCTGCATGTGCATCTGCATAGGAACCTGCATGGGAATGGGTGCCATCGCGTTCTGCTGAGGAACCATGGGGTTTATCGGAATTTGACCTTGCTGCGACATTGGTGGTTTTGTTCTGCAGAAGGGAAGACCAGCTAGTTTTGCAGGGGAGGAAAATATAGGGTTTTAACACTGTAGAATCACCAAGTTGTCCTTTATCTATGGAGTATTATTTATTTACACTTACTTCTTCATTTTTAAATTTGAACTGAAAATTTAAGAAAAATGAAAAACATTTTTTGTAGTTTAAAGCTATTTTTTATAAAACTAGACTGAAACAACAAACTAGCCTAAGGAATCCCTAAGCAAAATTGTGTCAAGGTTAAAGCAAGGATTCTCAAGCACTCTAACCCCCGTCAGAGGTGAGGCCGATTTGGCTAGGAAATCTGCCGCAACGTTACACTCCCTCAGGATGTGCTTGAGAAAAATATCTCACTCCCTTCCAAGAAGCTCCTTCACCTCCCCAACTTCATGCATAAATCGCACAGAATCAGGATTATTAACAGCCTTGACAAGATCGCTAAAATCCACTTCACAAACAATGGACCTAAACTCTCTTCTCCAAGCTAGTTGTAAGTTGTAATCCATCTCGAAGGGCTAATGCTTCAGCTAGAAACGTTGAACCACCCATGGTGAAGGAAGAGAATCCACCAAGCCAACCCCCATGGGCATCACGCAAGACACCGCCCTCGCCCATACAATCCGCATCACGCAAGGTATTTTATCACTACTCAATGTATTTTACCACTTACCGATAGTGTTGGCAGAATTGAACCTGACCGGTTGGTTCAATCACGAACTAAGACCTTTAACATTCAGTCCTCTCCCATAATCAAACTGCATCCAAACCGGTCAATACCGGTAAAACCAGTTAGAAGGTCTAAAGTCGGTCAAAGCCGGTTCGGACTGTTTTTGTTTTTTGTTTTTGTTAACTATACTTTTTGCCCTTGTAAATTAAGCGAATTTTATTTTTAGTCCCTCGTCGGCATAAAGATAGAAAATCATCCCTTCACTTTAGAAAATAGCATTGTTTTCTCGCTTGAGCTGGAGTTTCGGCCACTTTTCCATGTGTTTGGTCAGATCCTATGTGGCACGCCACATGTTAAAATTTTAATGATGTGGAATTTGAGAGTATTTTTAACATTTACACATCCCATTAATTAACCTAATGGTAATTACATATCAGAAAAGTTAATTAAAAACAAAAGTCTAGTACCCACAACAAAACCCTAAGTTCTGAGTGTAACTTCAAAAATACCTAGCCTTATGATTTTGTCCAAAAATATGTCCAGAAGTGTGATTCTTCTTATTCGGCTTCCTTGCTGCTTCATGTCAATGGCTAGCTATACTGCCTCAGCTGTCATGCTAACGATTACTTTCTGTTAGGGGTGTTCGCGGTCTGGATTGGTTCGGTTTTAAGGGGAAAAGACATCCAATCCAATCACTTCAGTTTTGTCACTTCATCATCCAATCGGTTTTTTTCGTTTTTTAGATCCAAACCAAACCGATTCAATTTTTATCGGTTTGGATTGGATTGGATTGGGTTTTGGTTTTTTAAAAACATTGTAAATATCAAAATCAATGAAGATATAAAATTTAATTTGAATCATATAACGTCACATTACAAGTCTAAACGATGAGAGTTTGGAATAAAAAAATAAAGACGAAACAAAAGTCTCAAACAAATTTTTCACACTCACCATTCTTGTCTCAGTACCTCTAAAATAATAAGAAGAAAAAAGTTAATCATGCTTAGTAAGATGACATATTTTTTAAATATATGTTTACTTTGTTGCATATTTTTCAAATTATTACTTAAAACTCTATTTACCTTAATATATTTTCATAAATAATTACGTGTCATATAATAATTATATAAACTTATAAGGACGGAAATATGTAAGTATGAATTATATGATATATTTACAAATAATTTTTTTTTTGCAAACATTCGGTTTGGATTGGATTGGTTCGGATTTGAAATACAAATCCAAAATCCAATCCAATCCGACAAAAAAAATCGATTTTCTCGATTTTGGATCCGTTCGGTTTTCAGTTTAATTGGATTTTGGTTTTTTTGATCGGTTTTTTGTTTTTTATTGGATTGAATCGGTTATAAACACTTCTACTTTTTGTACCTCGGTTAACTTGTCTTTTCAGTCATCTTTATAGTCATTGCATATTTTTGTGTGCCAACAATAGCTAAATCATGACAAATTTTTAATAACAAGAGCATGCATAAAATGAAAAACCTCAAAAATTTAACACTAGTTCCTAAGGTAAAAAAAAAAAAAAAAAACCTCAAAAAGGGCAAATAAGTCATAATCAAACAAGAGTATAAATCTAATTATACTATAGAAAATTTTAGAACGCTGTTTTTTGAGAGGGGTTAAGGCTTGCAGTTATCTCTATAGATTAAAAAAGAAAAATGGTTATAAGAGCCACTGCAAGAGCTTATTGCTGACGTGACCGTTTATTAAGCATTATGCTTCCTCATTCAATCTCAGCACTATCGTGTCCACGTGGCACTCTCTGGGCAAACGCTTCCTGGCTAAACGGCCCCACTCTTGCATTTTCTCCCAAAGCCCTAACCCTGGTTTTCCCTCTTCACGAGTTCCTCATGTGGCAATAAACACGTTTCCATCCATGGCCAATGAATTCTGACGCGATCCCTTACCTGCTTTTTGGTATGGCTCTCAATGTTGATGACCTCTCAACAATCTCTCCTTCCAAGGATACCTAGAACATTGTTGTGAGAAGAAGTATTGTTTTTATATCTTTTTTTAACCCTCTTCTTCTGTTTTTCGGCCCATATATATAATATTCTCATTCTTATTGATATATAAGGTTTTTGGAGATGAATGACTCTGGGAGTCATGTTTTGAGCCAGCTGATTGACTCTGGAAAAGTTTCTACTGAAGATGAATTTCTGAAGTTTACAGATGGAAAAACAATTGAACAAATCAAGGACATGGCTGAGGTTTGTTATCTTTTTGCTATTATGCTATCCTCTTCTATTGCTTATCTTTTTTAAAACTCTACTTTTGTATGTTGTCATGCAGAAATCTTTCTATGTTGTGCTTGGTACCATCAAGTTCATACCATCTAGTAATGAATGGTGGTATCCTGGCTGTAAGTGCAGCAAGAAGGTATATCCTGATGAGAACATGTACTTCTGCGAGAGCTGTAACCAGCATGTGGTTTTCACGAGCCCTAAGTTCCGACTGCAAGTGAGGGTCATGAATGTCAAGGACAGTTTCAGCACTACTGTGACAAAATCTCAAGCTTCTGGCAGCAAGACGGTTTAATCTTTGCTGTTTTTTTTTCCTTTTCATGTTAATATATGAGATGTATGTGAAATGAGTTTTTTTAAACCATGCAGCATGTTCCAAAATTTGTTGGCCTCTATCTCAGGGAGACTGGTATCGATTCATGGTTGTTAGATAAGTGGAAGCTACTGGGTTGTTTTTTGGGTTATGAAGAATTTTGTTTGACTTGGATAATTATAAAAAGCTTTTGTATGCTTCAATTTCGCTACATCGTTCCAAGAACCATGTTAATTAATTTCTTATTAGAATGGGGTGCTCAAATGATTTTGCTTGTCACTATCCTTCTATTACTCCTTATAATAATCTATTGTTTTCTGTGTTGTGAATAATATCCCTTCTTAACAATGTCCCCCAAATGTTATTCCAATTTGATGTATTAGTTATTCAACGATTTTATTCATTATTTTTTCATCCTGAAGATCATTTTGAGTTCCCATTATTATGGTGTGTCCTCATGTTATGTTAAATCCTACACTGAATGAGTTTTTTATATAACTAATATTATAATTATAATTATGGGAGTTTATTCATCGGAAAAACGTCATACCCGCTGGATCCCACACATTTTTTTTTCTCTTCATAACTTTTTTCTAGTCACATTATACCATATACGCATTCATTTATCTCTTCTTTGCATATATTTCTCTAGTGGTTTATAACTGTTGGGTGTTCATCAATTTTTATTGTTATTAAATAGTTATTTTTTCTAGAGCACCATTGACAATTATTTAGCCTGTTTGATTTCTGTTTTTAAAAACAGTTTTCTGTTTTATAAAATTAAAAAACAAAAAAACTTGTTTGGTTAAGATGTTTTCTTAAAATTAATTTAAAAACAGTTTCCTATTTTTTTGTTTTTAAAACAGAAAAACCAAAACAGAAAAAAGTTGTTTTTGTTTTTTATTTTCAGCTTTTGTTTCAGAAACAACCAAGACACGAAAAATATGTTGTTTTCTTACATTTCATTAATGACATTACTGTAATTAAAAGGAATTAGAAAGTAAGGGTTTTTTATTTTTTTATTTTCAAAAATGTTTTTAAAATCATATTATCAAACAAGTTTTTTTCTTTTATTGTTCTAAAAAGTAGTTCTTAAAAACTATTTTAGAAAACAATTTTGAAAACAAAAAAATTGAAAACACAATCAAACACACCCATTATTTCTTTCAAGTATTTAATGTAATTATATCTCCACAGTCAAACTCTATTTTGATAGTATGTATGGAATTTGTTTATAAGAAGCTAATATGAATAGTTTTTGAGTAGCACAGGGCGGGTTGTTAAATTGCCAACACTTGTTGAATGTGAGGAATGAATTCTTGCATTCGACTTTCGCAGACTACTTCTGTAAGAAATGAAGAGTCTGAAATAGACTAAATTTTAAATCTGAAATAATCGGCATTATACTGAGTTGTTTAAAAAAAAAGTTTCATGGTATAAAAATTGATTTTGAAGAAAGAGAAGGTTTTAAATCCATGACTCTAACATGCTAGTAATAAAATTGAATTGATCTAGTTAAGCCATGTGAGTAGTTTACTTGAGCCTTCTCTGATATCAAATTAAGTAAGTAGACATATTTCAATAATTTTTTTTACATGAATAATATTTAGGGAGATCGAACTATCGATTAAATGTTTAAGGAGCTCAGATATCTATCAAAGTGACTAAACCTTGGTTCTTCCATGTTATATATGTGTTGAAGAAGAATGTTTTGACACTAACTATTTTTTTTTTAAGACATTAACTTTTTTTTTTTTTGTTTACATGGAAGGCACTAACTATTCTTAAACGTGTGATTAGAAAAACGGTTAAGGATAATGTAATGTAATTTTTAAGTTTTAACACTGGCAGTCAAAGTCAATAATATAATGCATCACTGATGAGGATGCAAATCAAAACTCCAAGAGTGTTGCTCTCTCTCTCCTCTTTCTCTCACTCAGTCGTTTCCCCGCACACGCAATTCTCAACTACCGCGCATGATCGTGGCGGTTCTCGAAGACGCGCATTTTCTCTCCGCCGTCGGCGACTTCCGATTTTGCTCCGGCGGCTCTTTGCCGGTAAACTTCCGACACAAAAAAAAAAAACAGATAATTTGTTTTCACGATTATTTGCGGAAATAGAAGAAATGAATTGATTCAATTAGGCTTTCAGCGGAAATAGAAGAAAATTGCTAATTGCTTATTGTTTTCAAATCACAGCCTTCTAATCGCTTAAATTCATAAATTGATGGAATAATTTTCAGGGCTTGAGGCACATTATCCATATGCGCGTGTGATTTTCTCAGTATTGGTCTTATACAATTTTACTGTATTCATTACTGCATTAGTTTATGTGATGATCACCCTTTAATATAGTTGAATTGTAGCAATTTTTAGCATTGGATAATGCTCATTAAAATGAAAAGCGATTTACTCTATTGCACAAATATTTTAATTGAAAATGAATTTTTCATTTTCTCCCTTACTCCATGACAGTGTTTCATTTTTCCATTTGGCATCTTGGTTCTCCAGTTCATTTGGGAGTTGAAAATTTTGAGAATTTGCTGAAAAAATAATCAAAGTTTCACTTGCACTTTGTAGGTGCTAAATTTCTGCACTTCAAATTAATGGCATCGGGGCATTAGTCATTAATTGTTTTCTTTAGAGAGAGCTGACATCAAAGGCTGGAATTTGTTGTCAATATGGCTTCTAGAGTAATTTCGCAAAAGAAAAGGAGCCTCTTCTCCACTCCTCTGAATTGTCAACCTATTCGCTTTGTCCTTGGATTCTCAAGTGATGGGCGTGGTCAGCCATTCGAATCGAGTGAAGTGGATGGTTTGAGTCAGTTTCCCTTCTATTCATCTGCAACTGCTGAGCATAGACAGGGAACAAATGTGTTCGCAGTCAACAAAGATGATCTAGCACCTTGTGCAGCGTCGAGATTTCTCTTGCATAGTTCCTTTAGAGTTTCAAATTTTGGATTTAGAACTGAGAAAGCAGAGTTAGTTTCTCTTTCGAGATTGGGGTGGATGTCCCATTGTACCCGTTATATTTCCATGGCAGCAGATAGGGCAAATGATCAATCAGCTACTAAACCAAAGAAGGAAGCTTCACCAGAGGAATGTGATGAAGCTGTTGAGGACTTGAGTACCGTAAAAGCAAAAGCTAAGGCTAAACAATTGCACGAATCTCAGAAGAGTTCTGAATCTATTATAAAGAGATTATGGGCTAAGATTCTAGGAATTGGTCCAGCTTTCAGAGCTATTTTGTCAATGAGCAGGTTTAAAATTTACTACCTCTTGCTTTTATGTATGATATAACTGTGTGCATGAGACTTCTCTGGCTTTCCATTACATAGGGATGACTGGGCAAAGAAGTTACGTCATTGGAAGGATGAATTTATATCTACCCTAAAACACTACTGGTTTGGGACAAAACTGCTTTGGGCTGATATTAGGATAAGCTCCAGATTATTGTTGAAACTTGCCAATGGAAAGAGTCTTTCTAGAAGGGAGAGGAAGCAACTCACAAGGACAACAGCTGATATTTTCAGGCTAGTTCCTTTCGCTGTATTTATCATAGTTCCATTCATGGAGTTTCTGTTGCCAGTATTCCTGAAACTGTTTCCGAACATGCTGCCTTCCACTTTCCAGGACAAAATGAAAGAACAGGTAATTATTAATGTACTCATCAAACACTATTTGCTTAACTGCTGTCTTGCTTTATTATCACTTAATTTTGGGAAGGCTTAACCTGTAGGAGGCATTGAAAAGAAGGCTAAATGCTAGAATAGAATACGCCAAGTTTCTTCAAGATACTGTAAAAGAAATGGCAAAGGAGATTCAGAATGTACGAGGTGGAGAAATCAAGAAGACAGCAGAAGATCTTGATGAATTTATGAACAAGGTCAACCATGCTTTTCGTGATATAGTTATTACTTATACATTTTAGCTGTCCTCTCATGAGCAATTTTTTTATACTAATTTTGTATTTATTATGCTAATGGAACAGGTCAGAACGGGTGCCCGAGTTTCAAATGATGAAATCCTAGGTTTTGCCATGTTATTTAATGATGAGCTCACTTTGGACACCATTAGCAGGTTGGTGCTTCTACGATTCCTTATGTTCAATTAGTTGTGCTCTCCTGTCTTGAATCTCATATTTTAGGATTCCATTATCATTATCATTATTAACATGTCTTGTGGTTATGAAAATGGAGAACAGGTCTCGCTTGGTAAATATGTGTAAATATATGGGTATCAGCCCATTTGGAACTGACGCATATTTGCGTTATATGCTCCGCAAAAGATTACAGGAGTAAGATTCATTTATTCTGTTTTTCCTTTCTGGAATAACTTTAATTTTGATGTTTGTATAGTTCGTTGGCTCTTATAGGTTAGGGTTTAGACTTTAGAGTTTAGGATTTAGGGTTCACAATGCAGTTCTTGATAACATGACAGAGAACTTCAAGAGACAGGGAAATAAGGAAAGGAGAAGAATTTGTGAAGGGAATGCATTAACCTCATATGTATTAGGCTCTCTGTGAATGTATTTATAATGATTTTCGTCAAGTACATGTTTAATACAACTAGTAGTCTAGCACAAGCTCTATCAATAATTTTCATTGCATACTAACATAATATTAACTTCCTACAAAATATAACAAGGAAAACAAATGGCCCCACCTTAGAAGGAAGAAAAGACAAGGGAAAAATGAAATTCTGGTCAGCACAACACACAAGCTTTTTGTGTTGTCAAAACTGCAGTATTTATTTAACTAAAGTTAGCATATTCAGTCAAAAACTCCATTGTTGTTGTGAGAGTCAATTGTGAATTGTTTGGCTATGGCAGGATCAAGAATGATGATAAGCTGATTCAAGAAGAAGGTGTGGAGACTCTTTCAGAGGCAGAGCTTCGTCAGGCTTGTAGAGATCGGGGATTACTTGGATTACTTTCAGTGGAAGAAATGCGGCAACAGGTTAATCATAAATGTTTAAATGGAACTTGTGCACTGCTACTCAAATCTGAAATCTCCAAGTTTGTGTTAATTTACTACTTGGGAAATTTTTGTCAATGAGAAACTGATCATAATTGCTATTCAGAAATCAAAACTACTATCTTCCCATAGTTACTATTTTCAGAACCCTTATTTTCTCATAATTGCTACTTTTAGAACGTTATTTTATTGACCCTTCTAATTATTTGACCACTGGTATCCGAAAATCAGATTGGATCCTGTTTTTCTGAGTTGAGTGGCATTGACCTCAAAGGGGTCAAAGCTCTCGCAGTGCCTTTTTTTTATTCACAAAACCCGAACCCAAGGGGAAATCAAGCTCACCACTTAGAGTCTTGCACTATCAGGCGTTGGTTATTGAACCTATTTCTAATCAGTTTTACCATTCACATCAGATACATCTCAAAGAGATCTCAAAAATGTCAAATTCTATTGTGATGGATGTATAATAAAAATAATAATGTCTTAATTCTTAAAAAAAGGGTTTTATAGCCATAGGTATTGCTCTAAATTGCAAGAGGAATGGAGAAAGCTACCAATGTTGATGAAAAAAGTGGGCAAAGTAACGCAGTATAGTTGGAAGACATTCATTAATGCTAAATAAAAGAGGCCATCTTATGGTTGTATGGTTTAAACAGATCCCGTGTTTGGGGTTGTAAATTGTATATTTCTTTGCAGCTTAATGACTGGCTGGATTTATCTCTCAACCATTCTCTGCCATCTTCCCTCTTAATTCTTTCTAGGTAATTAGTATGTTTCCGTTAAAATATTATCATTTTAAGGATATTTCATTCTGGAAAGGTATGGTCATCTCATCCTCTCTGTAGAGCATTTTCTGTTTCAGGAAAGGTGAGGCCAGAGGAGGCTGTTCAAGCTACACTCTCTTCTCTGCCAGATGAGGTTGTAGATACTGTTCAAGCTACAACTTTGCCATCTGAAGATTCTGTTTCTGAAAGGAAGAGGAAGTTGGAATTCCTTGAAATGCAAGAGGAGCTAATAAAGGTTGACTTTTCATGCATTATGTATTTTGTTATTTGGAATATTAATGTTTTGGGATGGGGGCATGGGGTTGGTGATTTTTTCCCTTATAATTTTAAAGTAGCATTGTTAAAACCTCTGCTTCATTTCACTTAGTGTTATTAAATAGCGGCTATAGCGCCGCTATAGCGCTATTGCGTAGCGGGAATATGGCCAAACGCTATCGCTACGCCGCGACGTCGCGGCCACCGCTATAACCGCTATCGCGGCCGCGAACTCCATAGCGGCGATGGAAGCCGTAGCGGAAATAGCGGAACTGGGTTTCTTTTTTAATCAGAAACTGTGTTGGAGGAGTTTGAGAGCCACCGCTTCAACCTAATTAAGGGCCCGTGGGTCTTTTTTCCACCGCTTCAACCTAATTCAGTACCTTGTTCGTGCTCTGTTTTTCTTTTATTTTCTAATTTCTTTCTTCTAACTTTACCTTTTCTGCTTTTTGTTATTTTGTTTTTCATCTCTTTCATTGTTCTTCTTCCTTCACATGCTCTTTATTGACTTCTTTCTTCTTTCGCTTTTCTTTTTCCCTGTTTTTGAAGTTTTTTCAATGCTCTGTTTTTACTGTTTTGTACGTTTAATGTCATGCTCAGTTTTTTTTTCTCTTCAATTCTGAATACCCTCAGGTTTTGACAGCCTTGAATATTTTACAGTTTTTGAGTTAACATGATGTAATTTGATGCCATTTGTCATTTGTCTTAATTATTTTTGTGCAGTAGATTTTTATCTGCACAAACAGCTTGTGATACTCTTAATTTTATATAAATTTTTACTTATTTCAACCGCTATTGCACCTTCCGCTATTTGCCCGCGACGCTATCCGCTATATGGAATAGCGGATTTTTGGCTTACCGCGATAGTCCGCGATCCGCGATTAATAACACTTGTTCCGAATTCAAACATAATTATATAAGGAAGTCTGCTAGTAAGAAAGATGGAAAGGCACGTAAATTTATCATGAAAGCCTGCCTTAGTCATTTATGAAAATATTCATTTTATTTTTATGAGTAAATTTTGTTTACTGCACTTTTTGGTGCACATTGCCATTGGTAATCAATTGTGCTATAGAACTTTTTAATTATTCTCATCCAATTAACATTGCATCTGAATCATCATAATATACTGATTTTCTTGTTAATGTTTCTAGGCTATTGGTATACTTATTGCTTTAAATTTGAGATTGATGTTTTGAAAATGTTTAATAGGAGGAGGAAGAGAAAGAGAAAGAGGAAGAGGAGAAGGCCAAAGTGACAGAATCTATCGGTAGCGAAAGGAATTTGGCTATGAAAGAGATGGCTTCAACAACCGAACAAACACAAAAAGAGATAAAAACGAAGACATTGGAAAAACAGGAGCAACTCTGTGAGCTCAGCCGCGCATTAGCTGTTTTAGCATCAGCATCTGTAAGGAAAATTGTTTTTATTCCTGCCAATTACTAAACATTGTTATGCATTGGTAAATTCTTGGACTCATTGATTTGTCCAATAATTTTTCAGTCAGTGAGCAGGGAACGAGAAGAGTTTTTAAGACTTGTTAGGAAGGAGGTATGTAGATTGTAAAATTGATAATATTTCTGCCTCTGGAGATGAATACTGCATAGTGAATGCTTTCTTGGTATTTGAAGTCTTAAAACTCAAATGACATTTTCATAATAGAATTTCTTGTGTGCATGACTTTCCTTTTCGAATGTAATTTAACCTGTTTCTACGTTTATATAATTTCATATTGATTTGTTAAGAAAAGGATTTGCTAGATAAAATAAATGTGTTGTGTTAAAAGCTTATAATTTATCACTTGTCTGTATTTTACCCCCCAAAAAATCAGTATTTGAAACTGGGTTCTTGATGTTGTCATCATCATTGTTGCTGTTATTGTTTGATAAAATGTTTTTAAAATGTTTTATCTATTTTCTTACTGAGAGAATGAGAAAGTGAGAGATAGACAACAACATCAACGACAACAATAACGACAAAGCATTTTCCTACTTGGTAAGGGAGAGGTAGACTTTGCTGAAAATATTAAGAATATCTAATGTCGCTGATTAGACTTGTATTTGTATTTATACACAAAGTACGGTTACTAGTACACGAGAGGGTGAGTCCAGCCCACAGCTTATTACACACATTTTCTTCACCTCCCTCCAAACTGGAACTAACTATTCATCATGCCTAGCCTTTTCAAATACAAAATCAGTTCTAACCAAATATTTTGCAGATGGAGCTATATAATAGTATGGTAGGGAAAGAAGGTATTGAAGGTGAGCAGGAAGCAAAGAAGGCCTATAAAGCTGCAAGCACGGATAGTGATGGTGCCGTTGAGTCAGCTATTAGTGACAAGGTTTCTTCAGCACTTACTGAAAAGGTAATTCTATGACGCTGTAGTTTTATTTGGCGCCACTTAATAGTTGAAAAACCAAATGAAACAGATTATCCGTTACTTATTAGTTGAATTATATTCTGAAACTGTAAATAGCTAAAAGCAGTACGAATATTATATGCTTTTCAGGTTGATTCTATGCTCCATACACTTGAAAAAGAAATTGACGATGTTGATGCTAAAATTGGTGACCGGTGGCGGTTGCTAGACAGGTTTTTTTTCGTAGTTAAATATTTGCTTGAGAGGAAATTATGTGCTATACTCTATGCTTTGGAACTATGATTAATTGCTGTTGCTTTCTTCATGCAAATTATGAATATTTAAATATGATATTTTCTTGTGAAAGGCAGTTAGCCAACCTCAGTGTGAAAACCCATTAAAGGAACCATAGCAGGGGGTTGGGGGGATCATTTTCATTGTTATATGGGGAAATCTGAGCCCCAATAAGTTGCTATCATTTTTCGTTAGTGGCCTGTTCTGAGGAAAGTTTAAGAATAGACTGATTACTGATGGCATCTAGTTGTTGTAGTATTGTAGATTATTCAAACTTACCAATCAATCTTCAATTAGGATCTATTCGGGTATCAATAGGTTTAGGCCCTAACATTTGGCTGTTCCATTTTGCAAATCAAGCTTTTTCCTCTAGTTAAATAGCATGGGAGGATCCGGTAATCTCAACACCTAGATAATATCTCAACTCTCATAAGAATATAATCTGAAATTTACTCTGCCAGCATCTGTGCTCCCTATGCCCTAGTTATTATCTCCAATAATCACTATATCATCCCACTTAATGAACTGGATAAAATATTACTGGTATTCTGGTATCATAATGTTCACTAATAAGATCTGCAAGGTTTGAGGTTACTTTAGACTAGTAGTAGTTCAGTGCAATTGGTAATTTTTAGCTGAAAAATTACAAAAACATCTGAACTCAGATTCATTTGTTGGCGAAGAAATCTAGAGTTTTGACCTGAAGATTTGAACAATGGACCCCCCCCCCCCCAAAAAAAATGTTGGTAATGAAAGGGAGGAGCCTCTCAACGGTAAGATTGCTGCCATGTGACTTTCCGGTCACAGGTTCGAGCCGTGGAATTAGCCTCTTGCAAAAATGCAAGGTGAGACTGCCTACATTAGATCCACAAAACGGGTCCGACCCCTCCCTGAACCTCGCGCATAGCGGGAGCTTCATACCACCAAGTTTGCCTTTTATTAAGGGGAGGAGGTTGGTGATCCTGTGTTTTTGTCAATGGTTTTCACAATCTGTGAAATATCTACCACTTAGTACCCACCATGCAGCTGAAACAAGTACCCAAAAGTACTTTTCCTGTCATCCAAATCACCACTGTAATCAGAATCTATAAAGCCAGTCAGCTCCAGCTCCTTTCCAACCTTCTTCTGTCTTGGAAACAATATTCCGTAGTCTGTAGTACCCTGCAGTTGCCTCAGAATTCTTTTGGCAGCAGCCAAATGCAATTTCTTAGGTGCACACATGAACTTGCTAATGAGTCCCACACGATAGTAAATGTCAGGCCTTGAGTTGCACAAAAATCTAAGTGAACCAACAAGTTGCTTGTATAGAGATGCATCAACATCCCCTTCATCCCTCCTCAACTTGATATTCACCTTAGATGGAGTCGTCACTGGATGAAAACTGCCCATGTTGAATCTCTTTAGTATGTCTTTGATGTACTTCTGCTGGTACATGAAAATTCCTGCTACAGTATACTTGAATTGCATGCCCAGAAAGTAACTCAGCTCTCCCAAATCGGACATTTCAAACTCAGATTTCAGAATCTGCTTCAGTTCATCAAGTTCTTTAGGATCTGACCCAGTTATCAACAAATCATCTAATATAGGCAGATGAGTAGCAAACCAGTGCCTCCACGACTCTTTCTGACATACACACCATACTCCACAGAGCACCTGTGAAACTTGAGCTGAAAGAGGAAACCATCAATCCTCTTGTTCCAGGCTCGTGGAGCCTGCTTCAAGCCATATAAGGCTTTGCTGAGCTTGAAAACCATGTTTTCTTTGCCTTGTATCTCAAATCCAGGAGGCTGACTCACATAAACCTCTTCTTCCAAAGGTCCATTGAGAAATGTTGATTTCACATCAAGCTGAAAAATTGGTCAGTTTCTTGCACTAGCAATGGGTACCACCCGTCTTATGGTTTCTATCCTTGCCACTGGTGCAAAAACCTCAGAATAATCCAGCCCAGGTTTCTGTAGAAAACCTCTAGCCAGGAGCATTGCCTTGTGCTTAGCAATAGAACCATCAGGATTCAGTTTCTGTTTGAACACCCATTTAACCCCAATTTTGTGCTTATTTGGAGGTAAATGGACCAGAGATCAGGTCTGATTTTTCTCAATTGCTTTCAACTCATCTATCATAGCAGCCTTCCAAACCGGTTTTCCAAGAGCTTCCTCCACATCCAATGGCTCAACATCAGCCATTAGAGCAAAGTGAATCAGATCTCCTTCATCATTAACTGCATGCTCAGGGACTATCTGATACTCACTATACCTTTCAGGCCTATTCCTCTGCCTTTGAGGTCTTGAAACATAATCTTTATGTGCAGAATCATCTGAATCAGCCTGATCAGTATGTGGTAAAGCCTCAGAACCAGTTTGGTGGACATGTGATAAAGGTGTAAAATCACTGTCCTCACCCAGAACATCTAGCCCAATTATGCTAAGATTGCCCTTCCTGTTTCAGTGCTCTTTCTCAAGCACCATTACATCTCTGCTGAAAGTCATCTTCTTTCTTGTTGGATCATACAGCTTATAAGCACCAGTTGGATGATATCCAACTAAGATCATAGCTTCACTCTTGTCTTGCAGCTTGGTTCTTCTTTGATCTGGAACGTGCTTATGGCAAAGTGATCCAAAAAACCTCAAATGACTGACCCTGGGCTTATCACCATCACATCAGTGATCTTTTCTCCACAGCCCTTCATTAAGTTGACAGTGATTAGGACCTTGGTGAAGTATTCACCAATCTTTTCATTCTCCTCCATCAGAAGACCTTCATACTGCCTTTGAAGAGTTTGCAACTTTACCTTCTTTACTTTGTCACTGCCACTTTGAGCTTTTGGCAGAATGTCCCACATCTCCTTTGCTGAAGATGCATTTGCTATTTTCTCAAAATGCGTATCATCAACGCGTTGATGAATTAGAAACATTGCCTTGCAATCTTTCTTCTTCATATCTTTATGATGAGCCTTCTGTGCCTCTGTCATGCTATCAGTCAGTGGATCAAATCCACTTTCTACAACCTCCATGACATCTTGAAATCCAAAAAGGACTTTCATCTGAGCATTCCATCGATCCCAATTCTTATCATTTAGAGTTGGGAGATTTACTCCAGACAGATTGCCACTTGCCATCGTGTAGGCTTCGTGTCAAGAAGAGAGGGTTTCTTGTCAAGAATTATGAACCTTGATCAGAATCAAGGATTCGGGTTGAACTTGCGGCTTCTGATCACACCAATTGCAGATTGCACCGAATGGATTAGGGTTGAAACTCGCAGCTTCTAATCGCTCCTTCCACAGTTATAGTCTCGCAATCACTGATGAGGAATCGAAACTTGCAGCCTCGTAGTCCTCCACACGAACTGAGCCTAACAGGGTTCGAAACTCGTAGTTTCGATTCAAAGCTTAAACAACCGTCCCAATACGGAGCTCGAAACACGCGGTTCCAATACAGGGAGGTTGCGTCTGACTCTGTTCAATCAAGACTGAAACTAGCAGTTTCAATCTTCACGACCCGCAGGTCCAAGAATCGAAATGTGTACCAAGTTGTTAGGGTTTTAGAATAGCGAGAGTGAGAGAGAGAGAGAGAGAGAGAATAGAGAGAGAGGTTTGAGGGAAATATTATTCACTCATATTAAAAAGTGAAAGCATAACATTTCTTATATAGAAAATATAATAGCCCTAAGTTACTTGTCCAGCAAGTAACCACTTAACCTAAACCCTAATAACCCATCATCGGTTATCAGTTTTATTTAGCCGCCACCTATACCTATTATTCTAATAGATACTATTTAAAATAACATTTGAATTATATCTCAACAGGTCTATTGTAAGGCTGATTCCACGGTTTGAACTCATAACTGCCTAGTCACAACTATCCAATACATTTACAATGTGTGAAGTTTTAGTCAGCATCTTTACATTGCTAGAGTTATTTATTCCTTTTCCCTTGATCTTTATTAACTAATTGGTGGAAATATATTTCATTCAAATGTTTAACCATGTTCTGGCAGGGATTACGATGGGAAAGTGACACCTGAGGAGGTTCAATCTGCTGCTATGTATCTGAAGGACACACTGAGCAAAGAAGGAATTCAGGAACTGATCAGCAGTCTTTCCAAGGATAGCGGTTAGTTCTTATGTCATTTTCCTCCTTTTTGTCATTCATACTGCACCAATCTATCTTAGTTATGAATGTCACTGATGTGCCCTCGCCAATTAATGCAGCTAACAATTTAGTAATCTAATACAGAATTCCATTACCTCAGTTTTGATTGTTTGTA
This sequence comes from Acmispon strigosus, assembly GCA_030819835.1. Lineage (NCBI taxonomy): Eukaryota > Viridiplantae > Streptophyta > Magnoliopsida > Fabales > Fabaceae > Acmispon > Acmispon strigosus. The sequence goes on from JAUAMA010000002.1 coordinate 29,408,141, forward strand.
CTAATATGATGTACAGGCTTCTGGGCATGCCAGGGTTCTTTAAATTTCTTTTATACTTATATTTGTAGATGTTAACTGCATAATTGGCGAAGAGCAGTTATAAACAAGTTATAAAGCCATTAAAAATTGGGTGAGTGGGAATTTCAGAGAAGTTTAAAAGATGTAGTTATATATTATCTAATTACTCATTTATGGTGATACCGAGGTCCAAGGGGGTAGATGATGTAACTGTAACCTTTAAATTAGTATAGATGATCCAATATTAATTTAATTGCCTTAGGCTTAGATGTGCCAACGGATTCACTTCAAGGTAAAACTGAATAGAACTCTTCTGAACAGATAGGGATAAAAGTCCATTCACCTTACATATAATTGTTATCCAAACACACAGTTACTAACCGCAACTTTTTGAATTTTATCATAAACAGATGGGAAAATATTGGTGGAAGACATTGTCAGGTTGGGCACCGAGAAAGAAGATGCCGATGCAGAGGTAGTAGGGAGATCTTAGTGTTTGATTTACAAGAGTCTACTCGAGTTGGTGCATGTTTGAAAAACCTTCTATAATTAATTTTGAAGGTATAATCAATTCTGGAGAGAAGCTTATGTATAACTTCTGAATTGAGAAAAGAGAAGTTGATCCAAACATGCTATAGGTAATTTTATTTGCAAATTGTGACATTGCCGTGTTATCTTTGAAATTTAACCGGGAACAACCATGGGTGGTTTTCTGTATTTATAAAACCCCCTAACCCTACAAAATTCATAAAAGGTGGTAGGGATCTTCTTGTGTAATAAGGTTGGGAAACTCGGCTAAAAATAGAAATGATTTATTGCAAACATGATATATTTTATATTTTGCATTCACTCGAATTTTTTTTGAAACTCATTCCCTCGAATTTCTTAGGCTATATTTGGATTGATGGTAGGTAATGGGATGGAATGGAATGAGATATAATGGGATGGAAGGGAGCGGAGAGGAATGAAATAAAAATATCATTTCATTGTTTTGTTATGTTATGATGGAATGGAGAAAAGTTACTATCCCATTGTTTGAGTAATAAATGGAGCAGAATGAGATATAGTTTTTTTATTTCTATATTGTCCTTATTCACATTAAAATAACAAGTGATATGTTTATATGATTATTTTTTGTTGAACAAGAAACCTAAACCAGAATAATGTAGTTATGAACTAAAAGAGCAATGTCCTCCGTCCAAGCACCAAGTTGGGTAATATTGGTGTTGTCTAAGGTGAACTACCAATTAAGTAGTTCACCGTGCACCACCTGCCTTTGGCCAATAAGATTGCGCCATGTATCCAGGTAGGTAACCGGTAACCTGTTCTACAGGTTTTTTTATTTTTATAATTTATTATAATTTTAATTTATTAATTACAATAAAGCCCTTTCTCTTTTTTTATTTTTATAATTTATTATAATTTTAATTTAACTGAATGGAAAAAAACTTAAAACTGATTAACTAAATATATTTTTAATTAGGGTAAAAATGTAATTAACTAATTATTATAATTTTGAATTTTTTTAATTATCAGGTAAAAAACTTGCTATAACATGTTATTTGCGGTGGTGCACGGTGCACCATTTAGGGTGCAATAGACCCTAGAAGCCACCGGTAATATTGCCCACGTAATAATAACCTTGACCCAGTAGAACTGCCAACGACAGGTTGCAACCGACAGAGAGATAAGAGCCAAAGATATCTTTGAAAATCGTTGATTTATAACGAAGGAAATATCATAACATAGAAAACAAGATATGTTATCCCAAACATATAGCCTTTGATGGAAATATTGAAACAATGAAGAACGGTGTGGGGAGGAAGAACTTTGAAGAAGATACATGAAGAAACTAATTAAATAACGTTGTAGCTGCAGTAAAAAGGGGTAAAAAAGTAAATTAATAATTTTTTAAAAGTTGAAAATCAGATCCCACCCCATACCTCCCAATTTCGGGGGATCGCGTTTGGCGCCCCTTTCGCGCCTTACGCCCCCCTATTTTTCAAAAATGACTAAAATACCCCTGTTTGGAAAAAAAAAACTGAAAAAAAAAATTCAGGAATTTTAAAAAAATCCATTTTCTCCCTCTCTAATTCATCAAGCTCTAATATTTTTCCCACCCACTTCATTGTAACCCCCTTGTATGACCTCCCTTATACAAAGGAGAATCAAGAAACCTTGGATTCAGCTTGTGGTGTGAAAAAGGTACAAATTCACGAGAACTGGTTAATTTTCGCACATAGGAATGCGATTTATACACAACAATCGCATGTTCATGTGCGATTTTCTTGTTTGAATTTTTTTTTTAAAATAGATTCCAGTCGCATGTGTGAGTGCGATTCAAATCGCATGTGTGAATGCGATACCCAATCGCATGCAAGGGTGCGATTGGGATTTTAAAAAGGAAAAATTATAAGTGGTCATGGAGTGGTTTAAAACCACCCACGAAACCACATCTGCTCCCCTGTTTCACGAAAAAAAAAAATTAAGAAACTAGGTTTCCCTCTTCCTCTAGCCTTCCACGACATTGGCACTCACCCAAGGGAACCCAGAAGCTAATCTCGCACGTGGAGGGAGAAGAACCTTTGCCTCCAACCAGAATCTCCACCAAACAAAGCTTAAGGTAATGGGTGTTCTTCTCATCTTCTTCTACTCTGTTTTGCATGCCTTAAGAGAAATTGGTTGTGGATGGAATTTTGAAACCTATTGTTATGATTTGTTGGTTTCCTCAAGTTCCATTGTGCTTTGGCTCGTTGTTTATACCCTTTTGTGTGTGAGAAAATTGATTTTTGGTGGGTTTGACAGGATTTTGTGGGTATTTCATAACCTGGTAAAAATTCTCACCTTGGGGTGCGAATTTCTGGTGTTTTTCAGGGTACAGTTTTGATTTTGGAAATTTGTTGTTGTTCTGTTGAGAAAACTAAACATTTGTGTAGTCAATGAGCAAGATGGGTTTTATGGTGTTGCTTTTTGAATGTGGTTGCTTTTTTTTGGATATGTTGTTCTTGATTTTTGAATGTTATTGCTTGTTATGTTGTGGAAATTAAGCATTTTCATTTGGTGCTGTTGTGAAAGATATGGCAAGGACCCGTGTCACTGGTCGACCAGTTGAGGATGACGATGATGGAAACCAGTTGGCTGACATCCGACAACGGGGTCATGCGTCGCACCGTCGGCGCGTGGGAAGGCTCCCGCAGTTGAGGAACCCTCGTACAATCAGGACGAGTACGAGGTTGAAGAGGAATGGCGCGATAGGTACGATGAGCAGAGGCAGCAAGAGGGCAGTGAGGATGAGTTTGATGAGGAAGTGGCTGACGAAGAAATTATTGAGAGCGAGGGTGAGGAGGGTGGTGACGACGAGGAAGATGATGATCGTGAGGATGGCGGGCGTGATGATGCTGAGAAGAAGGAGCTAAAACGTCGATTGCAGGCGATTGATAGAGCTGACAGGGGGTTGAAATCATTCCCAGGCGGTCCCGTTAATCTGAATGTTTTGCGGAGCTATGGGACACATGTTGCTGGGAGGGTTTGGCGGTCATACATCGACGGCAACATACCAGATCATTCCTTGCTCAGACTCTACAACCATGAGAAGAGGCTGAGGGTGAACATGACATATGGGAGTGCTTATATCAGTGATGTCTTGGCCAGGTCTGGACTTACACCCCTCTTATCATGTAGATATGTTGCGTATGACCGAGGATTGATATCAGCCTTCGTTGAAAGATGGCACCCGGAGACATCATCGTTCCATCTGCCATGTGGGGAGATGACAATCACCCTCGATGATGTTGGATCTCTCCTACACATTCCTGTTCGGGGTACCTTCTTCACTCTCCCTGTGTTAGATAACGATGAGTGCGTTGAGGTTCTTAGTTCACAGTTGCGTGCCACAAGAACTCGAATTGTGAATGAGTTAGTGAAGAATAAGGGGAAGTGTGTGCGTTTCTGTTGGTTGGAGGGGGTTGTGGACGTGAAAATCAGGGAGGGTGACCTTGAGGCAGCAGCCAGGGCTTACATGCTGCGACTGTTGGGCATGACCCTGTTTTCTGATAAGAGTAGGTCTAAGGTCCAGGTCAGATACCTCGCTCTTCTGTATGATCTGGGTTCCATTGGGGACATTGCATGGGGTGCCGTCGCTTTGTGTTACATGTATCATTGCATAGGCTCTGCAAGTCGTAGGAACACGTTATCCATATCGGGATACACAACTCTCCTTCAGGTTTGTTACATTTTGTACTCTTATTTACCGTCATTGTGTAGTATATAAATATAGGTGAGGTGTTTCTTAAATTTTGTTACATGTTGCACTTGTTGACAGGCATGGATATACGAGCATTTCCCGGCGTCTTTGTTTCCGAGGAAAATAAATCAGGGATATTCTGAGAACATGCCACGGGCGATGAGGTGGGCATGCACAAAGGCTTACGGGTCCATTGCTGAGAAGAGGGCAAATTTGGATGACATATCTGGAGATATCATATCTTGGACACCGTATGACGATCACCGAGATGCATGGCAGTTTGACGACATAGCCTACTTTAGCGGGTGGTTACGATGCTCCGGGGTTATGCACCCACACCAGCCGTAGAGAGTTGTCCGTCAGTTTGGGTATGTACAGGGCGTACCTCCTCCGCCGATGTTAGAGGCTCCATCATGTGAGGAAATTGACGAGGTATGGCTGATGTACCACGACTTTGTGATCCGTCCCTCACAACGGGCTATAACACCGTCTCAAACAGCCCCTGACTACTTTCCTTGGTATCGAATTCACTCCCACCCATTTATGATACCCCCAGAAACGAGGGAGCTTGCCACGACATCTACCGCCGTAAGTCACAAACCATACTAATTCCTGATATTTTGTGTTTTGTATTACTTAAACTAACCATTAACCATGTCTTGCAGGGCCGATTTGCTTTGATATCTAAGTGGCTGGATAAAGCCATGGACCCGGCAAGCACAGGCGCTCCTCCGAAAGGTTCAGATGTGTGGATAGCGCACCAGAATATGCAGGCCATTGTCAGTCAAAGCTTGCATGGAGATTTGGTGTATAGGAGGACGAAAACTAGTCGGAGCAGAGGAGCGTCCGGATCTCGGGCTAGGCAGTAGATATAGTCGTATGATCGGGCTACTTTCCTTTATCCTGTTGGTGTATGTTGTTAGTTGTTGATGGATTTGTAGTTTCTTTGGATTTGTATTTCTTGTGTTGTGTGTTGGTAATTTCCAAAGTTGATGGATTTGTAGTTTCGTTGGATTTGTGTTGCACTTGATTATGGGTTTCGTTTGTCATTCTTATTTACATGTCTTGCATAACGTTTAATTAGTAGTTATATCGCTTTTATTTCGCATTCAATGCCTACGAGACTAAGAGGTAATTTAATAAAAAAGTTGTGATTTTTGTTAACATAGTATTGTGATCGCATGCCATGGTGCGATTTCCACCATTTAGTCCCACCAAGAAGTGCGATTCAGCACTTAAATAATTTAACAACTGGATTTTATTTATTAAATTGTATTTTATTTATTTAAATCGCATCCTTATGTGCGATTTTGAGCTACTCGTTGCACCTAGGAGTGCGACTCAGCACTTAAATAATATAAAAACTGGATTTTATTTATTAAATTGTATTTTATTTATTCCACTCGCACCCCCACATGCGATTTTTAGCTACTCATCGCACCTAGGCGTGCGAATCAGCACTTAAATAATTTAGAAACTGGATTATATTTATAAAATTGTATTTTATTTATTAAAATCGCACCCCTATGCGCGATTTTTAGCTACTCATCGCATCTTGGAGTGCGATTCAGTACTTAAATAATTTAAAAACTGGATTTTATTTATTAAATTGTATTTTAATTATTAAAATCGCACCCCTACGTGCGATTTTGAACTACTAATCGCACCTAGGAGTGCGATTCAGAACTTAGGCCCTGTCAAGTGACATTCAGTGACAGACAATCCAAAGTAGGTTTAAAATTAACCTGCATAGGCCCTGTCAAGTTTTAGCACAGTGTCAACTCCAAAAATAACCAACTATGTGGCCATCAAAACATATGAAAGTAGTTTCAACAAGGCCCTATAACCTATACAAAATGATGGACTTTAGGCCATTAAAACCTATACAAAAGGTTGGACTTTAGGCCATTAAAACCTATACAAAATAAGGGGCATTAGGCCAATTAAAACCTATACAAAATAACGGGCATTAGGCCAATAACCTATACAAAATAATGGCCGTATATGACTATACCCTATACAAAATAAGGGCCGTATATGAATATACAAAAAAAGGGTCGTATATGAAAATACAAAAGTCAACCATCTACTGTGAGATCAATCACAATTTGTTCCTTGCCTTTGTGTTGATCCTCAAGCTCCTTTTGGTATTTGACCATACGGTCTAAGTATGGGAATTCCCATGCGGTGGCACTTCCTTCACGATGATATCTCCATTGTGGGGCAGTTTGTGGCATTGGATGTCCATCCTTTAATTTCACCTACAAAAAATGGCAACATTGAGTATCGATATGTGGAAATAATCGACATAGATATGTTTGTGTATTTACGATGTACCTGCACCCAGTGATTTTTGTTAACATGGCCAAGCACAATAGAGTGACTCAATGGTACTGGTCCTGTCAATGGGAAAAAGGTCGACCACCCATCACATGACAATGTGATTAGGACAACATTGAATGCGGTTGCAACGATGTAACCCATATCTGGGATAGCCAACCATTTTTCTTCGGTTACTAACTCCTGCGGTGCCAGCGTCAAAGCATTGCAAATTGTCTGACACAGAGTGTTTCCATACATTGCTGAATACGTGTCAACCCGTGTCATCAACTCCTGAACCATTATCTTCCGGATCTCAGGCCACATGTGTTCACCCTTACCCAACATGGCTGCTATGGCCCGAAAACCACAATTACCATCTCCTTGGACGTCGATGATTTCTTCAACATAAGGATGGAATCGGATAGGCAATTTGTGTAGAAGCGGCACTTCCTTATGCTTCCTTGGACGTCCTCTCTTAGGCGTAAGCTTCTTACGAATATTGGAGGATGTAGGAGACGTCCATTTAGGAATAGGAGGTGATGGACCAATAACGGTTGCCTTCTGGTTCATGGATGGCATTGTAGAGTTGCTACCATGAATGGAGTTCATGTAATCATCAACAATTTCAAAGTAAGAAGGATTACGCTTGGTAGATCCTTTGGCCTGTCCCTTTTTCCTACCCTTTGTATGTACCTTAACAGGAGGAGGACACATTGACGTGGAACCAGGGAATGCAACCTCTCGCATTTTCTCCTTCAGTGCCCTTTTTGTGTGGAGGTCACCATTATCAAATCTGTAACAAATCTCTTCAATCTCTGACTTCAGGTTCAGATCATTGACAGGATCCTTATCGGGATCGACATTGACCCACGATAGTCTCCTTCAGAAATAATGAATTGAGTCCAAGGGAACGCATGAGTACCTAGCAAGCTCACATGCACATAGTAATCCGTGCGTTCTCCTCAAGCTGCAACCACATGCATGTGAATCAACCCCCACTCTGCCAACCTTAGCCCTTTCTTTTACAAGTAACTCAAGTGCTTTCTTCGAAACAAAACCATGCAAGTTTTTGAAAAACCTATCCTTGAACTTGGGTCCCTCAAGAAGATGCTATGCTCAAAGGACGACATGATCTTTGTGTGCTGCAACACGATTTGCTTGTTCATAGCGGTCCAACAAGAGCATAAATCCCCCTTGCTATCTTTAAGGATAAGCTTCAAAGATGCATGCGCTCCTTCAACCCTGGCATGCAAGAAACACAATTGTTATGAAATTACGTAATGTCGACATTAAGAAATAGGACTAGTTGCATAAATACTAACCTGTTTGTTGTTGTGTTTCCCAGGTGCATGGCAACATCAATCCAGCATGTCACAAATTTTGATCTATGATCGTCCAACCAAGTCTTGTGAACGTACGACATGAATTGAGGGAAGGACTCACATTGACCATGTAGCTCTCGCAGATGGATTTCATACTCCTCTTCAGATATTGAGTCCATTAAAACGCCCCATGAATCTCTGACTAGATCCCAGGCACCCTTGTCACAATACAACTTCATTTTTGCATTGACATTCTTGCTTATGTGAAACCTACATAGCAAGTGCTTTGCATTAGGGAATACATCATGCACAGCTAACATCAACACAGGGTCTTTGTCTGTCACAATCACTCCTGGCAGATTCTCCTGCTTATCTATCAAACCTCTGAGTTTCTGCAACGCCCACACAACATCGGGAGTTTTCTTAGTGGTCATGAAGGCAAACCCAATACTAAAAGTCATGTTAGTTGATGTCACGCCTACCATCTCAAGCAAAGGCAACCCGTACCTATTGGTTTTGTAGGTACTATCTATGAGGACAATATTAGGGAAAATGTTAAACAACTCTATTGCACGAGGATGTGCCCAGAAGATGTCATCAATAACACCAATGTCTTCATCCTTCAAATGCCAATTAACATATCTATCACGTTCCAGTAACTCCATTAAATGTTGCATCTCAGTCAACTGTCCCCTTTTTGATCTCTTGTACCTGGTACTTGCGGAGTATATTTATGTTATCGTCGTGACATTACTGGGATTGTGCTCCTTCAACGCAACAAGCACTTGTCCTGGTTTAACTCTGTTCTCCACCATATCATGCAACATTTGTTTCTCCTCAAGACTCAATCTTCCGGCATACGCATGCCCAACAAGTGAATGTGCCCTTGCATGGTTATGCTTGCCACATAACACGTTCAACCTCCATAGTCCATCAGCCTTCCTGGGTCTTGCTTTTATCCTAAAGGGACACTCACACTTTCTTGTCCCAGTGCTCTTAGTTGTCAACTTCCCCTTGTACGGCCTGTATTTTCCACCACGCTCACAACCCAAAGTCAGGAATTCTTTCATGTTTACACTTCCATAATCAGACTTCGCAGTTACAACAACAAAACCAATCTCCTTGCCAACTGCCCGAGCCCAATCAAATACTTCATGTCGAGTCCTGAATACCTGCAAAGCATAAATTCAAATAAGGTGCGATTTTACGGTGGTTACAGTGAATCATCTTAGGATAAAACAAACACAAACCATGTCAGTAGTAAACGCTTCTATACAGTCAACGTGGAACGCAGAAGAAGACTCATTATCATCATTTTCAGTCTTCACAACAACTAATTCTTTCACATTCCCATGGTCTTCAGTCACCTCTGACTGCGACGTTTTCATGACTGAAACACAGAACCCAAACCCACATATCATTAAATCGCACTTAAACCAGCGAAAATAATTTCACAACAAAGGACTGAATCGCACTCTAAGGTGCGATTCAATCATTTTCAAAATTTTGCTTAAAATCGCACCCAAGGGTGCAAATTTAATGTAGGCTACAAATCGCACTTGGTGGTGCGATTTCAGCCTCGAACAATCCACCAAATAAATCATCAAAACAGCAACGGTGAGGGACAATACCTGCTATCTATGGTGCTAGGAACCCTTAATGGAGAAGGATGTTGGTCGAAACTTGTTTATTGAAAACAATGCTTGGTAGGTTTTGATGCTTGGTAAGTAAGTAAGGAGGTGGGGTTAAAAGATGGGGATGATGGTTGCAAGAATATGATGATGGCAATTGTTAGAAGATGATGGTGGTGGTGGTTAAAGGATTGGAGAGGATGGTGGTCACAAGAGGGATGTGGTGGGGGGGTGGTGGAGAGATTTGGAAAGGGGGTGAAAAAATAGTTGAGTGAAGAAGAAGAAGTGATGAAGAAGAAGGGGATATAAGAGGATTTTTTTAGGGGCAAACTGGTAAAATACTAAATGGGGGGAGGGCGTTAGGCGCAAAAGGGGGGCGCCAAACGCGATCCCCTTTCGGGGGAACCAAAAATAGGGGAGGTAATGAAATTGAGTGGCATCTATCCCACTCAATCCTATTTCATCCCACTCTTCATTAATACATCTAAAGAATGGAGCATACAAATTTCTCATCTCATCTTATCCCATTATCTACCATCAATCCAAACATAACTTTAGTGCCTTCAGTGCTGTATGAAAATCAGCCCCAATCTTATCATTAGTCTTAATTATGCCTATGTTTTCAAAGGCAGTTAAGAGTGTGTTTGTAAACCTTCTCTAAAGTGTTAAAGTGCATTAACTCAATCTAACCCCAGGTTCCATTGGATTTGTTTACGTTGGAACGATACATATGTGCTTTTTGTATGAAATCAACTAAAAATCTGTGAAACAATTAATTATTCCATTAAGGGTTTATATTATGTTTCTAACACGCTCCCTCATGCAAAAGTCCATTTAGGCTTGGAGCATAGACATTGTACAGACTCACTTACTATGTGTTGAAATTCAACTTTTTACTAAAATAATGGGGGACAACAATGATCGAACTCTAAATCACTTAGTCATAGAGGATATGATATCATGTCAATAACCAATTATCAAGCAGAAGCAGCGCACTAGGCTTTACATTGTAAGTAAACCATATTTATAGCAATGGATAGACTCTAATCCCCATTCAATAAGGAAATAAATCAATCTAAGCAATAATCTAAATAAGAACAATATTCTAAATAAGATCAAGATATAATAAGACATTAGACTTCAATACAATTTTCGTCCATGATCTAACTTATGCTATGCAAACCACACTCCTTCCAAAATGATGTGCAACAAGATAAGAAGTATAAAACAACTAAACGAGAAGTTTATTAGGGAGACACTAATATCCAACTAAATTCCATCATATATATTAGGACAAATAATGAGGCCCCAACAAGAATGGTGGTATGGAATTTAGGCGGCTCATACATTTTAATGCAGCTTTAATCATAAAATTGAGTTGTGGGTGTATCACAAGCAATGATTCATGACATAAAAATTGTGATCTTCATCTAACATGTGGAGAGGAATTTGTGCTACACTGCACCATGTCCTTCTAGGTTTATATTAAAATATTAGAGATGAGAAACCGACCCATTTTTTGCACGATGGATGGATTCATTGTGTGATATTCAGAGAGGAGGTTCTCCATTACTTTATTAATTAACTGAAAATACACATGAAAGGTAAAAAATCCTCACATTTAATCAAATTGTACATAGATAAATGAGTCAATATTTTTTAAAAAAATGCAATGAGTTTCTCAATTAGGTCTATTGTTAAGTTATTATAATAAATAGTTTAAAAAGCATTAAAACCTACTTAAACATTTATAAAAAATCAATGATGATTTTACATTTTTTAATTAAATGAAGTTAAAGTTCTCAGGCATTTTTTCTAAAAAAAACTATGCTTACTTATTATGGAAAGAAAAATGACTTTCATGTCATTGACAAACTGAAGCAGTAAAAGAAAAATCTTTAACCAAGTGGAGCAAACGTGCTGGTTTGTCTCACTTCACCTTTTAGCCAATCATGTTCTGACAAAACGACATGTCATGTAATAACTAATAAGTAATATTTTGTTCGTTAACAATATCCCTATTATTATTATTTCGTTCGAAAAAATAAAAAACCGATTCCAAATCAAATCTGGGTCACGCTCCTCAGAATCGCTCTTCGTTTTTTCGTTTCAATTTCAAACTACGAGCGTCTTTCTCCCTCGGAAATTTTTTCCAATTTCAAAGAAACGTTCCATAATCCTCACTCTGTTGAACACAGCTACTACCATCTAGGGTTCTTCAATTCCGCTTCTGAATCACGCTTATTCGTGCTTTTGCTACTCTTCCGTCTTCCCTCGATCTTCGATTTCCGTAAGCTTCTCCGGTGAGGTTCCTTTTGCTACTGCTGTTGAAGTCCTCGGTGCAATTGTAGCTGGAGTCGCGTTTGTTGTCGGAGAAAGAGGAATTAGGGTTTCTGAAGGGAATTCAAAAGTTCCGGTTTTTTTATTTTGGGGGTTCTGTTTGGGGTATGAGAATTGAAATTCAGGCTGCGTTTGGGGATAAGAAATTTGTGACGTGAAGAGATATGTTTTACTCTCAGTTTATTCTGGCCAAGAAAGGGCCACTTGGGACCATATGGATAGCTGCGCATTTGGAAAGGAAGCTCCGGAAGAATCAGGTGGCTGATACTGACATCGGCGTCTCTGTGGGTAAGTTTGTGTTTCTATCTTGCTTTTTGGAACTGATCTGTTAGTTTTTTGAGCACCTTAGTTGCTTCCTGATCCACTAACCTTGTGGGTCAAAGTTATACTCTAGTGGTTTAGTCTAGTGATAGTTTGTTACTACTAATACTTACGAAAAGAAAAGTATGCAACTTTGAGCATTCTGGGATGTAAAAATAAAGTCTTGGCCGTTTATATGCAAATATTTATAGAGCTGCTACTAGGGTTGCAACAACGTAGAGTTTCGAAGGATTGCTTTGTCAGTCCAACTAGTGGAACTTGAGCTAGTAATTATATGCTTAGGGTAACAACAACTTAAGTGGAACTTGAGAATGGTAGACAGGGGATGGTGATTTAGCAAGTGCGATCTGTGTAGTTATTTGGTCTAAGTTGGTTGAGATATTTTCTGAAGACTTCATGGGCAAGCTTTTCCTATGTCACTTGTTGGTAGTTTGTTTCAGGGTATTCTGTGGTGCTTTGCTAATGGCTACTTTTTTGGGGTCATCCAAGTTTATTTGAAGATAAAGTAGAGGGCTCTTCTGTTTGATGTATTTGTTTAACTGTTGAGTTGTTTATGCTTAAGAGGATTCATTGTGTTCTTTTGAGGGGGCATAATACTCAAGTATATGGTACTTTTATTTATCATGTATTTCCCGGAGATTCTACAGTCGGCGCATGAAGTTTTGACCATTTGTCAGTAGAATTAGAACTTCTCAATATTGAAAATTTTAAAAGGCTGGTCAATAAATTATGCCTTATGGGACCGTATGTATTGGAAAGCACTATAAAATGCATAATAGATGACTGGCATGAACACTTTTTGAGAGTTCCTAAGGGATACATGACTTAATAACAGAGTAGCATGAACAAAGTCGAACACTTCTTGTAAGACTGTTGTACTGAAGACTTGCTGATCCAATCTGCCTAGCAGGAGGACTTTCTGCAATTGTTAATGTCATATAGTGACCATGATATAACTTTCTGTACACATTTAATTTTAGGTCTCGCAAGATGTATAAGATTCTTATGGTGTGATTTTCTTGTGTATCCTTATTTTAGTTTCTAAATCATTCTTCCTAACTATAATAGATTCTTGCTTGTCAAACCCATCTTGAAGTTCAAAACTCCATAATCCATATGACACCTAAATTTTGCTCATGGGTTTTGTGGTTAGTTTTATGATAAATATCATCAATGATTTATTTATCAGCCTCCTTTATTCTTGTGCTTACCCTTTTACTCTCTTTATTTAATTCGTGAATTGTCTTTAATCTTTTAAAAAGTATATGATTAGTTCAAAACAAATTTTTGTAACCTTTCTCCACGCTATGGATACTCATATTATTCTTTAAGGAAGTGGGGGGGATTTATGAAGAAAACCTAGCTTGGATGGTTTGTGGTATGCTAGCTGGTTATTCACCTAAAATGAAGGATACTGCACCCTTCCATTGAGGGCTTAAATTATGATTATTCCTCTTCTAGCTTTTGATGATTGTTATTTTCTATTAGATAGAAGAAGAAATATCGTTAGAGGTAAGAATTAAGGGTACAATGGAGTAGGAGGAATATGAAATGTTGCTTAATGAGGGCTCAAAAGTGAAAGAAAGAATGAAATGACTAGCCTGTTCAACAATAGAGCTGTCCAATATAATTGCTTTTTTCATTTGGACACCCCCTTAAAGAGATCATGATCTGTGCATAATAAGAGAGGTAAAAAAGACCATCTTATCCCATTGCAGATTTGTTGGCTGAAATAAATTCTTAATATACAAGTACTTCTCTCAAGGAAAATGCTTCAAAAAACAGTGTAGATTGCTCACTGCCATCAGATTTGTCCCTTCCCAGTCCTAATTAAACCTCTGAAGTTGATTGCATTAAAAAAATAATATTAAACCATTCATGTGTCTTAACCCGACAACTTAAGCTTTTAGGATAGTTGGTTCATGACATGGTATCAGAGCTGATATGACCTTGTGGTCTACAGTTCAATCTTTACCGCTCCCATTCTTACAATTAGAAAGTTGAACTTCAAAACAAGGTATGTATGCGTCCACGTTTCAAGCGAAAAGGCTTCTTATGAGAAGGGTGCGGTAGAAACTTAATATAAAATAATTAATGTGTATCATATAACATTTTAAGTTTTTGCTATAGTTGTTTCGTAATGTATCGTACGAAATTGATCTAGACACCCAGCTGTCAGCAAACACTTCAAATAGTCTATTCCAAATGGGTCTAGCTGTAGGCTGGTGTAACAAAAAGGGAGCAACTGTTTCGGACTAGAGCCACACATGACAGCCATGGCACGAGACAGAGCCTTTTGTGGTCTCCGCATTTTTGGCATATAGTCATTCTAATGATCCTTCTTCTTCCTTGTACATCATTTAAAATGTTTTAGCATTTGTAGCCTAATTGTAAAAGGTGAGTGAAGGATTAGTTATGTGGCTAACTGGCTATGCATGGTGAATCATTAAGGACTAGCGGATGCTGACATGAAAATTTCGTGGTTGCTTAAATTTTGTTATGATGCATTTGGTGGAGATTGATGCTCCTGTAGAGGGAAGTTGATGTTCCTTGGTACATTTTATGTGCGTGTGCTGCATTTATTATTGTCTGATTTTGATCATATTTTATTGTCTCAGATTATTCATGTAGTCAATTTTGTGAATGTACAGATTCCATTCTTTTTCCTGATGTACCAATTGCACTCCGATTATCCAGTCATCTTCTGCTTGGTGTGGTAAGGATATACTCTAGAAAGGTGAATTACCTTTTCGATGACTGCAGTGAAGCCTTGCTTAAGGTAAAGCAAGCTTTCCGCTCCACCGCCGTTGATTTGCCGCCAGAAGAGTCCACTGCACCTTACCATTCCATCACCTTACCTGAGACTTTTGATCTTGATGATTTTGAACTGCCAGATAATGACATTTCTCTCGGGTTAGTTACAAAGTACTTGATTATGTGACTCTTGCTGTTGCTTATTGCTGTAAGATTTTTTACGTAATTGATGCTATTATTTATCTAATTTATGTATTAACTTGTATTTGTGGGTGATTTCATATGATTTCATGTGTCAACTTTTTCCTTGTTATTTTCAGATGATTGATATAAGAAATTTCATAGTAATGCCATAAATTTGTTTTGAGTTACAGATTTTTTTATTCGTTTTTTGCCCATTTGTTCATAAGTGGTCTATATTCCTAGTGCTGATTTTTGGATGATGGTTCATCTGGAAGATTTATTGGTTTATTAACATGAGAGTATATGTGTTGTGAACTCGCAGCAACTATGTCGATCACCATGTCAGTACTAGAGACCAGATTACACTGCAAGACAACATGGAGGGTGTGGTTTACACGACCTCGCAGTTTGGATTGGATGGTTACTATTCCCCTTTACCCTTTTCTCTTTGTACCCGTCACATGATATTGAATTTAAATATACAATAGCAAGTTCTGTGCTAAGTAATGATTAATGGTAAGCACAATTCTTGCAGAACGCTTTGGAGATGGTGATGCTTCTCAAATTGGTTTTGACCTTGATGAGGTAATTTGTCTCTTTTCTTTCTTCCCTTGGCACTTTATGCATGGAGCACATTACTGAAACATGACTGTGATTTTAAGGCTGTATACTGATTTGGATGTTACAGTTTTAATGTCTGATTATGTCAAGCAGCATAGATGTGTCAAACTAGAAGGATATATGCATCTGACATGTGCAACCCTTTGTAGGTCTTATATAAATCTGTTGCTTTTTATTTGCATATAATGTCCTTTACTTTTCATTTACATCCTTAATTATGTTGGTCCTTGATAAAAGTTTTTGTAAATATATTTTTTACCTCAAAAGATGTTATAAAGACTGCATTCCTTTCCCCCTATTATATTTGATTCTGTTCATTTTTATCACTCTGCATTTTGCATATATCTATCCTAGATATATTCTATGCTTTGCTGTTGTCTATCATCTTTTTTATGAGTATAGGTGTGAAACATCGGTTATTATTTAGAGCACTGTTATGTGATTGTGTCTGATTTGAATTGGTGTAGTTGTGATATAAAATATCTTATTTGTAATTTTTAATATCTATGGAGAATAATATTCTATATAGATTCATTTTTCTGATTTTAACTCTTGAGATTTTTAATGTGATTTGATAAAACAGGTTTTGTTAGGAGACAAAGCTGCTGCTATGGACCATGATGGCTTAAGTGCTAATCCTGAAGATGATAACAACGAGGAGTTGAGAGCAACTTTAGATAGAATGCAAGTGGAAGACAGTGGAAGCAAGACTGATTTGGTATTTTAAAATATCTACATGCCTTTTTAGCCTATAAATGTTTGCCTTTTTTCCCTTTCTTCATTTTTCTATCTTTTCATTTTCGGATAGGTGATAAAATGAAAGCAGTTTGTTTACTACATATTTTAGTTTCAGCTAGTTTTAATCAATAAATTGATCCATTTGAATAGATTTATGGTCAACCCACTCTCACTGAAGCCAGTGAATATGCTCAAGGTCCGTCTACTCCTGGGCTACAAGAGCCTAACTTGTTTGGCACTCAGGTGGATCAGGTCAATGATGAAGCTGATTGTAACAATTCAGCAGATTTAGTGTCAATGAAGACAGAACAAAAAGAATCCTCTGCTCATCAAATGGAGAATGATGTAGTTGATTGTTCCGAGCAAAATTATGGGAAGCATGTCGGTGTGGATTTGCATCATGGGGATAGTGCCTGCATTGTGGTTGAAGTGGATAGCAAAAGAGAGGAAGAGGAGCATTTGGCAAGTACAGTTGTGACGAAAGATCAAGAAAATTTTATACCTGATGATCATTGCTTAACATTAGAACCCTTGGTGGACTCCTCCAATAAAGATCACCCAACCACCATCTCACCAGAATCTGCAGGTGGGATGATTGATTCTTCTAATATGCCTGAGAAGGTGGAAGACTTACATGACAGAGTTTTGGTGAATGATGAACCAATTGTGGTTCCTTTGGGCCATCATGTTAATGTAGTTCCTGAAGGTGTTAGTGTTAATGAAACTTTTGCATCTCCTAGTTATTCTCATGCTACATCTGAGCAAGAGAACCTCCCTTTTAAAATGTTGGCTAACGTGGATGGATCTAGGGGGCCAGAATCAGATGGTCATTTGGAGGATAATAACACTTTATCGAAGCACGAAGTTCTTAATGACACCGAAATTTCTAGGAGTGAGGGGCAACCTTGTCCAGTTGAAGAGGCTCAAGTATCCAATATCATAAATCATCTTGGATCACCTGGTAGACCTGAAGTTGTTGATGTGGAAGCGCAGGCCTCTCAGGAACTGAAGGAAGTCGAGAATTCAAACCATGTATCTCTTGAAGTTGAGGAGCCTACTGAGTCATACCTTCGGCCATGTACCTACCATCAGCGTCAGCCTTCTCTGTCTCCTATGGAAGGTATTAACAAAACACTTCATTCCACATAGTTTTAAATTAGTCCTATTACTCATTTTTCTCACTCTTTGTTTTTTTCTCTTTTTAACTGTAGAATGAAATGGGCACATTACAGAAATTGTTTTTATAAAGCAACTTTACATTTCTTCAGTGCATGTTTCCTATTGTGTTTTATTGACATCCATGTCATCATGCTATCATACTATTTTTTTCCGTATGGATCGCAGTTTTCTGTGTGGGACAATTGACTGTGTGTTGTAATAGTACGCCCTTTTTTACTGTTTGGTTGATTCTGTTCTTTTATCTAGTTACTCTTTTCATTTGCATAAACTGCTTTATGGACATGTTTAAACATGTGGCATTTCATTATTTTTTTGTAATCATTTGCTTTTACTTTTTATAGGTGAAAAGTGTCATGAAACTGACGTTTCAGATCCTGCTTTAGGTCATCATGAGACTGCAGAGCCATCTGTACATAAAGAAAAGCCGGATTTGGGGGAATCAGTTATGCTATTTGGGAGTCAAATATTAAGCAATAAAATGGAAAGTATAGGAAAATCTGCTGCCTCTGACATGCCAGAGCCTGAAAAAATGCTCTCCTTGGCTTATCAACGTGATGGAGAAGCAAATGATTTGCTGCTCGAGTCTACCCCTGTAAATCAGGGTACATCTGAAGGCCATACAGATGCTACAGGGGTAAAATATATTTCTGGTAGAAAACGTAGCTTCGCAGAAAGCACTCTTACAATGCAGAGCGTGGATTTGGTTGAATCATATGGTGGGGCTCAATCCAAGAGAACTAGAGAGTCTGTTCCTGATGACGATGATCTATTGTCTTCCATATTAGGTATAACAGTGGTCCTCAATACATTTTTCTTTATATTTTTAGTTACACTTTTGTATTTTCCTTGAGAACTATGTTGTGGCTGAAAAGACTTTTTTTGCTGCTCCAGCTGGTAGAGGATCTTCAGTTTTCAAAATTAAACCCAGTCCAGCAGCCCCTGAAATAGCATCAACGAAACACTTCCGTTCTGGAACACGCACTAGTGCCATAAAGAGGAAGGTCCTTATGGATGATATCATGGTCTTGCATGGAGAGTATGTTTCATAATGTTCCATTGATTCATTGTTACATATTTATCCACTTTGTTTTATGTTGATTAGGCAAGACTGAACAACATGATATTGTTTGTCCATGGTATCTAGCCTCAGATCTATCCTTCTTCTTTTTCCCATTTTTGGTAATCGGACTTTGTATATTTTTTTTATCTCTATTTCATTGCCAAGGAGAGCTAGGCTGAGTGGTTTACTATGTTGTACTAGAGGTAACAATATCTTAAACCACTCTGCACTTCATTGGAAAAAGAGAGAAATGTTCAGATCTGCTTAACTTTTTTGTTCCATATGCATTGTTTTGATTGCATGAAAATGACATTCCTTTTTTCATGCTCCAGAATACTAATAATTTTTCCTTCTGTCTTCTGAAGTACAATACGCCAACAGTTGACAAGTACTGAAGACATACGTCGCCTACGAAAAAAAGCTCCATGTACCCGGCATGAGATTTTAATGATTCAAAGACAGTTTTTGGAGGATGAAATCTTTCATGAGCCAATATTTACAGGTGAGTTGTGCGCTTGGATTTTAATATGCGGTTAACAAGTTAAAATCCCTGAAAAATCCCACATCGCTTACTGTGGTTATTCCCATACCTCATGTATAGTAAAAGCTCTGTGTGTGTGTGTTTGACTGTTTGATGATTTTGTTCGGTTGTTTGCTTGCATTCCATTTTCAATTTTTTGGTGTAAATATTTTCATTTCCACTAGAAACAAGAAAGAATTTTAGAAACATGTTTGTTTGGGTTTTGATGAAATAACAATTTGTATTTGGGTTTATTTGTGAAATTTTCCTAACATAACCAAGTCAATTCTCTTGTCTCTTTCAGATCTGTCTGCTAATTTGACTATTCTGCGAAAGGACGCATTTGATCTGACTGGGATCAAGGTTTGTGATTCTGGTTTAGATAGTTCTTCCATAGAAAAAATAAATGACCAAGAGTCCTATTCTAGAACAAATACTGAGATTCATGGAGTGGAACTAGAAGTGAATAATGAGCCTATGGCAGTCCAACACCAAGAAAATACAGCAGCACAACCTACTGAGATATCTATTCTATCTAAGAGCCATCAGTCTGAAGTTAACATGGCATATCATGATATTGATGCTCAGGAGCATCCTAATATTATTTCTCAAGTGAAGGACCTTGATAGTTCTCAAAATGCTGAAATGAACAATGCTGGAGGAAATATTGAGGTTTCTGAAGCAGAGAAGTGCTCTGTTGCCCCTGGGATTGAATCTTCTGCCCTAACTGATCTATTTGAAAATGACCTTTGTATGCCTAATGATTTTGTTGCAACGCTGCCCCTCATGGATGAAACGAATGATCTTGTTGATTCTATTCATACACATGCATTGAGTGAGCCTACTGCCCAGAATATGAATGCATTTCCTAATCAAGAGGATGAGTTTGTGGAGGATCACCGAGATAGAAGTGAAGTAGGTGCTGTTAATATTGCAGAGCCAGCCATGGAAATTAGAACCCAAGTTCTAACGAATGGTGTGGAAGCTAATGATTTATGTCCATCCCTGGCTCCTGGCTCTGTTGAAATTGCAGAGCAAGCCATGGAGATTAGAACACAAGTTCTAACGGATGGTGTGGAAGCTAATGATTTATGTCCATCCCTGGCTCCTGGCTCTGTTGAAATTGCAGAGCAAGCCATGGAAAGTAGAACAGAAGTTCTAATGGATGGTGTGGAAGCTAATGATTTATGTCCATCCTCGGCCCCTGGCTGTAAGGAAACTGATGAACATGCTGATAATCAGGCTTCCTTTAATGGAGACCTACCCGTAGAGGAAAGTGGAAACTTCATGCTAGGAGGCGTAAATGAGGATCAAATTGTTTCTTCTGGCTTGGGATGTGATGACAAGGATACTAAGTCTGACTTTATATTTAGTGAAAATACTAAAGTAGATTGTTTACATTCTGTAGCACTTGATTTGGATGAAAATAAGAGTTCTCTGAATGATGAAGAAAACCTGGTCTGTCAAGAAGCTGCACTACAAAGTACAATGCTTCCTGAAGTCCCAGCTATTCAAAGTCCTTTTGTGGATCAGAAAGATGTAAGTTCTCCAATTTGTCGTGAAAAAGTTAGATTACTCCTATAACATCGTTTATTTGCTGGATATGTATATTATTTTACTATCAAGTCTGATACGTCTAAGTAATCTAGTGAATGGCTATCTTCCTCTTCCATGCTAT
Source organism: Acmispon strigosus (assembly GCA_030819835.1). Classification (NCBI taxonomy): domain Eukaryota; kingdom Viridiplantae; phylum Streptophyta; class Magnoliopsida; order Fabales; family Fabaceae; genus Acmispon; species Acmispon strigosus. The sequence goes on from JAUAMA010000002.1 coordinate 29,429,071, forward strand.
ATGTATTGTTCCTTTACTGTTTCACCGATGCCTAATTGAGTTTTATGACTGCATGGTGCAGGAGGATGACATGGTTGCTAATGACACAGGTTTGCTTATAAGCTCTTTCATATTTCATATTTCATATTATACAAATTTACCAATGCTTAATGTCTCAACAATTTTACAACCATATGAAATGGATCAATAGCTAGTTTTCTGGTTTAATGAGTGTGTTGGAATACTAGTTTAGATTCAGTGACATACTTAGTACATCTTGGCAGATTATTCAGTTAATAGTTACTACTGTAACTGTAGTTAATAGATGTTAATTAGCTGTGTAGGGGTATGATTTAAATACTAGACTAGATTCATAGACATTGTAGCATATTATAGAACTTTTCTCACTTTTTTAATGCGGCATTAGAGCGGTACCATCCTCCATGACTAAAACCTGTCACTTTTCCACTGTCAAGTTTAAAATTATGGAACTCCTCCGTTTGGCATCATGTTTTCGCCCTGCTTAGATTCCTATGGTTTTCTCACTTTTAAACCTGCTTGACCCTTTTTGCCATGGCTTCTGCCTTCTGTTCTTGCCTTATCTGATGTTAGATTGTCGATCTGCCCCACCACTGGGATCATAAGATGCCAATCTGGCATTTGATGTCCATCTGTCTCTGAACATGTTACCTCTCTCTGGGAGCCTTCTGATCATTCGACAGAACCTCTATGCACCTTATCTGGCTGCTTTTCCCTGAGTCACCTACTCCAATCCCGATTAGCCCTGTTTGCTCCTTTTCCCGGCCATTTTCATCCCTAAAAATTTGATTCACTGCTTCCTTTGCTGTTTCACCGTTTTCTGGTCAATCACCAGCATGGATAGAGAGAAACCGAATCTGTAACAGCTACATACCTGAAACTGCTACGTCCTTGTTAAATTATCTCTCTTCCAAATTAGAAGACGAATCACGTAAGATTTTCATTGCCGTAAGCCCTCTCATTACACTTGAAGTATCAAACATGGAGACCCAAAATAACGTAAGTTATAACAGGAAAAATATTAGTGAACAGTGGAATATTGCTGCGGTAGGAAGTGGTTTCCCAGGAAAATGGGAGAAAATAAGGGAAAGTGAAAGAAAATATTAGAAGAGAAATCAGAGTTCAATTTAATCTCTTTGATCTGTGTTGACTCATTTTGTCTATCTCAGGTTTTTTGAATGTTGGTGATGATGAGATAATTGAAGATGATGATAATGATGATTTTATGCCATCCGCTGAAGGAAGTCACCTTGAGAATAGTGGATGGTCTTCCCGAACCAGGTTTGTTTATGCAAAGCTCTAGTTATTCACCTTGCTCTATATAGAAAGTAACTTTTCTGGTGTGTTGTTGGGTTGCTATCCATTTAATTTTTATCTATGAAACTCTGACCTATATACATATATATATACACACACACAGTGACGGATCCAGAAATTTAAAGTTGTGGGGGCAATATTTACTTATAAATTTTATATCTTAAAAATTATAATATATTATTATTAAAATTTTCAATAAGCATCTAGATATTTTATAGACATTGCACTATTCCCTATATTTCTTTCATGTTGATTTTGTTTTGAGAAGTTTTCATTACTAGAGTGTAGATATTTTTTTTGTTTAACACAATATCATGTGCAGAGTCATTCCACTTCGAATCAAGAATATCCACATCATTGTGAGACTAGCTATTCCAACAAATTTTTTTCGTACATAAGAATTGAACATGAAATATTGTTTAAGGAAAATCAAATATGTACAATTTAAATCAACCACTCATTAGTTGCTAGTGTCTAGAGTTTAATCAACATAACCGTCGTTAATTTGACGCATAAATAGAATAACATATATGATAGACTTAATAGACCAACTTGTATGAAAATTGAATATATGTGTAATAATAAAATTATTTCAAAGAAATACATGGTTTCAGCCTACAAACATAAGTAAATTAGCTAGACAAAAAAAGTTTTGAATAATTTAGAAAACAAATAGCATGATTTTCAATAAAATGACAATGTTATAGTCTCATTAACAGATTATCAATTAAGTTGAGATATGAAACCATAAACCAATAAACATGAAAAGCTATTAAAGAATAAAAGTTAAAATAATATAAGAAAAGCTAAGGTTTGAACTTTTAAACTCCTTTTATTTGGTTGCTTGGTCAAGGAGAAGAAACAAAAAATGTGAGGGCTGAAATGGAGCTATGTTATTAACGGGTAGTGAATATTTATATTATTTGGAGAAAGAAAACAAAAGATAGATTAGAAGTGGTAAGAATAAGGCACTGCCATCACCTATCATAGGTAAGTCTAGCCATTTCTTTACTTTATTGATTTCTCACTTAAGTCTAAAACTAGATTGGTGGGGCATCTTGTATTATTGTGGGGGCAATAACTATTTTATATTACAATTACATTATATAGTATGGTATAGTATTAACCAAAATGTGATAGCTTTGTGGGGGCAGCTGCCCCCTCCTTAGTAAAGGTGGATCCGTCCTTGCACACACACATATACATACATATTGTCATGTATATTTTTATTTACGTATGCTATGTCTTGAGTTCTCTGTAGGGTGTTCATAGATTGGATCGGATGGTTTTAAAAAAACTCATCTAATCAACCTCTTCAGTTTTGTTATGTTATCAGATGATCCAATCCATTTTTAATTTAAATCCGGTCCAATCTAATTCAATCTAAATTTGATTTGAATTCGCATGGTTTTCCATTTAATTCTTATTTTTGTTATCCCCTTTAAGGAGGCATAAAATAAATCAGAAAAACATGTAGTACATGTATTTATAAAAAAAATCCAACTATCGGGTATCTCATACACAAGTTAAACATCAATGACATTAGTTAAACTATTCAAACTCAATACTTTAAAAAAGAATTATTTGATCCTATAGTTTTTTATCTATCTTTCAACTAATGTAAGTGCTGAAAAAATATATTTTCATAAGTAATCACAATTCATACATTGCGTCATAGTTTTATAGAGGAAAGTAAATATTTAAGTGGGTGGTATGACAAATTATAAATATAAGTGTATGAGTTTGGATTGGATTGGAGTACTTCAGTTCTTTTTTGGTACTGATGAACACACCTCTGGTTCTCTCTGACACAGTAGTTTCAAATAGTTAATTTTCTTCTAAACTTCCCCCCAACCATTGGCTTAGCTTGTACTATATTCTGGCATTGAGTTTGTGTGCAGATGGTTCAGTTTGAGACTTGACAAACAATCTAAACTTGATGTGATTTATCGAAATTATTTAGGATCTGGTAACTTTTTCTTTTTTGAATAACTAATTAATGCATTATTCACAGGGCTGTTGCCAAGTATCTGCAGACCTCGTTTGTTAAGGAAGATCTACATGGTAGGCAGAACCTGCAACTTGACAACATATTGGCTGGTAAAACACGGAAGGAAGCATCAAGGATGTTTTTTGAAACACTGGTATGGTAGAGGATTATTTTAGCCAACATATATACTGTCTGATGAACTTTGACATTACCTTGACATTTGACATATTACCTTCATGTTCATGGCAGTGATAATTGAAATAATTAAGAATTTAATTGCACTTTTGGTCCCCTTAGTTTGGACTATCTGCGATTTGGGTCCCTAGTTTTTTTAGCTGATTAAGACTTGTTTTAAAGTCAAAGCAATTTTGGTTCTCAATTTTCATATACCTAAATACCTTAAATCTTCATTGTCTAATGAAATATTTTGGGGTTCATGATGGATTGAAGACATGAAATAATTTTAAAAGTTTAAGTCAATAATTTTGTGAAAACTTGACAAAATTTGAAGAACTTTATTATACAATGCTAGATGAGGGTTTAAAGAGGGGGAATTTGTGATTTTTTTTTAATTTAGGTGAAATTTTATATTTTGGTTGGTCTGTTTTGTGGTGGTAATGGTATAAGGTTTAAAATGACTTAATTGGTTTATTTTGTGAAAATCTTGTTGAGAACATGTGTATTTGAGTTTTAATAGAAAAAAGTGATATTGAGATGTTTTAGTAAAACTCTACTTGGATGTGTAACTTAATACTTTGTTTGATTTCTTCATCACGTTCGGTCTTTCTGGGGGCTTCTACTTGTAGAACTTATGCATTAGTTCAAATTTAATTTCAACCATGATGGCAGGTTCTCAAGACAAGGGACTATATTCATGTAGAACAGGCAAAGCCCTTTGACAATATTACCTTAAAACCTCGAGCGAAGCTCATGAAGGCAGATTTCTAAAACCTCATGTAGGAATGGGAGATATAGCTGTCTAAAGATCCATGCGGTGGTTCGAATCAGCAGGTTGAGTATATCTTTCCAACGTTACTCCCCTAGTTTAGTCATGGCTGTTGATTTAAAATTTTTTGGAGGTAGGATTTAGCTTCTTAGTCTTACTTCTTGAATGGCTGGGGTGTGGATGGTTGAAATGGCACATGTATCATCATCATCATCCTATTGATTATTGTGGGTCTTAATGTACATATTTTTGTAAAGTATCACCATTTCTAACTTACATCCTCCCTAGCAAGAATGATGTTCTGTTTTATCTAGGCACCTAGTTCCTGTAACGTGTAATTTATAGCTATCGGTGGACAAGGATCATTTCTGTACCTATTTTATTTGTATAGTAGTATCTTACTGTTTTTATTACCCTGTTTAAAAGCATACGCATATGCAGTTCTTTGTTCTAATGCTGTAAAAGATGAACATGTTTGGGATGCAAAGCGTTGATGCACCCATCAAAATTGACATGCCTATTCAAAGTGATTTTTCTGCTATCCGATTTCTAGATTAGCTAGTTTTTATTTACTGATTTTCGATTGAATCAGTAAAAATAGCCTGTTCAGTTTTCTTTTGTAATTAGGAAAAATTAAATGAAAAACTATAGGGCTAAAACATCTTCAAAGGAGTAGCCAGCTCAATAAACTGACACTGCATACGTCTACTCATGCTAGCAAGATGATCTATTAGCTGATTAGCATCTCTGGGGATATGATGAAGTTGCACATCTCAATCACGCAATAAACGGTTATGAGTATTGGTTAAATCTCGCGCCAGTTTAGTTTTTCAGATTTGACAATGGAAGTGCAAAAGAACGTTTGAGTAATCATGAAAAGCAATCCTAACATCCTCCACTATTGCTTTTTCTGCTAATGCTATTTACTTGGCTTTTTGGCATTTTAACCTTCACTTCTTACCTTGCCTTGATTTGTTTGCTTTTTCTTCACAGCACAACTATTTTTACACATAAAAATTATTCGTATTGAATTGGAGGGTTGAATAAAATAAGTACGAGTAACTAATAATAAGGGAAACCTTCCTTTAAAAAAATAAGAGAAATGTTAGTAATATTTTTCAAAAACAAGGTAAAATATATACGAGTTTTTATTTTTACAGTAAAATTAATGTGAGTTTATGATTTATTAGAACTCATATGAAGTGTATCAAATATATTAAATATATGTTAGAGATTATAGATAGTGTTCCTCGCAATAATAGCACCAGGAATTGGCAACTGTATACGAAAAACATTCAGAATAAACAAAAAGGAAATGAGGGAACACAGCAACAAGATATTCACTGAAATGAATAAATGGCAAGTTGAGATTTCAAATGACCTTATCACTGAAATGAACAAAATTTGGAGTTTATTTTTCTCTCCAAGTAAATATTTATGAAACCGATTAAAATAGAAACGAAAATACAAAGTTAATGCCAACTAAGAAGAACATAGGTGTTAGAAACTAGCCGTTAAAACATAGCTGGCTCTGTTCCTCTACTTTTCCCCAACGGTCATATCCCACCACAACCAAAATATGACCGTTTGTGTTTGTGTTTGTGTTTGTGTTTGTGCTATATTACCCACTACTGCCTCTCTCAATCTCAATCTCAATCTCAATCCCAATCCAAAACAACTCAACACAAACTTCACTTCCAACTCTGTTTCTTCTTCACAGTTCTCAAATCACTAAAGATCCAATCTTTTTCTTCTTCTTCTAACAAAAATGGGTGGCAGCATCACCTTGGGTGGTACTACTACTAGCAATGGAGGAGGATCAGTGACTGCAAGACACTACAACACCCACAAGGTGTTCCTCCTCTGCAACTACATCCTCCTGGGCGCAGCCTCCAGCTGCATCTTCCTCACCCTTTCCCTCCGCCTCTTCCCTTCCATCTGCGGCTTCTTCCTCATCCTCCTCCACGTCTTCACCATCGCCGGCGCCGTCTCCGGCTGCGCCGCGGTCGGAGCCAACCGCTGGTATTCCGCCCACATGGTGGCCACCGTGCTCACCGCCATCTTCCAGGGCTCTGTTTCCGTCCTCATCTTCACCAGAACAGGGGATTTTCTCGGCGAGTTGAAGTCCTATGTGAGGGAAGAGGATGGTTCTGTGATACTTAAACTCTCTGGTGGGTTGACTATCTTGATCTTCTGCTTGGAATGGGTGGTGCTGACTCTGGCTTTTTTCTTGAAGTACTATGCTTATGTTGAAGGTGCCAATGGGGGTGTTGCTATGAGGAGTTCCAAGGTGCAGCAAGATGAAGATTTGAAGGATTGGCCATGGCCTTTTCAAGTTTAAGCTCTTTCTGATGGATCTTGCTTTTATCATCATATATTCGATGATTCTTTCTCCTGCTATATAGATGTGTCATGTCAAATGGGTCATTGTGGGTTATTGTTTCCTTTATCTTTGTCTTTCTATATCTCCTTATTTTTTGTCAGTCCTATAAATATATCAATATCATGAGGATTTCAGGTACTACCATTTTAGCTCAAGTACTTTTAGTGCTTCACTGTTACTCGCTCTGCTTTGTTGCAATTAGATGAAACACCAGCACCAATTAATATTCATTACTTCTAATGCTAACTCTTCTTTCCAATTGACATGAAACAAGCTAGTTGTTTAATGTTGACAGTATCATAAGAAAATAACAAGCTAGTTCCAATTGACACCAAGTTTCATTATCTTTTTCTTTTCTTTTTGAATCCTATTGTTGTTATTGACAGGCTTAGTTGCTCTCTCCCACTGACAAGCTTAGTTGCTCCATCAGAACCAAAAAGTTGACAACTGTAAACAAAGTGTTCACCGTAAACAAGCTTAGTTTCATAATCATATATCATAAAAATCATATTTTCTCTTCATAGGAAAAACAAATCAAGCATGTTTTTCCATTCTAAAATACAATATCCCTTCACTTCACATCTTAATTTGGGATAAATCATCTATTTCATTAGAGTGTGTAGAGTCATAAATCATACAGCTGCAGCTTTGAGGGAAAGAAAATCTGAAATTTTGTTTGTGTAAAAGTCTGGTTGGATGGAGTTGGTAGGACTCTGGAGCATCGACAGTGAGGTAACCCCTGAGAGGACAAGAAGAGTTTTGCAGCCACCATTTTGTCCAAACAAAATGTCAGTGTCTAACCTGTCCCCAACCATGCATATCTGTGACTTGGAAATGCCAAATCTGTTGTTCAATAAAATTACAAAACAGTCAAGAGGAATTCTTGAGCAAAAAATGCTTTGTGAACAAAACCAGCTTGACAATGTTCACATACATTAAAATATCCACTTTTGCCACTTTTTCATGCTTCCATTTGTGGTGAGAAATGTGTATAGTTACATAAATCTCTAAACTTAAATTTTTTATTTTGATAAGCTCTAAAATTAAGAATATGATTATACAATAATCTCAGATGGAGCCTGCCCCAACATCAGGCATGTCACATTGCTTACTTCTATGGTGATGAACATGCATGAACACCATTTTAAAAAAGTGAAAATGCTCCTTTGTAGCAAAAAAATATACTTTTCTGTCAATGATTAAGCGGAAAATGATTGAGATATAGAAAATGTAGATGCGACAACAAACAATGATTATAATAATACAAAGATGCATAAACAAATCAAGATTTGGATTGTCTTAGGCCGCCATGCCTGGATACCCATGGATAGGTTGACACTAATGCAAACAGACGTTAGCTCTCACTTCGAGATAAAAAGTGAACAGCCTCTCTCTGTGGATTGAGAAAAAGTACTTTCACTTTAAGTCTGGGTGGGTCTAAACCCCACTTGACCAAGTAAGCTCATGGACATCCAAACCCAAGAACGGTTTTATCTAAGGAAAATCATGTATAAACTATGCAATAATTCACTGACGTAGATTATGTATGTTATTGGTAGTTATCAAGTTATCAGTATCATGCTTCAAGAATATAGGATAAGGCAGTTGAAAACTTTACTCGTTTGCCAAGTAGTCCATCATAAACGTTGATGGTTTTCCAACGACTAGTGGCTCACGTTGAGTAGATCCTACGAAAGCGCCAACCATAGAGCCCCCACCTGAAATTCAAGTACAATTATAGCAGATTTGACAACTTAAATGCAATTTTAAGAATGACTAACTTGTGTAAAATAAGTTATTGTGTTGAACGGTTTTAGTCTGTAATATAGCCTGCTTGGAACCACCTAATTTGCTAATTTGAAATTTTCTTAATGCAATCAAACTCTTTAATTGTCTGTAAAAGTCAGTTGATTACCATGCATACAATGTCATAAAATAAACCAAAATGTTATTTCGCACGATCGACAATTGCAAGAAATGCTGATGTGGCAACACTAACTATGTTATTTGGCATAGATCAAGGGAGGTAGTGAGTGATAATCACCACTTATTATTGTGTTTCATATCGTACTTTAGTATTTTCCTAAAATAAAACCAATAATAGTAAGAGGGAATAAGGACAAACCTGCCCATTCTTGAGCATCTGTGAGATGAGTAACCGCATCTCGATTAGTAGCTATGAAAAGACATCCAGGGTTTTCACGTATACAGAGTGTTCCATACCTTTCATCAGGAAGGAAAAAGTGGTATTAAATAGCATATGCAGAATTTCTATCCACTTAATCAGACCTTTGAAATAGTTCATCCTTGCTACAAGCTATAATATACACTACATCAGGTAGTTTAGTGAAATATTCCATGCTCACAGAACTCAGATTTTGGCCATAGTTAAAAAAAAAAGAGAAAAATAAAGAAGTCATGTTCTGCATGTAAAGGAACAAATCTGAAAAGAAATGTTTTTTGCATGGAATCTGAATTCATTTGCTGCAACGCTTTCTATGGAAAAAAAATTAAATAGTAATGCCAAACAAGGCTTCTTAATTTTTTAATCAAAGGTTGCAGTGTCTCTAACTTGAGTGCATGCATATGTACTAATCATGCTTCAGTGCCAGTGTTTGAAAGCTTACTGGACTTTATAGTAGTTGAAGTAGCGATCAAACCCAACAACAACTGCTCCAACCTAATAATAAACACTCTTTTTATAGGAATAAGGGATAATATAAATAAACTATTGCCAATTATCAAGAAAGGCAAAAAGTACATACATCTTCATCATGCTCCATCAAAAACCCTGGCTTTAGCTCTATCTTTTTCCCACCATCTTCCTGGGGGAATATCCACAGAGAAGAGGAGACAAAATCATACACGGGAAATTCCATACTAATATGTGCATGTGTGGAAAATGTTAAAAACTTCAGATCATTAATTGATGCATCAAAACCTCAACATAGTTAGGTCACCCTTGAAATGTTTGAGCTACAAGAATCTTTTACTTAATTTATGCACTTGGATAACAACTATGAAATTATTAAAACTGGATCTGTCTGGATAATAGTTATGAGTTATGACTCTGTACTTCATTATCTAAAGTATTACCCCTTTCTTTAGTGGAGACAAATACTTAAATCTAACAAAGCCAGTATAGTATATTATGATATGAAACAAAGTGAATCTGTCTGGATAAATTTTGTTTAAATTTGATTATTATCTTAGGATTACATTTGTTATTAGCTTCTCCTTTTCCCCACAAAACACCTACAAATGTCATATACATCTTATTGTAAACTAGTTTTGTTAGACTTCAAGTAACCTGCTTCTGCTCTTAATCTGAAGCCCATTCCATCAGATGGTCAACTTATGTGCATGCTTAGATACACAGTGAAAAATCATGGTGGACAGAAGCAACTTCCCTTAGCTTTTGTGGTTATCAACCGTGATTTTAGTTTTACTATGGTTTTTCACTGTGTATCCAAACATGCACTGTATAAATTATCATTCAAACCCTTTGTATATGCATTATCAGTCAAACAGATTAAAAACAATAGCCAAATGGTATTACACAGTATCAAGTGACCAAAATTCAAAATCATATAAAAGAGCAGGAAGTAAAGCTTTTGAACATTGGAACTCGACACATACGGGTCCACCAAGGTACTGATATCCAGCAAGCTCAAGCTCCTTCAAGATGCCCTCTTCTCCAACGACATAAACCTAAATCATGCTCATCTATCAGTCCTATATTTTCAACTTTATACACTGCTCTGAGGAATAAATAAGATTGTTAAAGATATAGCATTATAGCATAATATAGCATAAATAAAAAGATGATAATGTTCAATAATCCATGTTCTATAGTATTACTTTACATAAAGCATGCTAGCATTAAGTTCAGCATTGCAATTACCATAAGAGAGTTTACAGATAAATATGTTTAACTTCACTTATCCTTTGGTTGGCCCTAAAATCACTTAATTTCCTAAGATGAAAATGTGTCATATAATTCATGTTAGACCCCAAGGTATTCTAATTGGCAGTAGGTGCCTCTACATTTCTATAACAGCTACCAAACCCTGTCACACCACGAGGGTTAGCTACATGCATGGATCCATCAATGCCAATGCCATTAGACTCTATTAAAAACCAAATTAGTCACAATTCCCTTTGGAGCAAGGCCTGTTTTATTTCTTCTAAAATAAAAGGTCCAATGAAGAAAATGGTTTACTAGTGGAAGCAAAGCACTCCCCTCTACTAGTCAAGTACATCGATGCAAACTAGTTTGCAAATCATCTTCCATATATATCATGGCTAACCTTAATAAATTAAGGCATGAACAAATCAAGTCTTACAAGCCAATTTTGTGGACTTCTAAATTTTGAGGGAGATACTCTGACTCCTGTCTAGTTTGGAAAATCACACCAACATCCCTTAACTTTCTGATTCATTAATGCATTTTTTTTGTTTACTGAATTACAAATACCCTCTCCTTTATTAGGGACACTATACAAAGCCCCTTGAAAATACAAAGCAGAGGAGATAGATTTTACCTTTTTCTCTTTTGGGAAATTAATGGACTTCAGATAGGCAGCAGCTGCAAAAGATGATGCGAAAATTTCCTCCTGAAATACCACAGTAAATAAATATTGTGAATTTATGATTATTGGTTAAAAAAATTCTGTGAAAACAGAGGAAATGCAGAAAAAGAAATGTGGACTAACCTCACTGACATTCAGGCCAAGTGTTTCAAACTTCTTTCCATATTGTTTCCTAGACTTAGTTGAGTTGTTGGTGACAAAAACTAACCTTTTTCCCTAAAGCGTATCACGAGAATCTCAGAAGTTTTTCTCAAAAAGAACAATGATACATCAACAATAGCTAATAATCACACTTTAGCACACAAACCTTTGACCGAAGCAAGTCAAGTGTTTCAGGCACTCCTTCTATTAAGCTGTCACCCTTCCATATAACTCCTGCGAATTACGTTCCAATGGAAAAGAAAACTATAATAAGGTAGCATACATCAATATCCATTCCACTCATACGAGTCAAATCGTGTAATTTAAGGAAAAGAGATGAAAAAGCAAGAGTCAGTGACCGCTTGGAGAGGGGTCAAACCTCCAAAGCCTCAAGCTTCAAAGCATCAAATGACAAGAACCCTAGAGTTTAACATGTGTGAGGGACTAAAACATTCTTTTACCAAAGAAAAAGAGAAAAAAATTGCAGTTTAGTTCACATGATTTCTATCAAATGTGAATTAATCCCATTTTGTCACATGCTAGAAGTTTTCACCAAGTCAAAGCAAAAAGTATTTTCAGAAACACTAACCTTACAAAGACATATAATTTGAGTCAAACAAACAAATAACATGAAAATGCTGTAAGATCATAACAAGATGCACATGGCATCTAGTAATGTTACTCACACAAAGGCATTTTTCTCATGCACTAAACAAATAACATGTTTGGATTGACAGTTGCACACAATCCTCAGTAACTGCATAAGCTACATACTTTGTAACTTCTCTCTAGGAGTGATCATGGGACTTCCTACCGAACACACTACAAGATTTAAGCATCACCCTGTATTTACATTTTTCTTTCTCTCCTTTTACTTTTCGCATTAATAATACAGCTCCCATCATTTTATATTGTTCAGAAATTTTCTGCACAATTAGTGCGTGTTTGGTCAGCGTGTTCATAAATTTGATAATAGTACATATGAGTTGAAATGAAGTGATTTATGTTTAGATACATTTACGAAAAAAGTGATTTTTGTTGGTTAATGTTATGAAATTCAGTTATAAAATCTCACAATTGAAGCTTGTTTAGATATATTATATTCAAAGCAGAATCTACTTTGTGCTTGTTTGGAACCATGTCTAGGAAGGCAGTGGACGTGGATTCAGTTGAAGCTTCAAGTGCAAAACTCATTTACAAACACACTCACATTAGTCTAACTTCTACCAGAATTGCTTTGGGGTATGAAATCAATTCTCCCCGCGAATGACTACAAACATCAATATTTTCATTCAGAATTGATTCAGGGGAAGCAAACACACTCTTAAAAGTTAAAAGGAGACAATTTTCTCATGACATAACATACCGTCACAGTCGAAGATAAATGTCTCGACGGAGTCAATGAGTTCATCGGCATTCTGCAGCGGTTGCGCCGACGCGCGCGTGGTGAACGTTGCCATTCCAAAACGACGATTGCTACAAGAACCAAACTTTCTGGTGCATTTGATAAATGCGAGTAAAGGGTTACGCGTTGCAGGGTGAGAGAGTCTATTACAGTTTATTGGAACTGAGTGGAACCATGATGATCTATGATGACTGTGGCAAACAACACCGCCAGTAACTGTAACACCCTGTGCTATTGTAGTGCTGGTCCCAAACATCTTCCTTTGTAAATTGTAATTGCAAAGTTTTACAACGTTTGTTTATGTTTTTGTTTTATTTTTTGGTCCCTTATTTTTGTGGTGCGTGCATGTGTAGGATTGAGTGGACGAGGTGCATGTCTTTGTGGATCATAATCTGATGACCAGCGTGAATTTTGTATGTATGGATCACAATCTCTGTCTTGCCATTTAAAGGAAACACGACCACGCGCATCATATAGCTTTTGGAGTTTTTTTTAGGGTTAAACATGTTTTTGGTCCCTAAACTTTGGGCGAGATTTGGTTTTCGTCCCTCGCCGGCGTAAAGGTGGACTTTAGTCCCCAGACTATAAGAAATTGTTGATTTTAGTCCCTGCCGGAGTTTGGTCAACGCCGCCGTGTCTATGTGTCACGGCTGAGCTTACGTGGCAACGCCACGTCAATTTATGAGGCCACGTGGAATTTCCTTTTCTTTTTCCTTTATATTTTTTTCAATTTTAAATTAGATTATTAATTATTAAAAAATTAAAATTGTTAATTACAAAAGCAGAAGCCAATAATTAATTTAATTAACATAATCTTCAATAATTGCATCTTCTTCATCCTTATGAACATCATCATCTTCAACATCTTCATCATCATCTTCAACCTCCTCCTCCTCCTCCTCCTCCTTCATCTTCTTCATTTTCAAACAACAACCCTTCACCACCTTCATCCTCCAACAACAACCTGTAAATCAAAAGCACGTCCAAAAAGTCATAGATTTGCAACCTCCACCCAGAAAAACCCAGAAGGCAACCTAGAAAAAACCAATGTTCTTCCCATCATGAACTCCAACCCAGAAAAAAATGCAACCTCAACCAAACTTGAACCCAGAAAAATCCATCATCTTCTTCTTTAACCTCAACATCAATCAATTTCGAGAATAGAACAAAACAACATAAACAAACAGATATCAACCTCAAATAGCAACCAAGTACCAAAACACCAACCCAGATTAAAACAACAGCAACCAAGAACACCAATCCTAAACCCAGCAACATCAACCCCAACCAAAGCCAACAATAGATCAAGAGGGAGAAAAATGGGGAAAACCCTAACTGGGAAAAATCCCCAAATGCAAAATCGGCACCAGAATCGCGACCCCCAGCCACCGCACCACCTTCGCCCCTCGCCGGAGGAAGATGAACGCGCACCACCCAACCCTAGCCCCTAAAAATCCCAGTCCCCAACCCCAGCAAACCCAACAACCTAGAAACCTCCACCCCCACCACTAAACAGGCGAGATCGAGAGAAGAGGAAGAGAAAGAAATCCGAGAGATTCGAAGACGGTGGAGAGCGACAGTAAAGATTCACAACTCATCGGAGCCACCGCAAAGATCTGATTTGAAGATGGTTTGGAGTGTTTCAGTAGTGGTGGTGGCAGTGTGGTTGAGGTGGCGGCGCAGCATGGTCAACACCCAGGATGAAGATCGATGATGAAGAATGAAGATGGATGATGAAGAAGAAGAAGAGAGATGGAGAATAAGAAGAGAATGAAGATCGATGGAAAGATCTCAGGAACCCCAAATTAGTTTTGTTTTATTTTAATTAATAATTTTTAATTTTAAAAAGGAAAAAAGAAATTATTTATAATCTGAAATTGAAATAAAATAAAAGAAAAAGAAAAAAATTCCACACAAGCTTCATTACATGACGTGGCAGAGGCCACGTAGGCTGACCGTGACACTTGGCCACGGTGGCGTTGACCAAACTCCGGCAGGGACTAAAACCAACAATTTCTTATAGTCTGGGGACTAAAGTCCACCTTTACGCCGATGAGGGACGAAAACCAAATCTCGCCCAAAGTTCAGGGACCAAAAACATATTTAACCCTTTTTTTTAATACGCCTGTCTCTCTCTCTCTCTCTGTGTTTGTGTCGCCGGAACAATTTAGTCCTTCCCAGTAAAATATTAGGAAAAATGTCCCTCTATTTGTCAAGTGTTTAAACTAGGTTCTTCCCCGGAGACCGGAGACCGGAGCTCCGGTGAGGGCCTACATGGCTTAATGACTGGATTAATGAATCCTACGTGGAATTAATAAAAGAAAAATTACACGTCATTTGAACAATCTGAATTAAATTCAATCATAATTTACTACCACAAACCCTAAATTCTCAATTCCATTAATCAAACATCTTCTATCATCTTCTTCAATTTTTCAAAAAAAAAATCTCCAAATTTCATCATCTTCTCCAACCAAAGCCATAACACCCTCAGCTACCATTGAAAAATCCTAAAAATCTAGAACCCATAAATCCTAGAACAAGAAAACCTTTAATCCTAGAAAACCAACAAAAATTATTGATCCATCCAGATACAGTAGAATAGAAGACAGACCGAACATGAGGTTGTTGCCCGAACACAGATCGAACACAACAACAACCATCACATAGTAGGGGGATAGAGAAGACGAAGGGTTGAAGAAGGACAACCCATAGCCCGTCAAAACCCACAAACACCCAAATCGAAATCTTCCACCGCAAGCTCCTCGACGTCACCAACCCCCAACCTTCATCTCCCTTTTTCTTTGTCTTTAACATCTCTCATTTGTTAATCCCTACTTTTCTCTAAAGTCTCTTACCGTTCTCAACCCTATATCTCGAATAAAATGTCTTCATCTGGAATAAAATGTCTTCATCTGGAATAAAATCATCACAAGGATTTGATTGGTTCATGAACAAAATCTTAAATCCAAAATCATCTTCATCCAAAACCCAAAAAATTAAACCCATAAACCAAAAAAAAACCATGCCCAAATACCTAGGAGATGAAGAGGGAGGGATGGAGCAACAACAGAACAGGAATTCCAAGGGAGTGAGGAAGAAGCAACGTTCTGAGGATCGAAAAAGCAATGAGGAAAACCAGAAAAAAGAAAACAAAGAGCAACGTCCTGTTTCGGGCATGGAAAGTTGCACCTGAGGATTCGCAGATGATAGGGGGTTGGTTGTATCGTCTGAGAATTTTTATCGTCTGCAGACCATAGAATCATGGTTGGTTGAATCGTCTGCAGACGATAAGGGGAAAATAACAATTGATTTTTTTAACAACGTTTTAACAATGGATCTGCAAACGATACAACCAACCATTGATTCTATCGTCTGCACAGATGAAGAGCGAGTTGGAGGTTGATGATTTCTTTAATTTCCAGATCCGAACATATGAAGCTCGAAGCCTTTGCTATATCACATTCTGGGTTGATTATTTCTTGAATTTATTTGTTGCCATGCTTCAATCTGAGTTATGGTGAAATGGTTTTGGGCATGAGTTTCTTCAATTTATGTGTTGCCATGCTTCGATCTGGGTTCTGTTGCCATGTTTCAATCTCGATCTTCTTCTATGACTTTGTCTTCTTCTTCCTCCTCGCGTTCTTCATCTTCTGATCAGAGAGAAAACAGATCTGGTGCAGAAGGAAGGGAGTTTTAGACGAAAACGGGGTCGGAGATTAGTCCTGGGTTTGGAAGGTGAGATGGGGGTTGAGGAAGTAGGTGGATCTGAGTTTATGGGTGGTGGTGGTGCTGTTTGGGGTAGGAGGTGCGGCTGGTTGGGGGAAGAGGAAGAAGAAGGTTGGCGATGGAGTCGCAGAGGGAGGGAGGGAGGTCGGAGGAAGACGAAGATTGTTGGATGTGTTTGATTAATGGAATTTGGGATCTAAGGTTTGGGGTAGTAAATTAGGATTTGATTTAATTCAGGTACTTAAGTTAAATTGTTTAAATGACATGTAATTTTTTTAATTAATTCAACGTAGGATTCATTAATTCAATCACCAGACCATGTAGGCCCTCACCGGAGCTCCGGTCTCCAGGGAGGGACCTAGTTTAGACACTTGACAAACAGAGATATATTTTCCCTAGTATTTTTCAAGGATGGACCAAATTGCTCTGACGATACAAATACAGGAATCAATATGATGGTTAACCCTTTTTTTTAAGGGAAATTTTTGTTGTTGTGGAAATGTGAAATAAGAAGAAAAGATAGAAAAAATTAGGACTAATGGTATGTGGCACGATAGATTCTTGAGCCACGAAGCACGATAAGTGCAATTCAAGCAGAATTTATTATTATATCATTTATTTATTTTTGGTTACCCCCATTTATATCAATTCTTTAAATACATGATTTGTTATTCTTTAAATATTTATATGTGATCTGATATTTTTAAAGAATGAAACAACTATTCGTGCCCCTCTGTCCTCCAAAACAACTATCGGTCAAAAGTTAAACATGTGATATGTAATATAATTGAATGAGAGGAGAAAGAAATAAATCGAAAATGGAAATGAAATTTATAATGATAGGAGTTTACGATGGACTAGTCTAGGATAAACGAAAATATTATTTTCACACCTCTCAACTTCTAAATAGGTATAGAAATAAAATAGAGAAATGAATGATATGGTAAGTGATATGATAGAATAAAGGAGAAAGGTAAGAAGAAAAATAAATTAAAATAATATGTAAGAGAAGCAAGAGTGTAAACATAACAAAATTCTAGAATAGATGAAAGATAAAAAAGCTTACACATTTTTTTAGGTATCTATGTCCTATTTACGACAGATATCTGACACCTGAACTGTCACAAACTACAGAGTTTATATAAAATCTGCAATCTGTGGCAATACAAACGTCGGGTGTCTACCACAAAAATATAATACACCAATAAGAACTAGTTGCAAAACTCATTGTTATATTTTAGAGTAAAATACACCCATCTCATCCCGGTGTGTTACAATAATATTTAGCGTCAACCTTCCACCTCATTTCTTTTAAAAACTTAGCCCCGAAAGATTCTATAGAATATTTTCTGTAACTCAAACTTAATTAATTTTAATAATAAGTAAAATAAAGATTTTTTTTTGTTACATAGAGAGTAAAAGACCCATAATTTAATATGTTCACTTCAAGCTGAATTGAACGGTTACCAACTTTCTTTTTTTTTAACTGAACGGTTACAAACTTACAATCAATCAAATATATTTAACTGTTTTATTCAATAACATTTAAATAAAAAATAACGGTTTGTTGTTTTTGTTACAAGCGTTGTTTATTTAGAAACATATGAATTTAAATTGTATAAATATAATATTAATTGACATGAAGTATTAATGTAAATAGAGTAAACATTAATTTAATATGCTCATGATTTTCTGAAAAATGCAAGTATAATTTTTTTTTCCTCAAAGGCATGCATAGCTTTAACAAAATATAAAACTCACTCTCATATTACATTATCAAGTACAGTCATCCAAAAGCGAAAGTTTAAAAGCATTACCAGTATAGGTCAAGGTTTTCATAGGATAAAATCGATACTCTAACTCCTACGTGAAATCTTAAGCTCGCTAATCTCCCGGTGATCCCCGCGCAGGGTGGATCACTCACGAGAAAGCGAGACTACTTTTCCCCTAACCAGGTGTACAGGCAGAACTAGCCCTACCAGACACATATGCTAACCCGTCATGAGCAGTGCACCACTCTTACATGCTTGTTATCCACCCCGTACCGTCAAGCTCTCACAATCGTCTAACCCACTCCTCGGAACACCCTCCTCACTAACTACACCCTCGACCCCAAGTGGCCTCTACTTCAGGGCCCAGTAAAGGGGCACTGGGTCAAATCCTGGTCAGATGTTAAAGTACTTATTGTCAGTCTAAAATACGATGGGTCACATAACATAGAAGGGGGCAGGAGTGCCCGTCAATCTCGGCTTTGTCAACTTATATGTCTTCTCTGGTCCTAGGAGCATAGCGGGTGACTCTCCTACCGGCTCTGCGCCTATGGTCAAGTCACTTGCCATCCCGAAAGTCGTGTATCGAGTCGATGCCGCTCGTGATACTTTTCGATCCTTAAACGTATTGCTGGTAGACGTCCCAATCCTCGTACCCGGGTCCTTAGTCCAATCTCCACAGTCAATCTCGTATAGTTTATGTTGATTACCTTTCATAAACCTTCTCCCCTTACGATCTAAACCAAAAACTCCAAATATGTGTCTCTCATCGATGATTATCTCAACCTTCTCACCAACATCTAGGCCTTCAGCGACAACCTTCATCCCTTCTGAACCCCGCATCACAGTGATCCGGGTTGAGGAAGAAATGATATGGAACAAGAGATTTGGGTCTCGACCTAGTTGAAGAACTCGAGGGCACGAGGTTGAAGGATATAAGCCTGTGGGTCACGATGATATTTCCATTGGGGAGCAGTATGTGGAATTGGATGACCATTCTTTAATTGTACCTACATGGATAAAATTAAATGGGGGTTAGAGTTATAGAACATTTACGCAAAATGTGGTGCTAAAACATGTTTCAAAATTTCAAATTAATACTTGCACCCAATGATTTTGGTTCACATGTCCAAGCACAATAATATGTTGAGTAACGCGTGGTGCTCCAGTAAGAGGTAAGAACGTCGAACAACCCGTGTTTGACAATGTAATCAAAACAACACTAAAGGCTGTAGCAACAATGTATCCCATGTTCGGAATGGTCAACCACTTTTCTTCAGTGACAAGCTCTTGAGGAGAGACTTTCAACGCATCCAATATGATTTGTGACAGTTTTGGCCCATACATTGTAGCATAATTCTCAACCCTTGTCCTCATCTCGTCAATCATCTTGTTTCAAATGTCATACCACAAGTGTTCACCCTTGCCCAATAAGACTGCAATGGCTCTGAATCCACAATTCCCGTCGGTTCTTATCCTTTATAGAAACAAGCATGTGGCTTGGTTTAACCTTGTTGTCGACCATCTCTTCAACCAACTGTTTTTTCTGTAAAATTCAATCGTCTAGCATATGCGTGCCCAGCCAATGAATTTGCTATTGCATGGTTATAAACTTCACATAACACCTTGAGCCGCCAACACCCTTCAACTTTCTTGGGTCTTCGTCTTAGTTTAAATGGACAGTCACATTTTCTTGTTCCAGTGCTCCTCTTTGTCAACTTGCCTTTGCATGGTTTGTATTTCCCGCCCCGCTCGCATCCTAACGTAAGAAGTTCCTTTCTTTTGAAGCTTCCATATTCAGACTTTGCGGTAACAACAACAAAGCCACTATCCTTCCCCACCAACCGAGCCCAATCAAATAGTTCACGGCGTTTAAGGAATTTCTGCAAACAACATACACAATTAGACATACAAACCATGATTTGTATGTCGCTTATTAAGCGCAAGAGATATGTGCACCTTATTAGTTGTAAATGCTTATGTGCAATCTACCCGAACAACAATGGATGATGCATTACCAGAACTTGCATTCGTAATATGGTCCTTTGACTTCACTGTGTAACCCCTTTCTTTCATGTTATCGATGTCGTCAACTTCTTCTCTAACATCCACCACCAACGCCACTTATACCACATTATCAACTTCCTCATACAACACATGTGACATGACTTAGTATCCTGAAACATTTGATAATGACAAAGAGTAAGAGGACAACAGTTTATGTTAAATAACGCACTTAAATGTGCGAATCATATCTGAGTTCGCACCTTTAAGTGTGAAAAATAAAACAATAAAAAAATGTTATGATTCGCAGACGCACTTATTAAGTGCGAACGTAAAACGCACTTACTATGTGCGAACAGGTTACGAACCTTTCAGTGTCTGAGTCAAGGATGAGAATAGAATAGTGGTAAGTTGGTTGAATGATAATAAGATATGTAAGGGAAGAGGGTAATTTAGGAATGAAATTAGTTTTTAAAAATATTTATGTAAAATACTACAATAAAGGGTGGCATGATAATCAATAAGGGATGACATTACTCAATCTGTTCATTAATAATTGTCACTTTAATACATTAAAAAAATGTCATTTTAAGGTTTTGCACATATATTAAGAAATTGTATTAATGTTCTTGTTTCTATCAAAATTACTACCTAACTTTCTAACATACCCTTTATATTTCTTCTTAATTTTACTTTGTAAATTGACAGATAATTAGGAAAATAAAAAAAATGTAATTGAGCGAGTAAAACGTAATAGACAATGAAGAGGGAGTAAAACGTAATAGAAAATGAGGATAAAAAGAAATTAGAATGTCAAAACCCTTAATTAGAATATTTATGCCTTGTCCGGTTATGGAAGCCGGAAGGTGAGTGAGTATTCAACATTTCGAAGTGGAGCCAAAACACCAAATCACTTGGCGCGAAACACTAAAATTTCACTTTCCCCTTTCTCGTTTATATTCACAGATTTCGCATTTCTTCTTTCATTTCCACAATAAAAATTAGGGTTCTTCGTCTGTCAACCCAGATCTCCGATTGTGGTCACCGGAAAATGGCGGGCACCGTCACAATCGACCTCGAAAACACTACTCCACCGCCACCGCCACCTCCTTCTTCTCAAGATCCGAAACCTAATCGTCGGAAGAACGATGCTCTGAAGCAGCGGAAGAAGGATGCCGCTTCTCTTCTGCAGAACCTACGGACCCCTGAAGAGAAGCGCGCCCACGTCGAGGTCCTCGAGAGGGAGCTCGAGCGGTTGTTCGGGTACTACGGGGAGGTAATGTGTGAGAAGGTGGTCGTGGAGCTGAGCCACTGCGGTGGCTCCCGAAACGCCGTCGTTGCGGCGCTGATGGAGGAGAGCGACCTCCCTCTCTCGAAACTCGTTGATGAGATCCACGACAGGCTCACCAGAGAGGTCGCGAGCGGCGGGATTGTGCTCGCGGACCCCGTGACGCCAGCGGCGGTGAAGGGTAGTGTGTTCGTCGTGGGGCAGAGGATAATGTACGGCGTGCCCGACCCCGATGCTGATGTATTGGAGGATCATTCTCAATCCTGTCTCTGGTGTTGGGAGGTGATTGCATTTTTTTTTCATTAAAAAATATGTTCTTTATTGGATTTTAGGATGCATGCTAGTGTCCGTAATTTTTTTGTTTGTTTTCGTTTGGTCTGTGTTGATGTCAATTGTGTTTACTTCAAGGTTGGGGTCTATATTGACAGTTGGATGCGTCTTCTCATGTTGAAATTTAAAGTGATTATGTTAGAATTTTGTGTCTCTATATAAATTTCACAAAATTTTGACAGAGTACCATTATTCACTTAAGACATGAGGAGAAAATAAACTCCAAACTTTAACATGACAGTGAAACTGCTTGTTTATTATTGATAGACTTGCGATATTTGTAATGCAGACAAGGGATGTGAAATTGATGCCGAAATCTGTCAGAGGGCAGCTTGCTGTTCGACGCACTTGCAGGAGAAGAATCCATGAGAGGATTTCAGCTGTCTCTGGTAATATGTTTCCTTGTTCATAGCTAAATTTGGTTGTCCTTTGTACTCTGAATATTTGATTGATTAATATATTGGAATTATCTGTATTACAATGTGTGACCTTGATTATTGCTGTTGATTCAGTGGCTTTTTGCATTGTAATTGATGTTATGGTGATACTTATACTGAAATTTGCATAATTGGCATTTATAGCAATGTTTCATGATGATCTGCCTCTTTAGAGTATGTAATTAATCTGCCTCATTCTCTGAGTATTTTTTTTATTTGGATTGGTTTTCAGAAATGATAGCATCACTGAAGAAGCTAGAGAGTGAACCAAATTACAATCATGACTTAATGAAAGCATCATTAAAGCTCAGCAAAGCTCACTCTGAGGCAGATATTCGTATGTTAGTGGAAGCTTTGTTGCAGAAAATCAGTGAAGACATGTACATAACCCCGGGTTCCTGACATGTATAATTGTTTTCTCAAATTCATATATTTGCTTGATTTGATTTTTCTTAATTATAATTGCAGGGCTAAGAAAAATGCAAACCTAGAAGATAAATTGCTAATTAAACCGCTGGATCAAAATGGAAATCAAGTTCAGAGGGAGAAAGAAACCATAAACAATGAACTGCAAAAAGAAACACTGCTCACTGTAAGTGCTGTTATGTTTTAAGCTTAAGTTGCTTCTTCCTTGATTTTACTCTCATTGGCAGTGCAATCATGTTTTATATATTCATCTTGAATATTATATTAAAAAGATGTCAAGATGACAAATAGAGAAAGGAGAACTGAGAAGGCAATAAAAAGCAAATTAGCATGTGCATGAGGTTTAAGTGGGATTGGCAGCTAACATGTGGATAGCATTGTAGTTATGAAAGTAGATGTATCTTGATTCGACTGCTTAATTCTTCCAGGAGCCAGATTTGAAAGTGTTGCAAGGCGAGGCAAGAAATGGTGAGAGATCTTGTGAAAAGAAGAAACAGCCAAAGAAGCAGGTAGATGAAGGAGAAAAGGATCAGAAGCGCCGAGAGAAAGAAGAAGTGGAATTAAAGAAGAAGCGTTGTTTACAAAAGAGTGTTTCTATTATGGAGCGCTTTTTAAAAAGAAGTAAAACTAATCCCTCAGTTCAGAATGATGATGTTTCAACTAAATCAAGCGCATCTGATTCATTAGGCAGCAAGACTGAAAGTGTATCTCAGTCAGCCACTCTTTCAATGGATAGCACTCTTGCATTAAGTAGTGAGGTTACACTTGAGGATCTTCGCAAGTAAGTACTGAGTCTATTGACCATTCTGTTTGATTTTAGCCATTCTGTTTCTTAGATCTTAAGAAAATATCTGACTTTGCAGGTTGCACTTTTCTTCGTGGCGCCGTATAGGAAAATCAATATGCACAAACAGAAAACAGAGATGGGGCTTACGACAGAATCCTAGGACTGAGGCTATTAAGGAACTTAAACTGACAGCTACTAAAGCTGAACTTTATGATGATGAGTTGGGCATAGTGAAGAATGTAGACCAATTGGGAGAAAGTAGTCCTGATATCAGTTCATGCCCAATGAATGCAGATAGTAGTCTTGATGCCAAAAAGTACTGTCGAGGGAAACAATTATTACAGTTTGATAAAGCTCATAGACCTGCCTTTTATGGTGTTTGGCCCACAAAAAGGTTAGACCATGATTCTTGGGTGGATGTCAGATTGTATTTAACTAGGCGATATCTACACTTAAAAGTGTAGAACTCCACTAATAACTGTCTTACACGCAAGTGTCTTTTTAGTTATGCATATATTCAGTCACTACTGCTAGAGCCTAATTGGGTGGTTAAATTAACTGCCAATAATTATCCAATATCATTAGTAACTTTCTTGTATGATGTAATATGTATTTCAGTATTTATAGATGAGATTAATTATGTGTTAAAATTTGTATTTTTAGTCAAGTTGTTGGACCACGCCATCCTTTAATGAAGGATCCAAGCCTGGATTACGATGTCAGCAGTGACGAGGAATGGGAAGAGGTGTGTTGAAATTTTCTATTTAATTGAATTAACACACACACACACATATAATGGATGACATCTGCTGACAATGTTCTCTATTTTTAAGGAGGAGCCTGGTGAAAGTCTTTCAGATTGCGATAAAGATGAAGAAGAATGTCAAGAGGAATGTTCAAAATCTGATGGAGAAAGTGAAGATGGTTTTTTTGTACCTGATGGTTATCTCTCAGAAGATGAGGTAGATGTTTGATGTGTGGTGATTTTTTGGACTTTTTGTTGTCTCAATGTTTTGCATGTCATGTATATTTCATCAGTCAATGACAGACTGAGGTGTGTGCAGCAACATGTTCTCTGATGTTATCTCCTTGAGCACCTAGTAACCAGTATCTGTTTGAGAATTTGAAAGCCACTACAATTTGATAGTAAAATTCTTTCATTTATATGTAGGGTGAACAAGTGGACAGAATGGAAACAGATATTGACATTGCGGGGGCCGATAGCTCACCTAGCTATAAGGATGACATAGATTCTGAGGAGTTCTGTGCTTTGCTTCGACAACAGAAATATCTAACCAACTTGACAGAGCACGCTCTTAAGAAAAATCAACCCTTGATCATATCAAATTTCATTCCTGAGAAGGAGTTTTTGTTAATAGATCACAATATTAGTAGTACTCCTAAGCTGGAGCAGATGTGCTTGCAAGCCTTGACTATGTATGTAATTCCTGGTAGCTCATATATTGAATTAACTACGGATAAAATGCAAGATGAGGACCAACATGCATGCCTCTCAACTGGTAAAGGTGGTGCTACTCCAATGTCTGTTGTGGCTGCCATATCAGACTCAGATTTACCTACAATTGTAAGTTATGCATTTTAATTGTGTTAATATCAATATCTCATGAGGACATGTGTATAACATGATGAAATGAAATAGAAATGTAAAATTAACTGAGTGATCAGTCAAAACCTCAATTGAGCTGACCCTTGCCAGACGCAGGTTGATTTGAGAAAGCTGTCCTTTTATTTTTCTCTTGCTTTTCTTACTTTGTAGCTTATTTTATGCTGTAGCATACAAATTTTATCACCTTACAAAGATTTTATTGATTTTTCAGGTGACTACTATTCAGAGTTGTTCTCAAGGCATGAACAAAGTGTTAGGGTCTTTGCGACAGAAATTCCCATCTGCATCAAAGTCCTTACTGAAGAATAAAGTGCGTGAAGTATCAGACTATGTTGATAACCGTTTGCAGGTTTGTGTGGGCTGAGACTCTAATTTAATGATTGTTGCTAATTTTATAATGAGAATCATTAAAATTGGTGGTCTGATACAAACGGCGTTGACAAGGACCTAAATATTAACTGTCTCACAACTGTGTACAGCATTGCTCCCTTAAAACCTTGAAATCTGTTGTGATTTTACATGAACTTAACCTGAATAGCCCCCTCAATTTGTAATCATGGGTAATGACTTATATTTGACCCACAATAACATTGTGTGGTTAAACATTGAGTGGGCATGCTATAATTTATCCATTTTACAGTAAACTGGATTCAGATGAACCACAGACTTTTATAACCTGCAATATGATTATGAATGTCTGAGTAAAACACAGGGACTGTCCATTCATTAATCAGGTAATCAGAGTATGTGACTCTATTGTTTGTCATTATTTGGAAAAAGGTTGAAGTTGGAAATGTCTACCGTACCATGCAAGCTGTATCCCTCTCTATGTTCATGAGATGATTTATTAAGTTGATAAAAGGGATCCTTTGCCCTTATTTTTGGTCATGGACCCTGATAGTAGATTTTCCATGGACTGATTGATGTTTTTCTTCCCCTGATGTGCCTTGGGTGGATATTGGAATGGATGAGATGATTATATTAAACCAGTCACATTGCTTATTTTTTTGGTCATTAAGATGCTTGCTTGATAATGCTGAATTCGTGCATTGTATACTCAAATGATTCGTGTCCCTTATGAAAAAACCAATGCTGTTTTGGCTGAGCCTGAGGATTTTATATTCTGCTTAATGATTGAGTCCGACTTTATATCTAGTTATGATGAATATTTATGATCTTGTTTTTGTCCAGGTGAAGAAAGAAGTTCTGGATAAGCTTGGCTTGGAAGTTATCCCTGGTATGCTATCTTGTCTGCCCTAAGCGCCTGAACTGAAGTTTTGATTAAGTTCCATATCTAAATTATGTGTTCTTGAACTGGCAGAAAAGAGCAGTGGGGGACGGAGGAGTATTGCTGCATTTTTTTCAAAAAGGTGCTTGCCGCCTGCAGGTGAAAGCGGCAAACCTGGGGAAACTTCACCACTGCCACCTCTGAAATCATGTTCTGCCACTAATGAAGAACGTCAGCTCATATAATATTTTGTCTGATTTCCTGTGGTTGGATAGTGGCAATTTTGCTATTTTCAGATTTCTCTAGACTTTGGGTCTGTTTGCATAGGTGTTCTGTTCCCATATAAACGACCCTTTTTTGATCCATTAACGTTTAGCACATAGTAACGTGAAATCTTGCTTTCTGATGCAAGATTAACAGATGTTTTGGGTTTTCCACACACCGTTTGTAAAAATTAGAGATGGCGGGTTGCACTTGATGCTCTTAACACTGTAACCAAGTTTTTTATGACCAGTTCGCAGCACCGTCTTTTCTGCTGGTTTGAACTTGGCAGCAGAGATTTATGTTCATAGTGTAAAATGTGTACTTCTATTATGTGTCTCTTAAATGCCATGCTATCTAATAACTCGTTATTATATGTTGATAATTTGATTGCAAAAGTTACCTTCTATGCTAACGCATGCTGGCATTTCAATTCCATTGGTTTTATTACTTGAACTGGTTTATTAATGTAGTTAGATTATAGCTTCTCAACAGTCTGGCAATGCAATGGGAGAGATCAAGTTAGGGTGGTACCATGTTAGAACAGGTGTTGAAAATTCAGGCCTGGTCCAATCGTTAAATTGGTTTTTGTGAACTTGAATACTTGGACTAATGGAGAATTATTAGTCTCATGATTGTAGACAGTTGTGATACATGGTTGCAATAAAAAAATACAAATGATGTTTAATGAATTAAACTAAATTTGTAGTGAATAGAATTATCACTATCACATAATCCATTAATTTGTGTATTAGCATTCTACAAAAAAATCAATAATTAGTAAAATTTAATTTACCAAGCCATCACAACAACTTCGCTGCACACCAACTTGCGCCCTTGTTTTGTGCTTCTAATAGCTAAAAGCCTAAACTACACAGGACAAGACCCAAGAGTAGACAACAGAAACATCATCGTGAAGAATGAGAAACTGTGTCTAGAACATTTGTTGACCCCAGCTAGTTTCAATCAATTATAAAACACCTCATAGCATCAAGTGTATACTCTGTAGTAGCATTCAGAACAGGCATATACTTGTGAACCCTTCAAACAAGTTTCATCTGGCACTTCTGGTTTGGCTGATAGCATATACCAACAACAGGGGAACTGAAATACCGTAACCCAGGAAATGGAGCACCGGGTTCATCTCATATGCTTTTATAAGAGTTCTGCAATTCTGTAAGGGAATAATGAGGTAAATGAAAACATGAACAAAGCAAATAAGATTTAAGAAATAGTAGGATCCTAACTAAGTTTAGATTTGATTATGCAGGGATTCCAGAAGCATATTTGATCCATTATTTTCATGTCAAGTAATAAGTGCAACTGTCATCCATTTTAAACCAGTTTTATCATCTTGTTAATGCACTACATTTATAGTGATTAGTGAATGTAATATTTACTTATCTACAATTTTGCCCGGACCTACTGCAAGATATTAATTGAACCCTCACCATGAAATGCTTCCAACATATTGCCAAGCATAACACACATAGAAGCTGCCGAATCCGTCGCTTGCCAAAATAATTAGATAATCTGCTGCTCTTGTTGTCATATATAAGAACTCCTTTAGAGTTCAAATCAAGATCATCTCTTTTCTTCCCCGAAAATGCTAACACGTGTTCCCGGTAAATTGCTCTTTCTGCAGTCAGAGCAGCAGTGACCAAAATTGCAGGAAAAACCACAAACAATAGATGGGGAAGAACCACCACCATAATATCTGGGGATCCAACATATTCATGCTTCCCATTTCCATTAGAAGCCTCTACAACCCAGCCCATATAGGTCATGTACACCATGTTTTTCCCTTCAGTAAAAACTTGCCCAATAAACCACGGGAACAATATAAGGTAGAATAAGTATCCTATCCAACCAAACCATAATGTACGAAGCCTGCAGAGCTCCTGGAGAACCCATAATACACCATTTACTAAGCCTTTGTTGGCGATCAAGTTCTTGTAAGTGTATATGTTCTTCTGAAAAACAAGGAGAGCTTTTGGAAGAAGAAGAAAGAAGAGCATAAAGCACAGAGCAGACCAGAATAATGGGTAATATAGAGAGGCCCATTGACACCCCATGACCAGAAACTCCTTCCAGCTCCAAGAAAGCTTGACGCTGTGGCCATTAATAGAAAATGGCCTTAGTTCAGTCAAAGTTGACCTGCCCACGATGTCAATGGCTTCAATTTGAAGCCAAAATCTATCGGCAGAAGCATCCTCAAAGGCTTTGTAGTTCCATGGAGCAACATAGAGGTTTCCCCTCTCATCAGCATGCTTGGTCATTTGTGTATCTATAACCAAAACAAGATTTCCAGATCGTGAATCATAGACCCTAGCCACAACTGACTCAATTGGAGAAACAGAAAACACCAGAGCTCGAATTGTCTCATAAGATGAAGGGTCAACAGATTGACATTCATAGTTATGATGGCATGAAGAAGTCAGCATGAAGCGAGAGTCTAATGGAAAAGTGGGTAATATAATTGTATGTTTCCCCCCTGATTTGAAATCATCATCAACATATGAAACATGACCTCTATCAATGGCTAAAATTCGCATGACTCTATTCTTTCTCCAATCACCCATCTCCCACTCCCAAAACTCCTCAGTTGGTGGGGCTCCGAATGAACAATTTACAGTGTTTTCAAAAGAATTCTGATGTATGTTCAACTGAAAAAGTTTCTGCAGGGGTAAAAAATGATTACTTGACTGATGGTGCCGCTTTAAGTTCTTGCCAAATTTAGTATGGAGATGCCCACACAGGTAAGCTGATATGGAGTGCTTTAGGAAAACATCTTCCAAGGTCCTCCCAGAACTAGAGGGTGCAGAAAATGAGAGCGGAAAATGGCCAAAGGATATTTTCGTGACTGGTTTTGCTGACTGGGAATCCCAGTGTGACAGTTCCAAGTCTAGATCCCTTAGTAATTGAACTGTGGGATGCCCAAAAAGATTAGTTGGTCCTCGTAAGCCCAATGACATTGTGCTATCGATTCCGACAAAGAGATGTTTCCGCTCCTGAGTCTGTGATAGAATGGAAGTAAGCGCAAATGAGTAAGGAAAGATTTGTAGCATCACCATCAAGCAAATAATAATATCGAAATTCAAGCCTACATTTTTAGCGCTCTCAATTCTTTGGTCTGGTCTACACACACACACACACACACACATATATACACATGTTTTCACAATCAGTTTATACAACATTATCATTCAGAAGTGAATAATTTCTTGACTGCAAAAATGATTCAATTGTCAATCCAAAAAAATGACAGAGGACAAAATTGGGGATTCCAATTAATTTATTGGCTAAATTCTTCCAGCAAAGATATTTGAAGTCAAAATTGTGAAAAGAAATACATTGGTGTAAGAAAGGATGAGTACTGATATGTAATATATTAACATTTTACCCCATTATATAGGATTTCCCTTTAAAGGTAAGAAATGAGAAGTGATAACCACTGGATACAGTGAAAAAAACAAGGAACTAGGTTTTAACAACCTCAATTTATCATATTCATATATATTGATAGGTACCTGTATCTCTTAGTAGTTAGAGGTTGATAGTTAGTTAGTTGGGGGTGGGAGTTAGTTAGGGAATGAGAAAATAAACAAGAGTTAGAGAGAGTCTTGCATCTTTTGTATTATTTGGGAATTGGGGTTTAGGAAGAGGGTTGGGACTCTCTTGTATTTCTCTCTGATTCCCTAATTGAGAATTAGGGATTTGTATGAATAATTTATGAGTTCTAACATATATGCATGTATTATACGAGATCTTAACTGTTGATTTTCTCATCAACGATTACTAACTCTTCTCTTTTTCCTCTCAAAGTGAATCTCTCACTTTAAATGGGTCAAATTACATGATCCATTCACATTTCTGTTTTACAATTTTCTTACTGTAAATGTTCACAATGTTTTACAGAAAAATAACAGCAAGAAACAGGGATGAGTCTAAAAATCATTTCAAGTGTTTTTGTACTATCTAGTCTTTCATTTATTAGCAAATCAAACACACCTACAGTGTGTTGCCAGCATCACTCTACATAAACATTTGCTCTAAAGGTAGGGAAACAAGTACATTCCAATTTCATAGAATGATAGTTGGTCTCTCAGTTACAGTAAATGAATGGGTGACACTGACCTCAAGGGTGACACTATTGACACTCCCAGTTCTTCCTAACTGCCCATTGATGCTGTATCTAGAGAAGAAATCAAACGCGCCCCCAACAATCGGAACGCCAAAGTTATCATGATTCCCTCTGAGGTCGAAGAATAAACTCTTGGGAACTCCACTCCTTTCAATAACAGCGTCCATCACGTTCCGGTACTCCACCCATTCATCCTCATCCTGCTTCATTGTCAGCAAATCCTTGCTTTTACCATCTGGGCAAGCGGTAACATTAACATAACATCCACAAAGCAAGAACTCACAAAATTCCTCAATTTAGCAGCTCATCAGCAATCTCTTGAAGATGCAAGTTACCACACAAATCCAAAGATGCGTTTCATAAAATAATGACTACATTCCTTCCTATTTATCTGCTTAGATAAAGAAAACATAATTGTTTTTATTTATCTATCCATTTAGCTATTCAAGATTATCATTTTTTCAGTTTTTCCCTCATGCTCACCTACTATACTTGTTTCTATTTATCCACCGGTTACATTACATATATCACATGATGCCATAATGCTCAATAATGTGTTAAGGCCTAGCTTGGAAGAGCTATTTGAGTTTATCTTATAACATAACCGAACTTATGTAAATGGCTTATGATCTACATATAAACTATTTTGAGTTTATTTGAAGTGGGTTTGGGTAAACTACCTAATTAAGCACTAATGACAATAAACGCTTAAACATTTATTCATAAGCTAATTTGAAAAATTTATTGAAATAAGCTGAAAGTAGGTTATAGGTATGCATAAGCTATTACTTATAAACTAATATGAATAGTAATGAAAATAAGCTCAAAACAGCTCAAAGGTAGCCCTCAAATAAGCGTTTATGCTATCGGTTAACCTCAAATAAGCTCTTCTAAACGAAACCTTAGATTTCATGAATAAACTCTTACACATATGTATTACCTATTTTGAGCTTATATGAATAAGCTTCTTATAAATAAGTGCTGATCGCGTTGTTTATCCAAAATGCAACCTAAATTTAAACCAAAATCTCTTAATGCGACGTTGTTACATTGAGAATTGAAAGGTGTGATAATAGTGATGGTGGATAAGAATAGGAGCATAGAGAGGAACGAACCTGTGAGGTCGCCAGTGATGAGGACGAGGGAGGGGTTGATCATGGAAAGAGCGGGTCCGACGTGATTTTTGAAGTCGCGGGCTCTGTGGGGATGGTGAACGCTGAAATGAAGATCGGAAAGCTGAACCACCCAAACCACTGAATCAGGACCTCCCTTCAACTCTATCACTCTTTCATTGCCTCCCGCAACAGCAACAACCGCGCTCGAGCACCAAATGCTGACGATGGTAACGAAGACGACGAGGCTCATGCTCCTTCTTCTGCGTGGGGGTGAAATCATGTTACCCTTTTGCTTTTGGGTTCGCGATTTCATTCTCGTTGGTGAAAGTGATGAACAACAAACTCTGCTTATAATTTCAACTATTAAATAATGTGTTAATGAACTGCATATTTGCGTTTCGTCCCGGCCATAATTTTTTTTAGCAATAAGTCTTTCTGATTGGACGACATTTGTGTTTGATCCCTCCTCATTTTTCATGTCATTTTTAATTAAATTTTATTAAAAATTTAATAAAATTGGAGATGGTGAGAGTTTTTGGGTTCGGTAGTTGCTGGAGGAGTTGGTGCAGAGGTTAAGTTTTGGTGGTTGGGGAAGAAGGAGAAGGAAGTGTGGGTTGAAGAAGGGCTTTAAAGAGGAGCTGATGGTGGTTTCTAAAAGGGGTAATGACAGAAGCGGTAGATCTGGCTTCGGGAGAAGGGAAGAGCGACGACGATGGTTTCAGTGGTGGGGTAGAGGTGTGTTAAAGAACTGAAAAGGTAGTTCTTAGAAGTGGAAAATAAAGGAAGGTGAAGAAGAGGTTGAGTGAAACAATTTAACGTTCAAACTATTCTTAACTTCACAATTATTCTGAATTACAAGCTCTATATTTATACAGAGTAGATAACTAAGACGATACATAAAATATAATGACCATTTCGGATACCCTGAGGTCAACTATTACATTAGGAATGTAAATTACAATAAACAATAATAAATACAAGATAAGATAAGGCAGAACCCCGGATATTCTGGGATTGCTATTATTACAAGATAACATGCGTTATAGCTGGCGTGGACTCAGACGACATGTCTGGTCAGACGATATATCTTGGCTTTGGCAGGCGATCCATTGTTCCAACATCAGAAGATCCACATCAGATGATAGACGATGAGTTCCGTTGTTGATCTTCTTTACAAATCACAGACGACGTTGTGACTGTTTCTGCACGCCTCCAACGGGAGACGATTCTTATCTCTAACGTCCCCCCACAAGCTCAACGTGGATGAGAAGGAAGACAGCCTTCAAAGGCACACGTTTGAGCTTGACCTCTATAGTTGCAACTTCCTTGCTTCTCTATCCCTTGCAGGCATCACTAACAAGGGAGGAGATATAATGTCAGGAAAGGTTGCGCTCCTTTGACATTGATGCTTGTACTCGGAGTAGAGGCTTGGGGTATGATGCTAGAAATGAAGAACATGGAAGATGAATCAGACTCCTTGGCCAGGTCCGCCAGATCTGAAGCAACATGTGAAGGATAATATACATATTTTTGGGTTTTGGGTGCCTGGGCGTGTCCTGCAGTGGGAGGCTCCTTCAGGGACTTGCTCTCTACCATCTGTGGCTCAAAGGCCTTACGGCTATAGTGGCATGAGTTCAGAGGAACGTCGGCAGGAGTTACCCCTCTGTTCATGAATCTCAGCGACGAAGAAAATAAATTTGCAGAAAATGTAAAGAAAAGGATAAAGCTTGAGTTTAGAGGAACGTTGACATGAGTTACCCCTCTGCTCATGAATCTCAGTTGGAAATAGGGGTGAAAGCTATCTAAAGAAAAGGATAAAGCTTGGCACGAAGGTGGAGCTTCTGCCATGGGAGAAAATAACGAAGAAAAAGAAACCATGGATTCAGACTGGCTCTAATACCATGTTAAAGAACTGAAAAGGTAGTTCTTAGAAGTGGAAAATAAAAAGAAGATTACTATGTTACTAGGGGTCACACTATTACTAGACGCCTGCTTCTAGACATAGAATTAGTAATACTTCAAAGGCACAAAATGTGGTTCAATCCAATGGAAAAATTCACCCTGCTGATGGTAATGTCGAAATATTGTGGACAACAAAGATAACTGCTGCTCTATCAATGGGAAAACAAGCAACGGTAATTGGTTTCATAAACTTTTCAATTGAATGTCCTACTTCTGTTACAATTATCCATACTTCTTTAATAAACTTGGACAATGTCACTAGGTGCTCCAAAGCTTAGATGCATCGATCACTACAAAAAAGCTATGAACCTCACTTGGATCCTAACCAAATTCCTCTTCTCTATGGCTAGTATCGTCATAACATTTCAGTTTCTACCTAGTGTATTAGTCTCCTGTTTCACTGCCACCTCCTGTACTCATTACGCGATGGGTAATGCAAGAGGTATAGATCTTTAAGAACATTCTTCTCTTCATGTTTTTTGTACCTAAATTACCCGATGTTCCCAATTCTGCATCCTTGTGTATGTGACTTTTCGTGAAATGGGGTTATTTTAATCCGCTGTTACTACTGGTGACCAAGCCCTAATTATTTTGAACTTCTTTCAACTTTTCGACAAGTACAAAGATCCTCCCATTTTGAATCATTGTTGAAGATTGATCCTTCAAGACAATTGTGGTAATACTTTCAATGTATCGCTATATATGCACAATAATGAGGCTTTCTTTGTTGAAGGGATTTCTCCATACGCCAACATTATTTGATACCAGTTGGAGCTATGGTTTAATTTAAGTACATAGGCCAGAATCGGTTCAAATTTAGGATACCCGTGAATAATGAATGACACACTCCAATCTTGGTAGATGCAAAAAATATAGAGTACTTACCACCCTGAAAGGTATATGTCAGCGGATCTTTCCTACCAGTTACGGCTGCAAAATGCCCACAATAAGTTGCCCTTGGATACTTGTGTGATGTATGCCCTTACTTTTGTATTAAGGAATTAAAAGCTTAAATCAAACTCACACAGATTTTCTTCGAAATTCTTGTTTTGTGTTTGCTTTTTATGCTTTCAAACATCCAGAAAAGTAATCCAAGTAAGGAATATTGTCTGCTCGTCTTGCAATGGCAAAAACCACAAGCACAAGTAACCCTTTTCAGGGATACAACCTCGCTCAAACCAAGCAACGGGTGTAAGTAACCATTTTCAGGGATAAAATCCCGACCACCTCGAAGAGAATTTGGATCCAGGACATAAGTAACCCTTTTAAGGGATACAGTCCACTAGAATGAGGGTGTAAGTTGATAACTGGGGGTATAAAGTTCTTTTTCTTATCTTTTTCTTTGTTTTTATTTTATTATTTCTTTGAGTCTCATATAGTTTTATTTATTTTATTAGGTTTTTATCTTATTTTTGTATTTACATATAAGTTAGTAATTATTTTTCTTTTTAGTCATTTTAATTAGGTTTTATTGGAGTTTTAGGGTTTTTATTATTTTGGTCATAAAATGGGTGATTATTGGAGCCTTGATGGAGACTTGATGAAGAATGATGAAGAAGAAGAGGAGTTAAGAGCTGAAAGGTTTTGCGTTTAATGGGAATCAAACAACAAAAGCAATGAAAACATGTGCAAAATGAAGAATTGATGAAGGTGCTGCTGTTGCAAAAGGAGAGTTGAAGCCACATGAAGCCCCATTGTTGCATTGAAGAATGGAATCAATTGGAAGAGCAAGAGCAAGAAAAATGAGGAGTTAGATGAGCTCCCAATGCTTGAGCGATGAGGAGCCAACGCTCATACGTTGACTCTCTGCTTGGAACCCAATTTTTGGAATTAATTCCAACGCTCAAGTGTTAGGGAGCCAACGCGCATGCGTTGAGCCCCTGCCAAGCCTCGTGTAATTCATTTTAATTCCAACGCCCAGGTGTTGGAAGCCAACACCCAAGCATTGGACTTCAGGCAAAATTGAGCTATAAATAAAACTCTTATTTTTCTTTATGACCATCTTGGAATTGGTTGAGCCTTTTTTGGATACTTTGTTCTGGAGTTGCAAGAGGCCTCTTGAGCCCTTGTTCCAGGTTTCATT
Source organism: Acmispon strigosus (assembly GCA_030819835.1). Classification (NCBI taxonomy): domain Eukaryota; kingdom Viridiplantae; phylum Streptophyta; class Magnoliopsida; order Fabales; family Fabaceae; genus Acmispon; species Acmispon strigosus. The sequence goes on from JAUAMA010000002.1 coordinate 29,465,053, forward strand.
TCTTTCTTTTAATTATGTTTAATCTAGCCATGCTAGGCTAGTTTCTTTCTAGCACTTGGATTTTATGTGAATCCTTTTTTTGAGTTATGCTTTAAGCACTTGGTGCTCTATATGAATAAAGTTATCATTTCATGTATCTTTTCTCTTTGATTATTTCACTTGAGTCGACACAAGTATCATGCTTTCTTCTTGCACAACGGTAGTAGGTAGGAATTAAGGGAACTGAGATTAGATTGAATGATTTATCTGCTACTTAGGTATAAGGGTGAGAATCATTTGTGTTGGCCAGAATTAAGAACTCATTTCTTCAATTGAATTGACTAGACACTAAGGTATTAGGTTTAGCAAACTGAGATTGAATGATTTACATGATTAAGGTATTAAAAAGTAGAGGTTTAGGCTACATCACCATGAAATGATTTCCAAAGTTCATATAGTTATCTGTTTGCAAAAGGCTTAATTTGGTTAGGTGAAGCTAACACCTAAGTGTTGTTTCCATCAAAGTTTACAATCCAAGTCTTTTTAGTTTTTATGTTATCATCTTTCGTAACAAACAAACTCAAAATTTATCTTTTTATTTTTTGTTCTAAACAATTGAGCTTAAGTCACAAATCACCCTATCCCTGTGGAGACGATATCTTTTGTATTACTTCGACCTTTCTGTACACTTGCATAATTAGTATCATAAGTAACCCTAGTGATTCAAGCCATACATTACTTGACGACCAACTCTGCTTGAATAACAACATAAATGCTATCAATGCAAAGGAGAAAATCACGGCACAAACTACTCGACGACCAGTTCTGCATGAACGATCAAGTCAAATTCATTCAATGCCAACCATAGAGCCATTGCTCAAACAGTTAGAAATTAAATAAAGATTCTTGTCAACTACAAGATCTTCAGCAAACCAAATTTGAATTGAAGGAATAAAAGGGAAGACTTGAAGATTTGAAGAATATATAGAACGAGACAGAACAAAAGAGAAGAATACAAGATACACACAGAACAATAAGGTCGAAAACACAACTGTGTACAGAGAAAATAAACAATGAATGAAAAACAGAGTCAAACACTATCAAGCTATTCACATATACAGAGAACCTATCGTCTATCATCTCTGTTTGCCAAACCTCGAGTATATTTCTAAGTGTCAAACCATCTACCAAACACTGAGAGTTTGTCGAGCCTGAAATTGTTTCTACCTCACTCTTTTGAGAAGAGATTCATTGTAGAAGAAACCCTTGTAAAAGGAGAAGTCTTGTAGAATACTTGTTGGGAGAAGTCATGTAGAATACTTGTTGGGAGAAGTCATGTAGAATAATTGTTGGGAGAACTCCTGTAGAATACTTGTTGGGAGAAGTCCTGTAGAATACTTGTTGGGAGAAGTCCTGTCGAATACTTGTTGGGAGAGGTCCTGTAGAATACTTGTTGGGAGAAGTCCTGTCGAATACTTGTTGGGAGAAGTCCTGTCAAATATTTGTTGGGAGAAGTCCTGTCGAATACTTGTTGGGAGAAGTCTTGTTGAATACTTGATAGTGAAAATCTTGGTTAAGCCAAGGACTAGACGTAGCCCTATTGTTTAAGGGGGTGAACCAGGATAAATCTTGTGTGTGTTGTTCTTACTACTTGCATCATTTACAACTACAGCCGTTTCATTTCCGCTACATTAAAAATTGATTTATCCTATCGTTTGCTAAAAGCTGTTGCACCAAACGTTTTCATCCTATCGTTTACGAAAAGCTTTCTATCGTTTACAAAAAGTTTTATTAATTTTTTTTTGAATCAAACCCCCCCTTTCTTGTGTTGTCCTTGTTTTATCATTATTCACTGATATCACAGACTAAAAACGCCTTGCACCATGGCGAACCCGGGTAGCCTCGCAAGCATCTTGTTCATACTTGAACTGTACAAAAGCAAAACGACACCCTCGCCCTGGTTTCCTCCTTTGCAAAAACACACCACATAGCTTGCCAAAACATATGAATTCCTGTCGTAGTTGTGAGTAAGTCACCGTATCATTCATACCGTCGACATACATTGCAAAACCCCTCCTAAACCACCCCTTCACCAATTGCCATTGAGGACCCTGATGTTGCTGATCCTGCGAAATGCAGACCTACTTTTTTTTTTTTTAGAAAGGAGAAAGTTTATTGATAATAAAGGACAGTTACAAAAGGTTTAGAGGATTATAATTCACCCAAGGCTGAAACTACAGCAACCACCCCCAACATGAACAATACAAAACCCCCCAACATAAACTAATCACTATCCCACATCATAGGCACAAACGTGGTTTCCTACACCTCTTAGAATGTTGCTATAAGCTTGGCCCACCGCGATAGCACAAATGATGGGTTCCAATTACTGCTACTTGGTAAAAAGTTATACTTCCCATCGCTGTAACAGGGGAATAAGAGGAGGGGCCATGCATCCAAGCATGCAAACCCGAAATCCAAGCCAATTATTTCCTAAACCATAGCACCCCAACTTCTACCGCAAAATATCAGCAATTATCATTGTTCCCATCCAGTTGCCAGAAAACTAAACAAGATGAAGGGGGAGCTGGAATAAGTGGCGAAGCCGCCACTATTCACAGACATTCCACAGAGGTTGCACCCTGACACCGCCCAATTTTGCGAGATAATCCGCAACACTTTGGCTTCTCTGAATATATATGATACCCCTTGGCATTCAGTTTCAATCAGTAGCAGATCAATTGTGATAAGATCATTCAATAGCTTCCAAGGACGATGTTCTTTGCATAAAACCCAGCCTACCGCCATCCTTTTTGTCGACTTGCCAAACCCTCTCACATTACAAGATATCCAATTTCTCTTCAACATCCCTAGACAGCAGACCCTCAAGCCCGTTTGTGCTTGGATATTTGCAATTTTATTCCTTCCACCGCTTCTTCTTCTGAACACTCGAACACAACGCCTACCGCCTTCCCAACCGCCACAGCTCGTTTGGCCCGGTTCAGGACACTGTTGTCATGCAAGGGAGAGTTTGGGCCCGTCGGAGAAGGAACGAGCACTTCGCAGATGTAGGATTCTTCGTCCCCTGAGCGAGAATAGCAGCCTCCATGGTGGCGGCGTCGTCCCGTGGAAATTCGCCTATCTCTCTGTTTGCCTTCATGAGTTGCATAGCGAGAGGTGGAAGATTGATGCAGCAAGGTTATGTCTGTTTGCTGAGTCGTGAGATTGGGGGTGTTACTGGGGTCACAATTCCGATTGAGTACAATGGGGTAAGATAAGTTCCTATGGGATGGGTCCAAAATTGTCACTTGACCCAAATCAATCTGCAATGAAGCTTCTTTTTTATTTTTGTTTTTAGGTTCATTTTCAGAAGGCAGATCAAGAAGCCCAAATTTGTTTCCTCCCTTCAATGGGCCCACACTACTATTCCTCTTGCTTTGTGCCAACCCTAGTTGCACATTACCAGCCGCCAGCACTGTATTTTTTAGGAGTATTTCGTACAATTGACAAATCTCATGGTACACTACAGGGTATCTTGGAAGTATGGAAGCAAGCTGTCCATTGCACATCACCTTGAAGCAAGCGTTTCTACCGCAGAGAACTGTGACCATGTTCTGGTGAATCTTGATGCCAAACCTCTGCTCACCTTTTTTCCACAATTTGAATGTAATACCAATATTGGCAATCTTGGTGATCTCCCCCTTTGACATGTCATTTTCAGTGATCTGAACACTCTGTTGCTGTAGCCTGAAGTCAACTGCGAGAGGGCCCTAGGAGTCAGCATCTTCCTCCGAATGATGTGCACCGCCGGACTCCGCCGTTTCGATGACCATCGATTCTTCCGAAGTTGCCCGGTTCCCGTCCATGGAGTTCATCTCCGATTCGATATCTCTTCCTGCCGATGGGGAAGTGTACCCCGATTCCTCTTTCAGGATTTTTGTTTCCCCTGTTTCAGACATTTTAACCGAGATCTCCGCAGGCTCTTCGTCGATCATCACCCTCAGTTTCTGATTAGGGATTATTGTCACCGGTGAGGAGATGAGCATTCTTGCTTGGTCCAGCCTCGATCGATTCTTGGTTTCTTCATCAACGCAGACAAAATCGCCGAAGGGAGCAGCGATGGAAGCAAAAAATCTCTCATTCCATGCCCCTAGAGGTATCCTTTCTATCTTCAACCAAATGAGATGTCTAGTTGGAACTGACATTTTGGTTGAAGGGGTTATGATTTCAAATTTTCTACCAAGGGATTCTCCCCCACTCTCCATAAAATCCAGCATTGTCTCTTTATTTGCAAACTCCAGTGCCACTTCCTTAGCCCCCATGGATTGGACTTTCACATAGTCTATTCCATTTGCAATTATGAAGTTCCTTAGTGTATCGATGTTTTGGGACTCCCGTAAAGAAGCCACCACTGTTCTGTCGACTCTACAGCGGTCCTCCTCCTTGGTTTGATAATAACAGGCCACACCATGATGTTTATTGCATAAGTTTGGTTTCTTTGTTTCCTGTTTCCTCCTCCAGATTTGTTTGGGCAAATGGCTATTGTACTTCCTATGGTGAAAAGGTCGTTGCATCCCTTCCCTTTGATATCTCTGATTATCATTAAGGGGGAACTTAGACCATGAGATCCAAAGCCTGTTACCTTCCAGTGTCGCCCCCCTCATATTTTCCAAGGCTCTGATCGCATCTCTTTCATAGCAGAATCTTACAAATCCAAATTTGAATTTTCTTTGTCTCTTTTTGGCTTTCTGCACATAAACCCCCTTTAATTTTCCAAATTTAGAGAAAAGTGTTTTTATTTGGTGGTATGAGATATGATCCGTCAAGCCATCAATGAATAAGGTTAAATCTTCTCCGTGTCCCGCTTTTCTTCTTCCAACCGAAGCGGCTTGTTCCCTCCCCCGCCACTGAGAGTGTCCACTATTCATCCCCGGTGATTTAAGCTGCATATCTCTGATGCTCACCGGCACATCGCCCCCTCCCATTTTTGTTCATAGATTAATAAAGATTAACGCAGACCTACTTATTGGTCTTTCTGTTGTGCCTATCAGACCCTGCGATCAACACGTCCTTGTAGCTTCTATCTCTCCGAAATTTTGTCTGCGTATTTGCCTCAATCATACCAGTAGAACACCATTTCTACTTCGCTTGATGTAAGTGGTTACTTCTCTGTGAGTGACAAACACATCTCCGTAATTGGTAATGGTTTCCCCTCCGCTGGAGTTCCTCCTCAAGCCACCATGGCGTACGATGCCACAACGCCCTGCTAGGCGAAAATCGGTTGCTCCACCAACCTCTATTCGACGGCTCAGCCCTCCTAAGGTTCAAAACCCTAGCAGAGCCCATAACACATATGTTTATAATTATGTAATATTATCATCAATACTTTATCATATATGTAAAAAAAATCTAAGGTTATATTTTTTCATAATTAATTACGTATATACTTATATCTTCGGCGCATATACCATGGAAACTGTTACAGGATTTGCATGTGATTAATATTTTAAGCACGAAGGTGAATTGCATTGGAGTTTTTCATAATTATAGAAAAACGAACTCTGTGGTAGACTTTTTAGCTAAGTCAGGGTGTGATAGACAAAACCCGCTGTGGGAATTTAGTGCTTAATTGCTTATTTTATCGACTTGAGAGGGGTGTTCTCATGTTTATTCTTATCTATATTAATAAATATATCCAGTTTTAAGAAAATCTTTATTTGTCATACTCGTATATTTTTTTTAAATACTTTTATACAAAATTAAAGTTTTTAGTAAATTTTATTCCCAAATCATATAATAAATTTATTTGTTAAATATGATTGTTTATACCTTTTACTTCATATAAATAGTTTATATACCTATAGATTTCTAATAAATGAAATAATTTTAATATAAAATTATTATGCATTATGATATATTTATGTAGCAAACCCTCTTATGAATTGGCATGCCTTATGGGCAATGCAAGATGCTTCAACTTCTTAATACTAATATTGAATTGAGACATGTGGAAATTTAAATTTTAGTTTTATTTTTTTAAAATTACTATTGATATAGAATGAATTTAAGTATCATCTATATATACAAATTTATTTATCGATATGAATTTTAAGAATTTAAGCCTTAACTAATTGAATAACCATTTTAAAATAATTAATAGTAATAATTTTTATTTATTGAATAAACTTAAATAGCAATTTAAAATTATGATACACTTTTATTGCATTACTATTTGGCAAAGTAATTAGTTTTATTTTGATTCATATTCCACATGTGTCATCAAATATAGATGGCGAATTTGTTGAGAATAAAATAACTACATATCCTCAGTATATGCATAAGACATGATTAAGAAAATTCACTTAATTTTGTGTGGTAATTAAGGATAGAGAAAAATCTTAAGGAATGTTAATTTATTGATGAAAAAATATAACTAATATGTTTTTTTATTAAACAAATGCTAGTCTTACGATTAAAATATAATAAAGAGATAAAATTTTGTATAATTTGAAATATTTGACACCTAGTGTCAAATGATCATCATATATATAATTGATACATTTTTTCTTTCAAAAAAAAGTATATAATTGATTACTTTATTTAAAATGTTTTATTTATATCTATATAAATCAAATCCTTATATTATTCATTAATTTTATGCTAGTTTTTATCATATAAACTATGCTATTATTAAAATAAATTATATTAAAAATATGCGTTAATATTTGTGTAAATTAATCATTAGTAAAAACTATTTATTGAATTGAAATCTAACATATAATATAGAAAATATATAATTAAAATATTATATATATATTTTGAGAACGAAGGAATGGTGTCTTGTGAACACATCCTCTACTTGGAGCGCCACTGTCTTTGAACCCTAATCGCGTAGCGCATACCAGGTCCTCCGATCGTTGAAAACAACTCATTCTTTCTCACAGGTAATCTTGCTCGCTAACTTCGATCATCAAATTAACTTTTCAAGCTTTATTATTGGTCTTTCTGTTTCTTTGAACCCTAATCGCGTAGCGCATCCCAGGTCCTCCGATCGTTGAAAACAACTCATTCTTTCTCACAGGTAATCTTACTCGCTAACTTCGATCATCAAATTAACTTTTCAAGCTTTATTATTGGTCTTTCTGTTTCTTATTGAGTAATTTCATTTTTCAATGTATGGAGGTTGAAGAGAAATGCGCACAAGAGAAAACAGATAACAAACCTTTTGACTTATAGTCTATCGATCCTAACAAGAGATTCATTTTCTGAATTTATCTACTTGGATTAGATCATTTTTGTGTGATGGAAGAGCTATTCTTCATATCGTTCTAAAGGTGGTATCAATTGGTCTTTTTGTTAGGATGAGCGAGAATGACAATAACCAGAACATTGGCGCTGCCACAAGTGATTTAACTACTTGGAATTACAATGGTTTTGAAGGTGATTTTTCTTTTCCCCTTTGTAATTTCATGATGTTATTCAATTTTTTAATAATCTTGAGCCCCAATCTTTTTACAAAAGATAATCACCCAAATCATATTAGATCTGCCTTGTGAAAATCCATTTTGTTGTATTATAAAACAATTCATGGACTTTGATTGTTTGCACTCTGTCAAACTCAATTTAAATTCAAAACCTATCTTGAAAACTAGTAAACCACAATTTTTCAAATATAACGACACACAAATTATAACCATGTCACTTTACTAACTCTTTAATTTGATCACAAATCTCGAACATATTCTTGGTTCTTAGTACTTGATCTTTGTTATAGTTGGGGTTGTATGCTTTATGTTAGGCCATAGAGATGTGTAGCTTTTTCTATTAACCTAAAAAAGGTAGTTGCATGGAAAAATTTCCCCTGCAACCACAAATGTGTTGAATGAGTATTCAAGGTTCTAGATCATTTTCATGAATAAGTTTAGTTTTGAGGTTTAATATTTGTTGATGGAATGGACAAAAGAGGCAAAAGTCTTTAGTTATTATTAGGTTAGGGTAGTTGTTAGAAATTATAAATTTTGCTTATTATATTAAAATTGAATTTTTACTCTAATAATGTTCTCTCTCTATTCATTTGAGAAACATATTTAGGGGTAAAAATAACATTCTAAGATATTATCCATTAATCAGTGTGAAGAAAATTTGAGGTTGTAGAAATGCCTTGATTGTGTGAGGCATAATTTGGTGTTTGAAATTTGGATTTGCTTTTATATGACTTGTTTATACACTCATACCCTCATACCCCATGTAAGATTAGTGACAAGTAATATTTTACACCATATTTTTAGAAGTCTTTCAAATATGTTGCTTTTAGTTGCAAAACTTCTTAGCGAAGCTAGCTGGTGATGCTTCTTTTGTTTTCCTTTTTGCTGTAACCTAACAAAAAAGTTGCAAAACTTCTTTGAAATATAGTCAAGAATTTAGATCATTTAAAACTTGCATCATATTTGCTAAGACAACATGGAATTGTATTATTTTTTTATTTGCTTAAGGTGAAAATATTTCGGTTAATGTTTTGCATCTATTGTTCTAGAGAATTATACTTATACCTTGCTGATACATTTAGACTTAATTTCACTTTACCAACTTGATTTTCTTCTTTGTTCAAGATGGTTCTAGTTCAATCACATTCGTTGAGAACAACATTCAGAACACTTCTGGACAACTTAAGGTAATTACTCCATTACACACATACATGAAAATAAAAGAAGCATATAGTTGCACGAAAATTTGACTATGGAATTTGGCTTTGTATACACATAGAGTATAAGCACTAGTAAACTTTTCCATGCATCCTACAAAGTGCCGTCCTCCTATAATTGATCAATAAATTATGTTTTAGTGTAATAAATATCATGTAACGAGAGATAATAATGAGTTTTAAATTTGTAATTTTGTAGTTGACAAGGAGAGAACAATACAATACTTAAAAGTAAAGAAATCATGAAAAACCTCCCCTAAAATCTTTATTTATTTATGTTATGAGAATTTCATCTCTATTTGTTAATTTTTTTTGTTGCATGTGGAAAGAACTCTATTTGGTAATCTAATCACGTGTTGCTTGTCAAATTAATATATATTTCTTGGTTAATTTTGTGTAGGATCTGCAAGAGCTTCACAACTTAGACAATACTCCAGGTAAATTGTTTTTCATCCCATATATCTACTCGTATATATTTACTCGTATATCTGATTTATGCAAATTTTAAAATTGCTTAGATATAAGTTTTAGATTTTCCCCTATTTTTTTTCCTTTTTGAAACCATTCATTCACATGATGCTAGTTATGAATCTGTGTAGGAAAAAGTTCAATACTTTGAAATTATTTTTTGTAATGCTTCACCACAAATTTCATAAGTGAAGTGTATAAAAAGAGAAAATGTTCAATAAAAAGAGTAAATGGAAACAAAGAATAAGCTTTTATAACCTTTGAATTGTTGGAATTAGAAAGAAATGAGAATGAATAAAGAGACAAAGATTTAGCTTAGTTTGGATTAAATGTTACATCCACAATGGAGAAGTTATATTTTGATTCATTAAAACATTTTACAACAATCTTAACTCTCCACTCTTGTAACATTCCTGATTTCACATACTTGAATAAAAGACAAATCGAGTAATAAATAGAAACAAATAGATTAGAAAATATATTTGAAAATAATCATATAATGTGGTTTATGTTTAAGACAATTGTCAATGCTCTCATCTCCATCGGTGATCCTGATTCATATCATGATCACATTGAAGCAATCTTTGATGGGTTAAGTGATGAGTATAGCTCTCTTATGCCCCTTGTCAGCAATTGGGAGGTGTCATGCTCTGTCTCTCAAGCAGAAGCAATGCTTATTGCTCATGAGGCCTACCTTCTTCGCTCTCGCAAGTGTCAGCTTCTCGACAACCTGCCATCTGCTCTGCTCACACATACATCATCACCGTCTCTTGGGCAGGCGATAGACTCACCAATACAGCAGTCTGCTCAAGCCAACTATGCTTCTGGCTCACCTGCCCAAAATCATGTCGGGCACACCACTGATGTTCCACCCTCTGTGAATCCGGGTTTCTCTGAGCCGACCCAGAACTATGGCTCTTTTGGTGACTATCGTGGTCCTGGTGGTTGCTCTGGTGGACGTGGTGGACACTCCTCTATTCAGTGTCAAATATGTTACACGTGGGGTCATGAAGCCAACACTTGCTATCACCGCGTATCGTCTGCCAATTTTCCAGGAATGGTTGACCCATCACCATATGGTGGTCAGTTTAATCAAGTTCCTCAGCATGCTGGTACCTTTGGAGGCTTTGCACCACCTCCCTCTAATTTTCAACAAGCAGGACTTGGTCCTCCACCATTTTATAATCTTCAAATTACTGGGCCCTCTCAGTTACCTTTTCCCAATGTTGGTCCGAAGACTGATCCACATGGATACCCTTTGGGAATTTCTTATCCTCCGTTTGTTGGATATGTCAATGGCTTCCACCAGCAGGCGATGCCTGCACCTGTGTTTCAGTCTCCCCAGCAGACGATTGGTCCTTCTCACTTTACACAGCGACCAACAGGCCAATTGTTTCCACAGCAGACGATGGTCCAAGCTCTGCTCACTGCATCTGCAGGACCAAGTGCAGGGAACTAGTTACCAAACACTGGTGCAACTCATCATCTCACCCATGATGCTACTTCCTTCTCCAACCCTACACCTCTTCAAGGAAATGAACACATCCTCATGGGTAATGGTCAAGATTTGTCTATCCAATCTATTGATACAATTTCCTTTAAGTCACCATGTCAAACACATGCTACTCTTTCTCTTAGTGATTTGTTGTTTGTTTCCTCAATCACTAAAAATCTTGTCAGTGTTAGTAGATTTGCTAGAGATAATCATGTTAAATTTGAGTTTGATCATGCTCATTGTCTTGTAAATCTCAGGCCAATGGTGAAATTCTTCTTCAAGAGACTGTTGGGGATGATGGTCTCTATTATTTTGATAGCATGCATGCTTCCAAGTTCTTCAAGAACAAGTCTTCTATCATGCCAGCTCCCACTTCCTCCTCTTTTAGTTTACCTAAAACACATGTTACCACAAGCACTAGTAGTTCACTTGTAGGACACACATCCTATGACCTTTGGAATCATCGTCTGGGTCATCCTACTCATGAGATATTACATTCTGTTTTGGCTAAATGTAATATTTCAATTCCTTCTCGAGTTATTTCTCGTGTTTGTAGTGCCTATTGTATGGGTAAATATCATAGATTACCTTCTTCTCAATCTAATATAGTATATTCTCAACCTTTAGAACTTGTGTTTTATGATTTATGGGGATCAACCTCCATTGAATCTTCTGCTGGTTATTCATATTTTCTTACTTGTGTTGATGCCTACACATGATATACGTGGATTTTTCCTTTAAGGAAGAAATTAGAAACCTTTACCATTTTTCTTCAATTTCAAGCAATGATTGAATTGCAACTAAATCTAAAAATAAAAGCTGTTCAAACTGATGGAGGCACTGAATTTAAACCCCTCAGATCTCATTTTGCTCAATCAGGAATTGTTCATCGTTTGACTTGCCCCCCCACACATCATCAAAATGACAGTGTGGAACGCAAGCACAGACATGTAGTTGAAACTGGCCTTTCTTTGCTTGCTCAAGCCAAAATTCCCCATCAGTATTGGGATCATGCCTTTTTAACAGCTACCTTTCTCATAAACATATTGCCTACCTCTGTCTTAGGCAATGTTAGTCCTTACTATAAGCTTCACAATGTTCACCCATATTACAAGTTCTTGAAGGCCTTTGGGTGTGCATGTTATCCTTTTCTCCGTCCTTACAATGTCTCTAAAATTTAGTTTAGGTCGCGGGAGTGTGTCTTCCTTGGTTATTCCCTTGCTAAAAAAGGTTATAAATATTTCAATGCCAGTGGAAAAATTTGTGTCAAAGGATGTTATTTTCAATGAATACAGATACCCATACACAAATATTTTCAACTTCTTCTACCACTATGGAGGAGCCTTCACTAACATCCTTTATTCCAAGGTATTCTTTAGCTCCGCATCAAGGGTAGCAGCAGTCTCTATCTGTTCATCCACTTACGGAATCGTCTGGAGTTCCAAAATCGTCTGCAGTTCCTTCATCGTCTGAAGTTCCTTCCTCGTCTCATGATTCTTCAGACTCATCGTTCTGCCCTACATCGTCTGCCGCTCATCGATCGTTTGATGCTATTGCATCGTCAAGTAATCAGCAAGCACCAATCACCACTCATGCCATGAAAACTAGATCCAAATCTGGGATTACTAGGCCCCTGGCATCATCAGTTCCGCCTCCTCTAGCCAACACTCACACTATGCAAACTCGCTTGAAGACTGAGACTGTTCATCCACAACTTCTTTTAACTCAGGTTGAACCAACCTCCTACAAGAAAGCTCTTCAAGATCCCCACTGGAAGCAGGCTATGCAGGCAGAGTTTGATTCCTTGCAACAAAACACCACATGGTCTTTGGTCTCCTTACCACCAAACAGAAAACCAATAGGTTGCAAGTGGGTGTTCAGGATCAAGCAAAAGGCTAATGACACTGTTGAAATAAACAAAGCAAGGTTAGTGGCCAAAGGGTACAATCATATTCAAGGTTTTGACTATTCAGAAACCTTTTCTCCTGTTGTGAAGTCAATCGCTATCCGTCTCATTTTGTCATTAGTTGTCACCAAACGTTGGCATATTCATCAACTTAATGTCAACAATGCCCTCCTGAATGACACACTTGATGAAGATGTCTACATGGACCAGCCACCGGGGTTCCAAACTGAAGATTGAACCTTAGTCTGCAAACTCAACAAAGCTCTTCATGGTCTCAAACAAGCTCCCCGAGCTTGGTTTGACAAATTAAAAGGGGCTCTGCTACGGTTTGGCTTCTAGGCCAGTTGCAGTGATCCATCTTTATTTGTCTACAGTATAACTTCTTGTTGCATATACATCTTGGTCTATTTTGATGACATTATCATCACTGGTAGTTCCTTACCTCTCATGCAGCAAATTATCACCCAACATAATGCAGAGTTTTCACTCAAGCAATTAGGCACGTTGGATTACTTCCTTGGAGTCCAAGTTCAGCATCTGCAAGATGAGTCTCTTCTCCTATCACAATCGAAATACATAGGAGATCTTCTTGACAAGGTAAATATGACCAATGCAACAGGGCAATCTACGTCTATGCTTAGTGGATCAAAACTTAGCAAACATGGTACTGACCTATATGTTGATCCATCCAACTTCAGGTCTGTTGTTGGCACATTGAAATATGTTACTCTCACCAGACCTAAAATTAGGTATGCTGTCAACAAAGTCTATCAGTTCATGAGCCAGCCTCTCGATGTTCATTGGAAAGTTGTCAAGCGCATACTAAGATACCTCAAAGGTACTATCTCTCATGGTCTGCTTCTCAAGCCCTGCAATTCTAAAGCTTGTCCCATTAACTGCCTACTGTGATGCTGATTGAGGTTCGGATCCGGACGATAGACGTTCCATGTTTGGTTCATGTGTTTTCTTTGGACCCAACTTAGTGTCTTGGAGCTCCAAGAAGCAGACGATTGTTGCAGGTCAAGCACTGAAGCAGAATGTCGAAGCTTGGCCAACATTACTGCTGAACTTCTTTGGATCCAATCTCTCCTCACAGAGTTAAAGATTCATTTCCAAGTTCCTACAGTATACTGTGATAACATGAGAGCTGTGGCCTTAACTCAAAACCCTGTTTTGCATACCAGAACAAAACATATGGAATTGGACATCTTTTTCGTTCGCGAGAAAATTCAAAACAAGACATTAATTTTTTATCACATTCCTGGTCAGGATCAACTGGCTGATATCTTCACCAAACCTCTCTCGCTTGAACACTTTGCAGCAATGAAGGCCAAACTTAATGTGTTTGCAAAGGCTGCCAAAGTTGGTAGAGGAGGATGTGAGGGAGATGATTGATACTGTGTATATTTATGTGACATACATGTTGTGAATTGCGTAAAGGAAGGAATAAGGAATAGGATAGCGCGAAAACTTCCACATAGAGAGGCCGCTTTGCACCCAGTGTGGATGCCTGAAATACCTAAGGGGGAACATCAGAGATGAGGTGATCTGAGGATGATTCGGTGGTACGAATCAACACTAGGCCATTGATTGGGATCCCTTGTGTTCTGGTTAGTGGAGTGGGAAGGACAAAAAAGACTGCATCATCCCGAATGAAAGCCAATAGGGTAATCATGGCTCGGTAAGAGGAGTAGTCAGTGATAGAACCCATGTTCTTGAGTGGCGATCCGAAGAGAGGGTTGGTTTTGTATGGCCAGAGGACCCTGCATTCATGAGATATGAAAGTGGAGAGGCACCAATCACCCTGTTTGCTTCCTTGGTCTCGATGACCCGAGTGCGGTGAGCCTACTGGGAAGAGCTGGAGGGTAAAGGGGTTGGCTCCGAATAAGGTGGCATGCACTTGCTTTGATGCATCATGTATTTATATTACTTTTTTGTAATTGTGACTATTGTATTCCGACATGTAGTATTGCACTGATGTCATATGATTGACTGACATGTCGGTAGTCCAGGCAGAACTTATGACATAATCCAACTGTTTACCCTGTTGGTAGCTCACTCCCTCCCCATGGTTAATATTTTAGGCACAGGTTGTAAGATGGCAAGGGATAGGTTAGGTTCATGTCACACTGATGATATTAAGCCATGGTAGCCGCTGGTGGGTAGGAAATAAGAAATATAGAGCTATGCGGTATTGTAGAAGTGAGATGAGTGAAAGGTTTATGTAACGTGAGAAGAGAGATTGAATTGTGAAAAGTAGAGGTGTGTGTAAGAGGAGTTGTGTGCGTGTGTTAGTAGTTGTGAGTGTTGTCTGCGAGGGATAAGATGAAGAAAAAAATAGTGTGCTGACCCCACAACTCTCGCTACAACCTCACCCACACTTAGAGAAGTATATGTTCTCTGCCCTCTCATCTGAATTCTTTTCACTAACTGAGCACACCTAAGTACTCTATTTATATACAAATGGAAGTGACCTTTAGCCAAGGTGAGAGATAAGTGAATATCATCTAAGAAAAATAGGCAAATGTGCTTTGGAGGTTGGTAAAGACATAAAAGCACTCACCCTCCATACCAAACAAGAAAGTGAAATCCTGGTTATGTATCCATATAGCTTCGAGATTCCCATGATGAACTATCTTCGACAACCTGTCAGCTTGATTCTCATTCTAGCTAACTCTATCTCTTGAAAAAACCGCTATTATTGATATCCACTACTTCTATTACCACCAAGAACCTCTCCTATGTGTGAGTATGTATATTATTTCAAGACTAGATTAATCATTGCAAAGCGCATCTTTGTTGTACCCTCTTGGCACATAAGAATCCACATCTCTGTTTCACACTTCCCTCATCTATTTATGAAAAATGAGGATAACTCTATACATTCAAGTAATCCCTTTTCAAATGAGACATGCTGGGCGAACGCTATATTGTGAGACAGACTTTTGACACATTCTTTTAGGAAGCTATCCACACATATACTTGTATGGTGGTTACATGTTAACAGAACATGTCTTACTATCACACTAAAAGGAAGACTTTTGACACAAGAATTAACTCAATTTTTCAACCGTTGACTCTTCTTCACCTTTCAAACCAAGTAGAATACAATCAAGGCTACATGTAGGTTCTAAGGAAAGTGAGCTGAATCAGAATGAACTTCTTAAGTAACATATGTCTCATATCCAAACAAATTTACAAGAATCCAAAATCCTCTAATTTATCCCCCTCCTTTTTCCTTGAGAGTATCTTCATGAAGAAACGCCATCTTCATAACCATATGTTCAAGCTCAACCAAAAACCAACTACAAATCCAATTCCCACTTGAATTTAAGGCATTATACTTCAACTTCTTGCCTTCGTGGAAGTTCATGTATAACTTCCTTTTTTTCATCTCTCACCACTTTATCTCATTTTCTATGGTGACCTCCTACATTCTCTTGTGTGTCAGATCTACCAAATACTCTTAGTAGATCTTTCATACAAAGCCTCCATGTTGTAACTTGATAAAAACTTTGGATCTTGAATCCTTCATTAATTTTAGGCTTGATCTACACTTCTAGTGTCCTTTTCTCACTATACAACTCAAAATATCAACAAATCAAATGCACCATTACATCCTAAATGGTCCAAAACAATGAGGGAAACTCCTATGTTGACAATGTGATATAATCTACCACCAACTCTGTGTGTGTGATACGTGGGCTTCACACACGTGGTCATCATCTAGCCTGTGCAAGGCATTATTCTTCACACGCCAGGCCTTCTTCCCGTGAGTGATGCGAATTGAGCCACACACTTTCAACCTCTGCGGTGTGTAATCTTAGAGAATAGCAAGCGGTAATAATAGTATATATAATAAATATCATACACCTATTACTTCAAGCATGAAATTTTGTGGTGGTGTGTTATGTACTTCTTATGCACTGCTTGTTGACCTTGTTTCATTATATGGCTGTGACTTTGGCTCTAGAAGTTGTTGTACTAATCTTTGATAATACTGGAAGGAGTTACATTTGGTGGGATGTTGGCATTACTAGTGGATGAGGTATTAATCCCTTGGTTTTTTGCTGCTGCACTGCTATTCTTGCTGCTGATGGGGCCAAACCCAACCTTTTCACTGCTATAGAAATAGGGATGTTAACATCGGTGTTGTCCACTTTAGATTAACTTATGTCTACGACTGTACTTTGATTTTTGTAATCATCTCCTTTGTTTCCCTTCTGCATTAAATGTTGGAGTACCCTAATTCTCATTTTAATGCAGTTTTTTAGCTTATTAAAAAAAAACTTATTGAAAAGATCATTAATTTATAATTATTAAGTGATGTGGGAGAATATTAAATTGTTACATAAGATTTTTTTTAATGTATTTTACTTTACATCACAAACACATGTATCAAATAAATTATAGTATATAGTCATTCCTAAACTTAATTTTCTTAATTGTTGAAGGTGGTGCTTCTTCAAAAGAAGCAGTCCACATCACTACTGGAAGAAACTTTGGAAAAGTTGAAGTCACTCCGTTCAAAGGGAAAAAGGGAAAATCAGCAGCTAGACCAAAATCTGTCTGTGACTATGTGTTTTTTAATTTTAATTAATTGCTACACATTTTCATTTTCTTCTTTTTGTAAAAATATATTTTAGCTACATACAAGGCTCTTATATGTTGGATGCTCCACTTTCATAGGACAAGAAAAAAGTCAATACAAATAATATGCCTAAACAAGGAGAGGTCAACCGTTTCTTCAAGCCAACCAAGCCTCGACATTTCATTGGTTACTATGTTTGCAAGGAACATACTGGAGTAAGATTTTTGGGAACTGTTACTTCCTACAACCCCAAAAAGAAACTGCTAAAAGTAAGAGTTTTTCATTTTTTTTGTTTGTTTTCCTCGAGTACCTTAAGATCACTCCAACATTCATATTATAGCAATAAGGCCAGATATTGCTTGTTAGTCTTGTGATCCTCACAGCTTTTGTAAACATGAGCCTTTAGCTAGTTACTATCTTGTAAATCATTTTATGATGTCAACTCTATTATACCCTAGTTGAATGGATTAAGTAGTTCATTAATATTTTTGTGTAGGTTGAGTATGAAGATGGTAGGGAAGAATATTTGAAGCAAGATGAGGTTGTGAAACATACTGCAATGACTGAAGATATAGAAGAGGGTAGAAAAAGATGCCAAAAAAAGGTATAGATATTCAAAATACAATTACAATAAAAACCATATAATGTAGTGTAACATTTTTTACCATGTAGAGGTATATTTTGCTTGTTTATAATTATATTGGATATCTTCGTATCTATCTATTTGATTACTAATATTAACTTTTATCTTTTTATTTCATTTAATTTTTCACGAATTATGTTTTTTTAGAGAAATAATTTATTCAAAAGGATTGAAATGAGAAATAAGCTTTCTCAATAGACATGCAACTCATCAACTAAGAAAGTCACCCAAAGAAAACATGATGAAAACATCCCCAACTGTATAAAATTAAAGTTTCTATTGAATTTCCATAGATGTCTCGATTCATAATTCTCTGTGTTCTTTTTTCTGGCAGAAAAAGATGGCAACATCAGGAAATGTTGAATAATATGTGGATGTTTATGCTCAAATCAGGAGAGAAGCATAGCTTCATAGAAGCTCTTATATCCTAAATTTCCATTGATGAATGTCTATTTGTATGTCATCTTTAATCTATGTATGTTGTAGTTTGCCTTAATTGATGGCAAAAGCTTGTTAAACTGGTGCTGCATTTCAATTCTTAATTTAAAATAGTCATGGAACTTGGATTGGTTTATATATGTCGTAATAAATATTTCTTGTTCAATAAGGTGCTTATGACTATATATACAAAATAACATGTTTCTAAGAAGAAGATAGGTGAATGCTTTTGGGATGGCAATTTGCAGCTGTCAGTGGTTTCAATATTTAGGGGCGTGGCATATAGTATCTTTGGATGGGTGTTTTGATATGGTTCAGCATGTGGGGTCTTGATTATAAGATATTGAGTGTTGTGATGGAATACATGCATAAGGACTAATGTTCTTGGACATTTATCTTTTATAATTTTCTGAGTGGTGATTTTGAGAAGGCTGGGAATCTTCAATAGATGGGGTTGTTAGCTATTCTTTTGGTCTTTGATTAGAATAGGGTTTAGTGGTGTGCGTGCTTAGGGGTTTTTAGTGGTGTTGTCTATGGGGGTTGTTTATTTTGCGTTAACGATTGCATTTTTTTGCTAGGAGGGTTTGTGCTTGAAATCTTTGTGGTTTTTGGTTTCTAGTGGTTGAGTTTTTACCTGGGTTTGGTCACTGTACTCATATTTAGAGGGCTTGTTTCTCAACTTTTTATATTTTAATAAAGTTTTTCTTTCAATTTTTTTTTTTGAAAAAGCACACTATAGTTATTAATATGATTAAATATATTTGCAGTCCCTGACATATGCACTCGCATTATTTAAACTAAACTCGTTAAATTTCTTTTATAGCATTTCCTCCCGAGTTTTTTTCGTTTTAAATTAGTCCCTGTGACATCATAACTCACATTTGGCTTATTTTAACATCAAATTTAGCCCTTTAAAACTTTTTTTTTATCATTTTTAGTCTTTCACTTTTCCCTGTTTTCTTTTCCTCTCCCCTACTTTTTAATTATTTTTAAGGACTAAAATTGATGTGAAAATAAGTAACATCATCTAATGATGGTGAGAACTGGCTACTTAAATCTGAACTAGGTAACATCATCTAATGATTCTAAGGTCTAGAGATAGGGTTAGATCATTAGTCTATTCAAACACTCATGTCTAATGCTTCTTGCTATGTTAATCAATCAAGAGATTGAGAGTTAATTTAGTAGTTGATAATCTTCTACACTGGGAGACTGGGTAGTAAGATAAGAAATGGTGGGAGGAATCAATCGCATAGAACTATATTTTTATGTGAATCAATAGAATACATAGAGGTCAGATAATGAAATTCTAATCCCAGCAAATTCTCATACTTGTTGTTTCTCCGTCAGTTTACTTACTTTCATATTTATTTTCATGTATAAACAAACAAACAACTCTTTGTTAATTATCATTTAAGTTTGCTAACTATTGAACGACATAAGTATTACACCTCTCAGAGGACGACAAAACCCTTTACTATACTACAATTGAATCTTGAAAGAGATTTAAAAGTAGAAGTGGTAAAAATTCTTTCAACATCAGGTCGGAACGAGCGACGCCATGGTTAATGGTGGAGGCGGGTTGAGGAGAATGGTGAAGGCTGAAAGGAGGGGGTTTGGTCGAGTGGAGTGGCGGTGGTGGATTTGAGGGGCGGAGGCTGAAATGAGTGGAAATGGTCAAAGGTGGAAGCAGTGGAGGAGATGAAGGTTGATTTCGGTGGAGTGATAGAAAAGAGAAGATTGCAGCGCCGGATTGATGGAGGATGGAGGCATTTGGTGAAGGGGAGGTGGAAGACTCGGACACGAGTGGTGAAGATGAAAGGGTGGTGGCGCAGCTCTATGGGAAGGGGATTAGGGTTTCAAAGTGGGAAGAGAAGAGAAGAGTTGCTGCTAGGGTTTGGATGGAGTTTGTTTAGAGGGTGATGATGAGGTGACTGAATAATGTCCTGGATTTCGAGGAAAACGGGGCATTTATATCTAGGGTTATGGGGCAAAAGGACGTTTTTCCCCTGCCGCCTCTCCTCTCAGCCAACCACGCATCCTTCTAGAAGCTTCGATCTTCTTCTCTGCTTAGGGTTTGAGCTCGCCCAATCTGCCTTTTTTTTGTTTTTTTTTTTTTTTCATTTTTCTCTTTTTTTTGGCAGTTTGGGCCAACTTGTTTGGCTCCAAACTGGGCCCTTTTTTATTTTGTGGGAGAACTTAAAAAGAAAAAGATTTATATTTAACTAACATAATTAATTAAATATAAACACAATTAATCTAATTTTTTCACTCTAACTAATTAAATAAATATTTTCAATCAAATAAAATTAAGAGGTAATAATAATAATAATAATAATAATAATAATAATAATAATAATAATAATAATAATAATAATAATAATAATAATAATAATTAAACCGGATAAAATTAGGTGTTGACAGGTGGTTATAAATTGATTTTATGAAAAATATAAATGATTGTCAAATAGTTATCTATGTGGAATTACACTACGGATGCCAGGTCAATTAATATATGCCACGTGACATGTTGCTGTCAAATTCTAGACGACACATGGATGGAGGACCAAAACTGTTGACCACACAAACAAGTGGGATGCAAATTTCTAGTTTTGAAATAATGGTGCCAAAATCGCACAATTATGATATATTAAGGACAAAAAAATGCAATTAAGTCATAGGTAAAAAAATATTTTTAGTACTCTAGTAATTTCAATATAAATTTGATATATTCATATCCTCATTATTTCTCGACCATTACTTTTTTACACACCCTTCAAATACAATTTGTACACACCCTAAACGATTTTTTCCCTAAAATACGCTCCGTACGCAAAAAATTAGCTCATGGAAGTTCAAGTTTCGAAAGTGTAAAACAAATACACTCATGAAAATTGAATTTCCAAAAGCAAAAATTTTCATTTCTGGAAGTTCTAGTTCTGGAAGTGTAAAACAAATACGCACACTTCTGGATTTTAAAATTTTGAAAATGGATTTTTCACTGTAAAATAAATACATTTTTAGAAGTTGAATTTTCGTATGCAAAAACTTCTGATAGATAATAAATATACTCAACTTCTCAAACACAGAAAAATAATTAGTTTCTAGAAGTTCAACTTCGATAAGTGAATTTTTTACTTCTAAAAGTTCAAGTTTCAAAAGGGTAAAAGAAATACATTTTTTGAAGTTAGCTAGTTTTTTTTGTATTTCAGAGGTTCAACTTCTGGAAGTGAATGTTATACTTCTGCAACTTGAACTTCCGAAACACAAAAAAAAAGTTTTTAGAATTGAAACAAAATTATGAAACGTTCACTCACATAATTATTTGCAATAATGAAAAATGATATTATCCAATAGTATTCAAGCAATATCTAGATGTGTTACGTTGTGAATAAGAACCCGAGTTATAGTGAAAAGACCCCTGAAAATATTCGGAAAGAATGAAAATGTTGAGAGAAAATTAGAAAGTGAATGAACCCATAGAATTGTACATAGTAACTTTAGGGTTCAAACATTTTTTATTTAGAGGATTTGCAAAAGAATGTGTAGTTTTTATTTATAGTGTATTTTAGAATTAAAAAAATACAAAAACAATTAGTGTGTTATTAATAATTTTGAGTGTGAAAAAAAAAACCCTTATTTCTCATCAAAATTTCATCTTTTTTTATCTCTACTTTCTTTTATTTTTACATCATCGATTATATTTCTCTTTTGGCTTAATAGCAGTTTTGGTCCCTTACTTATCACGATTTGACACTTTTGGTCCCTAACAAAAAAAATTAGCCTAAATGGTCCCTCACTTTGACAAAGGATAGCAGCTTTAGTCCCCCGTCACTATTCCGTCCAATATTTAATATTTAACAGTTTCCGTCAAAATTTAACAAAAAATAAATTGTAAAAAGAAAAACTCTTAGAAACCCTTCATCTTCATCCCCTTCATCATCTTCTCCATAAAAAACCCAGAAAAACCTAAAAAATATGAATGTTCATCATCTTATTCAACCATCTTCATCATCACCTTCAACATTAAAGAAAAATCCAGAAGAATAACTTTTAGTACAGTTATTGTAAAAAAGAGGAAAAATGGAAAAATGAGAAACAACTAAATAAAAAAAGAAGAGTAACAGATCAGAAACAGAGCAAAAGTGGGGTGAGAGAAAGAGAAGAAGTGGCAAGAGAGAGAGTGAAAGAAAAGGGAGAAAAGGGAGAAAACAGAGGGAGAGCGTGAGACGAGGGAAAAGCAGAGGGAGAGCGTGAGACGAGAGGGAGAAACAGAGGAAGAGCGTGAGACGAGAAATAGAGGGAGAGCGTGAGAGAAGAAGGAGAAGCATATCGAGATCGAGAGAAGAGGAGAAAATAGATTGAGAGAGAGAGAGAGAGGACGGCGCGACGGCACGGTGATGCTGTGGAGCTTGGATTGCTGAGGTTTTTGTTCTGGGTTCTTGGGGTTGCAACTGGCTTTCTCGTGCCTATTTCAGTGAGCTTCTCGCTGTTACTGTGACGACGCTCCTCTTTACCTCCTTTGCCTCTGTCTTTGATGTTGCTCTTGGTTTCGTGGTCTTCCCCGGTGTAGCTTTGGTGACGGGGTATCTTGGAGGTTGTGGTTGAGACTGGTTCATGGGATTTCTGCTGGTTTTGGAGATGATGGGTTACAGTTTCTCAATGGTTTTTTTTTTGCTCTTGGAGGCGTTTTCACGGTAGTGTTTTGGGCTTCTTGTTTTCCTGGATTCAATTTCTGCGTTGTTCCTCTTTCTTTTTTTATTCATTTGTTTCTCATTTTTCCTGAATTGATGAAGATGAACATTCATATTTTTAATGTTTTTCTGGGTTTTTTTATGGAGAAGATGATGGAGAAGGGGATGAAGATGAACATTTTGGGTTTAAGAGTTTTTTTTACAATTTTTTTTTAATTTTTAACGGAAACCGTTAAATATTGGACGGAATACTAATGGGGACTAAAACTGCTGTCGTTTGTTAACGTGAGAGACTATTTAGGCTATTTTTTTTAGGGATCAAAAGTGTCAAATCGTGATAAGTGAGGGACCAAAAGTGTTATTAAACCTTCTCTTTTCATTCTGTTTTATTTCTTTCTCAACTTGGGTGAAAATGGAATGTGAAATGAAATATTATTTCGAATATACAAATATCCATAAATGGGTTTGCATTTTAAAAATAATAATAAATGGGTTCATTGAATTAAAAAAGAAAAAAGAAATAACAGCCCATGATTCGTGTATGGATAGGTTTTGACACTACAAAGCTGTAGGTCAAAAGTATCTTTCTCTATCAAATTACGGGGGTTCTTGTCGAGTGGGGTAGAATTTTTCAGGTAAAAAACAAATAAATATTTCCATTAACACTTTTTGGTCTATTAAATTATAAGAAATTACTCCTGTAATTGTGACTCAAGTGCGGTGAATGCAATGATCTCCCTGGTATTGCTGCTCTTAAAAACCAAACACTTTACTTAAGCACTTTATTATACCTTAGTTTTTTAATTAAATCACAAGGTGCAAATTCCTTAATTGCAAACTCTTCGACATTAAAAAAAAAATATATTGTACTCAAGAATTTTTTTAGTGTGATACCCACATTATATGACCAATGGATTATTGTTATTTTTATCTCTTTTGATAGTGAAGCTTGGGGAGTGAAAGGAGAACAAGAACAGAGTATAAACCGTTTAAATTAAAAGAAAAGTCCAATGATTATTAATTTAAAAAATTACTAAGATTAAATTTTCACATGATGTTCTAGCAATAGTAACTATATTTTCAAAAATAAATATTTAAAAAATATTATTAAAAAAATATAATTATTAATTTATTGAATAAACGAGTCTTTATTATTATTATTATTATGCCAACTCGTTTTAAGTACCCTATTTTGATATGACATAAAGTACGATCTGTTACTTAGTATTATTGGGTCTTTATTATTGATGCATATAATTATGATAGTAAAAAAGTATAATTTTTCAAAGAAATCGTGTTAAATACGGTTAATTGAACAATTTTGAATTTTGGATTGGGTTAAGGAGGGTCCTGCGCATGCATGTCAATGTTCACATACCAAGGTCCTTTATTTTTTTGGTTACACCAAGGTCACATTTATTAACCATGTTTTTTTTTACGGTGGCAATAGGGGATGGCACCGGCTATATTATTAATTAATTTAATAATAATATCATTATTTTATAAGTAAAAGTGGTTTAGGTTATGCATGTGTTTACCGTCTTTGATTCCTTTCTTGGCGGTCAAACTTACAGTATGAAATTGAATTCTTCAAGATCAATCTTTATCTATCACCACCCGAATCCTCTACTAGATTATACTATTGCCACTAATTTTTTAATTGGTAAAAAAAAATTAAGTGAGTTCAACTCCGATTACTACCATCAATTATGACATGCCTCAAAAACTATAAGTCGTTTACAGAAATATTTACACAATGCTACCAACAAAGTCTTTACTTTGACAACGGTGAAAATTAAACACATAACCTTTTAAAATAAAATGATTGGTTTTTACCAACTTAATTCAACATGATACCCCTTGGTTTACTAGTATCATCTATAATGTTGAAAGTGAAATATTATACCTATATTTTTTTTTTATAAATACTAGTTAAATTGCTATACTTATTTCACATATATGAGAAAAGAAATAGACCTAAAATTTGTATATAAAATTTTAATATTAGAGAATCTTAATTCAGTACATGTGGGTTTAACTGTTTTTATTTTTTAACCCCCCAAACACTTCAAATTAAGTATGTGATGCGGCCATTATCTATGACCCAAGTAATTTAAATTGAAAACTACGACTTTTGCATCTGGTGCGGGTATTAATGACTTATTGAAGAATATTGGAATTTTCTATAAATTAAATTAAATTAATATGAATGAACCATGTGTGCATAATTATATATACACTGCAATATCTGCGAAATTTATTCTATAATTGGAAGCTTGGAAGTAAGATTTTGCTCCAATTTGTCTCTTCATAGAGTTTTGAGAATGAACCCGCAAGACAAGGGTTAGTGTCCTCACATAGGGGCACAAGGTGCAAAACCCGCGCAACCCTATTTTCTATTAATTGCTACTACTCCTACTACAATAGTTTTGCTCTTTTCTGCGCCCATTTATTTATGAGTTATCGCAAAAATTCAGGGTGATTATATTAAAGCTAGCTCTTGATCATGGTTTCCTTTTCGGATTGGTGTATGTTAGCAAATTCTGTTATAAGTAGCTATGCCTTTCTGGGATACATGTACTATATATTCTTGTTAATGAACCCTTTAATTTATCTTATTGAAGAAAAAAAAAAGGAAATTAAGGTTTAGGGTGACACTAACCACTATCCTTAGGTCACTAGTTAACTAAGAAATCTATAAATGACCAAGTTTTTATTATAAAACATGACATTTAATAACATGTTTGTCCCTTAAAAAAATGGTTGAGATTCAATTTTTAACACTTGTGAGTGGAGAAAATTTATTGGCGAGAGTCCTTTATCACTTAGTGCGCTAATCACGAGGTGAGGAATTAGTCAAATGTCTACTAATGGTAAGAATACATTGTTTAAGACAAAATAAAAATAAGGGTTAATGGTATGGTAGGTCCCTGTGTTTGTACCCAAGTTTGCGATAGGTCCCTCGCCGGAAAAAAATTTGATATAAGTCCCTGTGTTTATTTTAAGTTTGGATTTAGTCCTCGCCGGAGACCGGAGCTCCGGCGAGTGCTTACTTGGACTGCTGACTGTATTACTAATGATGACGTGGAATTTTTATTTATTTTTTAAATTACAAATAATAAAAATCATTATAAAATTTAAACCCCTTAACTTAACTAAATTCTAAAATTACCCCTAAACAAATAAACCCCCAATTCCCAATTTCATCTAACCTAACCTAAATTAGAATCCCCCAATTCTGAAAATTCATCTTCTTCTTCGTGGGTTTCCTGAAATCGTGAATTTTTTTTAACAACTTTCAGCAATACATATTTGGTGGAATCGTTCACCCATCAATCTGCAATACAATAAAGTGTAAAAATTAGATCAGCTAACAATTCAACAAAGTCTAAAATGGAAAATTGTTGCTGCTACGGAAATTTAAAGAGAAAATAAAAAATTATGAGATTGGAAGGACACAGAACCTTGGTGGTGAGTTGTTGTGTGAAAGAATGGCGGGGGAAGAGAAGAACCAGAGGATGACGACGCAGAGAAGAACGAGAAGAGGGATTAGGACGCAATCCTGGTCATCAACGATTGAGGAAGGGGAATGAAATTTTAATGACGGTGCGATTAGAGTTCATGAGAAGGGAAATGAAATTTGACATAAAAGTAAATTTTTTTACTCAGGGCACATGTACACCCTCTTCCTCACCTCCTTGCTCGTCCTCTGCCTCAGCTTCCATGGCAAATTGTGACCCCTCCGGTGAAGCTGAAGATTCTGGTCCCTTTGAAACCCTTTGTTGCAGATTTCGCACACGAATCTGTTCGTCGCCATCAGAGTCTTCAGAGACAAAGCAATCACCTCTGCTTCTGGATCTGAAAAATCAAAAATCAAAACAGTGAGAAAATTGATGGAACTCAAAATTGAAGCTTTGTTCAAGAAATTTGGGTGATTCAATTTTTTTCAGATTGGGGATTTAGGTTAGGTTAGATGAAATTGGGGAATTGGGGGTTAATTTGTTTAGGGGTTATTTTAGGATTTAGTTAAGTTAAGGGGTTTAAAGTTTATAATGATTTTTATTATTTGTAATTTAAAAAATAAATGAAAATTCCACGTCATAATTAGTAATACAGTCAGCAGTCCAAGTAAGCACTCGCCGGAGCTCCGGTCTCCGGCGAGGACTAAATCCAAACTTGAAATAAACACAGGGACTTATATCAAAAAAAATTCCGGCGAGGGACCTATCGCAAACTTGGGTACAAACACAGGGACCTACCATACCATTAACCCTAAAAATAATGATACATGTACCACAAGACATTGCATGCAACTTGCGGCACATACTTTTCTTTCTATCTCCCTCTTTTATCATATCACACAAATCATATTGATCACTTATTTCTTCTCTTTTCTTATCAGTTTAGTGGCCTATAGCCATTACCCACCGGGCGCACACAAATATTTATTATTTTAATAAAAACTTTCAATTTTTTAATCTTAACCTTAGAAATATTATTAGTCTAATGTTGGAGGAAAATTATTTAAATCAATAAAATTCACACATATTTCAACATTTTCCTCTGCACTAAATCCAAAAAGTGCCCATAGTAACCATACTCGCCCTTAATATATACGAGCTATTTTTTTAAAAAATAAAGTAAAATCTCTCATACATGAATAATTGATTGTGTTTTGGTCCAATAGACAAGTTAGTTCTATTGGAAAATGATCGATATACGTCATTTAGCGAAATGATAATGTAATTTATAGTAATTTCTTATCACCACAAATCATTTAAACAATAAAAATGTGATTTCAGTAGTTTGAAACTGCCGCGAACTATACATATACGAAAAACACACCTTAAGTTTGTGATAATTTCAAATTAAAAAAATTCAGAAACCACCACAAATTACGGTTATGACCTGAGTGTCCGATGATCGGAACCCATTACTATATATTAGTATAATATATTGAGGGAGAAGTGCCAAAAGAGAGACACTCCCGTTTGAAGCGGGGGAGCAGATTGATGATTAGGACGAGGAGATAACAGCTGAAATACGTGTGACATGCGGATGGAGGGAATGTGAGAAAGTTATGGGTGTGGTTGTTAGTCACGTAATATATAGAAAGAGAAAGAGAAAATTGAAAAGCAACTGCAAGTAAAGAAAGCAAGCAGGGTTTTCTGACTTCTGAAAGTTTGATAATAGGTCTGACATGAGAGGTGACTAATGTCCAAGTGGGGTTGAATAAATGGGTGTGGCGAGGGGTGCTTAATTGTGGTTTTTTGTCAGAAAATTATTATTTCACCTTTCCCCCCCCCCCCCCCCCTGCTACAGGTGTTTACAGCCAAGAAAGAGAGAGAGAGAAATGGAGATCAATGATAATAATACTAGTATGTGCATGTATTCATTACTTTCTCTTGGATATCATTCTTCAGTGTTGTAAATTTTATTTAGGCTTAACGGTTTTTCCCGGATAATTCACACAATTGTAAATTGTACCCCACTAAGTTTTTTGTCACCAAATGTACCCCTCTAAATTTGAGATGAACACTTTATACCCTTCAGTCAGTGTGCCGTTAAAAAATTGACGGAAGGGCTGACGTGGCATGCCACGTCATTAAATGAGTTTCAGAATTTGGAAAAAGGCGTGGGGGAGATTCTAACACAGGATCAGGAAGTGGCAAAACACTCCTTTAGCCAGTTGAGCTACAAAATCAATTAAAAATAACATGAACAAACTTTTATTTATCAGTTATTGTTTTTTTTTTTGAATAAAGGAAAAAACAAATGATAGAAAAGAAAAGGAAGAACACATCAGAAAAGAGGAAGATTGGAAAAAAGGAGGGTGAAAGAGAGAGGTGAAGCGGCGAGAGAGAAGGGAGAAAGCAGAGAGAGTGAGGTCGATATCAAGACGAATGAAGCGGAGAGAGCGAGGGAAGAGGAAGATCGAGACGGAGAGGGAGAAAGAGAAGAAGGAAATCGAAGACAGAGAGGGAGAAAGAGAAGAAGGAAATCGAAGACAGAGAGGGAGAAAGAGAAGAAGGAAATCGAAGACAAAGAGGGAGAAAAAGGGGATCAAGACAGAGAGGGAGAAGCAGGAGGGCGAAACAAAGAGGGAGAAGAAGCAGTTTGAGGCGGAGAGGGAGAAAGGAAGCGACGGTGGAACAGAGCGAGGTCGGCAGTGGCCGCTGGCTACAACGGCGAGGCGCGTCGGTGGCGCGACGACGCGGTGAAGGTGCATGGACGGTGACAGATCGACAGGGATGGAAGTGGCACGGCAAGGCGAGGCCGTCGACGGCCGCGGCTGCGACCGGTGATGGCAGTGGCTTGAAATTGATTTTTGTTTTCTCCTCATCTCCTTCTGCTCTGTTCACGCCTTGTGCTCTATTTATGTCTTCCCTTTCCCTGTTTCTGTTTGGTAAATTTTCACGTAGATGCAGGGATTCAAAGGCACATAAAACATTGATTCATTCATGCTTATTGTGTATTTTTTATACAGGCATTGAAACTATGTTTTTTTTTTTTTTTTCTGATTTTGTTTTCATCATGTATACTGAAATTAAGCATGGCATTTTCTTGTTATCATTCTTCCTAGCCATTGTATCTCCCTTGATTCTAAATTAAGCAGGGAGATAATATATTTGTTTTCTCTCTGC
This sequence comes from Acmispon strigosus, assembly GCA_030819835.1. NCBI lineage: Eukaryota > Viridiplantae > Streptophyta > Magnoliopsida > Fabales > Fabaceae > Acmispon > Acmispon strigosus. The sequence goes on from JAUAMA010000002.1 coordinate 29,494,612, forward strand.
GCTCCAAAACCCTAGCTTGTTCGTAAACACCATCTCCACATCCTTGCACCGCAAATCCTTGTTTGAATCTAGACTCTCCTCCACATCAAGCCTCTATTTTCTCCTCAAACAGCAGCAACATTGCTCGAAAACTCTTTCTCCTCGACCAGCAGCATTCTCCACATCGAACCTCCGTCAAGCGTAGTTCGGTGACGACGTTCTCCACCGCTCTCTGCCCTTGCCGTGCTTGCTTCCGCCAACCTCCATCGAGCGTCGTTCGGTGACGGCATTATCCACCATGCTCTGCCCTAGCTGTGCTTGCTTCTGTCAGCCTCTGTCAAGCGTCGTTCAGTGACGGTGTTCTCCACCGCGCTCTGCCCTTGCCGCGCTTGCTTCCGTCAGCCTCCGTCAAGCGTCATTCAGTGACGGCGTTCTCCACCGTGTTGTTTTGTGACGCCGTTCGTGAATCCATCTCTTTGATTTCACAAATCCCTCTCTCGTCGCTCGCAATTCGTCGTCTGAGGTATGTATTCTCGCTCTCTCTATTTTTCACAAATACCTTTTGCAGGATGGGTATTAGGGATAGTGAAGAATGGTTGGTGGAAGTTCTGTAGAGAAGCTACAACAGGATTGTGGGTTCAAACGATCTTTTTCTCTCGACTTTCAACGAGCTTCATTTTTCTTTTCTTTCGTGGTTTTTGTATAGATTAAGTGGCTTATCACCGATTATGTTTTCAGAAACACAACCGACATCTCTTTTCTCCCATTTTTGTACATCCTATATCAGTTGCTGTTTCATTCTGGCTTCCATTCTGAATGCAAGTTTCACATGATGGTTCCTTTTCAGATCTCTTAGATCCTTTGCTACAGGCGGAGGGGGAGAAAAAGACTGAGGGGAGAAAAGCCCAGCTCAGATGAGATGAAAAAAGAATTCCTTTGCAATTTCTTTCTTTTTATCCTGGAAGCTTCATAGCAGCAGTTTTGTTAAACTATTTCTTCCTATTATTGTTTTATTTCTCCTTTTGTTGAGGATACATCCTCACTTTTGCTATGAACTTCTTCTGTTTGATTTCTCTGGTGCAGTCACAAGGAAGATGAAAAGGTGGTCAGCAGAGTTCCACAGTTCAAGAGGAAGAAATAACTTCTGGAGGTGTTGTCAAGGAAAAGACTGTTTTTGGTAAAATGGACTGCTTTGAAATGAAGTGATTGCTTAGTTTATTTTATAAATATAGCTTTAATTTCTTGCACCCTCAGGTTAAAAGGTACTGAAAATAAAAAAGTGCAGCTAGGTCCCTTTCAAAAGCATAGAGTGGTTTGTTTAAAAGTTGATATGTAAAATGCAGTGTTTTATAAGAGTATCACTATGTGAACCTATCCAGTGTTTTATATTGGTAAGAGTATCACTATGTCAACCATCATCCATATATTCATGTGCCCAGGCATTACTAAGAGTATCAATATGTCAACCATATACTAAGACTCATTGTTTGAATGAAGGAATAGTATGTTAATGTATATGTCTAATGCTTTGCTTTATTTCTACACGATCTGCTCACCCAGTTTTTTGAATCTGCTAATGAAGATGCCCTATCCAAAGATGGATTTTCCCAATGCTTTATATCCCTGCTGCTTTTCATTGTTTTTCAGGTTTGCAGCCATGATGAATGCTTTCATAGAGAAGGACTTATGTGTCTTGGCGAACCAGAGAAGGACATAAAGACAGGTACTTTCATGGATAATGTTAGAAAGAATCAAATTCATTGAAATATTAGATTCACAGTAGTTATTAAATTGAAGGATTTAGATCATCCGTTGTTGTATTTTGCTTTTCTTTGTTTACAGTGAAAAGATATGATCATTTTAATTCAGTCATTTCGTCAAGAACCAATGTAATCTGTGTCGTTCAGTCATGAATCTCTTCTAATGAAATAAGCCTCGCAGGTTCTTTGCTACATGTTTTCATTTGTATTGTTAGTCATCTATCTATAGTTCTTAATTATAACTCTCACTGTTTGTAATACATCACATTATTCTATGTCAAAATAAATGTAACTATGCCTGAGCATTAACTTGGTTTTGGCATAGCTTTAATCAGACTAAAATCAAAGTACCAAAAATTGTATCTCATTATAACACCTTTGCCTCATGTTTCTAAAGTAGCTCCATTTTCTAGCTCTATTGAATGAATTGGACCAGCAGCACAACCATCAAGAAATGCACAGGCTAAAGTCACTGCCTACTTATTTTTGTCCAGTCTGACTGGGTTTGTAGCTTATCTTTTGCTCTGAGTGATGCAGGCTTCCCATTTGAAACACAAATGAAAAACTTGATTATGCGAGCATCAGCCTTTACTAATTAGCCTAACATTTGATATATTGTGGTTGTAATTGGAAGCTTATTGTTGATGTTACTCTTTTATGAGGCTAATATTTTAAAAACACTAGACTTTAGTTAGAAGAAGGACCAGGGTTCCTTGAGATAACTATTTTGAGGCTTATTAGGAAGGGAGAGTTATCATGTGTTACTGTTTTCCTAGTTTGTTTACTTTTACCATTTACCATTTTCCATGTATTTTCAGTTCTAGCTACATGGATGTCTTTACCTTATTTTTACATGGGAGAAAAGTAGTGTTAGTTTCTGTCCTTGCTTTTTACCCGTCTTTCTTATGGTTTGGGTGTTTTGTCAAACCATGAAGAACTATGTTTTTACAGGATTGTTTGTAGCATTTGAGCTTTCTATATCTATATTCAAGGGTTGTGTTTCTCAAGAGCCATACTATAAAATTATGGAATAGAGCTTTTGGATATGTAGCTTTTGGTTATTATTATGGTCTATGTCTCTATGGTTCAAGTTTTGAAGATGAGAATTTTGCTTGTATATGTCTCTATTGCTAGTTATATACTAATTCTAAATTATTAGTAATGTTTGGTAAGGTATTTAAATTTTAGATTTGACCAGTTTTTTAGTTTACAAACAGTGTTGTGTGTATTGCAAATAAGCTTTTTTTTTGAAAGACCTGTTACTAGGGTTCCAGTAAGAACCGTGGTAACAGAGGAACAAAATTACAATAGTTCCGCATTGAACCGTGGTAATAGATGTATGATATTACCACGGTTCTGCCTTTAACCGTGGTAACAGAGGTATGATATTATCACGATTCCGCCTTGAACCGTGGTAATTGATCTATTACCACGCCGAGCAATACCACAGTTGAACCGTGGCAACTGGCCGCAGGGAACCGTGGTTATATGGAAAATCTGTAGTAGTGAGGTCAATATTATAAAACAAAATAACATGTACAAGATGAAAACGAAATCTAAAATAACACATCACCAACACAATGAAGAAAATAAGATAACTCATCACAATCAAAAAAGGAACGTGAACCAATTATAAATGGTGGGTATCAACACGATAAAACAAATAGGGGAATTACTAAAAAGAAAAAAAATATAAAGAGGGAAATAAAAAAGGGGGAAATTAACACCAAATCATTAAACAATCCATATCAGAAATTCAACTACATAATCAATCTAAATCTAATCTGAAAACCAATCATCAATGGCCTCATCAACCATAAAAAAAACTTGAAAACCCTATCATGGAGTCAGGAAAACAGCAACAACAAACCCTATCCAATGTTGTATGCAACTATATCACTATGGCCAAACCTCCCACCACCAATTCCAACCACCACCACTAACATCGCTCCTCTATCATCAATCAAGAGTTGAGTCGACGACACCAAAGAAGAAACTTGATCCTCGCCAATCACTGCGAGACAATGATTATGATAACAACCTCGTCGACCATCAACGTGGGTGGATTGTTTCACATCTTTGGCAATTCACGACAGTGTGAAGTACAACAAAGCTCAAGCCTCAGCATGAAGGCTTAGTCTCGTGTTGAAGTCGTTAGTAGCGTGAACATAAGACAAGGCGCGCAGAGGTGAGAGTGAGAATTTGAGGGAGGCAACCTAAAATTTAGGGCGAAGAATGTGAACGACTGAAAAATTAGGTCACAAGTCTCATGACTCACTTTTAGTAACTTAAAATACCCCTATACTGGTCGACTTTGTTTGGATTTCAAACCACAAATCTCATACCTTAACTGAATTGTTCGATTGATCCCTTTTTTAATTTGATCCAATCTTGCTCACCCCCACTTTATTGCTTGAATCAAGCCGGGTCGGTCGGGTCAATAACCGGGGAAAGACACATAATAAACATAAAGTACATTCCCATTGTTTTATTTATTTATTTACTGAAGTTTTCCTATTATTTTTTTGGCGAAAATAGAGAGTCAATGCTCTGCTAGGGTTTCCTTAACCCACGCAGGAACTGTGGCAGCGGATGGCGAATCTAGGCAAGGGCCAATGGTAGAAGGAGATGAGGTAGAAGAAGACAACTTGGAGGATGCCTTGGGCAGTCTCATTTCAGTGTTGGATGTTAACGGTGATGAGGTGGACAAAGAGGGAACATAGGTTGAGGTGGGTGGTACGTATCAGAGCGACGGAGGAGCGCAACATAGTAGCTTTACTCTCTTCGTTGGCGACATTGAGGAGGCGATCGGGTACCACCATATTCATCGTCTCTTTGCTCTTTTTAGAAGGATTTTTAACTCTTTGTCCAACGGAAATGCAAAGTCGAGAGGAAATTCCATTTTAGTTTTGACATTTTGTCTATGAGAAGCAAGCTTCTTCTGGAATCTATGTTCTCAATGGCCTTAGGGTGGGTGGGGCGGCTTTATCGATGGCACCGACCAGGTTCCCTTGGGATGAGATGAAGAGCTCTATTTTTGGGGGATCTCGTCAAAAGTTTTCGTATATGAAGGTGGATGATTCATCTAGGTTTAAAGATTGTGGGGTGAATGGAGTTGCAGGTCGAAAGAAATCATGGAGGGAGGCTCTAGCAGGGAAGCCGTTCCATTTACGCCATGTCTCGCTTATAGAAGATGTGCTAATGGTTCTAGGAAATGACAAGGGTTGCTACTTGGGTGAAAGAATTCCCGTTGAGATTCTTTTCCCTAAAATTGGCCCTTGGTTTCATTGTTATAATGAGGTGATGTCTTCAAAAGCTTCTAAGGTTGATACTAGCGAGGCTTCTCCTTTGCGTTGGTTCCTGCCTTCTCTAGGGAGCGACCGGATTAGAGGTTTTGGGGAGGGTGACTGTAATGGGGCGGAGGAGAGTGGTTTCATCTCTGTTTCTGATCTTCATGGGTGCGTTTCTTCTTGCAGGGAGGGGTTGGGCTTGCATATTCCTAGGAGATGTGGGCGAGCAAGGAAATTGGATTGTAAAGCTCGGTTAAAGAAGTTTGTCGGCTCTGCAGATAAAGATCGAGGTCCTGAGGAGAAGAGTGCTTGTTGCCGGGGTCGACAGAAAGAATGAGAGTAGGGAAAAAGAGTTAAGCAAGCACGAGGGCTCAACCCTTTCTGGTTTACAAGCGGAGCACTTGACATAAGCTTTTGGACTTGAAGGGCATCGGATGATGCTTTTGTCGCCAGAGTTCTCAGGGCCTCGGGGTGTTATGACCAGGGCAAGTAGTGCCCTTTCAATGAGTAACAGTTGTGCTTAGAGTATACGTGTTCTGATGTCGTTGCTTTGAACAATATTGAAACCCATATTTTGGAGTGTAGATCTTCGTAGGGTTCGTTTTTCGTGTTGGTGTCACTTTTTGGGTTGTTGCGGTTTCTTGTGTTTTGTTTGTATCTTGAGATTTTGTGGGGGTGTTGTTTCTTTTTTTGGCCTTTTGGCGCTTTGGGGGATTTTTTTTCGGGCTAGTGTTATGTTGTATAGGGCGTTTTGCTTTGGTTGGGGGTGTTGTATATTCCCCTTTTTGCTTGTGTCAAACGCTATTTCAAACCTAAAATTGAAACAGACGTACTACTGACCACTAAGCGCGTAGATCGACTGATACGTGGTTGTTCTAATTTAAGTAGAAGTATCAATTTTGAGTCCATGTGAATTCAACAACGTAATATACTTAGTTAATGTAACTTTGTTGCCCATTGAGGTCATATCTCACTCGATCGAACAAGATTGCCTCGGTGGATGATAATGTAGTTTTTTAAAAGAGAAAATTGTAGATGCACAATCAATAATTTTTTTTTACACATGCATCTAATGATATCCGTCACTTCAGAAATTTATTATTTTAACTAAAATAAAAAAGAAATGTAACTTTTCATCATTTGTGACATAACGTGAATATTGAATGTCTTGATGTAAAACTTTTTTATGGTGGGAGTATGTATCCATGAAATTGTTGCCTAAATCCGATATTGGTTTGTGTATGTTTCGAAACTTGGTACATTTCCATGTTAAGAGGAGAAATACTAAACATTTCATATAACTTCCAAATCTAGCCAGCCGACATGTTTTTTATCGGCCAAAAATAATTCATTAAGGTGGTATAAAGGGTGCACAATCCAAATACGAGTGTGTTTGGATACACTTTAAATCTATATTAGCACACATTTTAAAGTAAAAAAATCACATTTTTAAAGCAACAAAAGAATTAGATTGGATGAAGGGTTAATGGTCTATTTGGTCCCTATGTTTGTAACGCATATTTGCGTTTGGTCCCTGTCGTAAAAAAGTTAGCAATAAGTCCCTCCGATTGGATGGTGTTTTTGTTTGGGCTCCGCCTGAGTTCAGAGCTCCGTCGAAGATGCTGACTGGCGGACCGGGGATAATATGGTTTTATCCACATCATTTTCAATTAATTTTTTTACATTGTATTAAATAAATAAATAAAATTGAAATTATTAATTAAAAATAAAAATTACAAACAAAAACCCTGATTTTGTTTATTCTGTTCATCACCATCTTCATCGTTTTTTCATCATCCTCATCCTCAAATAACAAAAACTTAGAAATAAAATAATTCATGATCACAATTATTATGTTCAGCATCATCTTCATTTAAATAAAAAACATATGGAGCCGATAATCATTAAATTAGAATAAGGATGATGTTGCTAATCCCTGTTGTGGCTGTTGCTAATCAGGTTCAATGTTTTCTAGATTTGGGGTTATGGTGTGAGGGAAGAAGAAGGATGATGGGGTTGGTGGTGAATTGAATCACTCATATCTGAAATGAAGATGAAGATGAAGATGAAAGATCGCAACTACAAAATCAGAGTTTTTGCTTGTAATTTTTATTTGTAATTAATAATGTTAATTTAATTTATTTATTTAATACACACATGTAAAAAAGTTAATAAAAGATGATGTGGATAAAGTCACATCAGCTCTGGCCTGCCACTCAGCAGCATCTAGACCGGAGCTCCGAACTTAGACAAAGATCAAACACAAACGTCGTCCAATCAAAGAGACTTATTGCTAAATAAATTTTCAGCAAAAATCAATAGATCATTAACCCATGAATCAAACTTTGTATTAGTATTATTATATATACATAGTGTTTGAGATCAAGTTTCAAGAAGGACCGGAAAAGGCCCTCTTGAAAAACACTGCTACGCACAATGAATAAATTAATTTCTCAGGTGACTTGACATTGTTTATTTTTTCACTAAAGTCTAGAGATTAGATTCTGGATATATATAACTCATTCATTCAATAGATTTCATGCACAATAATTAGATCAGTATCCGTACACGAATCAAATTTTAAAATCAAACTATACATACAACTCTTATCTAACATTTTTACGGCCAACACCTATAAGACTAATATTCTTTAAGTGAGAAATCACTTGCGGGTATTTTTCAATATGAAATAATTGTTTCATCTCGTAAAAGAAAATTAGAAAAATGAAATATATGCTCATTAAAAAATAGATCACATACCATGAACCTGTCGCTGATTTCTTTTGGTAGTTAATTCAAACAATTGGAACATTTTTTTTCAGAGAATAAACATTAACTTAAGAAAAACAAAATTCCTAATATGGAACTCTGCACTTAATGTTAAGAAAAGTAATCCGTGATTATCAACAAATATTAATGAAACATTAAGGTAGTGGAGTTGATTTGAAAACTTCAATAATTCTTTTTTTTTTTATGGGCTCCTAAGGATTCAATACGCAACCTAGAAGTTTAAATATTTTTTACTACTGTGACCGGTATTCGTTGGATAATTAAAGTAGTATTTAAATTAGTTTATAAAATAATTTTAAAATAATTTTTTCTCTCTAGTGCAAACCAATATCGTAGTTGCTAAATATTATTCATTGAATGTTATACTTTTATTTGAGGATCTGGGGAAAAAAGTAAAAAATTGATTTGATTTTCTTTTATACAAATTATGACGTAGAAATACATTGAATTAACAGGCCGGGTTTAGGGTATGTTCGATTACTTTTTTATAAAACAGTTTTTAAATTTTAAGAACAGAAAAAGGAAAAAAAACTTGCTTAACATGATGATTTATAAAAATTGTTTTTAAAAACAATTCTTATTTGTAAAAACTATTTTTGTTTTATGTTTATGTTTTTAGTTTTTAAATCACAATTTTTTCTGCTTTGAAAAGTATTTCGTTTAATTTCTTTTTCTTTTCTGAAATTTTTTTCTTTGCTGAATTTTTTTTTTAAAAACTATTTCAGAAAACATTTTTAAAATTTCAGAAAACTAAAAAAGAAAATCAAACAAACTCTTAATCTAGTTTAACGAAAACCTTAGACTTAACCCTAGCCTTAAACACCAAAGGAATTGAATAATTTAGCACCCATGATAATCCTTTTTGACTTGTGCACAATAATTGCATTTGTCCTCTTCACGAATATTCAATTTTCTAAATACACGAAAAAAGGAAAAACTAATCATTCATATTATTTTTTTATTTTTTTATATACAAATGTTAGTGGTTAGTTATTAGTAAATTACAAATGTCACTCCTCACGATTTGAACCTTAACTCTTTCACCTTCAATACCCTTAGCTCACTTTTTTTTGATAAGTCAAAGAATTGTATTAAAAAGAGGTACAAGGAGTACCCAACCCTTAATACAAAATGGAGAGAAGGGAAAAAATAAAACATACATAGAAATTAAGCATACAACAAGGGTCCAGAATAGCCAACAGAAAGAAACAACAGCCCCTTGAGCCTTGGATAGTCAGCTTTGACAGCGTCTAGTCCACACATTTCCTGGAAGCTCTTAACAATAAAGTTAGAAGACAATTCTATCGAGCTAGCGAAGAGAAAGCTCCTTTACTTTGCACTGCGAGGCGAGGCCGGCAACTAACGTAACCAGGAGGTTTAGGGTTGGATGACTAAGTGTGCTAACAAGGAGAGAAAATCTCCAGACTTGCAGAAGCACGCCTATATAAAGAAAAAAATAGATATGGATTTGAATATATCACTTATGTAACGTGGTTCGACATACCTTACATAATTCACAATCTCAACAAAATAATTTATTACTCAACTAATGACAACATTTAACAATGCAATTTAAGGAGAAAATTGCAAATCATCACGATGAAATTTAAGACAAGAATTGCAAAACCCTCACAAAGACAAACAAGTACCCCATGCCTAGTACACTTAAATGGCTAGTGTTGTTGTGGTGAATAAAACTCAACCTAAATCTCCGTATTTATAATAACTCTCGGCTTCTTTCTTTTTTATAGCAAACATTTTTATCTGACCCTGCCCAAACTTTTGTAGTTCGTCACTACATTTTCTCCTGGTTTTCCAAATAGATTTTTTTTTTAATTTAGTCATGAGGCTATTTAAACAAAATAAAATATTTTATTACTCACTGTCTCAACTACAATTTTTTAGGGAATAAAGTAAAATATAAATGAAACATTTAGGATTTTATTTCAATTCATTCCTTATTACAAACATAACCTAAAACAACAATGCACCAATCCTTTTAATAGAAAACAACAACAATGCACCATGAACATGTTTTTTTAATAATAGGAGCAAATAGAGTGTTTGGCATATTACATTAATTACAAAATGACCCCAATAGATCTTTTTGTTAACCTTGAATCAATTTTTTGATATTTAAAGATCCCAAGTGCCTAAGAATAAGAGGCGTGTCCATTCATTGTGTGCGCGTGTGTATACATGAAGAAAAATATGTATAGGTTAAGTGTACTATAAATGCTCTCTCTCATCTCTCTACTATAAATGTTAATAATTTTTCCATTTTTTGAGCTCTTCAAGAATTTGACCTTTCTTCTTCTTCTTCTTTCTTTCTCTCTGGCCTTCTCTCACAACCTTCGCTGCCTCTATAACATGCACAAGCTTGTGCATCTATTTTCTCCCTTTACCAACTTCTATATATTTTCTACCTTGAGGGCTTAGTGTTCTTTCAGATTCTCTCACTATCACTATCACTCATGGCTTCTATGAACTTGTTAGGTTTCTCTCTCTCCCCTCAAGAACACCCTGCTACTCAAGATCAAACGGTGGTGGCTTCTCGCTTTGGCTTCAACCCTGATGGAATCTCAGCCACTGATGTTCAAGGAGACTGCTTTGATCTCCCTTCTGACTCATCAACTCCACACTCATTCAACCTTCCTCCTTTTGCCATCTATGAAGAATCGTTTCACAGAAATAGTAACATCCACACCACTCAAGGTTTCACTTTTTTCATTCCCTCACAAAGCTCATCAAATATATTTGATTTATCAATTCTTAGACCTTACTCAAGTGCACCCTAGCTCTTCACAAGATTCACAAACTAAATGAAGAAAAAGATTCTAGAATAATAAATCCAACCTTCTTTTTTATTTGTTTCCCTATTTCTATTAAGGATTCACACACTAAGAAGAAATGTTCATAGTGTTGAGATTTTTGTTTTTTTTTTTTTCAGATTGGAAGGAGAACTACAACAATCCTAACTTGCTATTGGGAACTTCATGCAATAACCAAAATGTGAACAACAACCACCAACAACAACAACAACCAAAGCTTGAGAACTTCTTAGGGAGACACTCTTTTGGTGAACCTGACCACCACCAAACTTATGGTGGCAACTCAGCCTCAGCAGATTACATGTTCCAAAACTGCTCTTTACAGCTTCCGGCTGAGTCGACTCAGCCGGAAGCTGCCGCTGGCGGTGGTGGAACTTCTGACTCACACTTGCATTCCAATGGCAGCAACAACTCCATCGGCTTGTCCATGATAAAGACATGGCTGAGGAACCAACCGCCACAATCTGACAACAACAACAACAACAACACCAACACCGACAGCAACAATAATGAAAATGGTGGCAGTGCCACACGTGTACAAAGTCTATCGCTTTCTATGAGCACTGGTTCGCAGTCAAGTTCATCGCTGCCTCTTCTGACGGCGAATGTGAGCGGAGAGAGTTCCTCATCGGAGAACAAGCAACCACAACCACCGCCACCCGCGGCGGCGCTTGATAGCACCCAAACCATGCCAGCTGCTGACACTGTGCAAAGAAAGTCCATTGATACCTTTGGACAGAGGACTTCCATCTACCGTGGTGTAACAAGGTTTTCCATTTAGTTTTCATATTTTTCTCCACATCATTTTTCAACTCATTTTACACAATTTTTCTTCATTTTCTATCACATTTCCAAAACCCTCTTTTTTTTCATGTTATTCAGACCTGGATCCTCTTCTGCAAATCCTGATCTCTTGCCACCAATATTTATCACATTTACAACAATTAATTTAATGATAAATAGTTAAAAACAAACAAGGTTTGGGGGATTTGTCATTTTAAATACTCAATGATTCATTTACATATATAGTCTGCGCCAATAAACCTTCAGAGAAGAGACACATTTTGCTCATATTCAAGGAGTGTATAATGTTTAAAGTTTATGGTCTTTCACATCACTTATCTCTCTCATTTCCCATTAGAGGTTTTTATAAATATATTCAAACTTCACCTTTAATCTCATTTTCATTCATTTTTCTTCCAATTTTTCTATGTATATCCTATCACACTCTACCATACTACTCACTTATTTCTCTTTTCTTTCTATTTCATTAAAGTGGAATTGTATTTAGAGTGTAACATAATTTTTTCCTTCCCATCACACTCACAGTCACAAATGTTTAAACATTATTCTTTCTATTTTATCCCTAGTTCCCTACTAAATATATAATTTAGTTATAAAGTTAATTACTTTAATTGATTTTCATTATTATTTTACTTTTTATATTTTTTTGTGATAGGATAATGAATTTAGTTTTTTTTTTTTAATTTAATGTTGAAGGCATAGATGGACAGGGAGATATGAGGCTCATCTTTGGGATAATAGTTGTAGAAGAGAGGGACAAACTCGCAAAGGAAGACAAGGTATATATGATCTACATTGCATTTTCCTTAATTCTATGTTTGTGTATATATTTCTTTTTTTTTATGAGTAAAATTCATCAATGAGTATATTGTTAACTTGTGTTTTCATCTCTCCTCTTTTCCTCTCCCTCTCAATGGGATATATGGCCTTCATCAACATACATGGTTTTCCAGTTTACTTGGGTGAGTAGAAAATTATTCTTTTAAATTGACTTATCTTATTTTTTTTCCAAAAGTAAAATTGTTCATATTTTGATGATGAATCTTTGTCTACCCTGCAGGAGGTTATGACAAAGAAGAAAAGGCAGCTAGATCCTACGATTTGGCAGCACTGAAATACTGGGGAACAACTACTACTACAAATTTTCCAGTAAGTTTCCACTTTCCACTTATTGTTTCTTTTATTCTTCTTTTTAATTTATTTATTAATTTTTTTATGTTCATCCTCAATAAATTAAGGGTCGTATTGTTTCATATAGCTCTAGCTAGGCAATGTTGGCTTTGTCTTTAATAGCAACATTGTGATAGAGGGCACATTACGAAAAGTTTCCTCATTTGATGGGGTGTGTCTGTTTATGGATGAGACGGTTTAATTTATTTATCTTAGTATAATGCAAATTAAACTATGTATATGTGATAAATTGTTTAAGTGTTTTTTATTTTGGATACTTTATTTATGTGTTTGTCTACAATCAATGAATTTTAGATTAGCCATTATGAAAAAGAGTTGGAAGAAATGAAGCACATGACCAGGCAAGAGTACGTCGCTTCATTGAGAAGGTATTTAATTTGCAATCTAATGTACTTTGAAATTTAATTAATTATTTTTATTGATTTTTTAAAATGACTTATATATTAAATTTATTGAAAATGTTCAATTTTGTTTCTGCAGAAAGAGCAGTGGCTTTTCTCGCGGTGCATCCATTTATCGAGGAGTAACAAGGTGCAGTTTACTAAACTAATTGAGGATTAATTAATGCTTTAATGTACATTAATTAAAGTTCATTGTTTACAAGAATTGATTTTTGAAAACTTAAAATCTATTAAAATCTATTTTGTTTGAGTTAGTTTTGGTTTCTTGAGTTATGATTCATGAATCACCCTACGGTGCAGACACGACACCTCTTTTTCTTTCTATTTTTTTTTCTGTATACATCTGCTACTCATCTCTCGTCTTTTCCTATCTCCCTAGTGAACAACTCAACTGTTCAAAACAAAAGCATCATACTAAAGAAGTTTTTGTTGCAGGCACCATCAACATGGTAGATGGCAAGCGAGGATTGGAAGAGTTGCGGGCAACAAAGACCTCTACCTCGGAACTTTCAGTAAGTTTCATTTGTTTGATTTTGATGAAATGACTCAAATTTTATGACTGCATGCGTGCAGCAGAATCTAAATTCCAACGTATTTATTAATTAAGTTAATTTCATGATTTATTATTTCTAAGGCACGCAAGAAGAGGCAGCGGAGGCCTATGACGTTGCAGCCATCAAATTCAGAGGACTGAGTGCAGTCACAAACTTTGACATGAGCAGGTATGACGTGAAGAGCATCCTAGAGAGCAGCACTTTGCCCATTGGTGGTGCTGCCAAGCGTTTGAAGGACATTGAGCAAGTTGAACAGCAGCAACAACAACAACTGAGTGTAGTGGAATCAACTGATCATGGAATCATGAGTTTGAGTAATTCCCATCATCTCACTGATATTGGAATCAGCAACTATGGAGCAGCAACAGCACATTGGCATAATGCTCTTTCGTTCCAACAACCTCAACCTTGCACCACCATTCACTACCCCTATGGACAGAGATTATGGTGCAAGCAAGAACAGGATTCTGATCATCATGTCTCTCACACATTTCAAGATATTCACCAACTACAGCTAGGGAGCCACAATAATAATAACAACACCCACAATTTCTTTCAGTCAAATAATTCTGGTTTGAACTCTATCATGACCATGGATTCTGCAGCTTCCATGGATAATAGCTCAGGTTCTTATGGAGGGGATCAGGTTAATGGTTATGGTAGTGGAGGGGGCTATATGATTCCTATGGGAACAGCTAGTACTACTAGTGTTATTGGAAATGATGATGGTGTTAACCAAAGTCAAAGAAGCAATGGTTTTGGTGATAGTTATGAAAGTGTTTATGGTGGTGGCTCTTCTACTGATCCTTATCATGGACATGCAAGGAACTTGTACTATCAGCAACCATGTGTTGATCAAGTTAACAACACTTGGGTTCCAACTGCAATTCCTGCAGCACTTGCACCAAGGCCAACCAATATGGTTCTCTACCAATATGATCAATAGCTTATTGGGGTGAAGGAAGCTAGGGTCATTTATCAAGGTGTGAAAAATGATGAATTCATTACTGACTTTGATCCATCTTTAAGATAGAGTTTTTGGTTTTCACTTAGAAGGTTTCTCTTTTGAACAATTCTAACAGGGTTTGATTTAATCTTAGTCTCATGTTAGCTAGTGATCATGGCAGAACACAACTTGCTGTGAATTTTGGGAATTAACTGCTACTGATAATGTAGATTGATCATGGGGGATGAAGTTTTCATTATTTTATTATAACATCACCATGCTTTGTAAGTTTTGGAATAACAAGGATCATACAAAGGATGGAGTTTTTATTTCTTCCATGTTTATGCATATACCACTCTAGTATTTGTACTAATTTTTCCTAATTACCAAATGCTTGAAAATTCTGATGGTTTGATCAGAGATCTCAGTTTTATTAATGGATCCAGACACCTTTTCACATGATCCGATGATATGATTGAATCGATAAGACTATTTTCAAATGGAATGACCAAATTAAATTTAGAAAAGAAATACTATTTTCTGCACCTTTGCTATCTTTCATCAATTAAATGTTATCGAATCGACCAATTTAAGTAAACTAATGGATGGTGGAAAATGAGAAATGTCTCCCTGCAAGATGGAAAATTAAGAAACTAATTAAACAATTTGATTAAAGAAAATTTCACTATATATCACTGTTAAAACAAAAAGTGAGGAATTCATGTGTGTATTGATTAAGCAGTGAAAAATCACTTCAGTGAAGATTCCAAAATCATAACATGTTTGGATTTGCTTTAGGACCGGGAAAGTAGCTAGCTTCTACTTATAACTGCGATAAAAAGTCACTTCTGCTTTCATATCGGGTTTGGTTCCAAACATGCTATCAATAACAAAATATTTTAAAAGAGTTTATGTATAGGATAGCATAGCATAATCTGATAAAAGAGTTTTTTTTTTCTCTGAAATTATATGTAGCGAGAATAAAAAACCGTTGATTAGCGTTCATAAGAAGCCGACGCTAATAAGGTAAAAGTCAACGCTACAAATAATTTAAAGTCAGCGCTGGGGCAGACGTTAAATGACTTGAAGCTGCTTCGGTTTCCGTGCCAAATGATACATTAGCGTTGGGAAAGTCGATGTTATTTACTTGCATGAAAGACAGACACTAGTGATTTAATATTAGGTCGGTCGTGTTGGCCAACACTAATGTTGCATGGAAATTTAGCATTGACCTCACAAATTCTCACAGTGCTAAATTTGACGATGTGTTGGGGTCTTTCTTAATTTGACACGCTTGGCAAATCCTCCTTTGTCGGGTTATTCGACAATCAGGATTGATCAAGAACTACTTTTTTTACAAAGATCAAGATATTCCTGTTCTAGTATGGACCAAGTAGGTGATCCATGCCGAAATGCACAACATCCCGACGCAGGAGGTAATAGTCAATAATTCGCAATACCTAAAATACCCTAAAACTACAAAATAAAAGAACCTGACCAAAATAACCAAAATTTACTCATGCAACACCAAAGTATCAACCTTTGTTTCCTCCCTTAACATGAGAATACCGCGCAACACCTACAAGCACCGTGAAACAGGAGTCGTCGCTCCAACCTTCGCACGTGTTGTGAGGCCATGCCTGTTCCAAACCATCATTTCTCCTGATTCCTTTCTCTCTCAATAGCAAGTTGGGAGTTGGGGGGCTGGCAGCGCGGTGAACGAACGGTCGGGCGCGGGATGACGGAGGGCGCATGAATGAGAGTGAGAGACTTAGGGTTTGAGATGGAGAAGGTGAGAGTGAGAGATGTAATGAAGGTGAATTGCCATAATGTTCATTGATCAACACTAAACCATAGGCCAACTACATGGACCGGATCCATTTCAATTTAGCGTCGACTTAATAAATACTAATATGATTGGTGACGCCAATTATCAGACAATCTGACACTAATAGTCAGTTAGCTGACACTACAATTAAACGCAACAAATTTAAATTTTATCACTTTGAGTCGGTTTTATGTCAGCCAAATTGATACTAATAATTGACACGAATTAGCACCGTTGTGGGAGCCAACCCAAATATTTGACACCACTAAAACCCTTTCTTAAAATGTTTTTGCCTTGTGGTTCATTCAATGAGAAAAGAACAAAGTGAGTGTTTCTTTTTATTACTTTTTCCCTGTTTGTTTGTGATTCGTATACTAGATAGTGATGCTTATAAGAGTAATTAATTATGAATGCATGTAAAACAAATAGAGATCCAAGTGGCATGAAAAGCGATGATAGATGGAAGGACATAAGAGTATTAAAGGAGGTAAACTCCAGTGGGAAGCGATTTTTTATCGGAGAAATCAGCGGTGTGCCCGTGCCTCCTCGGAAACAATACCAATCTCTCTCTCTCTCTCTCTCTGCACCTGCTTGGTTGCAGGATTGTTTTTCACCCTTATCCATGCAATTGCAATGCACAAACCCTCTCTCACCAAACTAAAGAGTAAGAGATTTCCAAGAAAAGTAATAACCTTTGTTAAAGTATACTAGTGGGTTGCAAATTGCAATCCTCTCCTTAGTACTTTTTGTTCTCATGCTCTATCTATCTATTACTATTACTAGTGGACTAGTACTATTTAATTATCATAACCATATATTTTGCATGTCACCATTATATATACAAACAATTACTTAATTAATTAATTAAGAAAATATGTAATAAGATTGGTTTTAAAAAAAGTTACACAATCTTTTATGTTTATTTTTAACTTTTTCTTCACTGTATTAATTGTATCACACTACCTCTTTAATTTTATGTCACTCTCTCTTAATAAATGTAATGGGTAAATAGACGGATGGGAGTATTAATCCTAGCCAAGTTTTATGGTCTCTTGCTAATTCAATCCTTAAGTTTTGACCGCACTGGTCCTGTGTGTGAATGATGGAGGAACCACGAAATTACGGGCTATATGTTCCTAAACTCTAGTTAATTGACTCCATAGCCACTTTACTTGTGCATTGTAATTGGTGTTTTAAAAATGGACCATGATCACTTATTGTGTGTTTGTATATTGGTTGAGCCTTAATGAGTTTTAATTATCTTAATTTATTAGAAGAGTTTTGTTATTTTTTATCTTCAACATTTGTTTACAGCAACACTAACCGGTGTTGAAACATAAACTTACTCATAATTCTTAAAACTTCTATATTAAATATTTTTATTTCTTAATTAATTTTCTAACAAATAATCTTCATGAATTTATTTTTTTTATTACAAAAAGTTTGTGCGAGTTGGCATCAATCACAACCACGGGTCACTGTACTTATAAATCACTCATTAACATAGCCCTCATATTGGCAATGCTTTCAAGGAGAAGTGATTATTCAAGAGTACATGTTTAGAAGTTGGCTCTAATAAGACTTGAACTTCAGTCATAATATATTTCAAATTTTCTTTGTTAATGTTCCTATAACATTTATGATTGAGTAAAGTCACAATTGTTGTTTGTATTTTGTGTGTTGGGGCGTGTGATGAGTGAGAGAAAAGAGAATATGGGATTCGGGCTCGAATAGTCCAATATTATAAAATTGCATGCTTCATGTGCATCTGTGTCTACACATTGTTTTCTCAAATAGAATCCTATCATAAGCTAACAAGCTCTGGGAATGCTCATTCCTGTCTTTTTTATCAGAGCTTCTATATTTGTTTATCAAATCCAATGCCCTAGCTTTGTGGTCGTGGAAACTCTGTTTGGGATTTAAACTCTTTTTGACTTTGACCAGCCAGCCTTCCATGGACTCTTCATAACATTATTTTTAGCCTTATAGCGGTAAACAAGTATAGATTTTTTAAATCAACCTTTTATTGTTAAGGGCTTGTTTCAATTCATGGGAAAAAAGTGTTTGATTTAAAGGGTACATATTTAATCTCTTTAAGTAAGATTTTGAATTCGATTATTGTTGATATTGGTATTGTTCTTCCGTGAATGAGATTTCATGGATCTTCTTATTTAGGGTGGTGGTGCATGACCTTGATTGACTCGCCTGAAGCGGCGGAGCTACACAAACACAACACAGATGTACCTGTAGATGATACTCTGACGCTCAAGTTAGGAAGTGAGAAAAGTGAGTCTCTGAATCTAAGAAGAACTTAGAGTATTGCATAGTGAGTAAAGTGTTTGTAAGTGAACGACTACATCTGTGTTTATAAGCATGGAGTCCGTCATCGTTGTCTCTGTAGGTCTCTATGGTCTTCCGAGTGTAATGTTGCCCCTATCCAACCTTGCTTGTTTTCCGTTAAGTAAGTCGTCGTGCAACTGATCGACCTTGGCTGGGATTTGATGTTCCTTAGCCAACTTATCTAGTCCGTCTGTATAGTAATCACTTAGTCGCGAGACCTTTGAGCCGGCTGAGATGTTATTGGATATTTTGGCCTTTTGGGCTGGCCAGAATAGATACAAATTTCTTATGGCCGAGCTAGACACCAGGATGTGAATGTTTCCAGTTTGAACATGATTCTCTCTGGTGGATGATACTTTTAATCAGACCAAAAAGATCAAAGTCTCATTGTGATTTTTATGAATAAAATCTTTAAATAATGACAATTGCGATTTTTATTTGAATAATATGGCAGAAAGCAAAATTATTTGAGCCCAAAGACTTTTTTTTTAGGAGTCCATTCTGATTTTTATGTTCAATCCTGACCAACTTAAATAAGACCAAATTTTGGCCGAGTACATGAAGCACCCAACTTCCCAATGACCATGTCAATAAAAGACAGCCTGACCTGTGATCCACCGTTGTATACCTGACCTGTGATCCACCGTTATATACAGTCATGTGGCTTGTGTATGATCCGAATATTTTTAGAAAATAAATATATTTAATTTGATTGAATATATTATTTTCTTAAATAATAGTTATTGATATTGTTTGATTTAAATGTTTTATGGGTAATTATGTGATCTCTTGAATGACAAGATTTTGTGGACTTCACTCTAGGGTGAATGTGGGGCGTGGATATATATTCTTCTAGGAAGAATATTTGCTTGATTTTGTTTGATAATTTTGAGTTACATTCTTAATATTTGAAATTGAATAATTCCTTTTATTTAAAAATAAAGGTAATAAATGTAGGATATTCCATGGAGTGTCAAGTGATAAGATTGTTGGAGAATTGTTCTTGTTATTTTGGTGTGTTGGCCGAAATTAATTATATATTCCTAGGTGGAATATTTGTTTGTGGAATAATAATTAAATTGAATAGGATTTGATTTAGTAAATAAAGATAAAATTGATGAGGGAAATATTTTCTCCATAAGTGGAGTGGGACGTTCTCTTCTAGAGGGTTCTAGAGGAAAATTTATATTTTTGTTGATAGTTATATGTTTAAATGATTTCTTTTAATTTTTAATAGAAGATAGTCAAATAAATAGAAATAGATTTTTTTTTAAAATATAAAAATAGGATCTTGAAGGAAAATATCATCCAATAATATGCACATGGGCGTTAGGTGGGTATAAATTATTTTTTTGATTTTTATTGATATTTACTTGATTTAATTTGACAAGTAAAGAGATAAGATTTTTGAATAAAATCTAAAATAAATCAGAAGTGTTTTATGATAGAAATAAATCAGTAATTTGGGGGGGGGGGATATTTATTAATTTCAAACTTCCCTTGGAATATTCGAGATAGGTTTTATTTTGTTTTGGTAATTAATTTCAGCATTTAAAAATAATCTTTTGGGTTATTTGAATTAAAAACTGAAATTATTTTTAATGGATGGTTCAAGAATTTGGTTCAAGAATTTGATTGGTTTGATGATGAGATGAATATCAGATTTTTACACCAAAAATAATTAGTGTTCTATTCACCATTCAATATTACCTTTTAGAGTTAAAGAAAAATATTTTTTCTACACAGTTTTGCATTGTTTGGCCGAATCCTCACCTCTCATTGGTGGAGGGGATTATTTTCTGCTCGGTAATTTTATTTTAAGCACAATTAGTAGCTTGGGGAAGGAAAAAAGTCAGTCTACCTCACTTTGGCACTTGGAAAATCATCACCTGAAGTCTCTCCTCTTCCTCTTAGTGTTGCGAGTTCTTCCCTCCTCTCTCTTGAAGATTTTCATTTTCTTCTTTATTCCGAGTTCGAGGTAAATACCTCGCCTCTTCTAGTTAGTATTTTCTTCTTCTAAGTTTCTTAGTTGCTTTAATCTTGGGGATATGTCGGGCAAAATTATGTTTAAAGTTTTGAAAAAAATTTCCATGTTCATCTCATGTTATTCTAAGTTATTCATAAACCTTGTTAAAAATTCGATTTAGATCTTTAAAACGAAATGAACCACCTCCCTATGTGGTTATGGAGGCCGCAACTTTTATATGCATGGGGTTGTGGAAAATCTTTTTAAACTTACTAGAATTGGTTAGGATCTCCAAGGTTGTTAGGATAGTTAAAGATGGTTAATTATTTTGAATGAATTTATTGTTGAAGGTTTGTCTTGTGAGGAGGAATTTTTGAGTTGGAATCGGACAACTCATTAGGCCAAGGTAAGGGCACTCGGTCCTAGTATGGTCCGCATGTGTGGAATGCTATGTGAATATAATGTTGAATATATGCTAAATATATGATCTTGTTTTATTTTGTTGGACATTAGCATGATTTATTCTTGGATATCATGATGTTATTAATTAAGTTTGGTATGTTTCATATTTGAATAACATGATATGCAAAGATTTTGTTGTTATTAATACCATGAGATATTGAATATTGATATCGTTATTGAATCCAAGTAGTTGGGTTATTTGAGCGTCAAAGGACGGTTCAAGTTGAAATATGACTAACTACATGACATTTGCATCTTGGTTCGATTGTGGATCGTTACTATGGTTTTGATTCAACCGAGGGTTGTTCCTGTGTAAGTGACAAACGTGGTAGACGATAGTGCGTGATTAAGCTTCACCCCAATTGTGGAGTCTTGAGAGACGACAGTGCGTGATTAAGCTTCACCCCAATCCCGGAGTCGTGTTTGTCTCGCTTCCCATGCGCGGCTGCTGGCATTACTTATCTAGATCATATTCTTGTGCAACGTGGTTGTACTGAGCATTCATCCTAGACTAACCCTAGGAATTATTTTTGTTGATTATATTTGCTTATATTTATTTATTGTTGATATCTTGTTTAGTTAATTGTGATAACATGTTTAAATGAGTTATTGTTTTAATATTTGTGATATTATGTTGATATGTTATACCCTTGCATTGTTTGATTGTATGGTTGTGTGGGCGCTTAAGTCAGATGGACATGCCTTGGAGGGGAGTACCCTACCCTAGGCACGAGGAGACTCAATTTCCTTGAGTTAAACAAAGAGTCGGCATGTAGTTTCAATTGTATTTCACGCTCTACGACTTACAAAGGTTGGATCAGGGTTGTCATACGCGATCGCTATAGACTTCTTGTGGACCAGACATACCACCAAGGGACGTTACGTTTGAAGGTACCTCCTAGATTAGTGCTCGACGTGATGGCTCGTTTTGATGTTGCCTTCGACGAGGAAGCGGTGGAGTCTCCTAATCGTTTCACGACATCGGAAAGCTCTAGTGGTTCTTCGACAAATAGTGCTACTCATAGCGAACGCTACTGGCAACGACGGAGGGTTCGCTCTAGGAACGATTGAATGAGTTTCCTTGACAAGATGGAGGCTAAACATAGGACTGCTTGAGGGTCTCGGTGGTAATTTGGTCTTTAGTTGGTTTATTTGGGTTGAGTAGTATACTCTTAACACTTTTCGTATTCACTTGCTTTAGGGTCATCACCTTCATGTGGTTCTTCCTGCATGTTGACACAAAGGTTGACGGTAATTTCTTTTATTTCCCTTCAGTCTTTAATAATTAGCCTTGTGGGCTTTACTCTGAATATTTTATGATGATTTTTAATAAATTCAGTTTCCGCAATTGACATCTTTTCCTTATTCTTTTAATATTTACGATATTAACCCTCAAAAAATCGGGGTGTTACAGCTTGCCCAGAGTACCATATGAAAGATCACCTTATGGTTCAAAGAGTGAACCAGAACCCATTTTTTCAGTTGTAAATTTCTCTTTAACTATTAAATATTCTTTTCAAATACTATTTACTTAAAATATATAAATTCTTACAGAAAAAAAGTATTGATTTAAGATTTTAACATGACTCATTGAGATAAAACAAGTCATACGATAAAGATGAGCTCACTTTTTTTAACGTAAGTCAAGCTAAATACATTCCATTAACTTAATCTAGAACTGCTTAAACTGCATTACTACTTAGCTCAACTTACTTGTTGCCCTCCATAAACTCAAGCACATTGTAATTTATCGACACAATTGCAGCAATTGATTCTTATTTGAACATGTTGACACAAATCAGTTTGATAAGAATGCCTTTCTAAGTGCAAACTAATAAGAAATAATAATATTATTATGGGTACATATTGAGGACGGCAAATTCAACCATTACTCCAAGAGTGAAACATCTTGGAGATGTAAGGAAAAAGATACACCTAGTTCTATGACCACCAAATATAGTACACCACCCAATAATAAATTACAATGCATGATGAAATTGTATCATTCCCGGGTAATTTTTAGATTACCTGAACATGCACCAAACTGCTTATTGTCTAAACAATGGAGCTTAGATGTTCCTAAGTTTCTTATCTTTTCTCTTTAAAAAAATGATGGAAAAGACACTTTTTTTGTCAACGTAATATGAGCCCCCTTCTTTTCTGAAAGAAACATTTATAGAATCATAGGCTTGATTGCAGCAGTATCTGCCACTTTTGATGTCTTAGATTGCTTGCTAACCACTGGCTCAATACCCAACCATTTTTGAATAAGCTGAAATACTGTTTTATCTCGTAATAGTGCCCGGTGCTCAGCAGCAACTCCCACCCTTTCAACGGCTTCAAGTCCATCCGCCTGTAAGATGAGAATACAAAAGAGCTCCTCAAATTAATATGGAAATTTGTTCAGGTCCTATATTGACTAGATATGGCCAAAATATCTCTTATAAAGGGTGGACTGATCAGGAGTGACCACTCTTTGGCGATTACATTCTTGTGTGCCACTAGCTGGCGAGCGACTCTGCATGTTGCGAGTGCCTCCTCTACTTGGCGAGCGACACCATTAACTAGCGAGTGACTTTTGTATCTGGTGAGCCATTGGCTGCGACCTCACGCCCCATTGGCGACTTATGTATCTCTCACGACATGTTGGCGACTTATGTATTCCCCGCGCCTTGTCGGCGATTCATGTACTTTTATGAGGGCCTTAGGCGACCTCATTTTCTTTTGGGCGGGTTATGTTCGTATGATCTATTTTACACCAAGGCCCAGATTTATGTATTCTGGGTTAGACTCCTCTATAAAAGGGGAGGGAACCAATTGTAATACTCATGTTCATCATTATAGTGAAATAGCTAGGTTTAGGATTCCTCTCTTTGGGGGAACTCTGAATCTAGCCTTGGTTCACCGATGTGAACAAATGGTAGAGAAATATTCACCCCTGAGCTAGCTTTGGAGGCAAAGTTAAGCATAATCCAAATTCTAATATGATATTAGAACTTATCTTATGATAGATCGAAGTCTATCACTAGAAGATGCCAGTATTGTATTGCTAAGAACTCTAATTTCCAATGTGAGAATCAGATAGAAAGATTACAAGAATGTAGAGAGTTCAACAATTTCCAGTTCAGAATATGCTAAATGTAACAAACTGCAACTAACTATTTAAACCCAACCACCAGCTGCCATTTCCCCCCTAAGTCAGTTAGACAAACCTAACAGACTTAGTTAAACTAACTACCCTAAACTGACAGCTAACTAGACTAATTCTTAGTCTTTCCCCTCCTTTGATAGAACTTAGTCACAGCAGGTCTAGCTGCATGACTCTTATCTTAATCCACTCCACATGAGCCCTAGGTGTGATGGGTGTTAAGGTCTCACATTGACTAAAGATATGACCAAAATAGTTCTTATAAATGGTAGAGCAATCCTCATACCTGAATTAGCTTTTTAGATAGAGTTAGGTCTAACCCAAATTCTAAGTTTGTTTCATAATTCATTTTGTTTATACGACATGGTTATATCAATGAGGAATTATTTTCAGAAATTAATTTGGAACTACTATACTAAGGAATCACCACATAGTGCAAATTTCAAACTGTATCCATCTATCAGACTACTTCTATATGCCTGCAAAGTGCGTCTATCTTCAAAAGCCACGAAATAATTGCTTTGAACAGCTGAATAACTCTTAGAATGGCATGCTTAAATGCTTTCAATAATTAGGCATTATATCTGTGTCCAAAGCAATCATGAAAATTGCAACATGGCTACAGCTGAGCTGAGTATTATGTACAGAATACAGAAAGATCAAAGAGCGCACCTTGGCTGATTCCGAGGGAACTGTTCCATCTCCATCAACATAAGAATATTGTGGCTGAAAACAACAAAATTTTCTTCAAACATACATACACAAACACACACGTGCACATGTACACAGTACACACACAAACACACATGTGCACATGTACACAGTACACACACACACAAACACAGCTACACATATAAGAAATTAGAGAATTATATCCTTCTAGAGACAAAAACAACACCGAGCCAAAATGGCAATGAAAGCAGCAAATTTACATATAAGTACAAGATATTCCCATGACAGTTGAAACAAGCATAATCAGAAGCAATGCAAGGGGAATATCACCCTTCTAAAATAAGGGCATATCTCTCTAACTACATGGAAGGAATTGCCAAAACAGCACCCCTTGAAATTGTAGCCTTGTTATTCTGGTAATCTGGTCAAAACCAATAAAAAGAAACTGCTGAAAGGTAAAATGAGATACAATTTGTTTACCAACATAGGGGTGCCAAACAGCTATCTCATGACATGAATTATTTATTGTCAAACGAACTTCTAAATCTCCCTCAGTCAGTTGCAAATTTGATTTTTCTTTTAATTTGTAATGTTAGAAATATAATATAAAATCACTTATGTGTCTTTACCCATCAGCTTAAAGCTTCTAGGATAATTAGTTCATGATTGGGTATCAGAGTCTCTTTGACTAAGTAGTCTGTAGTTCTATCATTGTTGCCCCCATTATTATAATATAATTTGAATTTCAACACATGGCAGGCATTGTCCAGCCTTCAAGTCCTGTGAGCTCTTGCATGAAAAGACGTGTTAGAAATCTAATATAAAATCAATCATTTGTCTTCATCCATCATTTTAAGCTTTTGGGATAGTTGAGTCATGACACATAATATTATTAGTACTTATGTTTTTACACGCTGTAGAGGGAGCCCCAAATCCCAAGAGCAAGAAATGTTTGAAATTCCCTTTTAAAATGAAGGATTTCCTTTTAGAATTATGACAGATGCTTTCTTTTCAGTAGGGATATAGGAAATGGGTCAGTATCAATGAACAATTTCAAGAGAATGAAGATATCAGAGTCTCATTAATGGCCTTCATCTTTGACATATAAGAGATTTAAGTGGCTCACCAATGTTTGGCATACTTCAGATAAGTCTTCTATTGGAGATTTTTCTGAACCATAGCTGCATTAGGCATAAACATGAAATCACGTAAGAAGCAAAGTAGTATAGAAACTTTTGAATATCAAGCAGTGGATATTTCATCTAAGCTCTCACAAGAATTGACCAAATGTATACCCTATTGTCAGTGATAAGAATGCCCTTATTTCTTGAGGATGCTGTTATCCTTCTTTACAACGAAATTATGAAAAAAGGTTTAGACATGTAATAAAGAAACAAGAATTCCAGCTAATTGGGAAAGTTCATTATGTATACTGATAACAGGCATTTTAAAATTCAAATAAAAAGATGTATGAGGGTCACGGTAAACATCACAATATCAGTTTTGTAAGGTGACCCAGTTCCTACCTAACTTCCAGTCTCTCAACCTAAATTAGTTCAAAGCCATAATTGTTTTTCCATAGAGCAATTTACTTACATACCAAACATCAAAAGGCGTGTCAAATGATGTCCCATAAATGTTATAGAAGCTGACCCCGTCTGGCAGTTTAGCATTACATAAAACTTCACGGGTTCCACTAGCCCATTTGAGGATGGCAGTGTTAAAGGGCAGTGATATCATCTTTCCATTATAATTTAGCTGGGAAACAAACAAATAAGTTCATGGTTTAAGTTAATGAAAACATGACATGCGAAATCATTTTTGTTTTGATTAGAAAAAGAGAGATAACATGTGTTCTACGGTTTTTATAATTAACGTAAAGCCTTCCCTTAGCATTAAAGATAAAATTACATAATGATAATAGCATTTTCTTACTCTTAGTAATGACAGGTGACAACTTTTCCATACCCAATGCTAAATACAATGTGCCTTTATTAAACAGAGAAGTCAGTTGAGCTACAACCAGTGTTATGAGAACAGGGCCAGACCAAACCAGCCAGTTTTACAGACTGAATGAGGAACTAATCCAAGCCTGGTTCAGTTCATATCTAGTAACTATGAGGAACTGCTAATAAGACTCATGACAGGTCCAAGACCAAGCAAGCCAACTGGTTTCAAGAGAACCAGTCAAACCAACTGCAGCGCTTAGGTGGTTTATTAAGTTACAAATCAATCACATGGCAGCTCATAGAGGTGAACCCAAACACCTCATATGCAAGGCCAAGGAATTGGCCATTCCTTACAGCTTAACCATCTATAGTAATACATATATTAATCAGTGTTAGTTAAGTTAATCTTCATACTTCCCTTTTCTTGATAATAATTCTTTTTCTATTAAAAAAGTCAGTTATAGTGAAAGGTAATAAACTTTTTGTGATTTTTTTCACACAAAATATTTTATTGTTAGAGAGAGAGAGAGAGAGAGAAATTAAAATTAGGAGATGATAAGTTTTATCCTCCAAACCCTTAAACATTAGGAAAGAAAATTAATTTAAGGAGGCAACAAGTCTGCAACCAAGAGCAGAAAGGAAGGATAAAAACGGAATCTTATCCCAAAAACTAAAGTTAAATAACATTTTTTTGTTTAGTCATTGAACATAAAATTGTTTGAAATTCTAACAACTAAAAATGATAAAAAAAAATTCTAAAGTTTAACTATAAGCACAACTTTGCATAAAAATGTACCTTCAATTTTTAAGTATAATATAGTTCATAAAATTGATATATCCAACGGTTTAACAGAACTTTAATAAGATTTGTTATATATGAATTCAATAGTCTTAATATAATCTTAAACTTGATTACCTACTTTAATAGTATTATGTTTTAATTATTCATTATTGTTTTATCATGTTTTATCAAAACTTCAAGTATGCTCCTAAATATGTCAACAAATTATTTTGTACTTGTACATACAAAATCAAAGCTTCAAAACATGAGTTCCTCAAACACTTCAAAGCATATATGCCCACATATCTTACATTCACCAACATAAAGAAAAGTTCAAACAGATTACCTCATTGTGCCTCAATGCTTCTTCAAATAAAGAGATACTCTCGACTGGTCCATAAGATTCCAGATTTGCGCTAACATCCTCATCCTTAGTAAGCTTTCGCCAAACTAGAATTTCTGGCTGCTTTTTCCATTCATATTTCGGATTCGGCAACATCTCATAAATTGATGGACACTCTACTAGCTGATGTGGTAAGAAAGATTATTTCAAAGATTAAGTGGCTTTAAAACATGTTATAAAAAGCATGAAAAATGTGACAATTCTCAATCTCAAAGGAATGAGTTGGATGGTGACCAAGGTTTAGATCTCAATAACTAGTGGATATGAGCAGCAGGCATCAGTGGATCACTGTAATGGGTGCTAGAGAGGTTCATCAGCTTGGAGCTTTTGATGGCTAAGTTCGAAATGTTGAAAAAGGAGGAGATCTCACAGAGTGTGAAAGTATATATGTGGGGAATGATCCGAGGCTTAGCCATTGGAGGCTCGACAGCAGATAACATCTCCAGTGCCCCTCAAAGCCATTTGGTCTTGTATGCAGCTCATATCCACTAGTTTCAGAGGATTCAATGCCTGGTCACCATCCAACTTATTCCTTTGAAGAGCCAGTTCATTTGAACTGAACTTTGGCCACTTCCTTAGCAATGATGTCAAGATTAGAACATTTCAAAGGGTGATTGGAGATTGTTCTTAGTAAAAATACTATTGTCACATTCAAGTCAGTCACTAACAGAACAAATTAATTGAGAACAAGAATTTACCAATTGATGAAAACTCCACCTTGAT
Source organism: Acmispon strigosus (assembly GCA_030819835.1). Taxonomy (NCBI): domain Eukaryota; kingdom Viridiplantae; phylum Streptophyta; class Magnoliopsida; order Fabales; family Fabaceae; genus Acmispon; species Acmispon strigosus. The sequence goes on from JAUAMA010000002.1 coordinate 29,523,430, forward strand.
ACAAAAAAATAGCTTTGAAAGCCCTCAACAAACTCTAATCCAGTTAATAAACAATCATTAACGCACCCTGGGGCTCCTGTTCGTGTGGAATTCATATCCAAGCATAGATAGTTAAGACATCTTGAAAAATAAAAGAGGGAGAGTGCAAAGGAGACGAATGCTAAGCCGTTTGCATTAATGATTCAAAAAGCAGTGCAAATTTTTTCAATGGACTAGTTGTGCATTTTCCTGTCACATTCATCACATCAATATATTTATAGTAGACTTATAACTCTTTGTAATAAAATGTTGAAAGATAATTATGGCTTGGTATTTATTTCCGTCCAGTCTGTGGAAAAACTTCAGAAACAAATCAAGTCCCTAGGAAAAAACAGAACCAACTACACATAAAAGTAAGGAGTGAGTAGGACGACATTAATCAAATTGATGACATGGAAACTTGCAATTGAATAGAATGGCAGATAATTAGTCTTGGTAGTTTCACATCACAAATTTTTAGAATAGCAGGATTATCAATAAATTGTGTACCCACTAACAATATGTTTCAATTTGATCTCATGAATTTCCATTAAATTATCATATGGCTATAATGAAGGGCGAAAATGCTTTAAAATTATCAACCATGAACCAATAATATTGAATAATGAGTACCCCCCCCCCTCCCACGTATATACCAAAACCAAACAGGCAGGCTTGACAAAAGGAGAAAACACAAGAACAAAGGAATCACCTTGGAAAGGGCAAGCCAAGGCAATCCACTTATTCACATATTTTGAAAACACCTGCCAAGGAACAACGTAAACAACTTATTTTCAACTTTAACTTTCTAATTTCCCCAATATATTGTAGAAATAGCACAAATGTTGCAGGTGTCAACAGAGAAAAACTATGCATACATCTTTATGAAGTGTCATGAAACACGAGATCATAACTCCTCCCATCGAGTGTGAGATTATATTGACTTTTCTTCCACCAGAGGCTTTGTAAGCAGTTTCCAACTTGTGTTTAAGACCATCCAATAACTGGTCAATCCTACCAACAACAACAACAAAAAAACACTTTCAGACATTTAGAAGAGCTTTTCTGGAGCTCATTTAGATTTATCTTATAACATAAGCACTTAAGCTGATATTTAGTTAAACTTGTAAAAATAGCTAACGACCTGCCTATAAAGCCCTTCTAAGCTTATTTCAATAACCTTCTATGATAATCTTTCATGTGATAGTTTACCAACTTATAGTATATTTAGATCAACTTCTCACAGAAGCTTCTCCTCAGAATTGATTCTGACTCCATAATCAATTATATCCAAACATGAATAGAAGCTTCTCCTCAGAATTGATTCTGACTCTGTAATCAATTATATCTAAAAATGAACAAACTCATTGAATGAAGCTTACATATACCATTGGCATTATTAGGAAGTAGCAAGATTACCTATTGCTTTGCCGGAAATCATATCCATATCCAAACAAGGTGGTTCCTTTCTTGTACCCACAATCAACAAGCATGTCAATCATGTCATGAAAATGATACACCTCCGTCAAATGTATGCATTTCGTAAACTGCCACATAATGCAAGAGAACTATTTAGGCTATGTTTGGGTATCCGTTTTACACCAGGGGAAAACCAACGTTAACACTCACTTCAACACAAAAAAAACACTTAACCATAAGAACACCAACTCAATAAACAGATAAGTTATTGCTAATTATTTTTTTTACCCATGAAGGATCTAAAATATCGATTGCATAGAGGCCGTGATCATCTTGAGGGACCACAATATTAGATTTCTTGTCTAAGGATTCCGTGTAACCTGAAAGTTAGTTGATGCTTAACTTAGGGTCAGAACAATCATAATCATAATCAATCATTGACATGGTGGAATCGAAGGGAACTGCAAAACGGAAATGCTACACTGCTATGCTCACACTCACAGTGGTAGTGTTTTATAGTACCTGTTTTGGGATTGTAAACGGACCAAATCTTCTTGCGGAACTCGAGGTCAGCGAGGAGGAGCCTGACCCAGACGCGAGTGGTGACACCGAATCCCTTGGGCTTCGAGTTGAGGATGGAGCCACCCATGCCGGAAACCAGCAGGACCGGGTCGCGATCCGCCACCGCGTTCTCGGATTTTCCGTCGCCGAAACACGGACACAAACGCATCGTTGCTTCTTCTTCTTCTTCTTCTTCTTCTCAGTTTTCACTGTGGAAGCGTGGGGAGTGAGGAAGGGAGTTGTACCAACCAAACAAGAAAAACCACTCCTCTACCTATAAGTCTTTGAGCTACTATACCAGCATGCATTTATTATTAACAATAATAACTATGATAATGATATTGTTTTTATCGATGCTATAAGATCTCACTGTAGTTGGTACAAATATTTCTCTAGATTTTAAAATATTTTAGGGTTGATAGTTATAAAACTAATTTCTCGATCTCAAAGATCACGTTAAGTTTATATACCCAAAAAATCTTTTTCGTATGTATCATTTAAAGGTTGAACCCTAAACTAGATGCTTAAACAACTCAACTATGAATCAGTTGTGCTACGAATCGTTTGAGAGGTCAAACGAGCGTTCAGAGAGAGAAACAGCGTTGTAAGGCTTCTTGTAACCGTTTGAGTAGCGTTTGCAAAAACGCTAAAAGTTATCAAAACCACGTTCAACTAAAAGCTAGAAATTGGAGCGTTAGGCAAATCATGTTACACAAATATTTATTTATTAAAACGCAGAAAGCTAAAAGTCATCCAAATAATATTCATTTTTTTCAAGTCACGTTTATTAAAAATCATCCAAACATAAATCACGTTTATTCAAACACAATTTTACTCAACATCACATTTGAAAAACCGCGCTAACTCATACACCACGTTTCCAACGCCAATCCAAACTCAACATCACATTTTAAGCATGTTTGAAAAACTCACACAGGATCCACGTTTGGGCCAGATCCACGTTTCCAAAAGCAAGAAATAGTTGTTTTTTGATTGCTAGATCCACGTTTGGCCTCTCCAAACGTGAAACCAAACACACATTTATTGGTTTGTAGTTGTACCGTAGAGATTATACTTGGATATTCATTTACTCAACAAACGTTAGCAATCAAAAGGGAAAGAGACTCTGCCAACATAGATCGGCACACCTGTCCATTGAATCAGAGCTTAAGCCTAATCCTTTAAGATGTGGGTTCGAATCCCATGCGGATAGAAATTTAAGTCACTGGGCTTTTACTGACCTCAACAGAGGTAATAGAGAAAGCAATTCTCTCCTCCGTCGGAGATCCCTAATATATTATGTGCACTCTGCTCAATATGTAAGCCCCGGGTGTCGATTACAATGGTTAAAGTGGCTGTTTAAACCCTAAATTAAGAATTCAATTCTTAGAAACTGCATTTTTTAAAAAACATTGGACATTCATGACATCCAAATCAATATTACAAAACTAATTGAGTACACTAGAACTCAAACCCAAAATTTCTACTTTAACTAAAACAATTTCTCCATTTAAAAAGTACTCTAAAACTCAAACCTGAAATCTCTATTTTAACTAGAGCAATCTCTCCATTAAAAAAACTAAAACAATCTCATATTAATTAATCAAGTGACTTAATGGTTTTGATTCAGTTACTATAATTAGCGTGTGAAAGGAGTGCTTTTGCTTTGCGCTTTCCGTCCCTCTCATATCAGCAATTGGCATTGAATTCTCGATGATTCCACTTTATCCAATCTTGTTGGGAGCAAGCCAAGAAAAGTTGTACATTTTCTTATTTTTCAAGGGGAAAAAGTTAAAAAAAAAAATTAAAAAAAATTGCAGCCACGTGTTTTGATTTCTAGTTCGAAAATACGCAAGCATCTTAACCAGCATATTCCTTAGCATCTAATCAATGATGATAGAACAACTCTGACCTGGGTGAGGCAGAGGTGTCTTTATGTACATTTTGATGTTCTCAGTGAAGGCTATTTTTTAATCAAAACATCGTCTATTTTCGGAAATTGTTTATTGTAATTGGATGTTTACCTTTTATTATTAATTATCAAACAATAAATTTCATGGTTATTACTTCTTGGCACCAAATTGAGGAAATGGGTTTCATACACTTAGAGAAACAGGGTGGAGCTCACGAGCACTAGAAAGAGAGCTTGGAGGTTGAATTCTACGGTGAGATATCATGTTTGTTTATATTCTTTATATTATTTTTCAGCTTGTACACCAAGAACATATTTTATAGATTCAAACTTTTAGTGGAAACTATATGTTTTTTGAGTTCGGCATGGAATGTATCATCTAATTAGCTTAATTTCTAGGTAGATGGTTAAGTTTATTAGTCAATATATCACCTAAACTTCAACATAACATATTTTTCTATTTAATAAGGAATCAATGTGTAGGAAGAAGAGTTATTGTTATCCACTTATGAGAATTCAATGAAGTAATGATGAACTAGTGTTGATAAATCAAATATATAGGCATGATGTATGTTAGCGAAGTCTAATCCAACAATCTTTTATCTACAACAAGTTAAAATAGTTTTAGCGATGAAAAACTGATAGCCAAAAAGTTGTAGGTTTGTCGGAAAGTATTCTCTACGACTTTTGAAAAGTTGACAGTAATTTAGTGAAGTATTAGTTCGTCGCTATATTATCGACGGCTATATCCATTGGTAATTTAGCAACGGACAAATTCATCGGTAAATTAGTGTCGGACTAGGTTATCGGTAATATACAAGACTGGAAGGGAAAACAACTCTTCTCTAGAGATGAAAGTTCTTCATCAAAAATAAACCATAAAATTTTAATTCTATGTGCCATTCGTGACAATATAACGAACCCTATCCGAATAGGTTCCGCATTTTTATTTATATTCCCAATCACCACAACACAATCATGTTTATTAATAAGGTATTTATTAAATGGTGAAAATTAATTAATAAATCACAAATTGCAACCTACTTATTACTTTCACTATGTTATAAATACATCATTAATAAAATAACAATTTTTTATAATTATTTGTGAACAAAGACACTAATATGGAACTTAGACCAATAGGGTTCATAATATTATCATGAAGGAGGTCAAGAATTAAAAATTACAATTTTTTTCACTGATCATCCATTTTTTCTTCCGACTATAAATTATTATATAAACAAGGCACATAATCACAATATTATAAGATGCTAACAAATATTAATTTACAATATATACAAGAGATATAATTAACTTAATTAATTAGATACAATTTAATAACATGATTAGAAATATTAATTTCATATAATTATACCAACGGATGGTTGGTTCAAGTAGTACATGCTTAATTGTTATTGAGTAATGTCTCAGGTTCAAATTTTGTGGATGGAAAAACTCCACTAGGAGAGCTAGCCCCACCATGATGTAGATGTTCCGAAGTCGAATGGGATTGCCTCCCGAGAAGGATAATTCTAAGCACCAAAAATTTCATATAATTATAATTATACCACAATATAGGTATATGAAACAAAATTGCACTAACCCCATTGATGTGTGGGACTTTGAAAATATGATCTATCAAACAAAAACTTGTTACAAGAAAAACACAAATTACCGACGGTTTATAACTGTCGGTAAGCTCTAAAAACCTTCGGTAACAACGATTTACCAACGACCTACCGATGGTCAAATATCTATCAGTAAAACGATCGTATATGTCGATGGCTTGTACAAAACCGTCGGTACCTTGGTGACGGACAAAACCGTCGGTAATTACCAACGATGAACATTCATCAGTAACATGCCTATATTTTTGACAAAATAAAAGAAACTTCTTATACCTGGTATGATATATTAATTGATGGATGAAGCAATTCATGAAAAATTAAGGCAAAGTGGAACACAATATTTTTTATAAGAAAATTATAAATATATGTACATATTACATAGTTATCAAATGACATTCTGCACAGCGTTTTCCTTATAGCAATATATGTAGATGATTTTGATAAATTAATATATCATACCAAGTGTAAGAAGTCACTTCCGTTCCATAAAAAATATACAACAATAAATATAATTACTAACTATACATGTCACTTAAAACATAAGATAAATCATTTCATACACCAATATATATGATAACTAACTAAACAATTTATGAAATAATATTCATATTAGCATAATTACACATATTCACACAAACATAATAAAGTATAAAAATTATAAAATACTAACCTCTATAATGCGTGAAACTTTTGGTCATTCCTCGATTCTACAAAACCAAACAGAAATTTATAAATTAACAAATAATAATAAAACTAAAATATGACTAATTCTTTATGACCAGGTAATAAACTTGTAAGTTGTAATTGACAAAATATGACTAATTCTTAAGTGAAACTTATCATTGTGTTTCAACCAAATGCAAAATTTGAGTATTCCATCCCGCCTAGGTATTTTATCTCGCCTAGATATTTCAATTCGGTTTGTATAAATGAAAAATTGAGCATGGTGTTTAAATCATACATCTCTCTATATTTCTTACTCATCCATTTCAACACATTTATTGAATATCTTGGCATATTTACGGTTCATCTCGACATTTCATTTATATTATAAGTTGAGCTGGAGGGCTCATAATATGATCAGTTCAAATAATCACATGGCCCAAAGCCATCATGATTGGTCCATGACGACTAGTCCAATTCCACAACTAAGTCACATACTAGACTAAGGAAGATAAAACTTTGACTTAATCATAGAAGTTAAGATGTTATAATCATGGTCAAACTCTTATAACGAGAGTTAAACCGTTATGCCACGTGGTAATTCAATTTTGCCACACTGGCAAACAATTAACTATCCATACAAACGGACAAGGTAAAAAGACTAGATATATATAATGTTTGCTTGGAATTGTAAGAAATTCATATATCTCACTACTTGTATATTATCTTTCTAGATTTTGAAATTCTCTATAGCCTGTAGCGGATTTGAGCGTCAAAATATATTTTACCGGTACCTCATGCTCATCTATTGCACCACCACAAAACTCCCGAGCTTTCAGTTGGGCATCATCAACCTTGCTCACACATCAACCTTGCTCAAGTCCACGAAAGGTCTTACAACAAAAATTACTTTAGAAAATTTATTCAAAATAGCTTCTTACAATAATTTAAAAATTAATTATTTTAAGAAATTCAAACATGGAGCCTTAGAAAAAAAAAAGTAGATAATTATCTTCAGCACTGGCTTATTTACATTTTACCACTGCAGACATCAACCATATCTTAAAGAATTAATGTTTGTTCACACACTTGCACACTCTATACTTTTTAGAAAGAGATAGAAGGAGAAAAGATAAAAATGAATGTCAATGTGATGCGATTAAATTTGAAATAGAAGAGAGACAGGAAGAAAAAACAAAGTGGAAATTGATTCTAAGAGTGAGTGCAAGTTGAGCAAACCCGTCAAAGTTACTCACTCTCACACAAATTCTCTCTTATCTTCTTTCTTTCGCCTTCGAGCGAGGAAGTGGCGTTCCGCGGAAATCAGAAATTCGTTAGGGAAAGCCATGGAGGTTGTTTCGCAGCCTCTGTGCACCACCGCCACCAGCATTATAACCGCCAAAAGCTTGAGGCGTAAACAACCACTTGTCATTCCTCAAAACCCCATTTTTTCTTCAAAACATTTTCCCTTCCGCACCACTCTCTCCTCTCCTTCTCGTTTTCCTCCACCACCTGGTAATTTTGCTTTTCCATTATTTTCTTTAGTGTTCATCTTCAACCCTCAAATTTAGTTTTTGCTATTATTTTGTCTTAATTCTCTGGATTTTACTGTAGTTTTGTCCGCCACACCGGAGAACCAGTTGAGCGTTGGGGAAGGGGAGGATACTGATACAACTGAATGGGCACTTCAAGGTACTTTATGTCTTTTGTTAACCAATAATCTAAGGGCATGTTTGGATAAATCATGTTAGAACTTATGTCAATGTACTATCACCTATTGATGAGCTTGTCTATGGAAGATTTTAGTAAAGTATGCTCAAAATGGTTTATATGCATTAGTTATTTGTATAAGTTTATTCAATTTTTTATAAGATAAGCTCAAATAAGGCCGAGAAAAACTTTTAATGAGCATTTTAAGTATCATTGAGAGGAGATAATGTTACATTTTCCTTCACACATCAAGCATAGGATGTGACTTTGATGATATTAGTCTTTAGAATAAGGCTGAAGTGCACAATTATGTCACAGCCAAAGTCGAAAGAGTCTCTTGAGCTTTGGCTCGATTGTTCCAAAAGGAGGTAGCATATGCTTTCTATGAGGCTTGGTATTTTATTAGAAAGAATAACGAAAGTATCCCCTAATTACAGTATTGTAGTTCTTTGAGGGTCTGCTTCTCCTTGCCCTAAACCCTCAATTCTCCACAAATATATCGATAGTTTCACTCTCTTATCTTCTACTATTTACAACATATCATCTTTTCCTGATTCTCTTATTATGTCTTATTCCTAGTAATCCTAATTCCATAACAAAACGATTCCTAATATGCCTTTGATAGCAAACATCTAGCATCAAGTTGCTAAGTTTGAAATCCTAAGGAGTCATGTGCAATTGATTTTTAGTTTAAGGGGTTTCTTTGATTGTAGCTTTAAAACAATGTCATCATGACCAGACCATGCATCATTTGGTTACCAAAGGTTGTATCAACTTTTTGTCTTACTGTTGGGAAGCATGTAACGGAATGCAATAGACTGAATCCCAGAGATAATACAGAGAAATCTCTTATTAGTATATGTTCTTTAGTTTTTTCTTTTCCAAATCATGGCAGTCCAAAATATTTTATAATTGAATGGATAAGTAGATTTGTACATTAGCATTATTCTGTGGTCTTCTTTAGATTTAAGTCATTGGGCACTTTCTAGTTTCTCTCTTGCTTTTGTTTAATCATAAACTGCATCATAAATGGGTTTAATCACAGGAATGTCGCTAAAATCAATTCTGGATTAGTTGTTATGAAGTAGTGAATAACTTGGCGTTGTTTTTCAGCTTTTTATTCCCTGAGGAAGGATGTTGAAATTACATCGCAGCGTGTTGAAGAAATTAGAGAATCTTCTGGTATACAACTCTTGGAGCAAGAACTTGGCAATTTGGAGGAGAAAGCGTCTGCTACCTCCTTTTGGGACAATCGAGCCAAAGCTCAAGAGACTCTTTCGACATTGGCTGATGTCAAAGATAAGATAAAATTGCTCGCTGAGTTCAAAACCCAGGTTGGATGTAACTCTATCAATTTTCAACGATTACTTTAGGAACAACTTCGTAAAGAACCAACATGTAGTCATATCTGTACTAAAAATAAAGGAGATTCTAAGTTTCAGTTTTCACTTGTAGATGCCTTAGAAACCACTTGTCAAGACTTACCAACAATAAATAATGGAAGTTAATTTTGTAAAATTGAAACTCATGACACAGAGCTGTTTCCACTGCCACCAACCATTTCTCCTGCTAATAAGGTGCAGTTTTGTATGTTTAAAAAACGTGCAGTTGTCTGGAGTTTGATATTGTGGTGGTGACTCTGTTGGGATTTCTGGGTTGAATGGGTTTGTGGCTGTGTAAGGGTGGATGGGTTTCTGGGTTGTGGCTTGGTTGAATGGGTTGAATGGGTTTCCAGGGGTTTTTCCCTCTTGAACTGGGTGGAATTGATGCGTGGCAGGGGTGGGGTTTGGGACAGAGATTGTTGGAGAAAGGGGAGACTGGAGAGGAGTTTGGTGTGTGCCTAGTTAATGTTAAAAAAAAAAATTTGTTTATTTTTTACAGAAAACGTTAATTTTTAACGGAATAGTGACAGGGGACTAAAATTGCTGTCGTTTGACAAAGTGAGAGACCATTTAGGCTAATTTTTTTTGTTAGGAACCAAAAGTGTCAAATCGTGATAAGTGAGAGAACAAAAGTGCTATTAAGCCTTTTTTATTTATAACAATTATACACAGTATCTTTTTCTCTGAACAATTTAAAATTAGTTTGTTTCGAATTTATAAAAACAAATATTTAAATTCTTTAAGAGTTTTTCTAACTGCACTGTGTTGGGTGTTTCAAATTTATGCACAAAATGGTCCTTCACTATAATTCTCCCATTATGCTCTCTCATCCCTTGTTTTATCTTGGAAATGGAAAAAGACAATTTCTAGATTAGTTTCATCACGGAATACATATAAAAAAATAAAATCCAACAATATGTAACAAATCTTCAGTACTTTTATTTATAGTACTGAACACTTAGTAGTTAGCACTCTCTTGGAAATGGACCGTTGCTTTCTTTCTTTTTTCATTATTTTCTTAAACCATACGATGATTGATGTCATTGTTATACTCTCTCTCTCTCTCTCTCTCTCTCTCTCTCTCTCTTAAGGACTCATTTATTGCATCTTGTGTTGAGTGTCTCCGCTTCTTCTTTTGTGCCAATTAAGTTGTGCACCAATATGGATCTTCATCACAATGAATGTAGGTTGAGGATGCAGAAACAATAATTAAGCTGACCGAGGAAATGGAATCCATTGATAGAGGGCTTCTTGAGGAGGCTATTAATCTTATTAAAGAACTCAACAAATCACTAGATCGATTTGAGCTGACTCAGCTGCTTTCTGGACCTTATGATAAAGAAGGTGCTGTTATTTCTATTACAGCGGGTGCTGGAGGTACTGATGCACAGGTAAATGGGTATCTATGTGCAGATGTTATAGTATGGATTTATTTCTTTCATTCCTAGTCGTAGGTGAAGACTTTATAATTTATATTGTACTGGTAGAAAGGCAGAACTTGTATGGGAAAAAAACTAAAAATTATCGCTTTTCTCATCCCGAGTAAATTTACATTCACCGCAGCTATGACTTTAGAATACCAACTTTTTGTCTCATATTTTTGCACCTTTCCAGTCTTTTCAGAAATATTTGTTCATCTGTATTAACAATTAACAAATAACAGACATATGCAATCATATCTGGACAAGTACTCTTTTAACATGTGGCGCGTATGTTAAGCATTTAACATTCTGCCGGGCCTGCCCTGTAGTCCTGGAAGATGAAACTTACCCATCTTTCCAGTTCCCTTTTCTACTTGTATTTTGCTTGGAGTTTGAGTTCTTGATGGTGATTCTGAGTATTCGGTTTCAACTTCTGCTAAAAAATTATAATTTCCAGTGCAGGATTGGGCAGACATGCTTCTTAGGATGTACATGAGATGGGGTGAGAAACAGAGATACAAAACCAGAGTGGTTGAGAAATCCCCTGGAGAAGAAGCAGGAATTAAATCTGCCACCATTGAGGTTGAAGGTCGTTATGCTTATGGGTATTTGTCTGGGGAGAAAGGAACTCATCGCATTGTTCGGCAATCTCCTTTTAATTCCAAAGGCCTCCGTCAGGTATTAATGAACTTATTGCTGTGTTGATTGCATAGAAATGATGTCCATGAATGTTTTTATTTTTTAATGTGCTTAGTCATCTCCCTTTAATTATCAAATATGTCAATTTTTCTTTAAACAAGTTTTTAATATTTAAAATTAAACAGACGAGCTTTTCTGGTGTTGAAGTCATGCCTCTTCTTCCAGAAGAATCTCTGGATGTTGAAATCCCTGAGGAGGACCTGGAAATTAGCTTTTCAAGAGCTGGTGGAAAAGGAGGTCAGAATGTGAACAAGGTTGAAACTGCAGTTCGAATTACTCACATCCCAACTGGTGTCACTCTTCGCTGCACAGGTTCTTCCTCCTTTGCTCTTATTTAATATATGAACCCATCTTCCATGTTTATGAGGCTTCTTTGGAACAGAATAGTGGGAGACAATATATGACAATATATACTTTAGAAGTATAATTTAGGCTCATGTCAAGTTCAATGGATTCAAGATTCAAACTTAAGCCAAGAAGTGTTTCTTCTCTAGGAATTCTTACCCGCACTTTAACTCTTACTAGCACCATCACCAGAAATACTCATTTAGGAAATTAATTTATAAGCCAGAGTGATCTCAGCCAAGTTTCAAGTAGGCTATGATTCAATTAGATTTAGCAAGTCATTGATTCGTATATGTGATGAATTGCAAATGGCTTTGTATACAGGCATGAATCATATTGTATTATTATTGATCTTTAGATGTATATTTGGGACTGTCTAATTTTGCTTTTGTAAACAAAATTGAGAGCCATCTCCTTGTGCCAATTTCTAGTCTGGGTCCAATTCAATTATCTATATTTTTGCATGCATGTGTTTAACTTCAAACTACCATTGTGCAGAGGAGAGATCCCAACTAGCAAATAAGATCAAGGCTCTAAGCCGTTTGAAAGCGAAGCTGTTGGTGATAGCTGAAGAGCAACGTGCGTCTGAAATTAAGCAGATTCGGGGGGATGCAGTGAAGGCTGAATGGGGACAGCAAATACGGAACTATGTGTTCCACCCCTACAAACTAGTAAAAGATGTAAGAACAGGGCATGAAACGCCAGATGTCACCTCTGTTATGGATGGCGAGTTGGACCCCTTCATCAAATCTTACCTCAAACACAAGTTCAGTATGACACTGTCTACAAGTGGTGTCAACTAATTATCTTCTGTACAGCACCACAAGCATAGGCACGAATCGCACGAAAGAAAGAAACAACTAACCAGGATGGTTGAAAATATTGGGGGAGGAGATAGAAAACCTGTTATCCAATTCAGAAAAAAAAAATGGAAAAGTCTTGTTCTTGTCTTTTGTCAAACAATTAGTAGTGCCATATAGTATTTTCCCAGTTTTGGATCTTTGTCCTACAGGAGAAGATGCGGTTTGGTTGTATCAGGGGGCCTTTGTATCCTCTTACGATGCTAGATTTGTTAGATAATCTTTGTTGCATGTCTTTCCTATTGTTTCCATTCATAATTTGTCGTTTTTACTGCACAATGTTATTTTCCCCTTTTCTATCTTCTTTGTAGCTACTGCTATACATAATGCTTTATATGTATATTATACATGATACAACTCCAATTTTGGTATTGTATGGTATTGTACCATAGTAGCCGCCTTAAAAATCACTTGTTTATGAACACAAATTACCAGATTAGTTGATTTGTACTTCAAAACTAATTTAGAGTTTAGTGTAAGCACGTTTTGCCTCCTCTTGGAATTTTTAAAACCTTCATCATTCAACAAGATCCATACATTGTATTTTTGTCAGTGGTCAGAAAGGGTGTTATTCAGTTTGATAGAGAACCTTCAACTACATTTTTTATATTTGATACACATTATGCTGCCTTCTTTTTTCCAAGCAGTAGGCTCCAGGAGTAAGTGTTTCCCTTCTGAGCAGCAGCTTCTACTCGATTTTGGCCAACCTACCAAACATTTATGGAAGCTATTAATATGTAACAAACATGTATTGTGACTAGTTTCCAATAGAAGTACATCATAAACAAAAAAATGTCATAGAGACTGAAAATGCATATCAAAGATGGAAAATACCTTGTCCATGAGCCAATAACCAATACTTGGCATGTACTGAACAAGATACATGACAACAAGCACAGGCTGCAAAGAGTTCAGTGTCGAGTATTAAGGATCAAAGTTGAAAGCTGAAAATTATAATTCATGCTAATTGAAAGAATCAACACTTCGCGCCCCATAAGGAGTGCACATGCGCGCTAAATAACCTATCTATCATGAGAAGCCAAATGCTAAAATGCAACAAATTCTCAAATTGGCCAAAACATTCAATCTTCCGGGTTGAGTGAGCATAAACTTTTGTTCTTCCGGAAAGAAAAGCAGGAAGAGGTATTCCCAAAGTCATACTTGAATTCATAATGTTACAAATAAACAACGAACTATTTATCCTGTCAATTACACAATTGCATGAACAAAGTAACATGCAATAAAAGTAAGGAAGGTGTTTTATCTCAATTAGGTATTAAAATCAGACATCCACTTCTCCAAGAAAAAGAAAGAAATAAGCACAGTAGCTACTAGCAAGTCACGTAAAAAAGGTGAGGAGAAATCTATAAGGTGACCAAAAGCAAGGATAATCAGATTAGCAATATGAATTATGAAATAATAACTCTGTCAACTCCAAACCTCTCTGACTCACTTTATCTTACCAACACATGTACCCTCAATGATTTTAACAGTACTTCAACAACAAAAGAAAAAATTATGAAGGTACAAAAGTCGAGAAGTGGAGGGGTATATTCAAACAGAAGTAAATTACTAATAGCCTAATACCAACTCTTTTACCTGATATGATATCCAAACTTCCTTTAAGCCATGGGTTGCAGCAATAATAGTCAGCTCTGCACACTTTTCCGATGACACACGCTTCTGTTCGGACAGAATTTTATATGAAAGAAAACAAACCTTCAATGATTCAATAATGTTCCATCGCAAAATTACATGACACACATTCAAGTTGACAATAGTAACAAACAGGCCAAGCCCAGAACTTTCTCTATTATGCTTCTCAGCAATCTATTTTCATTTTTTGTAATAAAATTAGATATCTTACTTATTTTCAGTTTTTTCCATGAGTATAGATACAGGACAAATAGAATTATAAATTATTGCATTAGAGACAAAGCTGGGGGGTAGCATCTATTAACATGGTAGATCTATAAAAGTGAAATAAGACCCATGAAAGTCCCCATAAGGAGAGTAGATCATATGAAGGGTAGTCCAATAGTAAAAGGTCGAGGAAGATCAAGGAAAATTATAGGCTATGCCATTAAGAATTTAGATTTAAATAGTTTGTCTATGGACATGATTTTTAACAATGTAATATCATGGCATTGTTTGATTCATGTAGCCGACTCCATCTAATGGCAAACATGAGATCAATAAGCCATATTCATGGTTTCAAAATAACAATCCCACAACTACCTCCAATATCAAAATAAAAAAAAATCAGATGTATAACTCTATGCATCAAATTTTGCTAAAAAGTACAACGAAAACAGTTTTCTTCATCCTTGCATAACATATACCTATGAACTTAGAAAATAGTAGTGTATCTTGATTTAGCACTCTCAGTAGATTAGAAGTTGCTAAAGTTACCTCTACTATGTATACGGCCGGAAGAAAGTAAAGAAAGAACAGACAGACTAAAGTCGTGTCTTTCTTTACACTAGTTAGCAAAGAAATATACCTCAGATGCAACCTTCGCTCCAGGGTTATTTGATGTTTCTATTGGACCAGGACAGACAACAGTGACCTGGATTCCTTTCTGACAGAGCTGCCAACATAAAATGCTTAGTAATGGATATAGGTACTGTAATAAAACATCTACTATAGCCATTTTTTCCTTCTCTTTGGAGAAAAACTATGCATTTTATCTTCCAGTTATCTGCTTTAGTATGGTTTATCATGGTTAATTGCTCCAATTTTATGAAAAGATAATGAAACTATGTAAATACCTCTGAACGCAAGGAATGGAAGTACCCATTTAGGGCATATTTAGATGCGGAATATACAGCCTGACCTGGGGCAGGTGTCTTTCCTGCTGCACTGCTCATCTGATAGTAAACAAAGAACAAAATATAATCAATTTATGAATGGGAAATGCAGTTAAAAGCAATATCGAATAAGATCCAAACTTACATTTGCTAAGTTATCAGCACAGTCAGAAATTACAGCACCCAACACAAAACATATGCCAATATCTTTAAATCAAAACCGTTGAAATTATGATTTTCCATTCAAGGATAAAATATAATCTAAAATCTGACTAGTGAGTAGTGACCATTTCTCCTTTTTCCATGAACTTGTCGCAGTTCATAAACAAATGCAGTCACAAACATCTTGCTGCAAGCTCCACCAACATGATCTAGTTTCTAAACACATAATATACTATCACTATGCAGATTCCATGACGAAAACAAGAAATTATCAAAGAATTCCCACATACCACCACAAAATGACCTTTCCCTCTCTTCAACATGAAAGGTGCCAAGAGCCTTGTGAGAGTTATAGTCCCCAGAACATTGACATCAAATGTAGCCTAATCATGAGAAAAAGAGTAACTCAGATTTCAGAACTTCAGAAGACTAATTTCAATGTCTAGATAGAAGACTTTAAGGGAAAAGGAAAAACACTGTCTAAAGTGAAGTATTGGTAATTAAGCAGCATGAGCAAGAGTTTCCTTTGTGTACCTTAAGACCTTCCTCAGTTACATCTAAAACTGATGTTTTCTGCAAAACAAAATAATTAATCTCACAATACATTTAATTAAAGAATTATGCAATAAATTAAGAATCATTCAAACATATTAGTTAAGAGATATTTAATCAATTCGCACAAGGGATCCTTGCTATATCATATTGGCATGTAATTGTAATGATATGGAAGCATTTAATGGCATTTTCTCAATTATAGTATTCAGTTATTAAAAATAATTGCTAAAGATACACTCGTATGCAAGCATAGTAATCAAAATATCATATGTGAAGCATGAATTCGTTATGAGGAAATGTGCCTGAACTTTGAAGTAATTTCACTATCTTAGAGAACACTGAAAAATATAAAACAAATACATATTATGTATGTATTACAATTTACAAGCTTACATAGGCTTTGTTTCCTGATGCAAATTCTAATTTATAAAATCTAACCATTAGATAAAGCAATCAGTCACTTACAGGACGCTCGCAAGCTGCATTATGGATCATGTAATCAACACCAGAATCCGGAAAAAAGGATTCCGCTTTCTCAACAGCCTTCCAAAGAGAATCCTCTCCAGACGATAAATCCAATGGTAAAACCTTGACTCCATCAGGTGCATGCTTACCTGGTGGTATGCAAACCACACAATCATAGAGTATGACATGTGTGTATATCATTATTTGTCCACAGACATTAAAATGAGTAATTCAGACCTCACATGCAGCTACGATACCTTTCAGCTGTGCCCTTACTCGGTTTAGATCATCTTCATTCCTTGCAGAGATTATTAGCTTGGCCCCTAAACTTGCAAGCTGTTTAGCTAGAATCTCCCCTTTATTCACATCATCGAAGAGGGAAGAAAAAACAGAAGCAATTGATTATGCAAACAAAAGTAGTTACAAATAAGCAACAGATTCTGGCTTTACAAAAGAATCTTTGAACATTGTAGAGAAGAATTGAAGATCAGAGGAACCCTGAAATAAAACTAAATAAATAGTATATCTCAAAACTGGTATTGCATGTTGGCGTTGCAAGATTAATTAGATCAAGAAATTTGCTCATCATTGACAGATAAAATGGATGATAAAAAGGGGTATTATATAATACTCAAGTTAATGTTATACCAATTCCACGGCTTGCACCAGTAATCCACACAACCTGGGAGGAAATAAAGCATTTGAAGACATGAGATTCAAGTGTTTATGCATCATGCAAGTCATTCTGGGAAGCATAGTAACAAGTGTGATTGGGTGAAAACAAACCTTATCTTCAATTTCTTGGCGTTTTGGTTGCTTCTTAGACATCAAAGTGAAGTCACCTAATAAATCAAAGCAGCTACAATAAGAGCCGGACATAAAACAAGGAATGGAACTTGAAAGAGACGAGATGATGGAGAGAGTGAAACAAATGAAATACCATAAGCGGTGGCGAATTTGAATAGAAATATCACCAGAAGGAAGACGCAAATGAACACCACCAAAATGGGGTTCGATGCTATCATCTTCTCTGTGTCTGTGTGTGGGAGTGAATTGCTTCCTGTTGCTGCTGTTGGAACAAATAAATGTACAGTGATTTCTATTTCTCGTTTATTTTTGGATAGGAGACTTCCATTTCTCGTTTGGATGGGCGTGAAATGGAAAAATAGGCTTTTTTTTTTTGCAGCCAAAAGATGGTGATTATTTCATGACAAATACATTTTTTACCTTTTAGAATTATATTATATTTTTATAATATTATAATAATTTTTTCCTATTCAATAAAAAAAATTATGATTAAACGATGTTATTGTTTTGGTAAATTTAAATTAATTGGTTAATACCATCGGTGGTGATTGACTTGATTTAACTACTACAAGTTATATCACCAAAAATAGTATATAAATCACGACTATTTTGGTAACATCACATAGATTTTATGTTTTTTAATTTTCAAACAAGTCCTTGACTGTGTCATATTCAACATTGTCCTCTTTAGCTCACCACCGCCAAACACAAACCTCTTTTGTCTTCTCTGATTAACGACGAGGAAGCCATTGTCAACGGAGGAGCCACCGCTGTTGGAAAAAGGACGAACACACTACGAGGATGGGGTGTGATGACGAAGTTGAAACCACAATGGCAAAGAACCTCAACCTCTTGCTCTCCATGTAGGCAGAAATATCCGTCTTGTCGGCTGACATCTCCAACAACGGGCTCGACATCCTCGACGAAGATTGCTGCATCATCAGTTCAACATCATCTGCAGCGAGCACTGCCTCAGGAATTACTGTTGAGATCTTAAGTGAAAACAAACTTCAGCGGAGGGAACGATGAAGAGAACAGTGATAGAGGGAATGTCGATAGGGGAATAGATTGCAAAGAAGCCGACCTTCAACTTATGGTATTTCATTTGCCGCTTCATCTCCTCATTTTTCTTGTTTGCCTCGTTGTAGCCCTCCTTGCAGATTCCCAATCACAGTCCCCATCGCATGAATCACGCCTCGTCGTGAAGTGGTGGTTTGTTGCCTTCTCCGACTTTATCGTCAATGACGCGATCAAAATTTGTTTGAAGAAATACCCACTGCCATGATTCAATCCCGAAGGTGTCATTGTCACAAACATGTTTAGTCTTCACACAATGTTATTCAGCTTCATCATCCTCCATATTACTTTTCCCACAAAGTTCCTTTAAGCTTTTCCTTTATCAAAACTTGCTTCTTTTTCATTCTCAGCCAAATAGGCAGTGACTTTAGCATAGAGAGGAAGTTGTTGGTGGAGGAAGTGGGCTAGGTGTATATGGTTTCAGAGGTGGTTTCGTGTGTGGTAGAAGGTGGTGGAAGGGTGGTTGGATATCAAACAATCAAACTTGTTTGAAATTTACAAAACTTAGAATCTCACTAAAGTTAAAATAAAATCTCTCAATTTTCAGTGATATTAGGTGATGCAATTTTCAAGTGCCTCGTATTAAACAGTACCTCAGGTAAGGTCTTGGTTTCAGGTTTTCTTATATATAGAGTAAACCTTGCAGAAATAGTTAACCGCCCACCACGATGTAAAATCCTCCTACACAGGATTATTAACGTATAATTACAACTTGACTCTATTTGCATAGCCAACGTAAACCAACATTCATCTAACTAAGATCAACACCTTCTTTCACGTTCGCTACTTTGTAACGTGTGATTTAGAATTCAAAGATAGCAAACAAGCTCCTTAAAAGAAAAAACAAACATGCACAAACACTTTTTTTTGTGTTATTAGAAAGAAAAAATATTCATGTCTATTGTGAAAGTAAAAATCAAATAAAGCATAAGAAATAATATTGACTTATTGGAAAATAATTTTCAAAGTTGGTTTTGGATAATTGGATAAGGGCCCAGAAAGAAACAGATTGGGCCTGATGAGTGATGTGTGAAGCCCAGAAGAGGAGAGGGTTTTGTTTCGGTTCCATTGGCATCTTCATTCATCGTCGCATTCACTCGTATCTTCATCGGTTTTCTTCAGTTTAGCAATGGCGGCGAAGAGAGTGGGTTTGCCTCTGATGAAATACCTCAGAGTGGAGGTCACGGGTGCTCTGCCCCACCAGTACCAATCTCCGTTCTCCAGCTCCGTCTTCCTCCGCCGCTTCAGCGAAGAGGTTAGGGGTTCCTTCCTCGACAAAGCTGAGGTCACAGATCGCGTCGTCTCCTGTGTCAAAAACTTCCAGAAAATCGACCCTTCCAAGGTAGTTACCGCCACCATTTCCATTTCCATTTCCATTTTCCCCTCTGTTTCTCAACTGCAAACAAAATGATTTGTATTGGGTAAATGTTGCTGTTTTTCTCTTAATTGAAAGGAAAATTTGCATTTACTCTTTAGATAGATAGATAGATAGATAGATAGACTTTTTTAGGGTTTCATAATTTCTGGATCCTATTTTCTGGGGTTTTTCTTTTCGATTGCTACTTACCCCCTTTTCAAAATCAATACATGACCTGATGATGTTAGCTTCAACATTTGTTCAATCTATCGGCAACACAATCCTCCGCCACTTTATTTCATATGCGTGAAACTTTGATCGTTTTATTCAGCTTAGTTATTGATTTCATTCATCGCACTGGTTTATAAAATTTCTGTTACTTTCTGATACATTATTACACGCCCTTAGTTTTTGGACTAAAATATTGTAATTTTTGATTTTATTCCTTTTTTTTAAATAGTCTCACTTTAATCATTTACGTTTATATGTGCTTTTTTATTTCTTCAGGTTTTAGTGTAATTTAATACATGTTGGACAGTGGTAATGGTACAACTACTGTGGTGTGGCTTACCATTTTATACATGACTAAAAAAGTGATTTTATTTCTGAACATGTGGAGCAAAATGTTGCCCATTTCACCGGTACTAAAATATAAGCATGTTTTACCTTATTTTCCAACTCATTTTCCCAATGCTACCAATATGGTTTCTGGGGCTATGTTTGGATGTTTAATGGAGAGTGGAGCTAAATGGGATAGAATGGAATGAAGTGACTATCTCCTTTCTACTGTATTTATATACCACGAAAGAATGAAGTGGAAAAGAATGGAATATTTAATGGTTTGAATGTTTTATTGATGGAATGGAGAAAAAGATTTATTCCATCCCATTCGAATTCATGCTAATTGTAGGGGAAGAAAATGAGAAGTAAAGGATGGAATGGGATGAATTTTTTTCTATCATGCTCCATTCCATATTTCCTTTCCATTCTATTTTAAACAATTCGAACAATTGAACCTTGAATGATTTCACTCCCTTCTATATTTGACCCCAGATATAAAACAGTAACTTATAAGAAGTTAAGAATCTTGTTTCGATTGCTTCCATTATTGTTAACCAACTAGGAGGTGAATCCAATGATAGAATAAAGATCAGTGTTTGGGTGAAAATCAGGAAGTACTTGTGCTTCTCTAAACACATGAAGAGGATTTTTCTCCCTATCTTTCACTGCTCAGCAATTATTAACTGTGCTTTTTTTTATATTTAAACTTGTTGTTCTTTTGTTGATATGGAGCCTATGGTTATTTGCTTTTGCCAGGTTACCCCCACTGCTCATTTCCAGAATGACCTTGGATTGGATAGTTTAGATTCTGTTGAAATTGTGATGGCTCTTGAGGAAGAATTTGGATTTGAGATTCCTGATAATGAAGCGGACAAGATCAACTCCATTAAACTTGCAGTTGATTTCATTGCATCTCACCCCCAGGCAAAGTAGTGGAACCCTTGAGGCTTGCTGTATAATTTTTCTTTTGTTTATCATAAAGTAGTGTAGAACCATTGAACTTTAAGACATTTTCCCTCCTTGTTTGCTTCTAAAATGGAACTTCATTTTGTCATCCCTCTAAGTCCTAGAAGTGTGTTAATTGGGGATGTGCCAACTAGAATGCCACTTTACTTTTGGTAATATGGCATCGCAGAAATTTGAATTTTATATTCCCCCATCATTCATGTCAATAAAAATCGGGTGTTAAATTTTTTACTATGAAATTGAGGTCTTGAGTTGTCATGAGTGCTATTCTCTTTTCTTTTATTTTATACTTCATGTGTATAGTTTCACTTATGTTTAGTCTCCATGTATGGTAAGTAATGTTATATTATGTTTGGTTGTTCTTCATATGGGAAAGGTAATGAGTTGTTGCTTAGGAAGATCTGCCCTTTCCTAGGAATACACATAACATTACACCATGCATAAACATCCCCTTGATATTAGAGTCCTAACCCCCCGAGCGATTTGTTGTAAAATGCTAATGGATTTGCTAAGCAGCATTTTGAACTTTGGGGAATATAAACTAGGTTTCAATCATAATTGTCAAACTAGTGAGGTAATTCATTAGAACAACACGAGTTCTAGGTAGAAAAATAGAGTTTACTTGCTTGAAAATTTGTTTCTTTATAGATTTGGGGTGGACCAGAGCTAAGTTGTTCAATCTCCAGAAAGTTCATGAGTTTCGAAGTGAGTGAATGAGTCTTCAAAGGTGTTGTAACATCTACCTCAATTGTCAAAAGAATAGTATTGCTAAGAAACCTTAAAACATAGCTCACGTGGAGTTTTCTGCTAGGACTTGTGGGTGATACATATCCAACGTGAACCTGTTGAGAATCAAGTATCTGTTTTCAACAAGTGGTTCAAATGCATTGTCAACCCGTTGTGAATCTAGGGTTAGCCTAGTGTCATGCCATTGTGATCCCAGCGCAGTTCTCTGTTGATAGTGAAATTGTCAACTCATTGCTAACTTCAAAGTTTATTTTGAACTAGCATCCTGTTTGTCTTCCAACTTCGAGCTTGTTATAAACTGCTCTCTCCATTGTTATTTGTAGATTTATGAATTGTTCTTACGGGGGCGTCTTTGTTAGACGGTATAAAAAAATATACCTAGGAATTTTATTCCCGGGAATATTAGGATTGGAATGATCTTAAATTATCTTTAAGCTTTGGTGTTTAAGCGACTTACAAAGCCTAATTACATCCCTAGACATTAGGTTCATTAGATGGTTAACTCTATGTCGAACTTTATCTACGCTGTAGTTCCTGCTCATACTCCGAATCAAGCGATATGTTCTAGGTGCGCAAGCTAAAGCATAACATTAAGAACAAGAGAAAACCATTGCATCATATGATAGAAATGATATTTTCATCCAGAAATTAAGAAGAATACTACATAGTTAAAGGTTACATCCAAATCCAACAAGAGAAACTTAGTAACCCATAGCCATGGATTGCTTACAAAGCTTATAAGAGAAAACTAAGATGAAATCGGTGACTCTTACCTAATAATTAAACTTTTGGAATAATTGGTTGTTTAACCCTGCTTGTTATTAAGCTTTAACGTTATACGTTATTTTCGCTTTGTCTAAAAATCAGTTTCCTCATCCATAATATCACGTTTTATTATTTTCCAGTCTCTTTTACATTGATAAGCTATTATAAGTGTCACCTTACTATCGTTAGGGAAGCAATGATTTGTGGTAAGAGGGAAAACATGTATGGAAAAACAAAAAATCTTCAACAGAGAAACTCGGATTTGATCTTTATTTACAATTCAAAGGGTGAAGACTAGGAATGGTTGAAGAGAACAACAGTTGCAGTGTTAAGCTCAACGCAAATTATCGAAACTATACAGGAATTCCTAATTAATTAGCATGTTGCGGAATCTCACTTTCCATCCTTACCGTGTTTGCCATCACTTCATCGTTTGTTCACCTTTTTCCTTCAACATTTAATAGCAAGTTGAAATAAGTGGTTCGAACATGGATCAATTTTCAAGTGGTGTACATTACATGGACCCTTAAAATGCGTGTTAATATTTGTTTGTATTGGTACCAACAAGTATTCAAGCATGGTGTATGGTAAGTAGTTTAATTTTCTTCGAGTAGGAAACCTTAGCCCTTACCATGACTTCACAACAGAAAGGATGGGCCAGTAAAATGCTATTTTCCCCTTTTTAATCTTTGATTAGTAATTAGTAATTTGCAGGTCAATAGAATGAGCCACTTGAAATTAAAACTAGTCTCTCCATTTTATTTTTCTCATTTAATCGTGATGAGAAAATTTCATAAGTAGGAGGTCACAATTAGCTAAATTTGATTTAATCACCAATCACACACATGCTTAGCTTATCAATCTATTAAGGATTTGTGATTAAAACTTGCACATAACGCATGGTTTGATTTTAATTACTTTTGAAATGACATGATAAATGGATTTTTTTAGCCCAAATATTTACTGCAGCATTGACTAATTCCCTCGCCACGGATACTCACATTATACGGTAAACAGCTGGCCACAAAATACGCTTAATTCCCATGGACGAAGCTCAAACCACCGATCTCATGATTAAGGGATGATGTGAGCTAACCATAATGCCATGTAGTGTATCATAAATGGGCTCGGAAAAACACCAAAAAATGCTGTGTTTCCATGTTATGAAATGAGACATTGAACATAGCTTTCACATATGTATTTGTGAGTTAATGGTATAAAATTTATTATCATTTGGAAGTGGGTATGTTAAATGGAAAGGCACAGAATGGTAGGGGACTTTGAGTCAATATGGCAAGGTTGGTTGACTTTAGGTCGTCGTTGACAATTCAAACACATTCCTTGAGTCTTCCTCGAAGGGGTATGGAAAGAGGGGTCACTCAACACAACACCTCGTAATCATAAAATCATGTCTTGCCTTCTTCTTTGGTTTCATCACTTTTTGTAAGTCTCGTAGACCTTGACTTGGTATTTTGTTCTTTTGAAAATCAAAAAATAAAAATGACATAGATATGCAAGATAGAAATGGTATCATTGGCCATTGCCACGTCAAAATTGGCCTTCTATTGGACAATTTCAACACTAATAAAATAATGATCATGACTAGCTTTTCAATAATCATAAGTCTTGCTAATCATTACAATTAACTTATAATTTTTTAATTGAATTTAATTTTTATGCACCAGTTCAATCTTTTTTTACACAGACATCTAATTATATTTCGCCACGTAAGAAAATAAATTACTATTTTAATTCAAATAAAAAACTCATTGACCAGCCCCCTACCGCTTCGTGCGCTGACCGTGGGGCGAAGGATTAGTCTCACGGCAATCGGCTGTGAGAATACCTTGGCCAAGACAAAAAAAAAAGGAGTGCAAACGGTTTTAAGAATATGGTCTTATATGACACAAAACGATTAAATAACCATATAAAGAGTTTTTACACCATATGTAAATCGTAATTAATCTCTTTTTAATTTTAAAATATGAAAAATTTAAGATAAATTAAATTTTCACTAAGATATCAGTATCTTTGTTTCATAATCAGGAGTATAATAAGTCAATTTATAATTTAACACTAGTTTTGAACTCAACACTTGCTTTAATTTCTGTTGGTGGTGACATAAATTTCTCCCTACAACTCATGAATTAAGAATTCTCTCAAAGTCTACACGACATAACTTTTGTAATATTCACTACACTAAACAATAAGAACTATTAGCTCTTTTAAACAATTAAAGTTTATAAGAAATATTATTATTCAAAATAAAATAAATAGTTTTTTAACATTAATAATGATATGTGAACATACAAAAAGTTAACGACGTCTAACAAACATATGGTTAGCAGTGGTAAGAACCGCTACTAACACATGTCGGAAGGATATCAACGGTTATTTTTTATTTTTATTTTAAAATAATACAAAAAATAATATTTGTCAAAATAGAGAACTTTCAAAAAAGTTGTTAAAATGGGGTTGTTTATGCCAAGTGCGATCAATCATGCTGAAAATAAAGCTTGTTCAAACAAGCTAAAAATAAAGCTTGTTTGAACCCGCTAAAAATAAAACATGTTATAATAAGACGAAACAGAATCAAAATCTCTACACATGGTATGACGTGGCGAGACAAAAGAGATACGCTATAATATAGGCTCTTTTAAACAAGTTATACAGGGCTACAACTCGGAATTGGACAATTGGATAATTTAATAATCGATATGTTTGATATTTTAGAAAAAAAATAGAATGGGTATTTTTGAAGAACAATAAATCTAACATAAAATGAATATTTTTTTTTGACGGAATAAAATGAATACAATTATTGAAAGTTGTTTAAAATATTTAGAGCGATATTTAATAGTACATATATTAAAAATTGATTTTAGTGTGTGGCATATAAGTAATTAAGAAGATACGAGGGGGCAAAGAAGAAGGTATTGCCTCTATAAGTAAGTTCAACTCTGCAACTGGATGTTGGCAGTGTGAGAGAGCAAACATTTGCTTAATCCATAAATGGCAGAAAATGCCTTCTCTTTGCTGAACAAGTTTGTGTTGTTTTGTTTGCTGCTAATACAACTTTCTGTTTCTGAAATAATTTTTGAAGAGCGCTTCGATGGTATTTTAATTTTATTCTCTGCTCTCTTGTTGCTTTACTTTCACGTTTTATGTTTCAACTGTAAAAGTTGGTTGAGTTTAGTTAGTAGCTGATTTGTTAGCAATTCAGTAATTGTTTAGATAAGCGGTGAAAAACCATCAAAATCACTGGACAGAAACATAATTTGCTTTTGTGGCTGTCCATACCAATTTTGGTTTTACCGTAATTTTTAACCGTGTATCTAAACATGCACTTAGTGATTACTGATTAGTTGCATGCATGTTTGGTTCGACGGTGAAATGCTCTATAATTGATTCTTGTAAGAAGCTATAAACGTGTCTTGGATTCTACAAATTGTGAAATCAACCATGCTATAAATTAGATGATTGTATGTGGTTAGTTAGATATGATTGATTCTTTTTCTTTTAATTTATATAAACCATGTATGTATATATGTCAGTTTCTTCTCATTGAGTAAGTGTCAGTTTCTTCTCTTACACTTTACTGTATATTCTCCCTTCTTTCCTTGTGTGGTTAAGGATAAATCAAAAGGAAAATGATGCTTGATATGTTTTCTATTGTTACTTTTAGTTGATTGGTTTCACTAGTGATTGCTAGACTGTGCTCTATTTTATTCATAAAGTATATTAATTTAAAAAAATATACAAACAGGACCTACCATAACAAGTGATGTGGGGTGTTGAATACAGTTTATAGTTTTATCATGTCATCAGTGTTTTTTGTCCTCAAAATCAATTCTGGAACTTAGAACCTACTGACAGAAGATGCTCTCCATAATTGATTCTGACTTTAGAATCCGCTTCTCTTTGTCATTTGTGGGTGTTGTTAACATTTTTATTGGTGATATCATATGATTTGGGGTTTAAATCTAATGGGTTGGATTTTTTAAAGATGGATGGAGAAGTCGCTGGGTGAAATCAGACTGGAAAAGCAGTGAAGGCAAAGCTGGTTCATTCAAGCACACGGCTGGACAATGGGCTGGAGATCCAGATGATAAAGGTAATTGTTATTGTTGATTTACAACATGTTTGGATCAAATTTCTCTTCTTGGAATCAATTCTGCCACCCAAAACCAACTCATAAAAGCTTCTCTCCAGAAATCAATTGTAGAAGTATTTGCAAACATGCACTTAGTATTCCTTTACTGTCCATCTCTGGTGCCACCTGTTTGACTGCAATGTGATGTTGCTAGACATGGAATGTGAAATGGATTATTGTTAAGTTACTAATAGATGTTTTAGCAACATAAATTTGAGGATGGACACTTTGCATTAATGATATCAAGGTTTAAATTAATGTATTCCGGCCCTTTTTCAACATATGAGGATGAACTAGTGTAGGAAAGACATTTGACTACTTAGTGTGTTTGGATACTAGTTGAGTGCAACGTGAACATACTTTCAGCCCAAACCATAGGAAGAGTTATGTTCACTTTTTTATTTTAAAGTGCATGCTAATGTTCGTTTACACTTTACACTGGTGCCAAAGGATATCCAAACATAGCTTATACCTTTAGTAAGGTAATGATTCAGTTAGCAAATCTGTTTGTTGTGACAACATTTGGAGTTAGTTTTCTTGTTTTTAACTATAAATATAAGAGACCTTTTCTTTGTAATTTACATCATAAAGGGGCGGTTAATATTGTAAATGCAAAATAAGAGCTAGAGGGAAAGAGAGTAATCCACTCCTAGAAGAACTCATTTAGGTGAACACACATCACATTCTGAGGGATTTACCTGTAATTATCCTGTCTCCCATTTATGTACAAAATGGTAGTAACAGGAATTTGGTTGCTCATGTAATATGAATCATTTTGTGGGATCTTGTAGGTATCCAAACGTCTAATGATGCCAAACACTTTGCCATCTCTGCAAAGATACCAGAATTCAGCAACCAGAACAGAACATTGGTCCTCCAGTATTCTGTAAAATTTGAGCAGGAAATTGAGTGTGGTGGAGGTTACATAAAGCTCCTCTCTGGATTTGTTAATCAAAAGAAGTTCGGCGGGGATACGCCTTACAGGTGTGTTGCTCATTCCATTTTCTCCACTTTATCTTTTATTCTTGAATTATATGAAGTGAACAAATAGTTCATCTGCAACCTAACTAAGCTAAAAACTATAAAAGAAAATTGATACATTTTCATTATTTCCTCATTTGTATTGGTGAAGTTTAGAAACTTAAGTAGATGATGAGAATCAAAATTACAGCATGAAAGAAAAAATAATATATCAACTCTCAAGATGTTGTTCATGCTAGACAAATAGATTATATGAATAGAAACAAAACAGAAGGGCTAGAAGTGTTGTATCTTCATTTTTTTTCCTTGTTTGCCCACATTTTCTATTTTTCAATAGAAATGAATGTCACACTGACAAATTCTCTATAGTGTAATGTTTGGACCAGATTTATGTGGCACGGATGTAAAGAAACTCCATCTAATACTCTCGTACCAAGGTCAAAATTACCCCATAAAGAAGGACCTGCAATGCGAAACCGACAAGTTAACTCATTTCTACACATTCATTCTAAGGCCAGATGCCTCATACAGTGTCCTAGTTGATAATAGAGAAAGAGATTCAGGAAGCATGTATACTGATTGGGACATTCTTCCTCCACGAAAAATCAAAGATGTCAAGGCGAAAAAGGTGTCATTTTGAGCTTTTTATTCAGTGCGTGTTTGGAAACTCATTCGAAAACCACTGTGAGGGAAAAATCATGGTAGGCAGAAGCGACTTCTATAAGCTTTTGTTTTCGATTGAGCTTCCAAACATGCACTCAGTTGTAAATTATGATATTCTCCTCTAGCATGACATGGTGCTTTTGGTGTTCTAAATATCTCCCAACAGTGTTGAGATATCTTTTTTCTTCTAGCAATGACTTATATTTCGAAGTTAAAAAATCTCCTAAATTGCAGCCCGCAGATTGGGATGACAGAGAATACATTGAGGACCCTAATGATGTCAAACCTAAGGTATCTGAAAGTTTTAGCCTTTTCCATAATGATAATACAAAAATGGGGTGGTAGTTTGTTCCATGAGTATGGAACACTCATTTATTGGTCTATTGGTATTGCAGGGATATGATTCAATCCCATCTGAAATTCCTGACCCAAATGCTAAACAGGTTAGTTAAAACTTAAAAGAAAATCTACAAATTCCTCCAAAGATATTTAAATTTTCTAATTTACAGATAACTTAATCGGGATACTAGTTGCATCCTAAATCTGTCACTTTGTTATATTTTTCTCATCATTTTCTTTGAGTTCCTAGCTTCTCTTGTTTTCTGATATGATGACTTCTAAATAAAGAGATGAATGTTGATTTTTTTACAAGAAAAATCTTATGCATTTTTTTTCCTTTTAATTAGCCTGATAACTGGGATGAAGATGAAGATGGAATATGGAAAGCACCAAAGGTACCAAATCCAGCATACAAAGGACCGTGGAAACGAAAGGTTTGTTGATCAAGTTTGGGGTGATATACAGCTTCAAGCATTAGTATTTTTTTCTATATTCTCTCAGTTTTCTTCATCAGCATCATCTCTTACTTGCAACCTCTTTCTTGACAGAAAATCAAGAACCCTAACTACAAAGGGAAATGGAAAATCCAATGGAAAGATAATCCAGGTTTGTTCAAGTGTCTATATATATGTATATCCAGTTTCTTTATCATAATTTAGTATATATTTCATTTCAGAATTTCCTGCACACTAGTAAATGCTTAACTTTCATTTTGCCTGTTTTAGAGTTTGAAGATGACCCGGATCTTTATGTGCTTAAGCCTATCAAGTATATCGGCATCGAAGTTTGGCAGGTAAAATGAATGTAAACTTCCAAATTTGGTGACTACTTGTATATTATATTGTAGATCTTTCTTTCTCTCTTGGAGGTCTGGAACTATTAGGCTGAAGGAAAATATTGTGGTTCAGGTCAAAGGCGGTTCAGTTTTTGACAACTTTTTGATCTGTGATGATCCTGATTATGCAAGACAAGTTGTTGATGAAGTGTTTGCCAACAGGGAGGTTAGTTTTCAACAACTTGCATTTGATTCTGCTCAATATCTAAATTGAAGTGTTCATTTTAGTCTGCATAATTTTGTTTTTCAATTATGTCTGTATAATGAACCAAATTTGTTCAATATAGTCCTCATTATCAATAAGTGTCATCCAAATTAGGCTGTTAGTAGAGTCACTTGCAGCTTTTGGGACCAAAAATGTACTATGTTGACATCAAATACAAGTAAACATTTGCAAAACAACCACCTTGAACACAAATGGTAAATTTAGGGACTCAGTTGAAAAAATTATAACAGCATTATATGAGTGCAACTTAAAAATGTATGGTCTAGAAACTTAAGTCTTTTCAAAGTAATATTTGATTTGCCTCCAAAATTGTCCATTAAGTCATCAACAATGGTATTCAATTCTCCTTATGTTTCTTTCCTTTGGATATATATGAAAATGACCCTTACTTTGTGGCATCTCAGATTGAAAAGGAGGCTTTTGAGGAAGCAGAGAAAGTTAGAAAAGCCAAAGAGGAGGAGGTACTTGACCATACAACATTAAGTTCCTTCATCTGTGTTGAGTCGATCAGTTTCTTTTCCAGAATCTAAACCCATATTTTATGCAGGAGGCTCAAAGAGCAAGAGAAGAAGGTGAGAGGCGTAGGCGAGAGAGAGGCCATGATCGACACAGGGACAGACACAGAGACAGATATAGAAAGGTTTGAATCATAAGTGAATACATTCAATATTTATTCTTTTCTTTTTTAATGAATCATTAATCCCTTTATTAAGATAGAAGTCATGTTCTATAGATACTAGTTTTTGTTTTATTATTGTTTATAAGTATGGCTTTGATCTAATCTTCCTTTGGTAACATGAGTGTGGTACATAAACCAACTTGGTTGATAATTTTATCAGAAGTATTTCACTTTGAGTTAGGTCTTATTTTCTGGTAAAAGTCATCAAGTTTTCTTAATAAATTTGTGGAGGATGAACTTTATGTCCTTGAAAATGAAATAAAAAGATTTAGTTTCCATCTTTGTTCGAGAATGAACTAGTGGAGGATGAACTTTATTTTGGATCATCAGCTACACTACTTCACTTATATCTCAATAAATGTATTTGACAAAGAACAAAAGAAACAACATACTGAATTGAAGCAAACTATCTACAAAAACTAAAAGTAAAAATCATGTTAATGGGATGATGATGGAGTGATAATATTCTGCTAAATTTTGTTGTAATTAAGTTTTGGATTTAGATTCCGGTTTGATGTTACTTTTTGTTGCCCTGTGTTGCAACAAGGACAAACATTTCTTACACTTAGTTGTTTTTTCATATGCAGTATCGCCGCGATTATGATGATCATGTAAGTCCCAATTTCTTCATATGTTATTCTTTCTTATGGTAATCACATTCATGGAAAATGTTGAAAGTTGCTACACGACACATACGAAGTGGTAGTTATCGCCACTTCCTGCATTTCTTCCAATTTTCTTTCACAAGATTTAACATTGTTGTTACATTCATAGAGATAGAGGTGGCATTTTGATGATCCCTCTCTAAACTTGGTCATTAATTTTTTTTGGTAAACATAACTTTTCATGTCATAACTTTATGTTTGTTGTTCTAAAAAATCCATTTCTTTGATCTGCAGGATGAACTCTGAAGGGATAAAGCGTGCTTCTTCCTTATCTGTCTTAGGGTTGTGAAGAATTTGTGGTCTGTTATGAATTATGATTATGTTGACGTTGATGGTATATTCCATCCCTTGTTAATTTATAGAGGAAAAGTTTTTTATTATAAATTAGGCTTAAACATGCTGAATGCATGGTGAATCAAAGGAAAGTTCTCCTGATAATTGAGCATGTTTTTGATATCCATGAACTCTTTCCACTCAGGTTGGGACCACCATTTTGGTTTTCTCCCATTCATCTAATTATTAATAAGTGCACTTCAATTGATGTTTGTAACTCTGATATATGTCCATCTATCATTAAATGGTAAAATTACAAAAGCTAGCAAGCAATGAGAGTTTTCAGCGTCACTTATAGTGTTACTAGCTGTGAAACAAGTTGGACCGTATTTGATCAAAATCCTAAGAAAAAAAATCGCCTAGAGCAATAAAGATTATATGATTTTACCAATATTAAGTATTTTTTTTTTGACAAAAATATTTTATGTTTCTCATATCTTGTTTAAAGGAATAAATACAATTGAAGAATAATCCTCCACGTAATTTGGAAAATTCAAGAATGAATACACTTCATTCCGATCTAATGACTTCAAACCAAATAAACAATACCTAATCACTTCAGCAAATCCTGAATTGTTTTATAAATTTGGTCATTTGATACAAAAGTGACGCATCATCCTACAGAAGAACCAATTTTTGATACACATAAGATTAAGATTAATTGACAAACATTTAAACCCCATCCTCACAATTAATCTGATTGAACATCTACAATATTCTGACACTCTTATGATGAAATAGCACATCGACACCAAAGTAATACCACATGCACCTAGAGAACTCTATTTATTTCACAAAAAACCACTCACTCCAAAAATGCACTATTTATCCTTTCTTCTCAATCTTCTCGTTCTAGGAACACCACCACCACCACTTTATAGCTGGTTCACGACAGTGCTCTGCAACATCATTAAAAATGCAAATAGCAATCCTTCTTCTTCTGGAGTGTTGAACCATCCCTATATCCAACAGATTCTAGATGAACCTACTATATAAGTGAACCATCCCTATATCAAACCAGTATAGCGTCTTTAAACCGCCACCAAGTGCTTGTCTTTCTAATAAAGTACCACGTTTTTTGCAATCTTTTTTTCGTTTCCAGACTGCTAATACAAGCTTGATACTTGGACCACAGATAGTAAAGACTTTTTACCTTCACAACATCTGATTAAAATTGCGAAGGCAATTTGGTACCTCTCTTGGAAAGACATTAAGCCTTCACTACACTCAAATAAAATTTGCAAACAATTTAGTAAAAAAAAAAATAGAGCTTTTGGTTTTGAAATATTCTTAACTTTATATGTGATATGTCAATTTATGTTTTAGTTTATGCAATGAGTTGTCCATTTATTTACGTTAGAATAAAGCTCATGTGCAAGATCTACTATGGGGGTTCAAATATATGTCCAAGCAGGGAGGGTGCAAAATAGAGAAGCTCATGTGCAAGTTGTCATAAAAAATTAAAAACATGAATTTCAAAGCAAAAAAGAAGTGCTCCTGAGTTAAAAAACTGCTTTTCGTGTCAAAATTTCATTATGACATTAACTACTCAATCTAATTGGAATACTTCAAGACGCCACAGTTTCAAAGTTTACAAGCAAATCAAATTAAAATTCTTTCTTACAGGCCTCACAATATTAACATGCAACTAAAATTATTTTGAAATGTTACATGAAAGGTCAATCTAAGATTATGTCTTCTCAAATGATCATCTTCTGCCAGTTTCTCAGTGGTTTGTTGGTTTAGAGAATTTCACTCCATCAACAGAACTGAACCCCGGTTTGAAACCGGCACAGTGTAAGAAAGCGAAAAAAAATGTTCATCTTCGACGTACACCAGAGTTTGTTCCACGCTGAGCTGCTGCTGCAGATCCTAGCTGCTGCGGTGCTGGAGCAGCACCACCTTGCCCACCAGCCTGTTCCTCAGGCATATTCATTGCTTGGGTAACGGCATTCATTACAATGAGTCCGAGAGGGATCAGGTACATCCACTGATATGAACAATTTCCGGATGAGATTCTTAAGAAAATTAATATGTATATACACTATACAGCATAACTAATAAAAGAAAGGCCGTGGTTTAAAGATCAAGCAAGCATGGATGTTGTATACTCACGTATTTAGCCCAAAAGGACCTTTCGATTGGCTGTATAGCTTCACCATCTATTCCCCCTTCACCGAGCACTTCTTCAGCAAATACTGGAGTTCTGTGGAAGCAAAAAGTATGTTGGATAAATATTACACAAAATGCACAGGTACAAGCTTAAAATAAAGATGATGCAACAGCTGCATCACGTATGATGTCAATAATCTAAACTGCAAAAGGTTTACCCCTCCTTCCTTCCTAGTTTATAAGATAAGGACCATATGAATCCTAGTCGACAAAATTCAGACAACAATATAGAAACATTTAGTTGGGGAAGCTATTTTCAAATTCGAACTTTCCACTTTTTTATCTCTTCTTTTTCATTTTAATTGAGATATTTGAGAAAAGCATGCAAAATATCCATTAAAAACAAGCAATTCAAATTTTTAAATACAGGACATTGAATTCAGTAAATAGTTCCCTGCCAACAAGACATTTGACTATATAGTGTGTATACGTTATATGATCAACAACACTTATTTCAAAACACTAGCAGTTTTTCATCCTGCACTTTATGTTCCTTAAGTGTTACAAAAGGAGAGAACCTTCTAAAATTGGCAATCAGGAGAGAACCTTCATCCTGCACTTTTTCTAGAAAATTAACAATTAGGAGTGAAAATGTCAATCGTAGAACATATACCTTGGTGCCTGTTCACTGTTCTTCAAAACTGTGTGCGACTTGAAAGACCACTTTGCAGGCTAAAGCCAAGAAAACAAAAGCATGTATACAATCAGCTTTTACAATATAAATTCAGCCATTAGTCAGTTATGAAATAGAGCTGAAAACATGAACATGAGAGTTTTCTCAAATCTAGTTACTCTTAAGAACAAGGATAAGTTGTTGCATAGCAGGTTATAAAATCAACCAGGACTTATGTATAGAATATTCCAGTAGACTAAATTTATAAAAGGCTTCATAGATGATAATCTTACTCTTTAAAACTAACATGGATTAGGAATCTAATATATTAACAAGGTAACCATCTTTGGTCTAAACCTCCATCTGCTAATTTTGGACCTCTGTACACTTTTAGATTTGAATTCAAGATTGGAAAACTAACCTTCACAGCGCTTACATACTACAATCATTTTAGATGCTTAAACAAATGACTGCATGTATGGCAAAAACAAATATAACATTGAATAAATTCTTCATTGATATCATTATCTGTATGTTAAGGAAAGAAATAGTATTATTGAATAGTGACTCCATGTGCAGCACAAATAATTAGAGTAACAGATGCTTGTTCTACCTTTTACAGAAACCAACTCTGTGTTTACTAAATAACAGAAGCAATAGGAGGAGAGAATGGATCACAATAAGACATGTTGAGAAGTTTTAAACTTGAGCCATGCTAATGAGAAACATGAAATGAGTGCAGTTGTCCAAAGCAGATGTGACTTACAAGCTTCAGTTGCCGGGGATAAGGGCAAGCCCCATGGGCACCAAAATTGACAGCCAAGATGTTAACACCTTCCTGAAACAGAAAAAATGGAAAGAGTGAGACTCATTAAGATTAAAAAGAAATAACTGCTCTGTAAGAGAAGCTATACAACCAAAGTTCAGTCCTATTTCCAGGTTGAAGTATTATACACTATTGTATAGGGAACAATACCCATGCTCTCTCAAGTCTCTTCCATTTATATGAAATATGAACTGGCAAATGCCAACAAGCGTCTTTAAGGAACTTGTGACTGTTGAGGATTCATAAATGAAAAGTATTAAATAAAAAGTAAAGCTTTCGAAGTATGAACTATTCATTAATACTTTCTAGTTTTATATTCCTGATTGTGTCCTTGTGGCACTCCTTAGCATGACTCATATGAAAACACTTTTTCATTCAAAATCCACTTTCTTTACTTTTTTTCAAAATCAACTGTCTCACTATAAAAATTACAGCTATGATTTAAGACTCACTTTTCCATTATATAAAAAATGGATAAAAAATTTAAGAAAAAAAATCATTTTGCATAAAAATGCCTCTAGTGTTCAATAGGCTATTAATGTAACTTAGCTAAATAATGTTATTGATCGAAAGACATTTTGGAAGGTAGTGAAAGTAGTTCTTAGTGAGTCAAGAGGGATAGGAAATGAGGGAAAAAATATATACAAGATTTCCAAGAGAGGAGAAAGAAAACAAGGGATTTAGTGCAAGAAGTGTTAAGAATGAAGATAGAAATGTCTTAGTTACTGATAAAGAAATTAAGGAAGGATTGTGGAGTTATCTCTACAAGATATTCACTGAAAGGCATGCAACAACTAGACTTTGAGAGTTCAACCACAAGAAAGGCTGGTCAAACATGTGTTTTTATCGTGGAATCCAAAAATTTGAGGTAAAGAAAGCACTACAGATGCTGGGAAACAGTAAAGATAGTTTATAAAAACTTTAGGAGAAACCTCCAAAAAAAAAAAACTTGCTCTTGATAGTTTTATTGATTTTTTTTATTTTGATCAGTGTTGTCAATCCCATATTAAAATGCTATAGCAGTATAGCACAGAACCTGCTTTTGAATTGAAAATCCTATCATATTCTGAATATTCCTTCTACTGAATTGATTAATTGAATCTACATCAAAAGGCTTTCACTATTTTTCCCATTTCCAGGAGTTTGATTTTCAAATGAAAAGAGAGTATGCATGACAAGCCCACTCATGTATCAAAATTTGAGCTGAGGGGAGAAGAAGTTATTTTGCAGATAAAAGAACATATTTACAGTATATAAAGCATATTTTATTATAAAAGCATAAATTACCGTGTGTATTACAAAATGCTCCTCCAATCCATCCCCTGGAAGACATCTCTGGATTCAGAAATGCAAAACTGTTAGTTCTAAATGGAGACAATAGCTCAAAGAGTCCCTGAAACACCAAATAAAAGAGCCACAACTACCAAAAAAATTGACAAATGCAGCAGCAGCATAACAAGGATTCAAGTTACTAAAAGATATCCACACAGTAAAAAGGGCAGCCAGGAAAAAGTTAAACAGAAGAAGCAGATTATCTTTCATTCAATATCACGTGATAAGTGCGGAACAAACCACACCCAGCATTATTAGAAGTTAGGACAATTAACTATCATATTCATACCACATACCACCCATTATTTGCACCACCAAAAACAATGCTAGAAAAGTATAACCAGATCGACGAACTAAAAGCTTCACAATTCTCAATCATAAACATGAAATAAAACCATAGTATGAATCCAGGACCACTATTTTAATTGAAAAGGGACCTTGACTTTTGACTCCTACTATCTAATAGTAAATGGTCCATATTCACACTTACAGCTTTCACTGACGAAACAATATAGTCCCTGCCTGGAGGGCTCAAAACATTGGATGGCAATCTAATCCTATAGAAATCATCTCCTTGCAACAGCTCCTGCAATCATAGAATAGTGCCAAATCTTCATACAAATCTAGCTAACACGCCAAAACACTCACGCGCAAAATAGCTCGATGGAAAACAAAGAAATTACTTGAAACTTCTTCTTCTCAACATCAGTCAAAGCATCCCGTGTAAACCGCAACTTCGTCAGTGTCTGCCACAGATCAAAATCGTTTTCAGTGCATCAATCTTCCATATAATCATATATATCCATTCGAACTCACCGTAATAAGATGAAATTGACGTGACAAATATTAATAATTTTGCATAGAAGTAGATTCGAATTGAGGCAAAACCAATTCGCGAATTGTTCTACTAGATTTGAAAAATATCGAATGTGAAATTTTAACATGTTAGATAGAGAGAGAGAGAGAGGGAAAATCAATAAGATATTTGATTGAAGAAGGGTTAGGCGGAGAGAAGGAAGGGACCTGGGCGCCGTGGCTCCAAGTTTTGAGGCGAGCGGAGAAGTTGCCGGCGTCGGAGAAATCGGAGTCTCCAAAAGCGTGTTGGAGGGTGAACTGGATCTTGGAATCGGAGGAGGAGTCGGAAAACCTCTTCCGATTGGTGGTGGAAGGTGAAGGACGGGATTCGGAATGGGAGGGGCGTCCACCTTCGAGGCCGAATTCTTCGTCGTCGAGGAGAAGCTCATCGGATTGGAAAGACAGAGAGACGGAGATCAAGCAAGCGAGGAACACAGTCGCCGCCAAAACCAACCGGGAAACACCCATTGTCTCGGCGGAGCAACCGAATCTGCTTCCTCAAAGCCTAACAAAGCTATACTTACTAACTATACCCACAGACTCAGTAACTATTAAACCAGAGAGAACGACCTCACTCCAAAAAACAAAAAAACACCAAATAGTCCTCTAACATTTTTTTATTTTTCATACTTTTTTAATTCTCCCAAAATACACTACTTTTATTTTTTGTTGCTGAAATTTTTTATTTTGGTTCTCAACCCTCCAAAAATTACATGTTTTAT
This sequence comes from Acmispon strigosus, assembly GCA_030819835.1. Taxonomy (NCBI): domain Eukaryota; kingdom Viridiplantae; phylum Streptophyta; class Magnoliopsida; order Fabales; family Fabaceae; genus Acmispon; species Acmispon strigosus. The sequence goes on from JAUAMA010000002.1 coordinate 29,561,714, forward strand.
TTTTGTCCCTATCAGTTGTTTATCCATCTATTCAGATCTGGTTTTTACAATCTGAGATAGTTGAACCGGATTTCATCACTTGCATAACAGATCTAAATATGTGTGAAAGTGTTTTCAGATCTAAATTGATGGAAAAACAATCAGCGGGGACGAAAAAAATAAAACATGTCATTTTTGGAGGATTGAAAAAAATTTCTCAGGGACTAAAAACAAAAACATTGCATACGGTGAATAAAAATGTATTTAAGTGTTTTTTTAAAGGTAATAGGTAAAAAAAAAATTGAAGGAAAGGTAATAGCTCAATTTAATCCTTAATAAAAGGAATAATTAGCTATTTTAATTCTTAAAAAAATAAATGTATATTCATCCTTAAAATTTAATATTAAATTTATAGTACATTTCTCAATATGTGTGTTCGACACACACTTTAAAATACGTTAGTTAGAGCATAAGCAATGGTTACATTATTGCTTAGCCATAAGTAATGTTTCTTAATATTTTTTCATTAGAGCATGTTTATGTGAAAAGTGGGTTGCTTAAAAATAAGCAATGGTTGTTTCTGAAAGCAAGAGTTGCTTGTGGTTGCTTATGATTTTAGTGTTTAGGTCGATTCGTCTGGATTGGTTCATGTCAAGTTTAGGGTTAAAAGCTTATGAATTAGGGGTTAGGATCGTTTTAGAGTTTAGATTGGTTAAATTGGTTCAAATCAATTTTAAGGTTAAAAGTTTAGAATTTGGGGTTTAGGTCGGTCTAGCCCGTTCGGGTTTAGAGTTAAATTTTAGAATAAGTGTTTACGGCTGATTTTAGGGTTTACTCCGCCCTCATTTTTGCTGCATCTCTTTTCCTGTCATATGCATAACTACCAAGAAATTATTTGTAAGGTTTCCCTAAAAAAACAGTTTGGAACTTATCAGTCTATCAGTAAAGGGAAATAGCCTATGCTAAAAGTGCATGGAGGGAGAAATTTTTCAAGCGCAATTCCATTCCCCATGTTCAAGTGACTCTGGAACTATTTTCACCAGCTCTATACATTGCCTTCTCAAAGAGAATTTTTTCAACACCCAAATTTCAAGTTAACTTTGGGCAAGAAGAGAAAAAATTCAAGTTAATCATCACACATAGAAATACAAAGTAAAGCTACAACAACAAAGACTAGCTACAGGTCCAGGATGTTAAATAGTGTGAATTGTTGAAATTGAATTCTCCATTTACTTCATTGATCTGAAAGCTATATATATACATAGCACTTACAAGAGGAAAGTGTTAACAGCATCAATCCAAAAACACTAATAGAATGAAACTAAACAATAACTACCATTTTGTCATATCTCATACAACCAATCTATTCTTTCTAAACCACATCATAGTCTATATGATAAAAACCACAGCAGGGGCAGCAGCAGCAGGTGCAGCAGCAGCAGCGGCGGCAGGGGATGATAGAGGTGCCACTGCCCGAGGTCGTCGGTTGCGGAGAAAGTTCGAGCACGCCACAAATACCACAACCAGAACAATCACACATACAGCAAAGATGGTGAACCATGTGGGGGGTGGATTGTCCTGCTGCTGCTGAGGGATTGTGGTGGTTGGTGGTTTCGAAGACAGTTGTGGAGATGATGAACTGTGGTATGGTGGAGGAGGAGGCATTATTGATGACATGTACTTCCAACCTGAAAATCAAAAAAGAAGAAGCCAATACGGTTAGGAATGTACATTCCTTCAACATGATCAAAGATGAGAGGAACTGAAGAGAAAGAATGCTTGAGCCAGTAATCAATCACTATGAAATTTTGCAAAGTGGAATATTAAGTACAATGATATATAGATTTGTATCTATCAATATAATTAGTTTACCTTACTCGCTGGATACAAATAGTCCTTCACACCTTCAAATTTGTTTTCTCTGGAGAATGCTCATTACTGTCATACTGACGTGCACATTCAAGCTTGCTCCATTTAAATGAATGAACACTAATTTCTATAAACTTTTTCAAATGTACAACAATGCCTTCTAGTTCTATCCATATAATTGTCGATCTAGCTGTATGTTCAGGATTCATCATTACCCCTATGTTATTACCAAAACTTTGAATTCGAGTAATGAAGGTTCTCGAAGCAACAAGTCAGCGATTGAGTACTAGTTATAGCTCCAAGCGTCTCGAAGGGGGATAAGGCATGATGCTATCACCAGAAAAGAAATGAAAGGTTTCGAAAAAGACTTGGCTAAGGGAGTTCCAACGCTTGAGAGAAAATTTTATCTAGGCCTGGGCGAGAAAGAATCAACTAATAAGTGAATCAGGACACTTGAAAGGAATTCGGATCTCAGGGTCGTAACCAGAAGCTTATGCATTTAGAACCCACGTTCTCTTGATCTGGAAGCTTTGTGCGCCAAATGCCACGCTACCACGATGAAGGCAATTATCATAACGTGGGGGAACTAGGGTTTCAAGACATGAGCTCGAGGAAAGACAAGTTATTCAGAGGGAACAACATAGATTAGATAGTTTCTTTTATCTGTAACCTTCTCCGTAGGTTTGGTCATTTGTTTAAAATCTAGCACTATAAATTGACAAATGTAATTCAGAGAAGGGGTTGGACACTTGATACTCACTCTACAACACCTACACGTTGAACGCATAAACGAACAACTACACATAGTTAATGTATACGAGTTCCAACCACCTTTTTCCTATTCTTTAAGTTATCTAATCAAAATTCCCTTTCATTTACTTTATTTATGTTTGATTTTACACTTTCTTTTAATTTTGATGCACATTTACATTCAGTCTTTTACTGTTTCGCTCGTTAATTCATTGTAAGAGTTTGTTTTCGAAACACAAGTCATGGTTCACCGGAACTTCGATGGTCTAAGTTAGTCTTGATTCACCAAAACCTTGATTTTTCGAAGTTATCACAGAATAATTTGATTGTTTTAAGTCTTTTGAGTCAAAACCTTTTCTAAAACGTAAGTCTTGGGTTCACCGAAGTCTGAACTTCGTGAGTTATCACCGGATGACTCGTTCATTTTCTAACTGTTTTTACATAACTGTTAAACTTCGAACCGTATTTCGACCCTCAACACATTGTTATAACTAATAAGCCATCAAATAAAAGTAGCTCACAGTCCAATACCTGATCCAAGTCTTAGATTTCCCTTTGGATCCATTTGTTTTTGCAGGTGTAAGTTTCCGGCGTAAACACCCTCATTGTACTTGAAAACAAAATAAAGAAAAAAACTTCACATGTTTTCAGTGCGAAAAACCGGGCCATATCAAAGTGGATTGCCCTTCTCTACAAAAGAAAAGTGAATTCAAAGCTAAGAAAGAGAAAAGGGCGAAGAGGATATCATGGGAAGGAAATAAGTAGAGTTCAACCTCTAGTCTGTTAAGTGAAAAGGAAGTAGCTAATCTATACTTGATGGCTACTCATGAAAGTGATGATGAGGTATACCTTAAAGCCGCTTTAGATGAAATACAAAATGTTTTTGGTGAATTGCATGAAGAGTGTGTTAGACTTTCAAGATTATGTGCTAAACAAAATAGGGTTGCTAATTTCCTTGAAAGTAGAAATAAATTTCTTGTTGATGAGTTGGATGCTTTATGAGAGATGGCCGAGGTTGTATCCTTGAGACGGGTTACTTTGCTCACCGCTCGACAGGTTTGGATCCCTGAAAAATGTTACTTGTGCCCGGCTTAAGGCAAGATAGTTGAGGTCGTATCCCTAAAAAAGGGTTCCTTTGCTCGCCGCTCAGCAGGTCTATGCCACTAAAAAGGGTTACTTGTGCATGGTTTCCAGCAAGGCGAGCTAGACTGTATCCCTCGCTTGTCGCTCGACGTACTATGTCTCTCAAGGGTTACTTATGTCCAGCTTTTCTCCAAGCTTTGTCGCGTGGCGGACTCAATGCCTTTCAAGTTACTTTTATGTCCAGTTTTCTACCGAGACAGAACAGATTGTACCCCTGATAAAGGTCACTTTGCTCGGCAAACTATGTCCCTGAAAAAGGGTTATGTTATATCCTACTCCTCTGAGACGAGCCAGATTGTATCCCTAAAAAAATTTACTTCACTCGCCGCTCAGGCTTCTTCGAGACGGTCGTGGCTGGATATCCCTTATAAAGATTACTTTGCTCGCCGCTCAGCAGGTCTGTATCCCTGAATATGGTTACTTTGCCAAGCTTGCTCCTTTTGGGACGGGCCAGACTGTATCCCTATAAAGGGTTTTTAAAAGAGAAAGGAAGATAGAGGGAGAAAAGTCCTTTTGGACTTCCCATCAGCTTTATTGAGCTGACAATAAACTTGAAAATTAATCACAAGCTAAAATTTATCCTTGGAAGTTTACTTCACATAATCTGTTGATGAGCATATTGTTGAATCCAATTATTTGTACAAGAATATATTTGACTTTGTTGTTGTGGTATTTTTCTTGGCTCTGGATCTTCTTACTTTCTCGCTACTCATTGTCCTTTCCGAGATTTTTTCCGACTGTCCACTTGGATTTTCTTCAATGGAATAATTTTTTTCGCCATTGAGGCTTAGGTTGTAGCAATTCCTAGCCGCCTCTCGGCTTCCTGACACTATTATTATCTCGCTAATCCTGTTTAAGAATTCCATTGTGAGATGCTTAGTCGAGATTATTGCTCCGAGATCATTTAGGGAAGGTTGGCCCAAGAGGACATTGTATGCCCATGGCTTTCATGGTACTCACAATATTTCTTCATGCCCGTCTACTTTGTGTTCTTTCTGATAGGTTCTGGTCGTGGCATGCATGAGAAATTCGTATTCAAGACTTCCATGTAGATCTGAGATGGAGCTGCATTTAAAGTAGTATAACTGTCATTCCTTCTCCCTTGGTTCTTGTTATAATTTATTCGTTCAAAAGCTCTCTTATCGTAATCATTTTCCTGCTTGCGGTCGTGTTTTTTTTCACTAGTATCATCTCTTTGACTTGTTGTTCCTACCATCGTGTCCTCCATGTTTACATATATTTCCGTTCGCCGTCGCCACTCGTCCATGTCAATTGTTTGGTCAAGGAAGTAAGAAATAATGTTCCTATCCTAATAGCTTCACAAAGCAAGTGAATATTGACCTTCTTGACCTTCTCGTCCAAATCTTGACCTTCTTGTAAGACTTTTTGTCAAGAAATTACCTAGTGATCGATGCTTTCCTTACTTCAAACTTCTGAGCGTATGAGAAGTTTTTGGTAACCCTTTGCTAGTGATGAAGTGACGGAGGAATTGTGTTGATAATTCCTCCCAGTTTGCTATTGAATTCAAAGGAAGCATCTGATACTAGCATAGAGTTGCTTGTAATGCCCCGATTTCTCAAGGGTTACTTTAGTGACCATTTAATAAAAGACGTGTTATTTCGCTTTCCGTAAACATAAAGAACAAGTTTGATTTTTTTTTTTCTCTCTTTGAAACGTGCATTTCCAAAGCCGAACACAAACCCATACGTAAGATAGAATATCAAAAACATACCATCAAGTCCATCAGCCCAAAGTAAAATAAAAAGTAAAACAGACCCAAGATAAAAAGGATACCAGACTACAAACCTTAGTGAAAGACTGATAAGACCGATAAACTCCTTGTGATATCCACGCAGGGCAGACCACACAAAATCTTCGGGAAGTACCATGTCCCCAGCCAGAAAGTATAGACACAATCAAAATAACCAAACTCTAATCTACCATGATACTCTCTATCACGGACAGAATTCATGCAGCAGGCGCAACCGAAACAGTCGGAGCAGTCCCTATGTGGTCTCAAAGAGCGTCACGTATATGTGCATCCCTACGAGAAAATTCCACTGGTAGTTCTCCTCCATTGTGATCTCCTCCTTGGGGTCCTCCTCCTCAAAATCCTCATTGGAGCCAGCGTCCTTATTTACGGTAAATGATGAGTGGATTTTATATGATAATTTTAGGGTCTTTTTAGTCTTTTTATTTTATTATTTTTGAGTCTCATATAGGTTTTTTTATCATTTTTATGTAGATTTTATATTTATTTTACCTTTTGCATGTAGATTAGATTTTATTTGTTTTTCTACCTTTATTTTATATTTTTAGGAATTTTTATAGCAATTTTATATTTTTAGGAAAAGCTGGTTTAGTTATCATTTTTGTCCAGGGACCACTTTGTAAAGTTTCAGGAAATCAAGGTCAAAAAATGTGAAAGTTCAAGAGTGGAGGGCTAAAAGTGAAGATTGAGAGAATAAAAGGGCTTGAATTGTAGTGCTAACCAAGAGAGGACCAAAAGTGGAAAAGAAGAATATGAAGCAACTCTCTTCAAATTAGCACATGGAAAATAAGGATTAAAGGATGAGTGGAGAATTGATGGTAGTGGGAAGGAGTTTTCAAAAGTTAATTGGTGGCCAATGAAGGCCATAATGGCCATCAACTCCTCCACCATTGATTTTTTACTATAAATAGGACCCTTTTCTTCACTTGTAAAACACACCTTCATAGAATACAACAAGTATTCTCTCTTTCTCCCTCTTGAGCATTGTTCCTAGGACTTGTGGGAAGCCATATTTGAGCTCCTATCCAGGGTAATTCAATGTCTCCTTTAGCCATGTTTGGCTAAATTCTTCTTTAAGTTTTTGGGTTGTTTTAGTTTATAATACATGTTCTAGTTCTTTCTTACATTTCTGAATATTATTTCCATTCATGTTTTATTACCTTATGCTTTATTTCTATCTTGATGATCACAAGAGGTTTTGCTTATTGCTTATTACATAAGGCCATTTGGTGAGTAGTAAGGGAACTAGGTAATAAAAAAGGTTATAAGTATACTTCGCTAAGGAATTAGGAAGGACGTAACTTTATGTTGGCCTGAACATCTTCTTCATCTTCTTCTTTAGTTAACTAGGTGCCAAGGAATTGGGTTTAGTAATTAAAAAGAAAGATCTACAATGCTTAAGGAATTAACTTGTAGTTACACTAGGCTATAGCATCATGATAATGGATTTATAATTCAGGAATTTAGTAGGAGATTTCTAGCATGTTTTATAGACTATGTAAACCAACCCAAGAGCTTAATGTTCATCATCTCTTTCTTTTATTATTTTGTGCTATTGTTTCTTTCTAGCTCTCAAACCAACAACAAATATTCATCTTTTATTTTTCTGTTTTAGTACTAAATTTTATAATAATAAGAACACCTATCCCTTGGGTTCGATCTTTTTATTACGCGATAGTTAATTGTACACTTGCAATTTCATTATCAAGTTTTTGGCGCCGTTGCCGGGGATAGGTTCTTTCAAGTTCTTATTTTTATTTTATTTAGTACTTCTTGTTTATATATATTAAAAAAAAAGAGAAAAAAGTATATATAAAAAAGTTGTGATGAACTGGTGCTGCTAATTTTGTTTGCTAAGTATTGTCAGGTATAGCAATGGCTGAAACATTTGAGCAAAGGAAGGCAAAAATCCGGGCTGAGGTTGAAAAGGAATATGAGAAGACGAAGCAGGATATCTTCACTCTAGTTGACGAGTTTTACTCTGATATAGATTGCAAGAGAAAATCCGGATTTTTGCCAAGTCCTGAGCAAGAATGTAAGGCCAGGGAGATTCTACAAGTAAAGATACAAGGCATTATAATGAGGCAGCCCGGGGATAAACAACAACCACTTGTTCATGAAAATGAACTCGTGGTTCAAAAAGAGGAGGTGAAAGCAGCCTTCATTGTAGAATTTGTCCTTAAAGACAAATTGGAGATGGAGGAAGAAGAACCTCAAGGAACCTATGTTATAGGTTCAGAAAAGCAAGGAACAGAACAGGGAAGGGAAAATTTATTTATCTCTTCCATTTTTAATTTGAATATTGTTGCCTTGTTAGCTGAAAAATCATTTGGCACCATGTTGTACTTGTGCCAAAATATGCATGATTTGCGGGGTCTAAAGAATTTTGTAATAGACCCCGGTTGAAAGTGATTAGTGGAAGGGTCTATCTCGGACCTTAACAATGAGCTGGTTGGGAGACAACCCAACTTAGGATAGTTTACAATTTTTGTCTTTTAATTTTCTGCATCACTCTTGTAAGTAAATAAAAGAAAAAAACTCTATGTTTTTGCTGCAGGAGAGGCCAACGCTCAAGCGTTAGGCCCCTGCTTTGCACCTCTGATTGCCCAGTTTCTGTTTTAATCCAGCGCCCAAGCGTTGGCATCCCCAACGCTCAAGCGCTGGAGCTCGGGCAGTTTGCTGTTTTTGCTTTTGTTTTTAGTTTTTAATAAATTTTGTGTTCACCATTCTCTTGAAAAGTTTTGGATTCTATGAGTTTTCCCTTGTTTCTACACTGGTTTTAATTTTTGGGAACTCAAGAAATCTTGTTTTTAAAAGGTGGACACAATTTTTCAACCCATGATCTTACTTGTGCTGATTTTGGAACTAACAAGTTAAGCAAGTTTCTACTTGTGAGACTTTTGTTTGTTCATTGTTATAGGATAGGTACCAAAAGGAGGAAGAACCCTCTTGAACTTAAGTGTTCATTTTGACTTTTACATTGAGGTTCCCTTGGACCTTTGTGGATAATTTGTTACTATACCAGCTTCTTAGTTTTTGTTTTTATTTTTTTTTTATTTTTAGCTTAGTTTTTCTATTTTCTTTTTTGCATGAGTCTTGAGTTTAATATCCATTCTGAATGTTGCTATAGCTTTGTGAATGCTTTATCTGATTAAACTGCTTTGTGAAAAGTTCTATGTTTTTAAGCAGTTAGGATTGCATGCTGTAGAAAGGATTTTTGATGTCTTGATTGTTGGCAAAAAAATTTCTGAGTTCTTAAAAGGGTACCACTTACCCTATCTTTTTCTGAGAGCTGAGGTCTCTGAATGCATGATTGTGAAATTTTTCTGCCTTGTGTTGCATGTTGATTGGAGTTTTGTACACTTTGTGAGTTGAGAAGAGATTATAGGCATTTTTGAAAACTCAGATTTTTGCTTGAAATGTTATATCCACTAGTAGCCCCTTTTTGAGCCTTAAAAGAGTCATTCTATGGAGCCTACTTTGTGTGATAAATCTTGAGTTGTTATTGTGATTCATGTGCTAAATTGTTAGAGCTTTGTTTGTGGGTTTCTCTCTGAAAAAAAAAACAAAGGAAAAAAATTGAAAAAATAAGGTATGTGCCTTAGAAAAAAAGAAAAGAAATAATGAAGTAGTGGGGTGAGAAAGAGTATGAGTGGAATAAAATTCAAGTCATTCATCCCATACATTCCACAACTTTGTTCAAAAAAAAAAAAAAAGAAAAATTGAGAGGACCCTTGTGTTGAATTGTTAGAGCTCTAAGTCAAGAAAAAATCACTTAACAACAGATTTTGAGTCAGCCACTAGAGTTGCCAATTTCTTGAAATCCACACCTTGAAATGTTCAACCCTTTGGCCAAGTTACAACCTTAAAAATCTCTTCAACATCACTCGGTTGCTTTACTTCAGTTTTGATTTGAATTATAGGCAGGATCATTGAGCTTTCTTGTTTTCATGGAGAATATCATTTTGTGAGCTTATTTGATGAACTCAAACATGTTAAAAGCCAAGCCTAACTTTCTTGATTCTTTGTCTATTAAACATGCATGTCTTCCTTATCCGCTAAGCTTTCTGGAAAATTATCATATTTCAATCGGATAAAAACTTTCTCAAAACTCAGGGACGAGTTTTTCTTTAAGTTTTGTCGCTTGAGGACAAGCTGTCGTTGGGTATAGTGGTGTGATGAGTGGATTTTATATGATAATTTTAGGGTCTTTTTAGTCTTTTTATTTTATTATTTTTGAGTCTCATATAGGTTTTTTATCATTTTTATGTAGATTTTATATTTATTTTACCTTTTGCATGTAGATTAGATTTTATTTGTTTTTCTACCTTTATTTTATATTTTTAGGAATTTTTATAGCAATTTTATATTTTTAGGAAAAGCTGGTTTAGTTATCATTTTTGTCCAGGGACCACTTTGTAAAGTTTCAGGAAATCAAGGTCAAAAAATGTGAAAGTTCAAGAGTGGAGGGCTAAAAGTGAAGATTGAGAGAATAAAAGGGCTTGAATTGTAGTGCTAACCAAGAGAGGACCAAAAGTGGAAAAGAAGAATATGAAGCAACTCTCTTCAAATTAGCACATGGAAAATAAGGATTAAAGGATGAGTGGAGAATTGATGGTAGTGGGAAGGAGTTTTCAAAAGTTAATTGGTGGCCAATGAAGGCCATAATGGCCATCAACTCCTCCACCATTGATTTTTTACTATAAATAGGACCCTTTTCTTCACTTGTAAAACACACCTTCATAGAATACAACAAGTATTCTCTCTTTCTCCCTCTTGAGCATTGTTCCTAGGACTTGTGGGAAGCCATATTTGAGCTCCTATCCAGGGTAATTCAATGTCTCCTTTAGCCATGTTTGGCTAAATTCTTCTTTAAGTTTTTGGGTTGTTTTAGTTTATAATACATGTTCTAGTTCTTTCTTACATTTCTGAATATTATTTCCATTCATGTTTTATTACCTTATGCTTTATTTCTATCTTGATGATCACAAGAGGTTTTGCTTATTGCTTATTACATAAGGCCATTTGGTGAGTAGTAAGGGAACTAGGTAATAAAAAAGGTTATAAGTATACTTCGCTAAGGAATTAGGAAGGACGTAACTTTATGTTGGCCTGAACATCTTCTTCATCTTCTTCTTTAGTTAACTAGGTGCCAAGGAATTGGGTTTAGTAATTAAAAAGAAAGATCTACAATGCTTAAGGAATTAACTTGTAGTTACACTAGGCTATAGCATCATGATAATGGATTTATAATTCAGGAATTTAGTAGGAGATTTCTAGCATGTTTTATAGACTATGTAAACCAACCCAAGAGCTTAATGTTCATCATCTCTTTCTTTTATTATTTTGTGCTATTGTTTCTTTCTAGCTCTCAAACCAACAACAAATATTCATCTTTTATTTTTCTGTTTTAGTACTAAATTTTATAATAATAAGAACACCTATCCCTTGGGTTCGATCTTTTTATTACGCGATAGTTAATTGTACACTTGCAATTTCATTATCAGTAAACCGAACCAACCAAGACCTGCACGACCACCGGTATAGGGTGAAGAAGGAGTGTAGTCAGTGTAGGATGGTGTATACTCTTGAGTGGCCGCAAAGTCCTCTATGCACCTCATATGTGGAAGGGGATAGCTCAAAGTCCCGCGATAGAAAGTCCAATGTGTCACCATGCCTGTAGTGTCTAGTACATTCTTCCCAATCCGATCGTTATAGGTCGCTCGGTGCACGGGGTGGTTGAAACCCACGCAGACCTATCGTCCTCATCAACAAGGAGGAACTCCCCTCCCTCCGTGATCAGGAGTTGACCCAAATGTTCATCTGGCGACGGATCGCCCAAACACAAACAAGGGAAAATAATGCAAGGATCAACTTCCAGAAACAACTAATTCACATAGTATATAAGGCATATCAGCAATATTGTTTTAAAGATTATCTCAAGCATCCTAAATCATATCATGTATCTCATGTCACATAACACAATGTACATGTCCTCAAACAAGTAATAAACACCCCTAAGGTTAATCTACATGATCATGCTATTCTCTTTCTCAACATGATCCGGATATAAAACCAACAAACACAATAGGGAGGTAGGATAATCAGTCGAGCCATTAGTCGCACAACCACCACTGCCGATGAATGCCACTTACACGGGCGCGTTCTACTCAACACCCTGATAAGGCTCTCCATCGTCACGTTCAGTACACTACTCAGTATGAACTTTGATTGTCACAATGCATGCATGCCATGAAGTTAGACACACAATCACACATAGAAACATCGTCATCATGAGTCCGGGTTTCTCCAATAAAGCAAGACCGCCCAACACAAGCGTCGGGGTCACCTTGTCTCGTCTGCATTCGATCATAATCAATATATGTACTTATAATTCATACGTAACATGCGACAAACAAGCATATATCTCCATACATATCACATGGCATCATGTAACCATATATCTCATGGCATCGTCATCATGTTATCACAATCAAATACCACATGTTTTTTGGAAATAACTTAACATCAACAATTAACTCATCATATTAACAATGAATTCATCACATCGACCATCCACAAGTCTCAAGCCACAAACACCAACACATGCCAAAAGCATATAATAAAGTAATCGAAGTGCCCTCACCTTTGACGTTTTTCTTCCTTCGTTCAAGTCCTAGATCAACGAAGGTACCACTCTCCGAACCTTCACAAACGCACGTTCTAAAATAAGTCAAAATCCCTACAAATTAATGTTCTAATAAGGTTTTTGGCTAAAGGTTGGTGTAAAGACTCTAAGTCCTCCAACCCAAGTAAAAACAAGACATCCAAAAACATTTTTTAAGAACAACAATACTTAAACCTCTTAAGAGTTTTCCGTTTAAAACGACCAAGCCACTAGCAAAATCATAAGGTTTTTCTCCTCTCATTCTCCTTGGAGTTCTTAGACTCTAATTAGGATATTCATTGAGGTATTCCACACAATTCACACATGAATCTTTATCACTCAATCATATATCAACAACCCAAAGCAAGTTCAACCCAAAAACTTTCCATACATTCCTCCACATATAATCCTCGGTCATACTCACACAAAACAAGCTTACTTTGAAGTTTTCCCACCCTTTACACATGGTATAGGTTTGGCCATCACTACTAAGGGCCAAGATGGAATTTTTCCTTCAAACTAATTATCACACAAGTTTTAAACAAGTAATTCAATGAGAAAAATAAATTCAAAGTTCAAAACTAAGCTTTTAGCCATAAGGGAAATTTCCAATACTCAAACTTTAAGAAAACTAATCACATGTTCAGAAAGCTCATAACATTAACAACAACTACAAAAGCACTTAGATCAAACTCCAACTCCAAAAATCTCTTAAACTCAAAACTTAACATTTTGAAAAACAAAATCCATGGTTCAATATATCATTACCATGGCCATGACTTTAACTAAAACTCTAAGTTCATTGTCCATTTTTCAAAACTTCTCACACATTAAAACTCAAGGTTTATTAAAACAAAATGCATGAGCATGAAGCTCATGACCATGGCTTCAACTATTTGCGAAGACTAAGAAGAGTTTTGAGAAAACATGAACTTAAAGAATCAACCTTTTATGAAATAAAAACCATCACTAGAAAGCTCTTGAAATTTCTTACCCTTTTGATGAAGAAATAAAGGTAAAGGAAGGGGTGAAGATGGTTTAAGAAGAAGATGAAAGTCGCGGCCAAGAAAGTGAACGAGATGCTGGAGGTTTTTTTTATTTTTATTTTTATATTTCTCTTTGTTGTTCTCTCTGTCTCTCGATTAGGATTTCTGAACAAAAGGTGCATGCTTAGATACATGATAGGGGTGACAAACTCTTATTAGGGTGCAGATTTTGTTTTGATTTTATTCCTTGTTTAATTGTGATAAAATTTAATCCTAGGCTATCAACAAAGAAAGCTGCCTTATCTGTTTAATGTTAACAACTATTAAGGATAATAATTTATGTAATTAATGTGGCAGCATATATATATATATATATATATATATAGACATGGGAGATTCTTTACTTGAGATTTAATCTGTTTGACTACATTTGTATGAACATCTGTTCAAGGAGGAGGGTCCTTTTTAGTTGATTATGGAGAGGTTTGATAAGATTACTTAGTTGAGGGAAAAAGTCAGAGACATAATTAAGACATCCCAGAAATCTTTGTAATTGATCCCATATATATATATATATATATATATATATATATATATATATATATATATATATATATATATAAGGAAATATTTTATTTTCAGTTTACTCTTATCTCTTATTAGCATTTTTAGCATTTATTTTATTGATTTCCTTATCTTGTAATATATCTTATCTTTTAAACTCTTCTATATTATTGCTAAATAAATAATAATTAAACTAATTATTTTCCATAATCCTCATCTAAAGAGGATGATTCTCACCCCACACCACTCACCCTAGGCGTGGGGTCCACATTATTAAACATATCCTCTATATCTCATCACGTCCACAATTATGACATAAGAATCTTTTCCTGAATTTTCTTAATATAAAATATAACAACATTATAGTAAAAAATTATCAACTCGAACACATATATCATCATCAAGACAAGGAGAAAGTAAATTTCCCGCTCGAATAATATTCGGGGTTCAACTGACGATTCTACGGTGAACTGTCGTTTTCCGAACTTCTCGTATAACTCGGAAGACCTTGACATATCAAAGTTATGCTTACTAGCGTTTAATTCACAAAATTAATAATAAATTAAGAACATCTATTCTCCCAAAATATATGGGTCTTACACTACCTTCTTTAAAGTCAGAGGAAAAACTCTACAGATCAGAGCGTCTGAGGCTCTAAGAAGAGATATCGCAGTTTTGAATGCGCTCAAATGCTTAGTAGGGTTTGTATCCCCTACATAGCCTTCCTCCATGATCGACTTCCTGAAATCCCTCGGCACTCGGATTGCCATTATCTCCAAGGTAAACGGAGTTTACATTTGGGCATTCTTCCTATGGTTCTAACTGAATTCTGCGTCCAAGTTGATCAAGGATTTGACTCTGCTACACTCTGATTCCTTGCGCCTTCTTACACGTTCTTGTTTGTCTTGGTGGGATGGTATTTTTCTCTTCGTTGTTCATTTCAGTGGCGATGGCGGAGATTGGTTCACATGATCATTTTGAGGAACATGTACCAAACTATCAAATTCTAACAACCCTTTCTCTAGGTGGAGTAGCTCTTCCTTGGCATTTTCTTCCACCGGTTCCTCTAGAATTGGTTCCTCTTGAGAAGGATCTCTTTGAGATTCATGCTGGAGAATTCACTCTTTCAGGTGATTCATCGCTGTCTTGTTGTTGTCTTTGTGTGCGTACTATCTTTTCTCTGTTCTAGTGATAGATTCATTTTTTTTGTTTCAAGATTCCCACAGACGACGTCAATTATTCGGACTTGAGAGTATGATGGTGGATTCCTCTCGATCGTGCTGGTGGACGACTGCAGAATGGTGCGGTTGTTGTGTCTGAGGTCGTGGCGGAGCTTTAGGTTCCACCGGTGGGGAGGGTAACTTCAGAAGACACTCAGACGCTCAAGTCAGTATGAGTATGGGGAGAGGCTCCCAGAGACTCAGAGAGAACACAAGTCTAAAAGGCTAAGAGTGAATAGCATGTTACAGTAATTAAACGATAGGAACTGTATTTATAGGCGTTGGTGATCATGGCGAAGGTCTCTACAAGTATGGCGGAAGGCCTCTAAGAGAAGGCTTTTGAGCTGTCAAGAAGCTCTGAACTATCTCGTCTTGAGCCTCTGTGGCTCGGTCTTTGATGGCCAAGCGGAAGTTGGCCGGGTGGCTGAGATGCCGGCCGGAACAAGAATAAATACCTCAAACCTGAAGATTGTAATAATTAGATTTTGACATGTGCGCTGCACGTAGATTTTTATATAGTAATATTTTTACAAAAAATTTGACAACAAAAAGAATGAAGTTCAATTGCTATGGTAGTCTTCAGAA
Organism: Acmispon strigosus; assembly: GCA_030819835.1. NCBI lineage: Eukaryota > Viridiplantae > Streptophyta > Magnoliopsida > Fabales > Fabaceae > Acmispon > Acmispon strigosus. The sequence continues at coordinate 29,577,248 of JAUAMA010000002.1, forward strand.
GCCCAACTTTTCTTAAAAACACAAGTACATGCCCTCTCCCTAACAATTATCCTACCCATAACAAAACAACGAGACACACAATCCAACACAAAGGAACCAAATTTGATTCCATTAAAAGAACTCGGACATGAACAAATTAGCTTTGGAAAAATTGCGAGTAACAGATAGTGTGTCATATGGACTAAAAGAGACAACAAATTAGTAGTAGTGAGCTCCAAAGAATCTCATGCATACATATGCATTGTCAACACTTTATTTTGACTCCTTAATTATATTCTTGGTGTTGCTCGAGCTTGGATAAGCCTATTTAAGATAGGTGACTGGACTTCAGCTTAGTTGTGACAAAATAGGAACTTGAAAATATAACAGGAATAAATGAGAACCTCATAAAAGTTTGTGTTTGCCATTGAACAAAGAGATTCATATAAATAGATAACTGTCAAATTAGTAATCAAGTTGAAGTAGACTATTAAGATAAAAACCTAAAAATTATTCTGTAACCCTTTTCTATTTTTCTTTCTTTCTTTCCCCAACCCTTATTATCCAGCAGCAGACATGTTGAAAGCTTCAAGAGGTATAATGAGAAGCTTTTAAGATGATAATTATAATTTCACATTTAGAAAGAAATTCAGAAGATTATTCTTCATTTTATTGGTCATGGATTGGATAGTACATGAAAGTCATGACAAGCTTTGGTGTTGATTACCACGGGTATCAACGACCGACAATTGGATTTGCCCTCCAATTTGGAGGACCTGGTGGTTTTTGTGGCAAAAATTAAATAAAATAAAAATAATATCATTGCTTAAAAGAATTTATTTTTCTATTGATATATGCACTCTGATACTTCTTTCTTTTGTTTTAAATTTCACTATTTTTTGTGTGTAACATGCCAGGAAATGTGGAGTCGCCATCAGGATCATTGATTACGAAAAAATGAAAACTTTAAAGAAATTTAAGAGCCATCTTTTAATAAAAATTGGACCATGGAGTTGATTATATGCAGAGAATAACTATTTTTAATTAAATGCGATAATTTCATTGGCTTTAAATTTATCAAACTGTTAACAACGGGGAAATGTGCGTTCTTGAAAAGGAAAAATAAGTTTGAAAATATTTTGAAAATAAGTTTCTTATATATTTTTATTCTATTTATTCACGGTAACAAGCTCTGTATTTATACAAAGTGAAAACTAAGACGATACTGAAATCATTATAACTGTACCAGATATTCCGAGGTCAACTATTACATTGGGAATGTAAACTACAATAAACAATAATAAATACAATATAAGATAAGGTAGAATCTCAGCTATTCCGAGATTGCTATTATTACAAGATAACATGCGTTACAGTTGGCGTGGACTCAGACGACATGTCTGGTCAGACGATATATCTGGTTTGGGTAGACGATCCATTGTTCCAACATTAGAAGATCCCCATCAGACGATAGTCAGACGATGCGTTTTGTTGTTGATCTTCTTTACAAATCACAGACGATGCTGTGGCTATTTCTGCACGCCTCCAATAGGAGACAATTCTTATATCTAACACAAACCCATATGTGGCCGAACCATAAGGCATAAAGGCATATGGAGTCCTCGTAATGTCATCTCGAACGCAATAGCAACTGCATCAACTCACACTTTTCTATAATTCAGCAAAGTGGTAGCATCAACAACTGCAACCATAATTTAAAACCTAGGGCCACATCCTTCACTATCAATCCTTCACCGTTATTGACTTGTGGCATAGGTGACACACCTTTCGTCACTGACTCACAATGCAAACTACCCAATTTTTTCCTAAACCTTTGACACATAATGCCTCCTACTATGGTTGCTGCAAGAAGATAAAGGAATATAAGTTATAAGATAAAAGAAATAAAAGGAAGAAATTATGCAGCCATATATATGAGACTTCTTGGACTTTGAAGATGATGGGAGACAATTGTGGGATAATGTGTCAGCAGAAAGGGATCTGATGAGAGAGATAAGGTATTTGATTGGATTATGGTATTGTTTACGCTATAAAATTGCGCATGGTATTTCCTGCACAAACAAATGAATTCAACGGGCAATCTAGGACTTGGATTAGATCCTGGTGTGTGGGGTCTTTTTAATTTGATGGCTTATTAGTTCTCCTGAGCTCGAAAAGGTGGTTCGAAGTGTTAAATTATGTAAAAAACAAGTTAGAAAACAACATAGTTATCTGATTATAACTCGTGAAGTTCAGACTCCAAGGAATTTGTGACTTAGATTTTTGAAAAGGTTCTTGACTTGTAAAGATGAAAACAACTAAATTATCTGGTGATAAGTTGGGGAATCAAGGTTCCATTGAACCTAGACTCAGGTTTTGAAAAGGTTTTAAGTGGCGAAAGCTAAGTTATCTGGTGATAATGTAAGAAATCAGGGCTCCAGTGAACCAAGATTTGAGTTTCAAAATAAGTTTTATAAAGAAAATAACAACTGGAAAAGTAAATAGGTGAAAGTAAAGGTGCATGAAAAGTAAATGAAAGGACATGTGGCAGTGGTGGATGGTGGTGGTGGTGGCAATGACGGTGACAATGGCGGTGGTGGAGGGTGGTGATGGTGATAGTGATGGTGGCGGTGGTAGCGGTGACAGTTTTGACGGTGGTGGTGGCAGTGATGGAGTTGGTGGTGGTGGTGGTGGTGGTGGCGGTTGTAGTGGATTAAATATCTTCAAGTAACCTATACGTCACAATCTTATCAGGCCTTATCCTATAGGCTGGATTAAGTAATCCATCATTTTAATGTATAAGAGTGAATTGACGGATAAGCTATACGATACAATGTTAGCACTAAACAATGAATCAACTCATAATGAATTGGACACGCTTATACTTTAAGCCTAATACGATATATCAAAGGAAACCTAAGATTAAGGGCTCGTTTGGTACATTGTATTAGACATGATAGTATAAGCTTATACAACACATTACGGGCTTATCAATTGTTTGGTGCTAATTGTATAAACTTGTCCATCAATTCACTCTTCTACATTAAAATGATGGATTATTTAATCCAGCCTATAGATGTGAGATAAGGCCCGATAAAATTGTGATATATAAGCTACATGAAAATATTTCAACCCAAATTTTTAGTTTCAATAACATGTAACATCGCCGCCACGCCACCTCCAGCCACTGCCACTGCCACTGCCACTGCTGCAACTAGTGACACCACCACCACCACCACACCCTTCACTACCACCAATACTGTCACCATTACCACCATCACCACCGCCGCCACCACCATGCCACCACCCTAGCTCCACCACCACCACCACAACCGCCACCACCCACCACTGCTATCACCATTACAACTAGGGGTGTTCATGGTTTGGTTATTTCAAAAATCAAACCATATCCATTTCATATCTAGTTTTAGAATTTGGATTTAAAAACCAAACCACATTTAAAAAGTGGTAATGGTTATAAACCAATTTTAAAAAACGGTTTTGGTTAAAAATCGGATATAATTTTAAATATATTTTATTTTTCTTTATAAAATAAGACTACAGAATTTTTATAAAAAAAAATTAAAATCTTTTTTTGGATGGCGTGAAACAGAACAAGATAAATAGGAAAATGCTTCCGGTAATTCCTGGATGTTATCATTTATATTATTTATTATTCCCATATGCCTTTTTTATCATTTTTATTTTCTAAATGTAAATAAATAAAAGATATTGAAATCAAAAGTTACTGAATCTGGATGTGAAAGAAAAAGAAATTGAGAAACGGTAGGGAGAAAGACGCAAAGAGTGTGTTAGAGAAATACAGTATCGTCTGTTCTACTCAACATTATATCGTCTGTCTTTCTCAGCATTCAATCGTCTGCCCTACAGTATCGTCTGCCTAGTTGAATCAATTGCATAATGCATCGTCTAGTCAGTAGTCATGTCAGCCGGTTTTGTTGACCATGCGTGATAGGTGTCAGCTCTCATTAATGTGATTGATGACCCGTTGTTTATGTTGACCCGGAATATCCGGGATCTTGTCTGTTTGTCTGTTTTCTCTTTGTATAAATACAAAGCTTGTAACAGTGAAATAATTAGAATAGAAAGATCATTTAAGTATCTTTGATTTCTCATATTTTCCTTTTCAAAAAACCCTTGGTTCTTAACATGGTATAAGAGCTAGTCTCGATCTGTGATTTTTTTTTTTTTGCTTTTCGCCATGGCAGAAGCTCAGACTTCATCTTTACCTTCATTTTCTCATATTGTTTCAATCAAACTTGACGAAACAAATTTTCGTTCATGGGTACAACACGTTGAAGGTGTTGTGCGCCAACATAGTTTGGAAAAGTTTCTTTTAAACCCAGTAATCCTTCCTTGCTTTTTATCTGATGCTGATCGTGAAAAGTCGGTTCAGAATCCACTTTACACTACCTGGATCAAACAAGATTCAGCCCTGTTCACTTGGTTGCTCTTTTCCCTATCGTTTGACGTTCTGCCTATAATTGTTAACTGCAAGCAATCGTGGAAGATCTGCCAAGAAGTTCATGACTTCTTCAATGTGCATTCTCTGGCACAGTCAGCAACCCTTCGCTTAGAGCTTCGCACCATGGTCAAAGGGGCGAAATCCCTCTCTGACTACCTCCGACACATTAATACCATTGTTAATGCTTTAATCTTCATTGGTGATCCAGTTTCATATAGAGATCACATTGAAGTTATCTTCGACGGACTACCGGATGAGTATAACTCTCTTATGCCTCTTGTCAGCAATCGGGAGGTGCCATGCTCTGTCTCTCAAGAAAAAGTCATGCTTATGGCCCATGAGGCATACCTTCTTCGCTCTCGCAAGCGTAAGCTTCTGGACACTCCCCTGTCTGCCCTGCTCACACATACACATGTGCAAACGGTGGACTCATCAGCCCTGAACCAACAGTCTGCTCAAGCAAACTATGACTCTGGTTCACCCGCCCAGCATGGTTCCATGCACACCACTGATTCCTCATCATTTGGAAATCGGGGTTTCTTTGAGCCGACCCAGAACTATGGCTCGTCTGGTGATTATCGTGGTCCTGGTGGTCGCTCTGGTGGTCGTGGAAGCTGTGACCGTGGACGCGGTGGACGCTCCTCTGTTCAGTGTCAAATCTACAAGTGGGTCATGACGCCAACACTTGCTATCATCGGGTACCGTCTGTTACTTATCCAGGAATGGTTGGCTTATCCCCATATCGTGGTTAGTTTAACCAAGTCCCTCAGTCGGCCGGTCCCTTTGGAGGCTTTGCACCACCTCCTTTACAGTTTCAATAGGCAGGACTTGGTCCTCCCCCTTTTTACAATCTTCAACCTACCAGGCCCTCCCAATTACCTTTTCTCAATGCTGGTCCGAAGTCTGATCCACGTGGATATCCTTCGAGAATTGCTTAACCTCCATTTGCTGGTTATGTAAATGGTTATCACCAACAGACGTTGCATACACCTGTGTTTCAGTCTTCCCAGCAGACGATTGGCCCTTCGCCCTTTGCACGACAATCACCAGGCCAATTGTTTCCACAAAGACTATGGGACAAGCTCTGCTCACTGCCTCTGTCGGGCCAAGTCAAGGGACCTAGTTACCAGACACTGGAGCAACACATCATGTCACCCATGATGCTACTGCCTTCTCCAATCATGCACCCCTTCAAGGAAATGATCACATTCTCATGGGTAACGGTCAAGGTTTGCCTCACGACAATCACTAGGCCAATTGTTTCCACAAAGACTATGACACAAGCTCTGCTCACTGCCTCTGTCGGGCCAAGTCAAGGGACCTAGTTACCAGACACTGGAGCAACACATCATGTCACCCATGATGCTACTGCCTTCTCCAATCATGCACCCCTTCAAGGAAATGATCACATTCTCATGGGTAACGGTCAAGGTTTGCCTATTCACTCTGTTGATACAGTCTCTTTTAAATCACCATGTCAAACCCATGCTACTCTTTCTCTTCATGATTTATTGCTAATCCCTTCAATCACTAAAAATCTTGTGAGTGGTAGTAGGTTTGCTAGGGATAATCATGTTAAATTTGAGTTTGATCATACTCATTGTCTTGTCAAATCTCAGGCCAATGGTGATATTCTTCTTCAAGGGACTGTTGGGATGATGGTCTCTATTACTTTGATGGCATGCATGCTTCCAATTTCTTCAAGAACAAGTCTTTTGTCATGCCAGCTCCCACTTCCTCCGCTTTTCATTTACCTAAAACACATGTAACCACAAGCACTAATAGTTCACTAGTAGGACCCACCTCCTATGACCTTTGGCATCATCGTCTGGGTCATCCTACTCATGAGATTTTACATTCTGTTTTAACTAAATGTAATATTTCAATTCCTTCTTGAGATATTTCTCGTGTTTGCAGTGCATGTTGTATGGGCAAATCTCATAGATTGCTCTCTTCTCAATTGAATACAGTTTATTCTCATCCTTTAGAACTTGTGTTTTCTGACTTATGGGGTCCAACCTTCATTGAATCTTCTGCTGGTTATTCTTATTTCCTTACTTGTGTTGATGCATACACACGTTATACATGGATTTTTTCTTTAAGGAAGAAATCAGAAACCTATGCCACTTTCCTTCAATTTCAAGCAATGATTGAATTGCAATTAAATCTAAAAATAAAAGTTGTTCAAACTGATGACGACACTGAATTTAAACCCCTCAATTCTCATTTTGCTCAATCAGGAATTGTTCATCGTCTGACTTGCCCCCACACACATCATCAGAATGGCAGTGTGGAACGCAAGCACAAACATGTGGTTGAAACTGGCCTTTTTGTGCTTGCCCAAGCCAAAATTCCACATCAGTACTGGGATCATGCCTTTCTCACAGCCACCTTTCTCATAAATCGGTTGCCTACCTCTGTCTCAGGCAATGTTAGCCCTTACTATAAACTTCACAATGTTCACCCAGATTACAAATTCTTGAAAGCCTTTGGGTGTGCCTACTATCCTTTTCTCTGTCCTTATAATGTGTCCAAAATTTAGTTCAGGTCCCGAGAGTGTGTCTTTCTTGGTTATTCCCTTGCTCACAAAGGTTATAAATGTTTGGATGCCACTGGGAAAATCTTTGTGCCAAAGGATGTTATTTTCAATGAGTACAAATACCCATACACTGAGATATTCCAAGGTTCGACTCCCTCTACCACCATGGAAGGGCCTTCTCTATCATCATTTATTCCAAGGTATTCTGTAACTCCACATCAAGAGCAGTAACAACCTCCATCTGATCATTCAGATACAGTATCGTCTGGTGTTCTAGAACCAACTACAATCCCTTCCTCGTCTGCTGTTCCTACATCGTCCGGCACTACAGTTTCGCTTGACGCTCATCAACCGTCTGGTGTTATGGAATCATCTGGTAGTCAGCAAGCACCAGTTAACACTCATGCTGTGCAAACCAAATCGAAAGCAGGGATCACTCGGCCCCAGGCATCCTCAGTTCTGCCTCCTCTAGTCAACACTCACAATATGCAAACTCGTTCGAAGACTGCCCCTGTTCAACCACAACTTTTGCTGACTCAGGTTGAACCAACCTCTTACAAGAAAGCTCTTCAAGATCCTCACTGGAAACAGGCTATGCAGGCAGAGTTTGATGCCTTGCAATAAAACACCACATGGTCATTGGTCCCCTTACCACCAAAAAGAAAATCAATAGGTTGCAAGTGGGTGTTCAGAATCAAACAAAAGGTTGATGGCACTGTTGAGAGATACAAAGCTCAATTAGTGGCCAAAGGATACGATCAGATTCAAGGTTTCGACTATTCTGAAACTTTTTCCCCTGTTGTCAAGCCAATTACTATCTGCCTCATTTTGTCCTTAGCTATCACAAAAAACTAGCATATTCATCAACTTGATGTCAACAATGCCTTCCTAATTGACACTCTTGATGAAGATGTCTTCATGGACCAGCCACCGGGGTTTCAAACTGATGATCGCGCCTTAGTTTGCAAACTCCACAAAGCTCTCTATGGTCTCAAACAAGCTCCCTGAGCTTGGTTTGACAAGTTGAAAGGGGCTCTGGTCCGATTTGGCTTCAAGGCCAGTTGTTGTGATCCATCTTTATTTGTCTACAGTACAGCATCTTTTTGCATTTACATTTTGGTCTATGTCGATGATATCATCCTCACTAGCATCTCCTTATCTCTTATTCAGCAGATTACCACCCAGCTCAATACATAGTTTTCACTCAAACAACTAGGCACGTTGGATTACTTTCTTGGAGTTCAAGTTCAACAGTTGCAATATGGTTCTCTTCTTCTATCCCAATCCAAATACATAGGAGATCTTCTTGACAAGGCCAATATGACCCATGCAACAGGCCAATCTACACCTATGCTCAGTAGTGCCAAGCTCAACAAACATGGCACTGATCTACATGCTGATCCAACCAACTACAGGTCTGTGGTTGGTGCATTGCAATATGCCACTCTTACCAGACCTGAGATCAACTTTGCTGTCAACAAAGTCTGCCAGTTCATGAGCAGGCCTCTGGATGTTCACTGGAAGGCTGTTAAGCGCATTCTGAAATACCGCAAAGGTACTATATCACATGGTCTGCTACTCAAGCCCTGCAATTCCAAAGCTGTTGTGCCCCTAACTGCCTACTGTGATGCTGATTGAGGTTTGGATCCAGACGACAGACGATCCACTTCTGGTTCATGTGTTTTCTTTGGACCAAACTTAGTTTCCTAGAGTTCCAAGAAGCAGACGATTGTCGCAAGGTCAAGCATTGAAGCAGAATATCGCAGCTTAGCCAACACCACTGCTGAACTTCTTTGGATTCAATATCTTCTCACAGAGTTAAAGACTCCTTTCCAAGTTTCTACAATATACTGTGATAACATGGGAGCTGTAGTCTTAACTCACAACCTTGTCTTTCACACTCGCACAAAATATATGGAATTGGACATCTTCTTCGTTCGAGAGAAAGTTCAAAACAAGTCATTGCTTGTGTATCACATTCCTGGTCAGGATCAATTGGCGGATATCTTCACAAAACCTCTCTCGCCTCAACACTTTGAAGCAATGAAAACCAAACTCAATGTGTTTGCAAAGGCTGCTCCTTTTCACCCACCTTGAGTTTGTGGGGGGCTGTTAGAGAAATACAGTATCGTCTGCTATACTCAACATTATATCGTCTGCCTTTCTCAGCATTCAATCGTCTGCCCTACAACATCATCTGCCTAGTTGAATTGACTGCATAATGTATCGTCTGGTCAATAGTCATGTCAGCCGGTTTCGTTGACCGTGCGTGATAGGTGTCAGCTCTCATTAATGTGATTGATGACCCGCTATTTATGTTGACCCGGAATATCCGGGATCTTGTCTGTTTGTCTGTTTTCTCTCTGTATAAATACAGAACTTGTAAAAGTGAAATAATTAGAATAGAAAGATCAATTCAGTATCTTTGATTTCTCATATTTTCCTTTTCAAAGAACCCTTGGTTCTTAACATAGAGAGAAGTGCAGAGAGATGCCGGGAGAGAGAGAGACCTAGGAGAGAGAATCATAGTGAGAGGGATAGAAGCGCATGGGACACATAGAAAGAGAGAGAGAGAATCACAAAAAAGGAAGCGCATGAGAGAGAATCGCATAGAAAGAAAGAGAGAGACACGGGGGGAGAGGGACGCATGACAAAGAGAATTGTAGAGAGAGAAAGTGAGAAGACCATGAGATAGATAGGGGATAAAGAGACAGAGGTTTAGTTTAGAAGGAAGAGGATATTTGGATATGGATGTTCAAATTTTAGAACCGGTTTTATAAATTGGATATCCAGAATTTAGTTTAAAATATAAATCAAATTTCTTTATAATCGGAATTTAACAATATGGTTATTTTAATTTTGGTTTGAGATTGGTTATAATTGGTTCTATAGAATCAGATATTTTGAACATGCCTAATTGCAACTTCCACCGTCTTTGCCATCATCACCCTCGACCACCGCCACTGTTGTCACCACACCCTCCAACAACGCAACGCCACCACCACCACCACACCCTCTACCATCACCACCGCCACCACCACTGCTGCCGCCATTGCTATCACCACCACCACCACTGCCGCCACCACTACAACCACCACCCTCCACCATCCACCATCCACCACCACCACCACAACCACACCCTCCACCATCATGACCACCACCGCCACTAGTATTGCTCAACCACTACTGCCACTGTCACCGCCACCACCGCTACAACCACCTCCATATTTGAATTTTATACTATTTATCATTATTCAATTATTCACCAAACATATGATTGCGTTAATTTGAAAGACATAGTAAGTTATATAATGTATGACCAAACGCAGCATAATATAAAAAATTTATCAGGTGACTATCAAGTCTTATACTATTGGGCTTTATACTATACAAGTGATCATAAGATAAGATGGATGTCTTATATCAAATAAATTGTATTATAATATTAATGAAAATAATTATATATATATATATATTTTGAACTGAATTATCTATATATATATGTATATATATATATATATATGTATATTAGTGAAAAAAAGGCTAAGGAAGGAGACCCAACTAGACTTGACCTCTTAACTTAACCCTAAGCTCATCAACAGAACACAAGCGAGTGTGTTTGGGGGTAAATTCCAGATCGAGAGAGGGAGAGAAGAAAGAAAACCAAAACATATCAGAAGTTGAACAAGAGTGGCACCAACAACGGCAACAGAAGAAGCAAAGCATCAAAACTGGTTCTCCTTCTGAGCCGCAAACCAAAGGAAAAGCGACGAGCATGGACGCGATACGGAAGCAGCTTGATGTGTTGATGGGAGCGAACCGAAACGGCGACGTTCGTGAAGTGAACCGCAAGTACTACGATCGCGATGTCTGTCGCCTCTACCTCGTTGGTCTCTGCCCTCACGAGCTCTTTCAGCTAACGGTAACATTCATCAACACCCCCAACCCCTGTCGTTTTCTTGTTAGGGCATGTCGTTTTCATTCTGTTTCTGCTTCCGTTTTCAGAAAATGGATATGGGGCCTTGTCCCAAGGTGCACTCCTTGCAGCTCAGGAAAGAGTATCCTTCACGATCTCTGCTCTACTTTACTCTTTTTGTTTCGTTTTCATCCTTTACTCATTGTGTATATGTTCCAACCACATCGGGTTAGGGTTTTGAATTGGTGTAAAACCAAATAGGTTTACTCTTTGGCTGTATGATATGCCGCTTTTGAAATCAAATTTTGAGATTCAGGCAATACCCTTTACCTATCTTCCCTAATAGAAAGAGTCCAGCCACTGAAATACTTGAATTTGGATATGGACTTTTTAGCAGTTTAGTTTGAACTGTGCTATGTTGGTCCCTAAACTTTTTTTTTAAAAGTTAATCAAGTCCCTCTATTGTTTAAATTAGGCAAATCTGGTCCTGCCTTTAATTTTCTTCTGCACAAAACCCTATTATTATCACGTTTTTATCCAAATATTTAGGGGTTTATGATGGATTTGTGTTATGAAATAGCTTTGTAAGTTTAGAAGTTGGAAATTTAGTGGGAATTTGATTAAATTTGGAAGATTTTGTAAGATATGAAATTAGGATTCCAAGAGGGTGCAATTTGATCAAAGTTTAAAGTTGTTTAATTGATTTCATTTCTGAATATTTTGAGTAAAACCTAGAGTTTAAGTAGAAGGAAAGTGATACGAAATTGGAAGATTAAATCCGAACAAAAAACTATTGGGGATAGGGCACCAATTACCAAATTAGCTATAGTAGAGAGGCTAAAAGTGCAATCAAGTAAAATACTTGTCTCTTGCTCTGACTAATATTTGTAATGGCCTGGAGTTGATGTGCTATGATTATTGTCTTCTCGGGTAGTTCTTTAACTGTTTTTAGATATGAGGAAGCGAAAGCGAAAGGGACCGATAATTATGATAGGGAGTTGGAGGATGTCATAGATAAGCTTATTGGTGAGTGTGATAGGAAAATCGGCAGAGCGCTCAAGCGTCTTGAGGATGATGATGCGAAAGCTGCAATTGCAATTTCAGTTTCTGAAGTAACTCAGGTGACTTTTGAGTCTTGGTCAGATTTATTGGAGTGATGATGATTTAGCTGGTGGTGATAATTATTTTTTCAATGCGCAGACACCTGAGGTGCTTGAGTTGTCCAAACAAATCAAAGAGAAGTTGAAAGAGGCTGATCTACATGGTATTCTTATTACTATGTCAATATTTTTTGCATTTTGATTAACTTGCACATCTGAGACTTCAATTTGTAAAAAAGAGAATAATAGAATACTACAGTGGATAATAAACTGTTGATGGCGTCTGTTTATATGGTCCTAAACCACTCATAGCTTTTATCATTTCATGTTGAAGCTTTTGCCTTAAGATGAACTTGCATGTTGCTGTGGGTATCACATTTTTTTGTTTTTATCGCCCCTGGTTGCAAGCCTATGCTTTCTATGTGAAAAATCTGCTTTGCATGGTCTGTTCTAGGGATTGAATATATCCCAGAGTGAAGATGTGGGTAGTTTCTTCCCTTGATAATTCATATTTTCAAGTCCAATTATTGGATCACAAAATCTTATCACTATGAAAACTACAGATCAAATTTCAAATTGATCAAATTAGAAACTATTTGATATAGGATCAGATGCTTTTATTTCTCACCCCACATTTCAACTTCCTGTTTTTTTTTCTTCACTGTTGTAAAATAATTTTCGGTTTGCAGATCTTGAAGGCATGACAGATATGAAGATCCGAGCGCTGGAGGTTGTAGAGGAGCTTAGAACTAAAAGAGCAGACAAGCAGGTCAGTGATCACCCTTGAACATGAAGATCCGTGTGGATTGTCTTAAAAGATGTGATGGTGTTGTCTTTCTTCTGCTATTCATGCTGTTATCTGGTCACTATTATAGTGTAGCTTACTAACTACTCTTTTGTCTTTCTATCAATTTTCAAACAGTCTGTACTTCTTTTAGACGCATTTAACAAAGATAGGGCATCTTTACCTCAACCTCTGCCAAATCCGCCACCTTTGGCTCCTCTTCCTGTCGCTACTCCTGATGCTCATACACAGGAGATGATAAATGAGAAGTTGAAAAAGGCTGAGGATCTTGGTAAGTCAATGATACTCTTATCGGTTATGTTTTCTTTTGCTAATTTTTACACAAATGGCTTTTCTGCTTGTAATAAAACTTTTATCAACAGAAAAACACAACCAGCCAATCCAAACACACCTTGTTTTTATAACTAATTGGAGTGTTACGCAGATCTAAAATTTTCTATGTGCACACTTTTCAAATGCTGATGTATTCGTTAGCATTTTAGACGGTTATGAATTAGCAATCTGATATGTTTCTGGATTAACAGATATAAAATTTATATGAGGAAGCTCTGGGTCAAGAACCCTGGAGAGTTTGAAATTGGAAGTGATACGACTTAATTTGATGACAAAATCTGATTACAATAGTTCCTAAGTTGTTCTCCCCATTAGGGCTTCTAAAGTTTAATAATCCTGGCATCCTAATCAGTCCATTGCATCTTAAGTAAATCACAACACTTGGAGATTATCAAAAGGTCACATGCAATTCTGACTTACCTGAACTGAACATAATGCATATGCAAGTTAGCATAGCATCATTAAAATATTATTACTAATCCTCCTGGAGTCCTGGTCATGTATCACTACTATCACAACAACAACAAAAGCCTTATCCCTCTAAGTGAGGTTGGCTATATGCATCGCAATTAAAAAAAAATCTGGTGCTGATATCTCAGCGAAATCTCAAGGTTTAGTAAAGGATTTTGGCCACAGAAAGAATGGAATCAGGAACGTTGCGGAGAAAAATTCGTTGTCTTAGAAGAACTTCACCATTTATATAATCTGATTTTTTATTTTTATTTTCTCAAACTAATATATTTTGACTTTAGCCTCTGGGAAGATTTGGTATGCTTGTGTTTTAATGTCAACATAAATGACAGCTTCCTGGCAGTTATCACATTTTCATTTTGTTTGGATCTTGATTGTGTAACTTAAAACACCAACAAATTTCAACCACCAACTTTGTTCTTTGCCTTCTGTTTAGCAACTCCAAAATGTATATACCCAAGAGGAGGAAAGGATCTTTGCTTTTCATTTAATGATATTATTTTGAATGAACAGGTGAGCAAGGATTGATTGATGAGGCACAAAAAGCATTGGAAGAGGCTGAGGCACTTAAGAAGGTCATTCATTTCTTTTGTTTATGAAGTTATTGCAATATTTTATCGTAGTGTCTATGTTCTCCGTATTCACCGGCTGCATTTTTTCTTAGTCGTTTCTAGCTTTTACTTGGATAATGACTCTAAAGATCTGATTGTTCTGTCACAGCTTCCTGCCAGGCAGGAGCCAGTATTGGATTCTTCAAAGTATACGGCTGCTGATGTGCGGATTGTGAGTGTTTCCATGATCTGTAACTCTTTGCATACAATAAAAAACTACATACATATATATATATATATATATATATATATATATATATTTCCTCTATAACAACAAATAAGCTGTTGGAATAAATTAAGTGTAGGAAATGTACTCCCAAATCCCTCCCAGTACAATAATTTTGACTCTGTCCAATAATTTTATATTAGCTATTTCTCCAATGTTTTCAGCTAAAGAGGTATAAAGTAATATGTTTTGTCCCAAACCAATTCATTGTGAGTTGGTACGTGAGGGAGCATTATACAGATATGCATGTAGAAAGGAACTGTGCAAAATAATTCCCCATATCATAATTATATATGCACAATTTTGGCATGTCTAGTTTTTCATTTTTGGCATGCATTTTTGGTTTATTTAGTTGTATTATAACTAATGATTCTAATACCTGTTTTATTCATATATAACAATTCAGACTGATCAGAAGCTACGTGTGTGCGACATTTGTGGAGCATTTTTGAGTGTTTATGACAGGTAAAAATGAATCCTGTGCCCCCCATTTGATTTTGCCACTTTTAAGTCTTGCTAGGGATTTATGGAGTTAGTGTTTGGGGTTTTAAGTGCTTCAGCTTTTGACCCGTTAGTAATACCTCCTTGTCACCAGCAGGCTCTTGTGCCAGTTTTACGAGGATAACTTTTGCAGCTAAAGAATGTGCGTCTTTTCTGTATTTTGCTTGTAGATCATGCTATTCTAGTTAGCAATTTTTGGGGAAATCATGTCATATATTATTATGAAGTCTTGATACTTTGTTTATTTTGCTGTAACATTTTGATTTATATTATTATTTACAGTGATCGCCGTTTAGCTGATCATTTTGGAGGGAAACTTCATTTAGGGTATATGCAAATTCGTGAGAAGTTAGAAGAACTTCAAGTAAGTCGTCTTTCATGCATTTCTGATCTTGTTCAATTTTATTCTATTCAAATACTGATTGTTATATATTATATATATATATATATATATATTCCATTTTAGATACGGAGAGATTGTTTGGTTTTGCCTGTTGTTTGCAACATGAGTACATGACTCCTATAGCCTCCTCTTTTGATAACCTTTCAGGCTATTGCTTTCATTAAGTTCTTGAAATATATATAATAATTTCATCTCTATCTGGGATTGTTTATAAAAGGAAAAAAAAGTGATATGTTGCCATGTTGGATATATCTAGTAGTTTCCAATGTGTTTAGAAACCAGTTATAGTCATGTTTGTGCAAATCTAGACAAAAACATGAAAGGGCCCATTGTATTCCATGAGGGAGGAAGTACTTTAACTTTCATTCAAACTTTAATACAAACACACCCTTCATCTTTCTTATTATATTAATTGTGATTTTAATTTTAGTCATAATAACAGAAAATGAGAATGTTTTAGATTATTTCTCTGGGAACCAAGTAATTGAATTTATGTCCTTCATTGACGATCCTACCTATCTATCATAGCAAGTTTTTCACTTTGTGCACTTGGTTTTTGGCCACCCTTAATGGGAGACATTTGGGCAAAATAATAAAAGAACTTAATGGGGTTGACTTCGTATGGTTTTGTTTTTGGGCATGCATTTAGTTTACTTTTGCATTTTGTATATCAAATAATATATGGACCTTTGGTTTAATTGGGGAGAGAGAGAATCTCAGACTGTTATTTTCTCTGGTTCAGGAAGAACGGAATAAGAGCCGCAAGTTGGATCGGCAGGATGACAGGAGGTAAATTTCATTGCTCCAAAATGTAGAAACGTATGAAAGAGAAATATTTCATATGCAGATAAATATCTTTTGCATTTATTTGCATAGATCAAAAGAACAGAGTAGGGATCGTGACAGAGAGCCAAGTAGGGACCGTGAACGTGGTGAGAGTCATGAACGGGGGCGAGACCATGATCGTAGGAGCAGGGATCGGGATAGGCACTATGATAGAGACCGTGGATATGATCGAGACCGTAATGGAGACCGCAACCGCTCATATGAGTCAAGAAGTCACCGGAGGTCCCGCTCACGTTCTCGCGAGCGTCCTAGAGACTATGATCGTCACAGGTACAAGCTCTCTTGTCTGTTCCTTGATTACCTCCTTGGTTATATTTTGTTGTTCTTTTTCTATACCTTGCTCTTGTTAAACATGGAAAACAAGTGTTATGAGGATCCAATAGGAGTGGCACAAGTAGGTTAATGATCTAAAATCAAACACGGATTACTAGATTAAGCATCCCTTGTGGTATTTAAATACCAGAACAAATGTATTATTTGTCTAGAAGTTGCTGGCTTTATCTTTGGTTAATTCATTTTCTTTTCCTCACATTATTGGTCAAATTCTCGGTCGACTACAAAATTCTGCCCACCCCTAGTATTAAGCTCAAAGATACGTGGGATTTCAACTATTGATGAAACGAAATAAATCATGAGCGTGGATTTTAGCAAATCTATGGATTGTTATATGTACAATATCAGTAGTTGATTTTCTGATCAATGATTGAACTTTTACCTTTTTCTCTAAAATAAAGATTCACTTGGAGAAAATAAATACCAATAGTTGAAGTATTTTATTTAACCTGTCTTTCTTTTTTGCCAGGCGTCATGATCGGTACTAGCAACTGCTGTGAATCATATATTGTTATGGTTATTATGAAATGTCTAGTCTAGGTGGGTGTCGAACCTGGTGTTGGACAAATAATTTTGCAATGTGTTGAGCTATTTCTCCAACGATGGATGTATAACTTGAGCTTAGGTGTGTAGCAAAATTATGGTTTGATGTTGCTTTGGAGAGATTAAATCTAATTTGTAATCTGCCTACTTGGAGCAGTTCTTGAAATTGTGCTTGAATTAGTTTTCTCAGGGTTTGAAATAGCTTACTTGAGCGATTTTATAGCATACACATTTATATAAATGTTGTGAAAAAAACTTGTGATCTATGTCTAAGATGTTGAGTTTATTTTCGTAAGTAGCAAATAAGCGGTTTATATTTGTACTTGTAAGTTATTTCGAGGTCATTTCGTTAAGTTTATCCTATTATCTACACTTAAAAGGTGTTTACTTAGGGCTCGTTTGGTATGTTGTACAGTATTAAATTTGATAGTATTAGGGTTGGTTGTATTAGGCCTAATAAAAATTTAATATTATACAGCGTTTGGTCATACATTGTATAACTTATCATATCGTTTAAATTGATACAATCATATGTTTGGTGGAGGGTGGAGAGTAGTGGTGTTGATGGTGGTGGTGGTGGTGGTAGAGATGACGACGTTGATGGCGGGGGGGAAGGTGGTAGTTTTGGCGGTAGTGGTGGTGGCGGTCGTTGCCGTGGTGGGTTGCCGTGGGTGGTGGTGGAGGCGATTGTGAAGGGGGTGATGAAGTTGGTTGTGATGATAATGACGGTGGTAGTTGTGGTGGTGGCGGTGGTGGTGGCTAAAGGCAGTTGTGGTGGTGGAGGGTGGTGGCGGCAATGTTATAGGGCGGTGTTGGCGGTGGCGAAGGGTGGTGGCGGCGATGGGTGATAGTGATGGTGGTGGAGTTAGTAGTGGGGTGGTGGCGGTGATGTCGGCGGTGGCGATGGTAGCAATGGTAGAGGGAGGGTGGTGGTTGTGGTAGTGGATTAAATAATTTCAAGTAGCTTATACCATCACAATCATATCAAACCTTATCCATCATTTTAATGTATAAGAGTGGATTGATGGATAAATATACAATACAATGTTAGCACCAAATAATGAATAAGCTCATAATATATTGTATAAGCTAATATTATTACGCCTAATACGACGTATCAAATCAGTCTATAAGCACATTTTTTTGTTGTGCTCAATGATTGAATTATTATTATTGCAATTAAGGGTTTATTATTTCTTAAATATGTTTACTAGCACTACCATTGGGTAAGGAAGTGGCTATCCATTTTGCCTTTAGGGAAAGTGTCTTTTCGTGGAAACATGTGTAAGAGGTTGAATGTAAAATTTTGATTTTAAGTCGTGATTAACTATAATGATTAATTAGTTGAATGAGCTCAAGAAAGTTCTGCAGCAACTATTTTCATATCATTTATTATTCCTTGAATATGTAATGAGGATTTTAATCAACCATGATGTCACGGTTTCTTTTTGGATGGGCAACGTGTTATTGGCGGAATTTTTTTGATTGAATTCGTGGACAAGAGTAATTTGAACATGATTTCGAGTAATATACAAGAAAAAACAAAATAACTCAACTAGTGGTTTAACTAAAATTTGCGGGGTTGTCTAAGGCGCACTATCACTCAAGTGTTGCACCGGTGCAACGCATTTTACAACCGTTGGATCTAAGCAAGGTGGTGAGATCGGTAACCGAAAACCAGTGCATCAAGTTAAACGATTTTTTTAATTTATTTAAATGTTAAATTGAATTTGACAGTAAAGCCCATTTGTAGTGTTCAACCAATAGCTTTGCAGACCCATGAAAGACAAGGCGGTGTCGCTGCATGACGGTGGCGTCCTTGCTCACCTCCGACTATCTCCCTCCGGCCAACCATCGTCTATATCTTGTCATACTCACTCACATGAATGTCATCTTTTTAACCATTTTGCTGAGAAACTCAAGGGGAGAGGACATCAAGCAATTAATCAAAAGGAGTGCGTGGGGAACCATGCTAGCCGCACAAGAAACATTATTTATATGGAAGGTTCTGTGATTCCGGCCGATTGCCTCCCCCCTTTTCTGGCGATCCCGGCCATTTATTCCTTGAGGTCTGAGGGAAGGTTCTGTGATTCCAAATCTGGGTTGTCTATGTTCGTCTTTCACCGGTGTATGTTTGATTTCGATGATGGCTGAAGGAGGGTTGTCTCTGCTCATCTCTGGGTAGCTTATTCTAGGCGTGCAAAGATTCTAGAAGAGGGCGTAACATGCAACAAAACAGATGGGGCAATGTAGCTGTTTCCCCAAATTCGCCTGCCTCAAAAGGCTATCAAAGCTGCAGAGGCTGGAAAGATTGGCAATGTATCTGGAACTTTGCATTTTAGCTGCACCATATTGCCTCAAAAAGAAAAGGTTCCGGCCATTGTCTCCCGCTTCACAAAGCTCCATGAAAAATTCATGAATGAGTTCCGTGACTAAGTCCTGATTAAAATTTTTGCTCCAACAATTTAAGGGTACCTATTGATATTGAACTTTTATGGATTTTGTGCTTAAAGAAACTCGTCCCCTTTTCAATTTTTTCTAGATGAATAGATTTGTTGTCAATTCAACTTAGTCACATTGTTGAATGAGCAAAACTCTGAAAGGATATATGTTTCAAAAAAATATGGAAAGTAGCGTTTATTCTCCCTCCACCTCTCTCCCTTTGGCAGGGCTGCTTGGTGTTTTGAAGATCTGTAAGGTTCCAACAGAGAGGAGAGGGTATTTTTGTAACATGGTTTTTTTTTCTTTCAATTACCTATTACAGCAGGTCAAATTTGCCAATGCACGGTGCAACACTTAGATTGCAGTTTACCCTAAAAGCCACCAAAATTTGTTACATATGATAAAAAAAACAGTCAATTCTTGATTTCATCCTCAATATTTTTTCATGTCCATTAAATCAAATCCTTAAATTAATTCATAACCTTGAAATTATATGTTTGGATATAACATATAACCATCTTGGACTCAATAGTTCCTAGTATAATTAAGAAAAAAAACGCAAATCAATGATTAATGTGCAAAAATATCATATATTATGTCCAAACCAAATGTATTACTTCCTTAAATTATGAACTTTTTTCTTTTCTTTTTGTAAGAACAGGCTACACTCCAAAAGAGACTCCTAAAGCATAAACTAATAACAGTGAGTCTAAACAAGAAAGAACTTGCTGCTGGAAGCTCTATATCTTGATGAGCCTCCATTTCTGCTAAGAAATTCACACAAGCACCCTACCCTCTCTGAGAGTATGACTCACATGCACACCTCCCAAGGCATGAATAACAAATCCTTCACTCCCGAAATTAGGTTTGCCAAGGAATGGTGGGAAGAAGGCGTACTCTGGATCAAACTTGAGTGTACTAAGAGAGTAGCATATTAAACTTCTAAACCCTCTATCCCAAGCTAGACTAAGACCATGAAAAATGGCCAGAACCTCCATATGCAAGATGTTCCCTCTATTCCTGAAGAAACCAAGACTGCAATCTCCAATATCATTTCTGAAGCACCCACCATAACTAGCTCTCCACCCACACTCCCCATCTACATTCAAAGCCTAAGTGCCAACCGCAGGAGCTAACCAAGACATTGTCCAGAAAAGCTGCATTACACTATGTTGATGATGAAGCAGATCAAACCAGACATTCCGCAAAACCAAAAAAGAAGAAACCATGGTTGCTGCAAGTCTCATTGCCTTCAAAACACCATGTGTTTCTAGCTCCCTAGATAGTCCACACCACAGCGCAAGTCTGCACTTCATCTCTTCCTATAATTATGAACTAATTTGATTGGCCGTGAAAGAACATACTGTACAACAAAATTAAGGATCTTACTCAAAAGAAAAAAAAAAGCTACACAGTGCAAGGAAGTAACATTTGTGGCTAGAAATCGAAAAGGGCAATTAAAAACAAAAACTGTGTTCATTAAATTGAAGCAACAACAAAAAGTGCAGTCATGGCCTTATGGTACACATATTTAATTGCAATTGGTACTACAATGAAAGAAAGCAAATAGTGTGTCTGGTTTTCCGCCAACAAAGCTTAAAATCACTTTCAGGAACTTCATGTCATACACTAGATTGCAGAAGCAGAAAAAAAGTAACAGAAAAGTAAGCAAATTACAATCAGATTTGCCTAGAAGCAGCGTCGGCAACGAAAGGCAAGTAAGGCGTGCGGCCCAGAACGCTCGAAGCAGCACTGTAGAGGAAGCAGAGGACGCTGAAGATGAAGATGGCGTTGTGCGACCAAACCATGATCCTGAACCCGAGCCCGGCGCGGCCAGGGGTGAAGATCCGCTGGAGGAGGAGAGGGAGGACGAGGAGGACGTCGAGCGTGACGGCCTGCATCGCGTTGAACCGGACGAAGCGGGGGAAGCTAGGGTTTCGGACGATTCCGAGGTAGAGGGCGAAGAAGGCGACGAAGGAGGCGTAAGGGATGGAGCGGTAGAAGGAGATGAAGGGGATGAGGGGGTTGAAGAGGAGTGCGAGGTTGCGGTGTTGGGAGAGGAGGTTGTGGCCGTACTGGATGGAGTTGAAGAATGGGAGGGTGTACGCGGCGACGGAGATAAGGCGCTCCACCGCTGGAGGAGAGGTGGAGGACATGCGGACAGTGAGGAGGTTGCCGCGTTTGGACGGTGGGAGGAGGGGGGAGAAGCGGAGGAGAGTGGGTCTGGGTTTGAGGGTAAGGGCGGTGGTGGCGGCGGCGGAAGAGGGGTTGAGGGTGTGGAGGAGGGAGGGGCGGAGAAGTGGAAGAGAAGCCATCTTTCACAATTTGGTTGGTCGGTCGCTGCTACTGCTACTGTTACCCTTCTTTCTTTCTCTCTCTCTCAAGTACTACCACCAACAACACGTTGCTACTAATTTTTAGGACTCCCTTTTTCAAAATAAAAATAAAAATTTAGGGCGCATGCAATTCCCAATTCCTATCCATTCTCCATTCTGCCTTGGCTAGGGTGTTTTTTTAATCATTCATTGAAATAAAATCGGCTGAATATCCGATCGAATACAAGTATTAAAGCAGACATGAAGGGTAGTAAGCCAAGCTTCATCCTCATGGGACTTAGCATACTTATCTGAATTATGAGCTACCTTATTTGCCTTCTTATAGACATGGGCAAAAGAAATTGAACTAAAAGAAGAAGCTAAATGCTTAATCTCCAAAACTAGCAAATTCAAGTACAAGCAATGTCTAGGAGATCCATGAATTGCCTGAATGAGTCTCTCTGAATCAGATTCCACATCCAACTAAGGACAACCATGACCAAGAGCAAGTTGGAGACCCTTTTTAATGCCCATTGCCTCAATATAACCCGCTCCTAAATCACAATCACATTTCGAGATAGCAGCCAGAAAAACCTCGCCTTGGTAATCACGGATCACGACACCATAAGCCCAAGCATCAGAAGTTTGTGCTGCATCCACATTAAGCTTCAATCGACCATGAACTGACAGTGTCTAACAGCGAGCTAAGCCTGTACCTGACATGTTAGGGAGCCGCAAATCAAGAGAAAGCTGGCCAACATGAAACTGGTGCAGTTTATGTACCGCAGAGGTTGTCGTATTCCTGTGACACTTTTCCCTCGAAGCAGAATCGATTACGGGCACGCCACAGCGCATAACACAGTGCACACACCTGTTCCGCAACCTCCTAGGGAGCCTTCTGAATTACCTCAGCCAACCATGGCACAAAATTTTGATATGGGATATTTGTCCATGAAATACCAAGCGGTGAAACAAACCAAAATTTCTTGCTCTAGAAACAATCTTGAAAAGCATGGTCGATGCTCTCTTCAATACCATCACACCTTGGCCACCAAATACTACAAGGCACCCCTTTGTTTCAAAATCTTCTCCTTGTTGGGATAGCATGATGAAGGATCCTCCAAACAAAATGAGCTTGTTGAGGTAAAATTTTCAACTTCCACATACAGTGCCAAAATGGCGGTACTGTATGCTTCGATGAACCTAGATTATCACTCTTCTCTTACTCACTAATGAGGTTGTATGCAGATTTGACAAAGAAATAACCATCATTGGTACTAGGCAAACAAGGGAATCATCCTTACTAATGTCCAACAATGGAATGCGAACAATTTGATTAATCTCGAAAGGCAGGAATATATCACGGATCGAGAGTAAACTCTAGCCCTCTCCTTCAGGCTCAATAAGCTCAAAAAGAAGCTTCACTTCACAAGATGACGGCTTTGGAGACCATACTCTGAATCCACTTTGCTTTGGAAGCCAATTATCCTCCCACACCTTGACATCACAACCATTTCCAGTCCTCCAATAGCTTCCTCTTTTAACCACCCAACTTGCATGTTGAATGCTTCGCCAAGTGTCGCTAGACAAATTTATTGGTTTAGCATAAAGAAAATTTGATTTAGGAAAGTACCTTACATTTAGGCATTGGTACACCAAGGAATCCGGGTAGTTTAAAAGTCTCCACCCTTGCTTGGCCAAGATGGCATCATTGCATTAAGATTTCCAAGGTTTAGCTCAGGACCCCACTACTCGTCGTATTTGGTTTGGTATTGCTACCGCACATGACTTTGAGAGTCATGATCATATGACTGAGGAACGTCTTTATCAGAATATTTTTGCTTCTCATTTCGGACAATTAGCAATAATTTTTCTGTGGACTTTCGGGAAATTGTTTCATGTAGCTTGGCAAGGAAATTTTGAGGCATGGGTAAAAGATCCTTTCATAAAAATTCTCGTAGAATTGAGAATGAGGTTTTCATTATGTACATGTTAGATCATGAATTAGTAACCCCAATGTCCAGAAAAATCCAATTGTTTCGAATTTTCTCTTTTTGAAATAGAATATTTATAGAATCCCCATGACATGAATAGGACCAAATCTTATTCCATGGTATTTACATAAGATTCCTCTTTCTTATTCTTAAGCAAGTCTCCGAAGGGGAACACCCATGTATTTTACCATCAACTTGATGGATTAATTTCAAGATATAAGGATTTCCTATTATAATAGGTTGTTCAAAAGGAGTCCCTGTTCTTCCATCAAATATTCTTCTTTTTCTGGGATACTCGGGTTCAAATATATGTAAAGTCCAATAAGCATATCTTGAGTTAGTATGGCAATGGGATCCCTAATAGCCGGAGACAAAAGTTTCGTATGAGAAAACATAATTAAACGAGCTTTTGCTTGAGCCTCCAAAGATAAAGGGACATGAATAACTCCAACCCCATTTTTCACTTTCAATTGGGAAAAGTACTCGGAATTTCTTACTTTTCGCAGAGGGTTGGATCAAGTAACTTGGTGGTCTATTGCTGACCGATATTGCACATCATCATTTAGCTATTTCCATTCTTTCTTGATAGCGGGTCACATGTATAGGACCAACTAGGGGAACCCGATTATTGAAATTGCTCAGGATACCCCTTTTTTGCTTTTAGAATCTATTTCTTAGTTCAACTCTTATCTTACTAATTGGAATCAAAGAATTATAAGATATGTTTTGTCAAAAATGGGAATGGTCTAGGGTTATGAACTTACTAAATCCCAATAGACCCAATGCTAGATAACAGCCAAAAAGTACAAGCTCGAAAACAGAATATGCGCCTCGACCACACCTTCAGAACTCCAAATACCCAGATTCGTTATAGTTCCCCTGTAATATTCCAACCGCCCCACGAATTGGTTATTCATAATAAATTCAAATTTTGTAAAGTTGAATAAATAGGTTTATAGAAAAAAAAAATGCTATAAATATTCTGATAAAAGCTATACTCACTAAAAAAGTTGCATTTGTAAAACGTTCATACCAATCTACCGACTTGTTTGAATTTTGGTGTAAAAGGTCTATTGATGGACTTAACAATTTGGATAATATATCCAAATCTATTTCTTTTGAGGAGGTTATAAAACTTTTTGTTCTTTCATTGAAAATTTTTAGGATTAGAAAAAAACTATTTTTCAGTTTTTAAAATGGGACCAAAAAATGAAATCGATTTCGGGGATAACCATAAACAAAAAATGAGGTTCTAGTAATAATCCAGAAACAATTCATATATATATATATATATATATATATATATATATATATATATATATATATATATTACAGAAACGTGAAGTCAAATTAGGTGATAAAGTGGCCGGAAGACATGGAAATAAAGGTATTGTTTCAAAGATTTTGGCTAGATAAGATATGCCTTAATTGCAAGATGGAAGAACCAACTTTCTATTCACTCGTGGGATCCGAGCGGTTTAGGGGGGGACCACCATGACTCCTCTCTTCTCGAGAATTCATACATCCCTTATCAGTATATGAACAGCTATCTGTCGAGCACAAGTTTAGGTTCTGCTTCAAATGGGACCATTCAACAATGTAAAAATCACAATGGGATTAAAGAAGAAATTAATCAATTTAAAAGAAATAAAAAAGTTATAATTAAAATTCCGTTGGCCTTTGGTGTCATTGAGATGAAAAAGATGTCGAGTTAAGAGATAGATAAATAGACACATCCCATTGCATTGATCTAGGGCGTTTGTAGTGACTGAGGGGGTCGAAGACCAAGAAATGAGTTATTTATCAACTAAGCATTCTGTTATTCTTATGGCTAGATCCAATCTCCTGGTCCATGTGGAAAGGAAAAACAATCTCCTTCCTTTAGGAATGAAGTATTAGGAAAATCCTATTTATTGCAATTTTCTCCAAACCCCCGGAGCATCTTGAAACTTCGAAAACCCATACCTCCTTCCCTGTTCGGAGAGCATAAGCCATTCCAACTCACCAGTGAACCTTTCTCTCCCCTTGCTTGCTTTGCCACCAAAACCTACTAATTATGCTCTCAATGTGATTGCAGATACCAACCGTCAAAGAGAAAATCCCTATAATATAAGTAGGAATCGCCTGTGTCACATATTTAATCAGTAGCTCTTGAGTAGCTAATGAAAAGAACTTCTCCTTCCAACCTTTCAATTTCGTTCACCCTGTCCCGAACAAACCGGAATACCTGCTGCTTGGATCTCCCCACAAAAGTAGGCAACCCAAGGTACTTGGAATGACTCTCAACCACCGTAATCTGCATTCGACTCTGAAGGGAATGTCCACTATCTTCTAGAACATTTAGGCTAATGTGAGTTTAGATTTATCCAAGTTAATGAGTTGGCCCGAGGTTTTCTGGTATTCAAGAAGGATTTGTTGTATCACCTCAGCCTCCGAAAATTTTTCTCAAAAAAGAAAAGAAAAGAATACCATCGTTAGCAAAAAAATAAATGAGAGATCTTCGGAGCCCCTCTATCAATCCAGGCACCGTGCAGTGCATTCCGTTCCTAGGCTTGAAGAATAAGGACTGAGAAAACCCCTACACAAAGGATAAACATATACAGGGATAAGGGATTACCCTACTGTGAAGAAGGTCTAGCCCCTGACCCTGGCTGAAGTTTTGATGACGACAAACTCGTGTACAAAAAGAAGAAAAAAAGACTTAGAAGAACCAATGCAACATATCTCAAGCTACCTCAAGGGTTCTAGCTTTGACTATGTCTTACATTTTAGGTAAGTTATGCTTCTAAGGTTTCTTTAAGTATGAAGGCTCTAAGACAATTAAAAGTAATTGAGTTTAATCCTTGTCATAAGTTAAAAGCGGTAGAAAAACTCAATTAGAACTTAGAGTTTCATTATCTAAAAAATGGACTTGAGTGTAATCGATTACACCCTTAAGGTAATCGATTACACAGAGGAAAGTAATCGATTACAACTTGTTTGTAATCGATTACATGTTTGAATTTGAAATTCAAACAACAACAGTCACATAGCGTAATCGATTACCTAAGTACTGTAATCGATTACCTGCTCGACAGTTGCATTGTTTCATGAACCATTATGTCTCAAAACGTTTTAGAAGCCTTGTGTTGGTTCATGGATGACCCCTAGTGCCTACAAATAGTCCATTCAGGCTTAGAAACGATACACACAATTGAGAGAATTAATATACAACTTTCATATTCATTAGAGCGAAAATTCGGAGTTTCTAATTCTTCATTTTCAATAAGAACACTTATGTTGTTCAACTGTTGAAGAACTCAGAATAAGAAAGAGCCCTCATATGATAAGTGCCTAAAGCATAACTCCTATGATCAATCCATTCTTATGTTAAAGGATTGATTCAGCTGTGTAGAAATTCTTCTTCATCTTCATTCTGGTTGAGCGAAAATTCACCGTAGGGTTCGGTGAAGGTTAGGATTCTGAAAGTGGTGTAATTTCAGGTTTTTGATAGAAATTCTTAAAGTCCTTGGTGTAATCACTTGTAAGAAGTTTTTTATCAATAGTGGAAAAATCCTCAAGGGTTTCTTGAGGGACTGGACGTAGCCTTCTGTGGTTTGAAGGTGACCCAGGATAAAACCCGTGTGTGATTTCTCCTAATCCTTATCTTTTACTTTCAAGCAATGTTTGAGTCCACTGCATTCACAATCATCATCTGTGATTATCTTTATCTTGAAAGTAACAAATTTTGTTAAGGCGAAAATTGTGCAAACCTGATTCACCCCCCCTTCTCAGGTTGCTATCTATACTAACACCTACCTCAAGCCTCTAGATGCTTGAAAAAATCTGCCTGGACACCCATTCAATAAGACAGAAAAGTTGGTAGTGGTGACACAACTCGTGACCAATGAAATCATCCTCACCATTATTCAGCAAAGTTTCATTAAGTCTCCTAGGATCCTCACCATTATTCAGCACCCCCAAGACAACATGCGTAATCTCATCCCAATTACATTCCCGTATCGCTGGTAGAATAATGTAGACAAACCGTCCGGACCAAGGGTAGCAGTGGGCTTCATTTGTTTTAGAGCATTCTGAACCTCCTCCCGTGTGTAATCAACATCCAACACATGTTTCATCTCTTATGTCACCCTCCCCCCAACCACTTTGCACGTTTCAACGGCATCCATAGGTTGAGAAGCCGAAAATAAATTGGCATAAAAAGATGCCAATATCTCAGCAATGTCTTCCTCTTTATCAAACACCATCCCAGGATCATCCTTAATTTTGTCCACCTTGTTTCTCTCCTTGAGTTGGGTTTCTTTGAGATGAATTAATTTTGTATTTTTGTCCCATGTTTCAACCAATCAGCCCAGGAACATTGAGCACACCAAACCTCTTCACTTTGCAGAAGATCATCAAGTTTATCGTCTAGCATTCTAATACGCCCCATAATCCCCTCCTCGTCCTCCTTTCCCCTAGCTCTTGAAGCTCCATCTGAACATCATTAATCTCCCTGGGAACATCACCAAACCTCCTTTTTGCCCACCTAGCCATCTCCACAAGAAAATAATTCACCTTTACATATGGATCTTCCCTCATGCGACCCCATGCATTATGAAGGACGTCGTTACAATCTTCCCTCAACCAGCACTCTTTGAATCCTCCTCCTGTTAGATATATGAATTCTCAGGTCCAAATCAAGTAAAATGGGAACATGATCTGAGCTATACCAAGAAAGATGGGAAACCTTTGCCCGGGGAATAAATCCTTCCAAGCTACTGTCCCCAAGAATCTGTCTAGGTGAGTCGTGATCATACCATCACCGTCTTGTCTATTGAACCATGTGAAAATGCTCCCATCATAACCCAAATCATGCAAACCACACCCATGCATATTGTCTTTGAATTGGTCAAGGAGACGAGCACATGGTGGATCACCACCCCTCTTTACATCAGCAGAAGCCACAAGATTTAGGTCACCGAGAACCAACCACTTTGTAACCAAATCATCCACAACATGATGGTTAATAAGCTCTCAAGTGAGATGTTTTCGATGCTGCTCGGGAAAACCATAAATGCTAGAAACACGCCAACGCTTCTCCCCATCATCTATAGAGAAAGCATGTCCATGTGGTTTAAAGAGCTAGAGAGCAATGTAACATCAACTCCCATACCCCACAAGCATGCCAAAGCACAACTCCTATTTCCCCCTGAACCTCCACAACTCACTGAGGTCAAATTGTGAAGATCTCCGAGGCCCCGAAACTTGTACAAATCATGATCTTTCATCCTCGTCTCCATTAAGAAGATCACATCAAGAGCTTATTTTATAATGAGATCTTTCAGAGCCCAAGCTGCATGAATGTTCCTAAGCCCTCGGTAGTTCCAAGATAATACTTTCATGGTTGTCGACGAGGCTGATCCACAACCTCCACCATTGGAAAAATACATGTCTTCTTTCACCCTATCACAGTATCTTGAAAAATACATGTCAACAGTATCCTGAAATTGCCTTTTTTGCTTACCACCAATCGCGGGACCTGAAGATGGTTGTGAGTCCCTTTGAGTTTTTTTTATACTTTTTTAGCACCTGAGCCCCCTGAACTGGTAGTGACACTGAAGCTGAAACAATAACACCAGGGTATGTATCTTGAAGCCTTGTTATTCACATCACCAAGGTTTAATGTTGAAACATTGTCTTGCTCTTCAACACTTTGCTCTTCAACGCCCTTCCCACCATCAACCTCAACTGGAGCTGTTTTGCTCAGTTTAGATATTACATTTACCTATGAGAGGCCCTCAACAATAGTCTAGAAATCCCCCAACATCCCCTTGCTTCGAGCTACTTGTTACTGTACCCTTTGCCCGCTTAACCTCCTCTTTCTCCTTCCCCATTTGCATCTCCTGTACTTCTCGAGCTTTGACACTCAAGGTTGACACACTTCCCCTTATCCCTGAAATCACACTGGGTTTAAGAGGTTGGGCTTTCAACCACGGACCAAAAGGAAGACCATCCAGATCCTCACTATTCTCGTCAACACCCTCATCATCGCAATCCTTGATGATATGGTTCAGCCCGTCACACCTATAGCAAAAGTTACCCAACCTTTCATAATGGAAACACATCTGTAAAGGTTCCTGCCCCCTACGAGCAAGCCTTGTGCCTTGAAAAATAGGATCATAGAAATCAATCAAAGCCCTAACAAGAATGAAAGATCCCAATCGGTGATCATCATTCTTGTCCCACCCAACGTAACCACCAAAAAAGTCACCAACTGTGATTGCGAGTGCTTCCTTCCTAAAATCCCCGAGCACATCGAGAACCCTTACCCAAAAAGGGACCTTCAACAACAAAACTTCCTCGGGTTCCTTCTCAAGGTCTAGAATCTCCATCACCACCAAGAACTTATTGAAAGTCCATGGTTCCTACTTCAGCACAAGGTCCCTGTCTTTCTCATCAGAGAACGTGAAAGTAAACATATTCTCTTTGACATCCCGGATCTCCACTCTTTTCTTCACCTTCCAAATATGAGTCATAGTTTCCTTGAAGGCCCACACATTGAAAGCCTGGGTGGTGTGCACACAACCTACTAGCCAAAATTCCTCCAAAGTCTCTCTCACATCAGGGGAGTCCTTGAAATTTACCTGCAAAACTTGATCCTCCTTCCCACGTAAACTGATACCATTTCCTTTCTCCATGCATGCAAGCCCTAACGAAGAGGAAATAGTTTTCGTAGAGACAAGAAGACGAACCACTCTCCACTCCCCACCTGGAAGACGTCACTCCAAGTAGACCTTGGAGACCACACTTGTACAATGTCATCAGAATCCAAGAAAGGAAAACCCTTGCAGAGCCAACTGCACGACAAGACCTTTTTGTAACGTTTGTATTGGCCTGGGCTAATTGGTCTCTCAAATGCAAAACTTATTAATCTTATTATTAAATTTTTTAAAGATAATTAAATTACTAAAAGAAGTTAATTGATTGTATCCCAACTCTTATGAATGAAAAACTATGTTGGTTTTATCCTGGTGGGTGTTTTTGTTTGCACGAATGGGTTGGGTCTCTGTTTTGTAGGTTTCGTGTGGCTTTGATAGGATCCCGTTTCGATTGAACATGTCATTATTTTTTCAATTTCTTCGGATATCACTTCTAATGGTGTAGACGTTAGGGTTTCTTTGGTTGGCGTTTAAACATGCTTGTATGCTTGTGGGGTTTGTATTGAGATTTTTGGGGGGTTTTGCTGTAGCAGTTGAGCTCTTGCCAGCTTATTTTGTTGGCTAGGTTAGTGCACCCATATTGAGGGGGGATGTTTCTCAACTTTCTATATATCTAAATATATTTTGCTTTCGAAAAAATACTTTAATTTTTTTCTTCAATTTATAATTGATACCTAATTTATAACTATATGTAATTAATACTTAATAAATGATTTATTTTTATAAGAAATTGAGAAGTTGATAACTAATACTTAATACAATTAATAACATAAAATGTTTATCAATAATTATTTATTTATTTTCTCGGCTTTATGTTGATAGTTAAAAATGTAACTACTTCTTATATTAATAATTTAGTTATATGTATAAGAATTTTTATGATTAATATATAAATAATAATAATAATAATAATAATAATAATAATAATGATAATAATAAATAACTAATTAATCTTATTTTTAATGAAAATCTTAAGTGAATTTCACTAATATATAAATATTAGATATAGTTAAATTTAATACTTTTTTTGGTATTCTAACTTTAATAATTAATAAATTTATATATATAAAAATATTCATTAATTTAATTTATTATTGTAAATAAATTACTCAATTTTTTATTAATAATTTTAATTAAAATAATATTTATCTTAATTTTACAATATGAGAAATTGAAAAGTGGAATTAGTTGTAAGTATAAAATATTATTTACTAGTAATTAATATTTTTATTAATTTAAAAGTAAAGTCAACTTTACAACTTTACATTAATAAGAATACTAATTATCTATCTATTTATTTATCTATTTATGTATCTATCTATGTATCTCTCTTTCTCTCTCTATATATATATATATAAAAGTAAAATTGACTTGACTTTTACATTAATAACAATATTTATTAGCTATTCATAATCTTTAATATTACTCATTATATTAATTACTAATTGTAAAACTTTTTAATTTTCTCATATTTATATTTAAATACTAATATTATTTAAATTATATTTATTAATCACAATTTGATGTAAAAATTTAAAAAATACAAATAATCAAAAGTAAAATTGACTTCAACTTTACATGAATAACAATATTAATTAGTTACTAATAACATTTTTATATTATTCATTTTTATTAATTTGGATGAAAGTGGGGCTGAGTGTTGTGATAAACCTTGATGGGGTGAATGTATTTTACTCTATTTTATAACTAACTTTCTTATATAATTTGAAGTCCCAAATCGAGTGGTGATGAGTTATTTTCTATCCATTTGTAATATAAAATGAGAGTTGAGATTGAAATTAATTTAAAAAAAAAACACATTCTCTTTAGTATAAAAGGGAGATAGTACTTTGTTGTTTTGGGTGGGTCTTTGTATATCCCCTTTTTGATGGGTGCTGCCGCTTTTTTCCTGTTTTTGTGGCGGTAGGGCAGCTCTTTCTCCTGTTTGGCGTTTGCCGGTGTATTTTGGCGGCCTCTGCATTATTAATACATAATTTTGCTTTAAAAAAAAAAAAGTACTAGAAGTACATTTAGGGAGTAAGGGGTAAGAAGATTTGCAGACATTTGAAAATTGTAGATCCAGTTTCAAAGGCTTTTAACTTCATATTGTCAGGTTAGTTTTATTTTCAATCGCTTATTGTATTTGTAATCCTACTTTACAGTAGAATATTATCGTTGCGACAATTTTTATTTTCTAAGGCTTTTTTTTGGTTGAGACAATATATCTTGCATATTATCATTGAAAGAAGCATTGTGTAGAGTGAAACCAGCCCCAATTTCTAGAAGCCAAACCTCAACTCCTCTCGACCATTGAAATCAACATCCAAACTAGACGTACCACATATGGTAAGACCACCGTGCCTCCACTGACCTCCTTCATAGTCCCTCGACTTTATGAAACCCTCGACCATATCGAAGACAACAACGACGAGAACCACATCCACGATGGTGGGGGCGGCGGAGATGGTTAACTACCGTACGTGGTGTTGAATTTGGGTGTGATTTTTGGCCGAATCAATAGTGGGAGGGTCAGATTTACACTAGTAAGTTGGCATGTGAGTGAGTGAGGATAAAAAAATCGTCGGAAATGAAAAAAGGCCCATCAATAATGGTTAAAACTCACTTGATTTTTGCATTAAATACATAAATAAAAGAGACTTAATATTGCACTAGTAATTAACTAAAAACACTTGAACGTGGCGGTAATGTATATGAATGAATGTCATGTTTATTAATCAATATTCATCCTTGGTTAATTGAGAATGAGGTGAAGTCAAAAGTATATGTCTGTTTCACCCATCCATCCTTGGTTTAGAATGAGGTAGGTGAACTCATGCATTTCTTCTCATATGGATGTTTATAATATGTCATGATAAAAAACTTGAAAACTACTTGGTGTCTATTTACTATATATACATTTAGGAAATGTGGGACAATTTTTTCTAAGTACACACAATTTTTCAACAGTATATAAACAAATGGGGATTTTTTTTCCTGATAAAGTTTCAATAAATAAATTCTTGTCTTTTATTGTTGATGCATTTCGAAATATAACATAAATCAAATATTGATAATTATTTTATTTGGTTAAAAGATATTGACAATTATGAGCAAGATCGAACCCTCGGAAAGTCATTTGTTGGGAGAGACCGCCACCGTATCCCGAACATGTTAAATCCAGTCAAGAACCAAAATATAAATGTATTAAAACAATTTTATAAAATAACACAAAAAGCATTATAATCAGTATTAAATAACATACATAATCATTTAAAATTTTGAAAATAACTTCTAAAATCTATATTTAGAAAAGGTATTTTACCATTGCCTAGTTTCAATATTTAATATATTTACTCATATAAAAGATATTACTTTGTATATTGAGAATGGACTGAGTTCGAACATTAAGGCTGCCATTGGATATTAACAGGTAAGGAACTATTCTGTTATGGTGGATAAATGCAGGATATATGAGGATGATGATAAGGCGAAGAAAGATTATTTCAGAAGCCATGGTCCACTAAGGAACTTAAAAGGTTTTCATATTAGCCAAGAAAATGACTTGCACCAATAGGTTCCTAAACCTGCACCAAGAGCTAATGAGTTTCATTAACTCCACCACTACCACTACCACTACTGGTAATGTCATCGATCTCAATCCCAACTCTTCTTTGTCTAACCTTATAGGATTCAGTGGACCAAAGCAAATGCAGGAAGGCCTCCATCATTTTGTGCCTGCTCTCACGACTTGCACCTCCATTGAAGCCTCCACTCCTAGCCTTAACATATCCCATCAAAAGCAACAGCAACCCCAATACCAGAAACATCAACCCCAAGTATCCCAAACCAATTCTATGGATCTACCTGCTCAGGTACCCCAAACAAGTTATGTGGATCAACTAAACATCCAACCCCAAGTACTCCAAACCAGTTATGTGGCTTTACCAAACACCCGAATGCAATCACCCAAACCAAGAAGAAGGTAAATTATTAATATTTTTCATTCACAATCAATCATTTATTAATCTCATTACATCCAAAAAAAACTTGAAGCTTTTTACACACATAAATTCAGATAACATTAATAAAAATATATGTCCTACATTTACTTTCTGCAGAAAAACCCAAAAGAAGAAAAAGGTGAGGCATGTAACTGCTGACCACGTAACAGCTGATATGTGGGCATGGAGAAAATATGGACAAAAACCCATCAAAGGTTCTCCACATCCAAGGTACACATACACGCTCAAAATTTTCACGCATTTCAATATGAAGATGCAGAAGAGTAGTAATGTTTGACAAAGTCGTTACATTTTTCAGAAGCTATTACAGATGCAGCAGCGTGAAAGCATGTGCCGCGAGAAAGCTAGTGGAGCGAAGCACAACAGAACCAAGCATGTTCATCGTGACATACATCGGAGACCATGATCATGACAAACCGCTTTACCGAAATGTGCTCTGTGGCACCACAAGGGTCAAGCCATTAGCGGCCAATTTACCTGATACCTTGCAAACCAGGCCACCCTCCAATGTTGGGAGCGTGAGTTCATCGGTATCATCTCCCATATCGGTGTCTGATTATTTGGAGAACAATGATAACATGGTCATCAATAGGGAAATCGAAGGCCTTGACACAGAAAAAGGAAGTGAATCAGGTTTTGATGACGATGACGACATTCTGATACCCAACTTAGCAGCCATGTCAAACATCAACGAAATGAGATATCATTGTTTTGATGGCGGCGCCAAGTACGTGGGTGGGTCAGGTCCTAATAGTGCGCCTGGGTTGATCTAAACCATTTGTGAACCAGCTCTAAAAATAGTTAGCCCAGTCACTGTTGGGTGGACTAGTCCTAGCTCTTTAACCTATTATGCTCATCGCCACCTGCAAAAGTTCTTGGAAATCTTGGAATTTGGTCCTCTAAGATGGGGGAGTAACTTTAGATGGTAAAGTAAGTCATCCCAACTCTTTATTGTGATGAATTACTTTGAAAAGTCAACAGAACAACTCAATTAATGATTCTGATGACTTGCTTTACCTTCTAAGTGACTCACTCTCTTAAGAGGGGCATAATTCGGCCATTTTCTTGATTTAATAGCTTATTATTATTATTATTGTTGATGAATGAATAATAATTATGTTTATGATTTTATGTGTGTTATTATTAGAATGTTAATCAAATTAAGAAGGGAAGATAATTAATTTTGTGAAAATGAATGAGTGAAAGAAAATGAATATTTAGGCTTGGAATATATTTTGTAAGTGATTATGAAATTTTAATTTCATCAATTACAGTATAAAAATTCATAATAAGTTATGATTTTATGTGATATAAAAATTATGAGCTAATTGGAGTATTTCTTAAGCAATATAATTATTTTCATGCATTTAAAATTAAAGAAAATTATTGTTTCTAAATCCACTAGAAACCTTAATCAAACTGTGATGGTGGGTTTGAGAAGAAAAATTAAGGTTACCATGGATGTGACAAAGGGTGCACTTGTCACATGGTCAAAGCAACAACACTTTGAACACTTGTTCTCTTTCAATATTCCAACCCTCTCTATAAATGAACCTCTTCTCCAGTCCTGCAACCTCACAACTCTTCATTCTCGAGCCTTGCAGCCCCTGCGTTAGAGAGAGAAACTCCAGTTTCTCTCTACAAACTCAAAGTCATTCATCTTTATCTCTGTATGTTCTTTGAAGATTTCTTCCCAATTTCGTCCAAATTCTTGTTGAAATGTGTTTCTGGGAGTGGGAGGAGTGATTCTGGAGAGTTTGGGGCATTTTAGGGTTCGTTTTCGAGGGTTCTGGGTCGTTTTCACCGTTTTGAGTTTCGAAAAGAGATTTTCATCAAGGGCTTTCATAAAAAACATTCGTACATCATTCAATCATCATAAACTAGGGTTCTATCATGCAAATAGTTATTGTTCCCCAATTTCACCAATTCTCTAATCAAAGCCTTAGAGTTTCTAACGTAGAGGAAAAAGGTTTTGAGGCGAACCTACCTCGAACTCGGCCTCGAAATTGAATGTATAGCCTCTGAGATTATCTCCCTTACGATGATGCTTGTACACGACCTCGAGAATTCTGTAGGGAGTCACGTGATCAAGCTTGAATTGGAAGAAAAGGTTTGCATCCAAAAACAGAAACGGTAAGGACTTGAATTGAGTTTTCGAATACGAAAAGAACTCGGAATGGACAGAAGATTAAACCTTACCGATGGAAACTAAGAACCTCTGGAATTAGGAAGGTTGAACGTGGTCTTACTCCTTCCCAAGAAGAAAACACAGCAACCAAAACAGAAGAAGAAGACCGCAGAAAGAAGAAGCCAAACGTGCAGCAGAAATTGGACAGCAGCAGCAAAACAGAATTGGGGTAAAACCTGAATGTGTAGGCTCTCTTATGCACTGAATTCTCACTCAAATTCCCCCCCATAACTCAGAAATAACTCCCCCATAACTCAGCATAATGACCCCCATTAACCCTATTAAATCACCCATTAACTCTCAATTACTCACATGTTCAAAATTTGAATTTAAATATGATTTTTAGCTAATTAAGAAGCCTACTAAAAAATGGGTATTAAAAATTAAACTTTCTTTGCTAAGATTCGAACACTAGCCTTGCCAATCAAATGCTTAAGCCTCAACCGCTAAGGCACAACTCGTGTTGTTATAAATCAATCAAATATACTCCTTTACCCAAGTATCAAACAATTTTGTGAAGACTTTATTCATATCAAAACTCCAAGGAAAATACCACCGAACATTATTCAATCAAGAGTCTATCAAGGATTAGAAACTGAACTATACAATAGTTCGGGGACCAAAGCATAAATAATCCAAACTCAGGGACCAAAAATATCAATACTAAAAATATAGGGTCTTACAGGGAGCTCCGAGAACATACAAGAGGTCAGCTCAAACATGTAAGAATGCATATCAAACTCATAATGTGAGGAGTGAGTAAGAAGCGTCCCAAGAGAATGGTAGAACCTGTATTTATAGGCGTCGGAGGTGTCTCTACAAGTGTTGGGGAAGCTCATAAGTGAGGCTTTTAAGCGGGAGTGGTTGTAGGCCGAGCGGTCTATGAAGTGCTTTCCCTTCGGCCTGTGTTCAGGCCGGTCGGATAAGGTACCACTAAGCCGCGACTGCTCGTCCCTTCGCCAGGTCGTGTAGGCTGCCTCTTAGGTGTATTCTAAAGAGCATCCCTAGTGGGTCAAATGCTACACCGTTGGGTCATATGACTGAAGAGGCGACTGGAACAGGAGTCCCCCAACTTGGCATGGCATGTGTTGGCATGTCAAGCTATATGAAGCTTTTGGCCGAGGTCCTTCTGCTGTATCTTGGAGCCCCCCCTGCATTTGAATGATGGGCCCTCCGCAATCCCACAAGTCTCTTTGATTTGTTTTGACCCGATTCTCTTCTGAGGCCTTAGGTTCCGTTCGGTGTTACAATGATCCGAGTTAAAGAGATGGAGTTTTCGGTAAGACCAGATGTGACCTTGCCGAGCTGGTTGTACCCTGATGCGAGTAGGAAGTGAACTACCTAAATCATTTTACCTATTTCCTTCCTTTTAGATGTAGCTTTTGATTCTTTATTGGGAACTGCAAGTGCCCTCATATAATTATTGGTTTGCGGGAGTGTCTCTTCCTTCTCGTAAAGTTTCATTCTTCACGAGTATTTTCAACACTCCCGCCTCCTCACAAGATCCATAGCTTCTCGTTGTAACTATTTTTGCGCGTAGTGGGTTCCCATATATTGGTAAGTTACCTTTTCCTTCGTCTCTTCCTTATGATTAAAGGGAAGGATGGTCTTCTTCTTTCTTTCTGAGGATAACTATGACAAGGGTGATAACCCTATTTTTCTTTCCTTTTCTCTAGACTCCTTAATCAAAGGGTTAATGGTTTACTTGGTCCCTGTGGTTGTACCAAGATTTGGAATTGGTCCCTCCCCGGAAAAAAGTTTGCAAAAGGTCCCTGTAGTTGGTCAAAGTTTGAAATAGGTCCCTGCCAGAGACCGGAGCTCCGGTGAGTGCACATGTGGCATGCTGACTGGGTTAATGAAGCTGACGTGGTTTTTTTATTTTTTTTTATTAAATACAGGTCAGATTTTTAAAAAATAAAAAACAACTAATTAAATAAAAAAAAAAATCAAATCCCTAATTACCCTAACATTATTCCCAAATCAAACATTATTCCCAAATCAATTACATTTCATTTAACCTAATTCCCAAATCAAATACCCAAATCAGATTTAGAAACTCAAAACCCCAAAACCCAAGTCCCTCAACCTTCGACACCCTCGGTCCTCTTCCCCACATCGAGTCCTCGCCGCTGGTTGTCGCCGCCGTGTGCCTCGCCGCCGTGTGCCTCGCCGTCGTCGAAGCACCTCCTCGTTGCCGTCCTGCTTCTCGTCGTTCTGCCTCCTCAGTTTCGTTGTCGCAGAGGCTTGCTTGTTCTGCTCTCAACCTTCGACACCCCTGCTTGTTCTCCCTCAACAAACCCCTTTTCTCGTTGCTGCTGTTCACCATTACAACAATGTAAGTCCCCTTTCCCCTTCTTCATCATGTGGTTTGTTAGGGTTTGATTTCCCCTTTATCCTTCCCACTCAATACATAGAATATGTTGATTGTTGATGTTCACAGAGATTAGGGGTTAGGGGCTTTGGTACAACGTGTTACTGTACATTGATATTGGTTTGGGTTGAGTAATTTACAGTGATTGTTGTTCCTATCTCCTTTTGCAGTTTGTTGGAAATGCCATTTTGTGTTGTAATCTTTTTGGTTCTGAATCATCATTTAGATGCCCAATTTTTTTTTGAATGCTTAGATAGTTGTAGTTTGTTGGAAATGCCATTTTGTGTTGTAATCTTTTTGATTTCTGATTGAACAATTATTTTTCCTTGAATGCAGTTTGCTGAATGGCTTTTTCGTTGGTGGTACATCACGGAGGTTCTTTTAGAATGACTCCTTTTTGGCATTATTTTGGTGGGAGAGTCAGTACTCATCCGGGACAAGATGAGGATAAATGGTCTCTGTTTGAAGCTCAAGACATTGTCAAAGAACTTGGTTATACCTCATTTGCTATTTGGTGGAGAACAACGGAGGATGCCGCTGATCACCTTTTCAGATAGGTTTGTTGTCAGCTTAGGGGATAAGAGTTGCAGCTGCAACTTCTGGGATCTGAATGGGTTCCCGTGCAGACATGGTGTGGCTGCCATTTCATGGAAGGGTCATGACCCTCTTGAGTATGTCCACCCATTTTACAAAAGAGCAGCATATTTCGAAACATATTCACAGGATATAACCCCCATTGAAGGGCCTAGTCAGTGGCCAGTGACTCCTCAGGATCCTGAATTTATCCTCCCTCCTGCATACAAAAGGAGTGCTGGTAGACCTAGAAAATTGAGGAGAAGGGACCCATACGAGGATCCCGAACCTGGAAAATTAAGAAGAGGAGGAGTAGCCTTAAAGTGTGGAAGATGCAAGAGTTTTGGCCATACTGCTAAAAATTGTCAGAACATGGTATTACCTGAAGAAGAGCCAAAGTGTGGTAGATGCAACACACTTGGACACAAATCTAAAAAATGTCAGAACATGGTGCTTCCTGTAGAACAAACACTTGGTGCATCTGCTCCAGAAATTACTACTCAGGCTGCCCAATCTAGCCCACCTCCACCAGCTGCTCCTCAATCGACTGCTGCTGCTCCTAGAGCTGCCAAGGTACATAAATATGATTTTAATTTTTCATTTCAAATTTTAAATTAGATATTTGCCTATTTCACTCATTAGTATTCTATTTCAATGTAGAGAGGGTTCAACAAGTGCGGTATCTGCAAGGCTTACGGTCATAACAAAAGAAAATGTGACTACAAGACAAGAGCTGCTGCTGGTCAAGTTCAGCAATCAGCAACTAAATCTGCCCCCTCTTCTGCTCCTGTTGTACAGGTCCCAGATCCCATTGTTGCCACTCCTCATGCTGCTGTGTGTCCAGATCCAATTATTGCTACTGCGACTGCTCCTCTAGCTACTGACTCAGTTGTAGAAGCTGCAGACCAAGTATGGTATCATGCAATTACTTATGCTGTTTCAATGGAATCTTAATTTAGACTTTGCACAAGGATAGGGAAAGTAGAATGGAACCATGATGACTTACTTATGCTGTTTGTATTTTTCAGATTTGTGTTGATGAGGCTTTGACAAGATGGAGTCTACTGCTTGCTGCCATGATTGAAAAGAAGAAACAAGTACGTCCCGAAGGTGTTGAAGATGCTCCAACCTCTCTTGTTGAAGATGAAGCAAATCTGAATGTCAATGAGCAGGGACCATGAAGTGTTCTTTATAACCAAGAAGCTGATTTTTATATTTTGGATGCACAGTTGTAGCTATTTTATATTTTGGACCACTGCTGCTAATTGTCTACTTTATGGCACCCACCCCATGTGTGGACCACTTTTGTATTTCTTTTTTGTACATTTCGTGGGATGCTCAATGTATGGCAGCACCTTTTAACCCATTTTGTCCTTGGTTATATCAATGTGGTCCACCAAGTCATTTGAATATGTCTATTTTATGACAGGGGAATCAATGCATGTGGGTGTGAACCACCAACTTGTTTGAATTTTGGGTACCTTATCCCACTTGCTCAATGTGTGGTGTTGGACCTTTGCTGTAGATTATTATTGAAATCAATAAATATAACAGGTTCATATTGTGGAATTCAAATTCAATTACATAACAATAATTGTTCCAGAACATTTGGTTTGAAAAACCTTGGAAGAATACAATTGTGTTGAAGTTTTCTTTGATACATTAACAACTATTCCTACCCAAGAAATAACACCCTACTGAAACAATACAAGACAACAATGCTAAACCAAATGCAACCATCTTCTGGGCTCTCTCTGTCTCAACCTTCTTTTTAAGCTTTTTGGTCTTCTTTTTCAAATCTGTTATTCCTTCAACTGAATTTCCATAATTTAGCCACTGCGAATTTATGCTCCTTGTATCGTCTTCACATTCAGGACCATGTGTAGCTCCATCAATCCAGAAAAAAAAAACCACAAGTTCCTACCATCTGCATATACATTACAAAAAAAAAGTCAAAATCAAATACAGTAAATGGAAAGGAGAACCAAAATCAAATTCAAAGAGTTACACATAGACTTACATTCCAATTTCTGCATCTCAGGAACCTCCTACCAGAGTTGTTAGCAGTCCCAGCAGTGTAAATCATGAGGGGAACACCACATGCACACTTTGCCTTTAGACCTGCAGATCTGCCAGTACCACGTGAAGAAGATGCAGAAGAACTGGCCATTTTAGTTTGCAGGAGAGAGGCAAAACCACCCAAGAAAGGCACGAACAGGTCCAAAATTTAGATGCCTCGATCTGTTCCAGGAGCACAACGAAAATGATGTATAAAAAGAAGAGGAAGAAGAGGACGCAGGGGAAGAAGAGGAGGAACAGGAAAACCACGAAGAAAGAAGAACAAGATGAGGAAGAGGAAGAAGATGAAGCCAACGAAGAAGAAGAACAGAAAGAGGACGAGGAAGACATTCAAGAAATAAAAGGAACAACGAACCTGTCTTCAGCTGCTGCGTGATTGATTTGGGGAAGAAGAAAGGGGAATTAGGGATTTGGTCTATTTTAATTTAATTAGTTGTTTTTTATTTTTTTAAAATATGACCTGTATTTAATAAAAAAAAAATAAAAAAACCACGTCAGCTTCATTAACCCAGTCAGCATGCCACATGTGCACTCACCGGAGCTCCGGTCTCCGGCAGGGACCTATTTCAAACTTTGACCAACTACAGGGACCTTTTGCAAACTTTTTTCCGGGGAGGGACCAATTCCAAATCTTGGTACAACCACAGGGACCAAGTAAACCATTAACCCTCAAAGTTTCTGCGGATCCTGACGAACTTCCTTTGTCTTTTGAAAAATCTGGATTCAACTTGTCAATTCCTCAGGATCTCCTCTTAGATTGTCCTATTGAGATTTTTCCTAACCGTTCATAGCCACTAGATCTCCCTGCTCCACTCCCTGCACTCTTAGTATCTAACCCAAGAAGTTCATCCTCCATGTCTAACCAAGGCTCCAGGGCTTCTTCCTCCCATTCTAAGGTTCTGGAAGATTTTTCTAGGGTTGATCTCGAAGTCCAATTGTCTTGCTACTATTTCAGTTTCTTTAGCCGAAGCCGGCCTCCCCTCTCTAATCGGGAACCAGGAAGCCAGGGGGCTATGCCTTTCGTATCCCTGGGAAAGGTGAATGTGCACATTTGGAATCTGTTCAGGGCTTCTTCGTGTATTCCTTCGTGCTCTCCAAGCTCGGAGTTCTGATCCCCTTTTCAGATTTGGAGATTCAAATCCTAACCCATCTTTGTGTCGCACCTTTTCAATTTCATCCATGCTCCTAGGGTTTATTCAGAGCTGTCAAGAACCTCTGCATCTTTCTTGGAGTCCCGATCATTAGTTCTCTCTTTCTCCATTTTTTCCAACTTAACCGGTTGGTGAGTTCTACCCCTGGTTTTGTCAACCTTAAGAGTCAGTCATATTAAAGTCCTAGATAGGCCTTCCTTAGATGGGTGAATAAAAGATGAATTTATCCAAGCTGAGATCTCCGACCAGGTTTCCCTGTACGTGGTCCCTTTCTGTAAGGAGGAAAGCGGCAAAAATATTTTCCCGCAGTCCTGGAACCGTGACCACCTGAACATGGACATTGTAGAATTCACAATCTCGTGCTCTCATCTCTCCCCCCAGGTGAAGGCCTGTTCTGATTTGCTTCTTAATTTTGTTGGCAAGGCGAATGCAGTTTTCCCCTGTGACATCCTTTTCGAGACCCCTTCCGCTCATCTGCACAAAGAGCTCTGTGAGTATACTGACACTTCCTTATTCCAGTAATTACCAGTTTTCTTCTTTCATTTCCCTCATTATGCTTTACGCTCTTTTTTGGTGAACGTGACCTCGATATGCTCGGCCTCCACCTTGCTATCGCGGATGTTATTTGTAACATCCCGTATCTTCAGAAGGTAATTGCCTTAAGCTATTACCTTAACTACTATGAGAGATAGAAACCTTAGATCTATCTCAATAAATTATAAAATATATCTATATAGTACTAGTGTGTATGGATGAATTGATTGTAGTAGATATGATTACTAGG
Source organism: Acmispon strigosus (assembly GCA_030819835.1). Classification (NCBI taxonomy): domain Eukaryota; kingdom Viridiplantae; phylum Streptophyta; class Magnoliopsida; order Fabales; family Fabaceae; genus Acmispon; species Acmispon strigosus. Next base: position 29,620,960 of record JAUAMA010000002.1, read on the forward strand.
AAAGTGTAGACATGACATTGGCAATAGGAACCCCATTTATTCTGGTCAACTCTCTTGACAATAGCCGGTATTGTCTCAGAGTGGTCGTAACCAAAGCCGAGCCAGTTGACTGAGAGTACTGACTACTCATGATTCTGGACTCTGAGAGAGGGAAAATAATTCAGGTGAAACCTTATTGCATAGGGTTTACTTGATAATATTGTCATTTTCGTACGGTAGTGACAACACGACGGTGTGTGCGACCAATACGGTGAAACCGGTCACTATGTCTGATGTACATGTTGATAGTAATAAAACCACACAAGAAAGGGGGGTTTGAATTGTGTGTGTGATTTTTAAAACCTTTTTCACAAGATAATTATTATTAGTTTAAAAGAGTTTATCAAAAGTGTGCAGCGGAAATAAACTTAAAGGTTGAACAATAAAGCACACACGATATTTATCCTGGTTCACCCCCTTAATCGACAGGGCTACGTCCAGTCCTTGGCATCACCAAGATTTTCACTATTTAAACAAATTAGTACAAGTGTTCTCAGGGACTTCTCCCAGTATTCTGAGGACTACTCCTTTACAAGTATTCTAGGACTTCTCCTTTATCTCTCGAGTGTTTGACAGGACTCCTCCCAATTCTTTTTCAAGAAGGTTTGTTTTCTACAAGAATCTCTTCCGCAAGAGTGGGTAGAAAATATGAAGAGCTAAGTTCAGAGATGGTATACAAATTAGTTCTCTGAATGGCTTGTGTGAGAAAGGATAAGAGTTTTCACTCTGTAAGGGATTTCACACTAGTTGGCGACGGAACTCAGAAAAATGAGAAGGTTAAGGTTACTGAGTGTCTTGGCTTAAAGCTTGTTCAAATCGTAGATAGACTTGGAAATTTTGAATGCTTTGATTGTGTATGAGTCGCCAAGTTGGAGCTGAAGCTAAGTCCACTATTTATATCTTCAGTAGGATGATAACTGTAGGCTTTGGTGAAGATCTTTAAAAATAGTTCCGTTGAATTTCTGCTTGATTGTCAGTAACGAATACTTCTGCATCTGCTACTACATATCTCGGGTATGCTCAGTTGTTGTAACAGAAAATCTGTTTTTGTTGTTTAAAAGATCTTTGGATTGTTAGGAGTTAAATTCGAATTAAGAGATAAAAATTAGGAAGATAAAGTTAAGTAACAGAATTGTTAATATCTTTTAAGAGTTTTGAACTCAGTTTTCTCATCTAAACAAATAGCAACACTTAGGCAACATAAGAGCACCTGGATTCTCCTGAGCACGTTTCTTTCTCGAAGATCAAACGTTCTTTTCCTATCTTTCCAGAGTTCAAAGGTGAGAAAACTCTAAGTTCTGTTTCACGTAAGGGTTTAAAGTTTAGACCATAAATTCTAATAACTTTTCCTTCTATCCAAGGGTTCTATCACGAAGTTTTCCAGCCTTTTCCTTCGACAATTCATTCTCAAGTCCTGAACGAACAAGCATTGTCTCTTCCTTTCTTGATTGAGCAGACACAAGGTAGGTTCTTTCTCTTGTTCAACTTTGGCCAAGTTTTGTAAAACAGCCCCTGTTTTCTTCCTTGTCTTTTGTACTCGGATTTCCGGGTATAGTTGGAGTCTCTTTCGACATTGTTGAATTTTTTTTATGTCCTTGCATGGTTGGAGATCAAGCTTATGCAATTCTATGTTTGACGGTAAGGGTAGTTCGATCTTAGAGTGTCTCGAGTCATGCATGCCTTATATTGTTTTGCTTGTGGTTTCTCTGTTTTTTGTGTTGGACGATGTGATCTCAAATTGAATTTCCTAATTGAGTATGTTATTACCTACTGTTGTGGTTATTGTATTGAACGACATGTTTTAGAATTGAATGTCTTAATTGATTCTGAATATTACCCATTGACGATGGACTGTTGTATTATGTTACTGAGGCTGAAACTTATTACTTGATCGTAACTATAACATGTTGATGTTGTTTACTGAACTGAATTGATTATACTACATATGCTATTATTATGACCTTTGGGATGTTATGAACTGTTGGTTCACTTGATGATGATTATTGTCATAGCATATGCATTATGTAGGATTTTTAAGGTTGGTGTGAAGACACTTTTTCCCGTGGGATCTTCCTTAGGTGATGTGGCGGCACTTTGTTCCGTGTGATCTACCTTGAGGGTGATGTGGTGGTAGTTTGTCTCACGTGATTGTCTTGGCCTCGTTTGGGTGAAATTCTTGTCATAGTTAAGCATGTAGCTATTGATAGGACTAACAAGCATATTCTATTATTGTATTTTTCAATAATGCAAATTGATATCTTGATTAATTGTACCGTCCAATGTGTAAACTGATGTGTTGTTGTATCGTTCAATGATGATAAATCTGTTGTTGTATCGTTCAATGATGATAAATCTGTTTTGTATCGTTCAATGTTATTGTATCGTTCAATGTGTAATTTGATCTTTTGATGATATAACGTTCAATATGGAAAACTGATATTCTGTTCTTTATCGTTCAGAGTTATATTTGACGTTTGCTTCCAGATTTCCTGTATCGTTTAGGGTCTTATAAACTTGTCATTACTTGTTATTTTTACTGTAACTTTTGGAATGATGATTCGTTGTTGCTCATGTTGTCTTGTTTTAAGGAGTTAACCATTTTCTGCTTGTTTTGTTTGTTGTTTGGGTGTTTAACGCTATAGATGATCAGATTGATGATTCACATGATGATTGACTATGTGCAAAGCTTAAAGAGACGTTGGAGTAGCATGAAGACTTGAAGATTTTATTTCCGCTATTTTCATACATTAAGTATTTGGGCACGTTGTTGTGCAAACTTAAGTATTATTTTCTTGTTCATACGCTGATTATAATTAATATAATTATGGGTATTCTTATATCATATTAGTGTTGACTTTCTGTTTTAAAAACTGAGTTTGACAGAGGTTTTTCATAAAAGTTTCCGTATTTACTATGTGACCCCTGACCCAAAATTTGGGCGTTACAACCATCAATAATACCATCAGAATCGACATACATATCCTTCGAAATGGTGTAATAGGATCCTGGGGAAAACAACAGCTTGTAGTTCAACCACTTAGGGAGCAAGTCGTATGATTCTTTCCAATCGCCAAAAACCTTTGCAAGTGCTTGCTGCTTGGTTTTCCATGCTTTAAAGTATGACGCCTTGTACTTAACCTCACCAGTGATCCTCTCTTGTATAAGAGAAACAGGAATAGATGGTTGGATACTTACCATGTCTGCGACATTACAACAAATTTGTAAGTAACAATTAATTTTTTGGAATTGAGATATAATAATCATGAACAAGTACCGCACTTTGAATGTATTCAGCAATGAAGTCGGATGTCAACTTGTTGTGGTCTTGAGAATTCATCGCATTCAGAAACGTATGTGGACCTTTCCATTTGGATATAACTCATTTACTTGTTTGTTTGGATTCCATCGCCCTCATCCTCCAAGCGCATCATTCTGTCGAACTTGGACACCTGGCGGTGAAGTATTTTGGTTTCGATTCTCCTAAAAGATATATTTGATTCACCTTGAAACAGTACTACTTCATGGCCATCTGAACATCGCGTTTGCTTTCAAAACGCAAACCCTCATATAGTTCATCACCTGTCTCCCAAGATCCAGGCACATCCAAGCCAGGGAAAAAATCCGTCTCTTGGTCTTGGTGATCCCAGTCAACATAGGTGTAGTGTGAAGAAGAATTCCAAAATGGGGTGGTGGTTGAGAACCCTGTAATTGTAGATATTTAAAACACAAACCCTCATATAGTTCATCACCTGTCTCCCAAGATCCAGGCACATCCAGGTCAGGGAAAAAATCTGTCTCTTGATCTTGGTGATCCCAGTCAACATAGGTGTAGCATGAAGAAGAATTCTAAAATGGGGCGGCGGTTGGGAACCCTGTAATTATAGATATTTAAATCAACAAAGGAAATTTTAAAAATAGATAAAACACCTCAAGAGATAATATGAACTGCATGTACATACCAGGAGGTTCAGAATGAACATTCACCGGCATAGGCGATGCAGGTGGAGGAAGAGGAGGTGTCATCTCAGCTCCAGGATTACTGAGCAAGCCACCCTCGGCGTCCGAGTCAGATGAATCTCGTTCATTGAGAATTCTTTCCTCCTCATCATGGTCTTCATCTGAAATAATGACATTAGCATCCACATTATCAGCATCAGGGTAGACATCATCGTTGGCCAAATTAACTGAGCCCCCCAAATTAATTGTCTCTAGTTCAGCAACAGGTTTTGCAGTATGTCTAGCACCTTCATCACTCATCATCTGTTGGGTATTCATCAAATACGTTGATACTGGTATTGATGAACTTCCGGCCTTAGATATATCAACGTACAACTCCAGCATTATCGTCATATACGATTGACTAAAAGCATCCATCATCACACACACATCATCATTGTCACTTATCTAAAGAGCTATATAAAATATCGGGTTAGATGAAACCATAAATCTATTTGTGACGCTAGAGATAACCCGGTTACTTCTAAGCTTCAGTTTGTCGTGAATCTTCCTCTTCAAACGGTTGAAGGAAATGTCGGGTTTAAGATGCATGGATTTTTTCTGGCCTTCAAACGTAACACCTTGGTTGCCATTGAAAATTCTACCATTGTAATATACAAAAGCAATTATTTGGCTCATCGTTGGGATTTCTGGAGATTACGAAAAACGTATTGAGAGTTAGAGGAATTTGATGAAGTTAAGAAAACAAGAGTTTTTTCATGCAACTCTTCAGGGTGTGAGGATTGTGAAGTCAGAATGGGAGTTTATAGTGTTTAGGATTCGCAGGTTTTTTTGTGAATGGCATATCTCGTGTTCCGCATGGGCAACTTTTTCAACACCATTCGTAGGTTTTTTTTTTTAATGCCAAAACACCGTGTTCCGTGTGGGATTTTAATATAGAATTCGCAGCTTTTCTTTTGAATCCAGTTTACAAAGGATTCGATGCTTTTCTTTTGAATCAAGTTTGTAAATGATTCGCAGGATTTTCTTTGAATCCTAGTCAGAATGCCATTCGCAGCTTTCCACGCGAATCCTGGTCAGCAAAATCTTTAAGCCATTCGCAGGAATAGCTGTGAATCCAGGTGCTCCAGGCCACGTCGGCTCCAAAATTACTCCAGAAGTCTAATATTTTTTTCATATCCAGATTTGCAAATTTTTTTTCCATTATTCCAAAAAGAAAGCCAATACCATAAGGGTGTAAATGTAATTTAACTATAAAATTCCATGCCTCTTAACAAGTAAATATGTATTTTCCCTCTCCTCTCCTCTCCTCCCCTTCCCTCCCCTCCCATCCCCTTATTAAAATTCATCCCTTTCCTTCCCTTCCCCTCCCCTCCACTATTTTTCTCTTCACCCAAGGGTGCAATGCAAAGAAGGGCTTTCCCCACACGTGTTGGTTGCACGTTCCATCTGAGTGTCCTGAAGCAGCAGAAATTAAGAAAGAAAGATATTTCTGAACCTCATTCAATCCTTACGTGTTCTCCCTATTGGCGGTTTGGGTGAAATTGGGATGAATTGCATGCTTGTTGGGAACCATGACCGTTGATGCTGGTATCATGTTTCCAGAGTGAGTCCCTAAACTAGTTGCAACAAAGATTGCACTCTTAAAAGCTCATTTTTTGAATTACTGTTTGTTATGGTTTCTTTTTGTTGGTTAATTACTTAATTGATAGTGTAATGACACTTATTTCTTCAGCCACGATGAACATGGAATCCAAAAGGTCATTCTTCAAAATATAATAGCTAAAATTTCAGTACAATATAGGGTGGGTCTGTGCTCCAAGCTTCAAGCCCACAAAAGCTCCTGTATGGTGGGTTTGTTAATTACAAAACCATTCATGTTATTTTCTTCAACAGTGTAAGTTTTTGAGATGATTAGTTCATAATATGTTTTTTTTTCTAGCATATTTTGTTCTAACAATGTACTTTGTCCTTTTTATATGTCTCTTCTTAACATAACTCAGCTTGGTTCACTAGGTCATCCCAGCTTTGAGTTCCAATACACCAATTTTTGCATCTTCTTGTACAATGGAGGTATTTGGCAAGAAAATATATTTATGTAAAAGCTACTTTTTAATTTGTTCAATTTCTGCGTACATCAGTGATATTGTTCTGTAGGAAGTGATACAAGGTAGATGTTAGTGCCAAAATATCTTGAAGTTGACTAATTCAGTTCTTCAATTTTAGTCACTGAATGTTTGTTTTCACAATTTTGTCATCAAACATCTGTTCTTTGCTTTGTTTATTGCTGTCCAGAGAAGGTGAAACCATTTCTTTTTTGACAGCTTATAATAAACGTTTGAAGGAGCATGGTATATTTCTTCCATCTAGACTCAAAGTATTTACAACAGAGAAGAAGTTTGTAGCTGGGCTATTTGAGGTAGAACCTATCAGAGTGAACCATTCAATTCCTGATTAATGTGAACCTATCTCAGTGCATTGTCTCTTTCATTTACCTTGAATCTCCTGTTGCTGAACAAGTTGATTCAATAGATTGACGAGACACCACTAGATAGGAATTTTTTTGATTGGGAGGCTTTAGAGAATCTCTCTAAAGAAGGAGTAACATTGGTAAGTCCCCATATTCCAGTTTTTAGATAATTTTTCTTGACCTTATTCGCTGGATTTGACATTAGGGAAAAGATAAACTTGATGCTATTTGAAGACCATGAGGATTTCATAGGCTACTAATTAACAGTTTCCTTGAGTTGCATATTTTCTAATATGCTGGTTTCCTCTGAGTGGTACCTAAATAGCCATGTTTCCACTTTTAAAAAATTTCAAGTTGATTTATTTTTTCTTTGGTGATAGACCTTTTAAATTGTAGTCTTGATTATGGCTAGTGGCAATCCTTTTTAACATGTTTTTCCCTTTCTCAGTACTGTTAGAAGGATATTTTTCTCCAATTGTTTTATTTCTTCTCTGTTGAATTTGCTATTATGCACTATAAAAAGTTAGTCTTAGATCCATATGCATGCTTGGTTATTTTTTAACATGATCATTTTTTTTTTGGTTCATCGAAAAACCGTCCACCGATCATATAGAATGCTTGTTTTGTTTTGTTTTTTCTTTTTCTAAAAATCAAATATGTATCCTTTTCTTCTTTTATCTTAAATGTCGACAAAAGAAAGAAACTCACGTTATGTACATTGCTTTTTAGATGATGAGTGATTCAACAAATATACTCTCTCCTGGAAGGACAGTCAGTGAATCTTCTGTTGAAGATGCACTGTTGAGACATATTTCAGCTTACAATGTTTGGAGACTTTACTTCAGTATTCTGCCTAGTTTGTTGGATTTAATTTCTTGTTTACCACATGTATATAAGGTAGTGTTAAGACTTCTAGGCCATATAGAAGTCTAGTGCTGATGAGCTTGTTTTGTTGACTAGGTTCTAATCAGTAATTAAGTGCAAGTAGGCGTCACCAGTTATGTTTTTTGGGAGATTAGACTGATTACTGCTGATCAGATTGATTAACTAATTTGGCTGCTAGAGGAAATTAATTGCAAGTAGATAAATCACCACTTATAAATGTTGCCTATTTATTTTAACATACGAGCCTATTCTGGCATCTTGCAGTATCTTTGTCTTATCTTGGAACTATACTTTCCTTTTCCTTTTGTTAGGATCTAATATTTAAGGGTTTTTGTTTATTTTAATTTAGAAGTCTATCTCTTAGTTTAAGAGACGTCTATTTTTTAGTATCTTTTATTTTAGGAGTTGATATTTTATTTTGGGGTGAGATATCTTTTAGATTAAGTGCATCTTTTATTTTGGTAATTTATCTTATTTCTTGGGGGATAAGTTATGATTAGTCTATTTAAGTGCCCCATCATTAGGTTAGAGATATATTTTGAGAATTATCGAGTTGTAAAGGAACCGGCCCAGGAACCAGCCTCTAGGTTATCAGAGGATTCGATCTCTTAGTTCTTATTTATCTTTGAGTTTTATTTTAATAATATCAGTCTTTTATTCAAAAAAACACTAAAAATATTCCTCTTCTCTCTACCGATTTGCCGTTGATCCAACCTTATGGATCCGAATTCCACCAGCACTGCTGGATCTCTTTGCCTCTACCACAACTACCACTTCCACTAGCAGCCATCACTGACGTTGCAAAAACAAAAAAACACTACATCGCGACTATTCACTGTCATTGTTCATCCGCTACGGTTCACCCGCTGCTATTCACCGTCAGTGTCCGCCCATGCACTGTTCACCATCATTGTTCATCTGCTGTTTGGGTTTTGCTTGCACCTGACCATTCGCGCACTGATCTACTGCTTTTGCTGTTATGGGCGTTTATTGTTTTTCTTTTCCCAAGTTCTTGCCGTCATGGACGTGGAGGAATGGGAAACTATTGTTGAGGAGTTTCCGAAGTTCAAAGGAGTGTATCCAGTGTCTAATTTCTGTGTGTGTGATTTGTCCTCTTGTTCAAAATCGAACTGTTAGGTTATTCCTGGTAATGAGTCTCGTGTGATAGAAATGCTAAATCGCATATCAGAGATTGGATCGACAATAGTTGTGGGGAAAAATGAAGGTTTGCACATATCTGGCCATGCATATCGTGGAGAACCGGTAAGTTTTTCATTGCATGACAGTGTTTCTTTTTTATTCTTTTTTTCATTATTATTTTTCTCATCTTTGTCTATTCAATGTTTTTTCAAGATACGCAGCATTTACCAAATCAGTATTCCTATTCTACCTAGAAGACCCTCCCACATCATGAGAGTCCTCGAAATCAATCGACCTGCCAAACCTTTTTTTTTTAGCCAAAAAGGATGTATGTAAATATGATAGCACAAAGGGTGCTAGAAACCCATATACATGAAGATAAGAAAGAAAATAAAAAGAAGAGGAAAATTACTCATATTGAATTAGTCCCTATTGAATTACTCCTATTTTAGCCACCAACATCTATTTACTCCTACATCACCAGTGATGTCATCAACACTACAAGATTTCACCAAAATTAATCACCCATCAAGATTCTTCCTGTTATACAAGTGAGCGGGCATTGCGACCATTCATATAGTGAGAATTGGAACTCTTTCAAAATGCTCCTTAGCCAGCTCCAAGAAGTAAATTTGATTCTTTCCACCACTTTTGTAATGTCGACCTGTTCTGAGTTAAATATAACATCATTCCTGAAAGTCCATATGGACCAAATACAAGATGCCCAGATAGCCAACCAGTGAGGCAATTGATCGGTAGATATACCCAGAGAGTGCTGCGCAAAATGAGACTCAAAGGAAGATGGCAGAACTGTGCTTGTTCCCACCCACCTATAACATCGAGCCCAGATCAACCAAGCCACTTTGCATGAGAAGAAAAGGTGCTCAAGGGATTCTTCCTTATCATGACAGAGCATGCAGAGACAATGTTGAGAATTAGGAATCACTTTCCGCTTCCTCAAATTGTCCTTCGTTTGAACTCTGTTAAGGGAGGCCTTCCAGATGCATGCCTTGACCTTTGAGGGCACTGTTAATCTCCAAATGTTCTTATACATGTAACTATCACCCGAGTCATGATGACCCACCTGAACAGCATACGCAGACCTTACTGTATACCCACCTTCTTCAGATGCCACCCATACCCACTTATCCTTCCTTCCACAAGTTGGCATAAAAGATTGGACTTCTATCAAGAAATTATCCATCATCTCCCTCTCCCATTCAAACCATTCCCTTCTCCATTTAAATTCCCAGGTCCACCTGTTCTGTATCCAATTTCCCAACTCCCCAATGGTATAGTCTTGTTGCAAGGATAGGTCGAACAGACTCTTATATTTATGCTTCAAACACAAGTCATTGCCATCATGTTTATCATGCTAGAATAAGAAATCATGTCCATCTCCTATAGTTTTCCTCACATTATCCTGGTACCACTCCATACCGTTGCCACAAACTTTTTGCAGATCCCGCCACCAAATTGAACCCATGCCCGTGTCTTTGTCCCACCAACCAATTCCCAAGTTGCCATACTTTGAGTGCAATACTTTAACCCACAATCTTTCTTTTTCTGCCAATATTCTCCATTTCCACTTTGCAATTAGAGCTTTGTTGAACACAGAAATGTCTTTAATTCCCAGCCCACCTTCGCTTTTGGCTCTGCAAACCTGATCCTCCTTCCCACATAAACTGATACCCTTTCCTTTCTCCATGCATGCAAGCCCTAACCAAGAGGGAAACATTTTCGTAGAGATAAGAAAACGAACCACTTTGCACTCCCCACCTGAAAGATGTCACTCCAAGTAGATCTTGGAGACCACACTTGTACAATGCTGTCAAACCCTATAAAGGGAAACCCTAGCAGAGCCAGCCGCACGTCAAGACCCATTTGTAAGGTTTGCATTGGAGGGCTAATTGGTTTCTCAAATACAAAACTTATTAATCTTATTATTGAAAATTATAAAGATAATTAAACTACTAAAAGAAGTTAATTAACTGTATCACAACTCTTGTGAATGGAAAATTATTTTGGTTTTATGCTGGTGGGTCTTTTTGTTTGCACGACTGTGTTGGGTCTCCATTCTATAGGTCTCGTATGGATTTGATAGGATCTCGTTTCGGTTGAACTTGTCGTTATTTTTTCAATTTCTTCGGAGATTACTCCTAGTGGTGTGACGTTAGGGGTTCTTTGGTTGGCGTTTAAGTATGCTTGTGGGGTTTGTATTGAAGTTTTTGGGGGCTTTCACTGTAGTGGTTGAGCTTTTGCCAGCTTATTTTGTTGGCTTGGTTATTGCACTCTGGGATGTTTCTCAACTTTTTATATATCTAAATATATTTTGCTTTCAGAAAAAAAAAATTAATTTCTTTCTCAATTTATAATTGATAACTACTATTATAAATATTTTTAATTAACAATTAATAAATAATTTATTTTTATAAGAAACTGAAAAATTGATAATTAATAGTTAATATAATTAGTAACATAAAATATTTGTCAATAATTATTTATATATTTTCTCAGCTTTATGTTGATAGTTAAAAGTTTAGCTAGTTCTTATATTAATTTTTTAGTTATATGTGTAAGAAGTTTTATAAATAATATAAAAAGAATAATAATAATAATGATAATAAAAAAATAATAAATCTTATAGAAAATTTCAAGTGAATTTCACTTATATATAAATATTAGATATACTTAAATTTAATATTTTTTTGGTATTCTAACTTTAATAATTAATAAATTGTTATATATGAAAAATAGTACTTAATTTGATTTATTATTGTAAAGAAATTACTCAATTTTTATTAATAATTTAAATTAAAATAATATTTTTCTTAAATTTACAATATGAGAAATTGAAAAGTGGAATTAGTTCCAAATATTAAAGATTAGTTAATTACTACTAATTAATATTGTTATTAATGTAAAAGTCAAGTCAACTTTACAACTTTACATTAATAACAATACTAACTAGTTATTATATATATATATATATATATATATATATATATATATATATATGTATATATATATATAAAAGTAAAATTGACTTGACTTTTATTATTCATAATCTTTTATATTATTCATTATATTAATTACTATTTGTAAAAAAACTTAACTTTCTCATGTTCATATTTAAATATTAATATTATTTAAATTATATTTAATAATCACAACTTGATGTAAAAATTTAAAAAATAAGAATAATAAAAAGCAAAATTGACTTGAGGCTAATAACAATAGTAATTAGTTACTAATAACATTTTTATATTATTCATTATATTAATTTGGATGGAAGTGAGGCTGAATGTTGATGTGATAAACCTTGACGGGGTGAGTGTATTTTACTCTATTTTTTTAACCAACTTTCCTATATAATTTGAAGTCCCACATCGAGTGGTGATGAGTTATTTTCTATCCATCTCTACTATAAAATGAGAGTTGAGATTGAAATTAAGTCACAAAAAAACACATTCTTTTTTATCAGTTTTCAAATATACTGTCTTCACATATTTGACAGTATAGATAGGAGTGTTCATGGGACGGGTTGAGACGAGTTTGTCTTGACTTTTACCCGGCCCTAAATATTGATAGGGTCAGTTTCTAAACCCGAACCCGTCCCTAGACCCAGAGAGACCCAATGAGGTGCGGGTTTAACACAGACCCGACTATAAAATGACGGGTTCGGGTAGGCCCGAAAGACAAATTGGATATCAATTTCAAATCTCACCAAAGATTTATAAAAACATATCATTCTATAAAAAGAGTAAGTTTTATCCTATCAATTAATTATGGAATAAACTATATAGAACTGAAGTTTTTCATAACAATATACTTAATTGGAGAAAAGAATACAAATTATATTCACTTGAAACCAAACTATAAATGAAGATATACAAAACCATGTTTTGAAGTTAGTGTGTAAATAGTGTTGGTGGACGGGTTGGGACGGGTTAAATTTGACTTTCACCCGACCCTAAATATTGACCGGGTTCAATTTTTAAACCCGAAGCCGTTCATAAACCTGAAGAAACTTGAAGAGATGCAGGTTTAAGGGACATGGGCCGGGACGGGTCAAGGGACGAGGTCGGGTCCTGTACACCCCTAAGTATAGATACCAAAAGTCACTTACCTTCTGTCTCTTTTGTTTGCGGTAAGAAAGTTTTAGTTTTTTTTAAGCAATAAAAGAGCTTTATTTTTATTTTCTACCATAAAAATAAAAAAAGCTTACTTTCATAATATAAATAAAACATATAATATATATAATTCCTACCAGGGTCAAACAATAGAAATTATTTTACAACAATTACTTATGAGATTGTCTAAATCACTCAAGGTAAATATTGGGTAAAGTCACTTTAATCTTAGCCTCTTAGGTGACCAATATATTTTGACATGTATCATGAGATAGAATTTTGCATGTCAAAACATTATTAGACCACCTAAACTATAGTTTTACTTAAAAGTAGCAAATTATCAATTTAATTATATTAATATGAAACGGTTGTTAAAACACACATGTTGGTTTTTTATACCTGTATGGGCATGGAGGAACAACTAAAACATTTGCATGAAATACTCTATTGGCATCCATTGGATCGAGAGGGGATATTGTCATTAATGTTGCCTCAAGGGGGTTTGCTGCACTGTTGTTGCCCGGAGAGAGGACGGCGCACTCCATGCTAAAGATTCCTATACCAATAATCAAGGAATCAACATGACAAAATAACAAATAAATTTAGCACAATACGTGACGTGATAGTTAGCTAACTTTGTCCCTCGACCATGCAGAAGGGGGTTTCGGTCCTTGGCCATGTGAATTAAGCGCAAATTTTCGTCAACCTTTTACTGCTAAGTAACTATTTCTCACGACTAAGTAACTATTTCTCATGGCTAGAGTACTTGTCACTATTGTCGACCTCACAACATGTATAAGAAGTTATAAAAAAATATTTTATACACAATAATTTTAATTTATTCAAAGTTACCCCTGCCTAGCACGGGTAAATCCAACTAGTTTTCTCTAATTGAGTGCAAAATGACTTATTTTCTCCATGTTTTCACTTCCTGATTTCTTTCATAATTTCATCAATTGCCATTGATAGTGTCGAGCCAATTCTACTTTATATGAATAAATTTGGGTCCTCACTTTCTTTGAGACATCAATTTATACACACTCCCTTACAATTAACTATCTCACATTTTTCTTTGAATTATATCTTCTCTCTTCAACGACATCAAAGCGTGACTTACACGCACTAATCTTTTCCCTGGTCTTGGTTTTTCACACGTTCTCTTCTCCTGAAAATAAATCGAACACTCGATTTTGCCCTTTTTTTTTGTTACAATTTTGCCTTTAAATACATTATCTATTCTCTTTCATTTTCTTTTACTTAATTTTTTCCATTTCATCAAATCTTCCATTCTACACTGCGAGATCTTTGTAACATTATGGGCTTCAAATTGTATTGGTTTTAGAAATTCTTTTGATATTTAACCCAAAAAAATTGCTTTTGATATAACTATACTAACTAAGCATTTTAAGATTTATTTTTAAGGAAATCTTTCGCATGTATAGAAATGTTTATATTTATGTTTACCGAAAATAGTACAGTTGCCCCAACGGCAACAATAATTTAAAAAACATAAATAAAATCACAAATATTTGAAAATTTATTTGATAAAAATAATTTTAATACATAGGTATTTGTTTTTTACTTTTTAAAATTTCAAAATTAATTTGAATGATTCAAAGTTGTGTAACAGTTCACCAAAAAAATAAGTTGTGTTACAGTTATTTTTCACATTTTTCATATTTGTTTTCATCTAATCAAATTCTAATATTATAATTATAATATAAATACAAATATAGAAATACATATTCCAATTTTCCATAAAACAGTTTTAAAAATTAATTAATCTAGAATAATCCACCATGTATCAAGTTTTTATTATATTAATTTGAGTGAGGCTATCACTTTCTTCACTCTCTCAAATAATTTTATTAATAATTAAAATATAGTAAAATTATGTTTTGGATGCGCTGTTTGGTAGGGACTTGTTCTTCCCTTTGTTGGATTGGGGCGTGGGTTTTATCCTCTTTTTTTGAGAAGGCTGTTTTTTTGGGTGTCGGCCACTTCTCTAGGGTGTATATTCCTTCTTAATATATATATTTTATCTTTCGAAAAAAATTATTGGGCTAAAAGACTAGTTGAATTAAATTTTCAATCGTCAGCAATTAGCCCCGACATGTTTAGTAGGGCATCAACGGGTAGTAATGATGAGGATGTCACATCGAACAACAATCATAAGCTCTAGAGAGGTTACATAAGAATTTCAACTTCCAGCATTTTCCTCTAGATTATCTTGGAAGTTAGAAATTTTGTATACATGACAATGTTAGAAGATGAAATATCCTACAAATCATGAATCAGGGTTTACAATGGAAGAGGATATACTTCATATTCTATCATGGCTAAACATTTCAAAGGGCTTAATAAGAGGGGTTAAGAAAAAAAAGATGATTTTTGGTTAAGAATACAAAACAACTATAATGAGCATCATATTCATTTATGAGAGAGAGGCATATGCACTAAAATCTCATTGACAAAAGATAAATATTGTGACTCAAAAGTCCATAGTGTGCTACAATTACAAACAAGCACTTCAAAAAAAAAAAAAGTGCAAGATCAAAGAATGATGACATGAATGATGTATTTACAATTTTAATTCAGTATGAAATTATTCAAAATTGAGTACACAAGACTTTTTTTAAAGATAATCTAAAATGAAATTCAGAGTGGAGTGAAGTTCTACAATAGGAAAAAAAATGTTTCTGTTTTGAGGGCATACAATTTTTTAGGTTTAATAGTAATTTTGGTCCCTTACCTTTCACGATTTTGCACTTCTAGTCCCTCTTGGAAATTAATAGCAAAAAACGTCCCTCACTTAAACAAACGACAGCAGTTTTAGTCCCTCATCATAATTCCGTTAAAAAACTAAACAGTTTTCTAAAAAAAAGTTAATAAAAAAGAAATAAAACCCAAAAATCTATCATCTTCATCACCTCCTCCCATGATCTTCATCATCTTCTTCACCTCCTCCCATGATCTTCATCATCTTCACCATGAAGAACAAAATACCTAGAATATAAATTTACAAAAAAAAAAATCTCTATTTCACTTCCTCTTCATTTGACAAAGGGTTTTGGCACATTTTCATCATCATTTACACTTTCTATTTCACTTCCTCACAATTTTCCTGAACCTTCAACTCGGACATTTTCGAAATCGAATAGATGGTCCTGCAAATCAAAACTCAGAACAATGGAACAACTCAAAACCAAAGGATAATAGAAGATTTTTCCATGAGTGCCTCCAAAAGCTTGAACCTTTCCGCCGTCGAGGTTGAGGATCTGCTTCATCTTTAACGTAAAAGTTGCTCTTCATATGGCCCCCAATCGATCATCTTCGACGTATCGAGTAGACCCCCATCCTGATCTGAGCAACTCCGCCGTAGATCTGAGCAATGCCGGCGTAGATTTGAGCGGCGTAGAACTTGATGAAGCCACCACAAAGGACACAGACAGCGAGGTGATGAAGTGGACAGAGTGAGGGTGCTTGTGGAGGTTGAGGATATGCTGGATTTCAGATGAAGGGAGGTGAGAGCAAGCTAGCCCGCCGCCCCAGGTCTGTCGTAGATCCGAATAACGTCGTTGTGGATCTGAAGCTCGAAGTAGAACTCGATGAAGCTTAAACCGCTGTAGATCATAGACTGGGTTGCGAGGGAAAAAGGGGGAGATCGGAGAAAGCTTTAGTCATGGTGCTCCTTACTGGAGGCTGGAGCAATGGCAGCAAGGAGCGTGGTGGGTTTGGGAATGACGACGACGGAGCTCCAATGGTGTTGGCGATGGTGGTTTGGCACAGTTCGGCGAGGTGGCAGCACCGCAGGTGTCACGAAGATGAGACAAAGAGAAGGGATAAGGATAATGTTGGTAGGAGCCCTTTTCAGGGGGGTGAAACACCTGTAGAGGTAGTCATACTGGAAGATGACATGTTAACCATTGTGCTTTTTCTTTTAGAAGCACGCACAAAAAGAGTTATAATACGCCTCTCAGGCTGCACATGTTTTGCTGGAATGACCGCTCTCTTCGCCACAGTTGGAGGCTTTGACGGAATGGCCGCATCAGCCGCTTTGGAGACCGAAATGGTTTTCGCCTTCTCCACTATTTCGGCCACAGGTTGTGCTTCAATACGCACCTCCTTGAAGTCCACAAGGATATCATACTGTGGTTTTCTATCCTTGAGAGGTGGGTCACGCTCCAGGGATTTGGCAAAAGCACGTGCAGCAGCATGATCACGACGAGAACCCCTCTTATAGCGTTGTTGTCCCACTGACGTCTTTGCAGCATCACCGGTAGAAGCCTCACGTCGTCGTTCTGGATGGGCGTTCGTATTCCCTTGCACTCGGCGGCCACGGTATGTTCTCCCACTCTTCGTTGAGGCACGAAGCCAATCCCCATACGGCAGTTCATCATCAGACTTCCCTTTCACCATTTCCTTAAGATCACAATCATGCACCGCGTGGTCCAACAACCCACAACAGAAACAGTAACGGTAGAGCTTTTCATAGTGAGAATATGCCTGGAAAGGTTCACCTCCGTCATCTGTCATCATCAAACAGCGCTTTAACGGTGTCGCCTTGTCAGCCAGGACTCTAATACGAAGGAAGGCACCGAGAACATCGGTCTTATTCCACCCCAGAAAACCAGCAAACTCCATCCCGAGCGACTTCGCCACCTTGTCAGAACGGTAGCACAGCGACAGGTCATGTACTTGCTGCACCCAAAACGGTATCTTGTCCAGCACCACTGACGTTGGATTCACCTTCACATCCAGTTCACGCAGAACCAGGTGGGACTTTTCCAAAAACCAAGGGCCAAAGTTTGAAATTATCTTCATATTACGTTTGTGAAAACGGAACGTGAAGACGTTCGGTGCCACTTCTCGGACGCTTACACTGTCGGGGAGCTTCCAGAGTTGCGACATCCACGACATGAAACCGCAAGCCCTAGGGAGGTTTCTACCAAGCAGACGTCCCACCAGCCATGATCCAGAAGTAATCGCAGGATCAACTTTTACACGTCCCACGTTCAGAACCTTAGCTTCATCACCAGTTAGGGCAAAATGTTTCTTTGAATCTATCACTAGGTAGCCCGAAATAGCAGACAAGAAAAACTGCCGCCAGCAGAAGAAATTTTGAAAACACCCAACCACCTTAAACCCTAGGAGAGCACTAGGCCCCATTTTCTTAGTAGATTATATATGTTTTTAAGTTGAATATATGCTAATAAATTGTGATATTGACCCAACATCATCTTCTTTGCACTACCAAATTTAGATAGAAAAACATTAAATTAAAATAAAAAGAATAGTAAAATATAAAAATATGAAGTAGATTTATGAAACTTTCTACCGTTATGGGATTAAAGTAAACAAGTAAATTAATCACATGTATAAGAACATTTGGAGATTAATAGCACCCTCAAAGGTCAAGGCATTTATCTGGAAGGTTTCCATTAACGGAGTTCAAACAAAGGATAATTTGAGGAAACAAAAAGTGATTTTTGATTCTCAACATTGTCTCTGCATGCTCTGTCATGATAAGGATGAATCACTTGATCACCTCTTCTTCTCATGAAAAGTGCTTGGCTGATCTGGGTTCGATGTTATAGGTGGGTGGGCACAACCACGGTTCTACCATCTTCCTTTAGGCCCCATTTTGCGCAGCACTGTCTGGGTATACCTACTGATCAAGCGCCTCACTGGTTGGCTATCTGGGCATCTTGCACTTGGTCTATCTGGACACTCAGGAATGGTGTTATATTTAACTCTGAACAGGTCGATATTACAAAAGTGGTGAAAATAATCAAATATACTCCTTGGAGTTGGCTAAGGAACATTTTGAAAAAGTTTCAATTTTTATTATATGGATCTCCCACCAAGTTTTTCGCAATTGAAAAAGGGCTGAGGCAGGGCGACCCTTTATCTCCTCTTCTCTTTAATATCTGTGTTAATGGGCTTTCATGCATGCTGAACCAACTCCTATTTCTAGAAAATCCATGTGGATTCCACTTGGGGAATGAGTTTCGTATCAATCATCTCCAATTTGCAGATGACATACTAATTTTCTGTGAGAATGATACCTCCCAACTGAAGAATATTGGTGCGGTAATTGAGGCCTTTCTGGCTATCTCTGGGCTGGAACTGAACTACTCTAAGTCCTTGCTAATCGGCTGCAACGTTGGGGAAGAGATAGCGCAGGAGGCAGCGGCACTGTTGGATGTGAGTGTTGGACAACTCCCCATCAACTACTTAGGCTGTCCTATAGGTGATAACCCCCGGAAAAAATCCTTCTGGCTACCAGCAATTGAGAAGATGAGACTAAAACTGGAGGGGTGGAGCTCCAGGTTTATGTCCCTTAGCGGCAGGATTGCAATGCTTAAAGCGGTAATCAGTTCTATTCCAATATACCAGATGTCATTCTTCCTAGCCCCAATGGGGGTTGTGGGCGAGATGGAGAAACTTATGAGGAGTTTTCTATGGGGAAGAAGGGATGGCAACCGACACATATCATGGATAGCCTGGAATCAGGTGTGTAAGTCTAAAGATCTAGGAGGGTTGGGCCTAGGCTTCCTAAGCTGGAAAAACAAAGCACTACTCATCAAATGGTTGTGGAGGTTTGGTGTGGAGAATACTGCCTTGTGGAGGCGGGTTGTGTGCGCAAAAAATGGATGGGATCCTAAACTCCTTCTGCTTCATCTTAATGTGGAAAATTATAGGAAATGCTCAACTATGGTTCAAGACATTCTCAAAGTGACCACTGAAGACACTGTGATTGCCAAAGCTTTCAGAGAGGCTACTAGATGCAAGGTCGGGCAAGGACAGAACACTCACTTTTGGCTGGATCCTTGGGTAGATATGTATCCTTTGCATATGAGGTTCCCCAGATTGTTTGTTCTTTCGGAGGAGAAGCAGGCTATGATCTGCGAAGTCGGCTCCTTCACCAATGGCTCGTGGACCTGGGCAATCCACTTTAGACGCCGCCTCTTTGATTGGGAAGTACTGGTGCATAATGAGCTTCTGGTAGTGATAAATTCTGTGATCCCCTCCACTGCTGCAGACTCCATCATATGGACAGGTGAGGCTTCTGGTCAATTCTCTGTTAAAGCAATTTGCAGAGCGGTAGAAGAGAGAATCTTCGCTGCTGATTCGTGGCTGGCTCCTAATCGCATTCGCAAAATTGTTCCTCCGAAAGTGGTGTTGTTTGTGTGGCAACTCATGGAAAACCGCATTGCAGTAAAATCTAATTTAATGAGAAGAGGAGTCTCTATAGAAAATGGAGGGGTGTGCGAGGTATGCGGGCGGGAGGTGGAAACAGAGAACCACCTTTTCTGCCATTGCTCCTTAGCATGGAACTTATGGAATTCTATCATCACAAGGGAAGGACTCTCATGGTGCTGCCCTCTATCCTTCAATCAGCTAGTTGCTGAATGGCCACAGTTGCGCGCGGTGTCTGACTCAATTCTGTGGGATCTCATTCCGTATTCACTTGTGTGGTCAATTTGGCTTAGCGCAATGGACTGGTTTTCCAACAAAAGACGGTAGACCGAGATTCAGTTTGGGACATGCATATTTTGAGAATTATGTGGTGGATCAAAGCATCCAAGAAAGAGTGTTCCTTCTCAGCCTTTGACTTTGTCCATCATTTTGAGAAGATTAATATTAGCCGCAACCGAAAAGTGCCCAAATTCTGCAAGTGGTGCCCCCCTTCAACAGGTCTACTGAAATTCAACGTTGATGGATCAGCTAGGGGATCCCCGGGGGCCAGTGGCATTGGAGGAGTACTGAGGGATGCGGAAGGAGAAATCAAAGGCTTTTTTTCAAAGGCGGTGGGAGTGTGTTGGGCATATGAAGCGGAGCTGAAAGCAATTCTGAACGCTCTACTATTCTGTAAACAATTCTCCATTTATCACGTTTTAATTGAAAGTGACTCAAGCCTTGCGGTATGCTGGGTTTTATGCAAAGACCACCGTCCCTGGAAGCTGTTGAACGATTTAAACAGGATAGATTTGCTACGAGAAGAGGTGGATTGCCAAGGGGTCTCCCATATATTTAGAGAGGCAAACAATGTGGCAGACTATCTAGCGAAAATGGGCGTAGACAGGGTATTGCCCCTGTGGGAACTCTGTGTCTAGTGGCTCCTTGCTCCATTCTGGCTCAAATTAGTGTTAGTCTATAATAGTTATCCCTTCTATCATGCTAATCACAGTATACCCTCTTCTGTTCTTGCACTTGATGGGTTTAAGTTGGGGCTGGCTTTTTTGTCTTCCCCCCGCTTCCTTGCCTCTCCACTGGCTATTTCCCTCCCCCTGGATTGCTCTTTTTTGCTTATGACTGTGCTTTGGGGGAGTCATCATTTTGCAATGTTTGGAATTGTGTGTTTGCATTTTTTTCTATAGCAGCAGAGCTTTTCCGGAGATTGTGGATTAAGGGGCTATCATTGGCCTGCTTGTGACCAAAATAGTTGGAGCTTTACATGAGCTTAATGTTAAGGAGCTGCTTCGGTCTTCTCATTCTGGTGGGATCAATTGATTAATTTATTTGAAGCAGAGATATGCTCATTATGTTTTGGTCTTGACCGCTATGATATAGGCCTGAAATGTTTTTGTCCTGGTTGCTGATTCCATGGGTTCCTACAGCGTGTTCTCTCTCTTTAGCTATGTTCTCTTGTGCGTTATGCTATGCTACCGTGCTTCTTCTGGTGTTGATGCTTCTGTATCCCTTGGCTGGTTCCCTTGGCCAGTGCCTTTGCTTCTTTCTTTTGTCTTTATTTTACTTGGTGGCCTTTCTTTTTGGTCATGTATTTTTAGTTCTGTTGGGTTCCCCTACACTTTGTTCTTTTCTGGATCCTTTGGGTGTCCAGTTTTTTTGTAGTTCTTTGTAAGGGCATGTCCCTGTTGTTCTTTCTTCATATATATATATATATATATATATATATATATATATATATATATATATATATATATATTTTCCTCTTTCTAAAAAATGAATGGTCACAGTGCCCACGTACTTGTATAACAAAAAGAATTTTGATGGGTGGTTAATTTTGGTAAAATCTTGTAGCGCTGATAATATCGATCGTGATATAGGAGTTAATAGATGTTGGTGGCTAAAAGATGAGTAATTCAATAGAAGTAGTTTTTTTCTTCTTTTTATTATCTTTCATTTTTCCATGTATATGGGTTTCTAGCCCCTTATGCTAGCCATATTTATATACATCTTCTTTGACTTTTAAAAAAAAATTACTTAAAGTAGTAAAAATAATATCACATTATAAAGAAACGCAAAGACTTGTGTAAGTATAATTTTTTGCAACTCACATGAGTTGCGCGCTTCTTTAAAGTTGCTCTAAGGATAGTTTGATGAGCTTTATTGACGTACATGCCGAAAAATATTACTCCCTCCGTCCCAAATTATAAGACCCTTTAGAGACAAACTCGGTTTCCAAAATTATAAGACCTCTTCTAGATTTCAGGAAAAAAAAAATTCATTTTTTACCCCTTGGATTCATTATATTTTAAATTCTAAAACTTTAATTAACACATCTACTAATTACTTCTTTCATATTCCCAACCAACTTTTGGTATATCCAATACTTACATTAACAATTTCCATTTTTTTTTAAATAGGGGCATATTTGAAAGATTTGTATAAAAAGTAACAAAATCAACATATTAATTAGGTTATTACATGTTTTCTTAATAGGCGTAATTGTCTGAAAATGACCCTATAATTTGGGACGGAGGGAGTAACATTGAAGAAATATATTATGCAATGCACAAAAGATGTTATTTTTTGTTATTTGATCATCGAAAATTTATATTTATGCAATTAGAACCGGAAAAACTTATTAGTAAATTAATAACTTCAAAGATAAACATGAGTTGTAGATAAATTGACAAAGTTAGCTCATCAAAGATGCTGTGGATGGATCTACATTGGGAATGAGGGGCAAATGCACCACAATGTTTTTAATTTTTCATAACAATATATTACATATACACATACACTGTATTTTTAGAATTTTAAGTAAATAATTGCCCCTACAAAATAATAACTGCCCCCATGGTTTTGTATTTTGAAAAAAGATGAGTTTACATTCATTCTACTCACTCACATGACAGAGATGGGGTAGATGAAATAGAAGTAAGAGAAATGATAAATGATATGAAATTGTTGTATATTTATCACTAACAAGTTCAAACTTTATATTCTTGCGATCCAGTTTTTAACTTTTTTTATTTGCAATATGATAATATCTTTAGGTTCATAACTCAATGCTTCATGCTCTTTCTTCTTCTCTCAAGAGTACAAAGTTCTCATAATCTTATCTAACTTATTAATAATATTGAGAATAAAAGTTGTATAATATTTTCATGAATACCGATAGAAAATAATAATGATATAAATTAAATATTTTCACAACAGAATATATATATATATATATATATATATATATTTAATGTTATATGCTGCCCCACGAGTTAAAAAATTTCTGTGTGTTACACGAAATGGGATCTTTCCCCTTATTCTGTGCTTCATGTTCTTTCTTTAGATATTGCTCTTAGTTATTTACAAGTCTTTCCAATTTCAAGTTACATGACCAAAAGAAGACTAAAATCTAAATTCGCATAATGGCAGGAAAAAAAGGACTTCATCTTTAAGGATTTGATCAAATGAGTGATCAAGAGAGACCAAGAGGGAACCTAGAACCCTTTTGTTCTTCTCCTCAATTCGTTGAGCTCCTTCTCAATCTCCAAGTCAGGAAATGGAAATTCTTTATAAGTGGGAACAGTTCTTCCTGGTGGAAGTTCTCCCCTCTGCCAATACAAAAATGACAAAAAATGAAGTGATGAACAAGTTTTCTTTGGATGAGTGGATGACTAATATACAGAGAAAGTGAAGCAATCATTAGATAGAATTAACACCTTAGAACTTCCAGATAATTCTTTCTTTAACTCTTCAAGATCATCATCAACAGAAGAGTTCTCTAGCAGTGCAAACTGTAAATGGTAGAGTACGAAATGTCTTTAATTTTGTGAGAAAGAGGAAAGAATTTAACCCCACAAATATTTTGGTTTGAAGATGTGGCACAAAATATTGAAAGACAACTACTGTAGCAAAATGCAAATCATCACAACAAGAGGTCAATGAACAGCCATTATTATTATGTCAAGGCACATTTAGTTCATGGGGACATTCTTTCCAGTAACAACCATAAACAATAAGGAGCAAACAAAATCAAGAGGATGAGTTCCATGAATTTCAGATCCTCTCTAGCACACATAAAGCTAACATGAACAAAAGAGCAGCCTTACTAACAAACTAATGAAAATAAAGAAAATTTTGGATCAGGAAAATAATTACATTGACAAACAGCTTGTTTGATTACTGTTTCATAAAACAATTTTAAAATTTTAAGAATAGAAAAGAAAAAAACTCTTTTGATTTAAAACTGAAATCCCAAAACATCTCAGAGATGTTTTCATTTTCTCATTTCAGTTTTCAAGTCACGGGTCTTACGCCTTTGAAAAACATATCGCCCGAACGGTTTTTTCTTCTCTTCTTTTGAAAAACATGTTTTAAATTCAGAAAACTGAGAAGGGAACCAAACAAGCCCTATCTTTTGAGATTTGTGATTTCATCTTTCCTACTGGCACATCAATAACTTCCAATTTGGGATGTCACCCACATGGACGGCCAAAAACTCAAACAATCCCTTCTTTTGTTTATCTTAATAGATATATACTGCTTTATATAGAAGTTATACTACCTTCCCCTCAAGATTGTCAGTAGACAACTGATTCAATGCATCTGCCTGAGCCTCCATGGTTAATACTGTACAAAACAAAATAAAATTTCTAAAGGCTTACATGAATTGTATAAGAATTATATATGCACTATAGCCTATTGATATCATGGTTGGAAGCCATTTCTTCCATATGAAGAATTCAAAAATAGAGTATATCAAAAAATAACCCTTTTCCTCCATCTTATCGAAAGCTGCAAGTGCGCTGCTTGTGCTGATATTGTTCACCATCTCACTTACAATGGTTGCAGTCCTAAAGAGAAGAAAAAGAATTGGCAATTTAGACAAAGGTGAGAGACAAAGCCTCCGAAGAATGAAAGATAGATATAAAGACTAACTTTGCAGACTGAGCTCTTGCTTTGAGTGTATCTTTCTTTGATTTTGCCTCCTGTATCTTGCTCTCCAAAAGCTGTAGACAAAGAAAAAGGTAGATAGAGTCACATGCATGGCTAAGACATGCTTACCAAATAGTGCTAATGAACAATGTAACTGATACTAAAAGAAATCAGCATTAGCAACATGGTCCACACTTATATCGATATTGTATTACTAATTTTTTTTCCTGGTAAGTTTATTATAATAGCTGCTTGACTACATGTCCATTCACCATACTAATTTAATATTCAGAAGTTATCATCTGTACATCTTTAACATATACTTGTTCTACATGTACTCTAGACTATAATCTTCGACCTTTGTTCTTCTCGGATGTTCACATGCAACTGGAGCGGAGCTTCAAGCAAGAGCTTATAAAATCAGATGAGTAGAACAAAAATGTTGACTCAGATAAGTCCATGAATGCAAAAACGAAAATGCAAAGTGAAGGATGTACAATGTCTGGAAAGAGAAGTTAGTGGAACTGAAAGGAAAGGAATGCATATGTCGGACTATAATCATTGTAGGATGTACAGTTTAACAATGTTATAAAAATATACATGATAACTAGGCACTATGATACACGCAAATGCAAATTGAAGCTTGTTTTCTTTTTTTATAAGAAACATCTTGTTAGGATTCTAATATTAGGGATTTTATTTTAATTTAGGAGTCTATCTTTTAGTTTAAGAGTCTATCTTTTATTATCTTTTATTTTAGGAGTCTATGTTTTATTTTAGGAGTTGATATTTTATTTTGGGGTGGGATATCTTTTAGATTTATTGTATCGTTTATTTTGGTTATCTATCTTATTTCTTGGGGGATAAGTTAGGATTAGTCTATTTATATTACAAATAAGAGCTCCTCATTAGGTTAGAATCATGGATTGAATTATTGAGTTAGTAAGGTTTTTACCTTGTGAAGGGGTTTCCCTTGTAAAAGAAGGATTTCCTTCTTTGTGTCTTTTATTTTATTTCAAATAATATTCAGAAAATACCAAAAATATTCCTCTTTCTCTCTACCGATTAGCCGTTAGGATTTTCGGATTCTAACACATCTGACTTCCAATGTAAGTGTATGATAGGTATAAGTGACATTTTCACACAAAGTACCCTGTTATCTATTTTTCTCAAGGGCAATCATGCTATTTCTTGTACAGCAAGAGTCAGCACATTACTCACTTCACATGAAGCTGCACATATCAGTTGCATTTATACTTTAACAGCTTTACAGCCAGCAAGAAAATCATGAACCAACATGCACATGCCTATAGCCATACCAGTATTATATAGACCTGAATCATAAAAGTAAAATTTACTATTGTAGTTAGCACATATCTTCCACTGTTCAAAAGTTAATTTAACATGTAACAATGAATAATAAAATCATAAGTTGATTTTAGTTCCTCAAATGACAGCATACTCTTGCTAGTAGTGATCTCCATTATTTTATCCCTTCTCTATCTCAATTCAATCCAATTCCCTAGTGGTTTACTCGTATTCACTTATTCTCTCCCATAGAAACTTTGTAACTACTTCACATCTCTACATATCCACCCTTTTATTTATGAATTTAAAAAAAAAAAAAAATTAAAGTACAAAAACATAGAATGTAGGTTAACACCCAACGCAGTGAGTGTGAAAATACTATATCTGGTATAAGTGTCCATGGAAAGTTAGGGAAAGGCCACTGTCATAAAATGTGTCATAATAGATAGCAACTAACCTGTGTTTTGGACACAAGACTATCGGCAACATTCTTTTGCTGTTCAAGTTGCACCTTCAAAGCAGTTGCATTATCCTGTACATGTCACATGATGCAGAATGAAGAAATCAAACTTCAATCTACCAAACCAACTTGTTTTCAACTCATATTGACTTACAACTTACAAGAATCAAACAACACCCAAACAAAATAAATCAATCTGCCAAAATGGCAAGTTTTTCACCAAGTTTGTAACCTGGAAACAGAACAGCAAATTCAAAGGAAACAAGCATGTTGCATTTATATGTAATATTAGAACATTCCACCATTTCTGAAGTGAGAGATCTCTCCCTCTCCCTCTCCCTCTCCCTCTCCCTCTCCCTCTCCCTTCAATTGTTTTTCTAATGAAGTTTTAGTTAAGGAACCTACTGTGTCAGGATGCTCGTACAATATAAGAGCTGTTTAAAAGAGTGAAATTCTAAACCCAAGAAAAAGGATGATTATGAGGAATAACACTAATAGCTATTGCAGGCTGCCCAATAGGTCTTTTAGAATTAGTGTTCACTTTTAACTATAGAAATTCCACATTGTTTACACTCTGTTTCCTGTTTCAAAGATATGTATAGGAAACATTGAAAAGAACTTTTTTTCCATTTTTCACTACTTCCTATATAAATCTTTGAAAATAGGAGTAAAGTGAAAAAAAATGATGTTTTTGTAATTAAAAGTAAAAACAGAAAATGTAACCAAAAATTATTTTTTTGAAACCAAAAGACCCTAAGAAATTCTGGGAGCAACCATAACCAATAGACACTTATTCCAAGCCACCTTCGTCAACTAACAACTATCATGCTAAATACAAGAACCTTGACTTCACAAAAACAATATACCAAAGTAAAAGCCATCACTGAATGCATCACCCAACACCCCTTTGGCCCTTCCCAAGTCCAAATCAACACACGCTCTATTCCTCTGGTAGAAGAATCAGATGCAGAAAAGCTGCATCAATATAGTGATTCTGAGACAAAAACATGAACTAGTGCACACGCCAGTAAGACCTCTCCAAATTGAAGGACACTAGCCACTACTGAACGGTTGGAGATATGGTGGTTGGTACAATGAATAACAAAAAACAAAGAAAAAAAGCTGATATTGGAAACATTAGGCAAAGAAAGAAAAATAAAAGGTGGGGAAACCAACAGAGACCAAGCTCAATGAGCATTGAGACCAATTACAACCAACTGCAAGGATGCAAATCAAGCTTCCAGTTTCAACACAAATCCTTTCCTTTCCATCTATTGATGATAAAAAAATGTGTGTACTGTACTAGTAAATGGTTTATCTCCACCTTATGTCAAAATCTATACAAAATATTACTACATATCACTCACATTTATGATGCATATAACTCGTAAATGTTTAGATAGGCAAATGGCATACAGCATAAGACTTTCTTCGCTTAAGTGCTTCGCGGGCAAGATTCTCATCCCCCTTCTGTAGAGCAATTTGTGCCCGTCGATACCTATTATCATGGTAAGGGAACGAGAATAACTACCAGACAACAAGAGATGCCCGTGCAAATTAAGTAAGAATTTCTGAAACCAAAACCAAAAGAAAAAATAAAAATACCAATCATCAGAAGCTTTTTGTACGGCTGTGTACTTGTTCTCTAACTGCTTTTGAGATGCTAGAACCTGTCGAAAATGGAAACACACAAGTTCATTGAAAACATCATTCAGATCAGTGCCCATCACATCCTTATGCATCACAATTCATAAATCTTCTGTTCTCAAATTGAACAAAATAGTATAAACCAGGCTGGAATATATCCATTGGCCAATCAGAATTGGGGACAACTGAGAAACAAATGTGAATAAAACAATAGGTAACAAACCAAACACATACCTGTGCTGTAGCTTGGCGAACCTTCACCAAATCATTATTCATATCCAAAACAGCTTGGTTTAAGATCTTCTCAGGGTCTTCAAAAGAGCTTATAATGGCATTAGCATATGACTGCATTAACTCAAAATTATCGATACACAAGAAAAATCATAGTTAAAGTGGGGGATGCAAAGAATCAACTCCATAAGTTCATAAAACAAGAAAAATCTCAACTTTATGCATTTCCTGATCTTACTTGTTACCTTGATAACTCTAGCAAATCTGCTAAAAATGTTCATCTGAGCACCAAGTGCACTTCCACCACCATGACATTGGCATTTTAATCTATTGCAGTAGGATATTTGTATACCAGGAACTCCCAGTGCTCCTCCTGCCACAAAATAATAACCCCAGATAATCAATTTCCCCTAGTTACAGCTCCCTCAAGTTTCTATTGAAGGAAAATTTCTTTCATGCTAAAAACAACAACAAAATTATGCTTTTAAAATATACTAACGACCCTTCTTCTTCGTTTTGGTGAATTGAACTTCTAACATCAAAGTGCTCTAAAATGTGCCAACTTTTGTTTTTTCAGCTTCTACAAACAATCGGAGCTATTTTTTTCTGGTGTATCAGAGGATCACAAAAACATGTCATCCCAAACCATGTGGAATAAGAAAGGGGATAGTAATAATAATAATAACAATAACAATAACATATGATCTTCGGTTATATGACAAAGGCATGCACTTGAAGGGTTACTTACCCCCATAATGGAGAAATGATGATTTGAAGGGTGGGAATGTGGAAGGTCTTGTTGAAACGAAACCGGAACCTGTGTGTGGCGTAGCCTTCATAGACATAGACATAGACATAGACAGAGACATAGCCATGGCAGTTTTCTCAAGAACCAGAGCCTCAACGGTTTACGCTCAAACTCGACCGTGTTGAGTCGGCACAGGCACGCTTCTCTTCTGGAACTTTATAGTGCTGTTTCGTAAATTCCATTCAAATAGTATCATAAATTTTTTAAATTTACAATTTAATGGTTGCTCAAATTAAAAATATCATTCCTTCCCAATTTCAATGATTACTGTAACAATGCTTTTATTTTTTATTGGTTACATGAGGAAAACTAATAAGACAGAAAAACTAGCCAAGAGCGTCAACACAAATTAACGCAATATATCAGATGGGGAATCCGCCATGCTAAAAGCTTGTCGTGCTAAAAAATCTGCTGATTATTTTTCTCTCTGGGGACATTAATGGCAATGATGTCATAGCTCGAACAATCCATTAGTGTCTCTATTCTAAAGAGATGAAGCATTATCAGTGTTATGGATTATATCCATGACATTTCTACAATTTGAAATACAGATAACCTCCTTAACATCAATCTCCAAAACATGCTCCAACTCCACTCTAAAGTATTTTTTTTTTCATTTAAAACAAGTTTTTTTTAAAGTTAAACATGCATTCAAATTGTTTTATTATGGGATGTTAAGAAAAAAAAAGGTACTTGTCTTCTCCTAGGACCAAACTACCAAAACTGAATAATTTCCTAAACATTATGGATTATATTCAAACTTTGTCTATTAAATAGGGGCAAAAAACAATCAAGTGGGTTGGCGTAGTGGTTCAGCACTTCGTCCCTTAAGCAAGTGGTTGGAGGTTCGAACCCCAACTCTTGTGAATGGAAAAAACTCATTGGCCAGCCCCCTATCGCTTCGTGCGCTGACCGTGGGGCGAAGGACAACTGGCTGTGGGGATACCTTGGTAAAAAAAAAAAAAAAAATAGGGGCAATAAACTTGGTTAATTCAAAAAGATGAATTTCGTGTCTTTAAAATGAATTCAACAAACATCATACTCGTTAACATAATTACAAAAGTCAATAAAAAAACAAAATGAATGATTATAATATTTACTTTATTTTCACGTGAGAGAAGCGAGCATTGGATATGTGTGTGTGTGTGAGTGTGGGTAGTGTTTAGCTGCTTGCTGCCCCACTCAACTCATCACTTCTTCTTCTTCCATTGGTTTCATCGAACATCCAAAACACTCTCTCTCTTCAACATGGCTTCCTCTTTAGCTTCAACATCACCTTCACCTTCACCTTCTCCATCCACCACCAAAGCCGCCACAAATTTTCGCCTCTCTCATTCCTCAAACTCTAACCTCTCCTTCCGCCTCTCTCCCAAACCCACCACTCTCCGCTTTTTCACCAAGGGATGCCCACCTAGTCATGTGGTATTGTGCCCCAGGGTTAAAGCCCAGTTAAATGAGGTAAACAAACACTCTTCCTCTTGCACTAGCATGTATGTTTGTTTGTTTTCAAACAATAATATTCCTTGCTATGAGAAGAAATTTGTAATTTTTACTATTCAATTGTAAAGGAGTTTTTCACATTTGTGCAATTTGTCTGGTACTGAATAGCAGAGGTTGTTTTTGAATATGAATTTATCTCCTCAAACTGAAAACTGCACCTTAGATGAAGTAAAAATATGGGGTTATAGCTATTCTGTTAGGATCCAATTGCAAAGTATGAGACTTGAGTCCCACATTGGAGATATGAAATTCTAATTTGAGGTTAAGCCTTAGGCTCTCCAATTGAAATGGCTAGCTTTTGTGGTATGGTTCTCCCAAGGTTCTTATCATATTGATTGAAAATTTGATAATTGAGATTATGATGATGATGATGATGAATTACATAATGTAAAATTGTAAAAAAAAAAATTCTATTGAAACATGCGCATTCTCATTTTGGTTTCAACAAGGTTGCCCATGATGGTTCCTCCAATGCTGTGCCTTCCGCCAAAGCCGACTCGGACGTGGAACCACAAAACAAGCCTTCAGCTGAACCATCTTCTTCAGTCTTTGCAACTCAAGAATCAATTTCTGATTTTCTTTCTCAAGTTGCAAGTCTTGTCAAGTAAGCAGCTGCTTCAATCTTGCTCTTTCTTTTAATTATGATGAGTGAGTGTGTGTGTGTGTGTGTGTGTGTGTCATATATACATGTTTATGTGTCTGTGTTTGTATGCTTTTCAATCATGATTGGAGTAAAATAATGGAAACCTTCCTGTCCAACTTTGTGCTGTAGGCTTGTTGATTCAAGAGATATTATAGAGTTGACGCTGAAGCAACTTGACTGTGAAGTAACAATCAGGAAAAGGGAGGCTATACCGCAACTGCAATCTGCTCCTCAACCTGCAGTGTTCTATTCACCCCCTTCACCAACAGCGCCACCTGTCGCGCCAGCATCTAACCCAACACCAGCTGTAGCCCCTTCTACCCATTCACCATCAACCTCTCCTACTGCAATCAAGTCAGCTAAATCATCGCATCCGCCCTTTAAATCCCCCATGGCTGGAACATTCTACCGATGTCCTGCACCTGGCGAACCTCCATTTGTAAAGGTAGATCTTCTATGTAATTTTATATTTGTTCCATATATCATGCCTTTAGCACCCTTATGTGAATAGCTCTTTCTTTAGGTTGGAGACAAAGTAAAGAAAGGACAAGTCTTATGCATCATTGAGGCAATGAAATTGATGAATGAAATAGAGGTCAGTAAGTCAGTTCAAAGTTTTAATGTTCTTTTTGCATTGTAATTGTTGATTTAAATATTGAATTATGAACATTATGCTTCTATAAGGTGCAATTATTTGTTATACATTTACTGCCTCTCGTTGTTTCTCTTTTGTTTCTTCCAAATGTTGAATTTGGTGCGTTAGATCTTGTACCACAGGATGAGTTAGTTTTAATTAGGAATTTGCTTTCTTCTACGCTCATACTTGTGATTTTCTTTCCATTTTAAGGATTTATATTTTTGTAATATGAAACTTTCTATGTCACACGAAAGTATATATGCTTCATTTTTTGTGAACCAAATTTAATTATCAATTATCAGCACAGTCCACTTCACCTTGTTATAAGTAAATTGAGCCCTTGGAAGTGGAAAATCAAAGATGTTTACATGTGGAGTAGAATGGTGATTGAATCCTGATTGTGGATTTCTGTTCTCCATCTCCCTCTTCAAGCTTTTCGGAGAATAAAATTTGTCAAGTCTGTCAGAGAATGAACTGCATGATGACCACTACGAACATTTAAGGTGGGCAATTAGGGAAACCAACTTAATGGGTGATGTTTGGATTGAAGAATATCATTGAAATAAAAAAATGAGGTACAGAAAAGGATGTTAAGTTATCCTCCTTAGATAGAACAACAGCTGAAACTAAAGTAAGGAGGAGATAGCATTAGTACAAGTGAAATACTAGCATCTAACACTCTTTTTAATTGTGTGAAATTCCATACTGGCCCCACAAATAAGATAGTGGACCTAGGTTATTAATGGATCCATATGGAATTTAACCCATTAAAAAAGAGTGTTAAAAAGTGTATGTTGCTAGCATTATTTGTAGTTGAAAAATCTTTCTGTTAGGATCCGACAGAAGCCTTCGATTTGGAAGGTTTATTCCAGAAGGAGGAGTGGGCCTTTGGGGGATAGGCCGATCTGACCTTGGGTGTGAGTTGATTTTATCTGTCAATTAGTTTTAAGCTTGTATGGTTGCGTCTGTTTTATTATTGGAGTTGGGCCTATGTTGGGCCAATGTCATTTACCTAGTAGGGTTAGTTTATTATAAATAAGAGTACTCTCAGTAGGTTAGGATTCATGTTTTGAAGTATTGATTAGTAAGGGTTTTCCCTTGTAAAGAAGGTTTACCTTTTTGAGTTACTTTTTCAGTTTAATATCACTTTTTATTCAGTATATTATTTTTCTGCCCTTAGTTTCATTGGTGTTTGGCTATTAGGGTTTTACAATCCTAACACTTTCCAATCCATTTGCGTAATAAAGAAATACATCAAAGAAACCAACTGAAGGATACTAGGGTAAAACCATTAAAACAAGCCTGCATCACAGAGTAAGTCTCGGGTTAAGGATTTTTTCCGGAAAAAAAGAAAGTAAAATTCCACATCAACCAAAGACACCACAGAACAGCATATGAAGCATATTGTCATGCCATCTTGCTTGCCTCCATTTAAAACCTCTGAACTTTATCAACTAGAGTTATTTCAAGCTTTGTGGGAAAACCCAAGTTTCTCCAAGAAATCAACAAAGTCCAAATGTAAGGGCAAGGTAGAAAAAGCACTGTAGCTGTTCCTTAATCAGAGCAAGTGAGCAATACACATCAAACACAGTTTTATTAGGTCTATGATACTATAAGACATCAGTGCATTGTGCGCATAACAAAAATGAGTCATGAAACATCATTTTTGATTATTGTTAGACATTGGTCATCCTTGTATACTTGCTTTAAATGGTTTTGCTCAATATTTGGTTTTCCATATACTCCAATGGCATTGATTGATACATGAGCCACCCAACCTATTTGCTATTAGGCTGCAATTTGTTGTTGTTAGTCATGCCTGATTTTGGCTATCCAAATAAATCGCCAGTTTTCAGATGATCTGACAATGCAGCTTAGAATCTTGAGTAAATTTTGGCTACCCCAAGAAAATTCTATTCTCTATTCTCTGTCCTCTCTCTCTCTCTCTCTGTTCTCTTTCTCTCTCTCGTGAAAAAGAAAGCTTAGCACTATCGGCGGTCATTGAAAAATGCTTTGAAGTAGCATTTCTGGTTGGTAAGTGCCCTGAAAAGCAAGCTGCAAGTTGATGTCTGATACTTTTTACCATGCATATTACATCTTTCACTTCGTTTTGCTTATATTTTAGGATTATTTGTTGCACATTCAAAGTTAAAAATTAGGATATTCAATTCACTATATTGCCTTTATTCCTCACTTTTGCCAGTGAAACCATTATTAATGCGACACCTTTTATGAAATAAGAACTTAGTGGAAAAGTGTGATACCAAATTAATCAGGTATAGGGAAAAGTTGAATGAGACCCATAAAAGAGGAAGGAGCGAGGATATGGGTTGATCTATTGCCCTGTGGCATCTTTGTTCTTTATATTTTCCTGCAGTATTCCTTGATATCTCTTAATATGTGAATAAGTTTGTCAGTATTAAATTAGGATTCTGAGTATTTTTCAAGTTCCCTGCTGCTTCATAAGTTCATTAACACATGTTTAGTTTTTGTAAAGGTACTGGTTCTTCACATGCATAAAAATTTGTAACAATGTTAACTCAAGCAGAATAGGAAAAGCCAATAATCCTGCGAATAGTTATTCTTAATCCATTCTTATGGAGGAAATAGCTTGTATTCAACTAATTCATATATTATTGTACTTAAAGTAGTACTGATTCTACTACTGAAATCAACTGGATGGGTGCAAATTCATATATTATTTAGTCCAAAATAGCTACACTTCATATTTTTTTATGGAGATGCAAGTTTAAAGTGCAAACACTTTTCAATTATTTAAGGATGGATTGTGGTTAAACACTTAAACTTTCATTAAAAGAATTGCATAAAATAAACTGAAGTTTGATTTCTAACTTGGCTAGTAACTGAGATGCAAATCAGGATTGTCAGTAGCAAGCGCCGCAGCGGTGCCTAGGAGCCTGTGGTCGCTCCAGGTGTCCTGCAGTGTCATAGTTCAGAGCAGCGGTTGTTACAGCCACTATAGTAGCGGAAATAGCGGCCATCGGCGCTATTTGGTCCCTATTGGAAGGGATGGACAAGACCCCAAACCATGCTCGTAGAATGTTAACATCAGGGCATTTTTGTGAGATTTATTTTGTCACTCATATCTGTTTTCTCAGTTCTCAAAGTCTAGCAGCTTTAGGATGCTGTCTTCTCTTCCCCCCCCTCTTTTTCTTTGTTTTGCTGCTTCTTTTGTGATTTATTATTTATTTCTAGTCAGATGCCTATTCTCTAGCCTCTTCTAGTTTTTTCCCTTCTTTTCCTTTGTTTTGTTGGTTACATTTTGTATGTTTTGTTTAAGACATCTTCATAACTTTTTTTGTTAATTATGAATGTCATGAATTTTTAGTGTTTTTTAGCATCTATATATGTATATAGTATAAATTGTATAAAAAGTTCAGCATAGCTGCCATCCCATTATGAGCTATACTGCTATAGCATTTTTAAGGGCTGGCCTCTACGCTGTTATCCAGGATGGACAACACTTGTTGCAAATAAAGAAAATCTACATATGTGCAATTGTTATTTTGTCTTGATCCTGTGACATCGAACCATAAATTTGTGTACTACACAGGCGGATCAGTCAGGAACTGTAGTTGACGTCCTTGCGGAGGACACCAAGCCTGTAAGCGTTGACACTGTGAGTATATTCTTGTCCCTCATGACTAGTAACTCAGAGTAAATATAACTTGTCATCATTATATGGTTGAATTCTTTTGTTCCCTTTGCAGCCCCTGTTTGTGATTGAACCGTAGAGCTGAAGAGTATTCAAGGAGGTGGATGATAATCTGCAGGTCTTGGTAGTTGAAAAGTGTGAAGTGTAGGAAAGATTTTGTTCTGAATTGAGATGGTACAGCTGAGAAGATTTTCTCCCCTTTTTTTTTCCTTATTTTTCACTTCTACATGATTGGAATGTTTTAGTGAATCTTTTTTTGGTTTCAACTTTCAAATAAGTTAGGGAGTTAGATTTCCCACCCTTAGCACACAAAATTACACCCCATGTTTGTGTAGTAATTTCCATATATAGCCCTGTCTCGGTATACCTTCCGAAATATAAATTCCCGGAAAACAGATTTTTTGCGTTCCGGGTTTAACTTTTCCGGAACTGGGGGACATTATTCCATACCGGATTATAAAAACTGGAAGCAATATGGATTTATGTTCTGGGATTTAAAATCCCGGAATGTAATGTATACTACTCAAACATGTTCCGGGAATTATAAAATCGGAACTTGTATGTATATTGCGTTTAATAATCCCAGAATGAAATTAAAAATAACTTCCGGGATTTATAAATCTGGAATTTTAAATGTCGTGTTCCGGGATTTATAATCCCGGAAATTTTCTACACATACATTCCGGTATTTATAAACCCGGAAACTATTTATCTTCCGGATTCTATTTCCCACAATGGAAAATTTAAAATTCGTTTTACCGGTTTCTAAAACTTGGATTTGTATTTAAAGCTTATATATTTTCGGGTTCTATAAACCGGAAGCATATATGTTAGCTTTTGTAACATAATTATAACAATCACACCCACAGACTTAATAAAATATTATATAAGCTGAGATATAACATGTCTTAAAATATAACTAATAACTAGTCAACTTCCAAAATATAACAAGTCAAGTTAATCAAAATTCTAAAGTACTAATCTAATCTAACAAGATTACAATCATCAGCCCCCTCTCGACGTCGAGGTCGAACCCCCACCCCTACCCTTCTTCTAATACACAAAGTTCACCGTCATCCTCTGCCTAGTGTAATCTAAAGCTCTCTGCAAGGCAGCTCGACTAGGTCCGTCGGCTGAGGTGCATCGTGCGCCGTGAGAGACTGCGCCAACCAATCCTCCAGTCTCCAGAGCATAGACTGAAATGAAACCAGTTTGAAATGTAATTGAATTATTAAAGTATAAGTAATATGAATTAATTGTAAGGATATTTGATCCGGATAAAGAACTTACCGCTACACCAACACTGTCACGCATGCAATCTGGTATCAGAGGAGGATGTGAATGCCGCAAGTACCACGTCATATAATCTGGGGATGACTCTGCAGGAAATGAAACCTGGAGCCCCAGGGGATGACGACATTTGTGAATGCAGCATCTATGTCTTCCGCAGAGGGTGGTGGACCAGGAGGGGATCGGGGAACAGTCTGTACATGGCCAAACTGGCGAAGGACCCTATCAGGTAGGTATGGTCGGGGTGGCATCCGGTCCGCGGATGTATCCGGAGAAAAGTGCCACCGGGTGCAATGGACGATGATCCCTATGCCCAGCATAAGGGGTCCAGATGACTGCATGGGCGTCCATGTCGTCCAGGTGCTCCCTCCGCGTCCGGCATGGAACCGTCCCTTGCTTCCCACACCGCCATCTAGCCGCTCTCGGCTTATCCTCCGTATAGCCCGGCACTGAATGTCTGAAGAACATTATGGTCGGGAAGTGCTCGTAGATCCAAGCCTGCAGGAGGGAGGTGTAGCCACTGAGCTGCTTCGTCTTGTAGTGGCTGGCAACTCCGAGCTGGTCATACAACACTGCCAACGCCATGGTTCCCCAAGCATACGTCCTGACCATGTTTAGGTCCTCGAACGTCGTCAGGTAGGTCACACTGCTGAAAGTGTGACTCTTTTTGGCGAACAATGTCACGCCAACAAGGTGAAGTAGGTACAGGCGGGCAGCGTGATCCCATCGCCTCTCTGAAGGTTAAAAAATATAGTAAGTCTAGGAATAAAATCTAATAGAATCTAAGAGAAGTTTAGATTAGTCATTATAAAAGCTTACCTGTTACCGCCTCGGCGTAGTGCTGGGCCAGCCATGAGAATCTGGTTCGCGTGCCTGTTAAGCATTCATGTAGACGATTCTAATAGCTTCCTGGATGTGTTCCTGCGAGTGCCCAGTGTGGTGACAGATAGGTTCTTGGCTACTTTCTTACTTTGTTGTACCGTATCTGGGAGCGGCGAAACCTTTTTTCGGTTTGAGGGGAGAGTCTTCAGCTGGGAGGAGGACTTACTCGCCCGTGCAGTTTCCTTGCTTCCAGGTTCAGACATGGTGAGGGTTCCTCCTCGGGTCCCTCGTGTTCGTCAAGAGGTTTGGTGCAGGCCGAGTCTAGGGATAATCAAACTAAACTTCGATGCGAGCTTTTCGGCGACGACGGTGGCTGACTTGGGGTGTATGGCTCGTAATCATAGGGGTGAGATCATGGAGACGGCGTATCCAATAGCGGTGTCCTCTCCTAAGCTGGTTGAGGCGGTGGCCCTGCGCTGGTCTGTTCATTTAGCAGCTGAGTTGGAGTTCTTCAATATTTACATTGAGACAGACTGCCTCTCCCTACTTGAGAAGTGGAAGTGGTTCCGGTCTGACACTTCTTATGTTGGTTCTATTTTTTCTGATTGTCAGGTTTTGGCTCAGGGTTTTGTATCTTTTAATTTTGTTTTTGTTAAACGAATAGGTAATTGTGTTGTTGATCTTCTTGCCCGTAAGGCGCCCTCCTTTAGTAATCGCCTTTGGGTTAACGAGGGGCCTTCGGTTATTGGTACTCTTTTGTATTCAGATGCGCTTGCACCTGCGGTTCATGTTTAATTAATCTACCATGTTTAAAAAAAACTTTAGATAATCAACCACATTTATGAAGGGTAGTATAGTAATAGTAAATACACATGAACGTAAATTATGTAAGGCTTAATAGCCATTTTGGTCCCCCAGATTTCACGATTTTGCATTCTTGGTCCCCCTTGTATTTTATTAGCACCCAGCATCCCTATAAGTCTACAGAAGTTGCAAAAGAGGTTTCCGTTACCCTTCCGTCATAAAACTAACGTGATGTGGGACCCAGAAGGAGAGAGAAAGAGGCATAAGGAGAGAGAATTCGAAGAACATGCGTTCTTCTTCTTCTCCAACGGAAAGGACTATCTAGTTAAGGGACCCTAAATTTTCAATTTCTGTTTCAAAAAATTCAGACATCCCTTTTGAGCTCTCAACGACAATGATATTCCTCATCCAGGATCTTCATTGAAGACACAACAGAACAGGAATATAAGAGATTTCAAAGCTACATCATTTATCTCATACTTGATTAGCCTTGTTGAGTTGTAGATTCTGGGCCTTCTTATCATCTCCTTTTGCATCTCCATTTGAGCAATGATTCTTTAGAACCATTGAAATATCTGCTTCAGAAGCTCCTGCAAGCTTAAAGCGTATGGTTGCAGCATCTAGGTTTTTCTTCCAACCATTCATTCCTATTTGCATTCAACTTGGGATCTTTCAAAAAGCATATTACCCCACCAGCACTAGATGATTCGCCTTCAGTAGCATTTCCCTGTTTCTTTCTTCTTCTCAACAGTTCTTCTTTCTTGGTTGCATTTGGGTCCTTAAGCTCTTTGGCTCTCTGTTCCTCTAGCTTCTCCCACATATCAGTGGCAGCTTTCATCTTCTCCTCTGCACTGTCAAAAAGTTGAAGGGTCTCTGTAGAATCCCAGCCTGATAGATCCAGCTACAAGGTCTC
Source organism: Acmispon strigosus (assembly GCA_030819835.1). Taxonomy (NCBI): domain Eukaryota; kingdom Viridiplantae; phylum Streptophyta; class Magnoliopsida; order Fabales; family Fabaceae; genus Acmispon; species Acmispon strigosus. The sequence goes on from JAUAMA010000002.1 coordinate 29,660,452, forward strand.
AATTCTAAGAGGATGGAAAAGCCCTCTTTTGTAGAAGAATCCCCTTCTAGCCGTTGGAGAAGAAGAAGAACACATGTTCTTCGAATTCTCTCTCCTTATGCCTCTTTCTCTCTCCTTCTGGGTCCCACATCACGTTAGTTTTATGACGGAAGGGTAACGGAAACCTCTTTTGCAACTTCTGTAAACTTATAGGGATGCTGGGTGCTAATAAAATACAAGGGGGACCAAGAATGCAAAATCGTGAAACCTAGGGGACCAAAATGGCTATTAAGCCATTATGTAATTTGAAAAGTAAGAGCAGCTACTTACTTTTTTTATTTTTTTGAAACGAGCTACTTACTTTCATTACACCTGAGTTTAGGTTTTGTTAACTCTCTTTTAGTTACGTTCCAAAAAAAAAAAACTCTTTTAGTGTGTAAGATTTCTCACTCCAAGTACAAGATTTCACTTTCTACCCATATTTTTAAAATTCCAAAAATAGCCTTTCTTTTTCATTACGTATCGAGATTTAAAAATTCTGAATTTTTTTCATTCCGTGATTTAAAAACCGAAAGTGTGTTTTTTTAATCCTTCGAGATTTAAAATCTCAGAATTGCTATGTTTTTCAGTTCCGGGATTTCAAAACCCGGAACTTAAGAATGGTGTTTGTGTTCCGGTTTTTAAAACCCGGTATGTTAAAAATATACGAGGTTTCATTTCTTGGAAAGAAATTCAAAATTGTATTTCGGGATTTCAAAACCCGGAATATAAGGTTTGTTTTGTATTTTGAATTTTAAAATCCAATTTGAATAAAAACTTTATGAGTTTACAATTTCCGAAAAATTGTCAATATTGATTCAATATCATTCCAGAAAATAGAATCCAGTATACAAAATTCAATACGTTTTCCAGGTTATAAAACACATGAGTTATTGTCGGATGAAGGGATTAGGCACGTTGATGATGCAGTTGCTCATCCAGAGTCTTTGGCCTTTGGAAACACGGGGAACACCGTTAATTTGGCGGACGACATTGACAACATCCCCACAGACAATGTGGATCCTGAAGTTAACCATTCAGATCCTGAAATTAACATATTATTTCTAAACAATAACAATATACACTATGATTCTCACACAATAGTTAAAACTTTAATGTTTCTAGACAATAAAATTATTATTATTATTATTTCTAAACATTAAAATTAACTTGTTATTTCTAAACAATAAAAATTACATTATTATTCGTACACAATAGTTAAAAATTTAATATTTCTAGGCAATAAAATTATTATTATTATTTCTAAACAAGAAATTTAACTTGTTAATTCTAAACAATAAAAATATACATTGTAATACCTGCACAATAGTTAAAACTTTAATATTTCTAGACAATAAAATTATTATTATTATTATTATTATTATTATTTCTAAACAATAAAATTAACATATTATTTCTAAACAATAACAATATACATTACGATCCTACACAATAATTAAAACTTTAATATTTCTAGACAATAATATTTCTTAACTTAGGATAATATTACAATTATATATTTCCTTTATCTCTCTAAAAATCTCATCTCACTAAATCCTCTCTCTCGCTTCAGCTTTTCTAGGGCTGCCGCCGTGCCTCCTCTCTTCAGGCGCGGCGGCAACCCCTCTTTTGTGCTCCTTTTCTCTTCTCCTTTCTCGCCGCCTTCCAGATCTCTCTTCTCGGAGCTTTTTATGTTGCTTGGTGTCGATGGTCGTCTCTTCTCCTCGCGCTCCTCCGTTTCTGCTCTTGTGGGTGGCGCTGGTGGTGGTGGCGACGGTGCTCTACGCCGTTCGGAGGTCTTGGGCCGTCTCACCCTTCGGCTTGTGTCGAAGTCAAGGGACGGCCTCTGTGAAGAAAGGGGAAACCTAATCTGAGGATGCCATCGCCGTTCTCTCGGGTCCTTCACTGATCTCTGACGTCGTCTTCTTCCTCTCCATGTTTCAAAGCCTCCTTTGCCTGCCCTTTGCCTTGGTGCTTCAGATCTGCTGATTATGTTCTTTGATCGCGGTGTGGTTTTTGTGTCCGCCTTTTTGTAGGTGGCAGGTCCTGTTTCCAGGTGGGTTTTGTTTGTCTTTCAGGTGCGCCGTTGCGTGGCGCTGGTCGAGGTTCTGTGTTGGAGTCTTGCGGGGTTTTGTCAGTTACGATATGTTGTGCTTGGTGGCAAGGTCCTGGCTCAGATGGTGCGAAACAAGGTTGTGTCCCCGGCTTTCGGAGTGCTGAGCGAAGTTGTAGGTGGCGATTTTGGGACGGTGGCTTGCAGCTTTGGTTGTTGGCTCCGCCGCTTGCTGTTGGTTTTTTTCTATTTGGGCTCGCCCCTGTTTTTGTATTTAGTTAATTTTCCTGGTTGGTCAGAGACTCAGCTCTTTAGCATGGTGTTGGGTGTTTTGTTTGGTGGGTCTTTTGGCTTTCTCGGATGGTGAGATTTCCTGTCTGTAGGTGTCGAGCAACTTGTTTGGTTACCTTATTGGTTGAGCTTGTTGATGTTTTTCGATTTCGATAGGAACTTTGCCTTCAGGAGAGTCGGTAGGGGTTTTACTGGCTGCTAGCGCGGTTGTGTGCTGTTGGGGTCTATGTGGTTCTTTTTGGGAGGTTTTGCTATTGTGACTGAGTTCTCTAGTAGTTGATTAGGTTACTGTACCAATGGTGAGAGGGGTTGTTTCTCACCTTTCTTATTTCTTTATATATCATTGATCTTTCTAAAAAAAATATTTCTTAACTTAGTCTAAACAACCTACACATTTGACTATTAACAATTCTAAATAATATTACTAAATGCTATATCTATTTTACATGCTAACCAACACTTATTATTATTTGTAAACAATAAAATTAACTTATTATTTCTAAACATTAACAATATACATTATGCTTCCATCACAATAATTAAAAGTTTAATATTTTCAGACAATTATATTTCTTATCTTAGTCTAAAAAATTTACATTTTTAACCATTAACAATTCTACATAATATTATTAAATGCTACATATTTTTTACATGCTCACCAACACTTATTATTATTATTTCTAAACCATAAAATTAACTTATAATTTCTAACCAACTATTGAAACTCCTAATAGCATACATATTAAAACTACTAACCAATTCTAACTAACACATTGATTATAAACAATAATAGTATAAGAAAATTCAATCAAAAACTAACCGAAATGATAATATTTGAAGTGGAGGAGAGGATAGGTTGAGATGAATGACTTCAAGTTGCTTAGAATGGGAATTCTTGAAAACTTGTAGATGAAGAACTTGAGGGAAAAAATTTGAAATTTTGAGGAAAGAGTAAAAGGATGAGTAGAGTTTGAAGTGAAAGAGTAAGGAAAAATGGAGGAAGAAGGGCTGATTTAAGGAGGCGGAGATGCTGGGATTCGCAGGGCACCCTGCGGCTCCCGTGCCACGTGGCACCCATGCAAAGGGAGCTGCGGGTAGTTGTGCGGCTCGTGGGAGTCGCTGCAGTCAACGCGACTCCCCGTGTAGCCCTGTCCCCTACTCCCCCTACTCCCTGCTCCCCAGCCACCCAGCCAAAAATACCCAAAACAACGAGCGGCATTAAAGCATGCAACTTGCATGCCACGGCCACCTCACCCTCCAACATGGCACAAAGTGCCCTATATTTAATTTTTTGTGTCTAATTTTGCAATTTTTTTTTAATATTAAAAAAACCCCATAAATAGAGTGTTGGACATTTAACATTTAACAATAGAAATACTTTCAAATGAAATTTACATTTAACATATGGTACATATTTGACATATAAACACTTGAAAGTTAAAAGGAGTTGGGTCAGCACGAGTGAGTATAACTGTAAAAAGTAAGAGTTTTGAAAATTGTGCGTTTTTTTTTTTTGTAAGATTGAAAATTATGGATGAAAATAAATATCTTTTACATGAACTAAAAATAAAATCTGTTAAAAGTTAAATACACATATTTAATTTAATGGACGTGTGTGCGAGAGTAATTGGTTAAAAGTAATTGTTGTGGGATTTGCGAGGGTAAATTATAAAAAATCCTTTGAAATCTTTTAAGGTGGCTTGAGTTTTAAATTTAACTTTAAAAGTTAGGGTTAGTTAAATTAATTTAACTGACTTTCCGTTTTTTATACTGATCTTTCCATTTCAAAACCCAAGATAAAAGGAAAAGAAATAATTAAACTTCAAATAACTCATTCAGCGTTTTATTTATTTATTTATTTACTAACCATTTTGGTAAATAATAAAGAAAGGGAAAGGAGGAGGAGAAAGAAAACGAGAAGGAGAACAGAATTTCCAAAATTTTCCAAAATCTTTGGTTTCGTTTTCTTCCTCCTTCCGTTCAAAACAGAAACCCGAATTCATCATCGATTTGCTTCAATGGCGGGTGGTGGAGTTTCCATTTCGCGATGGATTCTATTCGTCGCTATCGCGAGCGCGTCGTTGATGTGTTCGGCCGCGCGTGGTTCGAATTCGACGACGACGATATACGAGGAGCTCAAGGCGAAGGGGCTTCCGGTGGGGCTTCTTCCGAAGGGGATAACAAAGTACCAGATAAACGGAACCAGTGGCGATTTCGTGGTGTGGATGGAGGAAGCGTGCAACGCCAAGTTCGAGAACGAGGTGCACTACGATTCCAACATCAAGGGCACCCTCGGTTACGGTCGGATCGGGAAATTGACAGGTGTGACTGCTCAGGAGCTGTTCCTGTGGTTCCCTGTGAAGGGGATTCGTGTTGATAAGCAAAGCTCAGGGGTCATACACTTCGATGTTGGAGTCGCTGATAAGCAATTCTCTTTGTCCCTCTTTGAGGATCCTCCTGATTGCAGCCCCCAGGTTATTTTTTCATCAATCCACAATTTTTTTGTTATTTTCTGTTTTGGGTATGTAAAATTTGTGATTTTTTTCTGGGTATCTGAAATTCATGATTTTGATTATTTAGGTATCTGAAATTTATGCCTTTTTTGTTGGGTGTCTGAAAGACTGAAAATCATGAGCTTTGTTATCAGAGTATCTAAAATTTATGGTTTTTTTGGGTATCTGAATTTCTTTTTTTTTTTTTTTGTTGGGCATCTGAAGTTCATGGTTTGTGTTATTTGAGTACATAAAGTTCATGATTTTTGTTTTCTGGGTATCTGAATTTTATGAGTTTTTCATTGGGTATCTGAAATTTATGAGTTTTTCATTGGGTGTCTGAAATTTATAATTTTTACATTGAGTATCTGAAATTCATGATTTTTGTTATTTGGGTATCTGAATTTTATTTTCTTTTCCAGTAGGGTATTTGAAGTTCATAATTTGAGTAACTAATATTTATGCTCTTCTTATGAATAGTCAAATTAATTTCCAAAACTAGAGCATGTTATGTTAGTCATGAATGATTTAAATTTCCCATGTGCTGCTTGAATATGCCTTTAGCCCTTCAGATTTTATTTTGTTGGTCAGAATAGTCTTTGATGAATTTGAATTTGAATGATTGAAATTGCACATGTGCTGCTTGAATAGTTTCTCTCCAGAATTAATTCTGGCTTTAGAATTAGTTGTAGAAGGCTTTCCAGACAAGCACTAAAATGATGCACAATCAAGGCATCAGGACCTGATTTTTATCATTTAGAAACTGATATGATCAACTTTATATCTTTCATGAAATGTTACTTGTCATTTTTCTTGTGTTGAGTATCTGAACTTTGTTTTTATCCCCTTGTATATGAAATTTGTGATTAATTTGGTGTTCGATTTACTCAGGCTAATGCTGAAGACGATGAAGTGTTGAGGGCTGCTTGGTAGAAGAGAAGCATGGTGCTGCATTTCAGATTACAGACCAATCAGCCTGTCTGTGCCTATGGTTGGTCTTGTATTTTTTTCTGTACAGTTTCAGTCTCTTTCTTTTCTGCTTGGATTGAATCAATCGCCTGTGTCAAGGGACAAAGGACGACAATTTTGGTGGTAGCAACACTGGTTTCTGCAAAATCTGTGTTAGAAAGACAGGGATGTCGGGTCAGGTTGGTTTTGCTGATAATGATCTGTGTAGTACTCAGGTTCTATTATCATCTGTGTTTTGGTCTTGTCATTTTTGTATACAAGTTTTTGAAGCTTGTGTTGTGTAGACCAAACTATTTTAATAAAATTCAGCATAGTATGTCGATGGTTCTTGTATTATATTACTACTAGTTATGATTCCCCTTTTCCTGCAATTTATATTGTGAGTACTGTGTGTGTTTTAATGACAATCTTTCAGGTAAGTTGTCCTTCTTGTCAGTGTTTTTGCCTCGTAAATGGTTGTTTCAGTCCATGCTTTGATTGGGGACGTTTTCTCCAACCATTCCTGTTTCTGGACTCTGTTAAATCATTGATTGTTCCATAATGTATTTGGCACACAGAACGAGATATTTATTTTTGTAGTTAAAATGGAATTCCTTCTTGAAATCAGTGGCAACATCTGTTTCCACTGGTGCCAATGAGATTAAGATCTTTTGTTTCGGAATTATGCCTTATCTGTGCCCCACCAATGAGATTATGACATGTCTATTAAAAATCTCCCATGTAAGATTGTAAATGTGGTATCCATGTATTTTTTTAATTAACATAACATAATTTCATTGGTTGAGACAGTAAATGAGACACTATATGGGACAAATAATCTTGATTTGCCGCTAGGTATCCAAACATAGCCTAGTTTTTAGTAATTGGCAAATATTTAAGTTTACCATTGAAGAAGGTCAATATGATTTGGTTTTGTTCTTTTTTTATTGGTGGTTTTTTTTCTTAAGAGCATTCACAATGGAGGTAGCTTACATCATCTCTTAGCCACAAGCAACATTGTTTATTTTTTTACCATTGAAGTATGTTTAGGTGGAAAGTTTGACTGCTTAAAAATAAGACATCTTTGCTTAAGCAACGATTGCTTATATAGTATTTGATTAAAAAATAATTTATTCTCTTTTGCATTAACAATTTATTCTCTCTAGTGCATTAAGTGAAAATAAAAATATATAAATATAGGTGGTTTCTAAAGGGTTTTCACCGTTGAAAGACCAAAATTACCTAGTATAGCAGGTCACCTTCACCTTCACTTATGGAGGAAAAAAAATAAAACACCTATACATACAAGAACTAGAAAATCCTTCACCTCCCACTTCCCCCTACCCCGCCCTCTTCCACCACCTGCCTCTCCCCCTTGTTCCCCCACCACTACCAAACCTTTGCCAACCACCACCACTAGCACCCACGCGCTCTCTTTCTCTCAAATTGCTCCAAATCTCTGCCCTAGGATTTCATTCGCAAACCCTCCCTCCATCCAACGAGGTACTGATCCTTCAATGGAGTCCTACTTAACTCCTTCAACTGTCAGTGATCCTTCGAACCACCTTTGTGTCGTTCAATTCACTATTTTTAAGTCTCTTCAATTTTCTTGCATTGCATTGCAAGTCGCGTCGTGCAAAGGGGTTTCACGTGTAAAAGGAGCTTAGATCAGAGATTCGGATGAGGGGATTTAGAGAGTTGGGAATTTATCTTCCAATTCCTAATTAACACTAACTACTGTTAGTGCTTCTTCTTACTTTTTTCTAATTAACTTCTCCTTTGTTGTGGTGTGTTGAGGAGCTTTGGGTATAGTGTTGTTGCTTCAAGGGAGAAGAAGGTGGACTTTTGGTGGTGGCGGTGCCATCTCATGTTGCTGGCGAAAATGAGGAGCCAGGAGGGTTTAGGATGGTCGTTAGGCACGGTGGCACTGCAAGGATGTTCCATCTCATGACAGTGGCTCAAATCTCTTATGGCTCCATGGCTACTGGTGCGAGGGAGAAGGAGAAGTGGAACTACAACAACATGCAAAGGGGAAGGGAAAAGGAAATGGAAGTTACACACATCGGCGACACAGAGTTCAGACGCGGCGACATGGTTCCAATGTAGTGGCGGAAGCTGTTGGTGAATCTAGGAGCTGATTCTAATTCTTACTTTTTTTCTTGGTTTTTATCCTGGAGTGTCTAGATTTTTATTGATAATGGGGTCCCTTGTGCTGGCCTTCAAAGTTAAATCTTGAATTCATACATCTGCACGTGCACGAGTTTTATTCATTGATGTTGATCCTTTGTAAGTGTAAGTGATACATCTTATTGTTAGAACTTAGAATGCTCCCATCAAAACAAAATTGAAGTGATTTTAACATGGAATTGTTGTTTAATTGCAAGCAATCGAAGTTCATGGCTGGTGGTCTGAATTCCATAACTTGCAATGTGTATTTCTGCTTGTTGTTGTTTTGATCCTCAGAACTCCATTATGGTTGGAGGTTCAAATAGATAGGTTGGTGAGGAGATGGTGGTTGTTGGTTGTCGTAGTTGCGGTGGACGGCAGATGGCGGAGAAGGGGAACTAGAGGAAGAAGGGTGGTGTTGGTGAATTAGTGAAGAAGAGATTGGTAAAAGAGGAAGATAACATTAATGACATAATTGGTATTTTAAATTAGATTAAAGGTGAATTTACAGTTGCTAATGGTTAAAAAGGATCTTTCACGGGTGAAAGACTTAGTTGGTAGTTGACTATAGACTAAACCATAAATATATGGGTTGTCTATGAAAAAAAAATAAGAAAATGGAGTAAAATCTGTATGAATTATTTATGAATTCTTAAATCATAATGGGCCAACAAAAAATAAAGTTATATAACTTAGATGATACATCATTATGGATTTTGAATGCAAGTTTTCTGTAATGAAATAATATCACCGATTCCAATTAAAATAATGGGTTCATTTAAGTAGATAAAAGTTCACATCTATTTTTTCATTTTCAAAACTAACTCAAGTATGAGACTTAAAGGAAACAAATTTCAATTTGGTTGGATGGATTTCAAATGTATTTCAAATGGTTTAATGGAAAAGTAATTAAAAAACTTTTATAAACCACAATTAGCACCCAGGACCAACACTGTTATATAAATTATGTGTCTTTTATTTGTGTGTACTTTCCAGAAATTTGTTGGATGGAAGTTGATTGTGCTTTTTATAAGCTTTTCCCCACATTTATGTTGAATCCAAAGTTTTCCAAACACACCCTCATCGAACTGCAAATAGCACCTGAATTACCTAAAGGGTTTGGCCTAATGAAAGCGTACTAGATTTGTAATGCTTGAGAGTGTGTATAGGGGTTCTCCATAAGAAGGTCCCTAACTCGATTCCTAAAAATTGCATTCCTTTCGGGAGGAGGTTTACCCCTGTTAATCTAACCTTCGAGACGGTGAAATTCCCCTCCATAGTTTTGTTCATCGAAAAAATTAGCACTGGAATCATCACTGCTATATGAATCATATAGTTGAATTCTTCTGGAGTTTATTTTTCAAAAAATTGTTGGATTGAAGTTGAATGTGCTTTTTATTAAGGGTTTAAGCGGGAATAGTCTGATCGCGAACCGAACCAAACACACTTTGGTGGATTGGTTTAGGTCATTGGATTGGTTCAAAAAAAAAATTACCCCACCCGATTACCCTCAGTTTAAATATCGAATTGAGAGATACAATACCCGACAAACCCGAACAACCCGGTACCGTGAAAACTTTTTTTACCATTCGGCCCAAGAGCTCGAGCCCATCACTATTCAAAACTTTGCAGTCTCGCTCTGCATGATAATTTTTTTGCACTTGGAGGTAATTCATGGCACACGGAAAAGATAATGTTGGTCTTCTTTTCCGAGAAAAGTTTCTTTATTTACTTCAACTTATTTGACTCTGTCTTCAAATCATTGTAAAAATTTATGCAAAATTTTGTTGTTCATGTTGTGTTGTGCGTTACTAGGTAGATTTCTTTGCCTTTTGTCCAACCAGCTATTTTGTTGCTTTTTCTGATTTTATCATGATTTTTTTTCATTTTTTTCAAATTCAGTGCATAATTTGTAAAAATATTATATTATTCAAACCTAATCACCGAATTCAAACCAACATGTTCAACATAGAGTTGGTTCGGTTCGGGTTCAGAGACAATAAATGAAAAAACTGAACCAACCCAAACCGATGTTTTTTGATTGGTTCAGACTTCTAAACGCTCCAAATCCGAACCAACCCAATCCGATTACACTGCTACTTTTTATGAGCTTTTTCTCACATTTACGTTAATACCAACAATTTTCTAAACACACCCTCAATTAACCACAATTAGCACTCAAAATCAACGTTGACATATGAATTACTGGTCTTCTTTTGGTGTGTATTTCCCGAAATTTGTTGGATTGAAGTTTATTGTGCTTTTTATATGCTTTTTCCTATGCACCAAACACTAAACATAATCTAATGAAGTTGTTTTGTCTTGTTGCATCTAACCACAATATACATAACATTATTGTTTTGTTCTATCTTGTTACGTTACGTTCCATTCTATTCTATTATCAAACAACACTAGCTAAGTTGTACCATGGAATATAAGATAATGATTCATAGACATTTAAATAGTGTAGCCACTCACAAACACTTAATTTTTATTTTTTTTTATTTTCTTGGTTTCCAAAGGTATCCTCACAACCAACAACTATGAAATTAATCCCCTCGATGCTCGGAAATTACATTAAATGGGTAAGTCTCTCCCAAAAACTCATTCTCCACACAGACTGTCCAGAGGTCGAGTATGAGACCAAATGTTCAAGGAGTCCAATTATCTACCAACTGTACTGAACCTTGTTGGTTCATTTTTCTTTACATCTCTCTCTTCTTATCTCATCACATTTTCATTCTCTCTCTACATTGACAAACAAAAAAGTGTGACATGAACTCCGTTAGTAAAAAAATACTCTATCATGGATCATAGCCCTCTAATCTGAACTATCTTTCATGTTTTTTCATATTGATGTTTTGTGTTCATCACTCTCTTTATATAAATAATAAGTGAAAAACCCTTCAAATATTTTTTAAAAAAAATATAGACATAATATTTCACTTGATATTGCCATAAGAGAATTCTAATCCCGCTAGACCTACAAGAGCACTAAGTTCTGCTTGAGCTACGGTAGCCACAAATTGTGAGTGCAAAATTGATCTGTAATCAGATTGCGTGAATATCTTCATATCTAAGTATTTTTTTAATTCGTTTTTCATTCCTTTACTCATACCTAATGCAAAATATCTTGTTGGCCAAAATCAAGAAGCTTTTCCTCTCATCAGACATGATTTTTATATGAAATCTCTGTAAAAATTAAAACTGAAAGGTATATGTGCTTTTTTAAAAGAAAGGTCAATAAATGCATCTCTGTAATGTATGGTCATGCTATATATGAAACCCATCTCGTATTGTGATTACGGAATTGCAACTGAGCTCAAGCATCCAAGACAAGATTCAGCAAACCAAATACATCAAAAGAATAACCATATCAATCAAACACAAATACCTCAGGAAAATGGTTGATGTCTATTCTGCCTGGTAAGAAAAGGTGGCTTGTAAATAAACCTTTGAGCCTACATCTATTAATTTACAATACAGCTAGGATGCCACCCTGTCTAAATCAAAGAATTGCAGATCAAGGGGAGCTTCCTAAGGACCTTGATATTACTTTTTGTCAGAATCAAATAAAGAAAGGGAAGTCAAGAAACTATTTTTTTTTGGGGTGGCACATGGTCACCATACTTCTTTATTGAGTGGTGACACTCTTGGCTAGATTACGAGGCTGGTCCACATTATATCCCTTCAGCACAGTCAGATGATATGCCAATAACTGCATCGGAAAGAAACAATTTGGTGAAATATTTGACAATAATAATTGAAAATGTTTCCTTTTTGTCAAATATACTACGTTGTAAAAGAGCTCAAAAAGGGTTGTAAAGTTACCTGCAATGGAACTACATTAATTACAGGTTGAAGACAGTCCACAACCAGTGGAACTTCAATAACCCTGCAAGATTCACCAGGGCATACAGAAGCAGCATCCCCTTCTGAACAAATAACTACCAAGCGACCTTTGCGGGCACGAAGTTGCTGAATAACAGACTGCTGTTTGCTGCAAAAGATTAAAGATGTCAATATCAAACTACTAATTTCAGATCACAAAGCTACTCAACAATTGAAGCAACCAACCTGAAGCAAGCATCGCGTGTAGCGATAACAACAATTGGAAGGTTTTCATCCACTAATGCCAACGGGCCATGCTTCATTTCACCTGCGAGTATCCCTTCACTGTGCATAAGTGCCACTTCCTTGACTTTTAAAGCTCCCTCCAGAGCAGTTGCATAGTTGTATCCTCTCCCGAAGACAAGAAGAGACTGCTCAGCAATCATAAGTTGTGCAAGATCCTTCATCTCCTGGTCAAGCTTCAGCACCTCTCTGACTTTATCTATAATACAACATGTTATTTAGGCTACTTCTACAACTACTCCTCAGCTACTTTATGTGGCATTTGGTTGATTTCTCATAAAAATAAAGTTTTTTAGCTTGATTGTAAGGTAGGAAAGTTGCTCCATTTCAAGCAAGCTCAAGGCATGCCACAAGCCCCTGCGAGGGCTTTGTTGTTACAAAAGTTTTACTTGACGCTGTTTGGTCCTACCAATTGAGCTAACCCATATTAGTTAAAACAACATGATATTTCTAAATTTCCACCTCATGATTAACATGCATATTATATGAATAATATTGGCCACTTCTACGGACATCATTGTTTCTGCCTTCATAGCTACAGCTGCCGTCATAACTTCTACCACTAGTTCTTTTAATACACTATTATGACCAATATCATCGCCCGCATCATCATTAAATTAAGCTATAATATTTAGGTTACAACTTACAAGTTAATATTTGATATGCTGTCACTGTATATAGAACATACAATGATTGTTAGATCATAGATGCGTTCAAGTTTAGTTTTATTTCAAAAAGAAAAAAAATCATTGTCAATTTTTAAAAATTAGAGTTTCTACTGGGTGTTATGAACTTGAGAATTTTGATATTAAAACTTCAGCACTCTACCGTAAGATTAAAAGTATGTAAACAAAATATCATCTTGCATTTTATCTTTTGTTCCCAGTATTTAAGTCTTTATGCCCCTAATGTAAATATTTTCTATATATTTATTGTTTATTTAAGTCCTATTTACCGACATTATCATCATATTCACCCAGCATGAGGATCTAATTTTAAAACTTGACCATCATTAGAAAATATACTCTAATAGGACATGCAGAATACCATCAACCAGACACCAAATATTGTACCCAAATACTGTAATATGTTCAGCCAGCAGAAACTCACTTGGCAGGTCAAAAAGACCATCTATAATAGCTTCTCTTCTCTCTTGATTGGAAATCGTATCACCTCCTATTGCAAGAGCCAGCATGGCCATCACTACTATTTGGCTCGTGTATGCCTACAGTAGTTACAAATATGTGAGTAACGCACTGATCATGCCAATAATAGGATAATATATAATGGAACAAAGAAAATATCTTTTAAATACAACAGGTACCTTGGTACTTGCCACACCAATCTCAGCACCAGCATTTATATGAACACCACAATGTGTATTCCTTGCTATTGCACTACCAACAGTATTTGTTATCCCAACACATAATGCACCATTGTCTAAAGCATATTGCAGTGCAAGTAAAGTGTCTGCAGTTTCACCAGATTGACTAACAAAAACAGCTGTATCTTCGCGGTATATTGGCCCCTCCCGATCCAACAGATCACTAGCAATTTCCATAGTAACAGGAATACCTATAATTCAATGTATAGAATAAAACATTAAAATGGGCATAATTATAATATGCAAAACTTACTAAAAGACTGAAGTTTATACATCACTGACCAGAAAGTTCTTCCACGATTGGTCTAGCCGCCAAAGCAGCATTATAACTTGTACCACAACCAATGAAAACTATCCTTCTACTTCGCCTAATTGTTTTGAGGTGATCCTTCAATCCACCGAGCAGAACAGAGTTGGATTTGCTAGATCCTCGACATATGAGCCTTCCCCTCATTGTGGTTGTCACGGACTCGGGTTGCTCGTGAATTTCCTTCTGCATATAATGCTCATAATTTCCTTTATTTATTTGCTCAACCTCCATCTCTAGAACAGATAATGCACGCCGAACCGAAGATGCTCTGGAAAGAGGAGTCCCTAGTTCTCCTATATCATTGTCAAACTTCAGAATAGAAACCCCACCATCCTGACACAATCATTTCTAAGGTAAGAACAATATTTTGTTTTTAAATTGACATGATTATAACTGGCACACATGCTACTTCAGTAACTGTGAATGATATATAAGGTAAGATCTCATCATGCTGAAAAGGGAAATGGAGGACTGGGAGATAAATGAAGTGAAGTGCTAATAAATCACGAAGACAATATTCAAAAGAATATACTCATATGGAAATATTTACCCGAATCAGATTACATTATTTCAGTAATATGAAGTGCGAAGTGAACATAAAACTCATTAGCTTGTAAGTACTAAATCGGAAAGAGAGGGTGCAGAACCTACCTTGAGATGAACAACTTCACCATCCTCAATAACTAGAACTTTCTTTGTATGCTCAACCACAGCATTGGCATCACTGGACAAAAACAGTTCTTTGGGCCGTCCATCTTTTGATAGGAATTTGTCTTCCTCAAAGGCTGAACCATTTTCCTTAGTTTCTGACAATTCCTGAGATTACAACAGTAACTACTTAAATCATTGTCAATCTAAAAACCTCCACCTTCACTCAACATCCATTAACCATGAAAAATAAACTAAATTAGAAAACTTGGTATAATGAAATACCCGATAGAAGGCAAAGCTTATTCATAGTAAACAGAGGATGGTCCAAGTATTGAATTGTAGGAGGATTTATGGTTTAATAATCATCTTTCCCATTTTCCTTTTCTGAAGGCTCCTGCCTTTATCAATCATACTCTATGCATAACCATTGCATTTGCAACTATCTAAGTTAAAAATACTTCTAATCATTGGAATTTCATAACTTTTCCATACATTACTGATAAAGAAGTATTATTACTCAGTTCTTGTAAGTGTGACTCCATGTCTATCCCTCTCCATTGGTCAGTTGTAGGATATGATACTTAGATAACTGGAGTTATTCCATTAGGTCCTATTTTCAGTTGTTACTTAATTTCCAAATGAGGAAAACACTCCTCTTGCTAAATCCTTTTAGAAGTTCAAGGAGTGAATCTCTCATTTGAACTAAAGTGGCAGATACAATTAATACAAATGATTTCTTAGAGGCTAGCAGACCATCCAAAACTCTCCAACTGTTGTGCCATGCATATCTCTGGTTTTGAGACTAGCAATTTTTACTTTATCACTGTCCTACTATTAGATAAGTGCTGTAGACTCCTTGGTGTATTTGGTGAATGTTTGATTTCCCAAGAGTTTGGAGCAATTTCTCACATGATTTTAGTTGTTTTGGTTTGAAGAAAGAGGGGAAGGCTCTTTTTCCATGAGCACTATATGCTTATGGTTGTGGTGGAGTGCAGAACTCAGAATTCTTAATGATGGCTCTGTTTTAATATTGCTTCTTTTGTTGGAAAGTTATTTTATGAGCCTCATTGTGGTGCTTACTGAGACTAGCAATAATAGCTCGTATGAGTTTATTTTCTTGTTTTTTTCTTTTATCTTTCACTCTAAAGACTTAAGAGAACATCTTATATGTTCCTGTTCCACATATGTATCTCTGTCTCTTTACTAAATAATATTTCTTCCTTTATATAAATGGCATGTCTGGGGGAAAATCTAATATAAGCTCTCAGTAGTTAGATTTTCATATTTTCCAGCTACAGGGATGAAAATATTAGTCAAGTTTCTATGGAAATTTCATTTCATATGAGTAGCATCTCTCTTAGTAGATAATGGTTGTTAGATTTATCATTTATTATTTAATAAAGTTAACAACCTGCACATAAGAAGGGAAGCCAATTAATCCTCCATAAAATTAAGCTTCTTCGGCAGTAGCATTGACAATGCATGAAAATTGAGAGTTATTCATTGTCATATATCAATAATCATTGCTTTGGCTCAGACAGCCAAGCAGCATAAAGTGAAACTTAAGCTCATTCTATGTATTATCAAAAAGAAAAGTCTGACAGCATATACTGGCTAGTCTGCTAGCATTTCAATAATCGGTCTTATTTTTATGTGAAACTTAAGCTCATTCTATGTATTATCAAAAAGAAAAGTCTGACAGCATATACTGGCTAGTGTGCTAGCATTTCAATAATTGGTCTTATTTTTATCTGTCAAGATATGAAATGCCAACACAAGCAACTAAATTCCTCAAGAGATATTTAAGCTTTCTGACTTGAAGCATCACTAAGTCAAGAGAAAACAAAAATAATCCTTGCCAAAAAAGACACTGGACAATTAATTTTGACATAGATCACTGTTTTGAGAAACTAAATTGCGTTCGACTTACTTTAACACCTAGGAGCAGTGGGCTACCACGCTTGCAAGCAATCAGTTCATTAGGATAATGTGGACTTTTGAAAATAAGGGCATAGGCTCCTTCAAGATGCCTCATAACTTCTAGAACAACTTGACTGAAGGTAACAACCTGACCACCTGCAACACCGATTGGAAAAATACTTGTGAAGCTAACATCATCACTCGTAATGACATTCAAACCTCTTCATGTGAAGAAGAAAAGGAAGCTCGGGTATAGACCTCCGAGAACAATTGCATTCAGTGTAAATATGAGCATAAGAATACAAACTAATACACAGTACTTAACCCACATCAATTCAAATTCAAAACAATGTAGATTTCTCATATTGCGAACCGAATGGCAGCATCAATTCTTAAAACAAATGCATAAAAATTGCAGTCTTGCAGCATTAAAACGGTCACTTTCTCCATCCCCACCTCTCTTTCCTGCTCTTCACAATTTATATATCTTTTACAATTCAGTTACACAATAGTATACCATGACCTCAATCGTGCTTTAGTTTCAGTCCTGTTCCAACAAAAAGTGATACATACCTTAACCCTCTAAACTTCATGTAAATGGAAATCAACAAGGTTTTAAATTGTGGCCCGCAACTACAATTACAACCATAAAGTCAAAGGTATTTAAGGTCTCCACGACCACAACTGCATTGATCAACCATATTTGATTGCAGTTTTCTACAATATCAATAATGGTGACATGACCGCAATCATAAAAAAGTACCTGCTGCTTCATTTGCTTTGTCATAAACAAACTTTGCAAGCTTGGGGATGACTTCTGTATCCGTTTCAGATTCAAAGGTGAAGCCATGTCGCAGCAGCGTAGCCTTCAAAACCTAAAGACAATAATAATAAACACATGATTAGCACACACAAAAATCTTGATTCCACAGCCAAATTTCCAGTGCTCCTCCCGTAGTACTACGCTAGTACCACTTTTCACAGTAATTGTCTTAATTTGATGGCTTTTTCGTTAAAAATTACATGCATGGCAAAAATTACTCCTTCCTTTGAAAATAAAGAAAACTATTCAATTGAGGCACTTGATGTCAATTGCTCAACAACCAGACATATATCTTATTTTTCCCCAATTTCGTAATTTTTTTGAGAGAGAAAAAGAAGAAAACTATTCGATTGAGGTACTTGATACCATGGAAGATTGTTTTCTTTATTGAAGGACTACAACAGTTGATTTTTCAATCATGCACTTTAAAAACAGACATTACTTCAGAGGAGTCAAATCCGTGTAGGTGATAGTGTCAGTGAGTTATATATACCTCATAATTAGTGATAACTCCATTGTGAACAACCAAGAATTCATTGCCAGCACCAGAACTTTGGGGATGACTGTTTCTGGGAGCAGGCTCTCCGTGAGTGGCCCAACGCGTGTGCGCTATTCCGGCATGAGTGCCGAAGCTTTTCTCCAAGTCCAATTCTGTTTCATCAACTTCTGTTCCCGTTGAAAATAACGCAATCACGTTCAGAATTCGCTAAAGCAGTGATCATATACAAAAAAAAAAATGGAAAAAAAAGGAACGAATTGGAGTGACCTTGGTAGACGGATTTGACGAGGGACTCGATGTTTCCCTCACGACGGAAGACGAGCGGAGGAGAAGGAGTGAAACCGTCGGAATCGGCGGAGCATTGTGGCGGAGGAGAAGAAGAATCGATGGCGATTCCGGCGGAATCGTAACCGCGATACTCTAAGCGTCTGAGGCCGTTGAAGAGAACCTGCAAGATGTATCTCCTCTCTCTTGTTACCTTGAAATTCAGATACGCGAATATCCCACACATTTCTTCACTTCTCTCCTTTCTCTTCCTCTTCTTCTTCTGTTCTTACTTCTCTCTTTTTTTTCGCTCTGTACTTCCTTTTAAATTTAAAGCAATTGGAACTCAGACTCACACTTAAATAAATAATAATAAATAAAATAAACCATGCATGTAGCTATTTCTAATAATGATAATAATAATAATAATAATAATAATAATAACAACAACAATACATTGCAATAATACTTGTAGAATATGAAATTTTCAAATTAAGGAGGCTAAAAATAAAATATTTCTTTTCAAAAAATAAAATTGATTTAATGGACAAAAAAGTTATTTATAAATGTAAGTAATTGATTTAATTTTTTGGTGTAACCAAAAACCTGATTTAATTTTAATATTTAAATATAAAAACTCATAAATCATAATATATAAGTATTGATTCAAGTGATACATCATCCATTTTCCTTAAGCAATATCTTAGGTTTCAGTTTTGTGTATAAAAAAATTTCATCAGGAGAACTAACCCTCTAAGATTTGCATGTTCTCAACTCAAGCAAGATTGTCACACTCAAATTTATTTTTTATTTTTGTAAAAGCATGTAATAAGTTGGAACTCATTACAACATTAACTTATATTTCAACATTATATCATATATCATAATTAAATTAAAAATAAAAATTATTATTAGTGTATGAAAATTAAACTCAATAAATACACATTAATAAAAATTTAATTTTAATAGGAGAAATAATATTTATTTAAATAATCTCATGTATCGAAATGAATATTCTTCAAATCTTAGTACACACTAAAAAAAATTATGTAATTTTTGTTTATGAATGTATTAACTAAAAAATATGATGTGACCAAAACAAAACATCATCGTATTTAATTTAATTTTAAAATGTATATTTTTAAGATAAATTATTTATTTTATTAATTGAATCGAATTGCATTGCGCTGCGCCCAATCCATTAAACTTGGTGTCAGTTGAGTCATGTGAACAAATGAGCAACTTCCACCTCTGCTTCCTTCCGATTCCACCCTCCAATTGGACTCGATTGATTTTTCCATTCAAAGTCCACACACGTTCATTGCAATTCGCAACCCCCAACTGGCTACGCGCTCAGGGATACTTTCGTCATTCCATTCTGCATCAGACATACGGACGTGGTGTTTCCTCATTGGATGGTAGATAATTGAATCTTTAAAATATTAACAACGATTTGATTCTTGATGTAAAATCTACTTATTGAGAAAAAGATAAATTTCCGGATATATAATAGAAACACACTACTATAAATAACTATATCTCAGTTAAAAAAAAAATAAAAAAATAACATATCAGTTTTCCGTAGAAAAAAAAGGAAAACTATATCGAAATATTAATTTAAGGGTAAAATGTACTTATCTAGAAAAAGGTAATTTTTGTACTATTTTTTTTTTTCATAACAACTAAAATTACCAATAGACATCATGTGTGGGACGTTTGTCTCGCTAAAGTATTGCCACTACATTTTTATCACGCGGGACGTAGGAGAGTTGAACTTTTCAATCCCCATTCAACATAGCGCGAATAGAGGTAATAGTATCATTTTGCCAAAAGTTTCAAGTATCCCTGTTATGGCTCAAAATCTCCACAATCTTCTTACAATCCATGTAACACAATATCTCTCGGAAACCCAAGTCCTCTACTAGCTTCAACCCTGACTGGAGCACTAGAAGCTCCGCTAGAAAGACACACTCAGGACCATAAGAACAAGCAAACCCCGCAATCCATCGGCCGGTGGAGTCCCTCACCACACCACCGCCACCCATCTAATTCGACCCAGCAATCCCGTTGCCATCTGTATGAAGGTGGACTAAATTATTACCCTTCACAAACATAGAATCTCGGGGCCTCGTCATTATCGTCCCCTATCTCACAAACTCATTTGCTGTGATCAATATCTGACGCCAAACCACTTGAATACAGTTGAGGATCGAATATCTACCGCCTAGTAAAAAAAATGGATTAATTGTTTTTACCGTTACCTAGTTATAACATGATCCGTAAGTTGAGGGAAGCTATTACAGTACATTTTTTTTTTCTTTTGAAACAACTATTACAGTACATAAAAAGAATTCATAAAATATTGAGAGAATTTGTGACTATATTTTTTAAATTGAAGAACAACCTAAACAATATGTATAGTTGTATCAAATTTTAATTCAAAAGTCTCGAATGATAGCTCAAGTGATAAGAACTGAAGATATATAAGTTGAGAATGAGAAGGCTTAGGGATTCCAAAAGGGAATTTAAATGTTTTTCAATGTAAAAAAAATAGTCCAAAAAATATATATTTAAAAGTTATTATTTTCCCAATTTACAGCTATTTCTGGACTTCTAGGTGGCCCCTCCCACTACCCATTGTTTCCGTGATATTAATAAATAGGCTTAATAGCATTTTTGCTCTCTCACCTTTCACGATTTTGCATTTTTTGTCCCTCTTGGAATTTATTAGCCTACAACATCCCTCACTTTTACAAACGACAGCAGTTATGGTCCCTCGTCACTTTCCGTCAAATAATTAACGTTTTCTATCAAAAATCCCTCCTTCCATCTCTCCAAATTCCTACCTCAAATCCCTAAATCTCTCACCAGAAATCCCTTCTTCAATTCCCTAAATCTCGTCATCTTCATTCTTCTTTAATATCTGCCCAGAAAATCATTCATCATTTGTACCCTCCTTCTAACACTTACTCATTCATTTTTCTGATTTCTTCTCTCTCTCTGATTCGCGTTTCTTCTTCCTCTCTCTCGACGTCTTCTTTCTTCTTCTTCCTTCTCTCCTTCCTTTTCCTGTTTCCCTTTCCCTCCCATTGCAGAATCGGCCACCACCAGCTCTGCATCGTTCGTCCTCCGTCAGGAGCCCAGAAGCAGGCCACGAGGCACCACCGTCCCTGTCGTCTCCTTCCCCTGTCCTCCGACGCGAAGTTGTCACTGTCGCCTCTTCCCTCTGTTTCTGGCCAAACCAGTGGGCCAATGGGGAAACCATCACCACCAATGGAATTCCCACAACATCCGCATAAAAACCCCTAAAGAAATTTGACGATCGGCCGCTGTCGGCCATCATTGTCGTCGCCTTCATGGTTGTTTTCCGGCCAACCCTTTTGGCTTCTAAGAAAACGGGGTTGCACAACGATGATCCTTGCCACGAGGAGAAGAGGATCCAATTGTCCTTTACTGGCAACGTTTTTCATCGAGCCTCGTTGCCATAATGGAGGCACCTTTCTATTGGTCTCCCTCTCCTCTCTTTGAATCCCCACATCTGCCCAGATCTAGAGAATAGGAAGGAAGAAGGGGATCGAGACAAGAGGAAGAGAAAGAGATCGACAGATTTAAAGAGGATGTTATAGTCTGCAACATAATTGATATGCTAATGAAAATTAATATGTTTGTTGTTATCAGATCACATTACAGAATCTGTAACAAGCCCAGAAAATGTTAATGGGATTGGAAGAAAATTAATATTGTTTGTTGTTATCAAATTAATATTGTTTGTTGTTATCTGATGAAAGTTAATATTGTTTGTTGTTGTTGGGATTGAAAGAAGAATGAAGGGGAAGAAGAATTCTGGGTTTAGGAGAAGAAGGGGATGAAATATTCTGGGTTTGGAAGATGAAGGGGATGAAGGTTATGAAGAAGATGAAGAATTTCTGGAAAACCCAGAAAACGTTAATTTTTTGACAGAAAACGTTATTTATTTGACGGAAAGTGACGAGAGACTATAACTGCTATCATTTGTAAAAGTGAGGGACGATGTAGCCTGTAGGCTAATAAATTCCAAGAGGGACCAAAAATGCAAAATCGTAAAAAGTGAGGGGCCTATTAAACCTAATAAATATTCACATATCTGTATTTTTTTTTCCAGCATTTTATTAGTTTCATTCAACCTTTGTGCTTTTTTCCACTCACTTCGTCATAAATTGATTGTTCAAGTTGGATAAACGTGGGTGGTCAGTTCAAAAAAAAAAGTGGAGCGCATAATTGGAGACAACTCTTTGCAGTATTAGGAATTCACATTCAATCCGGTCTTTTATTATTTTTTTTTAACTGAATAGATATATTAATTAAGAATAAGGTCAGAGACCACTACATTATGCTGCAAAGCAGCTAAAATCTCTTGAGGGGTATCCTCAACCCAGACAAAAGACAACATAGTGAAAGATAATTTGGCAAGGGAATCCGCAACCATGTTGCCTCCCTGCCTAATAAAAGAAATATCCATAAAGTTAAAATGACAAGAAAATGAACGACAATCAATAATAGAAAAAAGATAAGAACCCCCAGGTTTCGGACGACGCCAAAGATCATAGAGCTTCAGACAATCACTCTCAAACATGACCCTTCCGAAACCCAAATCAATGGCAGTGGAGATCGCCCAACGAAAACACAGAGCTTCCGCAATGATGGGGGACGAGACCATGATAGTAGTGATATGGATATTTCTTTTTATTTGAAAAAGGTGAAATTGTTTGCTTACCAACAAAGAATAATAAAAGATTTAAATAACACGTGAATGCAAATTAGGACTTGGAAAATTGAAACAGTTATTTTCTATTGAAATATTAATATCTTTAGAAATTTATTTAAAAATTAGTATTTTTTTCAGGTTTGGGTGGTTTCTATTTTTATTTTAGGCTTAATAGCCACTTTGGTCCCCCAGGTTTCACGATTTTGCATTCTTGGTCCCCCTTGTATTTTATAGCACCCAGCATCCCTATAAGTTTACAGAAGTTGCAAAAGAGGTTTCCGTTAGCATTCCGTCAGGAAACTAACGTTGGTTGGGTTTAGTGGGACCCAGTAAGTAAGGTGTCATGCATATAGGAGAGAGAAAGAGGCTGAATGAGAGAGAAAAGGAAGAAGCAGCGTTCTTCTTCCTCTAAACGCACACACAATTTTGAGTATGGAGGAATCGAAGGAGGAAATTTCCTCTGGGAATTATTATACCTGAGAAAAGATTGAACCAATTTCCACCATCATCAGAAGTTCTGAGAACTGATTTTTGTTAAAACCAAAAGCAGCTTTCAAATAGTACTCCACAACACTTGAGACTGTCAAGCTATGGAATTCAAGAAAAGAAATTTGTCAACTAAGTATAAACCTTGATAATAAGAAGTAAATGAAATACTATCATGTTCATATTAATCATAGATTTGTTGTTTTATATGTTATTTTTTTTTTATAAACAAGAAAGTAAACAATTTTGAAGAAGAACAATGCAGAGCCAGTTACAACTAGTAAAAAGATAGAAAAGGAGGACAAGAAGCAGGAAAAGAATACACAAAAATACTATTAGCTTAAGCAACCGCCGCCAAGGATAAGAAGCCAGGGCACTTGGACCAACACTTCGATGCAGAAAAACGGAAAATCCAATCAGATGCCTCTCCCACTCCTTCCAAAACGTTACCTTCCTTTAGATAGCAAGAAATAAGTCCCTTTATAATAGGGAACAGAAACCAGAGCCTGCAGCAGTGAGAAGGACTAAAAGCCACCAAACCCACACGCAGAGCAAGCCAACCAAAATATAAGAAAGAAAAAGGTAAATATTGAATCCATTGCACATAATCATGAACTCATGATAGAATTTTCATTCACCAATGAATCACTGCTTCTTCCTTTTCTCCCTGTTTCTAGAAAAGAGGTTTGCCGGAGAGGTCGCCGGAAATCTCCCTCCACGGCGGAGCACGGCGAAGACGAAAAATGAACACAGGTTCCTCTTCTTCTCGTGGCGAGGATCGACGTGGCGGTTTTTCCAAAAACCAAAGGGTTTGGCCAGAAAACGACCTCCAAGGCGGCGGCGATGGCGGCCAACGGCGGCGGTTCATCAAATTACCTTAGGGGTTTTGCTGCGGACGGTGAGGGGAGCACGATGATGCTGTTGGTTTTTCCATCGGAGGTGCGGTGTCGCCGGAAAACAGGAGAGATGGAGCGGTGGTGACGTTTCCAGAACGTGAAGAGGAAGGCCGCAGGGGCGACGTTTCCAGACCATGAAGAGGAACGAGAGAGAGATGGAGGGAGAGGTCGAAGGTTTTGGTGGTTGTGGGTTTCGAAGGAAATGAGGGTGAGGGGAAGAAGAACGCAGGGGAAGAAGAACGTTGCTTCTTCTTTTTCTCTCTCATTCAACCTCTTTCTCTCTCCTATATGCATGACCTGGGTCCCACATTACATCCCCAACGTTAGTTTCCTGACGGAATGCTAACGGAAACCTGTTTTGCAACTTCGTTAAACTTATAGGGATGCTGGGTGCTAATAAAATACAAGGGGGACCAGGAATGAAAAATCGTGAAACCTCGGGGACCAAAGTGGCTATTAAGCCTTTATTTTATTTTCAGTTTTGATTTACAATTTATCGTTTTTTTTACTTTATGTAAATTTTATAAAAAATGCTCAATACTTAAAAAGGAATAGAATTCAATTTTTTTTACCTTTTTATATATAATATGAATAAAAATAATTAAAGGTTATTTTCACTAATTTCTCTACAAATTTTGAAAAGTAGAAAATAAATAAAAAATGATACTATGTTGGTTCAAACTAAAAACAAAAATAGAAAATAAAAACAAAACAATCACTTAGGTCATGTTAGGAATGGTTTTTAGTTATAAGTTTTAAAAAGCTTTTAGTTTTATAATATCAAATTTTAAATTTTAGTTCTAAAAAAAACAATTTTCATCCTTGAAAATTCACTAGGATCGCCACCACCACTACTCCATGACATCCTCTATCATCGCCCACCCCCTCCACCTTCCGCCATTGTCATTGGCACCATTCAACTCGCTCTTGCTGCACAGTGCCCTCCACCACCATCCAACACCCGCCACCACCCTCAACAACTTGATATTGTGCATCATCTGTCGTGGAAGGTCCTAGGCAACGTCGACTTTAGTAGATATATAGCACAGGGTGGCCATGACGATGTAAGTTGTTGGGTGGTTGAAGGTATCAGACAATGGTGGCAATTGGGAGTGTAAGGAGCAGCAATGGCGGGTGTTAGGTAGTGGTGGTGTCACTAACAGTGAAGGTAGAGGACGTCACGTGGCAATGCTAGAAAGAGGGGATATATGAAAATTGTTGAAAGGATGTGTTACATTTTCTTGAAACTAAAAATTATAATCATAAAAAAAAAAGGGTTAATGGTTTACTTGGTCCCTGTGGTTGCACCAAGATTTGGCTTTGGTCCCTCCCCGGAAAAAAGTTTGCAAAAGGTCCCTGTAGTTGTACCAAGTTTGATATAGGTCCCTGCCGGAGACCGGAGCTCCGGTGAGTGCACATGTGGCAGGCTGACTGGGTTAATGAAGGTGACGTGGATTTTTTTTTTATTGAAAAACAGGTCAGATGTTAAAAATAAATAAATCCCTAATTAAATCTAAAATTCCCCAAATCCCTAATTCCCCTTTCTTCTTCCCTAACTCACGCATCTAAAATTCTCCTTTCCTAACTCACGCAGCAGCTTGAAATACAGGTTCATGGTTCTTCTTCTTCTTCTTTGAGGTTCATTTTCGTTATGTGTCTTCTTTATTTTTATTCTTCATTTTCGACCTGCAACAGCTCGTGGTTTCTTGAGTTTCGACCTGTTCGTGCCTTCTTTCTTGGGTGGTTTTGGTTCTCTGTATAAATTTCAGATGAATTTTTCTATGCCAAATTTTGATTTTCTCATAAATTCATACGGTCCCTTTCCAGGCAAAAGGTGCAGGATCTGTGCTTAGCTTTTTGACAGGTTCACTGGCTCTCTCGAAGCATATTGTGGAAACCACAAAGTACTATAGCATAACTGTTAGCTTCGGTAATAATTCTTCCACTCATTGCTCTAATTCTAAACTCGTGGTTTTTGTGGTTGGAGGAGACCAACATTGTGCTTCGAGTTAAACAGCACAAAATTTAAGAGATTTTTTGCTCATTTTCTCTTATTTCAACAACCATGACCTATGCATTTGCTGATAAGCCATTTGGCTTGTACATTATAGCCGCCGCGGGCAACGTGACACAGGGGCGACGACGGCGAGGCAGACGGCGGACGCAGAGCACGACGTCGGAGGGGGTGGAGGCGATGGCCACTGTCGACAGGACGATTTAGGGAAGAAGAGAGGAGAATATCGAAGGACTTGGAGGGACTTGGGTTTTGGGGTTTACACTTTCTAATTCTGATTTGTGTAATTGATTTGGGAATTAGGTTAAAGGAATTGTAAAGGAATTGTAATTGATTTGGGAATTATGTTAGAGGAATTAGGGATTTGGGGAATTTTAGATTTAATTAGGGATTTTTTTTTAACATCTGACCTGTATTTCAATAAAAAAAATCCACGTCACCTTCATTAACCCTGTCATCCTGCCACATGTACACTCACCGGAGCTCCGGTCTCCGGCAGGGACCTATATGAAACTTGGTACAACTACAGGGACCTTTTGCAAACTTTTTTCCGGGGAGGGACCAAAGCCAAATTTTGGTGCAACCATAGGGACCAAGTAAACCATTAACCCAAAAAAAAATTGTTTTAAAAACTAGGCTAATAAATCTTTTGAGCTCCATTTTGTGGAACACATTTTTTTTTCAACTTAACGAAAAACGGCAACCACTTTGAAAAAGCCCTTAAATTGCTATAAAAATTTTTGTTCAGGGGAGGAACAAAATTTTTGTACTCTTATAATGATTGGTTTCTCTAATATAGACCAATTTATACCGGTCCAAATTTGAACAACTTGTTTGATTTATGTTTTTAAAAACAATTTTCTGTTTTATAAAATAAAAAAATAAAAAAACTTGTTTGGTTAAGATGTTTTCTTAAAATTAATTTAAAAACAGTTTCCTATTTTTTTGTTTTTAAAACAAAAAAACCAAAACAGAAAAAAGTTATTTTTGTTTTTTATTTTCAACTTTTGTTTCAGAAACAAACCAAGACACGGAAAACATGTTGTTTTCTTTCATTTCATTAATGACATTACGGTAATTAAAATGAATTAGAAAGTAAGGGTTTTTTTATTTTTTTATTTTCAAAAATGTTTTTAAAATCATATTACCAAACAAGTTTTTTCTTTTATTGTTCTAAAAAGTAGTTCTTAAAAACTATTTTAGAAAACAATTTTGAAAATAAAAAAATCAAAAACACAATCAAACACACTCGATCTTTTCCGTTATAATAGTAATAGGCTACCAACAAAAATTTGTCCCTCTTCCTTATCAAGAAAAATAGGTAAAATACATTTTCAATCTTTATGAAATGAACAATACTCCATTCTGATACTAGAATATTAAAATGATCCATTTTGATCTCTCATTTTTTTTTTGGTAAATAGGAAAATACAAAGCCACACTGACTTCTCATCTTTTTAAGAAGAAAGACAGAAACTACACCAGGAGGATGATTCCAAGCAGTAAAAGGATATCTCTTTGCATTGCAATCTTTGCTAATTTATCAGACACCACATGATCAAGTTGATGAAACAAATAATATTGAGCAACTTTTCCCTAGGCATAGGGAATAATCAATTACGTCTTACAACAATCACACATGATGACATTTCCTCATCTTCCACTCTTCATCTTACAATTTCATTGGACATACTTACAAAGGGTGTTGTCAAGCATGGTATTTATACATAGAAAGAGAATAGTTACATTCTTTAGCTAGATCGGACAGTTTCTATGGCAGCGACCAAGTCATCATATTTTGCTCCAGTAATTTCTTTCACAATCTTGCTGTCCTTTAGAATTTTAAAAGTTGGAACCACTTTAATTCCAAGCTCCTTTGCCAAGGGCTACCAACAACCATTAAATAAAAACTATGTGAGTAAAAAGATAGTATAGATTAACCATGGACACATCATGATCCTCTCATGTGAAAACTTCACTGGACAAACACTGTCATACTGAAATTATGTGTCTATCTATCTCTTCGTAAGTATTATATAGGCGAGATCCTCTGAATATTTACCAAGAAAGACAAACACAATGTTTCGCTTGACATTGTCAAGTAACACGGACTAGCAAATTTACATCCGTACCTTGTTATCTTGGTTGCAATCAAGCTTTAGAAAGACAACATCCAGATTCTTCTCAGCTAATTCTTGATACTTTGGAGCAATCACCTTGCAGGGACCACACCTGCAGAATTCACAAATTTATTTCTAAGGTGTCGAAATGTCCGGTCGGTATTTACCAGTAAGATAACAGTGGCATAAAGGATCATTCAAAATCATGATTCATTAAAATAACCATGCCTGCAGAACCACAACAGAGAATGACCAAACATCAATTAACCTATAGTACAGCTCTGCTTTTGTTGTAAACCAGCCAATTTATTTATTCTTACTAAAGAAGCTTGCTTTGCTTCCTTCTATAAACTAATGAAATGATCAGCTGGTCACTATTTAGTTGACATGACATTCTCATAAAATTTGATTAGTTTAATTTTAAAGAGATAAAAAAATATGATTAAATTAGTCCTGAAAGATGAAAAAACCATCTGTTTGAGTTCTAAAAAATACACTTCAACAATTTCACAAACTTGCCAAATTATTAGGGAAATGGTCCATTACCAAAGTCAAACAATATATTGCCATTGCCTTTCTAGTAACACACATACATACATACTAATTTAGACTTACCATTACCATACTAAGGGCATGTTTGGAAATCTTCAGAATTGGGGAAAAGCTTTTGTAAGTAGCTTTTGAGTTATAGAATTGATTCTCATGAAAGAGAAGTTGATCCAAAACGCTATGAAATGACACAAACACCATTTTTTTGAAAGGACTAAAATAATTTTTCACTCAGTGATCTAACGTACCTTTCAAATGTAATTAATTACCTCAGTTACATACAGAAACACCCAAGGAGTTTGAAAGCTAACAAGAGCATACAATACAACACCGGCAGTTATACTAAACAAACAAGGTAAAGCATAAATCTTTTTCTTCAATTCCAATCCATCATGATATAATACTAAATAAATAAAATTAATAATAATAATAATAGTAAAAAAAGGGAAAGGACATGATCATGGTTTATGGGTAATTAAAAAAACAATTAAGAATATACCATTGGGTGTACATGTCGAGGACGACGGGTTTATCACCGGCGGCGTTAACGATGGGCCAGAACGTGTCCTTGTTCACCTCCGTCACCTTCCCCACCGTCACCGTGGGCCCCGCAGTCTCCAAGCTCGATCTTACTGCAACACTCCCATTCTTCCTCAAACTCACACTACTGGAAATCGAAGAAGAAGAAAATGAACTACCGAGTGGGAGCTTCGAGGAAGAAGCACTATCCAACACGATCGTGGAAGCAGGAACGGTCCATTTGCATTTGGGAGAGACAAAGAGATTCAGAGCCATTGCTGTTAGGTAAGGATTGTTCGTTCCACTCTGCAATGCGGTATGCACCACAAAAGAGTAGAGGACTGAACTGAGAGAGATATGGTGGTGGTGGGAGTGAAAGTGCGGAGTGAAAAGACAGATTTCTCCTTAGGATTTGTGTGTGATATTAATTGCTGTTTGCGAAATGAGGGTGGCCTTGGTAAAATCGGATGAAGCAGCCATGTGTGAGAGTAACGTGTGTGGACTAGTGAGTGAGATCCCCAAGTTTTGGACCCCTTCCCTGATATTTTGGTGTGTGTGACGACTTCATTTTGGTTAAATGTGTTTTTTTTGTGAATAGTTAAAAGTGGAGTTGGGTTAAAACTTAAAATGAGTTATGTTTGATTTTATTTTTCTTAATTTGAAAGTGAGTTCATAGTAAAATTCAGTGTAAAAACTTCATTTTATCAATTTCTTTCTAATGTGTATTTGGAGATAAAATAAAGCTTAACTCAAAAAAGCTAACTAAATATTAAAAAAAAAAATTGTTGAAATTTTGACGAAAACAAATTTTGGTTTGGGTTAGTGGACATGAAACAAAACACCAAATAATCTGTTACTTCTATTTTAAGCTCTTAAATTTCAAATGAAAATTACATCCCTAACCTCAAATCCTCAACCAAGCCCTAGCTTGGACAAAACCGCTAGCTTACTGTGGAAATGTCCAGCCTCGCAGGATGTGAAGCTTAATACCGACGAGAGCTTTAGATCGAGCACGTTGCTTATGCGCGTTGGGAGTCTTCTTCGGAATGGTTATGCAGATTGGGTTGCTGGTTTTTCATGTTCTGCTTTAGGTTTCAGCCCCTTGCTTGGCAATACAACATGGTTTTGTCTCGCTTGGGACTTGGGGTTTCATATGATCACTTGTGAAAGCGATTCACTGGATGCTATTAGATTATTAGAGGCTCATGTGATGTCTCTTGCTTTGGGTTCGACCTTGACAAAGATTTTGTCCCTCGCTTCTCATTCTTGGCGTATTTTCTTCTTTACGCATGTCCGACGAGAGGCTAACTCTTGTGAGGATTGGCTAGCGGCTA
This sequence comes from Acmispon strigosus, assembly GCA_030819835.1. NCBI lineage: Eukaryota > Viridiplantae > Streptophyta > Magnoliopsida > Fabales > Fabaceae > Acmispon > Acmispon strigosus. Next base: position 29,691,067 of record JAUAMA010000002.1, read on the forward strand.
TGGGTTTGAGATTGTCGTGTCCTCTTAGGGTTTTTTTTGTCCCCCCGGAGGGGCTTATTCCACTTCTTGTGTCAGACATGAGGAGTAGTGCTCCCTATGGGTAGTTTTTAATTGTTTTTTCTTTAATTTCTTTGTACAATAAAAAAGAATCCTCAATTGAACTCTTCATAGGATTCCTAGTCGTATTACTTATTGCCTTTTCAAGTTGTTTTATTCCACCATTTACACACACAAAAAACACCTAAATTAAAAAATCTAATAGCATGACTGGGGTTGCACACAGGTTGGACCAACCGAACTCGATTCGAACTCAAAAGGACAGGTTGGCTCGTGTTGGATTGAATTTGCAAATAGAGAACTTGATCAAGTCGATTCGAGTATCGGGTTTATGGTTTGAAAATTCCACGAACCCAAACTGAACCAATGGAGATGCTTAAGATTGCTAAAACTTAGTCAGTAAGACATGTTTCCTTCCACTCTTTCCTAGGTCCTTCAACCTTTTATGAAGCCCTCTCAACATTGACCTGAGCTTCTTAGCCTCATCTTTGTCCCTCATCTTGGTGGAGTCGTTGAGGATCTTCGCCATTGCATTTGCAGGGCAACATTTGCTCGAGACTGGAGAGCACGTGAAATGCTCATCTATGTCGCATTTGCAGAGCAAGACAAGTTCTTTTTTTCCTCCTTATTCTTTTTGGCTTCCCTATCATTTTCTGGGTGTGATGTTTCTGTGTTCTGATTTTTCTTAATCCTAATCTGGGTCATGGTTAGCATGTGGTTGGCACCTAACTTCTAAGGAATAAGGTGATGGCATGCGACTTCTCATTTTTGCGACAAGATGGTGGAGGAAAGCCATCAATCTCATAGGGGTAGTGGAGTAGCAGGAAAGTTAGAGGTCTTTTTGGCTAGAGAGATTGGAAAGGAGAGAAAGTGCATAAGAAATTTCCAATGGCATCGAATGCTAGAAATAGAACCATGACATTCCAATTTGTTGTTCATTTATTACAATTCAAGACTCGGCCTAACCTGAATCCCTTTGGTTTGAGGTACGATTCGAGTTCGTACCCAGAAAACATGCAAATATAATCCAATCTAACTCAACCTTCTTTGATTAGTTTGGATCCAAAAACACCCTGAACTCGAACCGAACTGACTCGTAAGCATCCTTAAGAGCCGACCAGGACACTAGTGCTTGGTGGTGTAGGAGCTAGTTGACTTTTTGTGTCTGTACATTTATATGATTAGGGACAGGGTAGGTTACCGAATTACTATGCTTTTTGCATGGTTGCCCTGCGTGGGATCACATGAGGTATACCAGAATTATGAGGTCTAGTGTTAGGTTTCATGGTGGCGGTATACCATTTCTTTTGTTGATGTCGGTTGTACTTATAACTACTTTCACTGATGACGGTTACTTGATTACGTCTTGTATATGGCTATCTTCTAATCAGGTTATTTTATATGTAATACATGATTATCGATAGCATGTTTCAAGAAAGAAAAAAATTACTATGCATTTTCATGTCTAGAATAATAACCAGCATGTTTATCTTATTGCTAAAGTCACTATTGTGACCCCTGAAAATCGGGGTGTTACAATGTTGATATATCTGAACTGTGAGTGAACATTACACGTTTAGAACCTGAATTAGAATAAGTCACCTAACTGAATTGATATATAGGAATAAATAATTTGGTTAGTCACTAAGAACATATAGGCTTAAAGACAATAATCTTTGTTAATCTCAAGAGGAATCAATGTTTGGGGAAGAGAGTTGATGTTATCTTGTCATTATGAAATTAGTGAAGTAGGGTGAAACTGGTGTTATCAATTTTATGCCCAGGTTAAGTAGTGGAACCTAATCCCAACAATTTTCTCATACTTTTATAAACCAATTTTAATCCGTGCTAATTTGAATCACAAACAATCATTTCAAATTATTGTGAAAATCATTTTATAAGTAATTAACTATTGAATGACATTGTGTTTACCAAATCTTTGCGAACACGACAACCTGATACTACTTTACTACCAACGAGTCTTGGTTTAACTCAAAAGTAGTACATCAATTTACAAACCACCACTATGTCAATCCTCATACCAAAAAGGGGAGAGACGCTCCCCTAACCAAACACCAAAACCATTACCAACAAACTATTTTTTCTTTCATGATATCCTTCTAGACGTATGAGTCACCTATTTTATATATTACTGCAAGCAAAGAATTAGAGCCTAAGTACTTTTGAGACATTACCTTTTGACTTAGAGCTTGTCCTTATCATGGTGAATGCTATCCACAAGCTTCCCCAACATGGACTCATTTTTATGACGTGTATTGCGAATGCACAAGGAAAAAACTAATCCTATTGATAAACAATTAATATTTTTTGGTTTGACCGTACATATTCTCCATTGATGCAATTATGTTTGAGCCTACTAAATATTTAACGTAGGTGTATATACAATTTCGTGTCAGTTGATTTACACACTTTACTACCCACCCATACTATTTATGTTAAGATAGTGTAAGAATAAATAATACGTACATATGTAAAATGATTCTCTCAAACTCAAACAGAAACGAAAGACAAAGTAATTAGAAATAAACAGATCATTTTGATACTACTCATCTTCCATATGGATACTACTCATCTTCCATATGGATCATCTAAAAAGAAAATGTCAAAATTGTTTGTAAATTAAAGTATGTTTCAAAAAAGTATAAATTAAAGTAGACCAACATTTTATTCCACATGTGCTTATTTTATCCCATTTATATATATATATATATATATATATATAGTACTCTTCACATCATACCGTACTCTTTATCTCTTCCATTTTAATACTTCTCTTTTCTCCTTCTCTTGCATCTTCCACGAGCTATAAGAGTATTTTTTTTAAAGGAGTTAACCTCCAATTTGGTCCCTGAAAGATATCACTTATGACTGTTTGGTCCTCATACTATTTTTACCCACTAAGTTAGTCCCTGAAAGATTCGTCGTTAGTCAATTCGGTCTGTGAAAGATTTTTCCCTATCTGGTCCCTGGATGGAAGTGTAAGTTAGTCAAATTAGTCCCTGAAAGAGTAAATCGTCAGTCAATTTAGTCCTCCGTTATTAAAATTTTATAGAAAGAATGTGAGTTGGGTTCGAACCTGAGACCTGAGAGTAGCAAAACAAAGCCTTTGCTAGTTGAGCTACTTAATCAATTAGTAAAAATGTGAACCCATATATATTTATATAATTCTTGTTCTTCTTCCTCTTCTTCATGTAGAAGGAGTTTGCAACAGCACCCTATTTCTTCATCATATTCTTCTTCCACCTTCTTCCTCCATCAATCATTTCCATCGCACCATCTTCTTCAAGCATTAGAACCTGAATCCCTGGCACCATTTTCCTTTGTCACCGTCATTGCTCCACTTAACAACATTTCTTTCCTCCATAGCCATGACCAAACACCACTCCAATCCCTGCAAACCATAGTCAAACCTTCATTCCATCACCTCTTCCCATAGCCTCATTATCCCCAACAAACCTCCATCGAGTCTGCACATAAGCCATCAATCCCCACCATGAAGACACCAACCCCCATCCCCTTCATCTCAAACCAAACCACACCAAAGCATCATCGGAGAAGAAGGTGGCGCACGGTGGAGCTACGACGACAACATAAATGGGACCCGGGCCTTCTTCCTCTTTCTACCAGGAACACGATGGTGGTGGTGGTTTGTCCAAAAACGCCATGGTTTGGGAGAAATCGGCAGTTGCAGGTCTCGGCCGCCATGAAACATCCACCTTGAAGCTTCGATTCCGCGTTGTTTCTTCCAATTTCTCTACCCAGTTCGACTATACAAGCTCCCAGCAACACAATAAGACAAGAACGAAGTGATTTGGTTTAGTGGAAAGGAAGAACGAAGGTGATGAAGATGAACGTCGAAGATGATGATGATGATTAGAGGTAGAGGGAGAGAACGAGAGCTTCTCTCTCTAGTCCCTCTAGAATTTTTTTATACTTTGGTATAAATATATATGGGTTCACATATTTATCAAATTGATTAAGTAGCTCAACTTGCAAAGGTTTTGTTTTGCTACTCTCAAGTCTCAGGTTCGAACCCAACTCACATTCTTTCTGTAAAAAACTAGTAAGTAGCACGGGTGTTTTTAATATTTAATTTGCAATATTTTTTTAGTTGATGTTGTAAAGCTAATAAATATATGACATATGTCAACATTTTTAAACACGCGTAAAATCACATGATATATTGAAGTCCTCAATTGATAAAACCAAAGTAGACACAATGACTAATATTAAAATTGTTCATCTAAAGTTTATGTCATACCAAAATCAAACAACGTAATTAAGTTTTGATAGCAGAAATAGAAAAACATCCAACAAATACTTATGTAGCAGTAGTCTTAACACAATGAAGATCTTATTTCACTTCTCTATCTTGACACATTTTAATTTTTTAGTTGAGGAAGCTTGTGAAGATCTTATTTCACTTCTCTATCTCAACACATTTTAACCATAGTTCAAAAGTTATTTTTCATAATAAAGAAAGTTAATATAAGACTGATAAGAAATGAAGATTTTATGGTCGTTTGAAATTAAGGATGCAGTGTCATCATCAACACGCTTGGAAGGAGGAAGCGTAGACAAAATTGTGGGGTATTTATTTCTTTTAAAAATTTATTATATTTAATTACATTTTAATATTATTGACTTCTTTAATTCTAAAAATTTGTGAGGTTAGATCAATACAAAATAAATTAAGCAAGCAATATAAATAAAGAAATAAGAAGAATATCTAAAGATTAAAATATTTTTCAATAAATAGGAAATATTTTTATGACACATTAGGCTAATATTGTTCTGTAAAGAGAATTGACAATATCTGGATAAAGAGTAGGTAGCACTGAGGATAATTCACAATCGATAGAGCTGTAGACGGTACTTTCCTTGTCTTCAGACGATACTTCTATAGACAATACTTTCCTTGTCTTCAGACGATACTTCTCTAGACGGTACTTTTCTTGTCTTCAGACGATACTTCTCTAGAGTAGACAGTGCTGCCGAGTAGACGATAGGAATAATTCCACCTTTTATTTCTTAGAGCTGACGATAGAGCTAATGAACTATTTCGTCCTTCTATTTCGGTTTCTATAATTTTTAATTTTTTTTTTGGTCTTGACCAAGGTATCCCCACCGCCGATTGCTGTGAGACTAATCTTTCGCCCCACGGTCAGCGCACGAAGCGGTAGGGGGCTGACCAATGAGTTTTTTCTATACTTTTTAATGATTGTATTTGATGTTTATTTTATTTTATAAAAATTTATCTAATAATTGTGTATGTAAATAGGTATGAATGAGCCTTCCAAGCATATTAGAAAAATACTCCTACTGATTATTACAAACCCAATGATGTCATTAGTGATATCATTCCAAAAACTGATTTGGAGCATAACTTCTATTTGGCTTAATGTTTAAAACCAATTTTAACAATTACAATGATAAATCACGTGACTTTTTGCTTCCTTTTTCTTTCTTCAAAAGTTTTTAAAATCAATATATATAGTCCTTAAATGATTAATTATTGTTCATAACTGTTGATCTTAATTTTTTACACAAGCAATAACTTCCACCATTTTATACCGTGATATATATATAAGTCTAATTGAGTATTTAATTAATCTAGTATTTTTATATAGAATAAAAGAAGAAGACGTAGAAGATAAGTATTAGAAGACAAGAAGAAGAAGAAGAAGTAGAAAAAGAAGAAAAACTTACGTGAAACAAAAACTTGTTGAGTTCTTTTGCTTATTTTTTCTTGAGTTTGAGTTTGTTACGTGGTAGAAATTTTTAGAAATATCCATATTACAATTTCAAATATAAGCCTAATCAAGTATTATTAAAAGATAAATGAACATACATCTCATGTTCATTTAGTTAATAATAATATCAATATTTTGTAGATTTCTTAGTAACTCATTATATGTAAATTGAAGAATGCAAGTGATTTAATTTTTTTTTTCATTTTACATTTTAATTTGTAATTTTAAATATTGTTCTTTTAATGTTCACACTCTTTATCTATTAAATATTAAAAAGAGTTGGTTCTCTCTATATAAATATTTTATTTAAAGAATGTTTTTTTTAGTTGAGATTGTTAAGTGATTTGCAGAAATACACGTTCCAAATAAAGCATTCATAAAATATTCTATCACTCTTTAATATGTTTGAGTTTCCATTTTCTCCCACATCCAAATAAAGCATTCATAAAATATTCTATCACTCTGTAATAGCGTATCTCCATTAAACAGGGCTTAGGCAAACACTTTAAGGAGACCAGCAGGTTAAGACACTAATACACAGCTACATAAGTAATGAGAAAATGCACTAATTGATTAGCAATAGCATTCCATTATGTTCTGTGTGCCACTAATATGAAGGTGCCCAACTAAATCTTCTCAAAATTATAGCACAAATAAACATTCAGCTAACAACAACCAAATGAGATCTATTGGGTTCTCAAAAGCAAACAATTCTTTTACAAACATGCTTAACTGAAAGGGAAAAGAAATACCGGCAAGGAAAAATAGTCTTGTTCACATAAAAGAGGGGAAAATGTTCGAACTCCTAAGAGCCAGAATGCTTCTTAGATAGAAGCAAATAAAATATAACTTGTAAAACTACATGTACTAATAAGCATCTCAGAGAAACACCAAAATGTATATCTAATTTATAAATGATGCTATTCTGTGTGGCTGGGCAGGGTTGACATAGCAAACAATGGTGTTGAATTGTAGCTAGCTCAATAATGTTGCTGGTACAGTGCTGGAACTGGGCCGCTCAACTATACATGAGCTAATATACCTTTATAATAATTACAGTACAAAATCAGTATGCATATATAATAACAAACAGGTGAATTCAGAATACCTTCCTAGCAGCCTCTGACTCTAGCTTGTTCCAACATGAATCTGTTGAATTGAAGAATTCGTATTAGTAGTGTTAATCAGCCTCAACATTCAAAAGGCAGTAAACATCAATGTTCTACTCAGCATGGTTAAAATACATAAGATATGCAGTAAAATAAGGAGGCAAACTAATGTGTAATTCAAGAGGCAAACCAATGAAACATAGACAGCCAACTTATCAGTTCATCTAAGTTATACTACCATGTGCAAACCAAGTTTATCTAAGTTAACCAATAACTACCTAAAAATATGTACAGTTACCCATATGTGGCCCTAGTAACTATCGACATATGCGGTCAAAATATCCACCAGAGTTGACATGTAATTGAGTAGATTCATTGAGGCAAGAGAGAGCATAAAAATCTTGAGGCGAATATCAGAAAATAGAATAAAGCACTTCGATTAAAGTTAAGTTCTTACTGAAGCAAAGCTAATACACATTATACTGAAGGCAGGAAAATTGAAAGGTGCCCTTTCAGACAGAAAGAGAGCTGAAAATTGAGAAGGAGTGCATGTCAATAAATTTCAGAGATAATTTGAACCAAATAGAACATAATGACATGCCTCTCACCTGTTAATGGAGAGAAAGCCAAGGGAGAAACAATATGCGCAATTGAACATATGCTTAAGATGCAACCTTGTGCCCTTCCCTGAAAGAAGAAGAATAGAAAAAAAGTGAGACTAAAACTGAACTGAATAGATATGAAGCTGTCTACAAAAAATAAGAAACGGGCTCAGAGTATTTTGTCATGCAAAACTAAGCTATATTCTCCTCCACTAAAATTTGAGTAAATTATATTCATTTCTGCCTCTTAGTTTGTTCTCAGCTACGATTTGAATTTGATTTACATGCCAACTCTAAAGATATGTAAATGCAGATGATTTTTATCCTTTTCTTTCTTTTTGAAAAATTCAGTTTCACCTTGTCTAAGCCCACCTTTGACACTGTTACTTTGGCACGATGACATGGCCCCTTGTGATCTGTTTTAGGAACCAGTTAGCCTTGAACATATTGCACATGCTTATTAAAAAAAACTAAAGTAGTACCCTAAGTGGAGGTTTATCTTGACCCAAATGTTTTGCAACCTGTTAAATTTAATGCAATGATTGCAAACCTACTGCCTAAAAAGTCAAGAACAAACAGTTCAGACCAAATTACTAACCTACTTAACCCAAACAATATTTAATAGTGAAATATGGAGAAAGAGAACAACACATGGTCCACAAAATCTGCATCATTTTTAAATTGAACAATTCACTTCTCGTTGAAATATAAATCACTAATGCTAACTATCAAATTTAGAACAGCAAGAATGGTATTTATATGTAAAAATGTAGAAGATAACAGTCATGCTTAAGTTTATATGAGCAAGCGTTATGAGGTTTTACAGTTACGCTTTCGAAGCATTTTCAAAGACGGTTCCTAAAAAAAATCAAAAGGTTGAGCGGTTAAGGATCTGCACGTGGGTGGGAGAATTTTTTTTCAGAAGAGCGGTTGTGTGGTGTTCACAAGAGATAGTGTGTGGGTCTAGGTGGAGATTAATTTAATGGGGGAGTGACATGTGTCCTAGGGGTTTCTTTTATTATAGTGTATATAGATTTAATAACGGAGGACTATATTGACTGACGATTTACTCTTTCAGGGACTAATTTGACGAACTTACACTTCCGTCCAGGGACCTGACGGAAAAATCTTTCAGGGACCAGATTGACTAACAGCGAATCTTTCGGAGACTAACTTGGTGGGTAAAAATAGTATGAGGACCAAACAGCCATAAGTGAGATCTTTCAGGGACCAATTTGAATGTTCACTCTTTTTTAAGCTACACATTTGTTTTTGCACTAATCTCAATTTTAGTAAGATTTTTTCACTCCTATACTAAAACATACTCTCTCTATTTTAATAATAGTTTCATATGTTCTGTATGACTATTTTTTCTTTTTTTAGTACAAAAATATAAGAAAACTCTCTTAGAGTGTCTTAAATTTGTTGGTATTTTTGAAAGGTATGAATAAAGATTCTTGATTTATGATTCAATTTCTCGTGTTAATTTTTATTTGTATCATTATCATTTAAGTCCGTTGTTGACATAAGATTAATACGAGGAAAAAAGAGGTCGATAATTGATTATTATAAACATATTAACTTTTTTTTCCTTAAGCATGGCAAATTCATAAGTTGTCAGACAAACTAGACAGCCATAAATAATGGTCCTTTATAGGGTCCATAATAATTTAAAGTATTCATAACTCTTAAAAATATTTTTCATATGAACACTACTACACTAGCTTTGAAGATTCCAACTACATGTAAAGAACCATTTAGACTCATGTAAGTGACCTGTTTTGGGATTTATTTTAAGAAATTAATCATTTGAAACACTGTCGTGGTCATGCTATACTGCTATAGGACATTTCCAAGAAGCATAAGTGTGTTACCACAACACTTACGAAGAAGTCCTTGCAGTAAAATATTTTTTTAATAGAACTGAATAAATATATTAATAAAAAATAGGTCCATATGTCACTACATCCTGCTGTAAAAAAGTTAAAATTTCTTGAGGAACATATTCAGTTTAGACAAAAAATAATATAGTAAACCATAATTTGGCCATGAAGTGCACAAATATTGAATCCACAAAAATCACTTCCACCTTAGAGGATATCAATTCAAAGTCTAGTTGGACAATTCCTCTTTTTCAATCATTCTTGAATTCAAGAATAGAATGCCTCTAGATCCTCCAACTCTCTTGCTCGATGGTCGGTTCTCCAAAAAATATTTCACTATCAAGCATATCATGAGTTACCTCAATTTTTGAAACATTTTGTAACTTAATGTATTATGAGATCCTATGCTCCTAAACAATTATAAGGAGTTCAAAATATTAACAAACTAAAATGGGCTCATAAAATGGACTTATCAGGAAAAGTATTCTTGGTGACAATAGGAAGGCATAAGTTGATAAGTAATGGAAAGCCTTAGTTCACGGTGTCATTGTCTTTAGGGCCCGTTTGGGAAAACAGCTTAATTAAGCGCTTATGCATAAGCGCTTATTAATAAGCTCTTTTAAGATATTTATTATAATGAATTGAAAATAAGCTATATATAAGCATAAGCTCTTTTTCATAAGCTACTCTGAATAGCTTATGAAAATAAGCTCAAAACAGCTTATAGGTAGGTCATAAGCTATTTACATAAGCCCTCCCAAACACTTACATAAGCACTTATACAATAAGTTAAGCTCATATAAGCTCTTCCAAACGGGGCCTTATTAGGCATTAGATTTGAAACCCCATCACCCAATTTAAAACCTCATTTTAATGTAGTAAAAGTCACTAATATCCTTATTATTTTTATCTACCAGGATTTAAACACTCGGAACACTATTGAATGTATATACTGGAATTTAAAACCCGGTTCACTATCTCATTGTTGACATTTCAGAATCTAAATCCCAGAAGCTATATGGTTATTTACATTCCAAGTTTTTAAATCCCGGTACATATTTTACTTTGCTTTCCGAGATTATAAAACCTGGTACGTTAAATACATACCGAGTTTTAAAATCCCAAAACTGAACATCTTTTAGCTTTCAGGATTGCGATCTCGGAAGTGAATTCAATTCACGTTCCGGTAAATGAAATCCCGGAATGTACTTTTAACATTCTGGGATTTAAAACTTGGAATTGCAATTTTTTAAACTTCCAAGATTTAAAATCTCGAAATTGTATTTTTAATTTAGGGGATTTTTAACATACCGATTTTTAAAACCCGATATGTATTTTATTGTGTGTTATTGAACAAATAATTGTAATAATCGATGTGGGGCTTCACAAACCTGTAAGCTAGAATTATCTACAAGCGGGTTTTAGATAACACCCCAAGCGATTAACACCCCAAGTAAAAGGTTTGTACAAAAAGGTGTTAGAGATAAGAGGGTTTGTAGTTTGTAGAGCTGGGTAAACGGGCCCAAGCCCGCAGGCCCCGCAATATGTGCGGGCTGCAGCCCGGTGAATGTTGGTCCGTTTAAACGCGGGCCTAAACGGGCCAGCCCACTTAGTCCGCGTGTTTAAGCGGGTTAGCCCGTGGTTTTCCGGGCCAACCCGCGGGCTTTTTTTTTTTAAAAAAAAAAAAGAAAGATCCCATGTGGTGGCCAGAAAAAAAAAACTTATTCTAAATTCAGGAAGGCAAAAAGAGTCCAAAATCAGGAAGGCCCAGGAAGGCAAAAAAAAAGTCCAAATCCAGGAAGGCAAAAAAAGTCCAAATTTTTTCTGTTTTTTTTTTTAAATTTAAATTATGTATTTTGGCCCGCGAAACCGCGGGGCGGACGCGGACCACTTCAGTTGGAGCCCGTTTAATTGCGGGCCTTCACGGGGCGGGCCAACCCGCATACCCAGCTCTAGTAGTTTGTGCATGGTGCTGCAGGGAGTATTATACAGAAAGAGGAAAAAGGTCAAAGTGGGTGGTGAGTGTATGGTGCTGTAAGAGAGGGGAATGAATGAATTGGGGAAAGAATGGGTAGGGTGTGTAGTGTTATTCAAAATAAAGGTATTTTAGGGATATTTTAAAAATGGGTAGGGTTAAAATTTATTACTTGGGGTGTTAATTCTAACACCCGTCTTTATTAACGGAAAACATGGATTTGAAATTTTGGAGAGTGTGTTTCTTGCAATCGTGTCTTTTTTTTATTTATGAAATCTCATTTTCTCAATTCCTTAATGAGTCTAATCATTTCCTTCGAACAATAAAAGATAACTTTATTGCAAACTTTTATGAATGTTCTCTTGTGGACCCCGTCACATATTTCAAATTTAGTTTGCTGCCTAATTTATTCTTTTATTCCTCTTTTTGGCTAGTCGTCAACCAAATTCATGCGATGTAATCCTTAAATAAAAATCACATCAATTACACGCAAGGTTTCATCAATTGAAGATTTCCTACCACTAATGAACTTCTCTATTGGAGCTGATAAACTACCACCACAATCCTAACTACCAACCATTGACATAAAGGTCCTTGTATGGACTTCGAACCCTCTTTGATCAAATTGAATAGTCTTTATTCACAGAAAACATGGATTTAAAAATTTGGAGAGCGTATTCCTCACAATCTTGTCTTTTTTATAAAATCTCATTTTCTCGATTCCTTAATTAGTCAAATCATTGCCTTGGGACAACAAAAGATAACT